>OY743176.1:23392996-25792996 GCA_963555705.1 Ligustrum vulgare
GGCTCCTCCTGCCTATATATAGAGCAACAATTCCTTCAGTCTAGACAACACAACAACCACGGAAAATCTCTCTGCATTTGTCTGTCCAGCTTCCTGCATTCCTTCTTCCAGTCTTGGTGATTCTGTTCAAGCACATTTTTCGTTCGCCTGCACAGCTGCAGTTCCAGCCGCTGTATCCTGGGAAGCAAGCGCTCGAGTTACTCCGGTGAGAGGCGAATATTGCTTTAAGGACACTGTGTTGAACACAGGCCCCGGCTCCAGCGTTCATTTTGTTTACTGCTCAAGACATTTTGTTTACTGCTTACTGCGAATTATTTCTGCAGTATCTTACTATATACAGCTTACTGTATATTTTCTGTTTACTTACAATCTGCAAATACTTTGTTAGTAAACTGTTTAACAAGTTATGTTACAAATCTATCCTATGTGGGATAACTATTTAAGCATTCCCAACATTTCCACATTTTTCCATTTTCCAATGTGGGATGGAACTATTATTTATAGCCTCCACTTATTCCCACTTTTCCATTTCTAACCAATGTGGGATTGTAATCCTTTTAAGGCTCCTCTTCAAATCCCAATTTTCAATCAGTGTGGGATCAATTTCACATTTACTCAAGTGAAAAATCAATTGCCAAATATATTTTCCAACAATCCCCCACATGAATGTAAATTGATAGAGACACGGAATATTTGGTGATAAAGTTCCACAGTTGAAACCTGCATAGGATAGGTAGGGGTTTCCTTTGAACCTTCCCTTGTGAAAATACATTTACTTTACTAGCTGATCAGTAGACGCGATGTCTTTGAACTGTTCTGCCTTCTGTGTAAACGATGATGTACTTCACACAGGATTCTTCCTAACACATTTTAGTTCTCATGGGTATGTTCGTTTGTGGCCATGAACATATGCCTGGTTCAGTGAGAGTTGTTTAGAATTAGCCTCATAATTCCCTTCGAAGCGGCCCCACTTCTCTCTCACATAGGTGATTTCTTAATCAAGAGTAACCCGCATTACTCCGCTCGGATTTTCGACGCATAAGAATCATTAAAAGCTTATTGCTTATCCTCTCCTTACGGGCATCACTGTTATTACAGGAATGGACAGGAGATAACCCCCACAGTGATCCTATTAAGTATTTGTAATTAGGTTTTCTCATTGAACCTAGATCTTGGGATCTCCAGTCAGCTAGGTTGAGTTTCCATTACAATAACTTATTCTTTTAGAGGCTTAAGTCCCATTCCTCTCGATGACTTTGCAACTAACTCTCTATTTAACCCTTTGGTTAGCGGATCCGCAATGTTATCTTTTGACTTTACATAGTCAATCGAGATAACTCCAGTTGAGAGTAACTGTCTTATGGTATTATGTCTACGACGTATGTGTCTAGACTTACCATTGTACATGTTGCTTTGTGCCCTTCCAATCGCAGATTGACTATCACAATGTATGCAAATTGCTGGCACAGGTTTTGACCATCTTGGAATATCCTCTAAGAAATTGCGTAGCCATTCAGCCTCTTCACCACATTTATCTAGAGCTATAAACTCAGATTCCATGGTAGATCTCGCAATAACTGTTTGTTTAGAGGATTTCCATGATATAGCTGCACCTCCTAGTGTGAACACGAATCCACTAGTAGACTTTGAGTCTTTTATATCAGATATCCAATTAGCATCACTATATCCTTCAATGACTGCCGGATATCTGGTATAGTGCAATCCATAATTACGAGTATATCTCAAGTATCTTAGTACTCTTACTATTCCTTTCCAATGGTCAGACCCTGGATTACTAGTATATCTACTCAGCTTGCTAACTGCGTAAGCTATATCTGGTCTTGTACAACTCATTAGGTACATAAGACTTCCGATTATTCTAGAGTACTCTACTTGAGAAATACCATCGCCTCTATTTTTCGATAGATGTTGACTTGTATCTATTGGTGTTCTTGCTACGCCAGTATCATCATTATTGAATTTTTCCAAAATCTTGTCCACATAATGTGACTGACTTAGAACAAGTCCATCTGATGTTCTTGAAATTTTAACTCCAAGAATCACATCAGCTAAACCCATATCCTTCATGTCGAATCTTGAATTCAACATACTTTTAGTAGATTTAATCATCTTATCGTTGCTGCCAACGATGAGCATGTCGTCAACATAAAGGCATAAAATGACATAACCATTTTTTGTGTCTTTGATGTAAACGCATTTGTCACATTCATTGATTTTAAATCCACTTTCCATCATTGCTTTGTCAAATTTTTCATGCCATTGTTTTGGTGCTTGTTTCAAGCCGTATAATGACTTTACCAATTTACACACCTTGTTTTCTTGTCCTGGTGCAGAAAACCCCTCAGGTTGTTCCATGTAAATTTCTTCTTCTAAATCTCCATTTAGAAAAGCAGTTTTGACATCCATTTGATGTACTTCGAGATTGTATAAAGATGCAATCGCTAATATTAATCGAATGGAAGTTATTCTCGTTACCGGAGAATAAGTGTCAAAGTAGTCAAGGCCTTCTCGTTGCCGATATCCTTTAATTACAAGTCTTGCCTTGTACTTATCAATAGTTCCATCTGCTTTCATTTTCCTTTTGAAAATCCATTTGTAGCCTAGTGGTTTGCTTCCCGGGGGAAGATCAACCAGTTCCCATGTATGGTTTTGCAGAATGGAATCTATTTCACTTTTAATTGCCTCTTTCCATTGAGGTCCTTCTGAAGAGTTTACAGCTTCTTTGAAGCTTTGAGGTTCAGTTTCTAGCATATAGGTCAGAAAATCAGGACCGTAAGATTTTTCTGTCCTTTCACGTTTGCTACGTCTTGGTTCAACCTCTTGATCCTGACTATTTTCAATCATGGTCTCATGCGTTCGTTTAGAAGAACTTGGTTCTTCTTTGGACTTGTATGGAAATACGTGTTCAAAGAACGATGCATTTCTCGATTCCATTATCGTGTTTTTGTGTATATCAGAAATTTTAGAATCAAACACAAGAAACCGATAAGCACTACTATTATGTGCATATCCAATAAATATGCAATCAATAGTTTTTGGTCCTATTTTCACCTTCTTTGGTGTAGGTACAACCACTTTGGCAAGACACCCCCACACTCGTAAATATTTGTAGGAAGGCTTTCTTCCTTTCAATAACTCGTAGGGACTCTTATCTTCTTTCTTTCGGGGCACCTTATTTAAAAGGTAATTAGCTGATAACACAGCTTCTCCCCACATGTTTTGAGGTAACCCAGAACTCAACAACATTGCATTCATCATTTCTTTCAATGTTCTATTTTTTCGTTCAGCAACACCATTTTGTTGAGGTGAATAAGGTGCTGTTGTTTCATGTTTAATTCCGTGTTGTGCACAGAATTCAGCAAATGGTGATTCATATTCACCACCTCTATCACTTCTCAACACTTTGATCTTCTTGTTGAGTTGATTTTCAATTTCATTTTTATAGAGAACAAATTTCTCTATCGCTTCATCTTTACTTTTAAGCAAATACACAAAACAATATTTTGTGCTATCGTCAATAAAAGTAATAAAATATTTGTTGCCTCCCCTTGTTTGTACAGATTTTAAATCACATACATCGGTGTGAATTAAATCAAGCGGTTTAGTTTTTCTTTCAACGGATTGAAATGATGACCTTGTCAATTTTGCCTCAACACAAGTTTCACACTTATGTTTATTATCAATTTGGAATGTAGGTATGCAATTCAAGTTAATTAGTCTACGCAAAGTGTCGTAATTAACATGTCCTAGTCTACCATGCCACAAATTGGAAGACTCAAGCAAGTAAACGGAAGAGTTATTCATTTTATTAATTTTTGGCTTAATAGCCATTACATTAAGCTTAAAAAGCCCATCACTAACATAACCCTTTCCTACAAACATTCCAGACTTAGACAAAATAACCTTGTCTGATTCAAACACCATGCGGAAGCCATGTTTGTTCAACAGCGAGCCGGATACCAAATTCTTGCGAATCTCCGGCACATAGAGCACGTTGTTTAGAGTCAGCTCTTTCCCAGACGTCATCTTTAGAACCACCTTTCCATGGCCCATGATTTCAGAAGTCGCTGAATTTCCCATGTACAGCTTCTCCCCATCCGCTGCTTCAAAACCACTAAACAACTCCTTGTCGGAGCAAACATGTCGGGTGGCACCGGTATCTATCCACCATTCTCTCGGATTTGAACCCACCAGGTTCACTTCAGAAATGACAGCTGCAAGGTTGATGTCAGATGGATCTTCAACCATGTTTGCTTCTTTCTTCTTCTTCGGAAAACGGCACTCCGTTGACTTGTGACCAATTTTGTCACAATTGAAGCATTTTCCTTGAAACTTCTTTTTAGAAATTCCGCCCTTGGGCCCCAACTTGAGCCCTTTGCTGCTAGATGGCCCAGACTTGGTTTTGTTAGGTTTGGAGCTTTGCCCATGCTCCACAACATTTGCTTTAGCCACAACCGGATTAATCCCTCTTTCAGAACTTTTGTTGTCTTCTTCTATTCGAAGTCTAACAATTAGTTCCTCAACATTCATTTCCTTTCGCTTATGCTTTAGGTAGTTTTTAAAATCCTTCCATGCAGGTGGTAGTTTTTCAATTATACAAGCCACTTGGAAGGACTCGCTCACAACCATTCCCTCGGAATGAATTTCATGCAATATCACTTGAAGTTCTTGTACTTGACTGATTACAGGTTTGGAGTCCACCATTTTGTATTCCAAAAAGCGACCAACAAGAAACTTCTTGGCCCCGGCATCCTCGGTTTTATACTTTTTGTCTAAAGATTCCCATAATTCCTTAGCCGTTTTTATTGTGCAGTATACATTATATAGTGAATCAGCCAAACTATTCATCACATAATTCCGGCACAGGAAATCCGAGTGCTTCCAAGCATCAACTGCACTAACTGCTTGAATGTCTCCTTCACCCTCTTGGAGCACTGGAGCATTTTCAGTCAAGAACCTCGCAAGATTCAAAGTGGTCAGGTAGAATAACATCTTTTGCTGCCACCTTTTGAAATTCAGCCCATTGAATTTCTCCGGTTTTTCCCCATGGTTAACTGGAACAGTCACAGTTGTAGCTGCAGTTTGAGCCACGGTTTGTGTCAAAGCATGACTTGGCAATTTAGCCACAGGTTGAGTCACAACAGGACTTGGCATAGCCACAGTCGAACTTGGCGTAACCACAACAGAACTTGGCATAGCCACAGTCGAACTTGGCGTAGCCACAGCCTGAGCCACCGTCTGATTTTCAGCAGTAGCCACATCCATGTTGATAGGTGTATTTTCCATTTCTGAAACACAATCAGAATATTAGTATCAAATGAAGATTTCTTAAGGCTAATTGATTTATATCATTTGATACTAATATTCTGATTGTGTTTCAGAAATGGAAAATACACCTATCAACATGGATGTGGCTACTGCTGAAAATCAGACGGTGGCTCAGGCTGTGGCTATGCCAAGTTCGACTGTGGCTATGCCAAGTTCTGTTGTGGTTACGCCAAGTTCGACTGTGGCTATGCCAAGTCCTGTTGTGACTCAACCTGTGGCTAAATTGCCAAGTCATGCTTTGACACAAACCGTGGCTCAAACTGCAGCTACAACTGTGACTGTTCCAGTTAACCATGGGGAAAAACCGGAGAAATTCAATGGGCTGAATTTCAAAAGGTGGCAGCAAAAGATGTTATTCTACCTGACCACTTTGAATCTTGCGAGGTTCTTGACTGAAAATGCTCCAGTGCTCCAAGAGGGTGAAGGAGACATTCAAGCAGTTAGTGCAGTTGATGCTTGGAAGCACTCGGATTTCCTGTGCCGGAATTATGTGATGAATAGTTTGGCTGATTCACTATATAATGTATACTGCACAATAAAAACGGCTAAGGAATTATGGGAATCTTTAGACAAAAAGTATAAAACCGAGGATGCCGGGGCCAAGAAGTTTCTTGTTGGTCGCTTTTTGGAATACAAAATGGTGGACTCCAAACCTGTAATCAGTCAAGTACAAGAACTTCAAGTGATATTGCATGAAATTCATTCCGAGGGAATGGTTGTGAGCAAGTCCTTCCAAGTGGCTTGTATAATTGAAAAACTACCACCTGCATGGAAGGATTTTAAAAACTACCTAAAGCATAAGCGAAAGGAAATGAATGTTGAGGAACTAATTGTTAGACTTCGAATAGAAGAAGACAACAAAAGTTCTGAAAGAGGGATTAATCCGGTTGTGGCTAAAGCAAATGTTGTGGAGCATGGGCAAAGCTCCAAACCTAACAAAACCAAGTCTGGGCCATCTAGCAGCAAAGGGCTCAAGTTGGGGCCCAAGGGCGGAATTTCTAAAAAGAAGTTTCAAGGAAAATGCTTCAATTGTGACAAAATTGGTCACAAGTCAACGGAGTGCCGTTTTCCGAAGAAGAAGAAAGAAGCAAACATGGTTGAAGATCCATCTGACATCAACCTTGCAGCTGTCATTTCTGAAGTGAACCTGGTGGGTTCAAATCCGAGAGAATGGTGGATAGATACCGGTGCCACCCGACATGTTTGCTCCGACAAGGAGTTGTTTAGTGGTTTTGAAGCAGCGGATGGGGAGAAGCTGTACATGGGAAATTCAGCGACTTCTGAAATCATGGGCCATGGAAAGGTGGTTCTAAAGATGACGTCTGGGAAAGAGCTGACTCTAAACAACGTGCTCTATGTGCCGGAGATTCGCAAGAATTTGGTATCCGGCTCGCTGTTGAACAAACATGGCTTCCGCATGGTGTTTGAATCAGACAAGGTTATTTTGTCTAAGTCTGGAATGTTTGTAGGAAAGGGTTATGTTAGTGATGGGCTTTTTAAGCTTAATGTAATGGCTATTAAGCCAAAAATTAATAAAATGAATAACTCTTCCGTTTACTTGCTTGAGTCTTCCAATTTGTGGCATGGTAGACTAGGACATGTTAATTACGACACTTTGCGTAGACTAATTAACTTGAATTGCATACCTACATTCCAAATTGATAATAAACATAAGTGTGAAACTTGTGTTGAGGCAAAATTGACAAGGTCATCATTTCAATCCGTTGAAAGAAAAACTAAACCGCTTGATTTAATTCACACCGATGTATGTGATTTAAAATCTGTACAAACAAGGGGAGGCAACAAATATTTTATTACTTTTATTGACGATAGCACAAAATATTGTTTTGTGTATTTGCTTAAAAGTAAAGATGAAGCGATAGAGAAATTTGTTCTCTATAAAAATGAAATTGAAAATCAACTCAACAAGAAGATCAAAGTGTTGAGAAGTGATAGAGGTGGTGAATATGAATCACCATTTGCTGAATTCTGTGCACAACACGGAATTAAACATGAAACAACAGCACCTTATTCACCTCAACAAAATGGTGTTGCTGAACGAAAAAATAGAACATTGAAAGAAATGATGAATGCAATGTTGTTGAGTTCTGGGTTACCTCAAAACATGTGGGGAGAAGCTGTGTTATCAGCTAATTACCTTTTAAATAAGGTGCCCCGAAAGAAAGAAGATAAGAGTCCCTACGAGTTATTGAAAGGAAGAAAGCCTTCCTACAAATATTTACGAGTGTGGGGGTGTCTTGCCAAAGTGGTTGTACCTACACCAAAGAAGGTGAAAATAGGACCAAAAACTATTGATTGCATATTTATTGGATATGCACATAATAGTAGTGCTTATCGGTTTCTTGTGTTTGATTCTAAAATTTCTGATATACACAAAAACACGATAATGGAATCGAGAAATGCATCGTTCTTTGAACACGTATTTCCATACAAGTCCAAAGAAGAACCAAGTTCTTCTAAACGAACGCATGAGACCATGATTGAAAATAGTCAGGATCAAGAGGTTGAACCAAGACGTAGCAAACGTGAAAGGACAGAAAAATCTTACGGTCCTGATTTTCTGACCTATATGCTAGAAACTGAACCTCAAAGCTTCAAAGAAGCTGTAAACTCTTCAGAAGGACCTCAATGGAAAGAGGCAATTAAAAGTGAAATAGATTCCATTCTGCAAAACCATACATGGGAACTGGTTGATCTTCCCCCGGGAAGCAAACCACTAGGCTACAAATGGATTTTCAAAAGGAAAATGAAAGCAGATGGAACTATTGATAAGTACAAGGCAAGACTTGTAATTAAAGGATATCGGCAACGAGAAGGCCTTGACTACTTTGACACTTATTCTCCGGTAACGAGAATAACTTCCATTCGATTAATATTAGCGATTGCATCTTTATACAATCTCGAAGTACATCAAATGGATGTCAAAACTGCTTTTCTAAATGGAGATTTAGAAGAAGAAATTTACATGGAACAACCTGAGGGGTTTTCTGCACCAGGACAAGAAAACAAGGTGTGTAAATTGGTAAAGTCATTATACGGCTTGAAACAAGCACCAAAACAATGGCATGAAAAATTTGACAAAGCAATGATGGAAAGTGGATTTAAAATCAATGAATGTGACAAATGCGTTTACATCAAAGACACAAAAAATGGTTATGTCATTTTATGCCTTTATGTTGACGACATGCTCATCGTTGGCAGCAACGATAAGATGATTAAATCTACTAAAAGTATGTTGAATTCAAGATTCGACATGAAGGATATGGGTTTAGCTGATGTGATTCTTGGAGTTAAAATTTCAAGAACATCAGATGGACTTGTTCTAAGTCAGTCACATTATGTGGACAAGATTTTGGAAAAATTCAATAATGATGATACTGGCGTAGCAAGAACACCAATAGATACAAGTCAACATCTATCGAAAAATAGAGGCGATGGTATTTCTCAAGTAGAGTACTCTAGAATAATCGGAAGTCTTATGTACCTAATGAGTTGTACAAGACCAGATATAGCTTACGCAGTTAGCAAGCTGAGTAGATATACTAGTAATCCAGGGTCTGACCATTGGAAAGGAATAGTAAGAGTACTAAGATACTTGAGATATACTCGTAATTATGGATTGCACTATACCAGATATCCGGCAGTCATTGAAGGATATAGTGATGCTAATTGGATATCTGATATAAAAGACTCAAAGTCTACTAGTGGATTCGTGTTCACACTAGGAGGTGCAGCTATATCATGGAAATCCTCTAAACAAACAGTTATTGCGAGATCTACCATGGAATCTGAGTTTATAGCTCTAGATAAATGTGGTGAAGAGGCTGAATGGCTACGCAATTTCTTAGAGGATATTCCAAGATGGTCAAAACCTGTGCCAGCAATTTGCATACATTGTGATAGTCAATCTGCGATTGGAAGGGCACAAAGCAACATGTACAATGGTAAGTCTAGACACATACGTCGTAGACATAATACCATAAGACAGTTACTCTCAACTGGAGTTATCTCGATTGACTATGTAAAGTCAAAAGATAACATTGCGGATCCGCTAACCAAAGGGTTAAATAGAGAGTTAGTTGCAAAGTCATCGAGAGGAATGGGACTTAAGCCTCTAAAAGAATAAGTTATTGTAATGGAAACTCAACCTAGCTGACTGGAGATCCCAAGATCTAGGTTCAATGAGAAAACCTAATTACAAATACTTAATAGGATCACTGTGGGGGTTATCTCCTGTCCATTCCTGTAATAACAGTGATGCCCGTAAGGAGAGGATAAGCAATAAGCTTTTAATGATTCTTATGCGTCGAAAATCCGAGCGGAGTAATGCGGGTTACTCTTGATTAAGAAATCACCTATGTGAGAGAGAAGTGGGGCCGCTTCGAAGGGAATTATGAGGCTAATTCTAAACAACTCTCACTGAACCAGGCATATGTTCATGGCCACAAACGAACATACCCATGAGAACTAAAATGTGTTAGGAAGAATCCTGTGTGAAGTACATCATCGTTTACACAGAAGGCAGAACAGTTCAAAGACATCGCGTCTACTGATCAGCTAGTAAAGTAAATGTATTTTCACAAGGGAAGGTTCAAAGGAAACCCCTACCTATCCTATGCAGGTTTCAACTGTGGAACTTTATCACCAAATATTCCGTGTCTCTATCAATTTACATTCATGTGGGGGATTGTTGGAAAATATATTTGGCAATTGATTTTCACTTGAGTAAATGTGAAATTGATCCCACACTGATTGAAAATTGAGATTTGAAGAGGAGCCTTAAAAGGGATTACAATCCCACATTGGTTAGAAATGGAAAAGTGGGAATAAGTGGAGGCTATAAATAATAGTTCCATCCCACATTGGAAAATGTGGAAATGTTGGGAATGCTTAAATAGTTATCCCACATAGGATAGAAATGAGTTTGTGGACCAATTTATATATGGTTAACAATTTGTAAGGTGTAACCATTTGTTGCATAGAGACTCCTCCATGGCCTACGCGCCCGCAAGGGGGGGTGCAAATCTTGGACCGACTTGGCCTTCGAGCCTTGAACTTGTGTGCGGGCGCGACCTGCGTACACGAATGTCGGACCGAACGAGTCAAAAATTGGCCACAAAGTGCAAGCCACGTTTTGGAATTTTGTTTTGAATTTTTTATTTAAAACATAACTCCAAATTGATTTCCATTCAAACTGTAACTCCAAAAACGCCTGGAGTAAGTGTAAAATTCAAATGCAGGAGTAAGTGCAGAATTCAACTGCAGTTGTAACTCCAAAACGTCTGGAGTAAATACAGAATTCAACTGCAGTACTAAATGCAAAGGCTCCTCCCTGCCTATATATAGAGCAACAATTCCTTCAGTCTAGACAACACAACAACCACAAAAATCTCTCTGCATTTGTCTGTCCAGCTTCCTGCATTCCTTCTTCCAGTCTTGGTGATTCTGTTCAAGCACATTTTTCGTTCACCTGCACAGCTGCAGTTCCAGCCGCTGTATCCTGGGAAGCAAGCGCTCGAGTTACTCCGGTGAGAGGGCGAATATTGCTTTAAGGACACTGTGTTGAACACAGGCCCCGGCTCCAGCGTTCATTTTGTTTACTGCTTACTGCGAATTATTTCTGCAGTATCTTACTATATACAGCTTACTGTATATTTTCTGTTTACTTACAATCTGCAAATACTTTGTTAGTAAACTGTTTAACAAGTTATGTTACAAACATCGGAGTCATCCTACAGCAATTGGTACAGGACAATACATACTATGATCAAGTGATATATCCTACAGAAATTGGTATCAAGTAATATTTTCATTCGAAATTTTCCTTTTCTGTGCGAGTGAATGGAGTGGGGTAAGGATAGTGTTTCGTGGTTCCACTTGGAAGATGTGAGAATACGTTCGCTTAAACAAAAGTTCTAAGACAATAAGATCAACTGAGTAAATGTCAAAAAGAAGTAGGCAGATGATGCTAATTATCATTTTCATGAATGTCATGAAAAACTAACCCATAGTGTGCACATTTTAATCCATTCGGTCACTTCCTCTATTACTCATGACATGGGATGCAAAAATAATATAATTGGCTACTATCCTACCTGATACAATTCTTCTGTAAAAGTTAAAACTCCAGTCTTAAAAAACTTGCTAATCCCTTATGAATATCACAAAATTACAACATAAAACGAATTATACAGGAACATATTATTGTATTGCATTAGCTTTCAACAAAGTGAACATGACTATACTACAAAAGGACTCTTATACATTTCTCCAACTATTAGCTAAACATGGGTCACAACCAGGGAAGGCCCTCGGAAGCGCTGGGAATTTGAAGCCCTTATGTGAAATTTTAAATGGGGTCCTGATAAAATGAAAATCCTAAATAAAATCGTTTAAAGTTACAAAAATAATTATGTAAACCGTCAATAGACTTCTAATTAAATTTACTTTCTAGCATTTTTAGATGAAAAAATTAACAATCCTATTAATTGAGCCTTATTATTCAAAAACTTAAATTATCTACTAGACTAAACTGTTGGATCTTACGTACTTTGGAGGACCCTATGCGATTGCATGGACTGCATAGGGCTAGGGTCAGTCCTGGTCACAACGGAATGAGTCTTTTGTTCAACCATAATAGATGGATTTGCTGCCATGAAACGTGACAAAATTCCACCCAAAAGCCGAACCATCAATAGTATACGACCTCCTTGGACTTGATGATCTAAAGGCTCGTTCAATGTTTCTGATGTAGAATTCTCTGACAATTTTACGTGTTTTTATGCTCTTTTGGCTCTTGTTCATCTTCATTTGCTCGACAAATCATTACACTTCTCTAGTTTAACGGATTCAGATGTCGTTTTCTTTACACAGATCTATCATATCCTTCATGCTTTGACGAAAGGAGAATTCTTAAAGTTGGTTAAGTTTTGTTCGAGAGGTCTCTTCTTGCTCTGGGGGGTAGGGTCCGAGCTCTAGATGGAGATAGAGTCTTAGGTGTAGACCGAGCAACCTTGGGTCCTTCCACTATTGGTATTTCTCACTTGTCCTGTGCAAGAAAAATAATTTTGAAATAAGTTTTAAGGTGGCAGAATAATTTATGCGAATATTATGATAATATTGCTTGATTTTGGGGATGAAAGGCTTGATTATAGGGTCTAATATAGTAATTATCAATCTTAGCTGAAATAGTCTATGAGGGAAGTGGTTTTCAACAAATCAATATTACTACTATTTTATAGTATCTGATGAATAAAAATTTGTTGGTATGTAAATATTGAATATAATATTTTTAACTGGTTGTGTAATGTAATTGCCTCAAAGAAATATTGTGTATTACTTGGGCTTTTCGCTAAGTGGGCCTTTAATTAAGTAGTTTTTTCAGGGATGCTATTGTTTGATTATGAAATTTAATTAACCTATCATTTATAACGTTAGTGTAAAGTGTTATAGATACCTTGATTTCTTGTAGTGACACATGATTATACACACGCACAATCTCACACACACATCGCCCAGCCGGCCACCTCAACCTCCCCCCTACAGTATTCCTGTATGTATGTATGTATGTATGTATGTATGTATGTATGTGTGTGTGAAATTTTCAGATTCAAAATTTAAAAATTTGATTGTTTAATTGATGTTGTTAGTTTAATTTGGAGTTATAATTATAATTTTCAGAATTTGTGGAAAATTATGTAAGGGTGTATACTATTTTCAGATTTTAAATTTGCAAATTTCGAATTTTAGTAATGTTAGTTTGAATTTTAATTATAGATGGCTGATTTTGAGTTAGCATATAGATAAATTTCATATTTGTTAATTATGAAAATTATAATCAATTTTTTTTGAATGTTAGGTTGCGTTATATTTTTCAGTTTTGATTTTAAGTTAATTGATTAGAAAGATTTCAAATTTTGCCCTTGAAATTTATCTCTTATTCAAATATGGTGTTATATGTGTTTGATATAACTTAAGACCCTATTTGTGTTGAACTAAGAATCACATTGAAGTTTTGATCTAGGTTAGGGTGTCGTTTAGTGTTAAAAGGTTAATGCAGATAGTGTTGTGATTTATATGGCTGAAACCATGAGGACACTGCAATTCATTTTAGCACCCTACTTTTAGGAATCACGCCATTAGTGTCTCTTCTTTCTTTTCTTTTCTTTTTTGTACTTAATTTGAATCATTTGATATTTAAAGTTGTATTTACACGTTCATAATATATTGAAACCATTGGATTTTGCTTGGGATTTTTTGTCAAGTCAATACAGTGTACTTCATGGATTCAGCGCAATCATATAGGCGTAACATAAGAATCAAGGCGTTGTTGAATATGTAAGTAATTATTGCCGTAGTCATATTTTTTTGTTTAGTACTTGATGGATAAGTTGTGATAATTCTTATGAAATAATTAAGGAGATTTTGAGAAGAAATTGATGTGTTTGTGTTGCGATTATTGATAAGTTGAGATAATTTTCAATAAAAGGGTCTCTCTACAGGTTGACTAAGTTCGGACTCTAGCAAAATTTATGTACGAATTTTAAGTTTTATTATTATTCTATAGTTTGTTCATATTTATTGAAACTTTAGGGCTTTTAGAGCTGATAAGTGTATTTTATACACTTATTTTTATCCTAAAAGTAGGATTTTATGTGTTTATTTAAGAATATTTTCTATTTATTTAGTTAGTATTTGTTTGTATTTCAGGAAAAACCTCAAAGTCGAGAAAACAATGGAATTGAAGCAAAAAACAAGTCATTTGGATGATAAAAGAGCTAAAGTGTGAAAATCAAGAGTTGATGAAGTAAATCAAATGGCCAATTGGAAGAAAAGTCAAAGAAAGAACCAAATTGGAAGAAATTAGATATTCAAGGACTAAAGTATACAAATCAAATGAAGAATGACCAAATTGCAAATACTCAATGATTGATTCGGACCATGATACGATACTTGAAGATTTCTAGGAGTCAATTGGATGCAATTAGAAGTAAAAAAGGAATGAATATGATAAGAATCTTACCATAAATTCATTCCAATCACACAAGATTTTTGGGCAGATTTTTAGTTAGACTTTGAAATCTCATTTCGGGATAATAAATGTTCGAATTGGGAAAATCCTATTTCAAGAAGAAATGTAGCTCTTTATGTTATCTTTCAAACTCACTTTGAACCACATAAATATGATAAGGGAATATAAAGATATGATCAAAATATCGAGTGTTGTGCAGTGACAAAAAGACCTCGCGCGAAGGTAACTTTCCTTAATCGGTTGGAACTCTTTCGGAAGCCAATTTGAACGTGATTTTCGGCATTCTTCTCTTCCAAGTAACCTATACTTCGAACTAATCTAAAAATACCAGATCTTAGGCACATTTTTGGGGGTTCCCAATTGTGATATTTCATACTAAAACGCTGTCGAGTTGCTGGGGAGTCCACTGAACGCCAAATTCAAGATTGAAGAACAAGGATCAAGAAGATAAACATGGTGACTTCTATTCATTTTTCTTGTAAATTTTCTTTAATCAAGTTTCTAGGCTAGATTTCTTGTGTTTGGATTGTGATGAAGTTTTAATCAATGATTCTATGTTTTGACCTATTATTTAATATATGCAGTTTATAGATTTGATGCAATTAAATAAGTGCTTTTATTATTATGCAATTGTTTGACCAGCTTTTGTGTGATTGTCTTTATGATTTTCTATGTTCGAAAGAATATGATTTCATTGGAAGCTATTTAATTGCCACAAAGTCTGATAGGGAATAGAAATATACCCTATACTTTGTGTTATCCTATATAATGTTCATTGATCTTTAATGATTTTCTAATTTCTTAATTGTCATAAAAATATAGTCAATTGACATTTGGAGATAGATTTTTATGCATCGCTCAAAAGAGGACTTAAATAATTTTAGGAACATGGATATTCAAAATCCCGTGAATTGTATTTAAATGATTTGGTCAAACACATGGATGATTAGGTTAAAATGGATTTATAATTCTAACGTATTTGCTTTCATAAGTTTTCACAAATAAAATTTTCTATGTTTCTTTAGTTTAATCTTTATTTTAGTTTTCAAAACTACTTTCTCAAATCAAAACAAATTTCTAGTTCCGGTTAAGGTAGTAGTCTAAAATATAATTTAAAACAATCTTTGTGGGATCGATACTTGGACTCACGTCCACTTTATTACTTGTGCGACTCGTGCACTTGTGGAACGAACGAGAGCGTTTTTGAGCTTATGGAGAAAAGAGGACAAAAAGGTCCTGTAACTTAGAAAAAAAATTCGGTATGAAAACTAAAATTTAAAAAATATTATAAATTTCTGAATTAGTTCCATATTCTATTTAGTTAGGCCCTTGTTTGAGATCCATTATAATTAGATTATTTAAAAAAATGTATTTTGAAATAGTGATTTTTGGGAAAATGTGGTTTAAAATAAAAGAGAGAAAAATATAATAATATTTTATTGAAGAATGTGTGAAAAGTAAGAGGGAGAAAAAATATTTAAAATTAAATAGGTCTCAAACAAAGGTTAGATTACTAATATTAGTTTTCAATGTGCAAATTTCAATATTCTCAGCAATCTGAAGGTTCTGAGTGTGATTTTTATGTTATGAGAAACATATATGGGATAGTTACAAACTATTCTCATCGAACTTCTTTAGATAAAGTATAAATTATTGGATATTAAGAATTGTTTAATTATTGATTTATATTTTATTAAAAATAACTATAATTCATTTTAATTGTTTGTAGACATTTAAAAAACACTACTCAACGAAGGAAATCGACGATATTTGAAATATATGGGCTAAATACTTCGTTTAAGAGTGTAGTTTCTTTTATGCAAATATGTACACAATTGTATAACTAATCAACAATATTGTGAATATAAAACTAGTTTTATATTCAATTTGTTGATTTATTTAATTTTATTATGCATATGTCAATTATATATATGTTGTGTGGTGATGAATTTTGGGATGTTTATGGGTAGAATGTGGTGCTATAATAGATACACAACACCACATGTGTGTGTGTGGGGGGGGGGGGGACTTAAAAATGGAATATGCGTCAATTGTGGACCAACAACCAACGCATATGATGAACAAAAGGTGTCGGTTGTTGTTGTCAACAATCGACGCCTTCAACAACCAACGTCTTTTGTAAACTTTAGGCATTGATTTCTAAATTAGAACCAACGCTTAAAGTCACATTAGGCGTTGTTTTTACAATTAACGAGATTTGTCCTGAACAACTGACATCTATGTAGGGATGACAAAAAACTTGAAGGACCTGAAACAACTGGTCCCAAAAATTACCAGCCCCCATCAGGTCCGCGCGGCGGCTTTTCCGCCCCGCCCACCCAGTGACCCGATTTTTTTTAAAATATTGGAATGAGAAATTAAAAATAAATTTAATGATGTTCAGAAGAATTGAATCTTGGTGAGATTTATGGGTACGAGAATATGCAACCACTATACAATTATATTGTTTATTGATTTTTTTTTTCTTTCAAATATATACATATTATCTTTAAATTTCAAATTTAAAAACTCTAAGTTCAACGCCTAAATTTTTCACCTAAAATTTCATTACCAATTTTGAAAAAAAAAAAATTAATTAAAAAAAAAATTGGGTCATTGGTAGCCAGCGGGGCTGGTAGGTCGTCCAGCGGCCCGCCCCGCGAACAGTCGTCGGGCGGGGCAGTCTCGAGCCCGACCCATTGTCATCCATACATCTATGAGTCGGTATGTAGTAGTGTTGGTTCGTGTGTGCACCCCACACGAACTGAGTGTGCACACGAATTGGTCTATGTGTGCACATTGATCGAACTGTCTTTTTGATTTTTTAATAATTATATTATTTCGAATAATAATAGTTTTAATATAATTAAATTAATTGTAATAATGATAATAAAAAATACAATCTAATTTATTTTTTAATAACAATAATAATTCAAATAATGATTGCAAAAGAACTAAATCAATTATAATTTCCTAATGTCACACAATTATTTTCATTAATAATGATAATAATTTTATAATGTTAATAATAAATTCATAATAATAAAATTAATTATGTTCCGTTAAAAGTTTTTTATTTAAAAACAAAAAATGTAATGTTTTTGAGGTAAAACATGTGATTGAAAGTAGAGAGAAAATATGTGATTAAAAAGTGATTTTGAAAAAACGTGTTGATTAAAATATGTTTAATAATAGTATGCCAAAGAGAGAGACTTATAACTTCATAATGTTATATTATAACATAATTATTTATATTAATAATGATAATAATTTTATATTATTAATAATAGTTTCATAATAATTAAAAACAATAAATTTAATTACAATTTCATAATTTCATAATGTTAATTTATATATCATAATAATTAAGTATAATAAATTTAATTATATTTGCTTTATTTAGATTTTTCTTTAATATTAATTTTTCTATTTGTTATTTTACGTACGATAGTTTTTCATTTGAAATTGTTAAATTTATAGATATTGCACTTTATTCCATAATTTATTATATATGATTTTAACACTTGAAATTATTGTAGTATGGAGTATGTAATGAATCTTCAACTAAGAGATCGTATAGATAAAGCTACATCGTGCCTTAACTTCATCAGCTTCACCATAGTCTTAGAGTGCCTCGACGTCGAGCATGCATATATGCTACACCGATATTGCCTGTGGCCACTATATAACTTGATAACAATGCAGTTTTTGGGGTAGATTATAGATTTTCTCCTACTTCAACTTCTGAAGTCAGTCGACGGTGACACACAATTTTTAATTAGGGGACGGGAAGGTAGTTTCTTTCTCAAGTTTTGAGTTTGCCTTCATCATGTTAAACTGAAATCCTTGTGTATTTTTCAGACAATTTTAAATTCTGATACCAACTTGTGACATACAAAACAAATCGCGGGAATATTTTATTTTTCTTTCCATAAGCTAGTGACGTAAACGACATCACATAACTGAGATTTCAAAGTTACTTCACTTAAAGCAAAGCCCGTTTATTTAAAAGTAATGATATTAATATTTAAAACATTTCTATAAAAGATTTTGACTTTGAAATGTTTTAGATAAATAGTATTAATAATCAAATATCAAGTTTGGAAGTTCAAACAAAATAAACCTTATTCGGTGTGTTCGCAACTCGCATGTTGTCACCTAACACAAAATTATCTGTCTCGTCGTCTAAAGATTCGCGTCAATCATCTTTTATTTTTATGTCTGCCTGAAAGGTTAGATGTCATGATATGAACATACACTTGTCCAGTGAGCGGAATATGCTGTACATGTGTTATTGCACATAAACAAGTCAACATCATATATTCAAGACTGGTATAATATATTCAAGTATTCAAGTTCAGTGCAAGACGTGTTATTACATTAATATGTCTTTGAGTCTAACAAAAGATTCAAACATGAATATAACGTTTTGAATTGTACATGTGAAGAAAAATTCGTTTCCACCAAATGATATCTACAGTTAATATACATAAAACTAAGTTCAAGAAAAAACACACCAACGGTAGGTGGCCATTTGGTTAGCAATTTGAAATTCTTCATGCAATGCTCTATTTTGAAACTTGCTGGTGTCCATTTTAATAAGAAAATTTTGAATTGTGCATGTGAAGAAAAATTCATTTCTACCAAATGCCCTTTTAAACTGGATTCAAACTAGTGACAAACACGGATGCAGCGTCCCAACCAATTAGTCTACAAGCACTTTTGGAAAATTCTGCACTTTCCGCATTTTTATATTTTTGGCCTTTTTAAATTGAAAATTTCCAAACTGATTATTTCATTGTTTTTATTTTATTTACAGATTTTTTTTTGTTTTCGAAAATGGCTTCAAAAAATATAGAAAATGACATCAAAATTGCAAAGAGAATACAAAAAAGGGGCAGGGGGTGCACCTACTATTGGCCTAGGTGGTTCTTGAGCCTCAGATAGAGATTTTAACACAGTATCATCAACAGGAGGTTCAACTTGCTTACCCACCAAGTTCTCTTTAGGTTCAGGAACTTGAATTTTCTTACCACTTCTCAAGGTAGTTGCTGCTTTCACATGTCTTAGATTTGACTCATCGACCTCATTGTATTGAGTTTGAGGATTTGGCATTGGTTGAGCTGGAAACTTACCTTTTTCTGGTGCACTTACCGGGGTAGTCAACTTTGTAAGCTAAGATCGGATGTTATTAATGGCTTGAGAGTTTTGATTGTTGATGGCAGCTTGACTTTGCATGAATTGTTGGATTTGGTCTTCCAAACTTTTCTTCTGCGGTGGCATATAAGGTGTTGGTTGTGAAGGTCCAGCATTGTTGCCAACATTATTGCTTCCTCCTTGATCATTCCTCCAACTGAAATTTGGATGATTTCTCCAACTTGGATTAAAAGTGCTCGAATATGGATTAGAATAAGGTTTGGAGATCATATTAACGACAACAAATTGATCAAAATACATCTCTTTTAATTGGGGAAGTGCAGGACAATCAGAGGTTAAATGTTGTACATCTTCACAAATTGAACATTTTTCTAAAATAGTGGAAGAGGAATTGACTTTATTCACTTTTTGAGTTTCCAAATTTTCAAGTTTTCGAGTGATGACAGCTAATCGGGCATTTATGTCATCATCTGCTCTAAGTGAATGAATTCAATTTCCAGATGCAATCTTTGAAAATTCAGTTTTTATTAGAACACCCCTATCAAACTCATCAATGTTATCCCAAGATTGGGCATTTTCAGCTAAATCATCAAAAAATGTAAAAACTTCATTTGGGTCTTTTGCAAAGAAATCACCATTACTCATGGTTTGCACAAATTGTCTCATTTCTGGTCTGAGCCCTTCATAAAAAAATTTAGTTAATATCCATTGCTCATAACCATGATGGGGACATTATAACAACAAATCCTTGAATCTTTCCCAACTAGTGTAAAGATTTTCATTATTCTTTTGGGAAAAATTCATGATTTTTCTTTGATCGCGGTGGTTCTTTGTGGTGGAAAAAAACTTTTTGATGAACTCTTTCCGCATATTTGCCCAATTTGTAATTGAACCTGGCCTTAAAGAGTTAAGCCATGACTTAGCTTTATCCTTTAGTGAAAAAGGGAAAAGTTTGAGTCGAATGACTTCTTCAGTGCAATTTCTTTCAAGAAAAGTAAAACAAACCCCTTTGAATTCTTGGATGTGGTGATATGGACTCTCTGATGGCATCCTATGGAAGCGTGGTAGATGATCAATCATTCCCAGTTTAGAGTTGAGGACCGCTGCATTTGCAGGAATTATTATGCATAACGGAGTGTTTGCCATTGTTGGAAAAATATAATCTCTAAGACTTCGAACGACTGACACCTCATTTGGATCTCGATTATCTGCCATTTCTACCTGCTGATTTTCAAGAATTAAAAATTGGTTAATGAGTTCCGATCTTACTAATCGCTTAGAATGATCTCGGCACTAAACAGACATAAACAAAGAACAATATCAAGAATAGTAGTAGAGAAAAAATAATAATAAAATAAAACTAATTCAGCAAAAATCAATTAACACCAAAATAATCCCCGACAACGGTGCCAAAAACTTGATTCGATGTAAATCTACCCTCTAAGTATAAATGGGTCAAGTTATAGCCTAACAATAATCCAGGGCAGAGGGTGAGAGAACAAGCTGCGGCTGTGTTGAAGTGGCGACTGAGGTTGAAGGTGAGAGCGGCTGTAGGTTGGTTTCGTCCCAGAGAGAACTTCTCGCCTCTGCTGTGTATTGAGATGGAGGCTGAAGGGAGAGAGGTGGTAGAGAGCTGGTCGTTGGCGGCTGAGTGTAGGTTCAAGGGAGAGGCCGAGATGAGGGCTGTGGCTGAAAAAAAAAATGGAAGAAGCTGGGGACGATTATTTCCTTTGGTTGCCTCATGAGTGGAGGTCGTTTTTTTTTTTTTTTGGGATGAAGGTTGAAAGTTAAAAAAATGGATATGGGCTAGGAAATTTGGGCCAACAAATGTGTATCATTCTTGATTTCTTTAGTCGAATTAGGTTAGGAAATTTTGAGAAGAAATTCAAATTCATTTTGAAATATTGTCCAATCTTTCCCTGCAATTAAATAAATGAAATTCTTAGTAATTAAAATCAATTTAGAGTTAAAGAAATAAAATTGAATCTTTTATAAGTTTTACTCTAAACGACAAAATTTATATCCCAAAATTGTATTTTTTTCATTTATTTACTTCTCTAAAATAAGAAAAATTAGACAATAATCACACTCCCCAACTAGTTATTCGCTAGTCTCTAGCAATTAAAGCGAATTAAAAACATGACTAGCTCAATGAAAAACTTCAATTGTAAAGTCAAGAATGAATTTAGATAGTCGAGCACATCAACTTCGCAACATAAAGAGATCAAGCGTTATATCCAAATTAATCCATAAAAACATTCTGAAATTTTTGTGTGTGTGTGTTTTAAGTCGATCCATCAAACCACTAACCCCAACACATACAGTGTCGAGTACTCACTCAAGCCAAGCATAAATTCCATATACTCACTGGTAGGTGTATTTTATTTTTGAACTGGTTAGGAGGTCACTCATGGAGTTTTTCAAATAATCACTCAAACATTCAAAAACAAAGGCCATATATATGTGGATGGCAGCAGTGCAAATATTGACCTCATGAAAAAGCTCACGACCATTGGGACTCAACCATTTTTACCACAAGCCTACTTAAGATCAAAATGTCAATGTCAATGTAAAGGTGACGATTGTGTTCTCAAGAGAATTGATAAAGAGTGATGGAAGAAAAGGTTTGCATATTTCAATGATAATAGTAGAACAATAAATTCCAATGGGAGTATAAGACGCAATGGTAGCATTTTTTTTTTATATAGGATAAGGAAATAAAAGAAGTGGGTAGAAATTGAGGACTTTCAAAATATAAGCAAGGATAATAATTTTCACTTTTAATCACACTTCAAGCTTACTTTCTTCTTCACATCCTTTATTTCTTTTCAATACATCTCCCTTTTCCTTCGAATTTTTTTTTTTTTTGTAACTGAAATCCTTTCAAATAATTCTTCAACATTATCCTCTAGTCTCAATGACTTTCAAATACTTTATAACTCCACTTTTCTTTCGTTGATGCACTGAACATTTGTTTCTCAAATATGGAGCAAAAATCATTATCCTCACTTATACTTGAAAGTAGAAACAAGGTTATATATTTATGGAAGCAATGTCTGGATGCAATGTGGTCTTTAATGTGAAATAGATGAAAGAGATTTGTGGCTATGAAAAGGATTTGTGAATATGAAGAGATTTGTGATGGAAAGAGAAAATGATAAGGTTAACTTCAAATGATAAAAATTTTATTTGACATTGACCTTCATCGTTTCTTAAGTATAAACCACCAACAATCCACAATCCGTGTAATGATGCCCAATGGAAGTACCGAAGTAGCAATATCAAACAAGGGCAATATAAGAAAACCACCAATCACTCAACTCTCATGATGAACAAATAAAATTACTTAAACTTGAGAGAGCTCTAGTTGTATGTGTTGACTATCCATCTTACCACAAGGCTTAAATTCGTGCATAAAAATTTTTTTTGGGAGGGAGGTCTTTACAGAATAACAAAAGATATAATTCAAGACTCAAGATGTATGCAATTTTAATGCTCAACGATCACAAAAATTAATGCAAAAAAAGTACATTTGAGTTACTCTCCCCCCCAACTAAAATCAGACATTGTCCTCAATGACTCAAAGAGAAGAAAAAAAATGAACAATGATTCATAAACACGACTCAAAATTAAATCAATATTAAGGAGAAGAGTGTACCTGAGAGGAGGCCTATGCACATGAGCATTTATTCAAGAATGAAAAACTAAAAAAAATGAAGAAAATAATAAAATCTGCAAAAAGAAAATAAAATAT
Source organism: Ligustrum vulgare (assembly GCA_963555705.1). Classification (NCBI taxonomy): domain Eukaryota; kingdom Viridiplantae; phylum Streptophyta; class Magnoliopsida; order Lamiales; family Oleaceae; genus Ligustrum; species Ligustrum vulgare. The sequence continues at coordinate 23,416,309 of OY743176.1, forward strand.
ATACATAATAATAACAAGTTAGTTCCAAGAAAATCAGTTGCTAGAATCAGGTTCCAGCAGAGGTAGTTCATTAACATCAGCAGAAAAATTATCCAAAAATGGTTTCAGATGTTGTCCATTAACTTTAAAAACAGTACCAATTTTTGGATCTAAGATTTCAACTGCTCCATAAGGATAAACAGTTTACACAATATAAGGACCAATCCATTTAGTTCTCAACTTACCAGGAAACAGATGAAGCTTAAAGTCATATAGCAATATTTTCTGAGAAGGAAAAAATGATTTTCTAAAAATTTTCTGATCATGAAAAACTTTCATTTTCTCTTTTGAAATTTTTGCTTTCTCATATGCTTCCAAACTTAATTCATCTAACTCATTCAATTTCAGTTTCCTAAATTCACCAGTTTGATCTAAATTGAAGTTGAGTGTTTTGATTGCCCAATAAGCTTTTTGTTCATTTGAACCGGCAAATGACAAGGTTTTCCAAATACAATTCTATAAGAAGACATTCCAGGAACAATTTTAAAAGCAGTCCTATAGGCCCATAAAGCATCATCCAATTTTATAGCCCAATCTTTTCTATTTGGATTAACTGTTTTTGTTAAAATGCCTTTAATTTCCCTGTTGGCTAGTTCAATTTGACCATTAGTTTGAGGGTGATAGGGAGTGAAAATCTTATGCCTAATGCCATATTTCTTTAGCAAGGTTTCAAAAGGTTTATTACAAAAATGTATTCCTCCATCGCTAATTATGGCCTTAGGCATACCAAACCTAGAAAAAATATGTTCTTTCAAAAATTTGAGCACAACTTTATGGTCATTTGTCCTACATGGAATAGCCTCTACCCATTTTGACACATAATCAACAACAACCAATATATAGAGATATCCAAAAGAAGAGGGGAAAGGACCCATAAAATCTAATCCCCAACAATCAAAAATTTATAGCACAAGGATTGGAGATAATGGCATCATATTCCTATGGCTGAGACTACCAAGTTTCTGACAAGCTTCACAAGTTTTACAAAAGGCATGAACATCTTTAAATAAACTAGGCCAATAAAAACCACAGTGAAGTACCTTAGCAGCTGTTTTCTGCTAAGAGAAATGGCCTCCGCAAGTATGAGAATGACAAAAGGTAAGAATTTGTTGCATCTCATCATCAGGAACACATCTTCGGATAATCTGATCAGCACAATATTTAAATAAATACGGATCGTTATAGAAGAAGTTCCTTGCAATAGCTTTCATTCTCATTTTGTCTTGAACACTCCAATTTGCAGGCATATGACCTGTAACAAGATAATTAACCAAGTCAGCAAACCAAGGAACAATATTCAAGCTAAACAACTGTTCATCCGGAAATGAATCATTCAAAGGGTAAGAAACTTTTGAATTTTCAGAATTTAATCTGGATAAATGATCAGCGACAACATTTTCCACCCCATTTTTGTCCTTAATTTTAATGTCAAATTCCTGCAATAACAAAATCCATCGAATGAGTCTAGGTTTAACATCTTTCTTTGTGAACAAATATTTAAGAGCAGAGTGATCAGTAAAGATGGTAACAGAGGTCCCAACAAGATAAGTTCGAAATTTTTCCAATGCAAAAACTATAGCTAGCAGTTCTTTTTCAGTAGTTGTGTAATTTAATTGAGCTTGATTCAAAGTTCTGCTAGCATAGTAGATTACATAAGGTTCCTTACCTTTCCTCTGGCCAAGCACTGCCCCTACAGCTATATCACTTGCATCACACATTAATTCAAAAGGTAGAGACCAATCAGGTGATCTAACTATGGGTGCAGTGGTGAGTGCCTTTTTTAAATGTTCAAAAGCTGCAGTGCATTCATTAGTCCAAACAAATTTTGTATCATGCATCTAAAGTGTAGTCAAAGGTTTTGCTATGACACTAAAATCTTTTATGAATCTCCTATAAAAACCTGCATGGCCTAAAAATTATTGAACATCTTTTACAGTTAAAGGAATAGATAACCTAGAAATTGAATCTACTTTTGCCTTATCTACTTCCATACCCTTAGCAGAAATTATATGACCTAAAACAGTTCCTCTTGTAACCATGAAATGACATTTCTCCCAATTAAGGAGAAGTTTCTTATCTTCACACCTACACAAAACAGCTTTCAAATTTGTTAGGCAACCATCAAATGAATCACCATACACAGAGAAATCATCCATAAACACTTCCAAAAAATTTTCTATCATGTCACTGAATATGTTAAGCATGCATCTTTGAAAGGTTGCTGGGGCATTACAAAGACCAAAAGGCATTCTTTTAAAAGCAAACGTCCCAAAAGGGCAAGTAAAAGTGGTTTTTTCTTGGTCTTCTAACGCTATTTCAATTTGATGATAGCCTGAAAAACCATCCAAGAAACAATAGAATGAATGTCCAGCAACTCTTTCTAGCACTTGATCTAAAAATGGTAAAGGGAAGTGGTCTTTTCTGGTCATGGAATTCAGTTTTCTATAATATATGCACATTCTCCAACTATTTGGTACCCTTTTAGTTATCAGTTCTCCCTATTCATTTTCAACAATAGTAACCCCAGTTTTCTTAAGAACTACTTGAGTATGACTTACCCAATAGGATAAATGATACCTGCATCAAGTATTTTTAAAACTTCATTTTTAACAACCTCTTTCATATTGGGGTTTAGCCTTCTTTGAGATTCCCTTGAAAGATTAGCATTTTCTTCTAGGAAAATTCTATGAGTGCACACTAAAGGACTAATTCCCTTAATATGTGCTATAGTCCAACCTATTACAAATCTATGATCATTCAACACTCTCAACAACATATTTTCCTGATCACAAGTAAGAGTAGAAGAGATTACCACAGGGTATGATTCATTAGGTCCCAAAAAGGCATACTTTAGTTTCGATGGAAGAGGTTTAAGCTCTAGAATTGGCATCTTCTCTGCTGATGTTTGCATCGGTGTCTGGATGACATTTAGTGGCTCAATGTTTGGCTGCCAAGCTCTTACAACTGCTGTTGTTACACTTTTTGAAGAGTCTTGAATGTTGTCCAATTCGAGATTCTGCTCAAGATGCTCATCAGGATCTTCTAACTCAATTAGCAGCTCTTCTAGCATATTAACTTCCTGCACTTCATTAAAATCTTTTGTTTGCCTACAAGTATTGAAAATGTTAAGTTCCAAAGACATATTTCCAAAAGTCAACTTTAAAATACCACTCCTACAATTTATCAAAGCATTTGAAGTTGCAAGAAATGGTCTACCAAGAATAACAGGGATTTGAGGAGAAGTTTTAGGTGTACTTTGAACATCAATAAAAACAAAATGAATTGGGTAATAGAATTTATCGACTTGAACCAAAACATCCTCAATTATCGCTTTGGCATTTTAACAGATCTATCTGCTAATTGTAAAATCATGGGGGTGGGCTTAAGTTCACCTAGACCAAGTTGTGTATATACACTAAAGGGCAAAAGATTCATAATTGAATCTAAATCTAGCAAGGCATGACCAATACGAGTGGTTCCTATCATACAAGCAATGGTTGGAGAGCCAGGATCTTTAAATTTTTTAGGAGTTTGGCATTGTATGACAGAACTCACTTGTTCAGTTAAAAATGCTTTGTTCTTAACAGCTAACTTCCTTTTCACTATACACAAATCCTTAAGAAATTTAGCATAGGCAAGAACTTGTTGGATTGCATCTAACAGAGGAATATTTACCCTAACTTGCTTAAAAATATCATGAATTTTTGTTTGATTTTTGGTCTTATTACAAGGTTGTAATCTTTGAGGAAAAGGGGCAGGGGGTGCACCTACTATTGGCCTAGGTGGTCCTGGGCATCAGATAGAGATTTTAACACAGTATCATCAACAGGAGGTTCAGCTTGCTTACCCACCAAGTTCTCTTTAGGTTCAGGAACTTAGATTTTCTTACTACTTCTCAAGGTAGTTACTGCTTTCACATGTCTTAGATTGGACTCATCGACCCCATTGTATTGAGTTTGAGGATTTGGCATTGGTTGAGCTGGAAACTTACCTTTTTCTGGTGCACTTGCCTGGGTAGTCAACTTTGTAAGCTAAGATCAGATGTCATTAATGGCTTGAGAGTTTTGATTGTTGATGGCAGCTTGACTTTGCATGAATTGTTGGATTTGGTCTTCCAAACTTCTCTTCTGCGGTGGCATATAAGGTGTTGGTTGTGAAGGTCCAGCATTGTTGCCAACATTATTGCTTCCTCCTTGATCATTCCTCCAACTGAAATTTGGATGATTTCTCCAACCTGGATTAAAAGTGCTCGAATATGGATTAGAATAAGATTTGAAGATCATATTAACGGCAACCAATTGATCAAAATACATCTCTTTTAGTTGGGGAAGTGCAGGACAATCAGAGGTTAAATGTTGTACATCTTCACAAATTGAACATTTTTCTAAAATAGTGTAAGAGGAATTGACTTTATTCACTTTTTGAGTTTTCAAATTTTCAAGTTTTCAAGTGATGACAGCCAATCGGGCATTTATGTCATCATCTGTTCTAAGTGAATGAATTCAATTTCCAGATGCAATCTTTGAAAATTCAGTTTTTATTGGAACACCCCTATCAAACTCATCAATGTTATCCCAAGATTGTGCATTTTCAGCTAAATCATCAAAAAATGTAAAAACTTCATTTGGGTCTTTTGCAAAGAAATCACCATTACTCATGGTTTGCACAAATTGTCTCATTTCTGGTCTGAGCCCTTCATAAAAAAACTTAGTTAACATTCATTGCTCATAACCATGATGGGGACAAGATAACAACAAATCCTTGAATCTTTCCCAACTAGTGTAAAAATTTTCATTATTCTTTTGGGAAAAATTCATGATTTTTCTTTGAATCGCGGTGATTCTTTGTGGCGGAAAAAAACTTTTTAATGAACTCTTTCCGCATATTTGCCCAATTTGTAATTGAACCAGGCCTTAAAGAGTTAAGCTATGACTTAGCTTTATCCTTTAGGGAAAAAGGAAAAGCTTGAGTCGAATGACTTCTTCAGTGCAATTTCTTTCAAAAAAAGTAAAACAAACCCCTTTGAATTCCTGGATGTGGTGATATGGACTCTCTGATGGCATCCCATGGAAGCGTGGTATATGATCAATAATTCTCGGTTTAAAGTTGAAGACCGCTGCATTTGCAAAAATTATTATGCATAACGGAGTGCTTGCCATTGTTGAAAAAATATAATCTCTAAGACTTCGAACGACTGAAACCTCATTTGGATCTCGATTATCTGCCATTTCTACCTGCTGATTTTCAAGAATTAAAAATTGGTTAGTGGGTTCCGATCTTACTAATCGCTTAGAATGATCTCGGAACCAAACAGACATAAACAAATAACAATATCAAGAATAGTAGTAGAGAAAAAATAAAAATAATTCAGCAAAAATCAATTAACACAAAAATAATCCCTGGCAATGGCGCCAAAATTTTGATTCGATGTAAATCTACCCTCCAAGTATAAAGTAGTCAAGTTATATCCTAGCAATAATCCAGGGTCATTCTTCCTAAGGATTTTTATTGGTATAACAATATTTGCTAAATTCAAGTCTTAAACTACGATTTCGAGATTGCTTAAATGAATTTAAAAGGGTATAATTAAATTGCAATGAAAGAGAAATTTGAGTGGAGTTATTCTTTTGCTATCAATTGGGCTTGCAATTAAGATTAGTGTGAGTTTCTTGAGATCGATAAGATTTAAACATATTAGTAAGAAAATTAGTCAATTTATTTTATGGCATTTAGTCGAGCATGTTGTGTGCATATTTAAAACATACCACATCAACGACATTCATCCAGGTAAAATAATTTGAAAACTTAAAACAATTTATAAACTCTTATCAATAACAAGAATTCATCCATAAGAAATTAAAACATACCCATTGACGCTAAAAATAACTCCTCTCAAATATAACTTAGTCTAACATAATTGAATTAATCGAAATAAAATTCAAAAGAATGATAACCATTACTAGATAATGAAGTTCAAATTTTGAAATAAAAATTCAATAACTAAATGCTATCTAAAAGAAACAACCAATATCAATAATCTAAAATTATGTAAATTAACAATTAAAACAACTAAAAGTCCAACAAAACAAATTATAAACTTGAACAATTCACTTAAACCCAAAGGCTACTGCGTGAAGCTGCTTGAGGCTGCTGGAATGCGTGAAGTTGGAGGCTGGTGCTGGTGAATATTGCGGCCTGTTGAGTAGAGGTTGGAGGCTGGTTTCAGTGGTTAGAGGATTGAGTGGCTGCTGTTGGTGAGAAACGAGAGAGATGGAGATGATATTGAAGGTGGGTCGCTGGATGAGAGTTGAATCCGTGAGACAGCAGAAATATGGGAGGAGGAGGCTGTGGACGGTTGCTATTGGGGAAGTTGGTTATGGTGGAAGAATGGTGTATGGGCAGAGGGTGAGAGACGAGGCAGAGGGTGAGAGAACAAGCTACGGCTGTGTTGAAGTAGCGACTGAGGTTGAAGGTGAGAGCGGCTGTAGGTTGGTTTCGTCCCAGAGAGAATTCCTCGCCGCTGCTGTGTATTGAGATGGAGGCTGAAGGAAGAGAGCTGGTAGTTGGCGGCTAAGTGTAGATTCAAGGGAGAGGCCGAGATGAGGGCTATGGCTGAAAAAAAAATGGAAGAAGCTGGGGACAATTATTTCCTTTGGCTGCCTCGTGAGTGGAGGTTTTTTTTTTTTTTTTTTGGGATGTAGGCTGATTGTTAAAAAAAATGGATATGGGCTAGGAAATTTGGGCCAACAAATGTGTGTTATTCTTGATTTCTTTAGTCGAATTAGGTTAGGGAATTTCGAGAAGAAATTCAAATTCATTTTGAAATATTATCCAATCTTTCCCTGCAATTAAATAAATGAAATTCTTAGTAATTAAAATCAATTTAGAGTTAAAGAAATAAAATTGAATCTTTTATAAGTTTTTACTCTAAACGACAAAATTTATATCCCAAAATTGTATTTTTTCATTTATTTACTTCTCTAAAATAAGAAAAATTGGGCAATAATCATTGATTATACACAGTTATTTTCAATTAATACGAAAAGGTCAAAATTCGTATTTCTTTTTTCATTTCTATTTAACTTTCCATTTAATTCCTTTTTATTGGATTATTTAAGGTTGAATGTTAAGTCACATGTCTTTTAAGTCAGTGTTTTTGAAAATAAAATAATGGGTAAATTTCATTGGTTATCACTGAAGTTTAATCAAAACTACATGGTCATTAAAGTTACAAAGTTTCAAAGTTGGTCACGTAAGTTATATACTATTTCACCGAGGGTCGCTCATTTAAAAACTAACTTGAATGATGCACTTGTTTGACTAATGTAAAATGGGTTAAATCTACCTATGACCGTTATACTTTATTAGTAGTGTCACTTTGATCACCTTATTTGATTTCATGTCACTTTGGCCATCTCATTTAATATAATCAATCGTATTATTCGTACATATTTATTTACAGATTTTACACATGACATGATCTTCTTTTTGAATACATCACATCACACATTGATCAACGGTCATCATACAATCGGTACACCTATCGGTACAAATAGCATTATTGTAATATTATAAATTACAAAATAGAGTAGTCATTGAAATAATGACATGAAATTGGGTGGATAAAATGAAACATTATGAAATTGAATGATCAAAGTGAAACTACTAATATAGTTGGGGACCTTCCAGGGATGTAACCCAATATAAAATGGTTCAAAGGAGCTGAAACCCTAAGTCGGAAGAATAAAGCTCACTCATGAAACCCTCTTTAAGGCTGCCATTGGCTTCAGTTCCATTAAATCAGGTGAAAAAATACCCACCTACTATTGGAGAAGTATATGGGTAGAATTTTCCCATTTTGGGGGGGGGGGGGGGGGGTTTAAATCTTATATTCTTTATGAGTATTAGAAAGGTGTATATTTTTAGATTTATACTTAATTTCGTACGATAATTTTGTTAACTCCTCGTATTAGAGATCTGGTATAAATTTTTTGGAATTGTCTTGTTCTTGCTCTATACTTTATGATCCAGTCAGCAGTCATTCTTTTTCCTTTTTTGGGTATTCATTCATTCATAGTATTGATTTTTAAAAAATGATTAATTTGAATAAAATTGTGCTCAATTTTTTTTTTTTTTTTTTATTGATTCAGCCATACAATTGGGATTTTTTTTTGGTGTATAGAATACCCGATTAAAATCAGTTTATCTAGTGATAAAGGAAATCGGAATTGACTGTACTTCGCTCACCCCCACTTAATGAAGTTTACTGCTTATTTTACTCATAATTAGTTTTTCAATTATCAGTTGGTGTTTTAATCTTAGTGAAACAAGTATACCAACTACCCGACTTTTTATTTGGACAGGATAGACAACTGATCACACTGTAATCTGTTGACTTCAATAGTTCTTAGAAGGCAGTACAATAGAAGCAACGTGGTTTTGCTACCATAGAAAGAGAAATCAGATCTAGTTTCCTTCCAATGGCTCCCCAACCTTTCATCATTTTCAAGAGGCTTGACAATTTACTAATTGTAGAGGTTAAATATTGTTTCGATACTAATGACTTGGTCTTTCATTTGGAATCTGTTATGAAAAATGACAATGCTCAAAGCAAGATAGGTGGAAGAACTTGTGATCTTGGTATGGGCGGTATAGGAAATATTACTTACTCGGTGCTCTATCTCTAAGGTATGCCTCCTATATATCAATATGGTTTCAAGATGCAAATTAGAAAATTCTTTTAGTGAAAATACTAGAAGTACTTATGTTCGTTTCATTTGAAAAATGGACTTGTCATGAGTATCTATAAAAGTTTTTTATTGATATTTATTGCTTTTTTAAATTTATTGGAAGACGTGCACACACCATGATGTGTCGGAATAGGTGGGATATGTGAGATATAGGGGAAATGACCAGCCCAATTTGTCATTTTATGAAAATGGCCTTTGACCAAATAATAGTAATAAAAATCAATTTTGTTGTTTCCTAATATAACCTTCAATTTCAAAAAGAAACGTCTCTCATTTCAAAATCTACCTGACCCTTAACCTGCCTTCGAACGAACTCTCCTCTTCATCTCCCATTTCTTCTTCGTACCATCCTCATCGCCGTCCAACCGAGCCATTTTTGCCGCCGTCCAATCTATTTGATTTGGCTACTTCAGTTCCGGTCATATAATAAAAATCACCAGAGGCAATGAAGAACACTCTCCACAAAAAACCCAGTTCAAAATCTCCGCCCTTGTTGTGGCTACAACCTGTAACTCAGTAAACTAACTGCCTAACTGAGCAACTCACTCAGACAAGTCACATTTGACCATTTCCCATCGATCTTTCGTGGTACCCTTAATCCCAAAAGTATCAATTTTCATCATTTCTTATTTTAATGGTTTTGTTAATTTCGGGTTTATAGACAACATATAGTTGATAATTCTTGATTATGCATCTATTTGAACAAGTTTGATATGCAATGGATGTTATTATGCATTCCATTTTTTATTTTATTTTTTGATTAGTTTTGCTTGACATTTTGTTGTTAAATTCAGTTAAATTGTGGAGTTGATTTGATTTGAGATTTGTGAGATTTTTGCCTTGATTAATTTTTGCCGTACTTTGAAATAATTTCCTCCCTGTGTTCAACCAAGCCAATCCTTATCTGTTAAGCATACATCATTTTCCAAATTATTGTCTCTATTGGCAGTAGGTAGTATTCCCTTGCTGAAAGTTGATAAGATTGACGAAGAAATTGATACAAGCAGTCTTACCATAGAGAATTCCACCACATTGTCAAGCACTGTTGCTACTATCTCTTTTAGTGCTTTTGCAGCCTTTGAAACTCGAAGCTCATCAAGAATATAGGTATCACATTATAGTACTATTAGTAAGACAGATAGCAAGATATGATGTTGAGGAAATTGGAAATGAATCAAATGAACAAACAATGACCTAAATATAAGTTAATTATTCTTTGACAATATACTAATGAAATCTATTGGATTGAGCCATTTTTGGTGTGTACATTTCTCAAAAGAAACTCTAATAAATGACATACCTTTTGAGGATTTTTATGAATGGAAAGATTCCATTTTGCTATGGTGTTGATTGTGTAATATATGAGTAGACAGATGAAGTCTACTTGGCTGTTTGAATAGTTCATTAACTTTCACCTTTTCTTGTTATAATATTAAAAGTTCTTAATATGTGTGGACTGAATAGCATTTACCCACAGGCATGACAAATAGGTGCTATAGACTTCATTAACTGCCTCCCTTTTGTGTTTGTTAAGTAGAATTTCTTAAAATGTAAATAATATCTAATTTGGATGTATTTATTAGTATATAGAATTGAAATATCAGCATGATATTTCATTATATCATAGAGAATTTTGTAGTTCCAGTGGATGATGTAGTAATTTATAGGACTTCATATTGGAGGGCTTGAGGATGCACATAGACCAGATTGTTGAGCCTAAATTGTTCAGTTATATAGATCGGATGGAGGAGCGACTGGGTCAGATATACTATTAGTAAACAACAAAGTTGATAGCATGATGGAGTCGATGTAGCGCTACAATCAAACTAATAGAAATTATCAGTACTGAGAGGATGGGCCGAATGATGGATGGGGTGGAGGTGGCGGATTTGAGGGAGAGGGAGGTGAGGGATATGGAGGATGCAGGGGTGAGGGATACAGAAGAGGCAGAGGTGAGGAGACGGAGGTGGCAGCTCTTAGGGATACAGAGGAGGCGGAGGTGAGGGAGACGGAGGAGGTAGAGGTGAGGGATACAAGAGGCGGAGATTAGGGAGACAGAGGTGGCATCTCCTAGGGATATAGAGGAGGCGGGGGTGAGGGAGACAGAGGAGTTAGAGGGTTACGGAGGAGGCGGGTGTGAGGGAGACGGAGGAGGTAGAGGGGTACGGAGGAGGCGGGTGTGAGGGAGACGAAGAGGCGGATATTAGGTAGAAAGAGGCGGCAGCTCGTAGAGATACAGAGGAGGTAGAGGTGAGGGGTACGGAAGAGGCAGGTGAGAGGGAGGCGGAAATAAGGGAGACAGAGGTGGCAGCTCCTAGGGATACAGAAGAGGCAGAGGTGAGGGAGACGGAGGTGGCGTCTCCTATGAATGATCCGCCTACGAGACACACAGACAGAACATATTCACGTAATAAGAGAAGTCTGGCCAGTCAGATACCCGAAGCTGATGTGAGACCGATGGAAAAGCAACTTTCAAAACAATCGAAGTACTTACTTCTCCATTCACAGCCGAGGAAAAGAAGAGAGAATTTGAGGATGACTCTACATTTCTTCCCTTTCAGAAGATTGATCCAGTGAAGGAGAAAGCATTTTATACTTGATATTCACATTTACAAGACGGATAAATATCCTATCTATATTTTTATCAATTCTTTTTTTTTATAATTTATGTTCTTTAGTTGATATTGTCCTTTTTAGTGTCGCATACGAGTTATACTGAGTCAAAATAAATGACACGAAGAAGTGGTTTAAGGATGTTATGTATTCAGGTGTCTGGCTCGACTCCTATGTAAGTAAAGCTTAAGGATTTGATTACATGTTATATGTTTTTTCTGAACTATTTGATAATAGGTTTTTTTGCATTCAACATGTTGATTTGTCAATGAATTTGTTGCGGCTTCGGGTAAAGAGCTATCCAAAGACATTCAAAAAACCCGTTGCTATACTGGACAGTACATTTCTGACTCTTTTACAGTTTGCTTTGACGAAGGGGATCCAATGCGCAGAGAGTTTCATAGATGGTCATTCTCCAAAGTTGGGTAAGAAATGACGAGATTGTACACATCTGTATATACCTGTCGTAGAAAATAGTCATTGGTTTGCAGTTGAGGTTTGGCGAAGAAACTATGTCTGTGTATAACCCGGATAAAAGTTTCCTTACGGAAGGACAATTGAAAAATATATTGAACCCACTGACTATACTTCTGTCGAGCCTTTTAAAGTAAGCAGACATCTACTGTGGATGGTGATTTTACAATTGAAAGGATTGAGGATACTGCAAAGCAAAGTACACAGTAAGTTTTTTTAGTATGATAAATATTGTGTTCATATTGTTTTTCTATTTTGCTACAAAAATATGCCCATTATTTATTATCTCATTAATTGCAAAGGAGATTGTAATATTTTTACCATTAAATTTATTGAATTTTTAGGTACTGGAGAGGAAGCTGATAAAGTCCGTAACCTGTATATGCTCAAGTGGAGAAAGAAATTGGCGATTGACTTACACGGACTTGATTATGATCCTTAAATTTTTATAATTGACTATTTTTTGTATTTTTGTAAATTACAATATCTTTAAATAACTTATTTTTTGTAAATGACCATAATTTTTGAATATATTGTTTGGGATTTTCATGACCTGTCCACTTGTATATATATTGGTTCTGGATACTGGTAGGTTTTTCAACAGGTTAACTTATAAAAGCTCAGGTCGGTTAAATGACTGGTTAACCGAACTTTAACCTACCCGTTAATAGACATGGTCAGCTACGTGGTAGGTTAACCTATTCATAACAGTTCAGGTAGGTTAAAGGGTAGGTTAACTGACCAAGTCGATTTTTGAGGGTTTAAACGACTGAATAACCTAAACTCTAAACTCTCAAAAATCGACTAGGTAGGTTAACATACCCCTTAACCGAACACTTTGATTAATAGGTAGGTTAACCTACCTCTTAACCGACTTGGTTAGTTAATAGCTATGGTTAACCTACTTAGTCGGTTATCAACTTTTGCAGATCGATTTTAAGTTTAATATGAACAATCGATTTCAGTAATCAAGGTCAAAGTTTAGCAACTTTCTCGAATCTATCAAAACGTTTGATCAATTATTAAGTTCATTAAGTGTGACATGAACAATCGATTTTACCAATTGAGATCCTACATTGGCATCTTTATCAAATCTATTAAAATGTTTGATCAATTATTAAGTTCATTAAGTATGACGTGGATAATCGATTTTATCAATCTGGATCAACATTAGCAACTTTCTCAAATTTGTTGCTAACGTTCGATTAATTATTAAATTCATTAAGTGTGAAAATGGACAAAGAATTATACCAATTGAGGTCCTACGTTGGCATCTTTATCAAATCTATTAAAATGTTTGATCAATTATTAAGTTCATTAAGTGTGATGTGAACAATCGATTTTCCCAATCTGAATTAACATTAGCAACTTTTTCAAATTTGTCGTTAATGTTTGATCAATTATTAAATTCATTAAGTGTGAAAATGAACAACCGATTTTACCAATCTGGATCAACATTTGCGACTTTCTCAAATTTATTAAAACATTTGATCAATTATTAAGTTTATTAAGTGTGACATGAACAATCGATTTTACTAATCGGGATCAAGTTTAACAACTTCTCGAATCAATCAAAACGTTCGCTCAATTAGATCAAGTGTGACGTGTTGAATTTATCGAATCTTTCTTTTTGGTAAATGACAAAAAATTTGAATTTATTGTTTGAGATTTTCATGACATGTCCACTTGTATAGGTCTAATTTGATTATATATACTTTTTTCAGCAGGTTAACCCATAACAGCTCAGGTCGGTTAAAGGGTAGGTTAACCGACCAGGTCAATTTTTGAGTGTTTAAACGACTGAATAACCTGAACTCTAAACCTCAGAAACCGATTAGGTAGGTTAACCTACCCATTAACCGACCATGTTAGTTGTAGGTTAACCTACCCCTTAACCGACCACTTTGGTTAATAGGTATGTTAACTTACCTCTTAACCGACCGGTTAGTTAATGGCTATGGTTAACCTACCTAATCAAAACGTTTAAAACCACAGCCTAGTCGGTTAACTGGTCGATTAACCGACCATTTAACCAACCAAGTCGGTTAGAGGTCGGTTAACCTACCTCTTAACTGACCAAAACGGTTCGGAGGTAGGTTAACCTACTACAGAACAGAATAATATGCATTTACGTCATTTGATCAGTATGGTAACCTTATAAATATGAACAATATTAGAAAATAATATTACCACAATTACTAGTCTATTTTTCTATTGGATAATGGTACTCGGTCATTACATCGTAGTTGGTAGTGCCCAGATGCACCACACCTACCACACTTGTCGTAGAAAACTCTCCGGTCGAAGGTATCCTACTTTTTCGCTTACGTCCACTTTGTCTTGGTTTGATCAACAGTGGCAAGATATTCAACGTCCACCTAAGGTGTTCTGGAACTTTCCAATCAATTTCATTTGTTAGAGGCATTATAATATCGACGTATGCTGCTTTACAAGCTGTAGTAGTATAATATGGAGAGTACAAATCATATGCAGAATTCTCTACCTGTCTTGAAGCAACAATAGCGTGCTCACATGGAAATTTATCCAACTGAAACCGCCCACATGTACAAGTTCTATCGATTAAGTTAACAACAAAATGCTTGATTCCATTACCCACATCAAACATATATTCATCCATAGGATCCGCTACGAAAGTTTCTTCTAGATTTTTTCCTCCATTGCCGGGGTTAGCATACTTGTACAGTTTTCTGCATTGATGCGCCTCTTATAAAACAATTTTTGCAATTTGCACCTAATATACTCGGCCAAAGCAAGTACTGGACACTCTCGAGCATTTCGGAATACCGAGTTCAACGACTCTGCATTATTTGAGGTCATGATATTGTAACGTATCCCTGTAAAGTGTGACCTAATCTAATGTTTATAGTCAGCCTCTTTTAAATAACCCCAAAGGTCGAGGTTCCTGCTAAGAATCTCATCCACATGTTTATTAAATTCTTCAACTGTATATGCATATGCCGCTTTCTTAAACAATGACACCATCCCGGAGATGCGATACTTGGCCTTTATGTTGCCTTGTATATGATATATGCAATGAGCTTGATGCGCATTAGGAAAAACATCTCTTACACCCTTGCATAGACTCCCATTCCTGTCAGACATAAAGACTAAATCTTCAATATCACCAATTATTGTCTTCAATTTTTCAAAAAATCATTTTCATGACTCATTATTTTCAGAATCTACTATGCCCCATGCGAGAGGATAGATTTGCATATTTTCATCTTGACATGTTGTCACTATTAGTGTACCTTCATATTTTTCTTTCAAGAATGTTCCGTCCACAGAAATTACTCGACGCATTGACGAGTGAAATCCTCGAATGCATGGTCCAACCGCCATAAAAAAGTACTTGAAGCGATGACTACTTGGGTCGGTGTCAACATATACCACTGTACCAGGATTAGTTCTAACTAAATTGTGGGAATATACAGCCAATCTAGCATAGCTACCATTAGGTGAACCCATTAATATCTCTAAGGCACGCTCTTTAGCCGTCCATGCTTTCTGATAGCTCATACTTACCCCAAACTCCCGACGAATGTCACTGATGATGTTTGCAGGTCTGTATTCTTGATTTGGATTTTGAAAATTATGCATGACATGTGTTCCGATAACCCATGACCTCGCTTGTCTATGATCATTTCTATTTATACCCAAAGAACAAGTATGTTCACGTACATAATGACGAACTTCAAAATAATCACACTCGTACTTCGTAGCATGCAAACACCATTTGCAACTGTCATCTTCGTAAATAATTCTGTATGTACTCTTATTTGATTTTTTTAACTTTGAATTCAAAGTTGTGCTTCAATGCAAGCAAATGAATGTGTTGTTGTAGATCTTTCTTGTTCTCAAACAACTGATGATCTTTCAAATCCTCTTCCTTAGGAATCATATGTGACGTATGAGCATACCTTAAACTTGATCCATCCTCAAATGTATAGCCTGATGTGCTACCACGTGCAGACAATACAACAAGAGCCTCATTAGTAAAACAAATTTCAGCTTCATTCTGTCGAACTAGTTCTTGTCCACATGTAGGTAAATTAACATTGTTCCCATTTTCCTTAATAGTGTCACCATTATTGTTTCGAGCAATCTCCAAATCATTCCAGTGATCATCTAAACCGCAGTTCCCATCATTGTCATCATCCAATCTCATCTCCGAATCTACATCATTACGGACCTCATCTTCAAATTCATCATTAACTGCTACATGTTCATGTTCAACATGATCTACAACATGTCTGTGTTCAACTGTGTTTATTGTATGTTCAAGTTCAACATGATCTATAGCATGTTCATGTTCAACAATACTTGCTTCAAATTCACGTTCAATGAGATTCTTGCTCACAATTGTTACACAAAGGGGAGACTGACCTTTTTTGTTGAGTTCTAGGAGCCATTTCACTTTCCTATCTAAAGTAATCTTGACTGGTGGAACAGAAACTTGTGTATTATTATCAAGGAAAAGAAATCTCACCTCCAAAGTGTGTAAAGAAGAATCAATATGAAGAAGTTCTTGTACATCATGATATAATTCTGTATACGTTGCATTTTTTGACAAAAAAATTGCTTCTGTTGCTTCTTCATTACTCCAATTCCAATTCCATTTAGATTGATCATTTTTCACAAACTCACCATAGTAACAAATAGGAATTAATGTAGTATCATTCATATTTGCATTTTAAAAAATAGAAAAATGTTACGTGTTAACACCATAATTCATTAAAGAATTTTTTTTTTTGAATAATTAAGCAAGCAGGTTAACAATTGGTTAGCAGAATGCAAAGTTGGATAACAAGCTTCACTCGGGTAGGTTAACTGACTTCATTGGTCGATTAAGCAACCTATTGCAAAGTTGGTTAACCAACTTCACTAAGGTAGGTTAACCGACTTCATTGGTCGGTTAACCAATCTATTGCAAAGTTGGTTAACCAACTTCACTAAGGTAGGTTAATCGACTTCATTGGTCGGTTAACCTCCTTCAGTAGGTTGGTTAACCGACCGTGAAGTCAATTAATCGACCTGTGTGCGTAAAATCATATTACCTGCTATTTAGAATAAGATTTTTGCAATCGATGAAGTTTACACTAAAAATTTATCCCAAAACAAGTAAAACTCATATAAATACATTTTAAACAAATCAAAGCAACTTAAAATAAGATTAATTTTGTGATATCTTACCAATATCAAATGCATAAAACTTAAAGTTTTTGTCAACATTTGAGAAGATGATGAATAGTTTGCTACGAATCCAAAAAAGGAGTATATGGAGAAGATCATAGATAGTAAAACTATGTTTATTATAATGTGGGTAGCTGGGGGAGGATCTTTGTTGGAAGGACACGATTTTGAGAGAGAGAGAGAGAGAGATAGCCGTTGGTTTTTCTTGAGGATTTTTCGGTCCTTTTAAATTGTTAGGTAAGGTTGAAAATTTAACAAGATAACAAGGATAATTTAGTATTTGTATAAGGATGGAGGTCATTTTAACTTATCAAACAAAAATTTGCCTTTTTTGACTTAATACCCTTTGACCGTGACCATTTCAATAAATCCCCCGGTGGTATATAGGGCAAATGGCCAGCTCAAATTCTGATTTTCTGTAAATGGCCTTTGACCAAGGTTTTTTTTTTTTTTTTAAACATTTAAAAAGTAGTAATAAAAATCAATTTTTTTGTTTCCTAACATAACCTTAGGTTTCAAAATCAAAAACTTTCGACGCCTCCCACTTCATAAACAATTACTCGACACTTTAACCTACCTCTTGAACTTTCCTCTCCCTCTCACGGTTTTCTTCTTCAGCAAATTTTTTTTTTCGCCGACATCCAATCTGTTTAACTCGTCCGACTACGGTTTCGGCCATATCGTCGTCGTCCTATTATAGTAGATAGGATTGTGGTTACTCGGCTTTCATCGGAGTAGAAAAGAGGCAGGAGCTGCATGACAACTGTGAACAAACGGTGAGAGTTTTAGAGGTTAGTGCATGGTCTCAGAACCGTAAAGGGAAGTTGGATTTTCAATAAATTTTATGGTGGATTTTATTAGAAGTTAATAATTAATTTCAGGTTCAAATATCTAATATCTATGTGAAGACAACTTAATGTTCCCTGTTAGAGAAATTGTATTAGATTTCCTATATGGGTAACTATTTGGTACATCAATGAAGAATATTATGACTTTGTTGAGTGAATGCTAGTACTAATTGTGGGCTTTTTTAACCCAGGTCTTATACTGTTATTTTGATATTTTTAAGAACTCTAAATGATGCAATGATATTTCATTGTTTTATAGAGAATTTCATAGTTCTAGTGGAAGTGGAGGGTGCAAGTGAAGTATGGCATGATAGATTTCTCTGTTTAAAGACATCTATTGGTTTGAGCCATTTTTGGTGTGTAAATTTCTCAAAAGAAGCTCAAATAAATGATATTCCTTTGAGGATTTGATAAGAGGTGGATTAACCTACCACCAGCGGGTTAACCTACCTCAGTGTCGGTTAACCTACCATTTGTAATATGTTAATCGGCCCTTTGATGGTAGGTTAACCTACCATGAGAAACCTGAATTGTCACAATAATTGGTATGATTTTCACTTCTTATATGCTAAAGAAAAATGGAGTTTTGCTCGTCTTATGTCCTTGTTCTTTTATAAAATTTTTTTTTTTGGATTGACAGTGGTAGTATATACCAAAGAAATTTATTTAGATGTGATATTTTTAGCTCTAAGAAATGGAGAAACAATTTGATGCTTATAAACTAGCTTTGTATGTGTAGTATCCTTAGTGCGAACCATGTTGAGGTGAAACACATATTTGCAATTGGTGATAGGTATATAATAGCATAAGTGGGTTTTCTGCTGAAATGGTTGGTTAACCTATCACCAGAGTCAGTTAATCTACCTTCATGGTCGGTTAGCCACCCTTGGAGGGTAGGTTAACCAACCCTCTAAGGCCTGTTCCATTAGAGATTTCTTAAGGATGTGTTTTTTCAGTTGAATGCTTATCTCTTTTAACATAACCATTTAACTAAAATTGTCTTATAGTTTTATCGATTATCTTAGTGTTGAAAAGTTCTGTTTCTTTGGGCTTTGTAATTTTTATAAGGATATATTTTTTCAGATGCATGCTTATATCTTTTAGCACACTTATTTAACTAAAATTGTCTTATATTATGCAAGATTCAAATAGACATTGATGATCGGTTTGCGGGAAAATGTACGAAATTGTGTTACCTAGATGCTATAGATGAGGTTTACGGTGCACTAGATGAAGAGCATAAAAATGATTTTTGTCGCTCTCATTTTCGGAAATTCTATCATATGAGGACAATGCAAATATCTGGCCAACTCATCCATGGTCAAGCATTGAGAACTCTGAAGTCCGTGAATAAGAATGAACTATGGTTTGGAGTTGGAAATAATAATGTTGCAAGATTTTCATTCCATGAGTTCACTCTTATTACGGGCTTAAACCTCGAGGACGAAGCGTTGTACATAGATAGAATACTTCTAACCAATAGATTGGCAGCAACATTTTGACGGAGCTAATAAGATTATTCCCGTCGAGTTAAAAGTTGCCTTTAACAAGTGAAGACCTCAAAGACAAGTACAAATTGGGTTTGGTGTATGTCTACGAGTCAATTTTGAGATCTAAACCCCACAAGACGTCTATTGATATGGTTGTCTTCCTAAAATTCAAAAGGTAGGTTAACCAACCAAAGTGGTCGGTTAACCACCATTAACCAACCACTTTGGTATGTTAATCAACCACTTTGGTCGGTTACCATGCACTTTACTGTTTAATATTTTTGTGTTTTTCTTCTTTATTTCTTTGTCCATTTTCTTAGTGAATTAGTGCTTACCTTTAATTATCTTATTTGCTTAGGTTCCATTTTCAAGACTTGATGATTCACATGAAATTCCACAAGCTAGTCAACCAGCTCTTCATGTACATCAGCATTTTCGCGATTTGGACTTCATATTGGAGGGCTTGAGGATGCACCTAGACCAGACTATTGTGCCTAGATTGTTCAATTATATAGACTAGATGGAAGAGCGAGTGCCGTCAGATATACAATTAGTAAACAACAAAGTTGATGTCATGATGGAGTCGATGCAGCGCTATCATCAAACTAATGGAAATTATCAGTACTGGGAGGATAGGCCCAATGATGGTTGGGAGAAGTAGGTGGCGGATGTGAAGGAGAAAGAGGTGAGGGATACGGAGGAGGTGGAGACAAGGGAGGTAGAAGTGGCAGCTCCTAGGGATACAAAGAAGACGAAGGTGAGGGAGACGGAGGACGTAGAGATGAGAGACATGGAGGAGGTGGATGTTAGGGATATGGCAGAGGCGGAGATAAGGGAGACAAATTTGGCAGCTCCTAAGGATACAGAAGATGTGGAGATGAGGGAAACAGAGGAGGTTAGGAATACGGAGGATGCGGAGGTGAGGGATATGAAGAAGGCGGATTTGAGGGAGACGGAGGAGGCGGAGATAAGGGAGACAAATGTGGCAGCTCCTAGGGATACAGAGGAGGTGGAGGTGACGGAGACGGAGGAGACAGAGGTGAGGGAGGCGAATGTGGCACCTCCTATCAATGATGTGCCAACGAGACAGACGGACATAATATATTCACGTAATAAAAGAAGTCTGGCCAGTCAAATACCCGAAGCTGATGTGAGACAGATGGAAAAGCAACTTCCAAAATGATCGAAGTACTTATCTTCGACATTCACAACCGAGGGAAAGAAGAGAATTTGTGGACAGATCTACATTTCTTCCCTTTTAGAAGATTGATCCAGTGAAGGAGAATGCGTTCGATACTTGGTATTCACATTTACAGGATGGGTAAATATCCTATCTATATTTTTATCAATTCCATTTTTTTTATAATTCGTGTTCTTTACTTGATATTTTCCTTTTTAGTGTCGCATACGAGTTAGACTGGGTCATCAAAATAAATGATATGAAGAAGTGGTTTAAGGATGTTATGGATTCAGGTGCCTGACTCGACTCCTATGTTAGTAAAACTTAAGTATTTTATCACATGTTATATTTTTCTGAAAGATTTGATAGTAGGTTTTTTTGCCTTTAGTATTTTGATTTGGCGATGTATTTGTTGCGGTATCGGGCAAAGAATTACCTAAAAACATTCAACAAACACGTTGCTATATTGGACACTACATTTTTGCCTCTTTTACAGTTTTGCTTTGACGGAGTGGGTCCAATGCATTAAGAGTTTCATAGATGATCGTTCTCCAAAGTTGGGTAAGAGATGGCGAGATTGTACACATCTGCATATGCCTGTCGTAGAAAATAGTCATTAGTTTGCAATTGTGGTTAGTTTCGGAGAAGAAACCATATCTGTGTATGACCCAGATAGTAGTTGCCTTACGGATTGGCAATTGAAAAATATATTGTACCTATTGACTACTCTTCTGTCGAGTCTTTTAAAGAAAGCGGACATATCCACCGTGGACGGTGATTTTACAATTGAAAGGGTCGAGAATACCGCAAAGCAAAGTACATAGTAATTTTTTTTAGTATGATAAATATTGTGTCCATATTATTTTTCTATTTTGCTACAGACAATATACTCATTCTTTATTATCTCATTAACCGCAGGGGAGATTGTGGTATTTTTACTATTAAATTTATTATATTTTTGAGTGCTGGAGAGGAAGCTGATAAGGTCCGTAACCTGTATATGCTCTAGTGGAGAAAGAAATTGGTGATTGAGTTATACGGACTTGATTATGATCCTTAAATTTCTATAAATGACTATTTTTGTATTTTTGTAAATTTCTATATCTGTAAATGACTTTTTTTTTTGTGCAAACGTTTGTTTCTGTAAATGACTAAAAATTTTGAATTTATTGTTTGGAATTTTGATGACCTTTTCACTTGTATAGGTTTATTTTGGTTATGGATGGTAGATTTTTCAACAGGTTAACCTACCCATAACAGCCCAGGTCGGTTAAAGGGTAGGTTTTTGAAACGACTAAATAAACTAAACCCTAAACCCTCAAAAACCAACATTTAACCTACCCATTAACTGACGTGATCGGTTATGGGGTAGATTAATCTACCCATTAACCAACCAGGTCAGTTACGTGGAATGTTAACTTACCTCTTAACTGACCTAGTTAGTTAACGGCTACGTTTAAACTACCTAGTCGCCTATCAAATTTCTCAGATCGATTTTAAGTTTGACATGAATAATTGATTTTAGTAATCAAGGTTAAAGTTTAGCAACTTTCTTGAATTTATCAAAACGTTTGATCAATTATTAAGTTCATAAAGTGTGACGTGAACAATCGATTTTAGTAATCGAGGTCGAATTTTAGGAACTTTCTCGAATCTATCAAAACTTTTGATCTATTATTAAATTCATTAAGTGTGAAGTGAACAATCGATTTTAGTATTGAGGTCAAAGGTTAGCAAACTTTCTTGAATCTATCAAAACGGTTGATCAATTATTTAGTTCATTAAGTGTGACATGAACAATCGATTTTAGTAATTGAGGTCAAAGGTTAGCAACTTTCTCGAATCTATTAAAACTTTTGATCAATTATTAAGTTCATTAAGTGTGACGTGAACAATCGATTTTAGTAATCGATGTTGAAGTTGTGATTAAAATGACTAAAATCAAACAAAAAGGCAAAAGCGAGGGCCAATTAATTTAGTCGGTTAAGAGGTAGGCTAACCGGATTCTCAAGTCAGTTAGAGGTCAGTTAACCTACCTCTTAACCGACTAGACTGAGGTTTGCAAAACTGCTTAATCGGTTAGAGGTCCCAAATAGTATGTATTTACGTCATTTGATCAGTATGGTAACCTTATAAATATGAACAATATTAGCGAATAATACTACCACAATTATTAATCTATTGTTCTATTGGATAGTGTTTCTTGATCATTACATCGTAGTTGGTTGTGCTCAGATGCACCGCACCTACCACACTTACACGTTGTAGAAAACTCTCCGATTGAAGGTATCCTGATTTTGCACTTACATCATTTTGTCTTGGTTTGATCAACGATGGCAAGATATTCAACGAAGTAAGGTGTTCTGGAACTTCCCAATCAAATTTACTATTACAAATCGTATTATTTTGAAATAATGAATCTCATTATGGTATATTATGTTTGATATAATATTACATAGGAAGTTTACTCTAATATTTATATTCACGAAATTAATTTATCTAAGTCCATATTACATAGAGAGTTTACTCCAAAAATGCAACATTTTGAAAAATCGAAAAAAAAAGTGGGAAAAGTTGTGGCCAATTCACTGTATGTCATAAATGATGCAGATGAAAATTGAAGAGAAAATGTGTATGATTAAAAAGTAGTTTGGAAAATTGTGTACCTTATAAGCTGATTTAAAAATTAATTTATTTTACTTACCAAACATTTTCTAATTTTTCAAACAACCGAGGGTTAGTTAGGAAATGGATTTAAAATTGATTGGATTTAAAATTAATGATTGACAACTAATGACGTGATTTGCATTAATTGTGGCGTGTTTTGCAAACAGAGGTTTGCAGGATTCACTTTAGACCTCTTCTTGCAGATGAAAAAAATTACTTTCCACCCCAAAAAAAGAGAGAAATGTTGCTTCCTTTCTTTTCTTGGGCAGGAAATTATTGGACAAATATGCTTCTTTAATATAGTATAAGATTGTTTCTTAATGTGTTTTTTCTTTTTCAGAGAGTCCAGCAATTCAATGAAGAAATTTTGAAATGGTTTTCTGAGATTGAAATGAAAGTTCAATCAAATGACATGATTTTAAGAAGAATTTTCGAACTTGAAAGCAAGCTAGAGATCAGAGTTCATTCAAACACTGAAATAGAAGACCATTTAAAAGTGGTCGAAGAGAGGATGAAGATGAATGAAGAAGTTATTGAACGTTTGAATAATCTAGAACATAAAGTGTATGCAAAGTCGACAAAGTTGAAGGTATTCCAGTTTTTTTCATTTATTGTCATTTTTTGTATTATTTTGTCACTTTTTCATGTTTTTTGAAATCAACAGATGTCTTTTTTTTTCCATTTATTATCACTTTTTGTAATTGTATATCACTTTTAAGTTTTTGTAGATAACAAATGTCTTTTTCACTCATTGTCACTTTTTTTAGTATTTTGTCACTTTATGTCACAGTATCACTTTCAAGTTTTTTGAATTCAGCTATTTATCATTTTTCTCAATATATTTATTGCTGAATTTTTTAATGTCTATTAACAAACCTTTATGTAGAGTACGCCTAAAGAAATGATCGAGACTACTGACAGGATTTTAAACAACTATCCTAGTTTTTCTCTAGGCATTGAGTTTGATGCAAGTGGTGGGGAAAAATACTAATGTGCTGGTTGAAAATGTTGTTCAAATGGAATTTGGAAAAAGTGATAAGTCTATTAGAAAAAGTGACAAATCCTTTGAAAAAAGTGACCAGTTACTTGAAAAAAGTGAAGCAAGTTCATAAATGTGGATTTCAGCTACTCAATGAGGAGGTTGAGTTGAAGGATGATGTGTGGCAAAAAGTTATGGAAATCTCAGATACAAATGAAAATACGCTACAAGAGGTAAACATTTATTTTGTCGCTATTTTCATATAACATGTATAATATATAATTTAATTACGTTTTAACTTATCTTGCAAACGTAGAATGTTGATGCAATTCAAATTGATGATGAAAAAACTTCCAGGCTCGAATAGATGCCCCTAATGCCATGAAGAGGTACTTGAATTTGTTGTCTTCAAATGTCTCAATTTTTGTAATTGATTCAAGATTTGTTTGTTATATCATATACAAATATATTGGTAATTTTTCTGTCGGATCTCCTCTCACCAATTCTAGTGCTTTTTTCCTTAGATTTCCAAGTTTTCTGGTAATTCATAGACACTCCATATGTATTTATCATGTCATCTATAATGTCAGCAGTAGTGTATGTTGTTTTTGTTGAGATATACTTATACTTGATAAATTCTCCTACTATTGAACTTGTTGCTTGATGGTGATCTCCTGAGATGATATTATTTGAGCATGTATGGTTATTTTTTTTATATGCCTTACTCTGAACATGTCTGATCCTACAAGTCTTGAAGCCCTAAACATCTATTGACACTTATCATCTATACACTTAAGCACATATTCTTTCTTGTCTGACTTACTAATTGAAAGTTCTTGTCTATTGCATATACTGAAATATTTCCCTTGACTAATATCTTGTTCTTGAACACCTTATCTTTTGCTATTTCATCCATAATTACAACTGAAATAATATCACTTTCTCCTCCATTCCTTGTTTCTTAAACTACCAATTTACTATTATATACATCAACAACAATTTCATCAATATTGGGTAGTTTTTTGAACTAATGTCACAAAATTATCAGTTATAGTTTCACAAAATTGTATCTGCATCATATCATTTTCTTCTGAACATTGTATATCATCAACAATTCAACCTTTTGAGACTGTTGTCACATCTACACATAATGGAAAGCTTGCAAGATCTTTATCCTTTTACTTGAGCTCCAAATAAAATGCTACATAACCATCATCTGAAATTTCAATCAAAGGCAAGTTTTTATTTACATTGTATTTTATATTTATTCGTTGTGTTGCATGACTTAATTTCATAACAGAAAATATCATGCATTGAAGGTCGTTGTATGTGCAATCCATTGGAACAACAATTCCAGTCATTTTATCACTTTTATATTCATTATATTGTTCCCATTTTCCTTTGTAACAAATAAAGACATTAATTGCATCCATATCTACAAAATAAGAACACAAATAAAAAAGTGAATTAACTTTTACATAGAAAAGTGGCAGGATATAACTTTTTTTTATCAAAATGTGACAGAACGACACTTCTCCATTACTTGATTTCAACAACCACCTTGCATTCATCAAAAAGTCACACAGAATGACACTTATCCAATATTTGATTTCAACAAGCACCTTGCATTGATCAATTTTACAGGAAAAAGTAGCAGAATACGATTTTTTTTAAAGTAACAGAATGACACTTCTCAATGTTTCATTTCAACAAGCACCTTGCATTCATCAATTTTACATAAAAAAGTGGTAGGATGCGACCTTTTTACAACAACAAAAAAATCACAGAATGACACTTCTCCAATGATTGATTTCAACAAGCATCTTGCATTGATTAATTTTAATGAAAAAGTGACAGCATGAGACTTTAAAAAAAAAAAAAGTGGTAGAATAACACTTCTATACTGTTTGATTTCAGCAAGTATCTTGCATTCATCAATTTCACGTGAAAAATGAAAGGATGAGACTTTAAAAAAAAAAGTGACAGAATAACACTTATTCATTGCTTGATTTCAACAAGCACCTTACATTCATCAATTTTTCATGAAAAAATGGCAGGATGCGATTTTTTTTAAACTAAAAAAAAGTCACAGAATGACATTTATTCAATGCTTGATTTCAACAAGCACCTTGCATTGATAAATTTTACAAGAAAAAGTGGTAGGATGCGACTTATTTTTTAAAAAAGTCATAAAATGACACTTCTCCAATGTTTGATTTCAACAAGCACCTTGCATTCATCAATTTTACATAAAAAAGTGACAGGATGCGACCTTTTTACAAAAAAAAAAAAAAAAGAATCATAGAATGACACTTCTCAATGATTGATTTCAACAAGTACATTGCATTGATCAATTCTACATGCAAAAGTGGTAGGATGCAACTTTTTTACAAAAAAAGTCACGGAATGACACTTCTCTAATGATTGATTTCAACAAGCACCTTTCATTGATCAGTTTTACATAAAAAAAAGTGGCAAGATGAGATGATTTCATTTAAAAAAAAAAAAAACTGGCAGAATGACACTTCTCCACTGCTTGATTTCAACAAGTACCTTGCATTCATCAATTTTACATGAAAAAGTGGCAGGATTCAACTTTTTTTAAAAAAAAATAGTCACAGAATGACACTCCTTCATGCTTGATTTCAATAAGAACATCACATTGATCAATTTTACAAGAATAAGTGGCAGGATGCAATTTTTTTTAAAGTGACAGAATGACACTTCTCCAATGTTTCATTTCAACAAGCACCTTACATTGATCAATTTTATAAGAAAAAGTGCAGGATGTGACTTTTAAAAAAAAAGTGACAGAATGACACTTTTTCGTATACGAAATTTGACAAATACATTGCATTCACTTATTTGACTTGATACAAAGTTAAATTTCATGTATGTATAAACTCCATCAATTCATATAATCTTGAGTTTCATTATATGTTAAATAAAAAAACTTAGTAGAACGACTGAAACTATTTAACATGAATTCGAAAATCTAATATCATGTATTAGAATAAGAAAAGCTCAATATCAAAATCAATTAGAATATAAATTTTAGGCAGAGAAGTGTCATGTACAAGAAGAAAATATGAACTTGAATTCGAATGCTGTGATTTCTTTATAGATTTAGGCAGAAATAATTGAAGAAATCTGGATTTGAATAGTGATGGCAATGGTTCGGTTCTGGGTCGGTTCATCCAAAATCATAACCGAACCACCAATTATTTGCCCAAACCATAACCACCCCATAACCTCCTGAGTAGGGTCGGTGCGGTTTCAGTGTGTGTCACGGTTCGATGCAGTTAATAACCACTTAAATGTAAATTAATTTTTGCAAGTCCAACTGAAAAAAAAACAGTTTCTTAAAAAAAAAAAAAGAAGAAGAAGAAGAGCATAACAATACGAGGCAAATTTTGCAAACAATATCCAACTTCTCAAATTCAAAATCTGAATTTTGTAAATAATAGTACAAACATAACAATATTAGTTTATTACAGTACGATTATACAAAGACAAAATAAATTATTTTTCTCGATCTTAACACTTGAGAACAACAAATATTTTGTTTCTTGACCTTTATACTTCATTCTTCTCCACCACAAATATTCTTAGTCGCACATGTCATTATTGATTCCAATTTGATAAAATAAAAACTTGATTGGGGGCGGTGTGTGTGTGGCGCCTGTAGAGAACTATCATCTACCGAAATGGAGAGTGACTAAGGGAGTAGAGATTAATGCATCAGATATTCAGATGACTATAGACCTATTGTTAATTAATTTGGATTAGGCTTTGGTCATGTGGGCTGAGTTAATTGACTTTTAAGTAGAGACTTTAATTTTGGGCTTTTTAAGTTTTAAATATAGTCCAAACTCAATTTTTTTAGGGAAAAATAAACAAACAAAGTGTTTATGTTACATCAATTCAAATTTAAGGAAAAAAAAAAACTTTAAAACATCAAAGATCAAGTGTTAAATAAAATAATTAAAATATTATATAAATTCAGCCCACCCTACCCCAACCCAATCTTACATATCAGATAGTGCATCTTCACCAACGCTACCATCGCTACCACCCACACCCGTCGCTAACACCACGGACACCACTCACCACCGCCACCATCACCATCACCATCACCACCTTCATCATCGCCGCCACCACCACCACCACCACAAATTTATAATATCAAATTTTCTCAAATTTGGGCCATAATCACTGTCATTCGCTCGCCGCCACCCCCTATTTTATAGCCACCGACATTCACCGACCACCATTATCGCCAACTTAAATAATAGAGAGAGGGAGAAATATGGTAATCGTTGAAGAACATCGACTGAGCATAACGAACGACTAACCTGAGCGGCTTTGATAAATCCAATTCTCACCGTCAATGACATGTGACCAGTTTTCTTAAATTTATATTGAGATGTGTGCCTGTGACATTGTTCAAAGTCTGTAATTAATTCTCAACATGTCAACATTGATCTAAAACCGATGAAGGTGAGCTATGAACTATAACCACATGTGAACATATTGTGCCCATACATTATGACACTTGATCTGTGAATCGGGACTTGTGACCTACGAACTATTATATGTGACCTATGAGTTATACCATGTGACCAATAAATATTGACTTGTGAAAAGTGACATGTGATTTGTGAATATATGTGACCTACAAAATATGACCTGTGACTTGGACAAGTCACTTGTGACCTAAACATTTTTTAAGTGTGACATGTGACTCGTACGTCAGAGATGGTGGTGACAAGTGACTTTTGACGTATAAAGTGTGACATGTGATCTGAACAAGGCAGGTATGGAGTGTAACATGTGACTTAGTGCATCAAATGTGACATGTGACCTAATGCATCAAATGTACCTGTAACCTAATTCATCAAATGTGACTTGTGATCTAATGCATCAAACGGGTTGTTCACTGAATTCTCTGATCTATTATTAGATGGTTTTGTGATATAAGACATATGACCTGTGACCTACGATATATGAAGTGTGACTTGTGACTTTAGCATGTGACCTATAATCTTTAACTTGTGATTTGAATTTTTACATGTGACCTGTGACTTTAACGTGTGACCTATGACATGTGAATTTAAAGTGACATGTGACCTAATGCATCAAATGTGACCTGTGACCTAATGCATCAAACAAGTTGTTCACTGAATTCTCTGATATATTATTAGATGGTTTTGTGATATCAGACATGTGACTTGTGACCTACGATATATGAAGTGTGACTTGTGATTTTAGCATGTAACCCATAACCTTTAACCTATGATTTGAATTTTTACATGTGACCCGTGACATTTGAATTTAAGGTGTGACCAATAATTTGTGACCTATAACCACCAATAAACAACCACCACCATAACACACAACCACCGATGCCTCAACTAAACAACAACCACCACTGCTCCAAAACCACCTCACCATTGACCCACTACCCCATCACTACACAGCCATCACCACTGGACGTTTCTTCTTGCAGCTCCCCCAGGTTTCACTGTTGAATCTAAAGAATCAAAACCAGGGTCTTCAATTTTTGGAAGGAAATTTCTTTTATAGAGCTCTTGGAATGATATGGGCTAACCGGAATGGGAAGAAGTTAGAGCGGCGGAAAATGATGGTGACGGAGAGGTGGAGCGGGGGCGAAACTCGGATAAATTTTTCGGATATCTTCCAATGAATCGATTTCAGTAGGCAGCATCTGAGGAGTAGAATTTGAAAATGAAAGCTTTTTGTAGGGGATTTGAGCGTGATTCTGATTTGAGGACTCTTTCTAGAGACTAGCTTTCACGTCACTGAAATACGAGGAAAATGGGGATTTAGATTGGGTTTCCGATTTGGATTTTGAATCTGGTAGGGATGTGGCTACATTGGAGTCGGGTTCAGACGATGAGGAGGAGCGATAGGGATTTAGGCAAGGCATGAAGAACGTAGAATAATATAGGTAAGATCTAAATTTAGCAAGAAACACAAGAATCAAGAAACCACGAAATAAATAATAGAAAAGAAAAGATAGATTGACGATAAAACATTGACCCAATATTCACCACTCAAGAAATGATCCGGAATAAAGAACCAAGATTGGTGAACGCCATAAGGGATGTCACTTTCTTGACAAGTTCTGGTTGGAATGCGGAACGCCACGAAGACTCAAGAATCTTTGATAAGTTCAATTGTTCATGAAGAACAAGAAAAGGGAAAAATCACCCTTCTAGAGAAATCTCTCAATAATCAATTCAATATCAAAGTTGTCTGTTCAATAATGAATGAAAAACATAATATAAGTCAAAATACGCCCTAAAACCGACCTAGCAGCACTAGGGTTTGAAAATAGAATCATAAATAATTAAAATAAAAATTTGCAAAAATATGGTCTGCTGTCAACCGCACGATCACGCAGACAAACCCGTCGCGATCACGTGGTAGCCCTTGTTGCACCTCTTTTCATCATTTTGAAATGACTTGATACGGTTTGATTCTTGGTTCGGGCCCAACATGAAATTTGCTTGTTTTCCCTTGTAGATGGTTGTGACTTCGCCCGTATCTTGGTTTCACTTTTGATCTCCTACCTCGGATCACATCATTTCCCCTCTCTTGAAAATGATTCAACCTCAAATTTCGAATTTGTCCAATCCTCTTGCAACTCCTGGGTTTGTTGGCTTTTGGACCATGCTTATGCTTTCCCTTGCTACGTTGGTATTTATGCTGGGACTTTGTGCATCTTTTGGACTCCTTGAACTGTTCCCTCTTTATATAAAATTCAATTCTCACTTTAGTTTTGCAATTTGACTTGGGTACCTACAAAACAGAATTAGAAAAACTGGGAAGAGATCTGTTAGATTGGTTAAGTGCAAGGCTAGAATCCTTGTACATCAACATCTGTGCAAAAAAATTCATTTTGGGAGTGTACTCTTTTCTTTTTGAACTCTAGCTCTCCTTTTTCTGAGGTCGTGGTATCAACCCTCTTATTTTCAATTTTCACTCCCTCTCCTTTTTCTGAAGTAGTGGCCTCAACTCTCTTGTTTTTCTCTCAAACTCACTTTTATTTTCATTTGATCTTCTTGGACCTCTTTAGGTCATGGATGAGCATGATACCAACTGACGCGAACCCAATCGAGAAACGCTATGAAGAATGCGGAATAATATAGGAAAGATCTAAATTCAGCAAGAAACACAAGAATCAAGAAACCACGAAATAAATAATAGAAATGAAAAGATAGATTGACGATAAAATATTGACCCAATTTCACGATGCAAGAAGCAATGTGGAATAAAGAACCAAGATTGGTAAACGCCAGAAGAGATGTCACTTCATTGATAAGTTCTGGTTGGAACGCCACAAAGACTCAAGAATCTTTTATAAGTTCAATTGTTATGGTATCCCCGGTTGCACCTCTTTTCATCCTTTTGAAACGACTTGATCCAGTTTGATTCTTGGTTTGGGCCCAACACAAAACTTGCTTGTTTTCCCTTGTAGATGGTCATGACTTCGCCTGTATCTTGGTTTCACTTTTGATCTCCTACCTTGGATCACATCACTAGAGAAAGGCCTAAAATTTAGGGCACCGAAGGAGGATGAGTTTGATGGTGGTCACCATTGGCGGTGACGGTTATAGGAGGGGACTGGGTTGAGAAGTTGATAGAGAAATGAAGGTATAGTGAGCAGTGTCGAGATTTCGGAGGAGAAGGAAGTTCGACGAGCTGAGGGTGTGGCCTAAGATGAAAGGCGAAGGTGGGGGTTGGGTCAAGATTGGTTTGAGAGAGAAGTGGAAGGTACAGTGTACAGATTGGGAGAAAGATAATATTTAATTAATAATAATATTTTAAAAATGAATTAGCACCTGATTATTGTACTAAAAACTTACAAACTTCCTTTTTGAATTGTTAATTGTAAAAGCAGGTTGAACTACTTTTTTTAATCGGGTATTCGGTTCGGTTCGGGGCACCGACACAATTACCATACCCGCCCCACCAAGAATCGGTCTTTCAATTTGCATACTATATCCGCCCCACTGCTCCATCGGTTCTTTTTTTCGCACATTCGGTTTGGTTCATCGTGATTTTCGGTTAAGGCAGTGCAAATTGCCATTCCTAGATTTGAAGGTGTCCCTAGGATCGATTTGTGTAAGAAATCCTTTCACTATCGATTTTCCATGATTTTTCATTTGGAAGACACCGTTGAATGAATAAGTGGTTGCAAGGAATTCTGTTTTCCTCTTCATTTAGGTTTAGAATGTAAAAATACGGCGTACCTTGATTAATAAGGGTATTTGTGTAATTAGCCCCTAATACAATTAAATTTGGGATAATTGTATAGATTACTTGTTTTAGATGTCAAAATTGATTTTTACCACTCAGTTTTTTTCCTGAAAAATACTTCCCTCAGCTCATCTTCTTCCCCCACAAACTCAGCTCATCTTCTTCCCACAAGTGCTGCCTACCACCGGACAACCTCCACTAAACCAAAGCCACCACCCGCATCAACCACCACCATCGTCACAGCACCACTAAACCAGTACCATTCCCTTCCCCAACAACATAGCCACCAACGCCACCTTCAACCACAGTTGCTCTCAAGCACCCCGTCCAACCTCCGTTAAACTCACAACCGCAGTCCGCTCTTCTCTTTCTCCCTTCAACCCAACTGCCACTCCACCGCTTGCCCTGTCCCACCCCCAAATACACATCGATTCAAATATCTGCCGATCAGTTCCAACTAGTCATCTTCATCCTCTCTTCATCGTCGCCACCCACTAGTACACCCCCCCTCTCTCTCTCTCTCTCTAAACACCTCAGCAAACCAACCGCCTTCACGACACGCCTCCCCCTTATGTCTCAACCAACAAGCCCCCAAGTACCAAACAGAAGAAAGTATGTACAACTCAATGAGGAGATTTGAGAAGGTGAAATATGATATACTGAGATTACCGCACAAAGTGGTGGCTGAAGAGAAAGAGGAAACTGGATTTCAATGGAGAAGATTTTGAATTTTTTTTGAATTTGATTATAATGAATAGGAATTCTGAATTTTTTTCCAGCAACTCTGAATTGAAAAAAGTGTATGAAAATTATTTAATTTTATGTTTGGGATAAAGTATCATAGATATTTTGTAAAGTATCAAGTTATGATACTTGAAGAAATTGAAAAGTATCATACTGTGATACTAAAAAAAATTGAAAAAGTATAATAAGTATCATATTGTGATATTGAAAAATATTGAAAAGTATCATTAGTATCATATTATGATACTGAAAAATATTGAAAGGTATCATAAGTATCATATTGTGATACTAACATAATCGTAAGTATCATACTGTAATACTAACATATTAGAAAAGTTCAGCCTCTGTTGGAACCGACCAAGTTCAGCCTTCGGCTCTCATCTCCCATGGTTCTCTCGATCTCCAAGATGATTATCATAGCAAAGAGGAGGTTCTGAGGCAATTTGACATGAGCATGGCATATGGACCATGCCTTGGTATGACCAGGCTGGACCGATGGGAGCGTGCTAAAGCCTTGGGCTTGAACCCTCCAAAAGACGTCGAGCGTCTCTTGAGAGCAGAAAAGGTTAATGCTCAATGCTTGTGGGATGGTCGCATTTAGGCCATGCTCTCGTTCATTCGCTGTTTGTTTTTCCATGTAGCTCTTCTACTTCTTTGAAGCTATCACGTGTCTTCTTGGATGTATCATTCCGTTTTTAAGCTTATCGCTAGTCGAAAAGGTTAATGCTCAATGCTTGTGGGATGGTCACATTTAGGTCATGCTCTCGTTTATTAGCTGTTTGTCTTTCCCTGTAGTTCTTCTACTTCTTTAAAGCTATCTTGTATCTTCGTGGATGTATCATTCCGTTTTTCAGTTTTTCACTAGTTGAAACATGTGCTGCTTCTTGCTGCTCTATGGTAACTCTTGTTGCTTTGCTCTGTTCAACCCGTTGAATATATTTGGCCTTATTTAAAAAAAAAAAAAAATATTAGAAAAGTGTCATAAGTATTTTTCAATTTTTACTATTTTATTACAAGTAATTTTCAAGTTTTATAAAATTTAAGTAAATTTCAGTTTAATCCCTAAAAGTAGGGTATTTTTATGAACATCCCATTATATTCTCTTTGGCCCAATTTTGAAAAAAATCCATTCAACTTGGCAACTTTCATTCCTACATCTTTCCTTACAAAATTGATACTCACTTCCATAATTCTCACAATTTTCTCTAAATCAAGGATTCACCCATTGAAGCCAATCATACTTATATTTAACTCATTCCCTCGCGTACACACTACACAGACCCAAACCTCCAACAACAACACCTTTTGGGCTAATATTTATACTCGAGGAATTAGTGGCTAATAGCTCGGTCACCCGACTCTTTTTAAAAATACTCATTGACCAATTTCTAAGTTAAAAAGAAACGGAAAAGGAGTTTATTATTGACAAAGTCTAATATACCCTTTTCTTTATTCAAATATTGTGTTTGTCCATAATTCTCAAAACTTCGGTCTATCAAAGAAGAAAATTAAAAAAAATTTCGATCCGTCCTCTGGAAGAAGAACAATAGTGATTCTTGATGGAAATCAACTCTTCATCATTACCCTCAAACATTCTTAAATGTTAGTTTACATTAAAAGAGCTTTGATTTCTAGGTTTTTAGTTTTGAAGTTTGAAAGTTCTATACATCATCACCTTCAAACATCTTTTTGTTGGTTTTATTGGCAGAGCTCGCTAGAAATGGTGAGCTCCGCCACAGGGTAGGCTAGGAAGAAGGACTTTTCGAAAGTTCATCTTTTCGGTCTGTTGGACTGGGTTTGTACATTAGACGGACTGAAAAGGCCCGTTGGAGGATGAGACAATTTGTGTATTCGGATGGGCCGATTTAGTTCCATTGGATCCTTTTTCAATCGGACAAACCCAAATCGGCCTGTTTCGTTTAATTCCGTCGTTTTTTTAATTATTATTTTAATTATTATTATAATTATAATATATTATTAAAAACTAATCAATTGTAATAATGATAATAAGCATTCGTGGTAAACAAAATAAATTGGTTTATAAATCAGTTTATAAATTATACAAATTTTCAAATTACTTTTTAACCGCACATTTTATCTCTCCAATTTTCAATTACTATTTTTTATCTCAAAATCATAAATAAATCAGTTTATAAACTAAATAGTGTTACCAAACAAAGGCTAAAAAATATAATTGGAATTATTTTTGTAATATTATATAACGCAAAATAATGATAATGTTAAGAAATAATTAGAATTTCATAATTTTATATTATAATTATAACATATATATTTCATTATTAATGACAATAATTTTATAATGGTAAGAATAATTTCATAATAGTGAAAAATATTAATTTAATTTCAATTTCATAATTTTATAATGTAACATAATTATTTTCGTTATTAACGATAATAAATTTAATTTCAATTTCATAATGGTAACAAAAGAATATAATAATAATTACATATTATTTAAAAATAATAAATGTAATTATAACTTCATAACATTAATAAAAATATATAAAAATATTAAATAATGTTAGTAATATTTTCATAAATGTAAAAAAATATATTATAATTTTATAATGTTAAAAAATTCAATTACAATTTCAAAATGTTATAAAAAAATTATAGTAATAATTATATAAAGTTAATGATAATTTCATAATAATTAAAAATAATAAATGTAATTATAATTTCATAATTGTAACAAAAAAATACTATAATTTTGTACCGTTAATAAAGTAATTACAATTTCATAATGTTAATAAAAAAATATAATATTAATTATATCGTGTTATTAATAATCAAATAATTATTATTATTCTATAATGTTATTAATAATTTCATAATAATTAGAAAATGTAATTATAATTTCTAATTGTAACAAAAAATATGATAATTTCATAATGTTAATAAATATAATTATAATTTCATAATGTTAATAAAAAAATTATTAATAATTACATAATGTTATTAATAATTTCATAATGACTAGAAATAATAAATGCAATTATAATTTCATAATTGTTAAAAAATGTAATAATATCATAACGATAATAAATGTAATTATAATTTCATAACATTAATAAAAAATATAATTAAAAATAATAAATTTCATTATAATTGTTTTATTTAGTTTTTTTAATGTAATTTTCTACTTATTATTTTATGTGCCATAGTTTACAATTTAAATGGTTAAATTTATATATATTGCTCTTTATTCCATATTTTCTTGTATATAATTTTAACATTTGAAATTATTGGAGGATGGAGTTATTGAGCGATCAGGTTAGGAGGTACCCGAAATCATTTGACATCCTCGAACGAGTCATCTTGAGTTGCGGGTTCAAGAACATCGTCGATGTAGAGTTCGAGGACTACAACAACAACCTTGCCTCATACGTGTTGCCAAATTACATGACAGGGGTCGAGTCGATGTGTGTGGCAAGTTGGGATGGGTTATACACACCTCTATGTTTTGGTGATCATGAAATCACACATTAATGCAGTTGAGATCGTGTTCGCTCGCTCGATCATGTATGTGTACAACTCTAACCATTCTTTTCTCACACTGCCCCAGTTTTGGAGGAAGCTTTACAGTAGATGGTGGTTATCGTTCCCATTATGACTAGACGCACAGAGATTGCTATTGATGACATGCTAGCCATAGAGAAATACAGAGACTTTCAAACAAACTATTAGGTAAGTTTTTCTTACAATCATGTTATAGTATTTAATCACTTCTTTTAGGATGTCCGATTATTTCACAAATTTTTTTTATTTACATACAATGGAGATTGTGGCATTTTCATTATCAAGTGCATTGAGTTTTTGAGACCGGATAAGATGTGAAGATGATCAATCAAAAACATAAAAATAAAAAAAATAAAAAAATAGAAGATTAAATTAGTCATTGATTTGTATACGTACAATTGTGATTCATTATCAAGTACATGGAGTTTTTCGAGATATCTATCGTATAAACCAGCACCCCGTGCTAACATATCATATCACATTTTTTGCTACCGTACTAAGATATCACCTCATGGTTAATGGTCTTAGGGTGATTGATGCACATTTCATTGGTCACACTTGTTATCGACTTTCCCAGTAGATCAATAAGTAGCTGACCGGTTTTATGAGGGTGTGCAAAGATGTTTGGGGGAAAATGTAGATTTTTGGACTATTTGTGATGAGTTTGTGATGCATTGGGACCGCTATCGGGCCCCTGTACCAATGTCAGTGCCAGAAGTAGAGTGCACTACTGGCAGTTAGTTTTAGTATTTCTCATTCCATTATTTTCCATTCCAATTATGTTGTCTTGATTTAAGACGTTTTCTATTCGTTGTATCCTCATTTGAAGGACTTTTGAATTATTAATATATAGAGTCTCATATATATTGGAGTTGGTTATATTACTACTATGCTTTGTGCGTACTTTTATGAAGATATTACAAACGTATTTTTGAAAGATCATTAATTATTGTGGTTTTTAGAATATTTGAATAATTCTGAGATTTTGGACGTTAGCAAATTTTAGCAATAATAAATTTTTTTTGGATTTCATTTATGGTTTCATCATTTTTAAAATTTGAAAAAAAAGTTAATAGTTAAGATTCTAGAAAATTTGGGACGTTACATGGGCTGTGCATATATGTTGAAAACAAGTCTAAACTCGTAAATGTAACTAAAATTAAATTTTAATTACATTACATTACATATTTTATATAAGGGTGTGTGTGAAGAAAGATGGAAAAGGAAAATATTGATTTTATTTTCTCACCCAAAGCTAGAGAAAATATATGGAAGGAAATTGATGATGCAAAAAATAGTACCTCAGATATTTAGAGCTCGAGCAATATGTTGGCACGAACTTGAGCTCCGAATACTTGCAATAAAGGCGAGGAGGTGTATCCTCGTCACCCCTCCGATGCTTAAGTCAGTAAAGAGGAAGAGGAATATTTATGCAAGAGGCTATAAACTAGAAAAAATAATAATTGTGTACCTGAATTGTGGTTAAAAGCTATCTATTTATAGTGGTGTCTAGACAAGTTATAGTAGGACTAAAATACCTTTATTGCATGAGTCCTTTTATGAATAATTCTCCTATTTTTTGGGGATTGTGTCAACAGATGTTCGATTAGGAGATAACTCCTAATATTCGTGAAAAACAGATATTCCACGTCAGATGGGGGGCCCACGACGGAGTACAAGTACAAAACCTCGAGAAGCACGACCCCGACCAACATTGAATTGAAATATGAGAAGTGGATCCTCGGGGTTGTATGCATCCTCGAGGTATCCATATGCTCGGGGTTGTTACGTGTACTATCCGGGCGATAGTTCATGGTTGGGAGTTTCACCTATGATCGTGCTCGAGAAGTAACTCAATCGATGCTCATCACTGGCCCCCGCG
This sequence comes from Ligustrum vulgare, assembly GCA_963555705.1. Lineage (NCBI taxonomy): Eukaryota > Viridiplantae > Streptophyta > Magnoliopsida > Lamiales > Oleaceae > Ligustrum > Ligustrum vulgare. Next base: position 23,455,015 of record OY743176.1, read on the forward strand.
CATCCATGCGTGAGTTCGGGGAGGGCGGGATGCGCCAAAAATGATGAGTTAAAATGGTCGGTGAATAGGCGGTTTTGTCAGATGTCGCGTCGTTCAGAATGGACGTGACGTTTGGCAGGCCACGTGGCGGTTGGATTGTTGACATGTGTCATCGTTTACGGCTCAGATCACGCAACCTTTGGTATTCGCGCGCTTTTCACCTTTATAAACGGGGGATGTCCTCATTTTCACGCGTACAAATCCTTGAGAGCTTAAGTCAGTTGTTCGTGCTCGGGCTAGGTGGTGTGTTTTCTTTCAAGGTAAGAGTTCGATCTTTAGTGTTAATTTCCAATTTTTATATAGGAAATGTCTAGTAGTGATAGCAGTTCGACCAGTAGCAACAGCACGAACTCCTCGAGCATCTCGAGTACCGACCAGAATAGGCCTGAGGACATAGGAAACATCTTAATCCCCATGGTTGACCCAGTAGATGTTAGGCCTCGGGCTATAGCCGAAGACGAAATTCCCCTTACCTACCCTGACCTTAGATGCGTGTATAAAGAGCATAAGATCATCGAGGTTGTGAGAGAGTTTGGGTTAATGCCTAGGTGCGATGTTAGGGCCCCGACCACTGAGGATAGGGTGGTGACTGCTCGTGAGGGGGAGTTCTTAGTTTATAGGGATGCTTTGAAGGCTGGGCTGAGGTGGCCACTGCATCCTTTTTTTATTCAGTTTTTGATCGAGCATTCCATGTGCCCGGGGCAACTAGTGTCGAATGGGTGGAGGATGCTCGTGTATTTTTTCATTTCCTGTAAATTTCTGTCCATCGCACCCCGATTAGACCTCTGTAGGATGGTGTTCGAGCTCAAACAACTTCCCCATTTTTCATGCTTTGCCTACTTATCTAGTCGGGGTAGATTCAGAACACCTAGGATGCCGAGCTCCCTCCGGGGTTGGAAAGGGAGATTCTTTTACGTCATTCCTCAGGAGCCCGGGCATCCCTTTTGGTCTGATTGGGTTGTCCCGGACACTGCTAAGTTCAAAGAGGGTCAGGCCTACTTTGAATCCTTAGAGCGGGATAGGCAGTTGCTCGAGGGGTTAGAGCCCTTAGTCACAAACTTGGATGACTTGCTCGGGGATGAAGTCCTCGATCATGCCGGAGTGGTGAAGTTCGGGGGTAGGAGCCTGGCTACCTTTCTCTTTCTTATATCCTCTTTCTTTTAGAATGCTCGAACTAATAACTTGTTTTGTTCATGCAGAAGGAGCTATGACTTTTGACCCGTCGTCACTGAAGAGCTTCATTCAAGGTAGGGCCGGGGGAGCAGGAGTAAGGCCCCCGACGAAGAAGACAAAGAAAAGACCGAGGCATGTGGCCAGCGGACCCGAGGAAGGTTCAAATACAATGCTCAGGGATGAGGATGTGCAGAGCATTCCTCCCCCTCCTCCTCCTCGTGCATCCCCGATCAATCAGGCCCCTCCTGCCGTTTTCATCGACCTCGATGACGACCCTATACAGGCTGCTTCTCAGGCGCCTGACGTCGTTTCAAAGTACAGGAACGAGGTTCCTCCAAGTACAGGAATCAAGCACCTCGAAGCTTATTTTACTAAGGTAATTGATAGTTGAATTTGTTTATCTTTGTTGCTCGAGCTAACAGAAGATTTTTGTGTGAAGGCTCTAAGTATTGCTCAAGGGCTTGCGCTCAAGGCCATTGACGATGAGGACAAATTCGAGGGTCTGGGGCATTCCATTGCACGTCATGAAATAAAAGTTAGAGAGCTCGAGGATGAGCAGGAAAAGATGAAGGACGAGCACGAAGCTCTGAAAACAAAGCTTGGGGAGGCAGAGGACGAGGCAGAGGAACTAAGGCTAGAGCTCGAGCGAACTCAAAAGGAGTTTGAGGAGAAATTATCTGCAGCAGAGACTGCTCGTGCCCTAGCAGTTGAAAATTTTAAGAAATCGGCTGAGTTCTCTCTTATGCAAGGTGAATATGCCTCAGGCTCGTACAACTACACCTTTAAGCAGGCCCGAGCTACACTACGAGTGAAAGGAGCAGAGGCCAGGCCTGAGGATCTTAGGGCTGACCCTGATGTCACAGAGGGCCTCGTCCTTTCTGAATCCGAGGACGGGGACAAAGAGGGTTCCGGGGACGAGCCTGATGACACGGATGCCCCGAACTAAATTTTGTATCCCCCCTCTTTTTGTACCGAACATTACATAATTGAAATATTGTGTTTTGAACATCAATTGTGTATGAGCAGTGATTGTATGAGCGATAATTACTTTAAGATCATGTTTGAATCCCGACCCCGGGGACTAATGAATGGCATGTGCATACACGACCAGTGGATTAATAGTGTGCTAACCCCGACCATGGGAGTCAACAATGAACATCACGTTACTAAACCCGATCGCGGATTAATAATGAACATTGCCTACTAACCCCGAGGAAAATGATTAGTAATGAACATTAAGTAACAACCCCGAACATGGGATTAATGATGAACATCACGTACTAACCTCGAGGAAATGATTGGTAATGATCATTAAGTAATAAACCTGAACAGGGGATTAATAATGAACATCACGTACTAACCTCGAGGAAAGTGATTAGTAATGAACATCGAGTATTAACCCCGAACATGGGATTGAGACCGATCACTAAGAATCGTAACCATGACGGGATAGTTAGGGTTGATGCTCGGGGTCAGGTTTTGAAATTCTTGCTCATGGGCAATGCTTCCTCATGGGGAATGCTTTGCGTGCTTCCTCGTGGGGAAGGCTTTCGAGTGCTTGCTCGTGCGCAAGGCTTTGGGTGCTTCCTCGTGGGGAAGGCTTCATGTGCTTCCTCGTGGGGAAGGCTTTCGAGTGCTTGCTCGTGCGCAAGTCTTTGTGTGCTTCCTCGTGGGGAGGGCTTCGTGTGCTTCCTCGTGGGGAAGGCTTTCGAGTGCTTGCTCGTGCACAAGTCTTTGAGTGCTTCCTCGTGGGGAAGGCTTTGTGTGCTTCCTCGTGGGGAAGGCTTTCGAGTGCTTGCTTGTGAGCAAGGCTTTGGGTGCTTCCTCGTGGGGAAGGATTTTGGGGTTCAACAATATAATTGGAGAAAATATCTTTTATTTACATGTCTTTAGGGAAATAAAAGCTGGCTCGCAGGCCGTAATCGTAATTAAACTTAAAAAATAAAATGCACTTAAAAATAAAAGGAATGGACTTCAAAGTTTGGCTCTTCTACTTGTAATAGATTTTCAAGTTGTCTGCATTCCAAGGTCTTGGGAGTGGCTTTCCTGTGAGATCTCGAAAACTGTTTGATCCTCCTCGGGTCTGCCTTATAACTTCATAGGGTCCTTCCCAGGCTGGACCGAGCTTTCCGGGTGGATGATCAGCTGCTTTTGCTTTCCTTAACACAAGATCTCCCGCCCTAAACTTTCTTGGTGTGACCTTGTTGTTGAAGTATTTGGCCGTCCTACTCTGGTATGACGCTATCCTTGTGCTCGCTTACTCATGAACTTCCTCAAGCAAGTCAAGGTGCTCGCCGGTACATTGCCCTTCCATATTTGGGAAAAGACGCCTGTAACTGGGCATGCCTACCTCAATGGGGATAATGGCCTCTATCCCGAAGGCAAGCATGAATGGAGTTTCCCCAGTAGTAGTTCGGTGTGTGGTCCTATAGGACCAAAGTATGGCGGGTAGCTCCTCGGGCCATGAGCCTCGCGCTTCTCCGATCCTAGTGCGAAGGTCCTGGAGTATTATTCTGTTCGTCACTTCTGCGAGCCCATTACTCTGGGGGTGCGCAACTGATGTCTGACGGTGATCAATATGAAGACTTGCGCAGAAATTTTTAAACTGTGCGTTATCAAACTGCCTGCCATTGTCCGTTATCAATACTCTTGGTAGGCCAAACCTGCATATGATAGATTTCCAAATGAAAGATCTTAGTTTCGATTCTGAAATTGTTGCCAGGGGTTCTGCCTCCACCCACTTAGTGAAATATTCGAATGCCACTGCTATGAACTTCAACTGTCCCCGTGCAATGGGAAATGGGCCTAAGATATCGATTCCCCATTGTTCAAATGGTCCTAGACACTGGATAGGAGTTTTATTTTCAGCTGGTCGGTGTATGACATTCCCGTGCCTCTGACGCTTGTCACATTTCTTCACATAACTCATTGCATCTGCCCTCATGGTGGGCCAATAGTACTCGAATCTGAGGAGCCTGTGGGCTAGTGACCTCGCACCCTGATGATTCCCACACATTCCTTCATGTACTTCTGCAAGAGCCTGAGCAGCTTCAGAAGCTTTGAGGCATCTGAGATAGGGCAGAGTAAAACTCCTTCTGAAAAGAACTCCCTCTATCATGCAGTACCTTGCTGCTCTTTATTTTACGGTTCTGGCCTCCCTCTGGTCGCTGGGGAGACTTCCTTCAACTAAAAACTTGGTGATGGGGTCCATCCAGGATGGTTCATGATCGATGTCCATAATCGCAGGCCTCGAGTCAATACTGGGGCATGACACGTATTTCATATGAACTGTTCTCTCAAGGTTATCAGCACTCATGAACACAAGTTTAGAGAGAGAATCGGCCTTGATGTTTTTCGATCTAGGTATTTTCAGGATCTCACAACTTCCGAACATTCTCTGTAGGTCATGAACGCACAAGCAGTATAAACTCATCTTCTCCTCTTTCTTCTCGAATGTACCGTCGATTTGACCCACTACAAGCTGGGAATCACTGTATACCTTTACATGATTAAGTTCAAGGCCGTGAGCAACCTCGAGCCCAATGATAACGGCCTCATATTCTGCTTCGTTGTTCGTTGTTTCGAATTCAAATCTCAAAGTGCACTGTATTTCGACTTGTCCGTCCGGGCTTGTGAGTATGACCCCTGCACCCGAGCCCGAGGAGTTGGACACTCCATCCACAAAAATATTCCAACAACAATCAGATATGCTCAGGCTATCTTCTGGCCCCCGAGGCCTTGGTGTGAGTTCCGCAATAAAGTCCGTCAAGGACTGTACTTTTATCGATGGTCGGGGCTTGAACTCAATATCGAATTCGCCGAGTTCAATGGCCCATTTTAGCAATCTCCCGGATACATCGGGCTTCTGAAGTATATGCTTCAAGGGCTAATTTGTAAGTACCACGATCGTATGTGACTGGAAGTACTGCCTCAACTTCCTTGCAGCTATGACTAGCGCCAACGCCAATTGTTCTGCAAGGGTATAACGGGTTTCGACGTCAAGGAGGACTTTGCTGACATAATATATGGGCTGTTGGGCTCGACCAACCTCCTTGACGAGCATTTCGCTTACTGCATTTTGAGAGACAGCTAAGTATAGAGATAACACATCTCCGGGGCTTGGTTTTGTAAGCACAGGGGGCATTGCTAGGGATTCTTTCAGATGCTGCAGCGCATGCTCACATTCCTCATTCCACTCGAAGCCCTTATTTCCCCTAAGTGTTCTGAAAAAAGGGAAACACTTGTCAGCTGCTCTTGACATGAACCTGTTAAGCGCTACTACCCGACCTATCAGCTTCTGAACATCTTTTCTACTTTTGGGGGACTCCATTGAAATTAGAGCCTGTATTTTATCGGGGTTGGCCTCTATACCCTGGTGAGTGATCATGAAGCCCAAGAATTTTCCCGAGGACACCCCAAACACGCATTTAGCTGGATTCAATTTCATCTTGTACTTTCTGAGCGTGTAGAACACTTCCTCGAGGTCCTGAACGTGCATGTCAGTTTCTGTGCTTTTGACAACCATGTCATCAACTTATGCCTCAATGTTTTTTCCAATCAATCCTGCAAATACCTTGTTTATCAAACTTTGATAAGTTGCCCCAACATTCTTTAGGCCAAAGGGCATGACCTTATAACAATAGATCGCTGAATCAGCCATGAACGATGTCTTTTCCTGATCATTCTCTGCCATTGGGATTTGATGGTAACCTGAAAAAGCGTTAAGGAAGCTGTACATCTTATGGCCCTGAGGTACTGTCCACGAGGTTATCAATTCGTGGTAACGGGTAGCTGTCCTTGGGGCATGCCTTATTCAGATCAGTATAGTCCACACAAACTCGCCACTTACCATTGCTCTTCTTTACCAAGACCATGTTTGCAATCCAGTCTGGGTAAGGAACCTCCCTAATGAATCCTGCTTTTAAAAGCTTACCAATCTCTTCTTGAATCACAATTCGACGATCAGGGGTGAACTGTCTCTTCCTTTGCTTAATGGGCCGTGCATCAGGATTTACGTTTAAACTATGCGCGGAAATATCGGGTTCAATTCCCGGCATGTCCTCAACACTTCAGGAGAATACATCAATGTTCTCTTTCAAACACTGTGTGAGCACGATTTTCAGATCATCATTGAGATCCCGACCAATGACGACATTTTTTCCTGGTCCGACCTCGACCTCCAACAGTTCCTCAACTGGCGAAAGCCTACCTCGATGCTCGAGGTTGGGCTCCATCGCATCTACCTGTGCGACCTCAATTGGGAGGTTCTTGACACTTGTGACATAACACTGCCTGGCTACTGTCTGGTCTCCCCGAACAACCCCCACACCTGCTGCTGTTGGAAATTTCATGGTAAGGTGGAATGTTGACACTATTGCTTTGATGTTGTTCAACAATGGTCGGCCAAGTATTGCGTTGTATGTCATTGGAGCCCTTACAACATGAAACATCGTGATCTCTGTTACCTGCTTGGGGTCTGCCCCCAATGTTAAGGGGAGTTCGGTGGTGCCTTCGGGCATGATGATGCTTCCCCCAAATCCCTGCAGGGGAGTCCTGATAGGCTTCAAGCTACTTACTGATACCCCCATTTTAATGAAAGTCTCATGCGATAACACATTAGCTGTGCTTCCATTGTCTACCAATTTTCTCCTCACCTCGTAGTTAGCTATGATGGCCGTAACTACCATAGCATCGTCGTGAGGAGTGATCACTCCCTCCATGTCATCGGAGCCAAAGGTGATGTCAGGGTGACAAATACGCTCGGTCCCCGAGGACTGTCTGATATACATTTTGCGCCCATTTTTTGAATCTCCTCCCGAGGCCGTTCCCCCTATGATGACATTGATTGTTCCAGCCGTAGGCTTGTTATTCCTCGGCGGCTGATCCTGCTCATGATCACGCTTCTGCCGCTTGTCATTCCCCACATACATTTTCAGGAAACCCCTCTTGATCAATGCCTCTATCTCTCGCTGTAAGGCGTAGCAAGTCTCGATGGTGTGGCCATGGTCACGGTGAAAATCACAATACTTGCTCTTGTCACGTGTATCTGGCGGGGACCTGATTCTGGCTAGCCACTTCAATTCCTTCATATCCTTGATCTCCATAAGGATATCAGCCCAAGGGGTGTTCAAAGGAGTGAAAGAAGGTGACTGCTCCGTCCTTGCTTTTCCCCGATCATCGCTATCACGCCCTTGCCTTGAACTGTCATCACGCTGTCTCTTTCGATCGTTTCTGCTATCCTTTCGTTCAGATTTTTCGGGGGTTGTATCGTTCTTCTTCGGATACATAGCTTCTTCCATATTCACGTACTTCTCAACCCGAGTGAGAAGGTCGATTACAGATTTTGGTGGTGTTTTTGATAGGGACATCTTGAAGGCCTCACACCTTACGGCCTGAGTAAGAGCTGATACGGCAGCAGAAATATGGAGGTCGGGAACTTGCAACCTTTCTGTGTTAAACCTGGTCATGAATTCGCACAGTGTCTTATCTGTCCCTGGCTGAGTCTCATGAGTGAAGCAGCGGTCTTTCTCATACGTTTACTACTTGCAAAGAAAGCTGAAAATTTATTAGCAAGGTCTGCGAATGTCGGAATGGAGTTTGGTTCAAGAGTGGAGAACCAATCCCTAGCAGCGCTGGTCAAGGTTTGGGGAAAAGCCTTGCACATAACCTGATCGGGGGCAACTTGTAAATTCATGACGTCAGTGTATATATTAAGATGGTTCACTAGATCCGTTGTACCATCATACTCTTTTATCCTCGAAAATTTGAACATGTCTGGTAGGGGAAAGGCTAAAACATCCGGCGTGAATGCAGTGTTTGACGTAAACCCTGCTGGGGCCTGTGTATTTTATCGTATACTTGCTGTTATTCCTTCCTGAATAATTCTCGCGAGTTCGGTCGGAGGCATGGCCACTGTTCTTGAACTCATAACGTTTGACGGTGATGGCAGTAATCCCGAAGTGCTGGCCCTACCAGTATTAGGGGCATGGTTCTGCGGCTGGACCCGTGAAACATTCCCATCCTCGGGCGTCAGGGTATCGCGTTGGCTCTGCTGCGTGAGCATCTGTGTAAGGGTAGCGACCTGTTGACGGAGCTCCTCCAATGTTGCCTGGTTATCAACAGAGGGCTGGGAGTGTGATGTATGGTTTCCTGGTAGCGTGGGCTGGTCTTGTGGTGTTACTTGGGGTACCTGCTCCCCCCCCCCCAATAATGTGATCATGGGCAGGCAAGTTTGCTTGCGGAAGTCCAGAACGTGTATTAACCATGGCTTCTAGTTCTGGTTCCCACAGATGGCGCCAATGATGATGCAAAAAATAGTACCTCAGATATTTAGGGCTCGAGCAATATGCTGGCACGAACTTGAGCTCCGAATACCTGAAATAAAGGCGAGGAGGTGTATCCTCGTCGCCCCTCCGATGCTTAAGTCAGTAAAGAGGAAGAGGAATATTTATGCAAGAGGCTATAAACTAGAAAAAATAATAATTGTGTACCTGAATTGTGGTTGAAAGCCATCTATTTATAGTGGTGTCTAGACAAGTTATAGTAGGACTAAAATACCTTTATTGCATGAGTCCTTTTATGAATAATTCTCCTATTTTTTGGGGATTGTGTCAACAGATGTTGGATTAGGAGATAACTCCTAATATTCGTGAAAAACAGATATTCCACGTCAGATGGGGGGCCCACGACAGGGGTACAAGTACAAAACCTCGAGCAGCATGACCCCGACCAACATTGAATTAAAATATGAGAAGTGGATCCTCGGGGTTGTATGCATCCTCGAGGTATCCATATGCTCGGGGTTGTTACGTGTACTATCCGGGCGATAGTTCATGGTCGGGGGTTTCACCTATGATCGTACTCGAGAAGTAACTCAATCGATGCTCATCAGAAATGAAATAAAACATGCTTTATTTGCTTGTACCTAGAAAATATTTAACATGAAAAAATTGCCAATTAAACAAGAAACTAGGAAAATATTTTTCTTGATTAGATATTTTCCATGCAAAATATGGGCAGACAAACACACCCTTAGTTGATTATGATTATTTTAACTTTGTAGGAAAAGTACATTTGCTTCTCGGGGCAAAGGATTGATATTGCCGCGGATAGTAGAAGGATTCGTAGAGAGTGGAGCATAAGAGCTTAAAGGATGTGACGGTGGTATGTAATTATCTAATGAAGCAATTGGATAATAGGTTTCGGGCCAAAAGGAGAGACAAAACTTGTAATACTAATGTATTGCATAAATGTGCTCAAGAATTGCTAAAGAAGGAAATTTGAAGCCATAATAACGGAGTCAAAATTCATAATATGAACGATAATATTGTATCAAGAATCCATTTGATGTACGAACAATTGAAGGAAAAGTGACTTTTTGGGAGATAGTGTGGTTGAAAAGAGGTTGAAAAAAGTGAAAGTGATGAATCCTACAAAAATATGTGGTTCAAAATGAGTTTTAAAGGAAAGCTGTGTAAAAATTCTTGCACCAAACAGGGGATAAATGTGCTTAAGAATCGTTGAATAAGGAAATCAAAAATTGTGGTGGTAAAGTAAAATGTAAGGATTTTAATCAATCGTGTGGGCTTATATGTGAATTATTGTGTATTGAATAAAAGACTATCAAATTTGGTTAAGCCTATTTAAATTGATCTAATAAGGATTTTATATATATCGGGCTTTAATGCATCTAATTAATGTATGGGCTTTTATGTGTAAATACCAGGTCATTACCTAATCCAAGATGGGCCGAATTAGGTTAACTGGAAATTCAGTATATAAAGTCGGTTATGGTCCCTGAATCGTACGTACTGTTCATTTTGTCTGGCATCCCATCATCAAAGAGAAAATAAGGACTACGTATTGATTTAGAAGATACAAACAACCGAATCGTTCATCGTGAATCATATTTGATTAAGGTACGCTTCCGCTTCAGTTATTTAATTCTTGATAATTCAGCATGATGATTTTGGATCGTAGATAAATTTATCTGTGATATAATTTTCTAACAAGTGGTATCAGAGCCAATCATCACGTTGGATTATCAGTTCATTTATTCGTGCAGAAGAATTGATTCTTATACACACTGTCGTGTGTCTATTCAGTAAAATTATGGATGAAATCAAATGTTTTCTTTAAACCCGTGCATATATGTCTACAAAGCATGAATTCAGACTCTACTGGGTATGAATATTTTCGAATCTAGTATTGAGTATGCGTGTATATCAGCTTTGGATCTAGAATTGATTAAGCCTGCTTCTTAAGAATTTCTCGATTTGGAACATGAATTTGGTTTTTAGGATTCAGCCGATCAATTTATTTGTATGTGTATATGAAAAAATCTTGGTTTACAAATTTGATTTTCCGATCTGATTTTGTATATTTTGAACTTGGGTTGGTTGATAATTGATTACCTGGTTGAAGTATGAATTGTGGTTGAGATTGTTGTGTGAATCTGGTCAGAGATGGGGAAGCCGCGCAATGCGCATTGCGCGCGGCGGAGTGCAGCGTCTCCGCGCGAGATGGTGATTGCGGTGGTTCAGAGCATCGCGCGCAGCGACGCTGTGTTCTTGGTTGCAGCGTCGTCAATGGCGCTGCAGGTGGTGGACGGCGGCGGTGATGGCGCCGCGTTCTTGGGCCGGTTGCAGCGGCGGCTAGGGTTTGGTTGCAAACCCTACCTATTTCAATTTGTGCGTTCAGGGGCATGACTTGAAAATTTGAAGTCCTGAAGGGCTTGGTGGCAATTATTTGGTTTAACGTGTGATCAATAAATCGGTCCAAAGAAAGGTTTATTGGTTAACATGTCTTATTGCCAGTGTTTGATCACTACACTAAGGAAAAATTAGGTGTTTGTGTGTTATTTCATGCGGATATTGATCGGCCCAAAGGAAGGTCAATATTTGATTCGAATTTCACATGAACTTGTGGTGATAAATACGTGACGGTTATTTGGTTTTACGTGTAATCAATAAATCGGTCCAAAGAAAGGTTTGTTGGTTGACATGTCTTACTGTCAGTGTTTGATTACTACATCAAGAGTACCAATTACAAGTCAATATTTCTGTCCAAAGACTAAATATTGATGTTGTGCTAGGTATCTTGTGATGGGCCCTACCATTATTTGAAAGTATGATTTACATAATAAGGTACTTATGTGATCTATTTTATTTAAGTGTTCTCTATTCGGTTTCAAATTCTGCTAGTAGTATATCTACAAGCTCAAATTTAATCCCTGTATTTATGGAACAAACTTCAAGAATCAAAACAAGAACATTAGTTTTCGTTGGCTGCATGGATCTAGATCGTGTACTAAGGATTGAGCAACATGCTCCTCTTACGAATGAAAGTTCATCTAATCAAATGAGGAACTTTGAGAAGTGGGATTGCTTAAATTACGTGAGTCTCATGATCATTAAGTGCGGCATTCCGGAAGCCTTTAGTGGCATAGTATCTGAGGAGGTAAATGATGCCAATGAATTCCTTGCCGAAATTAAGAAACGTTTTACGAAAAACGATAAGGCTGAAACAATCACGCTTATGCAAAGCTTGATTTTAATAAAGTATAAAGGTAATGGGAAAATAAGGGAGTACATCATGTAGATGTCTCACACTGCTTTAAAACTTAAGGAACTAAAACTCGACTTGTCTAATGACTTTCTCGTGCATTTGGTATTGATATCGCTTCCTGCACAATATAGTTAATTTAAGGTTAGTTATAACTGTCAAAGTAGAAATGGACTCTCAATGAGCTCATTTCATAGTGTGCAAGCTTCTTGCACAATTCAGTCAATTTAAGGTCAGTTGTAACTATCAAAGGGAGAAATGAACTCTAAATGAGCTCATTCTATTTTGTGTGCAAGAGGAAGAAAAGTTGAAGCAGGACAGAACTGAAAGTGTTCACTTGGAAAACACCTCTAAAGGTAAGGGCAAGAAAACAAATAAAGAAAATAAAGCTGTTAAGGGTTCAGAACAAAAGAAACCACAGAAAGACATTAAGGATTGTTTCTTTTTCCAAAAATTTGGACATTTAAAGAAAGATCGTACATAGTACCAGCTAAAGCTACTTCTAAAATACTTTAGGAGCTTTTGACAGGCACAAAGCTTAGTCTAAAGTATTTTCACATTTGGGGATGTCCAACTAAGGCTACGCCTTATAGGCCACATAAAGAAATTGGACTCAAAACAGTCAGCAGCTACTTTATTGGTTATTCTGAGGGTTTAAGGGGCTATTAATTTTATGATCCCACTCTTAAGTCAACTTTTGAAACGGGAAATCCAACATTTTTTGAGGATGTTGAGTTTGGGGGAGAAATAATGTTAGAGATATTGTCTTTAAGGAAGAAGTTGAGGAAGGATCGGTTTCGATTCCTATTGTTGCTTTTGACAATGTACAAGTTCTTATGCATGTCATTGATCAAGAAGTATATCCAGAACCTCAATTAGACAATATTGAAGAACCTCCCATCCAAAATAAGGTAAATTTCAGAAGTACAAACTCAACAATCTCAATAACCAAAGTCATTAAGGACATCCAGAGAGAAAAGGAAAAATGCTATTCTGCATAATTTAAATAGTATTTTTCCAAGAACATGAGGAAAATAATGGAATGGTGGGAGATGGTCTAATCAATTTCCATTAGGCTATGCAGGGTTCTAACTCTCAGAAGTGGATTGATGTCGTAAATAAGGAGTATAAACATATGCAAGACAATAAAGTTTGAGATCTTGTCCCATTACCACAAGGTACGAAGCTCATTGGTTTTAAATGGATTTTTAAACCAAGAAGGATTCGAAAGGTAATGTTGAAAGATATAAGGTTCATCTTATATCTAAGGGCTTTACACAGAATGATGGCATTGATTATACAGAGACTTTCTCTTCTATTTCAATGAAAGACTCTTTCAGAAAAGTTAGGTTGTTGCACATTTTGACCTCGAGTTACATCAAATGGATGTTAAGACGACGTTTCTCAATGGAGACATTGATGAGATGGTTTTCAAATTAAAGAAATCAATTTATGTGCTCAAGCCAGCTTTCCGTTAAAGGTAATACAAATTTCATCAAATAATTATCTCATTTGGTCTTGAGATTAATGTTGTTGATGGTTGTGTGTATTACAAGTTCAGTGGGAGTAAGTATATTTTTCTGATTTTATATGTTGATTATTGCTTGCCACCAATGATATAGGCATGTCACATAAAATTATGAGATTTTTTGTCAAGGAATTTTGAAATTAAAAATCTTGGTGATGTCTCTTTTGTATTAGGAATTCAGATACACCGGGATTGTTCTCGAGGTATTCTTGGATTGTCACAAAAGGGCTATATCGATAAAGTACTTAAGAGATTTGGCATACAAGACAGTAAACCAGGGGACACCTCTATCGCTAAGGGAGACAAATTGGTCTCAACTAATGCCCGAAAAGTGATCTTGAAGTTAAAGAAATATAGAAGATCTCATATAGTTTAGCTATAGGGAATCTGATGTATACTCAAGTTTGTATGCGTCCGGATATTGCGTACATTGTTGAGGTACTAAGAAGATATTTAAATAACCCTGGGATGGATCATTTGGAAAGCAGTCAAACATGGATTATAAGATATTTAAAGAGAACAAAAGATTACATGCTCACATACAGAAAATCGGATCAGTTGGAGATCATATGGTATTATGATTTCGATTTTTACTAGATGTCAAAACAGTAGAAGATCCACATCAGGCTACACCTATCTGCTAGTTGGAGGAGCTATTTCCAGAAGGAGTGCTTAACAGACACTTTAGCTTCTTTCACCTGGCAGCAGAGTTCATAGCATTTTTTTTGGGGCATCTAATTATGGAATATAGCTGCGAAATTTTGTCACTGGGATGCGTATTCTGTACGATATAGAAAGACCACTAAAGTTATATTGTGACAATAACTCAGCAGATTTATATTCCAGTAATAACAGGAGCTCAACTAAGTCATAATACATTGACATAAGTTCCTGGTTGTGAAGGATACAGTTCAGAGTGGACATGTGTCAATAAGAGCACATTAGGACAAACTCCATAATTGCGGATCCGCTTACAAAGGTATTACCACCCAAGGTCTTTCATGGGCACATTGCTCATATGAGTGTTGCATTTCTTGAGGATATTCGGTTTCAGTGGGAGTTTGTATTTTGGGTGCATTAGACACATTTATTGTCCTTTTAAATACAGTTTAAAGTTAAAGTTATTTACAACTATAAGGTTTCAGGCTTATTATCTCTGAACTCGTTTGAGGATGATCTCACTAAAGTTGGATCAGTTGAAAATAGGCATGTTAAATATCACATTATATGTAATTTTCATGCTACACATTCATACTTGATCCATGTCATTCAGTTATGTCGATATACGTGACCATTGATAGGTTTAGTTACGATTAATGTAGCGAAAGCCGCTTTGATCCTATGTTAATATAATTGATGGACCGGATTGTTTGGGAATGCATTCAGTAATGATAGCAAAATTCTGAGTACTCATAAGGTCATGATTGATACACAATTATAAGGTTACACATATAGCCCAAGTGGGAGATTGTAAGGATTTTAATCAATCATGTGGGCTTATATGTGAATTATTGTGTATTGAATAAAATGCTATCAAATTTGGTTAAGCTCATTTAAAGTGATCTAATAAGGATTTTATATATATCGGGCTTTAACGCATCTAATTAATGTACGGGTTTTTATGTGTAAATACCAGGTAATTACCTAATTCATGATGGGCCGAATTAGGTTAACTGGCAATTCAGTATATAAAGTCGGTTATGGTCCCTGAATCGTTCGTACTGTTCATTTTGTCTGACATCCCATCATCAGAGAGAAAATAAGGACTACGTATTGATTTAAAAGATCCAACCAATCGAATCGTTCATCGTGAATCATATTTGATTAAGGTACGCTTCCGCTTCAGTTATTTAATTCTTGATAATTCAGTATAATGATTTTGGATCGTAGATAAATTTATCTGTGATAGAATTTTCTAACATAAAAATCTTGAGTATCAATGACGTATTTCATATTTTATATACGGAAATGATGCTTGTACAGGGATCTATATTACAGATCCTCTGTACGTGTAGCATCATTCTTATATATATATCCTTAAAAATAGTGGAAGAAGGACTTCTTTTTATTGTGATCTAGCAGTAAATTCTTCTTTCTACTTTTTGTTTGGAAAGAGAAAAACACATTTTAGTGCCTAAACATGGGCTTCAATCAACCGATTAGTGATAGTAAATGATTTGTCGTCATTCAATGGTGTCAACGGGGTTATTCATTCAAGTATCAAGATGTAAGCTGTGTGATTCCACTCCTACTCCAATTCTTCTTTACTCAAGACCTATTGGCTTACATGTCCGCCCTCTATTAAACCATTCACTTGATAGCTAAGCTTTCATCTTTTACAAGGACATGTGTAAAAAAGGTGTAGGAATCATTTTCCTTCCTTGTATTTCGATTTTGAATTTTTGATTTTTAGTGGTTTTTGAGAATGTTTAAAGTGTGTTCTTTTTGTTGCTTTGGATTTGGAAAACTATTGTTCAAAACAAAAAATTGAAAAATATATTTATTTTGAAATTTTGAGAATCATTATTTTCGTGATATTTTGTATGTAAATAAGTGGTTGATTTGTTTAATTATATGGATGATCCAATCTCTATTCACCCCTCATCCACACTCACACCCATCCACATCTCTGCCCATTACAATTAGTCCTCCAAATGGGCTCCTCTAAAATCTTCAAACCCCTTTTTTGATTATTATTAATGTATTACGTTAACATCGCCACTGGCGGACTGAGAAGGGGGCCCGGGTGGTCACGTGACCCCCAATTTTGAAGTTTTATTTATTTATTTTTTTTAATGGAAGTAATGTTTGGAATTTGAATAACTGAAATTTATGCGTATTGAATAGATTGTTTTAGATGAAATATATGTAAAAGATTGTAACATGTACTCGGTAAATATAGCCTCTTTTTTGTACCAATTAAAATATAAATTTTAATCTTGATCAAAGTCAACAATCAATCCCACCATAGATTTCATGGAACCAACAACTTTTCAACCACACATCTCATCAATTTTTATGAAAATCTTCTAAAAATCTAATTTTAATCTACACAAACAAGAACATAAATGATTGGAATTTGAATATATTAATTGATCAACAATGCTACATTCACAATTTCATCCACAATGTGGATGACAATCCGCTCACATTGTGAGTGGGAGCCACAAATTTGAATTTTGTGACCTTCACCCCCAATGTCATTGTGGATGAAATTGTGAAAATAAAATTATTCTTAATCGATTGTTTACTACGATATAATATGTCAATTTTTTTGAATTATAACGTAAATCTTACTAAAAATAATTTAGTATATTTGTGAGATTGCATACTATTTAGTACATTGTCTTTAGTGAATTTGAATTTTATCTTTATATTCGATCTTTTCCAAAAAAAAAAAAAAAATTCGAGAGCGATGCCCTCGAACCCCCGTGGGGTCTACCGTAAATTGTGATCCCCTACTACAAAATGTCTGCGTTCGTCACTGAACATCGCACATAGGGACTTGAATCCTACCTTGCATTTATCGAAACAAAAGTTCCTAATTTTGATTATTACTATTATTAATGTACAACGTCAACATTGCAACTACTTATCAGTCCCCACTCTCTATGCATTTTCTCAAATGAAACTAATGTCTTGTCCAGGGACGGACCCACATAGGGGCCCGTCAGGGCACGTGTCCTCGTAAAAAATCGATTTTTTTTTTAAATCAGTTGATTATTGAATATAGTCATTACCTGATTCCCTAAAATTATATTTAAATATTTAAGATCTTAGGGCTAATATATGTTTATAATTATTTATTTGTTTGTATCAGTTTTGAAAAATCCATATTTTCTTCTAATAAGCAAAGTCATGAAAATGAAGTTAGAAATGGAAGGATTGAGGAATTTGATGAGGAAACTGATGTTAAATTTGAAAATATATCTCAACGTCGGAGATAATATTGAGAATGTTAGGAGTGACACTTATGAATTTGATGTAATAAATATTGAGAAGGATGTGTACTTAATATTGACAATAATGCAATTATGAAACGTTATCAAAGTATGAAAACGCGTAAAGAACAATTGTAATAAAATTTCAAGTACGTTTTCTTTTTTCGATCTTTTTCCTAAAAAAAAAAATTCAAGGCTGCTGCCCCCAAACCCCCGTACAAATCGTCGGCAAAAATACAAATCGTGTCCCAGTATTGTAAAAAGTCTGCATCCGTCACTGGTCTTGTCCATTGTATTATGAAATATGGTATACTATTTTGTAACAAAACGTGCACTAAATGCATAATTAGTATAAGAACCAAACTATAACTATCAATAACCGTATGCAAGATAGATCAAGAAAATGAGCCAATAAAAATTCAACTGACTCACTAGTAAAAATATCCGACCATTCAGATCAAGTATATGCACTGACTGTCCCATTGACTGCAATATATTCAAATATTGCTTATCTCTGAACTTCGCGACCGTCACTATGCACATCCTTACTACTACTCTCCCGTTGCAAAGTCGATGAGTGCCGAAATGATGCCGACCCTCTCTTCCACACTGCAAGTAGGCCACCATCTCCACCACCAGCCCTCCTCCACGGCACCCGCTGAGGGGAAATGGAATGGGACCTCTGCTTGTTATTTTGATGATTAGTTGATTGTAGTAAACTAATAAAAAAAAAAATGAAAAAAATTGTCTTCAAATGCAATGATAGTGGCTTGAACAGATGATGTGATGTGAAGGATAAATTGGGTTAGGATTTCCTAGTAAGACATTTCTCATGTTTTGGCTATTTTGTGTTGATTTGGAATGAAAACAGACAAAATGTGATTTTCGCATTTTGACTTTTGTGTGTATTTTTTTCAAAAATGAATTTTTGAAAATGGGAAAATAAACCCATTTTCAGTGTTTTTAAAAATTGAAAATTGCTCGAAAACAGTAAAGGGAACGGTAGCGTAATGTTCGGGATCAAAATGTTCCATTTAAAGGATCAGACAAAAAGTTCAACGAAAAAGCGATAGGTAGAGACCACTACTATTTTTCCTAAAATTTGAAGCATAGGTCATGATTTATTTATTAAGATGACATTTTAAATAATTATTTAATATATATTTCGAAGAACTCGACGAAAATTTTCAAAAAAAAATGGAAATATATTTAGTGTTAAGAATATATGAGAATTTGAGAAAATTGAATAAACTCTCAAGACATGAAAATCGCTTACAGGTAGGTAATAGAGATATTTTACAATAAGGAAACTTGGAGGACAAGTAACTTAATTGCATTTAAATAGAAGAAAGACAGGACGTTTTTCTTAAGAAGTTTGGAAGCCTATTTTTTTTTGTGGTGCACTAATATTCAATGCTCCAATTGTGTTGTGAATTCGGTACTCCAGGAGGAGAAATCAATTACTTAGTGAAGAAAAGAATTTCAGCGTAAAGATCAAACGGGAGGTTTGAATCATATTCGAACAGGAGTTCGTGGTTGCTAAAAAAGTGTTGCAGATTCAAATAAAGCTACTGAAAAGTGGTGTGATGGCAGCTCATATTACATGCCATAAAAGGATCAAGAAGTAATCTATTTCTTGGATGTTTGATAATTATATGCGTAGATTTATCATGTAGTTTAGATTGATCTGTATAAACTTTTTTCTTTTATAGTAATTGGTTTTTGTACGCAAGATGCGGGCCGTGGGTTTTCCCTATTATGGTTTTTCCCACATTAAGCTCAAATTATTGTGTTCTTGTCTATTTACGATTTCGCACAATTTATTCTGTCTATTTATGTTTTATTATCCAAACGAATCTGCATCAGCAAGATTCATCTAGTATTGCGCTAAAACAAATCTTATCAATTCATGTTAATTGGTTACTGTCCAGACTTATCTGGAACAGTCCGTTCATAAAATTTAGACAACTTTAAAATTTCAGTCATGCAAGGTGACAAACCAATTCCCCATCAAAGTGGTGAGAATTGATTTGCATTAACAACAAGGCAAATACCAATTCCAAGGAAAATATTATTTCCAAGGTAAATGTGACAAATCAATTCTAGGACAAATGTGAGCAATCAAACGGATCATAAAAGTTATTTTTGTTGCAAATTAGGTGATGAAGATTCAAGCAAAAAAATATAGTATTGAAGCTAAACAAACAGGAAAAATGAATGAATGTCGATTGAAAAAATTTACAATAAATACTTCAATTTAATTATTTTTAAATTCTCAAAAGTACGAACTAATATGCACAATTTCAATGCTTTTTGAGAATTTACATCAATTAACATGTTAATTTATTTGGTAGATTAAAATAGTTTGAATAAGTTAAATTTATTGGAAAAGGAGATGACAAGACAAGATATAAAAAAGTTGAACAAATGGCCAATGGGGGGCGGGTGTTGTAAGGTGGGGGCGTGTAATCGTGGCATTGCCACGTCAGTGTCGGTAACATAATTGTTGCCCGACGCAGGTAGCAGAGCTAGTCTGTATGTGTGTGGGGGGCGGGGGGGATGGAACCAAAAGTTTCTTTATTTAGAACTCAAAATCTATGGTTAATTTTATGGAATAATTAAAATTGTATCGGATTGACAACTATTTTAGTATTTTTAGATTGTTTATACTGTGTTGGTCAGCGCTATATGATATACCCAATTATCCGTGCCGAGTCTATTACAAGGGGGCTCAAGGATTTCTTGAAGGAAGATTATGCTTTTGTAGGAATTGGAGTCGATAAGAAATTGGATAATCTCGCATTTTGGTACGATATCACGAGGAACCATACCATGGATTTAAGGGAGTTAGCTGTGAACATCTGTCATTCCGATGAGCACCGTACTGACGGGCTAAAGGAATTGGCATGGGTAGTGTTAAATAGAATTTGTGGATGTACCTGAAAGGATGACCTTCAATAGATGGGATGATATGACATGTCTCTCGGTCGAGTGCACTTTGCTTGCATTGATGCTTTTCTGTCTTTTGAAATTGGGAGGACATTGAACGTTTCAGGGTAACTCATATTACCTTGAGATTTTACTATTTAGTTTTAAACTCTGAGATTTTTCTATGTAGTTTTCTGATTATATGCTAGGATTTACTGTATAGTTTTTGGATATATTGGAATTTACTAGATTGTGCAATGTTTTTGGAGAGCAGATTGTGTAAGGGTTGAAAGGAGGGGAGTAGGTAGGCTGTGTTTCTCTTTTATAACCTTCTATGGGCTTTGTTATCTGTTTTTTTGTAAACCTCTTAGTTTTCAATTTAAAAAAAATGTGAAGGATTACACGAATTCTATTCATTATTCATTGATTTTGACGATATTGTAGATTTATTCTTGTTATTCATCAACGTTAATTTTCTTTAGATATCTTTTAGCAAATAAAAAAAAAAAAAGCATGAAATTAGTTGTGAATTGACATCGCAAAGAATAATGGATGCAAATAAAAAAATCTTATTGTACAAGCCAAGGAGGGAGACGTGCACATTTGGTGAGATATCATGTTCATTTGTCAATTACATTCACATCATGCAAAATATTGTTTCAAAGCGCTTGACATGTTGAAGTGCATCAATTTCTCATGATAGGGAACTAGCCTATGTTCATTTGCCAATGACATTCACATCATGCAAAATATTGTTTCAAAGCGCTTGACATGTTGAAGTGCATCAATTTCCCATGACAGGGAACTAGCCTCTGTTCATTTGCCAATGACATTCACATCATGCAAAATATTGTTTCAAAGCGCTTGACATGTTGAAGTGCATCAATTTCCCATGACAGGGAACTAGCCTATGTTCATTTGCCAATGACATTCACATCATGCAAAATATTGTTTCAAAGCGCTTGACATGTTGAAGTGCATCAATTTCCCATGACAAGGAACTAGCCTATGTTCATTTGCCAATGACATTCACATCATGCAAAATATTGTTTTCAAAGCGCTTGACATGTTGAAGTGCATCAATTTCTCATGACAGGGAGGGAACTAGCCTATGTTCATTTGCCAATGACATTCACATCATGCAAAATATTGTTTCAAAGCGCTTGACATGTTGAACTGCATCAATTTCTCATGACAGGGAACTAGCCTACAAGCATCTTCATGCAAGTAAATTTTGTAATAAATTAAAATATGTTATTATAATTAATTAAATATTTTTTCTATATTTTTTTTTAAAATTGACGTTGACTTAAATTATCATCAAATATTTGAAATTGTCGAAGACATTATCATTAGAGATCGCATGCATTATAATATAAAAAACTAAAGCTGGAGGGAAAGGATCCACTATAGTGTAAGTCATCAACCCTATAAATTCCAAGAGGATTGGGAGTGGATATGTGCAGACTTTGAAAATGAGAAGCTTCTGGTATTTTATATTAAACTATTTGAATATTGCTTTATGATATTGTTAAATTAAAGTTAGATGGATGTATTGACTAATTAGTTACTTTACGATATTGTTATATTTAGAGCCCGTTTAATATAGGATATTTTGAAAAAAAATTGAATTTTTTGGAGAATATGTGGTTGAAAAAATGTTGAAATGTGTGAAAGTTGTGAGTCCTATAAATATGTGGTTGAAAATGAGTAGAGGAAAAATTGTCCAAAATTTCATGGACCAAACAGGGGCGGCTTACAGAAGCGATCTATACCAGGGAAATGCAATCGAGCCAAGACTTTGTATAATCACCAAGGTGGACTAGATAGTTTACTTGTTATTTATTTACGATGGAAATTGCAGCCGCAATCGCTATTCACTGGGTGCGCACTGGGTAGGAAGAATCAAACTCGTGACCAAAGATCTTTACACTCACCTACTCCACCAACCGGCCACCCCATGAGGGGTGTCTAGAGGAAGTAAGCACTTGCAGTTAAAATCCGTTGAATGCTTTCCTGTATAAGGTTTTAATCGATCATGTGAGCTTATATGTGAATTATTGCGTATTGAATCAAAGACTATCAAATTTGGTTAAGCTCATTTAAAGTGATCTAATAAGGATTTGGTATAGTGAGCTTTTATGCATCTAATTAATGTAGGGGCGTTTGCACAAATATCCTACTTTTAGTATCATAATTGAAATTTACTTCATTTTAAACAATAATTGAAAAATACTTCAAATTTTTTTTTTTTTTTGAAAAATATTGTTTTATCACAAGTTTCTTGTTGTAATACTTATCACAACATGATACTTGTGATACTTTTAAATTCTTAGTAACACAACATGAGACTTTTTCAAATTTCTATGATACTTAGGGCGAAATTTTGGTATCACACCATGATACTTTACATAATTTTTATGATATTTTGTCTCAAACATAACATCAAACACTTTTCATGCACTCTTTTCACATCATCATAGCCAAACACCAATCAACTAGCATTTTCAATCATCAACCCCTCACTTGTACCCTGGTACTTACTACTGATTATTGCGGTCTAAATTTAACTTTACTGCCTAAAGGAGGAAATTAGATAAAAAAAGGAAAGAAGAAGGGCGAAAAGGGGGTCGTCTTCATCTGGCTGCCAAAAAGACACAGAAAAGAGAAAGCTCAGATTTTTATCTTCTTCCATCCAAATTCTCATTCTAGGTGGGCACAAAATCCATTTTTTGATTTCAACATCAACCATCTTCACCTACTAATCCTAAAATTCTTGATCATTGGGAATCCATTATCTCACCACTGCTCCATTTATGCTGATCTTGGTCGTATCCCAAGTTAATCAAACATGGTGGAGTTCGGTGGTGGTTGATGTAGTTGGTGGTGGTCATTATGTGGTGGTTGCTAGAGGTGGTGGTGGTGGTGGTTGATGAGGGCGGTGGGTTGGTGGTTGATGCGGTGGTAGGCAATCGAAATGCGATTATGCGACGATCAACAGTAATGGTGGCAGTTGGGGAAGAAGGTGGAGTCATGGAGAGAGTTGACGTACGTATTTTTCAGTTTTTTTGGTAACACATTTATTTGTGCAATATGTCCTAAAAAGGTTGTATAGGGTACAATTATCCCTTAATGTATGGAATTTTATGTGTAGAGACCAGGTCATTGTTCCTAATTTCATGATAGCCGAATTAGGTTAAGGGAAATTCAGTTATAAATACGGTTATGGTCCCTGAATCACACGTACTATTCATTCTGTTCTGACACCCCATCATCAGAGAGAAAATAAGGACTACGTGTTGATTTGGAAAACGCAACTGCCAAAATTGATCATTGTGAACCAATTTTTTATTAAGGTACGCTTTCGCTTCAGTTATTTGATTCTTGATAATACAGCATGATGATTTTCGGTTATAGATAAACAATTATCTGTAATAAATTTTCTAACAAATGGTAGCCAATCATCACGTTGGATTATTAGATCTGTGTTTAATCGTATAGTTTGGATTGGAAATTCACATTTTCATTTATTCTGGCCATATGCATATTTGATTTTGGTTTTGAAACTTATGCTTTCTTGCTACCAATGTATGTGAATCTGGATATATGGATTTGGGTTTCAAATAAATCGACTGTTTTTTGTTGCTGTATGGATATATCTCTGTATGTGAGAGCTCTTGTATGCATGTATAATGGTTTTGTTGAGACATATGGCTTTATGAATATCTGAAAAAATCTGAATTGAAAAGCCATTTACGTTTCTTGAAGTATCAGCATATGGAAATATCTCCATAATTGGTTTCATTTCTGTTGAATTTTGATTCGGTTGGGTGTTGAATTCAGATGAAGGCAAATTGATTTTTCGAATTGGATTCATGGATTCTGATTTAGTTTTGTGATATTTAGTACATAGAATTCGTGTATATAAACTTTTCGAAATAAAGTATGGATTTCTGATGAATTTGATTAAGGTTGTTAAAATTGGGTTTTGAGTTTGGTTTGTGATGCATAATAAGTTTGGATCGAGAGGTGTGGCGGTGGCACAACCCCACCAACACTTGCGGCACCGTCGCCCACAAGCTCCGCACAACGTGGAGGAGAGCAGAGCCTGTAATGGCGCTGCAGCCGGGGGAGGTTGACAGTTTGTGAGGAGAGCGAGGGGTGTCGCCTCGGTAGTGGCGCCGTCATCTCCAATTTAAGGGGAGGCGGTTAAAGTTTGTTCAAAATCAGTTTTTGGGGTAGGGGCTTACTTTGTGAATTAGAAGTATGTAAGGGCTCCTTTGCAATTTTCAATAATTATGTTTATTTGCACCTCCAGTCCTCCCTGTTTGTTGTGAATAAAGTTTAAACCCTGAAGTTATAAAATTATTTAAGTTGGGCTTAAAGTTCTGGATTTTTAATTCGGTCCCTAAAGTTCAAAAATTTTCTAAATTGATCCTTAAAGTTTGAAAATTATCTACTTTAATCCTTAAAGTTTCAAAAATTTCTAATTTGGACCCTAAAGCTTGATATTCTTTCAAATTGGGACCTAAATTTTGGAATTCTCTTAATTTAGCCTATAAGATTTTGGAAAAATTGCAATTATATCATTCAAGCTTAAAGTTTTTCGTGATTGGCCACCAAAAGTTTCAGAATATTGCAAGTTGACCCTCCCAACTTAAGGATTACTTCATTAAGAAACGTTTTGCGAAAAATGATAAAGCTGAAACAAGAACATTTATGCAAAATTTGATTTCATTAAAGTATAAAGGCAATGGGAAAATAAGGGAATACATCATGTAGATATCTCACACTGTTTCAAAACTTAAGGCACTAAAACTCGACTTGTCTGATGACTTGCTAGTGCATTTGGTATTGATATCGTTTCATGCACAATTAAGTCAATTTAAGATTAGTTATAACTGTCAAATGGAGAAATGGACTCTCAATAAGCTCATTTCATAGTGTGCAACTTCTTGCACAATTCAGTCAATTTAAGGTCAGTTATAACTTATAACTGTCAAAGGGAGAAATGAACTCTTAACATGCCCATATTATTTTGTGTGCAAGAAGAAGAAAAATTGAAGCAGGATAGAACTAAAAGTGTTCACATGGAAAACACCTCTAAAGATAAAGGCAAGAAAATAAATAAAGAACATAAAATTGTTAAGGGTCTAGAACAAAAGAAACCACATAAATACATTAAGGATTGTTTCTTTTGGCGAAAATCTGGACATTTAAAGAAAGATTGTACAGAGTACCAACTAAAGCTGCTACTAAAACACCTTATGAGCTTTTGATAAACAGAAAGTCTAGTCTAAAGCATTTCCACATTTAGGGATGTCCAGCTAAGACAAGGCATTATAGGCCACATGAAAAGAAATTGGAATCCAAAACAGTAACTAGCTACTTTATTGGTAATTCTGAGCGATCTAGGGGTTATAAATTTTATGATCCCACATTTAAGTCAATTTTGAAACGAGAACTGTAATATTTTTGAGGATGTCGAGTTTGGGGGGAGAAATAAAGTTAGAGATAATGTCTTTAAGGAAGAAGTTTAGGAAGGATCGCTCTCGATTCCTATTATTACTTTTGACAGTGTGTAAGTTTCTATATCCATCATTGATCAAAAAGCATATTCAGAACCTCAACATGACAATGTTGAAGAACCTTCTATCCAAAATAAGGTAATTATTCCAGAAGTACAAACTCAACAACCTTAAGAACTAATACCATTAAAGAGATCCACTAGAGAAAGGAAAAATACTATTCCGGGTAATTTAATAGTTTTTCTCCAAGAACATAAGGAAATAATGGAATGGTGAAAATAATCCAATTATTTCCACTATCAGGCCATGTAGGGTTCTAACTCTCAAAAGTTGATTGATGTCATGAATGAGGAGTATAATTCTATGCAAGACACTAAAGTTTGTGATCTTGTCACATTACCAGAAGGTGCGAAACCTATTGGTTATAAATGGATATTTTAAACTAAGAGAGATTCGAAAGGTAATATGGAAAGATATAAGGTTCGTCTTGTATCTAAGGGCTTTACACAAAATGATGGCATTGACTTCAAGGAGACTCTCTCTAGTTTAAACGAAAGACTATTTCGAGAAAGTTATGGTTGTTGCACATTTTGACCTTGAGTTTTATATCAAATGGATGTTAAGACGCCGTTTCTCAATGGCGATATTGATGAGACGGTCTATATAGTGCAACCAGAAAACTTTGTGTCAGGAGACCCAAAGCATATAGTTTGCAAATTAAAGAAACACATTTATAAGCTCAAGTCAGCTTCCCGTTAAGCGTAATACAAATTTCATCAATTAACTATCTCGTTTGGTTTTGAGATTTATGTTGTTGACGATTGTGTGTATTACAAGTTCAATGAGAGTAAGTATATTTCCTGATTTTGTATGTTGATAACATATTGCTTGCCACCAATGATATAGGCATGTCACATAAAATTATGATATTTTTTATCAAGGAATTTTGAGATTAAAGATCTTGGCGGCGTCTCTTTTGGATTAGGGATCGCTCTCGGGTTATTCTTAGACTATCAAAAAAGGTCTATATCGATAAAGTACTTAAGAGGTTTGACATGCAAGTAAACCAGGGAATTCCCCTATCGCTAAGGAGACAAATTAGTCTCAACTAATGCTCAAAAAATGATCTTGAAGTCAAGGAAATGCAAAAGATCCCTTATGCTCCAGCTATACAAAGTCTGATTTATACTCAAGTTTGTACGCGTCCGGATATTGTGTACATTTTAGGGATGCTAAGGAGTTTTAAGTAACCCTGGGTTGGATCATTGAAAAGCAACCAAAAGGGTTATGAGGTATTTGAAGAGAACAAAAGATTACATGCTCACATATAGAAAGTCGGATTAGTTGGAGATCTAGGTATTCTGTTTTCAATTTTGCTAGATGCTAAAGTAGTAGAAGATCCACATCAGGCTACATCTATCTGCTAGTTGGAGGAGCTATTTCCGAAATGAATGCATAGCAGACACTTATAGCTTCTTTCACCATGGCAACAGAGTTTGTAGTATTTTTTAGGCATCGAATCATGGAAACAATAACTCAGCAGTTTTATATTCAATAACAATAGGACCTCAACTAAGTCAAAATACATTGACATAAGTTCCTTATTGTGAAGGATACAGTTCAAAGTGGACACTAGAGCACATTGGGACAAACTCTATAATTACAGATCCACTTACAAAGGTATTACCACCCAACGTCTTTCATGAGCACACTGCTCATAAGGTTTTTGTATTTCTTGAGGATATTTGATTTCAGTGAGAGTTTGTATTTTGGATGCTTTTACATTAGACACATTTATTGTCTTTTTGGATACGGTTTAATGTTAAAGTTATTTATATCTTTAAAGGTTTATTATCTCTGTACTTGTTTAAGGATGATCTTACTAAGGTATAAAGTTGGTCCAATTGGATATAGGCATGTTAAGATCACATTACATGTAATCTTCATGCTACAAATCCATACTTGATCCATGTCATTCAGTTATGTCGATATACGTGACCATTGATAAGTTCAGTTACGATAAATGTAGCGAAAGCCGCTTTGATCCTATGTTGATATGATTGATGGACCAGATTGTTTGGAAATGCATTCAGTAATGATAGCAAAATTCTGATTACTCATAAGGTTATGATTGATACACAATTGTAATTAGTTTACACATATAGCCCAATTGGGAGATTGTAAGGTTTTAATCGATCATGTGGACTTATATGTGAATTATTGTATATTTAATCAAAGGCTATCAAATTTAGTTAAACCCATTTAAAGTGATCTAATAAGGGTTTGGGATATTGGGCTTTTTGCATCTAATTAATGTATGGACTTTATGTGTAGAGATTAGGACATTGTTCCTAATTTCATTATGAGCCGAATTAGGTTAAGGGCAAATCAGTTACAAATATGGTTATGGTCCTTGAATCACACGTACTATTCATTCTGTTCTGACATCCCATCATCAGAAAGAAAATAAGGACTACGTGTTGATTTGGAAGACTCAACCGCCATAATCGATCATTGTAAATCATTTTTTTATTAAGGTATGCTTCCGCTTCAGTTATTTGATTCTTAATAATACAACATGATGATTTTCAATTATAGATAAATAATTATTTGTAATAAATTTTATAAGAAGTGATCATTAACTAAATTTAGATTTTATCAATAAGATCATTTATGTAATTCTTGCAAGTTGCAGCTTGTCCTATTTCTTGATTCCACCATATTTCTCGACATTTCATCTTTAGCACACCTATTTATTAAATTTCACCTTTGGGGAATGAATCGAGAGGTAGATTTGCTTTTGCAGTCGCATACCTTCTCGTATGAATGTCTTTGATAGACCCCATAATTTACAAGTCTAGCCTTTTTTTTTTTTTTTTAATATATCCTATTACAACTAAAATCCCTCCCAAACCTCCCCCATAGGATTCGAACCCTGATCTATGTCAGGTAAGGATGCCACCCTAACCACTGGGGCATTACCTTGATCCTGCTGAAAGATGTAAATTACATAACATTTGATTTTTTTATCTTTAGAGTTTAAAAAATGCACGAAGAAAATGTATATTTTGCTTCAAATCTTTATAATGTCATTAATCTTGTTATTTGTATGTCCTATAATTAATATAATTTATTTTAACAACGGCATTGTTTAACATAATGACGGTGGAGTTGCAACAATCACAAGTATAGCTTAAGGATGATGTATCTTTCACGTATGAAGCAATGATTCGTGCTCAAGTTCTTGATAGGAGTGTGTTGAGACTATTTCTTGAATTGGACCTGCTCTGTGCAAGTCAAATAGCAGCACATACACGACTCTTTATAGGTTTATGCAAGAGTTAAAAACTGTTATACAAAAGCTCAATGAGAAGGATAATGTTATTAGTGAGTTTACACTGTTTCAGTAAAGTTATGGCTATATGCTCTCCAGTCTGGTTTAGATATAAATCTGTTGGAATATTTTGTATATAGTGACGTCAAAGAAATAGAATATATATATGAAATCTGTGCCGACAAATGGACGGAGTAACCACAAGAAAAACAAGAAAAGAAAGGAACAAAGTCGAGGCAAGTATTGAACACTTTGTCCTTAAATCGAATTTGCCCCACAATGGTGCCAACGGATTATGGCAATCGACTCCCAATATACAACAACTACTACTTGTGTTTATAGCACTTCAAAACACAAGTAAAACGAACCAGAATGTTAGCTTTTTTACTCCAAAAATGAAATGAACAAGAATATCAAAATTATGCAACAAATGCAAGAATATTGATTTAAGAGAAGAGAATAATAGTGATATTACATATCATTGGTGTGTGGAATAGGACACCCCAAGGGTCCTATTTATAGAGTGTCTTTGGTTGTGAACGAAGTGGTGGGAGTCAAATCATGCAATCCTTCCAAACCATGCAACTCTTCCAAAAGATACATCTTTTCCGAACAACCGTGCGACCCCACGCTTATAAGTCGTGCGACCGCACGGCTTTAAACCAAACCGAGATTTAATCAGCTGACGTGTGATCATATTTTTTTCCTATTCCGTAATTTCTCATTTATCTGATATTGATTTCGAAATGTCAAATATATATTTTAATGCATGCAGAGAAATCTAAATTCTGTTTCGGGGGTATTGCCCCCGAGCCCCCACGAGGGGCACTGCCCCCCTCGACCCCCGCGACCTGATGGATAGGTCGATCCCCGTTTGTGCGCCCCAAAGCGACGAAGTGACAAACTAATTTGCCTAAACGAATTGAATCGGGTTTGAGTATTTGGCCGAAGTCGACACGAAGTCACTTTAGTCGGTTTTCAATACTTAACCAATTTTTCGATTACTAAACCAATATCCAACAAAATCAGATTTTAGTAAATTTTGATTAAAAAAATCATGAAATGTATAATTAAAATTCATTTTTGTCTTTAACATAGATTGTAATAAGCTTTTTTTTAGTTGAGTCAAACACAAACAGGGGCTATAACGTATTTTTTGTTTATTGTACTTAGATTGGACACATTTGTAACTAAGATTCGGTAGCACGGCCTTCGCGCGACGCGCAGCACACATATATTTATATACAGGATTGCTCCCCTACCCTTCACGGGTAGGGGAGATGTACCCGTTTTGGGGCCCTTTTTAAAAAGGCCCCATTTAACCAAAACTCCCCCCCCCCCCCCCAATACACATTTGGTTTTTAATTAGTTACCTACCCCAAATATTGTCTTAATTTTTTATCTCACCAAATCTCCCATATTAATATAGTCATTCATTTTGCTTTCACCACTCTCAACCTTTGTATCTCTCTCCCGACTACATGTTCTTCTCCAAAAACCTGTGAGTGTTCGTTCATATTTTCGTTTTTGAATTTTTTTTTTTTTTTTTTTTTTTTATCGTTATAATTATTATAGTATTTTTATTTTTTTTCCATTTACTTGTTGATTGCTATGCACAGTTAACACAAGAAGTAAGAAATTTTTTGGAGGTGCTGTTGAAATTTATGTGGTATTTATATTTTTCGTATTTACTTGTTGAAATTAAAAAAATAAAGTAATATAATTTTATTTTGATAATGTCGTTTTCATTTCTTTATCGAGTGTAGTAATGTATTCTGTTTATCATTTATTTTCGTAAAAATGGAAGACCATGAAAGAAATTTTTTGGGGTACTGTGGAAATTTATGTGGTATTTATATTTTTTGTATTTACTTGTTGAAATTTATGTCCAATGGTTAACTAATTTGTGAACTGATTCTTGTTTGATTATGAGTTGAATTGCTTTAGCACTGACCTGTTATGTTTTATTCAGTTTATTGCCTTGACACATTTGTTAAGTGAGTGCAAACAGAAAAAACTAAAAATAAATTCAATATGTACATTGTTCGTGTACAAATTAACCAAATGTCAATCCATTATACATTAGCCAAAAATGAACCGGTAAGTACATTACAAGACTACATATTTCCCCCCAAAAAAATTAAATAAAAAATTGACTACAATATCGCACAACATAGATGGCAGCCCCTCATGTCTTCTTGTAATCATGCAGTTTCTCGTAATAAGTTGTCCAGCAAAAGCCTGTGCAGAATGCACCTTCATAGAAATAAGTAATGAAAAACCAATTTCGTAAAATTACACAGTGAATCAGATGGTTGAGCACAAATGAATCAAGTGAGAAATTAGAAGGAAACCAACCTACCTTCAGGCGTTGAGCGAGAGTGATTAACAGTTGATATCAAAAATGTGGTTGATCAACTAAAAGCTACCACATACGGGAAGACAAGTGAGACACAACATAACGAATAAAGGACAATATAATCGGGGCTCAGACAATAAGGCACACCAAAGACTCGATGGCATCGCCATGGCTGCAAGTCAATGGTTGCATTAGTAACCATGGTTGTATAACAACCGGCACAATACCTTCCACGCTGCCAAGCCAAGATACGAATGCCATTCATGAATTGGCGTATTTCATTTCTATCAGTCAAATTAATTAGCAACTTATTGATCATCATAGCCCCTCTATACCAAAACCCACCCCCTTACAGCCCTCTCATCATAAACTAAATTAACTGTTGGATTTGCAAGTAGGTACACAATCAGCCTAAAATCAGACATCGGTAACAATGTAATGGGCATGGTTTCATCAAAAAAATCCAAGACTAACAATGCAAGAGCCATCTTAATGCCAAAATTTCAAAATTCCCAAATTCACAGTATCAGAAACAGCAATAGCATAATCACGAAACTTCCAAATTTGCAAAATAACCGAATTCAGTAACACTGTAAGAGGTTTACGCATAATGAACAAATTCCCATAATTCCCAAATTCACGAAAGCAACATAAATGTGAATGCAACACACATGATTAGCCCTAAAATTCAAAAATCTCAAACATCTGATTCTTCAATGAATCGCCAGTAGCATGAACGAAATCGGAAAACATATATTTTCAAAAGAAAGTTCAAAAATCAGAAAAAATATACTTATAGGGGGTTTCAAGCTATAAGTGTTCAGCATGTGCAAAATCCGTAAGAGAATTCGAAATATGGAAAAAAAATATAGAACATGGAGTTGGGTCTTCAAACTTACCCTTCGTCTCTGCACGGTAGAAGAAAAAAAAATTCAACACTTACGAGATTCCTTCCTTACCGACGATGGAGGCAGCGGAGAGGTGTGAATTTTGGAGAAGAACGTGTTGTCGAGAGAGAGACGTAGCCGGAGAGGGAAGAAATAGGTGAGAGCAAAATGAAAGACGAGTACAGTGTGGGGGTGGGAGTCGGTGAGATGAAAGACAAATAAGTGGAGTAGATTGTTTATTGGGGAGAGGGGTGGAGAAGGGATAAAATTTGGGGCCTTTTTAAAAAAGGCCCCAAACGGGTACAGCTCCCCTACCCTTCACGGGTAGGGGAGCAGAATTATATATATATATATATATATATATATATATATATATATATATATATAAACAAAGTCCACTTCAAAAATAAAACAAACAAAAATTTTTGTCCAAAATGACTTTCTAAATTTGAAAATATATGCAAAAAAAATGTAATAAGTATTTTAACAATTATTAT
Source organism: Ligustrum vulgare (assembly GCA_963555705.1). Classification (NCBI taxonomy): domain Eukaryota; kingdom Viridiplantae; phylum Streptophyta; class Magnoliopsida; order Lamiales; family Oleaceae; genus Ligustrum; species Ligustrum vulgare. The sequence continues at coordinate 23,487,792 of OY743176.1, forward strand.
GGTACGAAACTGTCAAAATCACATAGATGATCAAATTTTAAGTTAAAATTTTCAACTTGATAAATAAAAAAATATATATATTTTAAGATCACTCATGGACCAATTAACTTCGGATGATTTTGAATAAATAATAATAAATTGAACTGCGTACATATGGATGCGAAAAGAGTAATATATCTTAATTTTTCTCCAATAATATAATCGTATACAAATTATTTAATAATATTTATTTGTGTTTTGAAATTGAACTGTTAAATAAAATAAACATTCTAAGGTTTAGCGAGTAACCCTTGACAATATCCAAAGTAATTGGATAGGTGATGGAGTGCAATGTCATAAATTTGGATGAAGCATTTTGAAGTTCAAGCATTTATAGGACGTAAAGAGAGAGCACACTGGGAGATGTTTATGATAAAAACCTCATATATTAGGTGTCTTGGTATGAACTAGAGTTCATCCTTTTGTCTATATATGTATATGTATGTATGTATGTATGTGTATATATATATATACACACACTGTTGTTCTACTACACGCTGGAGGGTAGGTTATCCTACCCTCCAGCACAATTTCCAAGAGCTGCAGCCTCTTGTCCTTTTTTATTTTATTTTTTATTTTTTACTTTTTATTATTTGGCTACACAGCCTGATGTGATCCGGACCAGACATTGGAGGGCGAAGTCGAGCCATCGGCAATATGACAATGATCTACGCGCAAAAAGGAACAAGTTCCATGTTGGGGTCGAGCCGAGAAGAGGGACGGATCAAACCGAGCCGAGAAAACGAAGTTATTTGGGCAGAAAATCCATCACGACCGTAAAAGATGACCTTCATGGCCGTAACCCATATATTCACGGCCGTAAATCATGTTATCACGGCCGTAATCAATTAACGAAGAAAAAAGGAGAATTTCAGCAGAACGAGGCTTACGACCGTAAGCCTGGAAGTTACGGCTGTAACAATCAAAACAGGGGCATTTCACAGTTGTAAGAAATTCGTCACGGTCGTAACTAATAACACAGTTTTAATCAGAAAGACCTTTACGGCCGTAAAGGGGTTCGTCACGGCCGTAAACAAGCAGCGCCAGATTTTTCGGGAATTTGCCAATTATTTTGTTTCCTTTTTTTATTTTAAGTTATTTGCATAATTTGAAATTTTAGCTTAATTAGAATTCTATTTTGAATAAATTAGATGCTAGGTTATTTTGCTTATTTATATTCCTTTTCATTCATTGAAAAAAAAAAAAAAATAGTTAAGTTTGAGTTTATGAATTAATTTGAGAGAGGATTCTCCAAAATTGAAAGGTTAAGTTTCTCCCTTTTGTTTCGAACTTATCAAAAATCCGATCTTTGTGGCGTTCACCCAACGAACTTATAAAGGAATTGACAACCCTTGTGGCGTTCACCAATCTTGGTTCTTCAATCCGCATCGTCTTAATTGCATCGTGATTGTCGGGTCAAGGTTTTACCGTCAAATCTATCTTTAATTCCGTTATTTAATTTCTTCGTGTTCTTGTTTATTTTCGTGTCAGATTTGATTTAGATCTTTTTTAGGGTTTTAATTTTGTTATTCCGCGTTGTCGACGAGATTCTCCGACTGGGATCGCGTCATCTAGTATCAGAACTTGGATCTATTTCAGATTCTTGCGTTTCTTGATTTTTTTCGTGTTCTTTGCGTTCTTCGTGTAAGTCATAAATTTTTCCAGTTTGATCCATAAGAGTCAGTCCCAAAAATTCAAAAGTGTTTTTCTTCTTCGTTTTTCGTCCAAATTCAATTCCGTTTTTTCTGCCATACTCGTAGTCCAATTCTCTGGCAGATTAAAAAAAATCTGAAAATTCCCAAATATTCCCTAAATATTCCGAATTTCCTTGTTCGTGTCTTAAAAATGTTTGATAGAGAGGTTTCCACATCTTCATCTTCTATTGGAGACAGAAAACAGCTCGGGAGTGTGAATAGAAGGAATGAACAGGGTAACAATGATATTGCAGCAATGAGGGCACAATTTGAGAGGTTTATGGCTCAGATGGAAAATCGAGGTGCCGGACGTGAACAAAGACCTCGGGATCAATCTCATGATGGTTCTCGAGTTAGGAGAGGTAATAGGCGTGAGGTTGTTGTGGATGATGAGGACATGGAAAGTGAAAGTGGAAGTATATCATTGGGAAGTATGCGAATGAGGGATAGAGGAGATAGGTATGAGAGGAAGCATGATAGGGAGCGTCGTGATGCTAGGAGGCATCGTGGGGGTAGAGATGATATTGATGACGACCTTGGGAAAATTAAAGTGAAAATACCATCGTTCCAGGGTAGGAGTGATCCGAGGCGTACTTGGATTGGGAGACAAAGGTTGAACGGATTTTTGATTGTAATAATTATTCGGAAAAGAAGAAAGTGAAATTAGCCGTGATTGAATTCACCGACTATGCAAATATTTGGTGGGATCAACTAGTTACGGGTAGGAGGAGGAACCTTGAGGAGCCAGTAGAGACTTGGGGTGAATTAAAAACTATAATGAGGAAGCGGTTTGTGCCGACTCATTATTATAGGGATATTTATCAGAGGCTGCAGGGTATGACTCAGGGATCGGGGAGTGTAGAAGATTATCATAAGGATATGGAGGTGGCGATGATTCGGGCTAACGTGGTGGAGGATCGGGAAGCTACGATGGCTGGGTTTCTGAGTGGGCTGAATAGAGACATTGCCAATGTTATTGAGCTGCAACACTATGTGGAGCTAGAGGATATGGTGCATATGGCCATGAAGGTAGAAAGGCAGCTAAGGCGAAAGGGGGAAGCAAGACACTCACCATCTTATCCTACGTCACAACCAAAGCAGGAATCCAACGTTGAACATAACCCGAAAGGGAAGGAGGAACCTACAACGAAAGGTAGAAATATTTCTGATTCTCAAACTACTCGGGATAGAAATATTAAGTGTTTTATGTGCTTTGGTATGGGTCATATAGCATCCCAGTGTCCAAATAGGAAGCTAATGATCTTACGTGATAATGGAGAAATTAGTTCCGAGGATGAATTTAAGGGAATGCCTAAGCTAGTGGATGTTCGGACTAGTAGTAGTGATGAGGAAGGGCTGACTTATGCTGTTAAAGATTCACTTGTTAATCGGCGTGTCCTTAGTACTAGGGTCAGGGTGGATGAAATTGGTGAGCAAAGAGATAATCTCTTCCATACTAGGTGCTTAGTGGGTAAAAAGGTTTGTAGTATGGTGATTGACGGGGGGAGTTGTACTAATGTGGTTAGTACAATGTTGGTTGAGAAATTAGGTTTGAGCTTGATAAAACATCGGAACCCTTATAAATTGTAATGGCTGACCGAGTAGGGAGAAATTAAGGTAAACAAGCAGGCTAGGGTCAATTTTGCCATCGGGGGTTATAAGGATGAGGTGGTCTGTGACGTGGTACCCATGCATGTTGGTCATATTTTGTTGGAGAGACCCTGACAACATGATAGGAGGGTAGTACACGATGGGTTTAAAAATCGATATTCTTTCATGAAGGGTGGAAAAATGATCACTCTTGCTCCGCTATCTCCAAAAGAGGTCCAAGAGGACCAAATGAAAATAAAGAGCGAGTTTGAGGGGAAAAATAAGAACGTTGAGGCCACGACCTCAGAAAATGGAGAGTGTGTGAAAATTGAAAACAAGAGAGTTGAGGCCACGACCTTAGAAAAAGGTGAGCTTGAGAGTGAAAAGAAAAAGAAAAGAGAGTTCACCACAAAAATGAGTTTATTTGCATTTGCTAACACATCCCTCTCCAGTTCTACTAAATATGTTTAGCAGGGACATAAATCAAACCATGGACGTAAGGCCGGGAAGATATCCGTTGGTAAAAATGAGCAGCCTAAAAGTCTAAAGGATCGTACAATGCTTAAACATGATCATCGAGCTCAGAAAAGCAGGAGGAGTTTGAAAAGCCGACCAAAAATGGATTCGAGGTCGAATCATTTTCAAGAGAGGGAGTATGATGTGATCCGGACCAGGCATCGAAGGGCGAAGTAGAGCCATCGGCAATATGAAAATGATCTATGTGCAAAACGGAGCAAGTTCCATGTTGGGGTCGAGCCGAGAAGAGGGACAGATCAAGCCGAGCCGAGAAAACGAAGTTATTTGGGCAGAAAATCCATCACGGCCGTAAAAGATGACCTTCACGGCCGTAACTCATATATTCACGGCCGTACATCATGTTATCACGTCCGTAATCAATTAACGAAGAAAAAAGGAGAATTTCAGCAAAACGAGGCTTACGGCCGTAAGTCTGGAAGTTATGGTCGTAACAATCAAAACAGGGGCATTTCACGACCGTAAGAAATTCGTCACGACCGTAACTAATAACACAGTTTTAATCAGAAAGGCCTTTACGGCCGTAAAGGGATTCGTCACGGCCGTAAACAAGCAGCGCCAGATTTTTCGGGAATTTGCCAATTATTTTGTTTCCTTTTTTTATTTTAAGTTATTTGCATAATTTGGAATTTTAGCTTAATTAGAATTCTATTTTGAGTAAATTAGATGCTAGGTTATTTTGCTTATTTATATTCCTTTCCATTCATTGTAAAAAAAAAAAACAGCTAAGTTTGAGTTTATGAATTAATTTGAGAGAGAATTCTCCAAAATTGAAAGGTTGAGTTTTTCCCTTTTGTTTCGAACTTATCAAAGATCCGATCTTTGTGGCGTTCACCCAACGAACTTATCAAGGAATTGACAACCCTTGTGGCGTTCACCAATCTTGGTTCTTCAATCCGCATCGTCTTAATTGCGTCGTGATTGTCGGGTCAAGGTTTTACCGTCAAATCTATCTTTAATTTCGTTATTTAATTTCTTCGTGTTCTTGTTTATTTTCGTGTCAGATCTGATTTAGATCTTTCCTAGGGTTTTAATTTCGTTATTCCGCGTTGTCGACGAGATTCCCCGACTGGGATCGCGTCATCTTTGACCATTGTTTTTTTTTAAAAAAAATATATGAAGAATTAATCGTTGCATTGCAATTGTACCATTGAATTATAACGGTACAATTGTATAAAAAAAAAGGGTAAAAAAAATGTTCCAAAATTTTGTTCTATATAAACCAATAAAATCAACACTATTTTCATAACATCATTCAAAATTCAACATAAAAATTGTTAGAAATAAAAAAGAGTAGAGTGTGCATACAAACAAGCAATTTCGACAAGTGTCAATTGCATAATTTTTTGAAGATTACTACATATTTGAGTTGGGTAAGTTGTTTAATTTTTTTCATTTTTTTAAAATTTAATTTTGTCAAATGTTTTTATTTCAAATATGATTTTTTTTGCTAATCTGTTTTCATATATTAATACAGTGATTTCGGCAATTTCGGCAAGTGTCAATTATATAATTTTCTGAAGATTACTATATATTTGAGTTGCTTAAGTTGTTTAATTTTTTTTTATATTTCTTTAAATTTAATTTTGTCAAGTGTTTTTATTTCAAATATGATTTTTTTGCTGATTTGTTTTCATATATTAATACAGTGATTTCGACAATTTCGACAAGTGTCAATTACATAATTTTCTGAAGATTACTACATATTTGAGTTTGGTAAGTTGTTTAATTTTTTTTATATTTTTTTAAATTTAATTTTGTTAAATATTTTTATTTCAAAAATGATTTTTTTCTAATTTGTTTTCATATATTAATACAGTGATGGAGATGAATGATAATATATTTGTGTCTCAAGTATCTGAGATTTTTATTCCAGTCGTTGGCCAAGAATTCGAATCAGCAGAAGATGCTAAAAAATTTTACAACGCTTATGCAAAGGAGGCGGGTTTCAGCACTGACATTCATAATTCGAAGCGAAGAAAAGACACAATTGAACTTTACTGGAAGGTTTTCACATGTTCGAATGAGGGAAAAACATATGAAAAGTACCAGAACGAAATAAAGTACTCCAAACAGAGGTCCGAAAAATGCAGTCAAGACCACACACGGTGTGGGTGCGAGGCTAAGATGCCAGTCATAAATCGTTTTGGTGATACGTGGCAAGTTAGCCATTTCGTTGAACCTCACAATCATCCTCCCACTACACCAGCAAAGTTCACTTGCTACGCTCTCCCATCGTAGTGTCTCTGCTTCAAAAAAATCATTGTCCGAACAGTTTGCTCAAGCAAATATTCTGACTTGGCAGCAGATGCGTTTATTTGAGATCGAGTCTAGTGGTCCATCATCTCTGGGTCACACCGACAGAGATTTAAGAAATCATCAAAGAGATCAGCGCATGGAACTTATTAGAGGTGATGCGGAGTCTTTCGTACAACATATGGCAAATGAAAAATGAAGGGATGACAATTTTTAATTTTCGCATGAGCTTGAGAATGGTGTTTTCACGCGTTGTTTTTGGGCAGATTCTATTTTGAGAAACAACTACGCATTTTTCTGTGATGCTGTTGTGTTTGATACTACTTACAATACGAACAAGCACTCAATGATTTTTGCTCCTTTTGTTGGAGTCAATCACCATCGTCAAACAATATTATTTGGATGTGGTTTTCTAAGCGATGAGAGGATTGAGTCGTTCAAGTGGTTGTTTTCAGAGAGTTCATGAAGGCGATGCCAACACATGTAGCCCCAAGAGTAATTATCACTGATCAGGATCAAGCTATTGGTCAAGCGATCAGAAATATCTTCCCAACGTCATTCCATCGACTCTGTTTGTGACACATCACGTACAGGTTTTCGGAAAAGTTAGGACTGGTTATTGACAATGCACATGGTGGGGACTTGAAGCACATCATTTGGCATTCCGAGACGGCACAAGAGTTTGAGCAACGTTGGGCAGTTCTTATGCATAACGCCAGTTTAGGTTCAAATGAGTGGTTTCCAACTATTTACGAAATTAGACATAAATGAGTGTCGGCTTACGTGAAACACATATTTGCAGCGGGAATGTATAGTAGTCAACGTATCGAGAGTAACCACGTTTTCTTTAAGCATTATGTAGATAGGCGAAATGGGTTGATGAATTTTATTTCTAGATTTGCAGGAGCGGTTGATCACCAAAGGCATGAGGAACTAATGGCAACTCATACAGATTTGTATCAACGACCACGAATGATTACAGGGGTCGATATGGAAGTGCAAATGTCCCAGGTTTATACGAAAGCAGTTTTCCGACTCTTCTAGGAAGAACTCGTTGAAAGTACGCACTATGCTACAATGAGGAGATCAAGCAACGATATAAGAACATGTCCAAAATTTATTTCCAAGGTATCCTTTCTTTCCAGTTAAATTCGTATTTTTTCTTCACTCGTTAATATTCATATAACGATATTGACACATGTTAATTGCACAATAGCAATACGATGAACGTCAAACAAAACACATACTACCCGCAATTCTACTCTAGTTACACTGAGGCACCTGGAATAAACGTCGAAGAAAATACGTACTACTCACAATTTCACCACTGTCACACAAAAACGACGGAATTTCAAAACTATGGGTTCGCGGATAACGACGAGGACGGTGAAGACAACTAAGATTTAAGTGACGATTAATTTAATGTTATTCGATAGTAGTGTTTTAATTATTGTCAAATTGATGATGTATTTTACGTTATAACATTACGATGATGTATTTATTTTTAAAATAAGATGAAGTGATATTATAATACAAGTTTTCTATCTTTATATTAGATTTGATTTTTGAAATTAGGTAAATTGTTTTTTCAAAAAAAAAAATTGTGAATAAGACATAACAAAATCGGAAAAAAATAAAAAATAAAAAAAAATTAACAAAGTCAAAAAGGCTGCAGCACGAAAAAGTTAAAAAAAAAAATAATAAATAAAAAAGGACAAGAGGCTGCAGCAAACTTAGAAATTGTGCTGAAAGGTAGTAGAACAGCAGCGTATATATATAGCTTCCATAATCCATATGAACGCTCTGATGCGGGTCCTTTGCATATTTATTTACCTGTTTAAGTACGCTATCTCAAGCTATACACTTTCTATTCAAATCGAGTATAACTGCATTTCTTCACTGCTTGAGACTGGGAATGTCATGAGATACTGCGGTTTAGATTCTATTCAGCGTTGATATTCAATGATCGAAATTCATTCGACTGTGAAGCATGTATAAAGCTTAATCCAAAAGCCTACCAACTCAACAGAAGCAATTTATTAAACTAAAAAAGTCCAAATGTAATGTCAACTCAATAGAAGCAATTCAAATCGTAAGTCAGAATAATTAGATAAAAAGGTAGCATCAAGCTGTGTAGCAGATGTCATAACTTTCATGTGTACTCGAAATGAGAAGCTTTACATAAAAACTTTCACGGACTTCAGTGCGCAAGCACTATTCCATGCACTCTGTTCAGAACTGATCGAGCTTCAGCCATAGAAGGGAGTACCTCAAAATGGGATTGAAAATTATCACTTCGATTAGACAATCAAAATATGAAAGGCAAATCGCTCAAAATACAGTAAGATGGATGCCCCGTGTATTCCAGCTTCGCAATCACAGTAAATTATGGTATATCAAACAGGTGATATGAAAGCTTGGTACGAACCGCCACAGTACTTCAATCCCTTCAAAAATGCAGAACATATTTGAGAAGAAAGAGTGGCGTTTGGAATACCAAAGGAATTGCCACTTTCTTGCAATATTTTGCCTACAGCTTGCTGATTGGGTTGTTCTCCGGTAATGCCCAGACCAACGTTCAAACCAATTGACGAGGATTCTGTTATAAAGCTGCAAATCACTCAAATAGATGCATAAGAAACTAATCGAGTAAGTTTTAAGTAGCAAAATAATAATGCAGGTGCATGTTAGATGTGAAGGATATTCTTTCATGAGACTGTAAAGGAGAAACTTATATCTCATCTGGCCATTGTATCCAATGATATAATCAAATTGTGTTCCCAAACCATGAACCAAATTAAAGCAGCTGTTTGATTTTAGAAAATAAAAAATTGGTGTATTTGGGGAAGAAAGCTCTTAAAAAGAATAAGTTCATTCAGCAGATGGGCTTCAAGGGAATGAATTCCTGGAATGGACTCCCAGAAAACAAATAATGTTTGCATACCCTCTCTAACGGCTAGGTTGCTCGGACACGGACACGTAGACACGTAATTTTTTAAAAAAGTTAGGACACGACACGTTGGGGACACACAAATTAATTTTTTTAATTTATTATTATTTTAATCTTATTTACAAACAACACATTGTATATTTATTGAATCAAAATGAGTATATCAAATAAAAACAAACTTGTAAGTTAGATTTATCATTTTTTTAATTGCATACATTTCGCTCCTTCCACTTTTTCATAGGGGTGGACAAAATAACCGAACCAGACCAGACCAGACCAGACCAGAACCAAACCAAGCGGTTTGGTTCGGTTCTACATAAAAAAAATAATGGTTTGGTTCTTAGAATCAAAAACCATTCGGTTTTGGTTCTGGTTCCGGTTCTCTTTCCAGAACCAGAACCAAGAACCAAACTATATATATATATTTTACAAATTAGTGGATATTCATCTCACCAAAAAAATTAAAATCTAAAATTATAAATGTGAAATGTACAAAAATGTTATTTAACATACATTTTATCTCATTTCATATTAGACAAAAATTTTAAATCATAAATCTAAATTCTAATTCGTTTTTCTTCTTTTCAAATATAAATACGCATTCACACTGCTTTACTTACACTCCTATAACACAACAATCGTTGCACTCCTTAGTTACCATCGACGACAATGATGTTTATTTTTTAAAATTTATGTATATATAAACCTCGACCCAATTTATCAATTCTCAAGAGTTAACCCAAACTCAAATTGCAAATTACATCCCTAACTCACACGGCATCACGATAGAATGGGATTCAGAACTTCATCGTAATCTGTAACTATAAGTCTAAACTGCCTTTATGTTCGATTCTCTAAATTTCAACAGGTCGACGAGCTTCCTTCAGACTAGTTTCTTCTTCTTTGACTTAGAATAACATGTTACTTTTTTCTAAATCTTTGTTTTGTTAACTAAAAATTTCATTTTCTATTTAGTAATGATGTAGATAGATTCTAATGAAGAAGCGGATATAAATAGGTTTTAATTTACATTTATTATTTAAAAATTCAAGTAATGGTCTCAGAACCAAACCAGACCAAACCAGAACCGAGCGGTTTGGTTCCGGTTTGGTTCCATATATTTGAAAAAACCAATTGGTTCCATTAGTAAAAAAACCATCGGTTTACGGTTTGGTTTGGTTCTTCTAGAACCAGAACCAAACCGAACCACGTACACCCCTACTTTTTCATTTTGATGTATATGGTGTAGCTCTGACACGTCTCGGAGAGTGTCGGGAGAGTATCAGTGTCGGACACGTGTCGGACACGACACGCTGACTCCCGAGAGAGTGTCGGTGCAACCTAGTCTAACGGTACAGCAAGAACTCTCAAGAAGAAAACCAGAGTCAGCTCATCACTAAACAGTCTGTTAAACTTGCAAACTTTAATTCCAGAAGTGACTGGTTATTTGCCTTACTGATCGTGTTAACCTTTCTACTTCAATTTCTTGAGTAATCAAAAACTTGAGAGTTGGATAAGGAATGAAGAAGATGGGCTGGAGCAGAACACTAAATGATTCTGCAGAGACCACATGATTCCATGAAATGCAACAATCTACGTGGTCAACACAAATCAAGTTTCAGCGATAATGAAGAAATGCAAAAAGTCTTAAGTCCTTTTATGCCTCGTTTATAATCTGTTTATAATAGGTCGAATCACTTTTTATCCACATTTTTGGGACCCAGAGGTACTAACCACTTATTCATCACTCAATTCTATCTTATTATACTTTACATCGACTATAAACAACTCCCAAACATGCTTTAGTTAACACAGCTCAATCGTCAGCTACAATGAGAATTTGGCATACCTGGCTTCAAAATCAGTCCCATTAGACTTCATAGCATCACATACACCAGAAATTACCCAGGGCGGAAGATAGACATCCTTAATTTCAACACTGTAACAGATACCCGCAGATGAATCTTGATTAGGTTCACCATCAATGCTAGTCCCCTTTAGCTGGGATGAAATATGATTAGCTCTCCTCACCTCTTTGCATCTAACCTGCATAATCAAGTGACCCAAAATTAATGATCTTGAGTAAATCTTGCAAAACCAATTGTCCTTTTGTCCCTTAGCAGCTTGTTAAGAGGCTGATGTAGCAAGGAATCAATATATTTATGTATGATTCACTTCAAAGTACATTCCCTTACAAGTCCTTTAAATTAAAATACCAAAAAAACAGAGGTGGAATTTCACTATTTAACATAGAACTGGATGGAAGGGGTTGCATATGAAAACGGGTTTCTAAAATGTAAGATGTTGATTACAAGTAATATTGCCATTTTTGTATAAGGTTGATTTTCTGTTACCTTTTCGTACATTTCATTTAGCCTCATTTGGAAAAATTGATAAATGGTTTATAAAGAGGAATAATAGTGGGTCTGTGGAATATGAGTAGCAACTATGAATGTGTGGTTGACTTTGACACAATTTATAAACCATTTACAAATATGTATCCAAGCAGAGGCTTACTCACAAAAATTATAGGTATGAAAAGCCAGGAAAAAGAAATTGATTAGCCAATTGTCCTGCCAAATTGCTGAGTTTAACCCCATACAGAATCACTACACAAATTTGTAATATGCTCGGGGGTCTATGGATCGCTGGAAACTTTGTACATCCTTTGAACACTTATGAGAAACAGTTTGCTAAATTGGATTGACACTTGCAACTACATAAATCAAATACAAAAACAAGTTAAACCTTATTCTGGATACACATTGGACCAACTACATTAATTTATTTTCACCATTCCATCTGATCCAACACTTGAATTATCGAAAGGTCTAATGAAATCGGATGTCTAACAAACACGTCGAACCATGTTAGTTTTGTTCTCTCTCCTTGTGACTTTTCTGTTGGGATCATATTACTCTTTCAAAATGAGTTTGTTTAGGTCTACAAAGGACATGTCATAACCATTAACCCATCGTTACTTTAATTTATCCTCTAGTTGTTGGTTGATACCCTTTTTTCTCATTTTATCCATTTTGCATAGTCAAACATCTATCTCAACATCCTCATTCAAGCTAACTTTATCGTGTGGACCTATCTTATTCCATAGAGTATATTAGGTCTTCTAAGTATTGTGCAGAACTTCTTGTACCACTTCCTATTTCGTCTCGCTCACTCTAATTATTTGTGTTATCATTATAAATAATCGAATTCAAGGGCCTGTTTGATGTAAATGTTTTGAGAATAGATTTTGTGAAAAGTGATTTTTTTGGAGAATTTGTCGTTAAAAAGTAAAAAATGTTATGGATCCACGTGAAAAATTATTTATGGGGTTTAAAATGAATTTGAAAAAAAAAATAGAGTTTTAAAGAATATGTATCAAACGGGGGCTAAGTATCTATATCAATTACTCTTTCAAACAATGCAATCCTCAATTTTGGTTCCACTATCATCCCTATTCTCAAACGTACTATAACTAAAAGGATATTCGATACACTGTCTTACTTCTACGACCCCAATATCATCAATCAATCAATCACACAATAGTAACGTAATTATAAAATACAAACTGCACATTGCCATTTGGTGATACAAATTAAAATGGTGTCACGCTGCAGGGTAAATAAGAAAGAAACAGTAAAGGAAAATTTGCAATCATTACTTTACCAGCACCATATGCTAACTGGACTCACCTCTGGAGCACAGAGAGCAGCATTCTGAAAAGATACTGGTGAATACAACACAGGAACATCCACACCAGTCAAAGAGGGCAAAAAGGTTCTGGAAACAAACCATAGAAGAAAACTGAGATAATGACCACATCACATAAAACAATATATACAAACTTCAACTACTTTTCCTTTGACTGAGAAAATAAAACAATAAAATTTGTTTTATCAGACACTTGCCTATAATTTAGTAGAAATTCGTACAATCCATGTACATTCTTATTCCCAGTAAACGTCAACAAAGATTCTGGGCTGTTATCAACACCAGTCAGGGTCTCCAGGGGTCTAGCCTGCATCACTCAGTTGAGCACAAGTTAGTGGAAACTCACAAAAGGACTCGTTAAGTAACTGCAGATTAATTTTTCTGAATTCACCAATGCCTTATCCCATTAATGACTTCAAAAAACATTAATTAGGAAAAAAAATGGAGTTTGCTTGGATATATATTTTCTGAAAGCATTAATACTCAATACCAGAGTGTAAGTCATAATTGCCAACTTCAGAAATGAGACCGAAATTGTTGTGAAACGTGAAAAATACAACCATTTTTTGCATGTCTATCAACAGATTTTGAATCTTGAGATCATTTTATATTTCAATTTTCAAAAGTGGGTATCAGACAATAACTCCATATCATTTGATTACCAAGTGGTCATTTCAAATTTGTCACATGCTTCATAGTTTATACTAGACCTAAACTCACGTATTCCAATAGACAGTGAATAAGAAATGATGTGGTGACATTACAAACCTCTCCAAGATTGTACTTTTCGATTTCGGAGAGTTCAACCAAGTCTTCTGCAGTAATTTCCTCCACTTTGGATTTGCAAAGCGGCATAGAAAAAGAAACATCCTGCAATCAAATTTAAAATTCAACAGAACAAATTTAGGCTGTAGATCAACAAGCCAAAGTTTCTTGTAGAAATAAAAGCTTCAAAAATATTAGAAACGCAAATCATATAGCTACCTGAGACTTGACTGTAAAGTACTTATTATTCGATATCAAATTTAGTTTATAGTCTTTTAGAATAGTTCCAGAGGAAATAAATCTTACCTGTTCTTTCAGCAGTGACCTTAAATATCTTGTTGAGCGAGATATGTAGGCACAGCAGGAGCGTTTGGTATCCTCTGAACCATTACACCCAGTGAACATGACTACAAACTGTGGAGTGCAGACTGTTCCAAGAATTAGCAAATGACTTATTTCTAGTTGTAATAAGAATTGGAAAAAATGATGGGATAATGGGATTATCTACATGTGATAAAACTTAGAACAGAAGGACCCCTCAAAACATAATAAATCATGGACATTGCTCTCTAACATTATCAGGAAGTTGTCATTTTTATTCATTAAGATATTCATTAAGATAATTGATAATAAATATTAGAAGCTTTCTGATAGAGAGGGACATGTCTCTAGAGTGAGAACAATCTATTAGGATCGTGTTCCAAACCTCTCATCTTAAACCAATGGTTGAGACCCCATCCTAACTGGTGAAATCAAAGGTTAGGATCACGGTTCGAGTCACAAGAGCGTCATTTTGAGGGATGAATTGTTGGGGAGCAACAAGGCCGCTCTTAAGTCCATGGACTGGGTCTCTCAAATGATGGTAATTTAATCTGCCTTCACTGGACACTGATTGATTTCCTAATGAGATGATTGAAACCCAATCTAAACACAATCAACTGCCAAACCTTCCTGCTTAAGCTCTAGCAATCTTTACATTGAGTTTGGGCAAGTTATTCTGATTTTACCTGCCTCTTTTATATAGTCTTTTTTTTTTTTGCAACAACAATAGTGTTGCTAAGGAGGACACCCATCTTCCAGAAGTTCTCGCAACTTCTCTGAAATAGATGGGAGGGGAGGGGAGGGGAGGGGAAGCTAGGCTATGATAACAACCTTGGGTAAAAGCTATGAAGGAAAACCGTGCATTCTAGAGTTTGGCCATGGATGGTCCACGAAGAAAATGTAATCAAATAAAATGATATTTCTGATTCCTAATACCTGGAAGAATGTCAACCAATATTACCGGTCAAGAAAACAGTCAATTATTGTAACACTAACATTGAGAATTCAAGTCACATAAAACAGTAACCCAGTAAATAAGGGCTACAAGAACCATATTTTGGCACAGAGATAACCAAGCATTTGTTTTAAAGATTTATTACAAATAATATTACAAAAGTATAAGAGTCATTACCATAAAAGATGTCACAAATATTCTTCCGAAGCATGTAGTAAAGACTCCGAAATGAATCCTCCCACGCTTGTTGCCGTTTACTCAAGAAATCCCCTTGCCCTTAATATATTAGACTTATTAATGATAAAAGAAAAGGAAAGGTTAAAAAGATTCTAGTACATTGGTCTCAACTGCAATACCTCCTGCCCCAGATATGGTCAATGCTGATATAGCTGAATTTGGTAGAGTAGATTGTGGGTGCACCCACGAATGTAAAGTCCCTAGATGTTTTACTTGACTGGTGGAATTAGCCTCCAAAGAGCATGGGACACTATGCCCTGAAGAACATCCTATATACATGAACGGAGCCATACCACCGAAGTTCCCACGGTTGACTAGCCTATGGAACCTATAGAAGCACAAAGAAGATATTGGAAGAGCATGAGCTCATGAGCATGTATTTAATGAAATAGACAACTATAAGTATTTCAGTAAATAAAAATATAAGCAGTGTAATTATTGTATTCTCATGGATTACATGCAACAAAAAAGGAGTGGGGCATAGATTGGGAATTATAGAGAAATAAGTGTGTGATAATACAGTCATCAACGAGATTTTATTCCAGTTAGTAACAAAAGATTCCAGAAAAGATTTGTCAAATGGCATAAGATTTTAGTACAATGGTAAAAGAAATTGATGCTTTACTCTTAAAACTTGTTAGAATACAGGAAATTTTCTGAAGTCAATTATATGGTCAAAATGGCAAGGAAGAAATATTGATGTTTATCCTAGATATCGTTACACGGTGAGGAAAGAATTGACTATTCATAGAACAAATCGTGAACTTCAGTCTGATAGATCATTTAAAGAACTGGAGTGGTGTCTCTGACCATAACCAAGAAAAGCAGCAAAGGTCAATAAGATGTAGATTGGAGACTGGATCTTTATCGTACTTATTGATTCCACGTTGACGAAAGAACCAAAAATTCTTTATCAAAGCATTCGCTCTATGGTCTCATAGATCTATCAAACAATTGATGATGGTTCCTTCACCACAACCAATAACAGCAGCAAAGGATTGCAAGATATAGAGGTTGAATAAAGTATGCATGTAAACAAAATCTAATTGAGACTAAAAATATTGAGCAAAGTTTTCAATTACTGGACCTAAGTTAATGAAAGGGTAGAAACAAATGCTGGCAAGTCAACATCGGGACAATGCTTACAGTATTTCCTCAGTTAAAGACTAGTCATGCATAATTTGTCAGTAAGAACGTGCATTGAAACAAAAGGTCTTCAATGTATGACTATAAATGTATTCCAGATTGCAGCATGGAGCAATGGAAAATGAAGCACCGTAATAAATAAGTTCAAACACTGTATGGACAGTGTTGACTTTAGAAAAATCAAGAAGTACAGTGAGCCCACCAATTCACTGAAGAAGAAGACAAAACCCGTATGGTAGTTTTCAAGGTCAAATCCAGCGGAGTCTGCTGGCCAGGAACATGAAATTCTGAAGAAGAGCTTTGCGGCATAATACCTCCAGTTATACACTCATTGAGTGGAACTGAAGCAGTAAGAGATTCACATGAAACCAATTCCTTTAAAGCTTTATCCTAAAAATGAAGAGTGTTTTAAATTATAAACCTAAATATACACCATAGTTGACAAAGACTGCAATGGCAAAAAAATACCATGTCAACCACTGTCGGGCCATTTAAATTTTCACCACCTTGTGACAGCTGTGTGACACTCCGGAAAATACTGTTACTAAATTTTCCAGTCATGTCAATTTGATTTGTGCAGTCTTTATTGCCTCTTGAAGCAAAAGTATCATCCACGCTTCAAGGATATGAAAGAAAATGACATAATTCAATCAGCAGCGTGAATACGCGGTAAAATATGAAAGGAAAAATCTTTCTAAATGCACTCTACCACAAATTTGGCTGTTGTGGCTTCGCATCCATATTCATAACTAAGGGAGGATTCTTCAGGCTGCCAATATTCTCAATTGGGACATTTTCCTGCAAGTGACCCCCGTACACACGTGGATAAGAAATGCTAAGGATAGAATTTTTTTAGTCCCAGTTTGAGACATGATATAGTGAATGAAACAGTATGATCATGTAGTAAATAGCCTCGCTAATTAGAAACCTCGGCCAACCTTAACATTTTCCTTTTTGGAAAGCATCCGAAGCCTAATATTATTTTTCCGAACAGGAAACAATTCATCCACACGTGTATCAATGTATCGTGGTGCTTTTGACGAATCAGATTTTTTAGGTCCAGAAGCTGCTCCATCAGTGTTCCTACAGTAAACAAGCAATTTGTCTGTATAATCCATATAATTTGTGAGAAAAAAATTACATGACAAATTTACCTCATATAACCAGTTATGGGAGCTGGAGATTCATCTACAAGCTCAATTAAATTCTTCCGCTTCAGTAGTTCACCCTATCATTTGAACATACTAAGTAAGGATCTACACATTTGTATTACATAGTTACTACGTATGTAAACCAAGTTTGTACTTTTTATTTTCAGCAAATGGTATCTCAAAATACTTCATCATTTCACTCCACACAATTGTGTACGAGAATATAAACTATAGATTGAATGGACTAAGACTTCTATGATAATTTTTAATTTTTTTTTCTGTAGCTCCAATTCATATGTGCACTCGGAGGATAGAATCACGTAAAAGGGCAACTACGTGTGAGACACAAAAAATATAAGCCAAACAAGAAAAGCAATGCCTGAACATTGCAGCAGTTAATTTTTCATTTAAGACCTCTAAACTAAGCTATTTAATATAGCCCAGTTTCATGACATCTTCATTTAACGCATGTCTTCAATCAAATAATATAACAGGCCATGCCACCACTAGTATTTAACCAAAAATCAAAATTCTGTAAGCTTTAGCACATTAAAAATAGTACAAAAGTTCACATATGAAGAACTAGGTCTTGGGAAATTACCCTCAACTCCGAGGGTGTTTTTCGCTTCAATGTAGTGGTAGTGGCAACCTTTGAGCTGCCGACCCCGCCGCCGCCACCCCCAAAATGAAGAGCATTGGATGAAGGCAATTGACCCGCAGCAGCAACTTTAGTCATTTTAACTATATTCAACCTCTCTACATAGCAAACATCAATTAAAAAAAGTACATGACATAAGAGATACAAGTAAACCAGTAGAAAAATACATTTTGCATCTATAGCATCCAGAAAAATCAACACAACAGTGTCAACTAAGTGTGATTCAATCAATAAAATTAGTATACCACTTTACCACAGTGAGATCAGACCGTAGGATATAGCTTCAAATTCAATGGCAAATTACCACTAACTACCAACTACATAAAAACCACAAAATCATTATCCAACCAAAACACAAAATCATTCATAAAAGAACCCAAAATCTTTATCCAAGTAAAACACAAAAGCATTCTGATGAGGACATCACATTTTGTTTAGGCCTTGTTGGACCAATTATGTATGGGCTTGGCCCAAATCCATTTGGTAATTAGGTTTATTCTACTATTTAAATGTAATTGTACTCTTTGGAAAATTGAGATGATGAATGAATGAATTAGTTTTGTAACCTATCTCTCTTGCCCCATCGTTTCCCTCCCCTCTCTGCTCTCAGTCTCTTCTCCCCTCTTGCTTTCTTTTCACTAATTCTACATCAAAGTGGTATCAGAGCTAAACCTTGAGTCTATAATGTTCTACATCCCTAAGCAATATCCAACAAACACCACCTACCTGAAAGTCTCAAACTAGAACCTCCAAAGCACCGATTCACTAATCAGTTGTCATCTTCATTAATCCATATTTAATCCAAGCAACTTTCTCGCCCCACATCACCGACTCACACCCCAGAAGAAGAGAAGGCAGATTCGAAACTCCTAGCTTCGTTGCAGACAAAAAAAAAAAAAAAAAACTAATATTTGACTTCCCCATTTCGATGATGTGTATCTTGGAATACATAATTTTTGGAATACATAATTTTTGGAACACATAATTTTTTAACATAATTTTTGAACAAACTTTGCACTTTGACACATTCATTTCATTAAAACATTTGACTTCCCCATTTCGATGTCAATGCATGCTTAATGATGCAATGACATGATAACGTGCATGCTTGAACATTTCCTTAAATACACATACTTGCATATCGCAAATCAAATACATCAACATTAAGTAATTAACACGAAATTACTTACGCAAATTAATTTTACATTAACTTTCTACTTTCACGAAAATAGGGGAAGTTTACTTACTTGACGTCCTTAATATTTACCACGGTATGGATTTGCAGGTGGAAAAGTCTCGGTCACCCCGTGACGTCAATGTACCAAAAGTCCTATTTTATTCTCATTCATTAACAAAATATAACTTTTAGTTGACAATTAAAGTCATTATTCATTTTAATACTCAATCAAACATTAACTGAAATTAAAACTTCAATTTAACTCACATGTGATCTTACATCGAGACTAAAGCACATAAAACTAAAGAATTTCCTTTCATACTTTCGAATTCTCAAAACATATACTTTCATGTGACTTACAATTCAAATCAAATGGAATCTTAAACTATGTCAATTACAGATTATACTACATTCGGAACAAGAGATTCACTTAAATACCAAAATTGAAATCTAACTTATCAATTTATACAAAGGTTAAAGTTATGGAAACTTCATCACAACTTGAACTTCACAAAGACAAATCCAATTAGCATTCTAACTATTCGTAAATTTAAAAATCACCATTTAATCAACTTTACCCGAACAGTAAATTAAACTACAATTTTCATAAATTTTGAAAGTCTGAAAATAGTACTATAAGTCAAACATATACACAAAAATTGAATTAAAAATTACCTCATTACTTGAAATTCTAAATTAGTACACATTTACATAATTTTACTCCAAATTTTGAAATTATAAAGATAACATCATATTAACTAACCAAAAATCAAATTTTCAGTTAAACTAATTAAGACTAAATTTCCTAAATCTGAAAATACATTACAATTCCAATTCAGCTAGAAATTTAACTAAACTAATCAATTCTATGAACTCATAAATCTGAAAATTACACACACATAAATTCCAATATGAAAATAACCATTGTAAATCGACATTTAAACCAAAAAGTTAAATAGTTTTCTTGAATTTAAAATTTTCGAAACCGGCACATCAATTTTCATAAATATATATATATATATATATATATATATATATATATATATATATATATATATATATATATATATATATATATATATATATATCCCAAAAACTGAAATTAACAATTAAATTCAAATCTAAACTTAAACCCAAGGCATGAAATATACAAGCATATACACATTATGTACTGAGGAGTGTGTGTGTGTGTGTGTGTGTGTGTGTGTCGCGATTTCGGGTGTGCAAACCGCGTGCAACTGTGCGACAGTGTGTTCGGGAGGAGTTTACCGTGAGGATGGTGACCGGTGGTGGGCGTTGCTCGCGCCAGCGATGGAGTGCTAGTCGACCGGAAGTGGAAGAGAGAAGGGCCGAGAGAGGAGGCGGAGGCGAGAGGGAGAGACCAAGGCGAGCGAGAGGGTGAGAGACCGAGACAGAGAGGGAAGCGTCGTGAGTGAGAGGGAGATAATGAGGGTTAGATATAAACTTTTGGTGATTTGTAAATTGGTCCCTCAATTCTCTCTAAGGACATAATTTAGCCCATAAGTCCTATTTACTTTTCAATCGCCGTCAAACTACTCCCCAACTTTCAATTTAATGTAATTTGGTCATTCACAAATTTAAATAAATTGTAATAAGCATCTTTAGTAATTAAAATAACCACTTAGACACCTAATTACAGGTAAAGAAAATTTATAAACTTTTTAATTGGCACATTGATCGAGACGGCGTCCAAATCCTTCCACTGCAAAATAATTCAAATTATAGACATTAAAGATCATAAATTTATAATTTATAATAACATTCAGATGAATATTACGTGGGATTTCAGAATTGCACATAAAATGAAAAGCGATCTTACAATATATATTGGGACCAAACACGTCCTTAATTTTGAAATGTTTTACTGAGGCTGCGTTTAATAGCGATGGTGGAATTTTGGTGAAGAGAAATTGAATTTCAGGGAATTGAATTCCTAGGAATTAGATGTTTTATATGTTTGATTGGTTTAATTTTCTAGGTGAAAAAATTGAGGAATTTTTCAACTTTTGTTGTTTGATTGACACTATTTTTCATGGCAAATAAAGCAAAATTTAGTTAGTTTAATCCAAAAAAAAATATTTTTTTTAATTTTTTCACACATTTATACTTGATAATAATGATGTTAATTTTTTAAAAAAATAAATCAATTAACAACAACAAAAATGATCAAACGTGATGAAAATGGTACGAGATTTTCCCTGAAAATAAATTCTACTAGCTGGGAAAACCATTTCCTTAAAAACGGGGAATTTAGGCGCGTGGGTTGCAAGACATGGAAACCATTTCCATGGAATTAATTGGCAAACAAACATGACAAATGTGGGAAAATTGGTGGAAAACGTAATTTTCCATGGAAAATCATGTACATCAAACGGGCCTTAAGTTTACTTTTACTAGTACTAGTGCATAACCCGTGCGATGCACGAATTTTAATTTTTGCAAATTTTAATGTTAATATTTTTGAATACGATCACGTGGTTGTTCATTCAAGTGACAATAATTTAGACATTCAAATAGATAATAAGAAGTAAAAGTACATGTGGTTTATCATGAATTGGGAGAAATGAAATAATAAAAAACACAATAAAATGTTTACAAATTTTGGAATAATTCCTTAAATACAACGTTTGCAGTTGAATTACTTCGATCTCCATCCTTATCACATACTAAAATTTTTAAACCCCTTCGATTTATAACTCTTGAAACAGCAATATACAATTGGCCATGGCTAAAAACTGGTTTCTTCAAGAAAAGACCGACATGAGAAAGCGATTGACCTTAGCTTTTGTTAATTGTCATTACACATGAGACAATCAAAGGAAATTGTATCCTCTGGAACTTAAAATGCAATCTTGAATCAGATGGAGTCAATGACATTCTAGGAATCAACACTTTATGACATGCATTACTTCCAGTAAGAATCTTCGCTTCCAAAACATGACTTCCAAGTCTAGTAATGAACAACCTAGTACCGTTGCATAATCCCATGGAATGATCAACGTTCCTTAATAACATAATAGGGGTCCCAACCTTCAAATTTAACTCATGGTTGGGCACATCAAAACACCTAATTCCATTTAAGAATTCTGGTGTGTGTATGATAAGTGTATTTTATACACTTATTTGTATGTCTAAATTAGGATTAATTATTGTCGTTTGAGAATATTTGCTATTTAATTTATGTTTATTTGTTTACTTTTTAGAAAATGTCCCAATTGAAGAAGAATGAAGCAATTAATGGAAAAATGACACGATTGGATATTAATTGGAGCTAAATTGGACAAGTGAGGAGTTTGTGACAACGACCGGGAAACATGCTTGGTGCCAAAGTGACTAAATCAGAGGTTGGAGGACCTAATTGAAAGAATTAAGAGCTTAAATGGGCAAATCGAGAATAAGATAAAGTTTGGGGACTAAATTGCAACAATTGAAAGTTGAGGATTGAAGGCGCAATTAAAAGTCAGGGACTAAATTGTACAGCCGAGAAATGAGGAAGTCACGATTGCTGGATACGTTCCACGCGATCGCTATATGGTGCAAATTCTTAACCCGAGAGCTTTTAACGTCTACCACGCGATCGCCATAAGTTCTACCACGCGATAGCGTGCTTGTCCGACTGGGCCGACTGTGGGCTTTTTCTCGCGATCTTCAGCAGAATTCTCTTGTTTTGACCTAGGTTTTCTCCAAAACCTATATATACACAACATAAGAGGCACGAAAATGAGACCTTTGCCTCTCCATAGAACAAGCAACAATAGAGATTTCATCATCAAATCTTTGGAGATTCAAGCATAGCAGAGGAGCGTGAATTGAAGATTATAGAAGAATTGGGACTTGGTGCATGCTTTCCTTTCTTCTTGTTTTCAATGAACGTTTTATTTTATTGTTTTTGTTCTTCAATCATGATTTGTAACTAATTTTAACGTTGGGATGAACGATGTAGCCTAGTCATATTACTTTAATTCCATATTCCTTGTTTTAACGCTTTGATGCATGTGTTGATTTATTATTGCGTGTAATGCGTGAATGAACTGGCCACTCATTCATGAATTTATGTGTTATTTCCATAATCCGAGAGGTGAGTTAATAACACAGATCTAGGTAATAAATCCGGTAATTGAACGAGAGATAGAGATATACTCTTGTGATTATTGCGATCGTGTGTGAATTCTTGTATGTAATGCATCTAAATAAGGAATATTCGGACCCGCTGTAGAGATACAAGGTTGACTTATTTAGGTAGGATTGATTTAAACTCGAGAGAGGAATCTCAATTTGAATTAGTGAATTCGATCGAGCGCATATTTAGAAAATAAAATCTGGAATTGGAGTTAATTTAATTGGTTAGGTGAAATCGTGAATCCCAACTATTTTACAATCGTCTTTTAAAAACAAAACAAATTTCGTAATTTAATTCTTTAATTGATTTTTTTTTGTTTTAGACTTCAAACATCAAATTATTCTGTTCATTCAAATAAGGTTTAGAACTAACACATTTCGATAATTAATAGCAGTCTCCGTGGGACGATAATCCGGACTCCAAGGTCCACTATATTACTTCTCACGACCCGTGCACTTGCGGGGATATCTCGCTTAGCGAGATATCAGTGAACAGTGTACATCATTCAATAAGTCAACATTTGTATCTGATCTACATGTGGTATCCGAACTTAAATATTTCTTGCCCTCACCCACATTCATTGAAATCATATATTCATTTACAAACTCAACCACATCAAGAGTTGGTGCTGGTATAGCTCTTGCTTGTAAATAATTTAGGTCATCAACAACATTGCTAAAAAACGGGTACGTGCTTTTCACAATTGTTTCAATTGGATCATTGGAACATTTGAGCAAAATATCATCCGGAATTTCAACAGTTGTATGACCATCATTCGGACTTTCAATTTGATATTGCATGTTGAATCCTCATTTGGATTTATTGGAATTGCGAACCAAGAATGAGCAATTCTTCCGCCAGGTAAAAGAAGAGATGTTATGCCACTAGACGCCACATTTAGCACAAATTTTCCCTTTGATCTTAGAGCGGCAGATAGAGTCCTCCGTATGAATGTTTTTCCAGTGCCTCCATAACCATAAACTAAAAAAACCCCACCTAATTCGATTCGACTACATCCATTATTGTATCATACACATGACGTTGCTCATTGGTCATGTTCGAAAGAAGATTCTTGTGTTCTTCACACAAAGATGTTCGGTCATACCGCAATTCATCATATATTAGTCTATTGTGGGAATTCAAAAAAAAACTCTGAACTTGGTAATGGCATCGAATTAAATTCACGTAAACCTCTGCCACAGCTTTGCAACAACTTTTCAATTTCAACCAGAGCATAATTTTTAACCTCATTGTCACTCAATTCCAATTCTAAACATCAATGGGAAAAAATAGGAAACAATTAAATCGGGAGTCATTTCGTATATGACAATTTCAAAAGAAATTGAATGCATTGTTGAAAATTTGTTGAAAAACTATATAAAGTAGTGATTCTCGAATAAATATGCGATTGGAAATGAATTTGAGAAAAAGTTTTGTTGAATTTTTCTGGACCAAACATGGCCAAGGTTAAAATAATTTTAGGTAAAATATAATTCGAACAAAAAAATTTAATTTAAAGCTAGTAGTAGACATCATTACCTTCATGTTGCAGCAGGATACGTTGTTTGTATACAATGTCGTCTGACAAATACGTCCAACACTTCTCCCAAACTACTTCAGGTCGACTTAAAGAGTTCGATGACAACAATGTGGTAAATAGATTTCTCAAAGACTGTGCAAATGCCCAATGACTTGCCTCAGCAATCCCATCAATATACTTGTAGCGCCCCGAGTTCCGTATACCCGGTTCACTACGTCATTTTCTGTCTAAATTTTTCGAATAATATTTTTGCGGAAGAAATAATTGAAATTCATTTTTGGCAACATTAAATAAACTGTAATGGCCGATAAAATTGAAAACATTTATGAAACCATTTGAAATAGTAAATCGAACCATTAATTTTGTAAAGAAATTGACAATGTCATAATTTCTCAAATAAATGAACTTCTCTAAATTATTCGATTGTTTGGAAAAATACGGAAATCATTATCGTCAAACTTTCAACCGTTTAACGATTATTGCCACCATCATTCATCGCTCGCCACCGTCTCCGAAATCTGCAAAACTGTTAAAAAGTAGGGTGAGTATTTCATGGGGGAAATACTCAGTAGACTCATCGCAAATTAATTTAATTTATAAGATGATTAAACACATAAATCCCGGCTCTTTATAAAACGGGCATTGATAGAGCTTCTTTATAAAACGGCTCTTGATAAAACTCATATTGTGCATTACAGCACGAGACATATTGTGAAAATAATAGGCTCTTTGAAAAACATCTCTTTGAAAATAGCTCTTTGAAAACAGCTCTTTGAAAACATCTCTTTGAAAACAGCTCTTTGAAAATAGCACTTTGAAAACAGCTCTTTGAAAACATCTCTTTGAAAATAGTTCTTTGAAAACAGCTCTTTGAAAACAACTCTTTGAAAATAGCTCTTTGAAAACATCTCTTTGAAAATAGTTCTTTGAAAACAGCTCTTTGAAAACAACTCTTTGAAAATAGCTCTTTGAAAACAGCTCTTTGAAAACCATATACTTATAAAACACATTTTAATTATGCCAAGCATAATTTTCTTTTGAAAGCATAGGGATCCTTTCCATCATAACATAGGATAAGATCGAAATCCTCATAAATATAAGAATTTTACCGAACTTCGGTGGCAAGAATTCTTATGTAGTAAGTATACCAAGCATAATTTTTGAAATTCATATGGATCAATTGCATCATAACATAAGATAGGATCGAAATCCTCATAAACATATGCGACAGGAATTTTACCGAACTTAGGTGGCAAATCCTCATAAACATATGGAAACATAGGAATTTTACCGAACTTCGTGGCAAATCCTCATAAACATAGGAGACACAAGAATGTTACCGAACTTCGTGGCAAGAATTCTTATGTGTAGCGCTACTAAAACTCCGGTCCCCTTAACATATCATAACTTATCATATGGGACCCATAACAATCTTGGTAGATTGATTTCATAGCAATGATCCAAAAAAACATTTTCGTGAAGCATAGGGTATACTTACTTTTCGTAAAAACATAAAGTATATTTTCTTTTCATAAAAACATACTTACTTTTCATAAAAACATAAGGTATATTTACCTTTCATAAAAACATACTTGCTTTTCTTAAAAATTGACTTTCACAAGTCACATGACATTCATATGAAATCATAATTTAAATCAATTAATAAGTGCGAGTCTACCTTAAATTCGACGAGTGCAAAGTTGAGCGGGAATGACTTCAATTTCTTTAAATTCTCCGTACGCTTCGTCTTAGCCAATAAGTCACTTTAGTCTATCGAATATATAGCTCAAAATGATAAATTATAATTTGAGGACTAAAATGGATGTTTTGAAAGTTGAGGACTAAAATGAATATCTTTGAAAAGTTGAGGGACTAAAATTGATACTTTGAAAGTTGAGGGATTAAAATAGATACTTTTAAAACTTGGGCTTAAAAGTAAATCAACAGTGACTGAAATAATAGATTTTGAAAATGAAATGGCTGATTAAAACTCATTTAAAACTTTGGGGGCTGAAATGGATAACTTAAAAAGTTGGGGACTGATTTGAAAACCTTTTTAAAACTCGAGGGGCTGATGCGCAAATTTTGAAATTAAATAAATAAATCAGATCTTTATCTTCTCTATTTTTCAGAACGCTAGAGAGAGAGAGAGTTAGGACGAGAGCAGAGACGGGCGAGAGGCGATTCAAGCCAAAATTCGACCTTCAGTCGGTGACTCACCGGCGCACACCGGCGTAGGGTGCGGCGACTGGTGTCGGTCAGAGTAAGATTCAGATTGGAGGGCTTAGATGTGAGATTGGCGCAGAATCAAAGTGCAACCGAAACTCAAATTTCGAACTTAGTGCTGTGATCTTACGGCGGTGATTGAGGTAAGTGTCGGGGTTTATCTATTACTGGTTTGGGTTTTGATTTTGGATGATTGATTTGGGACTAGGTTTCAAAACCGAGGTCTGGGATTGGATTGAAGCTGCGATTGTGATGATTCTGACTGTAGGGGTTGATGGGTTGCGATGGTGGCCGTGACTGAGTACTGCAGTGGTTCAATGGTGCAGTGGTTATGTAATTGGGGTGATGCAGCCAATGTTTTGGATTGTGATGTTGCAGAGAAGCTGGTGAATTTGATCTGAATGAGGCAGTGGTGGATTGGAATTGATGAAGATGATTAAATTGATGTCTAAGTTTGATTAGAATAGGGCAGTGGTGGTGATGCAGATGAATGCTAAGTTGATAGCTGGAGATAGAGGTGAATTTGTTGTGTTTCTTGCATGACTTGGTACTGGTTAGGAATTAAAGAAGAAAGTAGTGGAGAATTTGGTTGGATGGAAATTAGGTGTAAAGTGTTAGAATAAAAATGATTAGGTTTAGTGGAAGGAAAAGAAAATGTTTAGGGAATTTTGGTGATGGTTGTATAATGAATGCAGACAGGTTGTGTGATGGAAATGAAGCCGTGGAGTTTGCATGTGGAATATTTGAGTTGGATGGTTTTGTAAAAAAAAAAAAATGGTGGAGAACATCATAATTGAAGGGGAATAATTGAGTGGATTTCATCATAATCATGATGATGGAGGAGGAGCAAAACGTGTAGAATAAATTTTTTTTGATTATGATAAGAATTGGACTAACTTTGATCAAGAAGCGTATTTGAAACAGATATGTTTGTGGACTGAAAATACATTTGAGAATAAATAAATTTTGAGATAAAATCAAATTACGTATTTGGACTTGAAATAATTTGAATAAGGAAAATTGAGATATTTTAATAAATTTGGAATTCAAAATGATTTTGAAAATAATACTTTGAATAAATAATAACATAATTTTAGAAATTCGGATTTTAATTTAAAATCGAACAAATTCGATATTTCTTGACTTGGCTAGACGAATCCGTCGCGGCGTTTACTTAATAAAAATGGGTGAAATAGTAGCGACACAATTTTCTAAATATTAAAATAATTATTAATTGCATAAAAAATCTTGGTCGCTACAATACTCCTTGTCATCATCTAATAATCCTAACGCTAGTAAGCGTCACGAAAGGAATTATATTGAACGCCATTAATGCATTTTATATCATCATAGCTTGTAGGTTCACGAACAATGTTAAGAAGGCATCTCAAATAGTACATTTCCCCGCAGCCTGGAGGGACATACAAAATTCGTCCAATTGAGAATCTCATTTGTCTCGGTTGCCACTCTCGTGTTAACTGCTTCCAAACAAACTTCATTGGAAATTCAACATAAGTTAACTCTCTTGCCTCTAGGTATTTTTTATTGGCATTCATCCAGGCTAAAAACTTGCTCTGGCCAATGGTTGGTCGATCAACAACATCATCGATTGCATCTTAATAAACAAAAATTATACTCTGCTCGTTTGGAAGATGAAAGCTCAATCTCTCAACAGAAGGGTCTCTCTACTGAATTTCAAATCCAAATATCCTCCACGCTGCCTCACATGGTGAAATGTATAGACAATCGTAATACATATTTACTTCATCAATACTTTTCGCCGATTCTTCATTTTCGATGCTCCTATAAAAAGATGTTGTCACACGATCATAACCCTTATTAACATATTTGAATAAATATTTAATAGGTCGAGACTGGTTGCACCACTCAACATTCATGTGAGCTCCATACTTTAGCAACAAATAACGATTGTGTGGCACAACAAATTTGTTATCGAGATCAACACCATTCTTCAAGACTGTTCTCTCATTATCTCTACGTCTATATACTAGGTATCCATCTTCATCGATAGTTGTAGACTCAACAAATTTCTTGGGAAAATGCTTTGTAAAACAACCATCTGACATACACGGAGAGTTTTTCCTTACACTTCTACTTGGCCCGTGCATCATGAAGTCTCGCACTGCAGCATAATAACTGGGATCATAACTTTCATCAGGAATTTCAGCTGAAATGATCTTGTCAATGTCCTGCCCCGTTGGATACTTGTCCTCTTTAGAGAGGAAAAGTAGAATGTGTGCATGTGGCAAGCCAAGCTTTTGGAATTCGACAGTATTTATTACTGCAGCATGTTGAGAAGCCAGAACAATTAATCGTAATTTTTATGAAATAAAATTTAAAACATTAAAGAAATAAGTTAATTGGTATTATAATATTCTCTTAAATTTTTAAAAATTACCCGCTCGAACATTTCCAAAAATTTTATTTTGTCGAAGATCTTTGATCAAATTGTCTAACTTGACCTTGAAAATTCGGCAAACTATATATGGCCGATCATCGGGCTTAAGTCCCCTGCTTTCAACAAAGCGTACTATCTCTGGCCATTTTGGGTTACACGTAAATGTTATGAACAAATCTGGATAACCAGCCCATCTGCAAATAGTCATTGCATCCTAATAATTCTGAATCATAAATCAGGCCCCTTCGGTGAATGTCGATGGCAATATAACACTCCTTCCTTGAGTAGACAAATCTGTTTCACCTCGTAAAAGTGCATCGGTCAAACCTTTGTTCTCACGCCGCAACTGCTTTTGGTGTGTTCGAACATATGTCAACCTTGTGGATTCAACCATCCTATATGCATCGACAACAAATTGTTGAAAAAGTCTCACCGAGAATAAAATAGTCGACACTTCACAAGCTCTTTCATGCAATCGGTATGTAAAGAATTCTTTATTGCTTACCTTTTTTCCTTCCTCTAGACACACTTGTCTTCTAATCCGTGAAAGGAATATCTTCTCTATACCCATCCTCACCATATGGAAAAAGTAGAGGATATTGTAGACCAAGATATGAAGCATTTAATTCATTTATGCGCTTCAAATCTCCCGATTGCATTTCTACTAATATATCCCTATCACCCATAGATGCGTCAAAATCACCAACAATTAACGCCACAACTTCAGATTTCGAAGGCAAGTTATACCTTCTTGCATCTCCGCCCCATCTACCAATTAGTTTTAGCCTCACATATGAACGTCCTTCTTCTTGCATTTTTTATCTAGCAATTCTAAATGATTAACCAACACATTATTTTCATCTAACATCATCTAACATAGCCTTCAAATCAGAAACAATCTCTGCATAGAGACTATTTAAGTCATTCTTTTGCCTAGAAAAGACATGTGGGATGAAGCAAAATCATTAGATTTTATAGCTCCACAACATTTATTATTTTAAAACTTTAGTATTTTAAATGAGCTGAAAAAACGAACCTAATAGAATGTATTCTGTTTGCGACTTCATTGTCTGTATCATAAATATACAACTGCATGAACTTAGGGGATGAACCTTCGAGAGGCAACAAACTTCCGATCAAATGATAATTCTTCCGTGCAATCTAAAAACTGGAGGAGAATGTCCTTTGTTTAAGCTCGAGTCGATCTTTCCTCCCATCAACGTGAAACAAAACATATTATTGTATGATTGGATGTTTTCAAGGAAGTGTTTGGTCTTATCATTCTCTCCGTATATTAAATCGCCCAGCACTTGTGGTGGCCTTTTCATCAGCAAAAGTTGAATTTTTTCATTTATACAGCACAAAGAGTACTTCGGATTTCGAGAGTTACAACTTCATCGAAGTATCTCTTCATACTAAAAGGCAAAACAGAGCACCACAAAATTCACATCTATATGTTATATCACCAATATCCCAATATTCTGTATATGTAGAACGATTAGAAATAATATCGTTAGATAATAATTTACATCACTCTTTTTTAGCCTTTTTTAATAAGAACATTTTCCATACCGAGACTTAAAGTTATTGATATAATAATTTAATTTGCATTTGATTTTTAATTGTATCAACATGTAAATTTTTTCCACATATATCATGTAACTTTATGAAGGAAAAACAATCTATAATTATAAATTAAGGATTAATACATGAGTAAACAAACTATATAAGATGTTTAGTATTATTCACGAAAATTGTTATATTATTTTAAAATCAACTAAATTAAGTACATGAATTCTAGTTTCAATAATAATTAATTAATTTTACTACAACATTGACTTTAACACATTTAAATTATTTATCATTGTCATGAATCTATATATACACGATAATAACAAAATGGTAATTGATAATTGACAAATATAATGAAGTTTTAAACAACAACAACAACAACAACAACAATAATTGATATTAATCTATTATTATTCTTTTGATATAAATTTAAGATTTACTTATTTTAATATACAAATATATATATATATATATATATATATATATATATATATATATATATATATATATAATTTATTCCTGAATTAGTTTCCTACACTAGTTGATATAAATTAATTATCATATGCTAAGAGTTAAAACGAATAAAAGGTAATAAGCACATGCCAATATATTTTTTGAACAAATGTGTGAATAATTGCGTACCATTGACCACGACATAATTCTCGACCAAGATTGCTGTGAAAAGGGGAATAAAAGTGATTAGGATGAGGCCATAATTTTTTACATGGGTAAATGACGAATATGGTAAAATACAACAATACTTATGATCTCTTAAAATGACATTTTGTGCATCAAAATCAGCTACATCATCTTCATTAACTGCGATTTGAATATTTTTGTCAGCTACCGTAGTCAATGAATGTGGAAGAGTGACTTCGTTCGTTAGATCAATTATCATTGATATATTCGTTCCCAATTTCGATTTTGTCTTAGAAGAATAATCACCTATATCATCTATTATTATTCTTTTAATATAAATTTAAGATTTATACAAAAAAAAAAATATTCCTGAATTAGTTTCCTACACTAATTGATATAAATTAATTATCACATGCTGAGAGTTAAAATGAATAAAAGGTAATAAGCATATGCCAATATATTTTTTGAACAAATGTGAATAATTGCGTACCATTGACCATGACATCATTGTTGGCCAAGATTGCTGTGGAAAGGAAAAAAAAGTGATTAGGATGAGGTTATAATTTTTTAAGTGGGTAAATGACGAATATAGTAAGATACAAAAATACTTACGATTTCTTAAATTGACATTTTGTGCATCAAAATCAGCTACATCAACTTCATTAACTGCGGTTTGAATATTTTTGTCAGCCACCGTAGTCAATAAATGTGGAAGAGGGACTTCATTCGTTAGATCAATTATTGTTGATATATTCGTTCCCAATTTCGATTTTGGCTTAGATGAATAATCACCTATATCATTTGATCTCAAAACAAATTTGCTAGTAGGTCGACTCGATCCACTAACTGCATTTAAAAAAATAAGATATTATTTTAAATTGACCATGTGTAAGACCGTTTTTCATTTTTACGTGCAATTTTAAATTTCACGTAATATTCTTGTGAATGTTATTATAAATTAGAGATTTATGATATTTAATGTCTATGATTGGAATTATTTTGCAGTGGAAGGACTTGGACGCTGTCTCGATCAATGTACCAATTTAAAAGTTTATAAATTGGTTATTTTAATTATTTACGTGCAATTCTATGTGATTAATTGTTTTATTTCCTAAGCATGTTATTTTCTATTTTATTATGCTAATTTGAAATTTGGGGGGGGGGGGGGAAGCTTAGTGACAATCGAGGGTAAATAGAACTTATAGACTTACTTAAACAAAAGAGGAGATTTGAGGGACTGAATTGCAAATTCCAAAAGATTAAAAACTTAACCCTAACCTAATTAACTCACTCTCTCTCTCTACTCGGTCTCTCTCTCTCTCTCTCTCACCCGACATCTCTCTCCCTCGGCCTCTCAACCCGCTCGCCTCTCCTCTCGGTCTCTCCTTCCTCTCGCGCAGCTGTCGACCGCCGACCGCCACCCCACCGACGGTAAGACCCCTTTTTCCCCTTCCCCTCTCACACACACACGAAACCGAGCCCAACCCTTTCCTCTGTCACTCACACACCCGCGCACACGGGTTTGCACACACACACACACACACACACACACACATTCATATGTTGAATTGTATGTACAGGTTGATGTATAAATGGAATTTAATGTAAGTATATATGTATTTTCTTACAATTTTCAGATTTCAGTTTTTGGTTTAATTTCGAATTTTACCATAAATTAAGGAGTTAATGATGTTTATGTGTGTGAGTATTGATATATGGGAATGTGTATATTATTATGTATGTATGTATTCATAAATATATGTGAAATTTCCAGATTTCAATTTGCTAGCTTAAAATGCAATTTTTATGTATTAATTTCAAATCTGGGAATTTTATAATGATACTAATATCTATAGATATAAATATCGAATGTATGTAAATTTCAGACTTTAAATGATAATATTATTTAATTGACTTTCTATTGGTTCAATGTTGATCTTTAATGAAAATTTTCAAATTTGGGGATTTCAAATAATCAGGTTGTTTAAACTGAATTTTAATGTACATTTTTATTATAAGTGTTATTTTCATATTTATGAGTAATTAGAACGCTAATTGAAATTGTCCATGTGACAATTAAGTTATGATAATATTGAGTAGTTTTGACTTTTGAATAATTTGATAAGTAAGATTTCAATGTTCTTACCCTTGAATTTAAACACTTATTTCGAATGTGATAGTATATGGGTTTGACATGAGTTAAGGACACATTTGAGTTAAATTGCGAGTCTAATAGAAATGTTAACCTCGGTTATGAGTTGTTTATAATATTGAATAGGATGATGAATGTGTTTGTTTCAAATCTAAAGTTATACATTATTTATGAATGGATATAATTAGGAATTTTGGTACATTGACGTCGCGGGTATCCAAGACTTTTCCACTTGCAAATTTAGAAACGGTAAATTACTAAGGATTGCAGGTAAGTAAACTTTCCCTATTTTCATTGAAGTTAAATGTTTAAGGTGTAATTAATGGACTTAAATTATATTCTTGAAATTTATTTACTTGTGGTGCTTTCTATGAACTTTATACATGTATGTGTTATTAAGAGAAGGTTTAAGCATACATGTTATAATTTCATTGCATCGTCAAGCATGCATTTTCATTGAGTTGGGGAAGTCAAATAATTTTAAATGAAGAATGTGGTAAGTTTTAGTTTCCTCAAAAAGGATGTATCCCAAGTTTTAAGAATAAATTGATGTACTTCTATGCCATGAAAGGTGTGAGTGGGAAATGGGGCGCGGGAGACCGGCGTACCCGAATTAAATCGATGTTGCAGTGGTGAATATTAAACCGCCTTGCGGTGACGATTGCCTAATCGTTTGGCGATGGCAAATATTAAACCTTTTTGCGGTGACGATTGCTTAACCGCTTGGCGGTGGCAAATATTAAACCACTTTGCGGTGACGATTGCTTAACCACTTGGCGGTGGCAAATATTAAACCGCTTTACGGTGATAATTGCTAAACCACTTGGCGGTGGCAAATATTAAACCGCTTTGCGGTGACGATTGCTAAACCGCTTGACGGTGGCAAAATTTTAAACCGCTATGCGGTGGAAATGTGATAACCTTGTTCTGAATAAGGAAATGTGCCCACTGCATTCTGGCTGGTTAGAAGATATACTAAGTGAGTTCACGATAGAAATGAAGTTAAAGTTTTTTTTAAAATGTTTGAGTGAAAGTTTGGAAAGTATGAATGTCTTGAAAAGTAAAGTAAATGAGGGTAATTACTTTGAATGGTTTCAGAAATTTCATGTCATGAGCATGCATCACGTGCATAAAGTTTACTTACTGAGCTTTAGCTCACCCCAATCCCTCCCCAATATTTCAGGTGATGAAAGCTAGATGAGACGAGAAGAGCACTTGGCGACAGACTCAGGTTATACCTACCTTCAATTTTGAAAATAAATTTAAATTAGAATTCATTTAAGTTTCTCATTAATTATTCCTTCATTTATTATTGTTAATGGTTTGATTGCAATTAGCTTTGAATAAGTATTAGTGTAGTATTAGAGGTTAAATGACCTCTTATTTCATTTGCTAAAGTTTATTTACTTGGAAATATATCGTTGAGGAGTTTGGGACTTAGTGAATGGTTTTGATGATGTGTGGGATTGAATGAGTTGAGATGTATGATTTAAAATGGTTTTGAAGTCCCTCTATAGGTTGGTTAAGTCCAATTTATAGAGGAGACTCTGGCGAAATTTTTGTAGAATTTTATAATAGAAAAAAAAATGTTGAGGTTTTAAATATTTTGTTTACGCATGTAAGTGAAGAAAATAAGTGTTTGAAATGTTTTATTTCCGCATTTAAAGTGAAAGGAAGTTAACATGCCTAGGTTTTAGACTTTTAAACTTGGGGTGTTACACCATGTAATTGTGTGGCATTAAAAAAAAATTAAAAAAAAAATCACGTGTGTAACATGAAAGTATACCATTTGTGATGTCACTTAAAGGTGACATCGATAACGGATATGATTTGGTCTTGAATGAACCTTCGGCAAATGTAGCATGCAAGCTAGTTCCAGCATTATAATATGGAGATTTACTTGACAACTAATCCAAGTTTTCTGGTTGAACATTGAGAAAATTATTTATTTATTGAATCATAATTTGTGATTTAAAATGTACTAATTGGTTAACAATACAGATAATAGAAATACAAAGAAGGGTAATCTATATTAACACCACATTTTTTGTTAAGTGTACCACAATTTAATGGAATGATAATCCTTAGTTTTTATTAATTTTAGCACTTATACCTCTTAACTTTTTGTTTATTTTTATCATCAATTTCTACTAATTATCACAGTTCATCGCGTTAATAATGGATAAAGAATTTTTTAGGAGTGAAGATTTTTTTTTTTAATTTTATTTGCCTCTCTTATATTTAAATAAGCAAGATAACAACAATTGCAACAATTCAAAAAATATTTCTTCCAATGTAATAGAATATTTAAAATAAAAATTGTCAATAGAGATAAGATATAATAATTAATTATTAATGATAAAAATAAGAATACGACAAAAATATAATAAAAGAAAAAATATCAAAATAAGCAGAATAATAGGACATTTATTGTAATTAAAATGTGGTGTCATTAACAATAGTTGTGGTGCGAATATAATTTCCATACAAAGAAAATTTAAAACCATTTACGGAATAAATTGATACGTAATTAGTTTATTGAAAAAATAAAACGTTCACAATTGGGCCTCATTTTAACGGAATCAATTATGTGTAATTAATTGATTGAAAAAAAAAAGTTGACAATTGGGCCTCATTTTATCAAATGAAGCACAAACAAAGGAAGTTCGGACTCAACCCTAAATATACACGACACTCAATTGCCTACCACATATGAAACCCCTACCTTCTTCCTCACAAACGTCTAATAGCATATTCTTCAAGATCTGCACAGGTTTGCTATCTTTGGAAGCCAAATAACAACAATATCCAAAAGATTTCGAATGATTACTGGTGTAAATCGCACGGTTGAAGAATTTGTACAAATCCTAGATAAGTGATTTTTTACATATCCGATTTTATCTTATATCTTCTCTGCAAAATCCATGCTGTATATTAACAGATTTTTTGGGGATGCAGGTCGGATCCATTACACGGAAAAACAAATCTCGACCAGAACTAATATGAATTTGAGAACTGCATTTCGTGATCAACGAAACTCCTTTATTCGAGATAAATTATTCTTCCTAGAACTGATTAATTTCAGTTTTTTACACTATAATTTCATATACAGAGAATAGTGTATAAGTTATGGTAGACATTTGCACAAAATGATTAAATAACAAAGCAATGAGAAGCATGAAAACGTTACCGATGTTTGTGCTAAGATTTCTTGGTCGCTTGCTGCTTATCATTGTAGATTTGGTTAGCTTCCTCATTTTTGGTGATCTTGGTAATTTTTGTCTTGTAAACACGCCTGTACTGAAAGTGTGGAAACAATGCTCTGTTTTGCTTTTATATAATCTGCATTAAATATGTCATCTGTATGGCTTATATAAAATTTGCATAGAATATGTGGAATCTTGCCCATGATATTAAGGGTTCAATGAGGGAGATAAGAGATTGCAGAGGGAGAGATAAATATTATTATTTCTAAAATTATAAAATACACGCCTAACTATAAGCTTCAAAATCCAAAGTCTTCCTTGTAGAAGGCCGTAGGTGTTCAAATGTAAATGCTCTTTTTAGAATCGAAGCCGTAATTACTCGCTTGGGAAATTAAGTTTGAACAAATTTAATCATTAACAGATTTTAAGTTATGTTCTGTAAATTGAAAAAACAGTTTTCATAATTGAACAGGTCAATGACCCAGTACAATGAATCAACCAAAATTTTACTTGTATAATTGGTAAGTGATTATTTAGTTGAAAATATAGCAAAACAACATCTTCAATGATTTTCACATTTCTTGTTTACAATTTTCAATGGTCCAACATTCAAATCTCCTATTTAATATTTATAAATTTTTTGGCGCTGCACACTTCAACCATGGGTCAAGGTAAATCAGTTAATCAGTTCAAATTGAAACCTACGCAGTTGCAGTACCCCTGTGCTTTCAGTGGAGATATTGTATTGTTTTAAAAATCAATTAACCCATATTACAAAGGAGAATCAACCAAAATTTTAATAACTCATTGTGTGAGTTATCTAGGATTTTGATTCTCTTGGTCTCCTTTTTTTATTTTAGCCTTTTTCAACCCTTTCTTTTGTTGCAAAAAATCAGAGAAAGGTGTAGATATTTCTGTTTACAATTTTTAGAGTCCTATTCAAATAATGGTTTTCACATGGTCGGAATTGATTCTTAGCTATACAATCCACATCGCTGAAATATAGTGTCTAGGTTATATGTGCTTTAATTTTACTTGCATTACATCTGTTTATATCATATGGCAGAATTAATTTCAAAGATTTATAGAACTAAAGAGTTGTGAGGATTGTAAGCGTTATTACATGAAACAAATACAACAACTCTAACTAATCTAGTTATATATAATCAGATTCGAAAAGATTAAATTACTAAGCATAATGAAGAAACTGGTAAAAATAATTGGGACTTAAAAGAATCATAGTAATGAGAGGAATGCATTCAAGTCATAAACCAAAAACAAAATACATATAGTCAAAGTTCATCAAAATCCTAACACAATCCATCAAAAAAGACAACACCAATCAACATATTAAAGATAAAGGCATCTGCAAAGTGTTTCAAAAACAAACATCATCCAACACAACACAACACAAAATGAAGCTTAAACTTAATAATGTTTATAACCCACGTAGATCAATTTATTCATCTTCCTGCTTAATCATCACCTTGTTCTTCTTCAATAGGATAGTTGATGAAAATTCCCTGATAAGTGATCTCTTGACAAAATCATCATCACGGAGCTGAGTCGAATGAGTCAGCTTAGTTTGAGTCTTCAAAGGTGTGCTAACTTCATCGTTTGAAGACAAAACCTATCATATGATTTGTTAAAGAGATTTGTTAAGATAATAATATAATAAGGTGCATTGAAACATAAATGAGTACATAATGTCTATTATGGATTACTATTTAAAACAAAGCTAACACCTTCTATTCTTCAAAGTCCGCATTCTCTAGCTTGGAAAATATGTCGGATTCCTGTGGCGAAAAAGCATAAGGAATTGTTTACACTAACCAATTTAAGTTTGATGGTTGTAATAAAAATATATACAATATAATTAAGAATTAAGCCAATATAACAAACCTGACTGTCGAAGCATGAGCCGCAAAATTTAGAGATAATATTAGGGTCGCAAGTCAACTTCATGACAGTGTAAGCTCCTGTATGATTACTGATCTGGTCAGCCCTCACTTGAACCTTGAACAAAACTTTCTGCTCCACCAATGACTCTATTTCGGATGGAATTACATTTTTTGTAGATTTCTAAAAAATAAGTTGGACACATGTTTCAAAAATAAAGTGTAAAAATTTAAACCCAAACCACTAAAAAAAGTATGTCGGTGGGTTCAAGAAACTACTTCGACGGCCTCAGATCTCAAGTCAGACGCAGTTTTCCCAATTAACTCAACTCAATCCCGATCCCATAGCAAGAAAGGTGCATTCCCAGTATCGTCTATAACGCGTACTTGAATCTTGAACCTAATGTAGTACATAGAACAATTAAATTATAATATTAAGGGAAAAATCTAATAAAATAAATATATCAAGGGGTTAAGATAGAAAACCTAGGATTCCCCGTCACGTCAAAGCGGTCACACCTTTCACAATAAAACATTTTCCCAACCTGGGTCACCTTTTTTAGGACACTTTTTTCAGGATAGATATGACCATTCTCCAATCGTCTCAATAGCAACAATCTTAGCGTACACCTAGAAACTTCCAATCTTTTTTTGAGAAAAATAATAATGATTTAATTAGGAATAGTAAAAAAACTAAGCATACTCAAATAGTATAATCTTCATATTATTAATAGATTAACTTCACCTCATTATTTTCAGAAAGCTGTTCAATTCTCCTTAGAACCTCTTTTCCACTGTACAGCTCCTCAGTGATAGTGCACATAGATGGTGTTGAAATTTGACTGATTGTATTAGAAGTAACATGAGACTCCGCAACCAACCTTAGGAAAACATTTTAAGAGGAAAAGAAAACATAAAGTAAGGCCACGAACATAAAAATCTTAGA
The DNA here is from genome assembly GCA_963555705.1 of Ligustrum vulgare. Classification (NCBI taxonomy): domain Eukaryota; kingdom Viridiplantae; phylum Streptophyta; class Magnoliopsida; order Lamiales; family Oleaceae; genus Ligustrum; species Ligustrum vulgare. The sequence continues at coordinate 23,527,715 of OY743176.1, forward strand.
GAACGAAAATACTTGAATCAACTTTTGATATAAGGAAAATTGATGTGTACTTATTTCGAAATTCGGTAATTTTGTCAACATCTCCATTCAATATCAACTTAGTCACATAAAATGTATTTGAAACTCTAACTTCACCTAAGGATTAAATGAAAACAAAAACCAAATGAGATCAAAACACACAGAAACATAGAAATCGTATAGAACATTAGTCTTGGGTTGTAGGTTTAACAACCCTTAAATAACTTTGCACAGCACATTTGAAGTATCATGATAACAGGCTCCAAACAACCATTATCCAAGTATGTGATTATTTTGTTCGCATAATCTCCCCACAAAGAACATGACATTCGGTTCTTCTTTTAATAATACGTAAATAAAATTAATGCGATTGCAAAAAAATAAATTATACTTAAATAGTAGGGAATTAGCATTGAAATTGGTATCATAAAAAATGAATAAAAAATAATCCCATCACACTCAATGTCTTCAAGCACAACATCAAAAAGCTTAGTCGTTCGACCGCACAACTCTTTGTTTTGCGGCACGTGCTTAGCCACCACCTTGCCAATAATTGTTGAGTGCATTTTACATGAATATTTCATACATTTATGGTAATACTTTTTGAGTAATTCGAAAAAATACCTACATAATTGTGCATATATTGTGGTTAAATAGGTTTAACATTCAACTACATGGAGAAAACACCAGAAAGAAGCAAAAGAATGCTAAATTGAAAAAAATGAGGAGAAAAGAGCCAAATCTTGCAAGGATTGGAAGTTTGGCGACCGATCTTTCACTTCCAGAAAGTTGTGGACTTCTCGCGCAATTGATCCAGGGACTAAATTGAAATTTCTCAAAAGATGAAGGACCTCAAATGCAATTTTAGAAGGGCTTATTTGAAAGAAATCGAAAAATTTGACGACCAAGTTGACCTACATCGAAAGTTGGAGGACATCAGTTGCAATTAAAAGAAGAACCAAGCTACAAGACATCCACCAAGGTGAACCACGGGAACGCGTGGCTCAAACTACGTGGCGCTCGCGAGTCAGGCAAAAAATCCAACCCGAAAGTGCAACATATCAACCACGCGATCACGAGGCCTTCAGGCGCACGATCGCGCTGTCAAAAATTTGAATAATATTCTGGGCCAACCCTGTGCGACCCGGTTTGGCCCAAATGCTGTCAAACGTGGATCTACGTGATTTTTGGGTACGTTTGAGTGATTTGACTAGGGTTTGTTCATTATTCTTCCCCATTTTCACTCAAAAATATCCTTTTTTCTCTCATTTTTCTCTTGTGATTTCTGTTGTAATTAGTTAGTTCAGTTGATGAAATTTGATTGAGGGGAGAAATACCCATATCATTGTGGAAGAACATTAATATTTTGAAGCAAGAATCATTGGTTAAGGGAAGTATTTATTGCTTAATCCTTATATTTCTCTATTTACTTTACTTCATAGTTGAAATGATGCATTTAATTCTTGAATTTTATTGTTATTCACTATGAGCTAAGTTATTTAGTGTTGGAATAATTGATGAAGCTTGACCTAGCTTAGTTGATGTTGATGCTTGTATTGAGAATTTAAGCTATTTATTATATTGTGCATTTATTGTTGTATTTATTGACTTGCATTTATTGTGGCCAAATTTATGCTTGAATTTCATGGGATGTGCAATTATTGAGAAATTGTTGTGTATTCTAGATCAATACAATATTTGCTCTAGGTTCTTGTTTAGGATAGAGATATACCTAAAACCTTAAATGATCCATTGAGTTATTTTCACAAAGGTTTGATGCAATTTGCGTGTTTTTAATCGACATAGAGATATAGTATGTTAATTCTACTAATTAGGGTTGATTTCACTCGAGAGAGGTAATTAGCTAAACTTGAAAAATCTGATCTAACATGCTTAGTAAATTGCATTTCTATTTGCTTGTTGAGAATTCAATTAGGTAATGGTTAAGTGTAATCAAGAATCCCAACACTCTTTTATCATCAAGTTATCATCATTTTTCTAGCTATTTATTTACAATTGTGATTTTAATTCTAGTACTAAAACATTTCCAAAATCAAAACTTTATTGTGTGTATTTATTGTTTAAATTGATTAAACTAGAGTGTAATTGAAATAGACAATCCTTGTGGGATCGATAAACCGGACTTATTTAGTCCACTATCACTTGTATGCGATACGTGCACTTGCGGTGTGTTTCTAGCAAACAATAATATCTGTCACAATGTGTTCAAATAAATACAACAAAAAATAAAATAAAAATTGAAGTTATATTAATTAAATGAGAAAAATAGAAATAATAATAAATAAATATCAATTTTTTTTTACCAAAAGTTGTGTCTCATCAAGATTGTCCATAGTGAGCAGGCTCGCCAAATGATTTGAACGCATAGACATGTGATGGAAATGTATCATCAAACACCTCGAAGACATGGGTCTTGGCTATGAAAATCATCTTGTACTTGTTTGTGGTTGTTTTGTACTTCATGTTGTTATCGGCAAAGACAAGGTTTTTAACAGCATACAAATGGCCCTCTATAAGCAGCGATTTGAAGTTTTTTATTAGTGGATCCTTGATTGTTGCATGTATTCAAACAGACTGTTTAGCCAACAGATGTTTTCTTAGAAAAAAAGACATTGGTACATTTAAACATGAAATTAAATAACTAAATAAAATTGTAAGCAATACCTTAAACAATAAATAGAAAGTTGTTATATCCATTTCCTATTCTTTTGTTGAGTTACTGATTTTGCATATATATGGAAGTAGATTTCTAATTTGAAGCACCTGTTGATTTTCTTTTATCATGTTTATCCTAGGATCTAGAAATAGTTGCAGTGGAGGTAATGGAAAGGCATTTCAAATTTATTTGGGAAGGCAAAGGTAAATTCACTGTTATACCTAAACACACTACAGAAGGCTATTATATAATACGTTCTTATGCACACGTTCATTACTTAACTGTGGCAGATTATTGGTTTCAGAATTAATTTCCTATGTAGCACGTTATTGGTCTAAAAAATCATTATATTAGAAGCATGTGGCTTTTAAGGTTATGATATTTGATGTCCACAACAATATTCTAAATAGTACGTTTTTATATTGAAGGAAGGGGGAAAAAATTTAGCTGACCTTACTCTGCCAACTACTAAAATGCTATCTAAAAGTTATGAATAGTATGTTTTTATATTGAAGGAAAGGGGAAAAAATTTAGCTGACTTTACTTTTTGTACCTGACTGTAAACGGAAATGAAGATTAGCAGTAGCACAGTATCATTCATTTTTTTAGTTACTTTGAGCATATATAGATGATCTGACAACTTTGCAAACTACTAAAATGCCACCTAAAAGAAACCTGCCTACCCAAATTTTAGTCAAATCAGTTATTACTATATGTGAATTATACAACTTAAAAAATACAAAAAGTAGCAATGTTTGCGACCTATATAGTGTTGCAATGGAAGCAAGATTCATCATTTTTATATCCTGATATATAAAGGTAAATTTAAATGTTACAACTATCTATTAAATCTGAAGAAAGCATCATACATGTGCTATAGGATTTTTAGGCATATTATATATGAACTATACAACAACTTCAACAAACCAAAGCAGCAATATTTTAAAGAAGGGGAAAAAATTTAGCTGACTTTATATGACAATGTGAGCAATTCATAATATTAGCCAGATCAGGTATGTATAGTACGTTTTTACATTGAAGGTAGGGGAAAAAATTTAGCTGACTTTATTTTTGTATCTGACTGTAAACAGAAATGAAGATTAGCAATAGCATAGTCTCATTCATTTTTGTAGTTAATTTGAGCATATATAGATGATCTGATTACTCTGCCAACTACTAAATGCAACCTAAAAGGAACCTACATACCCAAATTTTAGCCAAATCAGTTATTACCATATGTGAACTATTCAACTTTTAAAAAAAAATAAAAAAATAAAACAACAATGTTTTAAAGAAAGGGGGAAAAAAGGCAACTGACTTTACTTTTTAGATGACTGTAAGCACAGCCTTATACAGTTTTTTTGCAATATTCTAATGGGGAAAAAAGTAAGCTAACTATACTTTGCCAACTACTAAAATGTCACCTAAAAGTACGTTACATAAGAGCTATACTCAATGCATCTTTGATTGATCAGCAAATCTTTTAAGATTTACTACAGTTTTTTCACGGCTTCTTCCATGTTCTTGTAGGGAGATTTGGAATGTAATGGACAATATTGTAGACTCACCTCTTGATCATAGAAGACACACTCCAAACTGGAAGATCCGCCTTGGTTTCCATACGCCGGTAACTCATAGGATCGAACAACACGTAGCTTTAAAGCCCACAGTGTTTTCGAATACTGAACATCTTTCACGAGGTTGAAAAATGGCGCCATACTCTAGTTCGGATTCTGTACAATTGAACTTGGCTATGAGTTATCAATATTACTTGTATAAAACTGATGAGTATTGCAATATTTAAATAAAACTGATGAGTATTGTATTATTTCACAGACCTTGTTACTCTCTGGGACAGCAGGTTGAAGAAGATGAATAACATGTAGTACTGGTTATATTTATTAGGACATTTTGAATACTCATCGGGTATACCAAAAGTCACTTAGTTAGGTGCATGCTTTCTGCAAGATAAGATACTTAGCTTACTAGGCATCTACGTAGATATAGGCTTTGCTAGGGGGGAGGGGGGACGGCTGGATGCTTTCTGTTAATTCCCTGTTCCAATACAAAGGCAGCAATCTATATATTTTTTTAAAAAAGTTGGCAACATATTTGGGCGGGAAATTGGGGTTGCATTGTTTATGGTAATGACTTCATATATATATATATATATATATATATATATATATATAGATTTCATCCGTGTAATGCATGATTTTTAATTTTTTGCAATAATAATATTAATATTTTATAAGTATGACTATATTGATGTTTATATTGGAGGAAAAATATGTAGATGTTTAAAAAACTTCACAGATAAACTGAATGTTATTTTTTTATAAATTTAAAAAATTGAATGAAATCGACCATGAATTAAGCGTTTTAGAGATTATACCATGAACATATCAACTCCATTTCTGGAATTAACGTTCAATAAATGAAATTTTCTTTTTAAAAAAACTTTTGAACAACAAAATTAGGCTCGTACAATACGTGCACAAAACTCAAGACTTATGTATTCTCCTTAAGATTGACGTTTTTCTTTTCATATATTGTTCTTCGTCATATTCTTCTCAAAATGAGGTATAAGATAGTCTTTTTTGGTATATTTTGATTTTTTAAGCATTAATTATTAATTTCAAGTGTTTTTTTTAAATAATCATTAATTTTAATAAATATTGTTACATTAATTGATTCTTCTTTCTTCATACTGACAATTTCTTTATTTATATTGTTATATTATTATTTTAGTAAAAATTACTGATCAATCAATTGTTTAATAGAAATTATATGAACTAATTGTTAAAATCTGTAATATATTTTTGAATATTTTAGTTATTTAAATTTATAACGAAAAATAGAAAAATGAATAGAATCGGTAAATAAATAAAAATAATGTGAAAATGATGAATGAATTGAAGAAATCTTAAGTTTGTAAAACTAACCCAACTTAATTGGATTTTCCTTAAAAATTCGTATAGTTATCATTTATTTTAATTTGATGAGAAAAAATCAGAACATAAATTAATCATCTATGACTACAATGAATTTAGTTAACTAATTATAGATAATATTATATGACTTAAATGATATAATTTAAAATGAATTAGATATTGAGGAAAATAAAACTTTACCTTTAATTTTTTATATGATTTTACGGATAATATATTTACAATTTGCTCTCACTTGTTAGCTTACGTTAAACTTCTCGTTGTGATATTTAATTTGACACTCATATTACATAATTTTGATTTCAAAATAATACAATAATTATTAAAAGAATAATAATAAAATAGAAAAAAATAATATTTTGATATTATTAATAGCATAGCAATAATGCTAATGCAATTAATGACACATGTAATAAAATAATAATTGTTAAAATATTTAATATACAATTCTTAGCAAAAAATTTCCAAATTTAGAATATTTTTTTGACGGGAAACTATGTGTGTATTTTGGTGACGGCTTTATATATATATATATATATATATATATATATATATATATATATATATATATATATATATATATAAAGATTAAAATTAAGATTAATATTTATACTTACCTTTTATACCAAACTAGTTTTAGCTCGTGTTCCACACGTTTTGGAAGTTATTTTTTCATTTGAGAAATCCTAGAACTACTATTTTTACCTTCAATATTTTGAATACGTTGAAGATTTTTTCGAAATATTGCTTACTATACTATCAAATCTTATGCAATCTATCTATCTATCTATCTATCTATCTATATAGTCTAATCTAGATATAGTCTACATCTAGAATATATAAAAAGTATGGATGAAGGGAGAAACTTTTAAATACTTATTTTATCCTTATATATTTATTAGCTATATAATATTTATATCCTTAACCCCAACTTAATAATATTACATTTATTACATTAATTTATTATTTAAAAGTTTACAACATTATGATATAATTTCATATTATTATACGCTTTCACTTATTTATTATTAAATTAATTTATTATGAACATTTTATAACGTTGTAACACAATTTCATATTATTCTTCTCATATTATTATACATTTTTATTTAGTTATTAGATTAAAAAAAGAATAAAAATTAATTCATCACATAATAAATATTACTTTGAATATAATATATTAATTTAATATTTAAAGCATTACATCCAAATTCTAAAAATTGATTTGTCTACTGAGATTTCATAGTTTATATTGTATATATTATATTTTTTTATTGCTGGATAAAATTGTTGCATAATTATATTCTTTTTAACAAAAAATATGTGCATGCAAAGAAGATTAAATACCGATTTACATTTGCAAAAAAATCGAATAATTTTTTGACATTTTGATACACACATATAATTTCAATTTACTAAAATGGAGAAATTAGAAGAAGATAAAATGAAGCGAGGTATGCGAATGCAAATCTCTTTAAAATGGATTTCCCCCTACACTGGTGCTAACAAGATCAAATGGACGTTTGTCTCTCAAGATAAAACTCTTCTTTCAAAATTAATATAGCACAGTATTAATTTTGTCATGCGAACCAATGCTTGACTATACTCTTCAAGAACGGAATAGACATCGAATAATAAAGATCGAATACGAAGCTCAAAATAATTTGAAAATTATTATGACATAATTTAGAGAAAGATAGAATTAGAAATCAATTATATGAAATTGATTTGGATTGAATCAAATGAAATTAGGAAGGTCTAATTTATAGACTTTCAAGTGTCTCTTCAAAAAGGTTGCATCTTTTGGAAAAGTTAATTTAAACCATCAGATCATACCTTTTCATTTTAATGGTCTAGATTGCACATGTTCATAAGGTGATGACTTTTCATTATGCATCTATATATTTGAAAAGTTGTGACCAACAATTGCACCAATTAGAGACTTTTCCAATTCACTCTATAAATAATTGACTAATTATTCCAACAATCCCCAACATGAATGGAAGAAGTCGACTTAGAACAAGGAAAATGAAGAGGAGTACAATTTGAAAGATAACACATCAAAATAGGCAGCTTTCGCTTTGAATTTTCCATAGTAAGAATCTATTTAACTTACTTGGCTAATCAGTGAACGCAACATTTTGAGCTGTCAATCGTTATTTCAAGCTCAAACAATAGATCAAACACATCATCTCTTATATCAAACTTGGTTCTCTATTGTGTTCATTATTTCGGCCTTAAACAACTTGGATTATGCGAGTGCTTTTAGAGAATTCGCCTAAATAAAATTCCCAAAGAACCGGCCACGTTCGCACTAACATAAATGATATTCTATAAAAAGTATCCTACACTTTCCCACTTGTACTAATTACAAGATATAGTTATCATTAAAAGCAAAGTTTATCATTAACATTCTTTGAAGGCAGCACTTTTACATCATAAAAATGGGAAGAAGTAAAAACTCTGAAGTACTTCTCATCGAGTCAATCATAACTAGTTTTCCTATTGAACCTTTTCCGTTGGATCTCTAGTCGCCAGGTTAGGTTTTCATTAAGCCAACCCATTAATTTAGGCTTTACACCCAATTCTTTCGTTGTGCAGTCTACTCTCTAGATAACCCATTTGTAAATAGATCCGATATGTTATCCTTCGATAAAACAATTAGCATTGTTCCATTTAAGAGCAATTGTTGTAATGACATAAATTCAAGACTTACTATTATACACGACATTTTGTGTCATATGATTTGTAGTTAACAATCTCAATCGAATAATATAACGGGCACAAATGTTACCAATTTCAAAATCCTTCGAACATGTATGAAGCCATCATGCTTCATTCTAACTTTATTGAAAGCGTTAATTTCTTTCGATTCTTAAGTTGTATTAAGGATTTCCACCAAAAAAAAATAAAATACACCCTCAATAGTAAAATATATTTACTAGTAGATTTTGAATCATTCCATTGGATATCCAATTCTCTACATCATGTGCATTTTAACTTTAACAAAGCATTTAATACAGTGCAATTTATCATTTCAAATATTTTCAAATATTATAATATTCTAATTTGAAGAAAGCAATGACAACCCCACAAACCATGGGTTGCATTATAACTTTAATTGAGAATGTTATACAAACAATCATCATACCCCCACAATATTGGGTTAGGCTAGAACTTAGAGTTCATCAGCTCTTTTAAAGTTCTATCATGTTTTTAATTATATTTATCCGTTCACTTTTAGTCAACATATAAATGGTTAGAAATATCAATGAAAGCTCACGTACTTTTATATTTAGGACTAGGGATGACAAAAAAATATGAAGGACTCAAAACTCGGAGGACCTGAAACAACCCACCCATCGGGTCCGCGGGGAGGGTTTTCCGCCCTGCGGAGCATTTCAGGGCGGACCCGCCCCGTGACCCAGATTTTTTTTAAAAAAAAAAATTGGAATGAGAAACTAAAAATAAATTTAATGAGGTCTAGAAGAATTGAACCTTGGTGAGATTTAAGGGTATGAGAATACACAACTATTATACCATTATGTTGTTTATTGATTTTTTTCCCTTCAAATATATACATATTATCTTTAAAGTTCAAACTTAAAAACTCTAACTAGTTTGACGCATAAGTTTTTCACCTAAAATTTCATTACCAATTTTGGAGGGGAAAAAAATTAATTTTGGGTCATTGGCAGGGCGGGTAGGTCGCCCCGCCCCGCAAACAGTCGAGGGGCGGGGCGGGGTATAGAAGTTTCGGGTTCGGGGCAGCCTCGACCCGCCCCGAACCCGACCCATTGCCATCACTATTTAGGACAACAAATAATAACCCCTTTTTATTTAAGGTCCATGACATTTAATATATCATTTTTGTATATTAATGGACTTTCAACCTTTTTTACCTTTTCACAAAAGGTAATTTTAAGAATGTCAACTTTTAGACCTTGCTATCCTCATAAAAATTTGGATATATCCAAATTTATGTTGAGAACGAATTGTTCGACCTTAATACCTAGGTCAAACTAATCTTAATATTCATCAACACTATTCATGTTCTTCATTTTTTAGAGGCAATTCTCATAATGAATAAATACACTCATTGTGCAGTTTTAAGTAACATGATAATATAATATAATATAATATTATCTTCTAGTTTGCACAAGTACTATCTCACAACTTTATCAAATTTAAGTGAGGTTTTCTATGAAATAGATCATGGTCCATTTCGAATTATCATTTAAGATGAATGATAATTATACAAACAAATAATAACGTACTCTTCAACAAGATAAGCGAGTCAACATAGTTTGGATACAACAAATTGTATGTACATAACACGAGCATTAAAACATATATACTTTCTACTTTTAGACGTTGATGAACTTAATTACCTTCGAGTTAAGTTTATAGTATATGCATAATCCCAAACTTTGGAATTCCCAAGTCTCTATATATCTAAAAAAAAGAATATAAATCTACACAATATCAAAATCTGTCTTAAGATTGTTAAATAAAATTGGTGCATAACTATATTCTTTTTAACAAAAAATACGTCCATGCAAAGACGATTAAATAACGATTTACACTTGCAAAATATCAAATAAAGTTTGACTTACCAAAATCACGATATGCACATATAATTTTGACTTACTAAAATGGAGAAATTAGAAGAAGATAAAATGAAGTTAGGTATGTGAATACAAATCTTCTTAAGACGGATTTCGCCCCCTACACTAGTGCTAACATGATCAAATGGGAGTTCGCCTTCCAAGTTACAACGCTTCTTCCAAAATTAATATAGCACAGTATTAATTTTGTCGGGTGAACCAACGCTTGACTGTACTCTTTAAGAATGGAATAGACATCGAATAATAAATATTGAACATGAAATTCAAAATAATTTGAAAATTATTTTGACACAATTTGTAGAAAGATAGAATTAAAAATGAATTATATGAAATTGATTTGGATTGAATCAATTAGGAAGGTCTAATTTATAGATTTTCAAGCGTCTCTTCAAAAATGTTGCATCTTTTAGCAAAGTTAATTTAAACCATTAGATTATATTAAATCACTAGATCATACATTTTCAATTTTAATTGTCTATATTGCACATGTTCATAAGGTGGTGACTTTTCATTATGCATCTATATATTTGAAAAGTTGTGATAAACTATTGTACAAATTGAAGACTTTTCCAATTCACACTATAAATAATTAACAATTTATTCCATCAATTGTGAATGTAAAAATCGCACGAGCTTCAATCCAACTAGTTCTATCACCCGTGCGATGCACGGAATTTATATCTATAATAATGATTTCGATGAAAATTTATAAAAATATGTTGATTATACTATTATATTAAAAAAATAGTACAAATAACATTTTATTACAAAATTTTATAGAATTTGAAATTTGATGTGATAATAAGAATGTTTAGATTGGGAAATTCTCACTTTAAAAAGACTCGGTTTACGTTAACATGGGTAGGCCATTTAGCAAGGATTCAGTAGCATTCATAGGTAAGCCCTTTATATATATTGAATGACTATTGGCTGCTCAAAATAGGCAAAACGCTTTTGATAAATGAAGTTTAGCAAAGCACTAAATGCACAAAAAATTAAAGTTCTTTTGATACATGAAGTTTAGCAAAGCAATAAATGCGCAACCAATAAATATTCATCAAGAAAGCTTAGATATGGTCAGGGCATGCCACTTTTCCAGAGCTTCAGGTCACATTAAGAACCAAAGCTGCAATCACCTCCTCTTTCCCTACATCAGAAGGGATGGGAACTACACCAGCATCACCATTTTCTTTATCTTCTTGGACCTGGAAGAGGAAAATCCATAAGAAAGGCGATCTTTGACCGTCCAACTAAGAGGAATTCTTTGATGACTAATATATTTTGCCAATATTCTTTCTTGCAATAATTTACTGAGCTTGGGAAAAAGAAGCTCAAGAGAAATGTATTAACAGTAGATCACAAACGCTGGAGCTAAATAAAAAGAAAAGGGATAAGACACAAATGACACTAAATTCTGAAGCAATTTTTAGTGTCTTTCAAATTGAAACAATACTAAAATGTAAAGCAGTGATTACAAAAGAAAATAGGAAACACAGATCCTGAGTACAATTCATAGTTGGCCAATGTTTTATTTAAAAAGAAAAACATAACCAAAATAGATTACATCAAATTTATTTATATCCAGCAAGTAAGTGAATGACCTTCCTGAGTATTTGATGATTTACCAATAGATTATATTTCCTAGATAGCTTATTGGCAGTTAAAACAATGAGCTAATAAATCCTGCAAAATGAAATTTGAATACATTAATCAAATGAACTGGAATAGCAAGAACCAAAGCATGACGGTAGTTGTTCCGAAGCATGCCCTGCAACATGAAACTTCAAACCACCATCCAATAACACAAAAAGAGAGAACACAAATGTAGAGTTACTGCTGCAACCTATTTGTATAAAAAAATTATAGTTTTTAACCCAACCTATATGTTCACTTCTTAAATAGCTACAAATACGAAATCCAATTACTCTTAACTTCTCTTGCACTGGCATCTAGTTTGACTAATCTTAAAATATAAGCCTCTGCTTGTTAAAAGTTTTTTGTTTAAAAACATGTTTTTTATGATTTTTAGGTAAAATGCGTGGTTGAAAAATGAAGAGAGAAAATGTATATGGTTAAAACGTGATTTGGAGAATTGTGTATGAAAAAACATGTTTAAAAACATATTTTCCAAATACAACCTAATATTTCATGTAAGTTTACGCCCGACTCTAAATTACTACCTTGATGTAGACAGAAAACATCACAAGATCAAAGAAAAAAATCTGCAATCTTTCATTAAAGAAATATCAGAAGGGATCTCTTCATTTCAATCTTCACATCAAAAAAAAGTTCATTAAAGTAAACATTGTAATGAAACATGAGAAAAAACTCTGCACAATCCACTATATGGCTTGCAAATTGAACAGCGGAACTTATCTAAAATAGAAATTCAGAAAAGGTAAATAGAAAATTATTACCTGTAATCATGTCGGTAGACATCGGAACTTCGTCATTTCCATTTGCTGCCGAAACTGCATTAGGCAACAACTCACATTTATAAGCAATAACAATGAGATTAAACCTTACAGTCTTGATATATCATCAATAACAATGCAAAAAAGATTCCATGTTAAAATTACACAAATTGAACAGCGGAACTTATCTAAAATTAAAATTAGGAAAAGGTAAGTAGAAAATAATTACCTGTAATCATGTCGGTAGACACCGGAACTTCATCATTTCCATTTGTTTCCGAAACTGCATCAGGCAACAACTCACATTTATAAGCAATAACAATGAGATTAAACCTTACAGGCTTGATAGATCATCAATAATAATACAAAAAAGATTTCATGTTAAAATTACTATCTCACTAAATTCTGTCAATCTTAAAGAAAATCATATATACCCACTTAAAAAAAAAAAAAAAAACTATTTCATGAAATTCAAAACATTCTTTTTTATATGTATTATACTTTTTCCTATATAAAGTAAAACCAGAAATATTGTTTCCCAAAGTTACTCATATTTTCACTGTTTATATATAAATTACAAAATCTGTTACTAATAAAATTCAAACAAAATTCAAAGATTAAGATCTAATTAAATTAAATATATATACATATCGTCCCAGCATTTTCATCATGCAACTAACTAACAAAGAAGCAACATTTGATGGCAAATAACTAACAAAGAAGCAGCACATTTCCATCTAGAAGCATTATAGCCTGAGCATGTAACAATGTATATTGAACAAAAAGTAGATTTTTAGTAAGTTTCACAGTCATACATGCTAATTAACATAACACGACTCAAGAGAAACGTCTTAAATTTTCATTGCATTCCGAGTCTTTCTACACATTAGTAATCAATGGGGAACTTTACTTATTGGTAATAAAAAAATGAGCAAGTGAATGGTAACTTGCAAAATTCTGAAGTATTAAAAAATGGATTTTTATCTGAAAATACTTCTGATCTGTCAAGACACTTAAGCATCACAACCTGTGGAGAAAAAACATTTCAAAAATGATATATGGGCAGAAACTTTCAACACTACATAAACATTTCTAGGAAATCGGAATACAGGTTCAATGGATTCTCCACTTCGGTTTCATAGGTGCAACTCTCCAATGTCCTCTTAACTGATGTAACAATTAATAAATTGAAGTTAAACATTCAAGTATAAATTGGATGGAGCCTTTAATTGTCCTGCAGATATCATCATCCCTTTAATTGGGCGGAGCGTGCTCTTATATGTACCTATTCAATGGATTGAAACAAAATCACAAAAAAAAATGTGATTCTTGACATGTTGAGAGACTAAAAGAAATAATATAAGATGACTGCTATTCTAGTAGGAACCTGCAAGCTATTGGAAGAAATTATTAAAGACAAAAAATCATATCAAGACATGTAAATATCCCTAAACTTGACACGCTTCAATTCCAGTTATTTGTAATCACAGTTTCCACTTTGCCATTGGTTGGAGAAATATATATACATATTTTTTATTTCTTTCTTTTTGTATTTTGTGGAATTGGAGGGGTAATTGTCTCATCAGAGAACTTAAGGTAATGAGCCTTTGCAAGGTCTGAAACGCCACATCTTGACGGCTTCAATACCTAACATATTTGAGGATTTCTGGACCACCAACTGCATCCTCTCGTGCAAATGTGTCATCATCACCGTTCATAATGAACTTGGCAGATGCTGCTTTAACCTACAAGGCATTAATTCAGATCAATCCATATGCAAAAACAATCTCAATCCTCACTCTCCTAGTTAATCTAACTCACCCCATATTCACATATGGCAACAATTTTTAAGATGCCAAGCTCATAGCTGTCCATGTATGGTACTATGACAATGTTGAGTTTTAATGTCAACCAACTAAAGCTCTTATATTGACAAATGTAAAATGAGATAATTAAAAGCAGAAGCCAAAAATTTGCCACACAGATATGCATCAGTACCAAACAATAGCTCATTATCTTGATGCAAAATTAATGCTTTAATAGAAGGAAAATTGGATTCTTCCAGTCAGAGTATCTTAAAGCTAATCTCAATTTTCTAGCATCTTTGGAAAACTTGAAGGGGAAAAAATCACAATGTATTTTCTATACTGACTTTATTGAATAATCTAATATGCACTATCATGTAACAAACCTGATAGAGCTTCTCCAAGTCAAATGGATCTGGCTGTTTTAAGAATATGGCACTAATAGCTTACTTAAGTGTTGCCCACGTACTTTCTTCAAAATCAGTTGGCAGCATTGGCTTGGTTACAAAAATTTTTGAAATTGGTAATTGGAAAATAAACATTCAATATGGTACTAATAATTGGCTTCAACCTATAAATTCCCAGAGTAAATTAGTATCAGCTCCAAAAAATTTAAAATTAAAATAAAATAAAAAATAAAAAACTGTATAGTGTTACTATTTCATATTTGGCAATTACTGGTAATAGTAAATATTTGGACATTACTGGTAACTGTAAATATTTCTTTTGCATGATATCATTCTTGAATCATAAAGTTTGTACTCAATTTGAACTACAAACTTCTCTACCTAGAATATATGACACAGAAGGACTAACCTTGCAATTTCTAAGTCACAAGTTCACAGAAATTGAAATGTGTGTAAACAAATATCTTTAGATTATTCAATTAATTCATAAATCCCTTATTCACCTTCAATTCCTTTGGCCAGATGGAACTGCAGGTAGCTGATGAGAACGGTTGCCTTTGACAATGAATTTGACCTAACAGACAAATCATGTAAAGCGGTACGCACTGAGACTTTAACTGCTACACATTTGGCTTTAGCAGACCTTTTACGACTCTTTTTAGCATCTTTAGCCTCAATAAAGTCATCATCATCCACTGAATCAATTTGAGAACGCGTAAGAAATGTAGCATCATAATTAACACACCAAAACAAAAAAATTCTATCCACATTTCCAATCCAACAACAGAATTTTAATTAAATAAAAAACACCATAGACCGAAAAATAACTCCCCAAATAAGTTAAATATAAATCAGAAAAAAAGAATGTGAACGAATCAAGTATGGTTTCAATGGTTAAATTTAAAATGCGGATGAAGGTGCAATCAACAGTATGCAATCAAGTATGGTTTCAAAATAATAATGAATCATTTCTAATCATATACATAAAAAACTTTTCAATTCCTCCTTCCCTCAATAATTCATGAAAACATGGTTGACACATGCTAGTTGCCAGTATATACATCCAATTAAATCTTTAACATTAAAAGAATTCTTATGCTAACAAAAGTAAGACAAATGACAAACACATAATAAATGAGAAGGAATCAACAATGGAACCTAAAAAAAAAAAATCATCACTTTCTTTAACATAATGGAACCTGAACAAAAAATCATCACTTTCTTTTATAAATGCATAATCTACATTGCATTTGTTTCGCAACAAAATGGAGAGCAAAGAATGAGACATCAAAATAATAAACTTACTGCCACGATCAACATATGATCAAGAAAAACCTGTTTGCAACAAAATGGAGTACCAAAGAAATAGACATCAAAGATTCTTTAATTCATCTAAATCTAGAACATTTATAAATGAGCTGGTATTTGTCAGAATTCCCATCATTTGTATGGGCAATTGTAACAACTAAATTCTTAAATAAGGCAAAATTAATAATATTAAGGAGTAGAAGATACCCAATCTCAAGAAGGAATTCATAAATAAGGAAAAATTTATAATATTTTCTAATTTCTATTTTCACCAGCTTATTTCAAAGTTGGTATGTTTATAGTGAGTCATTAGTGTAAAAGAACCAATAAATAAAAAACAACTGAAACTCACTTCACCAGCACTCCCTAACTCCTCCTCTGAACATCCAGCTCAATGGGAGTGGACCTAAATGTTGCTTTCATGTTCCCAAGGAACTCCTGTACAGTTGTGCTGTGCTGTCCCGATCAGCATCCATTGTATTATTATTAAAAAAATGACACTATAAAGCTGCAAATAATCAAAATCAAATTAATTGATTATAGATTGAAATAAATCAAAATTTTACATTCGATCATACAAACTTGCAATCATACAAATTTAAACTATCCTATATAGAAGATAAAGAGTAAATGGAAGCAGCCAAACTTTAAATTCCTGGGCTCATTCGATTTAATGAAAAAATCATCAAAATCATCTCTCTTCAGTTTCAGTATAGTTATTGCATAAAGAAAAGAATTGTCAATCAAATGCTGGCTCAACATGCTCATCTGTGAAAGCAATCGAAAACCCAACATAATAATAGCATCTTAATAATAATCCTTCGCCTAAATCAGGGCAACTTACAGGTTTTTTTCTCACTCCGACAATTCAGGAATTCAATCAAAATTATTGCAACTTCAAACCCATCAAAATCCCAACAATTTAATCAAAATTAAAGCATTAAAATGGATGTACCTCGATCTAGAAGGCGAAACTCCAGTATTAAAACCAAGACAATTTCATCAAAATGGAGGTTCACTGGCAGTATATGTAAATTAAAAAGTTCGAAATTGCTGCACAAAACAGATGTCTGGCAGCAGAAGACATCTTTGGACTGGGAGCAAATAAAAGGCACTATTTAAATTTGCAATACTAAACCAAAATCGATGAGAGATTGCTGCTTGCACATAACTATGGTATTAACCATGGATACTTTCAATTTTGCCCAGAGATAGCATACGATGCAATGATTAAGTCAAGCATTTTTGCACTGCTAACATACACACCATGATAACAACAAATTAGTTACAAAGGAAAATGCTTATATTTTGAAGAACAGATGGAAAAGGATAAAAAAAAACACCTACCAACATAAATCTATTTTCAGTCACTCCATAGATACTTCTTGAACGTGGGCCAACATAAATTGACTTATTTTCATCAAAAAAACCTTCTACATTTTACTCCCCTGAACTCCAGAGAGTCAAAGTTTCCACCAGAAGTTGCAATTTCATTACTCTTATTTGCAGAAACAAATAAATAAATCTATGGTATAAATCTTAGAGCACATTTCACAGGAATAGTCCTCTATTGGTAGAGCGCTTCAACACGCTATGTTTCTGCCCCTCTTGTATAAGAAAATGTCAATAAGAGAAGCTTGAGAGAGACTAACGCTAGGGTGCAAAAATGCCTTGATTCCAGTCTTTATAGCAACTAAAATTTCTAACTGAACCCATATGAACATTGACAAAGTCAAATTACATGTATTGATAAGACAAATTGCACATACATAAATCAATGGAGATTAAACTCAAATTACCTTCACATAATTCATAAGTGGAATAGTCTTTCTCAACATTAGGCATATTACAACCTGTGATGATAGGAGAAATACACGTATTGATAAGACAAATTGCACATACATAAATCAATGGAGATTAAACTGAAATTACCTTCACATAATTCATAAGTGGAATAGTGTCTTTCTCAACATCAGGCATATTACAACCTGCAATGATGGGAGAAATTAGATCAAACAAATTACTGTAGTCATAACATCATAACAAAAAATAAATATAATAATAATAAAAAAAAAATTCTACAAAAGGCTTATCAAACAAAGAGTACCTTACTAAAACCTGTCATGAAGAACCTGTCACAAATTCAATACCATTAGATCAAGGTCAGTTTTAGTTTATCATGGAACTTAGATGATATCCATGCTACGCAGGGCAACTCAGAAGAGAATACCTTTGCCAATGGAGCAAGATAATTGGTTTTGCAACTGGCATTTGAGACAATATCGACAACCGGCTTGTCATCCTTCTCACTGACACCAACAACAAACATGGGAGCACCCTTGGGGCAGAAATGATGACCTTCTTGGCACCTCCCTGGGAATCAAAGGATAGAACCAAAAAAATCATCAAACATCACTATCTTATTATCCTAAATTCGTGTATATCATATCCAATTGGGGCACATTCTAGCTCCAATATCATTGTAGCAGGGGCGGCAGTCGAGAAATTTAACAAAAAAATTGAGTAATATGCAATTAATTACCAGTGAAGAAAGTCCAGAATGCGCTATTGAGTATGTCATGACCAGGGAGCTTCAGCTGAAAACAAAAGCCCAGATGTGTAACACCTTGAAATTCGTTGAAATAAGTAGCAGGAGGCCAAGAATGAAGTCCCCAAAGCTGGAAACAACAGATTTTAAAAACACAGTACTGAGAAATCGCGCAGTGAGTGCGCTTTAAAAATGAACCTTGCCTGTGCTTCGATGAATCTAGGTAAGAGGAAGAAAGCCCACTACCCACTGATAGCGCGCGAAATTGTCCGTTGGCTGCTTTAGCTCAGGCTCCAGCAGCCACCCTAAAGGTGCCTCCAGGAGTGTCTCCGGTTGCATCTCCGTTGCGTCTCCATCGAAGGCTTTTGCAGGGAAAAAATTTCTTGGCAAAAATTTTGGATAGAGGATAGGGAGAGTGTGTTTTTGTTTGAATCGCGAAAATGGCATTTTGAAATGGTCCTGCAAATGATTTTCACACGATATTTCTTTTCAGCAGACAAATTTTCAACCTGGACGGGACTTTAGGCGGGATACTTGGGCGGGAACTCCACCTCAACTATTCTCCTTTAATATAATAGATAGATTGTTAGAATTTCATTAATTCATTACTTTAATTTTCATATGTTACATGAAATAAATATTTTACAATTTTAATTCATGTTTACCTTTATTTTATCTTTTTTTTTTTATTTGGATTTTATTTTTCAATAATTCTCCAAGTTTTGTGTTGACTACTACTACTACTACTACTACTACTACTACTGTTGCTCCTACTCCTACTGTTACTGCTACCACCACAACCACCACCGCCACCATTACCACTACCACTACCACCACTACGACTACCACCACTACGACTACAACTACTACCACTACCACTACTACCACTATGACCACCACTACTACGACCACCACTATTACTACCACTACTACTACTACTTTTTAAATTTTTAAGAAAAGTTGTGCTATAATTTTTACTTTGTCTTTGATAAATATTATTGTGATTATAAAATATTAATATTTCAACTTTTATTTCACGTTTACCTTTCTTTTATCTTTTTATTATTTCGATTTTCTTCTTAATAATTTTTTTAGTTTTGAGTTGATTTATTATTATAATTCTTACTTTAATTTTTAAAAAGAATTATGTTATAATTTTTACTTCGTCCTTTAATAAACATTATCGTGATTACACACGCACACGCGCGCGTGCACACTCACACATGGAGAAACTAGAGTTTTTTTCAATTTCAATGAAGCCGTATATGGTACAAATAAATTTTATCAAAAGGAGTTCTTAAATACATTGTTGACAAATGGTATCTCATCATATAAATTAATCTTGAAAATAAATTCTCCAGTGATCATCTTATGGAATCTGGACTCATCCAATGATATTTGCAATAAAACAACAATGATTTATTGTGATTTCAAAAGACATATCATCCATGCAAAAATAATCATTAAACATCATGCTGAAAAATAAGTTTTTCATCCACATATCATATTAACACTCCAGCAAACTATGAAGGATATTCATTTAAATTCAAGATAAATAATTTTCAATACGTTTATACTTTACAATGACTTTTAACAAGGGCTCAAGATAAATAGCGCACACTATTTGAATATATGTTTTAGAACAATTCCTCTCATAAACAACTATATGTAGTACTTTATTGATATGATCCGGACCAGACCTCGAAGGGCGAAGTCGAGTCATCGACAATATGACAATGATCTACGTGCAAAACGGAGCAAGTTCCATGTTGGGGTCGAGCCGATAAGAGGGACGAATCAAGCCGAATCAAGGGGTCGAAATTATTTGTGCAGAAAAGTCATTACGGCCGTAATGGAGGACCTTCACGGCCGTAACCCATATATTCACGACCGTAACTCTTACTATCACGGTCGTAACCAATTATCGAAGAAAAAGGATGAATTTCAGGCAGAACAGGGCTTACGGCTGTAATGTCCAGTCTTACGGCCGTAACATCCAAGCCGGAGGCATTTCACGGCCGTAATCATTGTGTCACGACCGTAACTATTGGTGCAGTTTTGGATCCGAGAGGCCTTTACGGCCGTAACTGGGTAGCGGCCAGATTTTGCGGGATTTTAATTATTTTATTTCCTTTTTGGTTTTTAAGTTATTTGCCTATTTTATTCTTTTAGCTTAATTAGAATTCTATTTTGAGTAAATTAGCAGTTAGGTTATTTTTCTTATTTATATTCCTTTTTCATGATTGTAAAGAACAAGTTTGAGTTTTGAGATTAATAATATTTGAGAGAGGATTCTCCAAATTGAAAGGTTGAGTTTTTCCATTTTTTTGAACTTATCAAAGATCTGGTCTTTGTGACGTTCACCCAACGAACTTATCAAGGAATTGACAACCCTTGTGGAGTTCACCAATCTTGGTTCTTCAATTCGCATCGTCATTAATTGCGTCGTGATTTTCGGGTCAAGGTTATACAGTCAAATCTATTTTTAATTCCGTTATTTATTTCTTCGTGTTCTTGTTATTTTCGCGTCAAATCTGATTTAGATCTTTCTTAGGCTTAATTGTCGTTATTCCGCGTTGTTCGACAAGATTCCTCGATTGGGATCGCGTCATCTAGTATCAGAGCTTGGATCTATTTCAGATTCTTGCGTTTCTTGTTAAATTTTGATTTTCTAGATTTTTTTCGTGTTCTTCGCGTTCTTCGTGTCAGTTATACTTTTCTTCAGTTTAATCCATAGGAGTAAGTCCCAAAAATTCAAAAGTGTTTTTCTTGTTCGTTTTTCGTCCAAATCTAGTTCCATTTTTTCTGCCATACTCGTAGTCCAATTCTCTGGCAGATTAAAAAAAAAAATTCGAAAATTCCAAATATTCCCTAAATATTCCGAATTTTCTCAATTTCCAAATTTCCTTATTCTTGTTCGTGTCTTAAAAATGTCTGATAGATAGGGTTCCACATCTTCATCTTCTGTTGGAGACAGGAAACAGCTCAGGGGTGTGAATAGAAAGAATGAACAGGGTAATGAAGATATTGCAGCAATGAGGGCACAATTTGAGAGGTTTATGGCTCAGATGGAGAATCGAGGTGCAGAACGTGAATAAAGACCTCGTGATCAATCTCATGATGGTTCTCGGGTTAGGAGAGGTAATAGGCGTGAGGTTGGTATGGATGATGAGGACATGGGAAGTGAGAGTGGAAGTATATCTTTGGGAAGTATGCGAAGGAGAGATAGAGGAGATTTGTATGAGAGGAGGCATGATAGGGAGCGTCGTGATGCTAGGAGGCATCATGGGGGTAGAGATGTTGTTGATGACGACCTTGGGAAAATTAAAGTGAGAATACCATCGTTCCAGGGTAGGAGTGATCCGGAGGCGTACTTGGATTGGGAGACCAAGGTTGAACGGCTATTTGATTGTCACAATTATTCAGAAAAAAGAAGGTGAAATTAGCCATAATTGAATTCACAGATTATGCCAATATTTGGTGGGATCAGCTAGTGACAGGTAGGAGAAGGAACCTTGAGGAGCCGGTGGAGACTTGGGGTAAGTTAAAAACCATAATGAGGAAGCGGTTTGTACCACTCATTATTATATGGATATTTACCAGAGGCTGCAGGGTATGACTCAGGGGTTGAGGAGTGTAGAAGATTATCATAAGGATATGGAGGTGGCGATGATTCAGGCTAAGTGGTGGAGGATCGGGAAGCTACGATGGTTGGGTTTCTGAGTGGGCTGAATAGAGATATTGCCAATGTCATTGAGCTGCAACATTATGTGGAGCTAGAGGATATGGTGCATATTTCCATGAAGGTGGAAAGACAGCTAAGGCGAAAGGGGGGCAACAAGACACTCACCATCTTATCCTACATCACAACCGAAGCAGGAACATCATGATGAACATAGCCCGAAAGGGAAGGAGGAACCTACAACAAAAGGTAAAAATATTTCTGATTCTCAGACTACTCGGGATAGAAATATTAAGTGTTTTAAGTGCTTGGGTACGGGTCATATAGCATCCCAGTGTCCAAATAGGAAGCTAATGATCTTGCGTGATAATGGTGAAATTAGTTCCGAGGATGAATTTAAGGGAATGCCTAAGTTAGTGGATGTTGGGGCTAGTAGTAGTAGTGATGAGGAAGGGCTGACTTATGTTGTTAAAGATTCACTTGTTAATCGGCGTGTCCTTAGTACTAGGGTCAGGGTGGATGAAATTGGTGAGCAAAGGGATAATCTCTTTCATACTAGGTGCTTAGTGGGTAAAAAGGTTTGTGGTATGGTGATTGATGGGGGAAGTTGTACTAATGTAGTCAGTACAATGTTGGTTGAGAAATTGGGTTTGAGCTTGATAAAACATCAGAACCCTTATAAATTGCAGTGGTTGACCGAGTCGGGAGAAATTAAGGTAAATATGCAGGCTAGGGTCAGTTTTGCCATCGGGGGTTATAAGGATGAGGTGGTTTGTGACGTGGTGCCTATGCATGTTGACCATATTTTGTTGGGAAGGCCATGACAACATGATAGGAGGGTAGTGCACGATGGGTTCAAGAATCAATATTCATTTGTGAAGGGTGGGAAGAAAATTACCCTTGTTCCGTTATCTCCGAAAGAGGTTCAAGAAAATCAGTTAAAAACCAAGCGTGAGTTTGAAAAAAGAAATAAGAGTGTTGAGGTCACGACCTCAGAAAAAGGAGAGAATGAGTGGAAAAAGAAAAGAGAGTCCACCCCCAAATTGAGTTTATTTGTACAAAGGTTGATGTACAAGAATCCATGCCTTGCACTTAACCGAGCTAACCATTCCCTCCACAGTTCTATTAAATCTGTTTTACAGGGACATAAATCAAGCCATGAACTTAAGGCGGGAAAGAAGTTCATTGGAAAAAATGAGCATGCCAAAAGTCTAAAAGATCGCACGAAGCTTAAAAATGATCATCGAGCCTGGAAAAATAGGAGGAGTTTGAAAAGCCGATCAAAAATGGATTCGAGGTCGAATCCTTTTCAAGAGAGGGAGTATGATATGATCCGGACCAGGCCTCGAAGGGCGAAGTCGAGCCATCGGCAATATGACAATGCTCTACGTGCAAAACGGAGCAAGTTCCATGTTGGGGTCGAGCCGAGAAGAGGGACGGATCAAGCCGAATCAAGGGGTCGAAGTTATTTGTGCAGAAAAGCCATTACGGCCGTAATGGAGGACCTTCACGGCCGTAACCCATATATTCACGGCCGTAACTCTTACTATCACGACCGTAACCAATTATCGAAGAAAAATGATGAGTTTCAGGCTGAACAGGGCTTACGGCCGTAATGTCCAGTCTTACGGCTGTAACATCCAAGCCGGAGGCATTTCACGGCCGTAATCATTGTGTCACGACCGTAACTATTGGTGCGATTTTGGATCCGAGAGGCCTTTACGGCCGTAACTGGGTAGCGGCCATATTTTACGGGATTTTAATTATTTTATTTCCTTTTTGGTTTTTAAGTTATTTGCCTATTTTATTATTTTAGCTTAATTAGAATTCTATTTTGAGTAAATTAGCGGCTATGTTATTTTTCTTATTTATATTCCTTTTTCATGATTGTAAAGAACAAGTTCGAGTTTTGAGATTAATAACATTTGAGAGAGGATTCTCCAAATTGAAAGGTTGAGTTTTTCCCTTTTTTCGATCTTATCAAAGAGCCGATCTTTGTGGCGTTCACCCAACGAACTTATCAAGGAATTGACAACCCTTGTGGCGTTCACCAATCTTGGTTCTTCAATCCGCATCGTCATTAATTGCGTCGTGATTGTCGGGACAATGTTTTACCGTCAAATCTATTTTTAATTCCGTTATTTATTTCTTCATGTTCTTGTTATTTTCGCGTCAATCTGATTTAGATCTTTTCTAGGCTTAATTGTCGTTATTCCGCGTTGTTCGACGAGATTTCCCGATTGGGATCGCGTCATTTATCGCAGAATCTCAACTCAAACGATAAATGTTTTGGTAAAAACAGAAAATAAAATAAGAAAAATTGTAAGAAGTTGACAAAAATATTATGTAGAAATAAGTGTTATCGTAATTAAAACATTACATCACGTTACATTTTAATTTATTCAACACTTTCACATTATATACATAATCTCATATTAAAAAAAATAAAAATGAAATTTCATATATAACCTTTTAACAATTTTAATTTTTTCTTTAATGATATCTATTACCTATACTACTTTCAAAATAGTATAAGTACAACCAAACATTACGCATCTCATTTATCATATACATAAAACGTGTAACGCACGTGCTTACTACTAGTGTATATTAAATAAATATGCATTCAGGGCATAATTGTTGTACGACAATAGACATGATTTACCAGTTGATGTTTGTAGTAGTATAAAGTGTCTTTAAGCGTGAAAAAAAATGTTGAACTAATTTAATAATAGCTAGAAAAATATTATAAAAATAGATAAGATTGATATATATATATATATATATGCTTTGGTTAGTTAGTTGAAATCCCAAGTAAAATGGCCGTGTTCGAATCTCGCTGGTGATTGATGACCATTTTATTTTAAATCTACATGTAAAAAAATAAATATTTGTACCAAATGGCCACAGTTCTGGATTCGAGCTAGTGACCTTTCCTAATGTTGAGACCCTGCCCTACCAACTAAAACACAAGCACTGTCGCTAAATATTGTGTTTTCCACATTTTTAATGTTTCCTTTGTTTTTAATTGAAAACGTCAAAAATGATTAGGGTCCGTTAGATAGCGATGGTGAAATTTGGGTGGAAAGAAAATGAATTCCACGAAATTGAATTCTAGGTAATTGAATTACTGGGAATTAGAAGTTTAATGTGTTTGATTGGTTTAATTTTCTAGGTGGAAAAAGTAGGAAATTTTTCAACTTTTGTTGTTTGATTGACATTATTTTCCATGGAAAATAAAGTAATTTTTTGCTATTTTAATCAATTTTTTTTTTTTTTTTTTTTACTTTTTAAATATATTTGTACTTGATGATGATAATATTATTTTTTGGAAGGAAAATAAGTCAATTAACAACAACAAAATTGATTAAACGTGTCCAAAATCATTTTCCATCTATCATGGAAAACATTTTTCCACCAAAACCCAAAGAAAATCTTTTCCACCAAATCAAGGAAAATGGAAAAAAAAGCGGGGTCCGCGGAAAAAGTTTTACATGGAAAATTTTGTCAAACAAACAAACCAAAAATGGGAATTGAAAAACATATTCCATTTTCCATGGAAAATTTTGTATAATCAAACAGGACCTTATTTTTTTTCGCGTTTTGTGATTCATTTTTTTTTGATTTTCAAAAATGCATTTTTGAAAATAAAGAAGAGAACGCGTTTTCACTTTTCAAACTTAAACGTCCATTTTATAACCTGTGTTGATCTGTACACAATCACTCGTCGTTAGCTGCCATTTGCCAAGTCCGATGGAAGTTTCAATTTGACGAACTAACCAGTATGCTAGGTAAAAGGAGGCATGGACAAAGACGATGAATATAAACTTATATTTCTTAGTGGGTTTGATAAATTTATTTATAAAACAAATTTATAAATATCACATTTTCTTAACTCACTTTTTAATCATACACATTTTTCAAAATCACTTTTTAATAATATAGTTTACTTAAAAAAATCAAATTTCTTGTCAATAAAAAAAAAAAAAAACCCACCAAACATAGGCTTAACTATAATTGCAATGGCCTTGGGCGTGGTCGGTTCGGACCCTCAGGGTGTGGGCTACACCTTTTTCCGATCAAAAAAAAAAAAAAAAACTATAATTGCAATCTCTATGTGAATATTTTTGTCATTAGTCATTTTCAATATTTGTTTCCGTGGCAAGCGAAGCACTCATAACTCATAAGCTATGAGAGGAGATCTTGAATTTGAGACTTGTATGGCAATATTAGGTTATTGTTGCACCCAATTTTCAACTTTTTGGGTCGATGTCAAACTTTCGTCTACATATATCCCAAATTTTCTATCGCTACTCACAAGACAGTGTTAGCCCCCGTTTGGCCCCTGATTCTTGGGAAATTTTTTTGGTTTTGAATAGTATTTTTGGGAGAATGTGTGGTTAAAAAGTGTTTGAAAAAATAAAAAATGATGCGCTTGACGAAGATGGATGGTTGAGATTGGGTGTTGAATAAATTTGATTTTTGAAAAATAGGAGCCAAACAGAGACTTAATAATTCGACCTAAAACTTCATCTCCAGCTAATATCACGCTATTATTAAAAAATAAAAATAAAAAAACTAATGAACACATTTTCTTTTTGAACAAAACAACACCCATCAAGATCGTCATTCGTCAGTCACATGAGCAACATCACCGTAACAAAATCGTTAAATTTACTAACATAAAAATGGGGTGACTAAAAAATGACATAATTTGAAAGTTTTGTGAGCAATAGAGTTCTTAATTTAAAATATTCTGGTGGACATTTATGCATGCAATTACGATTTACGACATGCTTAATGTGAACTCTCTCCCTCTCCCTAATGGCGTAGCCACTGTATTTTTGCGTGATTGCGTGAAATTCGTTCAGAATCGACACCAATTGATCGATCAATTATCCCGTTCAAGCTGACTCACCCTCTCACTTATCAAACATTCGCATTTTCATCACCACTTTTCATTTTTTTCTTCTTTAATAATCACATTCCATGGATCTCTACTTCTTTCTTTTTTCATGCTAATTATAAATAAAATAAATCTGCACCTTCACTTTTATTTTCTTGTTAGTATCCGAGTATTGATTAAACGCCCTAATATTTCTAGCCATTTCGTCCATTTATTTTACATTTATTTTTTTGGATTCTTAGCAATTTAATTAAACTTGAGGGTTTCTTCAAGGTGGGCTTGATCTGGTCTTGAAGCTTGATTAATCGTGGCTACATTGCGGTGAATTCGATTAATAAGGGCATGCGTTGATGGTGAAATTCAAAAACGATAGAATTTATTGGAGACAAATATAACATTTGATGGGGAATAATTGTGTAGGTCCCAATGTGGGGAAAAATGGCTTCTTGCAGTCTGTCACTGCTGCAGTCTGGAAAACCAGGGAGCCGGAAACCCTCCCGGCCCCCAATCAGCAGCAAGAAGGAAATAGTAGCAACGAGAAGAATTTAGAGGGTAAAAGCTCTGGTTCTACCACCGCGCCTACACAGCCAATAATTGCCGGTGAGCAGGCCAAACCAGGCGAGCCCCAAAAGTCTGAGGAGAACGAGGCGGGGCATGGTAACAAACCGAATCACTTTAAGAGACTATCAAGCGTAGGCCTACAAGTTGAATCAGTTTTACAGCGAAAAACAGGGAACTTGAAGGAGATATATTCATTGGGAAGAAAGTTAGGACAAGGGCAATTTGGAACGACATTCTTATGTGTGGAGAAAGAAACTGGAAAAGAGTTCGCATGCAAATCAATTGCTAAGAGGAAATTGATCAGTGAGGAGGACGTGGAGGATGTTAGGAGAGAGATTCAGATAATGCACCACTTAGCAGGGCACCAGAATGTGATATCCATTGTGGGAGCTTACGAAGATGCAGTTGCAGTTCACGTCATAATGGAGCTCTGTGCGGGTGGGGAGCTTTTCGATAGGATCATACAGAGGGGGCATTACACGGAAAGGAAGGCTGCTGAGCTTGCTCGTATAATAGTTGGAGTTGTAGAAGCATGTCACTCCTTAGGGGTTATGCATAGAGACTTGAAACCAGAAAATTTCCTTTTCGTTAATGAGCAAGAGGAGTCACCACTTAAGACCATTGACTTTGGTCTCTCAATGTTCTTCAAGCCAGGTACTCATCTACAAGATTTTCGTTTAGCATTTGTTAAATTATATTGAAAATGATGAAAGAAATGGACCTTAGAAGTACTCTTCTCAGAACATGGATTTTAATCCTTTGTCTAGTCATTTGTATGAATTACTGAACAGAAAAAACCCACAGAAAGTAAGAAGTAAGTTTAGGTCGCATTAAAAGTTGTGACAGTGTTATTATGTCTATGTAGTTCGAGGGTTAAACTAGGAATGCCCACTCTACCTCTCCAAGTAATGTCATTAAAGAGTACGTGAGGATGTCACTAGAAAAACTATTCTGGCTTGTTATTAGACAATATTAATAAGATATAAAAAGAAGCTGAAATTTTGTTCATTGTAACACTGAGTCCTGTCCAATCCTAAATCCCAAACATGCTCTTGTAGTCTAGCAAGTTATGGTTTAAATGCTACTTAGTGTTTGTCATGTCCATTTGATCAATCTACTGAATTTACCTATTTAAAGATATTTGAACTTGAAAAATAATGACACACCTCTTCTGTTAGCTTGGTATAGCATGACTACATTTTCTCTAATTCACTGGTAAGTGAGATGACAATTATTTTCCAGCCATGAGCAAGAAAGTCCTGATCAATGTTTACCCTCTTTAGGTTTATCTCGAAAAAATATTTAATGAGGCTGCCCCCTTCATATTTGACATTTATTTTAGAATGCCTCATTGTAATACTCAGACCAGAAAAGTTTAAAAGATTTGATAGGTACTACTCATACCAACAAGGTGCACATTCTTTTCCGGAAGTCTATCGTTAGAAACTCCACAGTTAAGCGTGCTTGGCTTGAAGCAATTCTATGATGGGTGACTCCCAGGGACATTTTCTCTGGGACCGTGCGAGTGAGGACAAAACATACTGAAAAGACCCATGTTGATACAGCGGGGACAATCGGCTATCTATAAGGCAACACGGGTCGTTACAAATGGTATTTGAGACGGTCTCCAGTCGAAAATCGGGAACTAAGTGCTATGGGGGACAAAATGCTACGCCTTAGGGCGAGAGTCACATCTTGAACTTGTAGGAGCTACCTCTAGAATTCCAACGCCTGACAATGAATCCTTAAATGGTTTAAGTGCGGTGAGGATGTCACGAGTCTAACAAGGGGTGATTGTAATACCCATATGAGGAAAGCTTAAAAGATTTGATAGGTACTACTCATATCAGCAAAGTGCACCTTCTTTTTCGGAAGTCCATTATTAGAAACTTTACAGTTATGCGTGCTTGACTTGGAGTAATTTTATGATGGGTGATCGCCTGGAAATTTTCTCAGGGAGCATGGAGTGAGGACAAAAAAATGCTAAAAAGACTAATATTGGTACAATAGGGACAGTCGTCGATTTATAAGGCAACCCAAGTCGTTACACTCAGCATATTCTTATCTAATGAAATTATGAAACCAACAGAATATCCACTATTATGACATATGCAGACAAAGTGAAGAAGCCTGTGTTCCATAGAATTCTTTTATTAGTTTCATAGGTCAAAGAAGTACCCTAAACCTTGTTTATGCATCTCGTCATTGGTTGGAGCCTTTTTCTCTATATACTCTGTTGCACCATTGTCGTTTATATTGATTTATCTGAAAATGAATTTCAAATCCATTCGAGTAGTATATTTGGTTTTGGGAAGTAGAAGTAACAGTAGTAGAAATGTTGCATTTTCTCTATGCATTTATATACTCATAAGTAGCTGTTGATAAATTATTGTCCTACACCTTTTGATTTAAGAGATGTTTTTTATTCCCTTTTTCCCATTCTGCTGATATTTGCAAGGCAGGTACAGGATATTGAATATTATTAAGTTTGTGGTGAACATGTCAAAATCTTATTTGTGGTTCCATATTCTCTACATCCCACGCGTGACACCTAGAGATATATCCAGTTAAGAATTTAGGCTCTAGAGCACCAGAGAAAGGCCCGTTGATAATCATGGAGCAATGCTATGTGGTCGTTGTCTTTCTTTGGATTTGTTTATAGATCATTTTTCCCATTAAGGTGAGTTATAATTAAAGCCTAGGGAGGTTTGGCAATCGGGGTTGCAGGAACACGAGACATGATACGGACGTGCTGACACATGATTTTTCAAAAAGTTAAGACACGACAAGTTGAAGATACGCAAATTAATTTTTTTATTTTTAATTTATTATCATTTTAGTCTAATATACAAACAATACATTGTATAGTTGTTGATACAAAATGAACATGTCAAATAAAAATAAACTCGCAAGTCAAATTTATCATTTTTCTTAAATGGTCAGCGTTTCTTTCCTTCACGTTTCATTTTGAAGCATAGAGTGTAGCTCCGACACGTGTTGGAGAGTGTCTGACGAATATTGGTGTTCGACAAGCTGGCTCTAGAAGACTGTTTGTGCAACCTAGTTGGCAATGGAAAGAATGTTGTCCAGGCTCATAAGGGTGATGGTATATTATCATGGGACAAGTTTTAACATTTCCTACACGTACAACATTTGCTTGAATGTAGAGAGGTAAATGAAACAAGTTAAAATTGCAATATTAGGTGCAACTGTATGGCAAACCAACGATAAAAAATGTGGAATGAGGTAGATATGTTTTACAACTGTGATGCTAGGCATAAACCTCAACGCAAACCACTAAATTTGAAAAGCAAAATAAATCCATAGTAAACCAATTTACAAAATCGTTTTCAAACAAACATAAAATTGATAAATAAAGTATCTAATAATAAATCATGAAATTAGTAACAATATTTTAATCTACTACTATAAGTGGAGAAATCTTAAAAGTATCCCATCATCTTCCTCTTTACTAATAACCTTTTCCCATTATTTCACCTCATTTTCTACTTGGGCAATGATAGTTTAAGTTATGCTCATAATGTTCTTAGAGTGCCAGGCATGAATTTCAACTGCCGTGTCCAAAGTTTATTATGCACTTCCATTTATTGAGTCCTAAATTCCATAGTATCATGTAAAGAAGTTGCTGATTCAAAGATTAGCGAATAGGCCCTCAAGCTGATTTGTTAGAGCCACATGCACTCCTATGTTTTTTACCATCATCCAACGACAATAGAGAAAATCTTTCACTGTGCCTATACACTTTTCTCAAAACTTTGGAAGCATGGCATTGTTTCAGACCATGCATCCCTTCCAAAAAGTGCTAAAGTTCTGAATTTTTTGTTTCAGATAAGTGGAAAAGTGAAGTATAAGTATTTGCTATTGGCAATCCGCTTGCAAATCTTTTGTGGTTTCACATGTTTGAGTCAAAAGTTTTTGGAATATGGTTGGAGTCATCCTAAGCTTTGTTCTGCTTCTGATCATGAATTATTCAATGTTTAATCAATTTTATCCTTCATATATGTACGTTGTGAGGGGTTGCATGCATTTGTATTAAAAACTATCCACGTTCTTGCACTATTGTTTTGGAGGAATCATGCATCTTTTCTTACTATTAGATGTAGCTTCCCTTTTGTGTCTATAGCTCCTTGCTTTTTAATGACTTTTTCTCATGCCAGATCAAGTGCTAATATTTCCTCTTCTCAGGTGAAACATTCAGCGACGTGGTTGGAAGCCCTTATTACGTAGCTCCAGAGGTATTAAAGAAGCACTATGGCCAAGAGTGTGATGTTTGGAGTGCTGGAGTCATTATTTACATTTTACTAAGTGGAGTGCCTCCATTTTGGGACGGTGAGCATTTATTTTGATCTTTGTTGTTTTCTTGCCACTTGAAACTCATTTTGACCCCAATTTTCTTGCATGTGTTTTGGATCAGAAATGGAACAAGGGATATTTGAACAGGTTTTGAAAGGAGAACTAGATTTTGTGTCAGAGCCTTGGCCTAGTATATCCGATAGTGCAAAAGATCTTGTCAGAAGAATGCTTGTTCGAGATCCTAAAAAACGGCTGACTGCACATCAAGTTCTTTGTGAGTATCCTATATACCAAAACAATTCTTTTAAGTCTCGCTGTCTCGGGGAGCCAGCCATGTTCTTTTGCAAGTTTGCTATGCATTAATGACATGTTTGGTAAAGTAGATTAGACTGGACTGTATTAAAGAAGAAAAAGAGACTATAATCTTGTATATTTTAGTGTTGAGTACAATCTAATGTCACATGCACTATATGTGGTAAATGAGAAGTGATTCTTCATCCCACCATCTGCTAATATAACTTGACTTTCTATGGACAAATGACGATTCATTTTTGGAGCATATATAGCACATCAAATTGCTTTGTTTTGCTGCAGAATTTCAGAAAATCAGTGTTTCTTCAACTTCCAGTAGAAGTTGCACATTTTTCATTGGACCAGTATACTCAAACACAAGGATAATTAGGAACTTTTTAATCAAGTGTAGAAGGGAAATAATGCCTGAGCCTTTGATGACAGCTGCAAGAGAGATAATATGATAGGTGATACTATTTGAACATGGTATTGCTGGTCCAATGAAAGATTATTTTTTTCCTTGCAATCGTACATAAGTTAGTGTATATAATATGCCAAGTTGGGGATTTTTGCAATTGTGATTTGGAGCTTCTTTTACAACCTTATAGCATGATTATTTCTAGAACATTTGAGTAATACAGATATAAAATTGTTACAACTCAGCATTGGATAAAATGCTGTAGAAAGTATTATTTCTGTTGGTCTGTCTGTTTTGTGACCTGTAAAGCTCAGGAAACAAATTACAACCTGCTGCTCTCTTCTAGGGAAAATAGTAGGAAATTAGAAGTGGCTCAAAAACTCTTTTCTATATGGCCAAGATAAAAGGATCCATGAAAATTGTTTAAGAGGTTATAGAAATCGATCTAAAAATGTTAAAAGCAGTCATAATGCTTAAAATATTCCAAAGGGAAAAGCACAAACTAGAATTGGAGATCACGTAAAGATCAGCCCACAATTATTTCCCCAGTCAACTCAAGTATGAGGTGGTATATACACGACACAGATAATCATGCCGTTATTAGTGTATATATACTGTCATTAACTAAAATTGAGCAAATAAAACCAGTAGCACAGTCAATAGAGCTTAAGACCATATGCGAATCTATAGTTTTATACAGCTTTGGGGGTGGGGTGGGGGTGGGGGTGGGGGTGGGTGGGGGGGGGAATTAAAGCCCAATTGCGCGAAAGCAGCTATTTATGTTATTCTGTAGTCAAGTGTTTCACATCTGAGTGACATCTAATGTTATAATGTGTGTAGGCCACCCATGGGTCCAAGTTGATGGTGTTGCTCCCGACAAAGCTCTTGATTCTGCTGTGCTAACTCGTTTGAAGCAGTTCTCTGCCATGAATAGACTAAAAAAGATAGCCGTTAGAGTAAGTTAATTCAGCCCTTCAAACTTTTCAATATGTATTTCTTGGAAAAACAGTAATAAGTTACTTATTTTAAACTAATTTTATTTACCCTTAAAAAGAGCAATCTCTTTTATTTATAAGAAAAAAATTAAATAAATGATGGGTTTATTTTATTAATGCAATAATTTCGCTGATTTCATTTCACCATGCACTGTTGGAGAATACAGTCTTATATGCAAGAGCAAGGAGTAATTTTGTTTCTTCGAGTAAAGAGCTCCTATGCTATCTGATAATAATTTGTATCAATCTCATCGAACCAAGTCCCATCAATTGAGTCACTATTTCAAGAAACACGAGACATCAAATTTGTACACGTAAATAAATCTAACTTTGACAAGAGAATGTGTCTAAGACAAGATACAAATGATGTACATGTAGCTCTCTCTAACAACTTAAGCTTTTAGATATGAAAAGAAGCAAATGTCCTAGTTTCAAGTTTCAACGTCATCCATTTAATGAACTTGTACAGGATAAAGCTTTGATGGAAAAAATGAACCTCGCCTACATGTAAGGGACACGTTGAAACAAGATTTAAATGATATGTATGTGCTCTCTCTAACAACTTAAGTTTCAGATCAAGTGGTTCAACAAAAAAAGAAAAATTGTGAACAAGATTGGCAGAATTGCCACATGAAATTTGTATCAATTCTGCAAAGAAATAACCTACTTGTGCTTTCATTTTACTCATATTGCGTTTCATGAAACTTTTATTCTTAATTTGGATATAGCTTTTAAGAACATTTTTCTTGACATATATAAAAAAGTGAAAAGGAGAAGCATGTTGTATTGTTGTATACTATATTATTTCATGTGTAGTGCCAGTACATTTGGCAATATATCTAACCATCTCTGTTTCTTATACATAGGTTATTGCCGAATGTCTTTCTGAGGAGGAAATTGCAGGACTTAAAGAAATGTTTAAAATGATAGACGTGGATAATAGTGGACAAATCACATTGGAAGAACTGAAAAATGGTTTGGAAAGAGTGGGCTCTGATCTCAAGGATTCAGAAATAACCAGTTTGATGCAAGCTGTAAGTGCAAAATGGTTAACCTCTTATTATTCGCAATTCAGTCGCATAACAAAAGTTATGTCAAACTTAACTGGAATACCTATTACTTCATGTCTCATATTTATTTATAGAGCTATCATTTATGTTAAAAGTAGTGCCGCATGGAATGACTTTGTAGATAATCAGAGAAAATGCTATAAATAATGTGAAAATCTGCGCTGGACTACTTCTAATGGTTAGTGAAAGCGACTTCCAAAACCTCATTTTTGAAACTGATAAATTTGGCTTGTTCAGAATTCTGCAAGGCAGTACAAGCTCTTCATTTACTTTTGAAGTTACTGATGAAATTGAGTAGTTTAATTGATAATTGAAGAACCCCCTTCTCTGAAGTTTAATTACATGTTTATCATTGAAAATATGTGATGTGCTAAATGAGGAATGACAAGATCAAGAAGATTTTTTTTTTTCTTTATGGTTTCAACACCTTTGCTTTCTTCTACGACTAAACTTTGGGTTACATGGCATTTACATGGATTTAGTCCTGAAACCAAATAGTTTTTCAATAATCAAACAACGGACTATACCTTGAACTTTCCTCGTGAAATTTATAAACTAACATAACCTCATTGATTATCAATGACATTAGATCCTCTTCATACATGGTAAAAAATCTCATTTTTTATAATACAGGCTGATGTTGATAACAACGGAACCATAGATTACAAGGAGTTTGTAGCAGCAATGCTCCACCTAAACAAAGTTCAGAAAGAGGATCACATGTTCGCAGCATTTTCATATTTTGACCAAGATGGGAGTGGATACATCACCCATGATGAGCTTCAACAAGCTTGCGAGAAATTTGGTATCGGAGATGTTCAACTAGAAGAAATCATCCGTGAAGTAGATCAAGATAACGTATATTCTCAATCTTTCCCCTTTGAATATTTGAACTTGTTTGCTTCGATTTTTGTGGATAAAATTACTCGAAATGTAGAAGAAAATTTCTATCTCAAACTTTTTTCTATTTCCAGGATGGTCGAATTGATTACAGTGAATTTGTGACAATGATGCAAGATTCTGGTTTTGAAATAAAGGGATTGTCAAAAAGCTGAAGCATGGGCTAAGTAATGCTCTTAAGCTCAGTCATTATTGAAAATATCTCGTCTATTACTGCGTATTACTAGGAAGAAAAATTTGAGTGCTTTTCTATTGTATAAGTGTTTTTTGAATGTAAAAAAATATTAAAGAGTATCTAGATACGGATAGTGAGTTTTCCTTATCCTTTTTAGTGTGTTCATTTTGTATCTTTTATTTGGTTATTGGTTTTTTTTCTTTTGTCTTAAAAATGGGGTTATAATTCTATATATCATCCATATTTTGACTTAAACATTTAACAATAATTTATGGGAATTTGAAAATCCATGTTTCATATGTTTTAAAACCTTCTCTCGAACGGTGAATTAAATTTTTTTTTCTAAGGAATTTGACTATATTTCTATGACAAATTCAAATATGTAGAAAAAAATTATCATTTTGTGAACACTTTTTAGAATTAAACAAACCATAGGGGTATATTTATACCCACTATCAAACATTGTGTCATTTAATTCAAATCCAATAATTTTCCACTTCGAACATAGAAAGTTATTTCAAACATTATACAACTAGTGATCAAATGATTGCATAACAATAAAAAGCACAAAATCAATTGTTCAAACTCATAAATTACTTAAATTAAATAATAATTCAAAATCTGAAAAACAAAGCATCATCACAATCCTAACAATAAAAACTCAGCCTAAAAACATGAAAAAGATAAATTACATCAAAAGTAATTGGAGTTTATCACCCTTTTCATCATGTTCTAGAATAATCTTCAATCATATGTCAATTGGTCCTTAAAAATTCGACAGGCCTGCAAATGATTTTTGATAAGTTTGGAACCCTGAATTCGTGCCTCGAGTCATGTATTTATAGATTTGATCGAAAACTAGGTTAATTGGAAGAGAAACCTGCTAAAAATGGTACAAAAGCCCAGTTGCGGCCTAGTCGACAAACCGTGTGACCGCGTGGTACAACTTCATGCGATCGCGTGGTTGTACCAAATTCGGCTTTGTTTGATTCTGAACATGGCATGTGACCGCGCACCTATACATGGTGCGGTAGCACGGTTTTACCTCCAAATTGTAATTTTCATCTTTCAATTGTTATAAATTGGTTCTCATTCTTTTATTGTTCTTCAGTCCTTCAACTTTCAGTTGATGTAATTAAGTCTTTGAACTTTTGATTTCTTTATTTTTGCTTCTTTCTTCAACTTTTCTTCCAATTCGCAACTTGATTGACATCATAACTCTTCTTTTGCACAGTTTAATATCATCCAATTGCCTCTTTTTTTGTTTCAATTTCTTTGTTTTCTTGATTTTGGGATATTTTTGAAATATAATAAATAATAACAAAATGAGTAACAAATATTCTCAAACGAATATATAAAATTCTAGTTTTGATATTTAAATAAGTGTATAAATTAGGCTTGTCATTAATGGAATCCATGCCTATCCGGGAGAAGTCACTAATCCCCTTTTACTGCCTAGACTAGATAATACAAAGAAAATTGTCATTTCAATATAAAAATCATGTCTCCTACAGACAGTTATATTGACTTTAATTCCAACCGTATGTATAGCTTTGCAGCACTCTGAAGAAGCGCCAAGGAAATTGGATCCCAATAATTTCAGTTCTATCAACTCAACAAAATTGAAAGGCCTATATTCCAAATATCGGTTCCATGCTACAATCATTCCTATTTCTTCATATTCCTCTCTCACCTGCTCTTGCATCCACAATCGTCCCCACCACCCCACCTCTCTCCCTACTAGGTTGGTACCAAAGCCCTGTCTCCCTCTCTCTACATATACATACATGTATTCATATAGTATAGTTGTTTTGTGTGCTGCACACGTGTATGCATGTGGGATCGAATCTTTGGATTGGGAAAACTTGATTTCGTGTTTTTTATTGGAACAAAATGAAATTCTTTTCGTGGGTTACGTTAGGTTGTCTGGAATCAGATGAATTTGGAATGAATGAAATCGAATTACTATGGGTTTTTAATTTTATTCTCCATTAGTATTAACTGTGATGAAAGTTGAAGCTTGCTCTTTCTGTTATTTCATTTCCCCTTCATATTTCTTTCTCTCTCAAAATGATTTAGTGGTTTAGTATATGAAGTTGCTTGATTAGTTGTTTATGAACTGTTAACTAAAATAGAGATGATTGAGATGATACCGTGTTCTTGGGACGAAGCTAATGGATTATGGAATATAATTTTTTGATCCATACGCAGTTCTCTAATCTCGGTCCTCAAGCCTGGCTCAAAGTGTAGAGCAATATTTATCCCGGAATGAGTTACTGATTTTGCATTTTTCATTTTGATTAGAAGCAAGAAAGAATTTATAAAACCTATAGAGCAAAATCGTGTAGAAAACACGGGAATAGACAGCACTGATGACATAGTGACGTGCGTGTACTCTGCATCAGTTATTTGATAATTGGATATGTTGAGACAGATATTATCTCAAAAACCAAAAGCTGTCTCTTTGTATATATACCAGTTTATAAGAAGGATAGGGAGTTGGAGAAGAGAAAGGCCAAAATTTCTCAACTAGTAGATGTACTGGGTAACCTTTTGGAATTTAGTTATATCTTTGTTGAAAGTATGCTAGCATTCAGTAAATATTATTTCATGGATGAGATGAACCACTATATAAATTGACAATAATATCCGATTAGATCCTTGATTCAGTACCATCCAGTCTTCATATAACTCCACTACTTGTCAGTTGATCTTCTGCTATAGCCGTGATTCCAAGCAAAGAACATATTTCTTTGATGCTTTGTTTTGTGGTTGATTAGTATCTATATTAGATCTGGTAGTTGTAGCTGTGACTACTGAGCTGACAAATCACAAATGTTAGACTATGTTATTTGTTTTGAAGATGCCTTTGTGAGACCTAATCACAAACAACTATTATTTCCGGACATTATGATGTTCAATATTTTATTCTATTAGCTCATTTCAAAATTGTAGTTGTACGAGATATATTACGCGTTAATCTGTATTTAGCTGTGGAACAGCAAAGTCGAGTTCATATACATATGTCTTTTACTTCCGTGTCACATAACATATCAAGCTGTCATTCTTTTGGGCATCATTTACAATAACATAAATCACTTTATGAGACTTATTCCTTTTTGCATAAAATCAAAATAATGTGCCATAACCTCCTCTATTCAATTAGTAGAAGTTTGAGCACTGGATTACTTGGTCATATTAACTTTTTTGCTCACATGGTCAATTTTAATAGCAGAGTGAAATTATTATTAAGACAACCATGAATCGGCTTGCTGGTGTTGCGCGCCTTATGATAGTCTCAGATCTTGATCATACAATGGTTAGTTCTTATTGTTTTTCCTAGTCACTCAAATTGGATTGGACTAATATGAAACTCTTTGTCGTAGGTTGATCATCATGATCCCGATAACCTCTCACTACTCAGGTTTAATGCTTTGTGGGAGTCCAATTATCGTAATAATTCCTTGTTAGTGTTCTCCACTGGAAGGTCACCTACACTGTACAAGGAGCTAAGGAAAGAGAAGCCCTTGTTAATCCCAGATATAACAATAATGTCTGTGGGAACTGAAATAACATACGGTAACTCTATGGTACCAGATGATGGTTGGGTAAAAATTTTAAATCAGAAATGGGACAGGAATGTAGTTACAGATGAGACGAAAAAAATTTCTGAACTTACACTTCAGGTATAGTTATAGAATCTAGTGTCTGGTTGTTGATACATACATATGATTGCACATTTTCAATACATTAAACTTGTACACGCATGTTCAGTACACCAAATCTCATGCACCACTACTTTAAGATGACCTTGAATGTACTTTTATGTGCGCCAAGATAAAAAAATACTTTTGCTATATGTGTTATGTTGACCTTTTGGAATCATGCAGTCAGAGACAGAGCAACGACCGCACAAAGTGAGCTTCTACATTAAGAAAGACAAGGCAAATGACATAATAAAAGTTCTTTCTACACGTTTGGAAGAATGCGCGGTATGATGAAACTTTCTTTCTGTAGTAGAAGTGGGACAAGATCAACAGCGATGTATTTGCATAAAACCCAGTTATTTTATGGCCAGTGGAGATGAATGCAAAGCTTTCATCTTCTTGAATATTCTCTGTATTTGCAAACAGTACTCAGACCTTTTGCTTTGTGATTGACAGTTGGATGTCAAAATAATCTACAGTGGAGGAATGGACTTGGATATCCTTCCACAAGGTGCTGGCAAAGGGCAAGCACTTGCTTATCTGCTAAAAAAATTCAAGGCTGAGGGTAAATTGCCTAATAATACACTTGCTTGTGGTGACTCTGGAAATGACGCCGAATTATTTAGTATTCCAGACATACACGGTGTCATGGTTGGTATTTCACTAATTTTTCATAGCAAGTTTATAAGGATTTTTTCAATCTCGTTTTGACAAATGTTGTGTGAACTTGCTTCACATTTGCAGGTCAGCAATGCCCAGGAAGAATTGTTACAGTGGCATGCTGCAAATGCAAAAGATAATCCAAAAATAATTCATGCAACAGAGAGATGTGCCGCTGGTATTATACAAGCCATTGGTCACTTTAACCTGGGTCCCAGTACATCTCCTAGAGATATCACGGATTTGTCTGACTCTAAGATGGAGAAATTCGATCCTGCTTATGGAGTTGTGAAATTTTACTTGTTTTATGAGAGATGGAGACGTGCAGAAGTTGAGAATTCTGAGCTTTATTTAGCAAATCTGAAGGCAGTTTGTGTACGTCTGATTTCTTTTTAACTCCTGCAGCTTCTACTTTTAGTGCACGTTTAGTAAATGTTTTGGCAT
This sequence comes from Ligustrum vulgare, assembly GCA_963555705.1. NCBI lineage: Eukaryota > Viridiplantae > Streptophyta > Magnoliopsida > Lamiales > Oleaceae > Ligustrum > Ligustrum vulgare. Next base: position 23,568,594 of record OY743176.1, read on the forward strand.
ATCTGTTTTATTGAATCTGGTTTTAGGAGAGTCAAAATTCAAACCAGGAAATTAAAATGACTCTCATTTTAATTTTGTAGGTTCAAGGTATCTGACTCTTGTATTGTTTATTCATAATAGGCTGTGTTTTATTAAAAAAATCTAAAGCTGATTATTTATTTCATATGTGGTTTTGCAATTGCTAGGCTTTACATAAAATGAAACACTGTAAATTTTTGTTGCAACACCTTGACTGAGTAGATAGGTTTGTTCAAGCTGGGCACGTAAAATTGTTTGTTTTTATCTGTTCCGCACCTCACGTTATAGTTCAAAGCATCAATTGAAGCAGGGATAATCAAGACAACAAGAGAGTGCTGGTCATGACATGATTTGGGGTTACCTTTCCCAAGAAAGACATGATTTGATGTGCGAGAAAGGCACTTCATTTTTGGAGTGGTACGATTAGGCCTGCCCTTCAGTTGTTCACTGGGAAATATAGTTTTATGTGATCAACATAGCGCACACATTTTGCTTCTAGATTCTTGTTTTCCATCCCTTGAAACCAAATCCAGATACTGTCCTGGATGAGAGAGAAAAATGAAAAAAGAAGTGCCATCTGTTTGCTGCAAGACTGGGTTCATTCAGGCTCGGCCTGAACTCCCATTAAGGTGCTATTTCCTTGGTCTTAGTGTTGGTAATTCATGCTACTTGATGAGACCTTTACGAGTTCAACTACGGTAGGGTTCAATTATGATAGGAGATGTATTCTTCGTTGTCTTGAAATAATTTTTGAAAATCTAATTAATTGTAGAATCCATTAGGAACCTTCCTCCACCTAATTACCAGCTTGCCTCCATTTTAGCATGAGATTGAGCTGATTTTTTATTTATTTATTCTAATCCTTTGTTGACCATTTTTTATTTCTATTTTGCTCTCAGTGGTCATCTGGCATTCTTGTCCACCCGTCTGGCATCGAGCAATCTCTTAGTGACTGCATAAACTCATTGAGACAATGTTATGGGGACAAACAGGGGCAAAAATTTCGGGTTTGGGTAGATCAGGTTTTATTTTCACAGATTGGTTCTGACTCATGGCTAGTGAATTTCAAGAAGTGGGAGCAATCTGGTGAGCCTCTCTCGTTTTACTCAACATTATGTTCATTTTTATTGAAAAATTATAGCTCTTTATTTATATTAAATCCTGTATGCACTGTTCAATACCCACTTATAGCAACACTAAAGATGTTCAATGGAGTCGCCTTACATTCCCTATTCAGGTTTGATATTATGCTAAAGCATTCATTTTGTGGTTACTTCAACATGGTGCACGATGTAACAGATTACATTAATATTTGGGTTTCAAAGTTTGATGGATCCTATGTTTGGTAAGAGTTTTTTGTTTATAAACAAAGAATGTAATGTTTTCAAGTTAAAATATATGTTGAAAAGTGATTTTGGGAAATGTGTGTTGTTAAAAGGTAGTTTGAGAAAATGTGTTGTTTGGTAAACTTGTTTATAACCCAGTTTACCAAACGGAGGCTTAATATTTAACATAATTATAGTACTGAACTTTTAGATTCTGCTTGTGCTTATGCTTCATAGGTGGGAAGTCACTTTATGCAATCTAACACCTATTCTTGTTAATCCTACTTGGTTCCACCCGTTCTTGCATATATATGATATTTGTCCGTTGTAGTTTGGAAATCACGTATTCACCTACTTAATCAACTTGTTATCATTTTCTAGTCCTATGTAGTATAGTTGCTGGAATTTTTTATATTGTTCCGATACAAAACACTCCTTAGTTATATCATATTTTGATGCTACCATCCAATTTGAATTTGGTAAAAAAGCTTGATTTTTTCTTCTTCTTCTAGTAGCTTATTTTAACTATGTGCTGTCTCATAGTGGTAGTTTTGTGGAGATGTGGCAGAGTGGTAATACTAATTAAAATAGAACTGCCAACCTTTGATGCTTGAACTCGCAAGATGCCAAGATGTCAACTGAAAAATGCACCTTAGTTGTCTAGCATGTAAAATGTTCTCTTAGCATAGATGGCTCCACGAACTAATCTAGCTATAATTAGATAATTAAAGCCGTTTTGTTTTTTAAGGAACATTGTCAATGTGGCGCCTCTTGGTTAGATAATGAAGAGGTGCACATGTGATGAATCACACGACCTACTTCTTTATTACCCAATGTCGAAGCGTCAGCTTGTCATATCTAATTTTCATGTCCCAAAAAAATGTTCATATAGAATAAAAGTTTTTTTTTTCGCTGCTCTCTCTGACAGCTGACTGTCTTGTGTAGGTGAAGGAAGGCAGGGTTGTCTAACGACTGCTGTATTAAGTTCAAAAGTAAAGTTTATATTTGTAGAGCCGAATTTTCTTCCTTCCAATGAGATTTTTTTTTGGTAACATGTTCAAAATTTGCTTCCAGGATGTGACTGTTGCAAAAGGGCTCACTTGGCTTCATGTCCATCAAACATGGTTGAATGAAGCAGGTTCAAGCAATGGCATAACCTGGTTCATCTAGATCGCACCCACAGCCCGACTCCGGTATTTTACCATCTGACGTGTTATTTCAGAATAGATGCGAAGTCACAATGTAGCTATTATACTTCTCGTACTCTTCATCGTACATTGATATTTCACGTATCACTCCCAACTATCCGAGAATGGCTTCATTCTCCATTATATACGATTTTCATTTAAAATTACTTGCAATATACATTCTCTTTAAGATTACTTTATCCTGAATGTCCCTCTTTTGACATATCTTTGATATGAAGGATTGTCCATTATACTATTCAATCATGTTCAGTAGTACGTACCAAACATTTACTATGATTAAATTGGCACAATTTCGTATTGAGTTGGCCTTAAAGGTGAATATAATCAAATTCTTGTAACCTTAGAATGAATTTAATCGATGTACATGTGAAACCCCCCCCCCCAACCCTCCCCACACCTTTTTTATTTATTTATCATCTTTATGGTTATAACAAAAGTTGTTAGGTGTGGGCGTGGTTCCCTATGGTTCTGGTTCTTAGGAAATCGAACCGAACCGATTGTTCTTTTGTGGTTCTTTTTTCAAGAGAAGAATCGAACCGTTCGGTTCTGATTCCGATTTTCTAAACTAAAATTTTCAAACTTAAGCGATAAAGTCATGGTAAATTCCGGTTGGTAATAGTCGTAAGATGGTAAGGTCATCGATCTTGATCAAAATGCGAATACAACATTTCAAATCCTTGACATTAAAATATTAACTTCATTTCCAGACAATAATGTATCTCATCATTCGCGTGTATATGCTCCTTCTAAAAATTCTTCAATTTTTGCTCGTAATTTTTTTACATTTTCAGGGAATAGTTGTACAAGTCCATCAAATCCTTGAAAATAAGATAACAAGTAATTGTAAGATGAAGAGTGAAGATTTATTATTTGTTAATTCTTGAAGAACTGACGGCTGAATGACAGAACCAGTAAAATAAAAATGATTTTTAATCTATGATTTTTTGTTTATTACTTATTTTGCTTATAGTTATTGTAATATTGAATGAGTTAATAAGTAATTGATATTAACTAATGAACATGATAACATGCATTAAGATTGAGAATTGATATTTTTTTATTATTTTTAATCTATATTTAAAAAAAATAAAAATAAAAATCATGTTTTCTTCTGGTTCTGAACTAAGAATCGGAACCAGAACCGATGGTTCTTGATTTTTAGATCCAGAACCATTTAAAATTTTGATAGAATCGGACCGGAACCTAATCGAATCGAACCGTTGATTCTGACTCTTTTGCCTAGGCGTAAAAGTTGTTCTAAGAAGAAAAAAAATACTCCGACACTATTAATAAAATTTTGTACAAGTTTACTTTAGGAAAGTAATTTACTCGAAATTTAGTTTTAGAAAAATCTAAATCACCGTTAAAAATTCTATGGGAGGATCTAATATGTCAGCAGCCAGCCAATGCGAAAAAAATATTGGATTATTATTATTATTTAACTATTTAGATTGTTCTCTTAATCTTATCAAATCAATGAGTTTCAACGTAAAGTGACAAAAATGAGAGACGACAAATTTTCAAGCTGTGTAGAGATTAGATGATACGAAATCAAGAGAACGAGTTTCTTTTCTTTCATTTTCTTTTTTCCTCTCTCTCATGACATCTATCTGTACACCGTTATATATACAATCCGAAGAGGAAAATACTATTAGGAATTAATTACCCCAATTCAATTAATACACGTCAATTATCAATTGCAAAAAGTCACAATTCAACTACAGAATTTCAATCATATTCCATATTCGATATTGATAAGCAGTTGGATTAAAAAAAAAAAAATTCTCCAATTACAATTTAAGTTCTCCAATTTTTGACAATTTGAGGTAATTACCCAACAATAGCGATGATAGAATTAGGTGGAAATGAAATTAATTTCGAAGAATTGAATTCTTGAGAATTCATTTTGAGAATTGAAAATTTAATGTGTTTGATTAGTTTAATTTTCTAAGTGAAAAAGTTGAGAATTTTTCGAATTTTATTATTTGATTGACATTATTTTTCATAACAAATAAATCAAAATTTAGCTATTTTTAAAAAATATATATTTTAAATTTTTTTCACACATTTGAACTTGTTGATGATGATGATGATGATGATGATGACAATACTACTAATAATAATAATTTATGAAAAAAAAAGTCATTTACCAACAAAAAAGATTGATGAAAATGATTTGCCACCCAAGGTGGCAAATCAATTCTCATCAAAGTGTATAGGGGCAGATGCAGCCCATGTCTAGCGCGATTCATGGAATACGCTGAATTTTTGGGCTGCCTCAGGTCAGCCCATGTAAAAAAAAATCTTACTTAATATTAAAGGAGGAGAATTTCCCTCCAATTTGACACAACTTTTTGTGATTTTTTTATACAATATTATATATTATATATTTCATTTATTTTCACACTCAACTTTTATTACTTTCACACTTCAAAGACCAAAACTCAACTTTTATTGTGTTCACATTGCTACTTCCACTTAAATATTTTTATGGAGATTTTTTTTTACTTATTTATATTTAATTATTTGTGTTTAAACATCTCTTTTCATAATTTTTTTTTTTTATCTTTTAATGTTTTGAATTTTGCAAATAAGTATTTGTGTGCAGCCATACAAATTCAATGCAAAATTTTCAGTTCAAAATTATATCGAAATTGTATCACGCATCTAATACTAAATAAATCTTATTGTATAAAACTTTTTATAAATAATCTTATTTTTTTAGTTATTTAATACATCTAAAAATTTGAGCTCCTTTGTATTGCGTTCTATTAACTTAATTAATATTTTTATAGAAAGTTACATTTAATACGTAAATAATTTTTTTCAATAATTGTGATATTTTATTGGTATCAATCTTATGGATGAATAATTTCGTTTTGTCATACAAATCTAATATCGACTCATCTCGCCAATTTGACACAACTTTTTATGATTTTTTTTATACAATATTATATATTTTATATTTCATTTATTCTCACACTCAACTTTTATTGCTTTCACACTCCAAAGACCAAAACTCAACTTTTATTGTATTCACACTGCTACTTCCACTTAAATATTTTTATGGAGATTTTTTTTTTTACTTATTTATATTTGATTATTTGTATTTAAACCTCTCTTTTCATAATTTTTTTTTTATCTTTTAATGTTTTGAATTTTGCAAATAAGTATTTGTGTGCAGTCATACAAATTCAATGCAAAATTTTCAGTTCAAAATTATATCGAAATTGTATCACGCCTCTAATACAAAATAAATCTTATTGTATAAAGAAGTATTCCAGAATTTGTAGTCATATAAAATCAAGAAATGATGGTATTATCTCTTATTTGTGAAATTTATTTATTTTATGAAAATGATTTATCTAATTTCATATTGAATTATATTTATCCAAACGTTTCTTCCCGTGCATCGCACGGGTGATTAACTAGTATTTTGTAAAACAGAAGAACCAGTGCCCAAATGCATCATTCTCAGGTTCTGAATATGTGAATCATTGAACCTTTTACCTTTCTTAAGTTCTTCAAAAAGCCTCAAACTCAAACCATCGATCCCGCCGCCGTCAAATCCATCACTGATGTCGCCAAGTGCTTGCTCCGACTCCAACCAGCAGAACTCGAAACTCTCGCTGTTGGCTTGGGTCTGCTTCCTCCTTCGCAGCTCCGCTGGCGCCTGGCACACGACAGTAAATTTTTTTTTTCTTTTTTTTTTTTTAATCTGAAAAAATGGAGATGAAGACATAACATAAAGATTGAAGACACTAATTATTTCATTCATTTTATGGCTTGTGCAATGCTGTGCGTAAATCGTAATGTGTTCTATTGTTTTCTCCAATTATTATTTGTTGCACAGATTTAATTGTTATTTGTTGCACATATTTAACTTTATGCCTATTTTATTTGTGCCCATTTTATGCATATCTTATATTGATACTAGTAATTAGTTTTGTAAAAATAATATTGATTTGGCATTTGAGGGTATTTTTAATATATTTAATTAGCTTGGTTTTTAATTTTCGTTATTTTAAGGTACTTCATTTGAGTTGAGATTTATTTACTTGTCATTTGTGAAATTAAGTTTTCTCTATTTGGCTTAATTTTTCTAAAAAAAAAAATTTCCCCCTCCCCCAATGTCATTTAATTTTAGCCCGCATTGACTTGAAATCCTGACTCCGGTGTATAGAATTTGTTTGCCTTAAAAATCAAGAATGACACAATTCACAACTAAAGGAGTCAAATGAATTCATAGACAAAAATATGCAATCAAACAGAAAAAAGGATGGAATATATCAAATGAATTCCAACTTTCTAGGCAAATCATGCCAATCAAACGCTCCCTAAGAATATTGTAAAATTGAAATGAAGATAGTGGTATATTTATTAAAAATATTATTATTTAGAAACAAAATAAAATTTGAAAACAAAAACCAAACAGCTCTCCACTTTTGAATTTTAACGTTTTACAGTCTCAACAGTCTAAAAAGCGTATCAAAGTTTCAAGCACCGGGTCATTCTTCTCGATCAACGCACTTGACTTCAAGAAAATAAACCGCTTGAGGTCTCGATGCTAAAAGCCATAGAAGCGCCTCCAGTTAAATTCCAAACAGTAGTAAATAAATAAAAAATATATATGAAAAAGGTTTGAGAAGAAAAACAAACAGTAGTAAATAAATAAAAAATATATATGAAAAAGGTTTGAGAAGAAAAACAAAAGGGCCCAACCGGGTTCGAACCGGTGACCTCTTGATCTGCAGTCAAATGCTCTACCACTGAGCTATGGACCCCTTGGTGACGCTGAATCCCAACATTTTATTTATACTGTTAATTATTCCACAAATTGTATTACATATACAATAATAATGGTATTATGGTAATGTAATTCCTATTAGAAAAACATAATATTAGTTCGCTTTAAACTTTGATGAATCGATTCCTTCACAAATTTTACTTGTAAAATATTTTAAGCTCCAATCTTTATCTTTATCTTTATATATATTATAACAATAAAGTTTCCAAATAAAACACCACACAGTTTTCCGTCTTTTTTTACACTTGCCTAAAATAGAAATTCATGATTTATAGAAATTAAAAAAAAAATTGTGATTATCTATATAAATTTCAAAATTGCTCTTATCTAGAGAATATAAATAGTAACTTGGAAAATAGTTTTACTTCATTATTATTACAAAAATTTGAAATTTGACATGCTAAAGAAAAAATCAAAATTTGCTCAACACAAAACTCAAGATTAACCATGAACTGTTCAAACATATTTTAAACATCTTGCACTATCATCTATTTCTTATCAACTAATGAAAGAAAAGTAAAAAGAACGAATGAATGTTATATATTGAAAATGAAAGAGAATCGAAAATATTAGATGATATATTGTCATGTAGTGTCTATTCCAACACGAAGAACGTGACCTAAAATAAATATTGTTAAGCATTTATTCCTATAAATTGAATAACCAATATTTTATTTTATTTCAAATTTCGAATTCAGGTAAAATAATGAATTTTTATTTTAACAAAGTTTCATAAGTAATAAAAAAATGAATTATAAATTTGAAATAAAATAATGAGCCTATGAATTATTTCCATCATTTGGTAAATTATTTTGTTGATAAAATGGGTAGTTAAAAATGATTACTTTACAATAATAATAATAAGTTAAAAATAATGTTGATCAAGAAAAAGTCGAATATATCTACTAAATATTCACTCAATGTTTCGAGTCAATGAAGAAAATTATAATAAAATTATATTGCTAATTCAGATTAAATCGATAAATAACGAGGATAATCTTATCAATTATTTTAAATTGAAATATCACTACATACTATTAACGAAAATTATTTTAACATTTCTTCAAATAGCTTTTTAACCATGTATACTTTTTGTAACACATTTTATTCTCATTGTTTATTTTTCCATAAAAAATCTTTTATAACCACACAGATAAACGTCTATTTAATAATTAGTTTAAAAATTTTGTTTATAAATAGCGACGTGACAATATTCAATTAGTTTATTTTGAAATACCGAAATAGGTGAACAAAGAATTGCTTTCATCAAGAATTGGGCTTTTTTTTTTTAAAATTGTCGAAAAATGTGTACCACGTGGACGGGTATAAACGAAGCCCATAAAAAATAAGATAAAAATTATAATCTATGTCGTTGAGTTTTTTGATACCCAATAAATCCGGACGATGATGTAAAACAGTTGTGGGAATAAAACGACACCTCGATAGATAGTTCGGCTCGATAACGACTCGGGGCCACTCGAAGTGATTTAATTGGTAATCGCTCGTGGCCCACTTGGACGGCTCATTTGTTGTGGACATTTTGGATAAAGGCCTTGGACTTAGGTAGTCGACCCATTAGAGTGGTTGTCAACTAGTTTGTGTATTGGGCCCTTTGGGAGTTTAGCCCAATCCATGACCTAGCCCATTCCACCCTATAATACTCCCTATCGTTGCCATTTTGTTGGTGTGTTCTGAATAAGGAATTTGAACTATAGAAAAAGGAAGAACCGGTTCTGAGAAGCTGGCCTACTGCTGCCTTCACTGTTCATCTTCTTCCTTGGTGATAAAGTTCATCTACATTTGGAGCAACCAAGGTTGTGTGTTTGTTGAGTCGAGCTAGATATCGAGGTGTCTTCGTGAAGTGATTACTGAGCCCGAGGTGTATCAAGATTCAACTACAAATTAACATGGTATCAGAGCTATGGTGAAGTAGCTGGGCGAAGGAAGCAGTAGAAGAAGGTTGAAAATCGGACCAAGAAGCAGTAGGCAGTGTGGAGCAAATCTGTCCAGTTTTTCCAGTTTCTGACCGGACTGAAAAAGTGACATTCCGGCCGATCCAGAACTCCGATCGACGATCAGCCACCGCAATCATAACGGGCTCTTCGAGGAGAAGACTCGCCTGAAATTTGGGGGCAATCCGACGGTTGAAACATAAGTTATTCACCGGAGAAGAAAATGCTGGCGGACTGAAAAACCACGATTCCAGCCAAACGGGAGCTCCAATCGCGAAACGGTCACCACCGTTGGGTTCGTGACGAGGAGGAGAAGCTTCCTGTGTTTTTCGGCATTTTCCGGTCTCCGGCGACATGGGGGGTTTCTGGCGGCGGCGGCGGCGGTTCCGACGGCGGTCCGGCGAGGCGTTTCCTGACAGAATCTTCAGCTCGACCTGCTCGTCCCATTTTCGAAGTCCATTTTGCAAAATCAACTCTCGATTATACGGACATTGAAAAGTCCGCTCTGGTAAATTGGCTGAAACTGTTTAAATTCCTGCAATAGCAGACCATCGTGTGGGTTGGTCATTAGGATTGGGGGTTATCATTGCTTGAAAACCATTGCCTGTTGCTAGAATTTAGGTTTTAATTGTCTTACCTGCTTACGTACTTGAGGTGTTAAGCTACTCTAAATTGTTTGTTCGGTCTTTTGATTGTGTATTGACGAATTTCCTATTTGTTGTGTTATTTTGTTAATCATGTTAGATTCCTTTTGACTTTAGGACTACTTGTTGTGGTTATTTTTCAATTTGTGATTTCTTGTTCATTTCGTGTCTTAAAATGGCTGCACGTTTTGATTTGGGGATTTTCGATGGGAAAGGGGATTTTTCCATTTGGCAACAAAAAATGAAGGGAATTTTGGTTCAACAAAAAGTTTCAAAAGCTATTACTGGCATTAATCCCGCTGATTTGTCAAAGGAACACACAGAAGAATTAGATGAGCTTGCTTACACTTCAATTATTTTACACCTATCTGATGCTGTTTTGAGAAAAGTTGGTAAACTTAAAACCACGAAAGAACTTTGGAAAAAGTTACAGGACTTGTATTTGCTTAAAACTACTTCTAACAAAATTTACTTACTCCAAAAAGTTTTCAGCTTTAAAATGGATCCTACAAAGGATTTAGATGACAATCTGGATGTATTTAACAAACTTGTACAAGATATTGTTAATTGTGATGAAGAGGTGTCTGAAATGTACAAGGCCATTATTTTACTTAATTCTATGCCTGAATCATTTAGAGAGGTTAAGAATGCAATTAAGTATGGTAGAGACAACCTAACACCTGAGATTGTCATAGATTCCCTTAGGAGTAAGGAGATGGAAATTAAGGCTGAGAACGAGGTTAAGAGGAGTGGTGAATTGCATATGTTGAGGGGTCACTTTAAGCATAAGTGTCATATTCAAAACAGGGGTGACTCGAGTGATGACTTGAGTGATGATGGTGGTAAGAATAAAGGTAAGAGTTTGGACAAGTCAAGGTCCAGTATGGGTGGCAAGCGATGTTTCGGCTGTGGTAAGAGTGGACACTTTATAAGAGACTGTCCAAAGAAGAAGAAAAAGGGGAGAAGTGAGACGAATGTGATTGAGTCTAGTTATGACCCTAGTGTGATTGAGGGTGATCCTTATTGATAGGGTTCCTAGTTACTGCATGTGCATCTGTGTGATCCTGTCTGCATGTGTGTGATTACTTAATTCGATGCATTGTTTTGTGTAGCATTTCACGTTGTTTGATATGTGTTATTTTGCATGAATTTGTGTGTAATCAGTCTTTACTTAGTGTAATGAGTTGGCATGCATAGTGGGTTTGTGATGCATTAGTAGTTAGTGTGTGTGAGTGTATGTCTTTTTGTAATGTGTGGAGTAGATGCCTGATAGTGCATTGATGAGATGTACGGGGGGTGAGTGTGACATTTGAATGTCCTGTAAATCACTACAACAAAAGTGACCTTTTACGACATGAATTTACGGCGTGCATATAGGGCACGCCGTAAATCTTAATTATTTACGGCGTGCATAAAATGAATGCCGTAAAGGAATATCTTTTACGGCGTGCATAATTAGCACGCCGTAAAATTTCATTTATTATCACCTTTAACGGCGTACATATTCGCACGCCGTAAAAATTTAAAAAAAAAAAAAAAAAAAATTTTTACGGCGTACATATTCGCACGCCGTAAAAATTTAAAAAAAAAAAAAAAATTTTACGGCGTACATATTCGCACGCCGTAAAAAATTTTTAAAAAAAAAAAAAAAATTTTTACGGCGTACATATTCGCACGCCGTAAAAATTTAAAAAAAAAAAAAAAAAAAATTTACGGCGTACATATTTGCACGCCGTAAAAATTTAAAAAAAAAAAAAATTTTTTACGGCGTACATATTCGCACGCCGTAAAAATTTAAAAAAAAAAAAAAATTTACAGCGTACATATTTGCACGCCGTAAAAATTTAAAAAAAAAAAAAAATTTTTTACGGCGTACATATTCGCACGCCGTAAAAATTTTAAAAAAAAAATTTTTTTTTTTACGGGCTAAAATCTCCTCGGGCGCTTCCAAGATAGTATAATTTTGCAGAAGGGTAACGGACTTCGTGAGATGATTCGTTGTAAGAACTTGAAATCTGGACTTCAATCCGAATATGGATCGAGCTGAGTCGAGCATGGATTCCAAAGAGGTGGCACAAAACTTGGTTTCTCCTTTAAGTGGTGGAAATTCACAATGTTGTAGGGTATTTTCCATTGCTTTGGCTTGTTTTGAACCCTTTAGGAAGGAGAATAGTTGAAGAATATAGGGAAGATTTTCTGATGAGAGGAATAGAATCAGATTCTTGTTTGGACAGCAAAGGGGGAGACGTTGAAGGGTCTTTTATTGGGAAGTAGATAGGCATTTTCTTCCCAACATTAAGTTCATTGATATAAAAGAACACATTTAGTTGAGGATCCAAGTGATTCTCATGTGACTTTGAATGTTCATATAAATTACTGCCAGATTTTCCATTGTATCTTTCGATGTTCTCCCCATGTGCTTCAGTCATCTCGATGCGCTGCAATGGTGTCAAAATTAGATAAAACTTCGTAATATGTACTACTCAAATTTAGAGAAAAATATATAGAAACTTATCCGAAGCGCGATTACTGGATAAAGATTTATGCAGTTCATGAAATTATAGTGCAGAAAGAAGGAAGAAAACAATATACCTGCAACACAAGTAGTGAGCAAAAAAGGTGGACAAGAAAACCAAATCCAAAACCCATATTTTCTTTTCTTGTATCTGTTCTATGTCCAATAATCTTCAGCTTCTGCAATAATAATAATACCAAAATAATGACTATTTAGTATTAGGTAGTGAGATGCACATAGCTAAGAACAAGGAATTTCCTTTAAATATAACCTCATGGTGATGCCTTGTACAGTGATTTTCCAGAGAATATTGAAATGCTCTTATGGAGTTTGATTCTATTTTGATGGTTGAAAAATGGTATTTAATAGTTTATGTCCCTATCTGCTGAATTGGAGTTCTTCATATATAATCTTGATTTGATATTATTTAATTATTTTGTCAATGGGTTTGAAAGAAATATCTCAAGAGCGGTTAATCGCGATCGTTACAATTTACTTCTCTTTATAACATTCACATCAAGAAATACAATTAGATTAGTTAAAATCTCTAATTTTTTTCGGGATCAGCATTCCCCCATCCCATGTTGATTAAGAATTTAAAAATCTAATTATCGAGAGGTGGGATACATCCAAACTCAACTCGAATCTTAAATAAAATGATTTTATATAGTCAAATTAAAGGCAAATTCTAGTTTCTACAATGTCAAAAATGCAATCCAACATTAAAAAAAAGGTTATGATTTTGGATAGACTTGCAGAAGATGAGTAGACATTTCACATTCATATTGATCATGTTTCCAAAGGCTGCTTCAACTTTGACAATTTGAAGATGCCTATTAGTTGAATCATGAGGGTGGATATGTGGATGAGTGTCACTTTTCAAGAATTGGTTTGTACCAAACTATACTTTTCAAATTACTCGATTGTCTATCACAATCTATACAGATTTATGTTAAATCGAACGATTTGACAAAAGATATTGCATATCGGTAGAGTTCAGATTTGCTGTCTCAAAATGGTGTCTCTTTAGTTGTCCACCAAAATGGAGTTTTTCGATTTATACAGATTTATGTTAAAATGGAGTTTTATACAGATTTATACAGATTTATGTTAAAATGGAGTTTTTCGAAACTTTCAAGACTCGAATAAAACGCTATAAAAATATTCAGGCTGAAAATAACATATTTTTAAATTAAAGGATAGAGTTTTGAAATATTTGAACTCGTGGGCCGAAATGAAACATTTGGAACATTGGGGACTAAAATGTAATTTTTCAAAACTTGGGTTGAAGCTCAAAACGGATATTAAACTGTAGGGATTGAAATAATTGATTTTTAAAATGAAGGGACTGTTTAAAATTATTTAAAAACTTAAGGGGCTGAAATGATTAGTTTAAAACTATAAGGACTAATTTGAATAATTTTAAAACTTGGGGACTAAGCTGCAAATTTTGAAAATCAAAATATTAAAAACAAACCTTACTCTCTCTTTCCCAATTCATTTTCAGAACTGAAGAGAGAGAGGAGAGGCGCGACCGGGAGTGGCCCTCCGCGCAACCGGCCCTCAGCCAGAGAGTTGCCGGCGAAACGCCACCGCAGGGTGGCGGTTAGCGGCGACCAAGAAGGGGGTCAGATTTGAGGGAGTTTGGTGCGAGATGGGTGTAAAACCGAGACCAAAAACGAAGCTGAGTTCGTGATTTGCTATGGTTTTCGGCGAGCTTACCGGCGGTCGAGGTAGGTAAGTATCTTGGGTAATTTGTTTCTTGGGTTTGAGTTTGATTTTGGGCTGATTGGAGTTGGGTTGGCCGCAATTTTGGTGGTGCAGCAGGTGGTTCTTGGTGGTTGACGACGAAAGGGTTGTGGTGGTGTTGTGGAAATGGTTGATTGTTATGGGTTGAGTGATTTCTTGAGGTTGGGTAGAAATGAAATTGGAGGTTGGCCGTGACTTTGGAGTCTTGGCAGTGGGCTGGTTGTTTGGCAGTGGTGGTGCTCGATTGTGATGGTGTTCATCGAGTGGCATGACTGGTTGGAAGGATGGTGCAGTGGAGCTTGGTGCAGGCAGTTCAATGTGGTGATGATGATGATGATGATGATGAAGGAGGTGGCGGATGTGGTGGTGTTGCAAATGGTGAGGTTGAAGCTCGAGGTTACCTGGCTGTGGGAGGTGGCTGGAATGGAGTTGACAGCCTAAACTTTGATGGAAGGCTATTCATAATTGGCTTCATGGGTGGAACAAAAGCAGAAGTAAATCTTGCAGGGTTGCTACCAAGACGCCTCACAGTGCAGTGTAACATGCTTAAGCCTTCTGCTATTTATATTATTCCTCTGTTTCAACTTTGTTTGTTTATTTGGTCTATTCATGGAAGAACACACTCACACACGGAATCATCAAGGTCTCTTGCATCAGTATATGGTAAAGCTTATCCTTATTACGTACATTATATGGTAAGAACTGGTTTTTGCAAAGACAAGAACAATTATGTCTTTTAAGTAGTGCATTTTTTAAATGTAAGTTTGATAGATTAGGGCCCTGAAGCATTACCCTTGTACACTTCTTTGCTGATAGACTGCTCCAATCTTATCTTAGCCCATTCAGGTGGATTTCTCTCTACACATTTGTGGGTTACTTTCTGAAAAATGAAAAATGACTAAAATGCTCCAAAAAAACATAAAAACAATTTAAAGAATGTCCGTTTTGACTGTCTAAACGATCTCGAAAGGCTAAAATCCATCATACGTCACAGCGAAGCGGTGAGTCTTGTCTGGCTCGTCGAGACCTTTCCGAAAAGTACTTATGGGCCCAAAACGAACTGGAGAGTACTGGAGTTTGCAGTCACATTCTGATCTTCTCTAGTGGAGAATACCTCTAATGTTTGTGTGTCATAATTGTTTTTCTTAAAGACAAGTTTGATGGTTTATTGCAGCCAAAAACGGTGAATGCATTTCAGAGGGTTAAAGTTGATCAGGTGAAGTTTGTGGATGAGAGGCTTCAAGATAATTCGTACTGGGCAAAGGTTTGATTTTTTTCCCTTTTATTGATCCTTCAAATGCCATTGCATTTGTATATCTATTGACATTTTTTTATGGATACACTATGCATTTGCAAAATTTATATGTGCAAACAGATAGAATCATAGATATTGGTAGAATGTAGATATGTATATGTTTACGCGAATTTAATATTTTGACCCCATCAATGGTATTATTATTATTATTATTATTATTATTATTATTATTATTATTATTATTATTATTATACGTAGTTTCCTCACAGGATGGAGCCGACACTGGCTATGGAGCAAAAGCACAAGAAATTTTGGGTCAGGTCGGAGGAAGGTATGCTATTGTGTTTTATGTGCCGAAATACTGAATGTCAAGTTCACCTAGTCTAGTATGTTTATGGACAAAGCTCAGATAATATGTGTAATGAGCTCAGGTACTGCTACAGAGATGAACTGGGAAAAAGAAGATAAAAATGCGTAGATGGGTAGTGAACTCCTGTTGTAAACAGCATAAGTGGGGATAACTCACCGGATAATTTGTGGTTCTTAAAAAATAATAAAACATGCTCGTGGGGGTTTAAATGACTTATTAGTAATATAAGGAGTAGTGGGTCATGTGAAATGCGAGGATAATAATGGGTTGTAGTTATAAATGTGTGGTTGAAACTAATGTTCTATTTTGATTGCTAAGTTTAGCTTGCTATTGTTCTGTGCAGGTAAAGTCTCCCGATACAAGTTATGGCCAGGATGTGTCAAAGGAAGCAGAGTCAATGGAATTCCATGTTAAAGCTTCGATATGGATACTTTTATTTTTTACGACATTTTAAGTTTATTTTGAAGTAGTTGTCTATAGACTTTTAACATTAATTCCTATCTAGATTTTTGAGTAGGTTATGTGATATCAATTTTTTTGTATATTGTGTTGAATCTTACTATGATATTGTTTGTTTATCGAAATCACGTTTATTGATTATATATACATTAATGTGTTTTTGTTTTATTATTATAGGATTTTTGGAATTATAATTTATAGAATTTTTTTTTAAAAAAATAAAATCCTTATTTACGGCGTGCATTTTTGCACGCCGTGAACATTTACGGCGTGCATTTTGAACGCCGTAACTGTTCACGGCGTGCAAAAATGCACGCCGTAAAATATTTAACGGCGTTCAAAATGCACGCCGTGTAAATTTAATTTACGGCATGTGGATTTGCACGCCGTAAATGTTTACGGCGTGACTTTTTACGGCGTGCGGCTGCACGCCGTAAAAATGATTTCACGGCATGCAATGCACGCCGTAAAAGGCTAACTTTGTTGTAGTGAATCTTCTATTTGTAAATCCTGGCCGGGTGGAGTGTTAGAGACACTTTGATCACTTCTATTAAGTGGAGACCCATTATCCCCTTAAGTTGAGAGAAGTGATGTATTGATAGAGAAGCATCCCATAGATTTAGGATCTATTCTTGTTTACCAGTTAGGCATGTGTGGTGACCAATCTAGTGAGCATATGTGGCGGTGTGTGTGATATGTGTTCTCGAGGAGGGAGATGCACGGAATGGGATAGGATAATTGTGTGAGGTCTTTTCATGAGGTCATTTATGCATTGTGGTGTATATGTGTTGGCCATAGTGTTTGATTAACTAGGAGTTAGTCTTATATTCTTGTGTGAGCATGTTTGAAAAGATTTCTGTATTATCTTATGGTTATATCTGTCATCGCATGTTGTATGTTCTTGATTGATTACTGTGATTATCTGTCTTCTGCTTGGATATATTTGACCTTAGTCCTAGCGAGTAAATGGAGCAGGTATGATGTGTGTTTCAAGTACGAGACACGAGGTAAGGTCTGTGATTCCAATTTTGTTTGGATTACCTTGATTGCGCAAGTATAAACATTGTGTTGTTTTTTCTTGCAGATTGATTGGGTATCAAGGTGCAGATTTGTTGGGTTTTTTGATACCCAATAAATCCGGGTGATGATGTAAAACAGTTGTGGGAATAAAACGACACCTTGATAGATAGTTCGGCTCGATAACGACTCGGGGCCACTCGAAGTGATTTAATTGGTAATCGCTCGTGGCCCACTTGGACGGCTCATTTGTTGTGGACATTTTGGATAAAGGCCTTGGACTTAGGTAGCCGACCCATTAGAGTGGTTGTCAACTAGTTTGTGTATTGAGCCCTTTGGGAGTTTAGCCCAATCCATGACCTAGCCCATTCCACCCTATAATACTCCCTACCGTTGCCATTTTGTTGGTGTGTTCTGAATAAGGAATTTGAACTATAGAAAAAGGAAGAGCCGGTTCTGAGAAGCTGGCCTACTGCTGCCTTCACTGTTCATCTTCTTCATTGGTGATAAAGTTCATCTACATTTGGAGCAATCAAGGTTGTGTGTTTGTTGAGTCGAGCTAGATATCGAGGTGTCTTCGTGAAGTGATTACTGAGTCCGAGGTGTATCAAGATTCAACTACAAATTTAACATATGTCATAGTTAACATTTGTAATTTTAATTAACAATACGTTTCACAATCACACCACTTTTAAATCACACATTTCATTAATTTTTATAAAATATATATGTCAAATAGTAGTGAAATTCTAAATTTTGTCCCGTGCATCGCATGGGTGCAAATATTAGTAAGAACAAAAATGATTAAGAAAATAAATAGCAGTATAGACTTGTTTGCCAATTGTCATCTAGAATGATCATTTCGCAATACCATCTCTAAACAAAACATTATTATCAACAAAATGTATCGATACTGTACTTGAATAAATTCTAATAAAATGTTCATCCCAACTAAATAATTCACAATCAAGAAATATAAATCAACTGTCTAAAAATAGAAACTACACAATTATAAATTAGAACACACACACACACACAGAGGGATGGTTAGGTTTGAGAATTGAGATGATCTCGAAAAGTCAATTGCCATATTCCATTGATGGCATTTGACAGAAACTAAAGGAAAAGGAATTGTTTTGTCGTCCAAGTTCCCCCTCTAAAATTGATTTTTTTTCCCTCACAAATGCATCCTTTCTTTTGTTCTTGTCAGAAATTTTCATTCCAAAAAAATGGTCTGTTTAATAGTTTTTCACCCAAGATTCCTATGATCATTGAGAGAAATAGAGAAAATATTTAGGGTAGATACAGAAATTAAAAAGCTGGTGAAAAATGGATAATTCATTGGGAAGTTGTTTTATGACAGTTTTTTTCAGTTTCGGGAAGCGTGGTTATCATAGCCATGCAAGTTCATAAGCGCCTTCTTTCCGAATTCATGAAGAATGTGGAATTCGAAATTGGCCATGCAACATGTCCTCTCTCTCTCCTTCTTTCTTTCTTTCATTTATTTATTTTGTAAGTGTGTGTCGATTTATATTGACGCGTGAAAAGTCGACATGAATTGTTTTTGAGGTATCATCATGACCCGTTTTTATTAGGCTCATGCTCTTTTCGACGGCTGTTATAATAATGAGTTTAAATGATTATTTTCTATGTAAAGACCCTGTCTGGAAATATGAAGAGTTTTGATTTTTTTGATTTCTTTTTTATTTATTTATTATGGATGTGTGATTTAAAAATATTTAAAAATTCAAAAATTATGGACAACACTAAGAATAAATGGTTAATTTTGAATTTGAAAAGTTATGGCGAATTTTTATCTTTACCAAACAAGCTCAAAATGTGTGATTAAAAATTGGAAAGAGAAAATGTGTATCGTTAAAAAATTGTTTGATAAATTATGCAACTTAATTTTTTGTTTAAACGGTCGTTGCCAAACATATCATTACGTGCATAACTATGCATGGCACATCTCGATTGGAAACCCTTCTTATCATATCCGCCTTCCCCAACAATTCCACATTTTAATACTTATATAAAGTGTATGTTTCTTGAAATTAGGGATGGCAACGACGTGGGGAATCCTCGACAAAGATGGAGATGGGGGGATGGTGATGAAAAAGTATCCTGAACCGGGGGCAGGGACTGGGACGATCATCTTATCCCCGTCCCCAATTAACAATTTTCAATAAAATTTAAATTCACAAACAAAGATGAATATATATTCGATTAATGTTCAAAGGATGTGTAAAAGTTATTAGATTTAGAAAATGTTACCTGCATGTTTCCTTATATTGTCTGTACAAAATTAATTTAGAACTTAAAAAAAATATAAATTAATAACAAATAGAGATGTAAACTGGGATTTGTACATCCCCGACCCGCTCCGTCCCCGATTAAATGGGGACGGAGCGGGGATGATGATGATAAATTTTTAACGGGGCAGGGACGGGGAAAGACATCCATACTCCGTTGTCATTCCTACTTGAAATATAGGCACCACATGCAGGCCATGGCCTTTATAGCTCAAGCCCATGGACGGATCCAGCTATAGGCCAGCTCGTTCAGTCGCTTGTGCTGGATTCGATCGAATTTTCAATTTTTTTTTTGGATAAATACACATATAAGGAGTTCAAAAGATGAAATTTAAAATTTAAGAAACTTATGGTATTAACACAAAAATCAGATTTTTAATTAAAAAAATAGGTAATTAAATAAGTTGATGTCACAATTATACAATTTATGGTCACAAACACAAATCATAAATTTCATAGGTCACACATTATAAAATATGTCGATCACAAATTATAAAATTATTTGGTCACGACTTAATTTCAAGTCATAAATAATAAATTTATATGTCACGACTTATTCTCGGTCACAAATTATCCAATTAATCGGTCACAAATCACAAACATTAGATGTCACGACTTATTTCTCGATCACAAATATGGTTCACAGCTAATTTCTTGATCACAAATATTTGGTCACGATTTATTTTTTGGTCACAAATTAAAAATTTATATATCACAAGTTATTTATCAATCACAAATCACGAATTTTATAGGTCACAATTACGAATTTTATAAGTCAATTTATTTATCGGTAAAAAATCACAAATTTTGTAAGTCACGGCTTATTTCTCAGTCACAACCATGAATTTTATAAGTCAAAACTTATTTTTCGATCATAAATTATTAAATTAATCAAACACGACTCTCTTATTGGACACAAGTCACAAATTTTATAGGTCACGACTTTTTCTCTGTCACAAATTCTGAAAATTTGGGTCACAACTTATTTTTTTATTCACATTTTACAAATTTTGTAAGTCAAAACTTTTCTTGTTCACAAATCTCGATTTTATAAGTCACAACTTATTTCATGATCACAAATTTCAAATTAATTGGTCACAATTAAACAAATTCACGACTTATTTTTTGTTACAACTACAAGTTTCTTAAGTCACAACTTATTTATCGATTATAAATCTCGAATTTTATAGGTAGCAGCTTTTTCCTAGTCACAAATTTGGATTTTCTAAGTTACAATTTATCTTACGCTTTTTCCAACTGAAACGGAACGCTTCAATTACGTTTTATAGTATTTATATGCTGTTCGTATTAAATAATATTTCGTTACTGAGACCGTTGATGATCGTTGGTCAACGATCAAAAGTCAAAGTTTGTTCTAACTCAATCAATATCCTAGATTCGTCACTGCCCAATCCTCGCATGGTTGGATTGAAAATTGGCAGGCTTACCCACAAATCAACATCTTCCAATGTGTGGGGACACTGAATGATATCTTGGCACATTTTGGCCCCTCTTGAAAAAAATTGTATATACATTCATATATATACATAATCAAAATTGATCCGGTGTCAGCGAAGGGTATACACTATGATAATTAGGGGTGGTAAACGGGACGGACAGTTTGTGAGTTTGGTTCGACTCGTGAAATAACGGACTTGGACTTGGATCAGACAGAAAATTTAGGTGTTGGACAGTTCGGGTTCGACTCGTGAAAGCCCAACAAGCCTCGAAATGGGCCGGCTCGTTAAAACTCGTTTCAAACTCGTCAAGCCCATTTCAAGCTCGTCAAGTTCGTGTATAATTTTAAGTTTTAATATTTTAAATTATTTTAATATTAATAGAAAGTTACTTAAAAAAAATCAATAACCGAGTCCACGAGCTGGACTTGGGCTGACTGTGTGGGAGACGACCCGGCCCGACTCGGCTCATCTCCCACACGAGCCTCTAACGGTCGGCTCGTCTGCCGGATAAAACCCATCAGTCACAGGTCAAGCAGGCTCATCTCGGCCCGTTTGACAGCCCTAATGGTGTCCTTCAAGGAACAAGAACTGGGTCCCACGTATTCCCGAGACCCAACTCTTGTGCCTTGAAGGACAGCTGGCACTAGAGCAAGATTGATAATATAATATGCATTTGTGAATCTGCTTTCTTATGGGTGTCTCATATTTTGGGTTGTACTTTTCGTCATGGAAGAATAAAAAGGGAAAACATTTCGTGCTTTTGATAGTGTATTATACGATTTTCAAGATCCGCGATGGATCAAGAATTGAAGAAGAAAGTGAGATTTGTCGATGATGTGATGGAGTTGTCATCAGAAGATCGGAAAGCAGATCCAAAGAAGCATTTGCATAAGGCCAGCAGCCGGAATGATGGAGAAAATATAGATGGGCTGCCCCCCTCAATTGGCAAGCCTTGTACAAAGGGATTTTACCATATAGAAATATTAAGGGTTACACATAAATCTTCATATATAATCAAATGATATTTGTATTATATTGTTATATACACACACTGAAACACCTATCATATTTATGTTTTGGTATATTTTTGTGTTGTTGCAATGATCTTTTGCAGTAGAACCAGTAAATCTTGCTGATGCAATGACCTTTTAGTGATGTATGTTTTTTACTTAACTAGTATTTTCACCCTGTGATGCACGGGAATATGTTCTTGATAATAATTTCAATCAAAATTTATTAAAATATGTTAATTATATAATTATATCAAATAAAATTTGATGTGACCAGAGTCCGAACACAAGCCCAAACAAGAATCTTTTGATCTCGGAAGAAGGGCCGATGACTCGATTTTAAGCAAAGAAGGTCAAAGAGGCGATGGATAACCTTATGCAAGAAACGATGGATAAAACCACATTCTTGGAAATTAGAGCCTGTTTGGTAACGGAAAAAATTTCACCTCAACTTTTCAAATTCAATCTCTACTATTCATTTTACTCAAGCCCACAGTGTTTGAATTTTCAAGTTTTTTTAAATCACACACATCCATAGAAAAAAAATCACAAAATCAAAAAATTTCACATTACCAAACAGGCTCTTAAAGAAGCAAGTTTCATGTTAGATTCGAGCAGAGAAACCAAATGAATCAACGTTATTCAAGCAGTAGAAAACGGGACTCAGACAGGAGAACCACGCGATCGCATGGTTCAAAATACTGGTGATCACAACGTCGACAATTTAATCAAGCAGAATTGAATTCACATTAACCACGCGATCGCGCGTCATTCCAGCAAGCGATCGTGCAGTTCTATCGAGATAGATATGTTGCGAATTTTGAATTTATTCCGTTTTAGCTCAATTAGAAATCAAGTTTTTGGTAACTTTTTAATTTTCATCCTTATTGTTATAAAATGGGTTTTATCTTGTTATATTCCCAGTGAGATTAGGAAATAACTTTAGTACTTTTTCAATTAGATTATGTTATTTATTTAGTTTTATAATTAGAATAGGATTTTATTTCTTTGCCTATATATATGCTTGTTCTTTGTATTATTTAGATACAACTTTGAAATCAATATAATTCAGAAGACAAATTTACTTTCAAACATTGTTCATCATTGAACTAATTCCAATTCTTATGATGTTCAAACAATTGGGTGAGAATTATAATTCTTGTGATCACCCAATTGGGTGATAACATTGATTGTGTTGGTTGGTTGATTCAATAATTTTAAATCAATCTCTAAACTTTGATCGATTGGCCTTCTTTGGTATGTGTCAATTTTGGGTGGGTTTCGAAGCTACAATTGTTACGTGATTTGCATCAAAAGCATAGTACAATAACATTTTAATACAAAATATTATCGAATTCAAAACTGAAAAAAAGACAAAACTAATAAAAATAGGAAACGCATGTACAAAACTAATCAAAATTAGGAAATCTTGATCTTTATATGATTTTCCTTTTTTTTTTTTAAATTGTTTTTCTCTTTTTAAAAAATATTTTTATTTATTATTTATTTGTTGAACTTTCTTCGTGTAAATAAGTTATTTTTATCTTATTTTTTTATATGTTAAAATATTTTGAAATATAATATAATATAATAAATAAAATTAACAACCATAAATCTATATTTGTTTTGAATTGGTAAGAGCAACTCCAGTCGTGGTCTATATTAGATCCAATTTGTTATTTAGAACTCCAAAAGCGCTAGATTGCTATCCAATGAAGCGGTGTAAACGAGATGTAAAATAACTTTTTGGTCAAAATTGTATATTTTGATATAAAATTGTATATTTTGATATAAATTTGCATCCAATTTTGCATCTCACATGGCACAATGTATGTGCACTTTTTGGGCAACGATTTTTAAATTCAGATTTATCCCAAATATGAGGATAAATCAAATGTGCCCACTGCCCAGCACAGTCTCTTTGGGGCGTTTTTTATTAATTAATTTTTTAATGTCTTAGCCAAATTTCAAAGTTATTAGATCGATTTTTTCGTAATTTACATATAAATAGATACTTCCTAAAATAAAATAAGTTAATAAATTTATGAACAAGAATATTTGTGCAAAATAAAAAATAACAAAATTTGTAAGCTTTAGTTTACATCTATGATTGAAGCAAAATTTTTATTTAAATCCACCGGGATGTATATTGAAATATAAAAGTAATTTTTGGGGAGTGTAATTTACACCACGATTGGAGTTGCTCTAATTTTGAAATTAAAGAATATTGTTACATTTTTTGTGTATTTAATTTTATCTCTAAATGAATAAATGTTGCTTCATTTGTAAAATAATTTTTTTTTTTTTAGAAAACTTTGTGATATTTGAAATAATTATTAATTTTTTAATTAAAATCAGTTCAACCCGCCGACCTTCTTTTCCAACAACACATTTTTATGAGACCTATCATTTTTCACATTTTTTCAATCACTTTTCAACTCCAAAAAATTCAAAAATTTCAAATTTCCCCCAAAACTACCTACATCAAACAAGCTCTTGATATCTAAATTTATCAAAATGTTGACAATTAGAATAGCGAAACGAATCATTCTAATAAAGAGTATGAATAGTAGGGAACATTTACTTAACTTTCGTAAAAGAATTAATAATGTGACAGATAGAATGTACACATGACATTACGTCAAATTTAGTCATCCAATCATATTTTATCAAATTGAAGTGTAGGAAATTTTTAAAAATGTCTTCGATTGATCGCTAAAAATTTTAAAACATATTCGTTTGTTCATTAAACATTAAGATGGGAGAGTTTTGATCATTAAACTTGTAAAAAATAACACAACTGACCTTGAAATTTATAAATGCTGTTTCAAATTATCAGTTGCATACAATCAAAAATGTTTTTAAAACTTTAGCGATCAATCAGATACGTTTATAAAAAAAATTTAATAAGTAATTTGGTGTGTCATGTTTGTTCGGTTAAAAGTAATGTAGCGCTATGTGCACATTCATATTTCATGTCACTAATTACATTACGAAAGTTAACTCAATCACTAACGTCCAATATTTTGATAAGTTTAGCGATCAATACTCGTCACTTAAAATTCACTAATTAGTTGAAAATATAGATATAAATTCAGTGATTATTGAGACAATTAACTCATAAGTTTAATAACTAAAATTCGACACTTTAACTTTTGTGATCAATCGAATACATTGACGTAAGTTTAATGACTAACTCGACACTCTAAATCCAAATGATCAATCAAATATATAGAAATAAGTCAACTCTATTTCCCTTGAAGAAAGAAAAAATATCATCTCTCTCTTTGATTGGCAAAACAAATCGAGAAAAGAAAACAGAGTGTGTAAGAATCCTCTTGCGGTTCAAATTTCACTTCTTCGTGAAGAACTCCTCCAGAAGCCACCACCATAAAATTTATCCCACATTTCTTTCTCTAATTCAATTATATCCCTGTCCGAATCTGATTCTACACAGTGCCCTGATATAGGTTGGATTTGGAGTTTGCTCTCGTCACATCCACACTTTCGCGGCGGCAAAAGCCCTTTCTTGATCAGACTACGGCGGCGCTTTAGCCCCAACGCCTTCCGGCACAGCCCCGCCGGTAACCTGTACGCCACCAACACCAGGAGGTTCACCAACCCACATGGGCAACAGCAGCACACTGCTGCACACTCCGCCGCCGTCCCACCTGCCACCTCCGCAAAAGTTACGCCGTTTCTCGACGAGCAGTCATGATTTCTTAGTAGCGGTTTCCGCCTGTAAAACGATGACAGTGTCGCCCGCAGCACAATTTGTCTAGTCATTCCTTCACCAATAATTTCACCTGCACCTTGACCCGCCTATAAAAAAGCATATAAATTAAATAAATTTTATAATCTTCAACACTTTCAATTTCTATGCAATAATCTAACAGAACCCACAAAAGGAATCATCAAAATACCTCAAAAGAGCGTGGGTGACGGTGAGAGCTGGGGTGTCGACGACAAGGTGACACCGAAAAATGCGGCGGGTCACGCGGAGGAGCAGGTGGGGGAACTCTTGAATCCTCGATAGAAGGAGATTCCTCGACTTTGGGAATGTTCGTCGTTTGTGTGTGAATGGCTGGTTATACTCGAGTGGCTGCGCAATAGTAAACAGACGTTGAAGAGAATATTAAATTGTAATAAAAAGTAATTTAATTTGTGAAAGTGTCATTATTAGGATAAGATAAGATTTGCATGATTAAAGTGGGATTTTATTCATTTCAATAATGAGTTTTGACTGCTATAGGAAATTCAAGATTTGGTCGTGATATTTTATCCAGTTTTACTACCTGTACAAATACATTTACAAATAGAGTATGTGATAATAATCTGATAACTTATACATCACATCGCTTAGATAATCAACAATTATAATATAGTCATATCACTATTTGTATACTTATTTGTACATTTTATTTGTACAAGTAGCAATTTTCTATTTTATCTGAGCTGAAATTCCAAAAGTCGTAAGTAAATTTTGTTTATGGGCCCATAATTTTGCAACAATAAAAGAAATACGTTTCTTAATTGCAATTTGTTAAATCTTGTGGAATTTGTTCACTCTCAAGCTCTAAACACAATACTAAAACTGAAATTCAAAGCATGTTTATTGAATGAATAATACTGTGCCTTTATACCAGCCTTACAAACAGAAATGTAAAACAAGGTGCAACCACTTTCACATATCCTAAAGACATGATGAGGCTGTTACAGGAATGACTCAAAGCTAAACTACAGCCCTATAAAAAAGGCATTATTAACAGAAGCAACAACTCAAGTTTAATTGACTTAGTCACCAAGACACTAACAGCCTTAACACATCCTCCCTTAAATTGACCTGCAAATTGTAGTCAATCTTCAAGGTTCAAGCCACGACATTCTAACTTAATGACTCCAACTTTTGTTAAATCCCGAAGGAAATGGAATCTAACATAAATATGTTTACTCCTACCATGCATAACATGGTTCTTCGATAGCTTAATGGTTGAACTATTGTCACAAAAAACAATAGTGCACCTACTTTGTTCATGGCCAAGCTTTTCGAGAATCCTACGCATCTACACACTTTGACATGCGCAATAAGCTACTGCTATGAACTCTGCTTCAGTGGTGTAGAGAGTGACTAGCTGTTATTTCTTAGAGGACTAGGTTGCCGCACCTTGGCTAAGCAAGAATACGTACCCTGACATACTTTTCCAATCATCTACATCTCCTGCATAGTCACTATCCGAGTAGGCCACCAACTTCTCTTCTCCACATCTCTTATAAAATATTCCCAACTCAATAGTACCCATTAAGTAATGGAGAACTCTCTTCATTGCTTGTTGATGCAATTTTGTTGGTCTCTCCATGAACTTGTTGATCAAGCTTACCACATATGCAGCTATGCTAAGTCAGGTCAGGTTGCTAACAAGTACATGAGACTGCCCACCATTTGTTTATAAGCAATTGAATCAACATTGACACCATCTTCATCTCTTTCAACTTTAGACCCTATTACAATTGGATTCCTCACTGGATTGCAATGCTCCATGCCAAACCTCTCCCGCAACTCATTAGCAATTTTTTTTTTATTTATAAAAATTTCCTTACTGCCTTGCACCACTTCCACACCAAGAAAATACTACATCTTCCCAAGATTAGACATGTCAAACTATTGTTTCATAGAGTCCTTGAACCTTTCGATCATTGCTTCATTATTCCCTGTAAAAATCAAATCACCAACATATACACTCACTACAAGAAATTTCCCTCCTTCACCATTTGTAAACAAGGTATGTTCACTAGGACACCTCTCAAATCCCTCTTTGATGAAGTACTGCTCAATCTTGCTATACCAAGCTCATGGAGCTTGTTTGAGTCCGTAAAGGGCTTTCTTCAGTTTATATACCTCATCTTCTTCTCCCTTCACTTCATAACCCCAAGGTTGCTCAATGAATGCTACCTCATTCAATTCACCGTGCAAGAATGCACTCTTCACATCATACTAGTACATACCCCATCCTTTGTAAGCAACTAGAGCTAGAATCATTCAGATGGTGTCTCAATGTGCTACTTGAGTGAATAGGTGTAATCTATCCTAAACTGCTGAGTATATCCCTTGACCACAAGCCGAGCTTTGTATTTCTCAACCTCCCCATTCTTGTTCATTTTGGTCTTAAATATCCATTTTACTCCAATTCTTTTTGCTCCAAATGGTAGTGTAGTCAATTCCCATGTCTCATACTTTTGGATGACTTTGATCTTCAAGTCCATATCTTCTCTCCACTTCCGGCTCTTGGCAGCTTCTTCATATGATACTGGATTACTGATGACAGTAAACATCACAAAATTATTCTCATCTTCTTCAAATAGACCCTCACCACTTACGTAATCTTCCACTCAAGGTGGCTGTCTTTTTATCCTCCCTTGAACTGGACTTGGAGGATTGTCTTCAACTGGTTCATTTGATGATGAACCAGTAGCACCATCTTCGACTGGCTCTTCCCTTTCACTGACTTCTTCTTCTACAGGCTCTTCCCCTTCACTAACTTCTTCTTCACTCTCCTCCAGCTCATCAGCTTCATCTCCCCACTCAAGGACATCATACCGGGCTTCTTCAACTACTGCATTCCAATCCCACTACTTGTCCTCCTCAAACACCAAATCCCTGCTTATAATCACCTTTTTAGGAATAGGATCATTAATTCTTTAAGCTTTAGATTCCTCACTCACACCCAAAGTTAAAATTGACCACCTTTAGATGTCTCCAGGACTTGTTATGGTCACTTACATGCATGCCTTAATTAAATCATATTCCTGTGGTAAACTGAATATCAATGGCTCACATTCACTTCATCAGCATTCCTTATTCTTAGGAGATTCCAATATTTGCCCATTTTCTATTGGATGTAATATATCCATAGTACAATTAGTTTTTCATTCTTTTGTCTATATATGTATTCTCCTTTACAGCCTTTTTGGGGTGTGGAATATACGAGATTCTTCGAAGTTTTTGCTATTCATTCTTTTGTTAAAATTTACTTGGTATCAGAGTGAAAGGAAAATGGCAAGTCTCAGCAATTCCGGCACTGAGTCCAACACCTCCACTCCTTCATTGCTGGGAGGAACAAGTAGTGGCTCTTCATCTATCAACTTCTCTCAAGTTCCTGCAGTGAAACTGGACAAAAACAACTTCATCCTGTGGAAGAACATGATCTTACCAATCGTGAGAGGTCACAACCTTGAAGGTTTTCTCCTTGGAACCACACCATGTCCAGAAAAATTCTCGCCCCAGCAACCAACCACTCATGCTACTGGTGAAACTGAAACCACGGCAGCTTCTGGTGAGCAAGTTCTGAACCCAGAATATCGAAAATGGCTGTCTGCTGATCAGTTACTTTTGGGATGGTTGTATTCTACAATGACTCCAGAGATAGCAGTCAGGGTCATGGGTTCAACCTCTTCCTCCAAACTGTAGAAAGATGTCCTTGAAAGTTTTGGAGTGATGAACAAGTCTAGAGTCACTTTCTTGATGTCAAAACTGCAGAAAACCAGAAAAGGTAATATGAGCATTGATGCATATCTCTCAACTGTCAAGCAAATAGCTGACAACCTTGAAGTGGCCGGAAAAGAAATCTCACATGATGACTTAGTCACACAAGTTATGGCTGGACTTGATGATGACTACACTCCAATCGTTATACAAATCAACAGCAGGGAAAGCATTTCCTGGGGTGAATTGCAAGCCATTCCGATGACTTATGAAAGTAGGATGGAACATTTGAATTCAATCAAACATGGTATAGGCTCTAACAATCTGTCACAAGTTGCAAGTTCTGGACACAGACCAATTGGTGCTAGATTCACCAGAGGAAGGTTCAATTCTTTTAGCAAAGGAAACAGAGGTGGCAGGACTAGAGGCAGAGGTGCTAGAACAAGCAGTCCAAAGGGAAATTGTCAAATCTGTGGCATGAGTAACCATTTAGCCGCTTGGTGCTTCAACAGATTTGATGAAAGATACATGGGGGCAAAACCAGAAAATGGAAGCTCATCACCAGCTCAAAATCCCACTGCCTTTATTGCTTCACCAGAAACTCTTGCTAATCCAGGATGGTTCGTTGATTCTGGTGCGAGTAATCACGTCACTGCCAGTAAAGGAAAATTGAAGGAAGCATATGAATACACAGGTAAGACTAAATTACAAGTTGGAAATGGAAAAATTCTTGACATCACACACATTGGACACTCATATTTGAAAACACTTGATGATAAATCTTTGCTGTTGGATAAAATGTTAGTAGTTCCAAAGATTAAAAAGGACCTCATCAGTGTTTCCCAACTCACATCAGATAACAAAGTATTTTTGGAATTTTATAATGATCATTTTTGTTGTTAAGGACAAGGAGACAAAGGCAGTCTTGATGCAGGGGAGAACTAAAGATGGTTTGTACCAAGTCCAACCCTCAAACCGAGATCAAATCCTCTACTTCATCACTCCACAGAAAGCTCAAGAAAGTCCTCCTTCAGTTTTTAATTCCTAGTCAGCAAATGTGTCAAGTTGTAATAATTTTAGAGAGTCTAGTGTTGAATTTGGCACAGGAGATTGGGGCATCCCACTCCTGCTGTTATTTCCCAGATTCTAAATTGTCACAAAGATGAATTAAATGTTAAGAATTCTACTTTTTTCTGTGATGCTTGTGCTTACGGAAAAATTCACAAACTTCCATTTAATCCTTCTCAATCATACGCTTCTAACATCCTTGACTTAATTCACTCAGACTTGTGGGGACCTGCCCCAGTCAACTCCACTTCTGGCTTCAAGTATTACATCTTGTTTGTTGATGATCACAGTCGACACACTTGGATATACCCACTAAGACATGAATCTGAAGCTTTGCAAAAATTTACTGAGTTTAAGAAGGTTGTTGGAAATAAGTTTGAGAAAAAGATAAAAATATTACAATGTGATTGGGGTGGTGAGTTTAGATGTTTTTCTAACTTGCTTAAGGAATGTGGGATAGAGTTGAGAGTGTCCTGCCCCTACACATTAGTTCAAAATGGTTGTGCTGAAAGGAAGCATAGACATGTAACCAAAACCGGGTTAACCCTTCTTGCAAAAGCCAACATGCCACTTTCATTCTGGTGGGAAGCTTTCCAAACCGCTGTGTTCCTAATTAACAAGTTACCTACACCTGTGCTGAAATATAAATCACCACATCAGTGCCTCTACAATGAGAAATTTGACTACAAAAGCCTTAAAATTTTTGGTTGTGCCTGCTTCCCATACTTAAGACCTTTTCAAAATCATAAATTTAGTTTCCATTCTGTGAAGTGTGTGTTCTTATGCTATAGCTCAATTCATAAGGGTTTTAATTTAACGAACAAGATTTTCCCTTCAAATCTAAGTTCCTAAATAAAAACTCTACTCCCACTGAACACACATTCCTAAATCTTCTGACTTATGATCCTCAAAACCTCAGCCAAACCTCTGGTACAAATCCCTTATGTGAAACCCTTGCTAATGGAACAAGTGGAAATCCTCAATCAATGTGTGGAAATGATATTTTAGACAGTAATCAATATGAAAGTCTCATTCAACCAACAGATGAAGTATTTCAAAATCAACAGTTGAATGAACAAGTTCCAGCTGCAGAAATCTGTGAACCTGGAGATAGTGACACTTTCACAGATTCTCTTGCTGACAATTCTGAGCAGGAACAAACTGGTCATCACATGATCACAAAAAGCAAAGCTGGGATATTTAAACCAAAAGTTTATCTGTCTCATGTCCCTCAATCAGGTGTTGAACCTTGCTTTGTCACTGAAGCGCTCACAGATCAGAATTGGAGAAAGGCTATGGTTGATGAGTTTAATGCATTGCAAAAGAATAAGACTTGGAGTCTTGTCCCACTAGATCCTAAACAAAAGGTTATTGGAACAAAATGGATTTTTAAAGTAAAACATGATGAAAATGGAAGAGTCCTAAGGTACAAAGCAAGACTAGTCGCTAAAGGCTTTCTTCAAAAGGCTGGGATTGATTTTTATGAAACCTTTAGTCCTGTTGTTAAAGCTCCAACATTGAGGATTGTTTTGACATTAGCCGTTTACAAAGACTGGAGCATAAGGCAAGTGGACATCAACAACACTTTCCTTAATGGAAAGTTGGAAGAAAAGATTTATATTAAACAGCCAGAGGGTTTTACTAATAAGGGAAGACCTGAGTTCGTGTGCAAGCTAGATAAGGAGCTTTATGGGCTAAAACAGGCTCCTAGAGCCTGGTATGATCAGCTTAAAGTGACTCTACTAAACTGGAAATTTCAACAATCAAAGGCTGATAACTCCCTCTTTTATCACTGCAATAATGAACTTATTATATTTATTTTGATCTATGTAGATGGCATTTTAATTACAGAAAAACAATAGAGAAGTCCTGTAAGAATTCATCAGTAAGCTGAATGGAACCTTTTCTCTCAAAGACATGGGTGAAATTCATCAATTTCTTGGAATTGAGGTTCAGAGAGATAACTGCGGACTTCACTTGACTCAAACCAGATATATTCAAGGAATACTTGATCGTTTTGGATTACAAAATGTCTCAGCATGCCCCACGCCTATGGTGACTAGAAGAATGCTATCTAAAGAGGAAGGTGAACTGGTGAATGAAGCCTCTCTGTACAGAAGTGCAATAGGGAGTTTACAATACTTGTGCCATACAAAACCTGATATCACGTTCTCATTAAATAAGCTTAGCCAATTTCTTCAAAGCCCATGTGTTTGTCACTGGAAAGCTGTGAAAAGGTTGTTCAGATACTTAAAAGGCACTATCTCTCAAGGAGTTAATATTCAGCCAACTGAAACACTCGAAATAAATGCTTACACTGATGCTGACTGGGCATCTTGCCCAGACGATCGGAAATCTACTGGTGGCTATTGAATTTACTTGGGTAATTCACTCATATCCTGGTCCTCCAAAAAACAGCAAGTTATATCCAGATCAAGTACCGAGTCCGAGTATAGGTCCTTGGCTCACACGTGTGCTGAAGTAACTTGGGTCAGATCACTTCTAGAGGAACTGAAGTTCAAAATTGACAGCATTCCTATCATCTGGTGTGATAACTTGGGAGCCAGTGCATTGGCGAATAATCCGGTTTACCATGCTAGAACGAAGCACATTGAACTTGATGTGCATTTCATACGGGATAAAGTCTTGGAGAGGAAGTTGCAGATTAATTATATTCCTTCAGACGATCAGATTGCGGATCTTCTTACTAAGCCCCTTTCTTAGTCCAGGCACATCTACCTCAGAGACAAGCTTGGTCTCACTGTGCCATGTTCCAGCTTGAAGGGGGAGTTAAAATTGACCACCTTTAGATGTCTCCAGGACTTGTTATGGTCACTTACGTGCATGCCTTAATTAAATCATATTCATGTGGTACACTGAATATCAATGGCTCACATTCACTTCATCAACATTCCTTATTCTTAGGAGATTCCAACATTTGCCCATTTTCTATTGGCTGTAATATATCCATAGTACAATTAGTTTTTCATTCTTTTGTCTATATATGTATTCTACTAAACAGCATTTTTGGGGTGTGGAATATACGAGATTCTTCGAAGTTTCTATTCATTCTTCTGTTAAAATTTACTCACAAGAAAACACACTAGAGGCTTCTATACCAAGCTTCTGCTTTTTGTTTTCAGGAATGTGCACACGTCCTACACAGTCGAACATCTTAAAATGACTCATCGACCAGTTTAAGCCACCTCATGCTTCATCTGATGTCTTATAGCTTTCAGCCAGAATAATATAGGAATTTTTTTCTCCGATAACATGCACCACACCATATTCATGATCGTCTAGTTCTTTCATTCTGCAACCCCATTTCGTTGCGGGGTGTAAGCTGCAGTGAGCTTCCTGCTAATGCCATTTGAGCTGCGAAATTCATTGAATTCTAGTGATGTGAATTCCCCACCTTGGTAGGTATGTAGACAACATATGACAATTCCAGTTTCCTTCTCTACAAAACTTTTGAATTTCTTGAACACACCAAAGGCTTCCGACTTAGCATTCGAGAATTAAGTCCATAATTTTTCGTTATAATCTTCAATGAAGATGATTATATGCCTTTTATGACTTTGGACTCGGGTGTGATGGGGCCGCAGATTTCAGCATGTACAAGTTGTAGCCTCTGAGAAGCTGTCCACAAACTCTTCTTAGAAATGGTCTCTCGATGTTGCTTACCTACCAATACGAACAATGCACAATTCTTAGGAAGCTATAAGAGACATCATGCCCTTCACCATCTTCTTGTAAGACAAGGTTCTCAATCCTTTGAGGTTTAGATGCCCAATTTTATGGAGCCACAAATCAGCTTGATCTTCAACGGCAATATGTAAACATGCAGGAGTTGTAGCTTGTGCTTGTGTTTCCATTGTAGAAAGTAGAATAAACACTCTATTAGTATACATATGAGTCAGCATGATCAACCCCGTTGAAAACTCCATTTTGAATTACTAGATTTTGTTCTTGCAGTTGACCAACACTAAGCAGATTATTTTTAAGCTCAGGTATATAAATACTTCTCTGATCACATGACTAGATTTTGTTCTTGCAGTTGACCAACACTAAGCAGATTATTTTTAAGCTCAGGTATATAAACACTTCTCTGATCACCGATTTTCTCCATCAACTTGTAACCTGATGATCCCTTTTCCCATTACAACTATTTTGGAGTAGTTTTCGAGCTTCACAACTAGCTTCAAAGGTTGATCTAGATTGAGAAACCACTGCTTGTTCCCAATCATGTGATTATTGCACCCCGAGTCAAGGAACCATATTGCTTCTCTCTTAGAATGATGAAGATCCTCATGAGCCATTTGCAGAATCTCTCGTTCTTTATCAAGTTCTGCATAATGAGCACATTTCTCCCATACAGGACACTCGTATTAAAGTGTCTTAGCTTGTGGCACTTGTAACACTCTACAATTTCCTTTTTGAACGCTTGCCTCTCTCTACCTCTACCTCTTCCACAACCTGGAAAAGCACCTTGACCGCCTCTGCCCCTCCCTCCTATCCTTTCTTCATAAGAGACCTTCAAAGCCTGCTCATCTCCTCTAATGTGATGGTTCATTCTTTGCTCATGAACAAGTAGGTTGCTTTGAAGTTCGTCTCCATAAACCAGCAGGGTATTATTAACATAAGCAACAATTGAAATTTAATTGACTAATTGTCACCAATACACTAACAACCATAACATAATTTACTTTTAACATTTTCTAACTTTTCACCTAACATAGTAGTTCGAAATTTTATCTAATTTAAAGTCTCACTGTCATCCAGACTAGATGTAAGATCGAGTGATCGATTGTTTAAATACCTCGAATAGATTCATCTTGTCCAACATTGTTTAAATAATATAATTGATACTAGTAACAAATCAACTAATCAAGACGAATTAGACAAATTATCAATTTAAATAATAGGTATATAGACTAAGAAGAGTGTAAGTGGTCCAATTTAAATAAATTTTATGCTCTGTTTGATGAATCAATAATTATAATTTATAAATAACATAATTTTTTAAACCATACTTATTTTTTGAAACAACTTTCTAATTATATATTTTACATAAATCGCATAAAATTATTAGGGAGAGGCAACGGAGAGCCCTAATTCAAAATCAAATCATTTTATTAACAGAAACATCCTTAAACTACAATTAAAAAAATGTTATTATATTAAACAACACCAGACATTTTCTATATATGAATTAAACAGACAATTTCAAACACGATTTCGATTCGATGATGAATTATTCTTGGTGTACAAGAGTTGGACATTTTCGTCGTTATTTTAGTGTATAGTATATACTATATAGTGTAGGTGTGTGGTCCTTAGCAATTGCAGAGATCTCATTCTCAGGTGGTTTCACGTGTGAGTAACAGACAGGCGGAATCAAATTACGGACCCCCTCATTATTTCGTATGTCTTGTCCCGTTAACTCGTCATTGTCCTTTACCCACCCTCCAAACAAAACGTGTTTCGTAAATTTTTTAACAACGCACGTAAATTATTTTTCAATCATAAATTTTATCTTACAAATTCAAATTTCTTCTTTATAAACAAAAATTAGCTATCAAATTGACAAAATTAAATGATGAATAATTAATGAGCAGTACTTATGAATTTAAAAAAAATGAATAGTTGAAATGAAATTCAACCTAGTTGTAAATGATTTATAAGGCTATGTTCTTTAAAAATTAATTGGCAAATAAATGTGGATGGTTAAAAAGTGACATGAAAAATTGTGTAATTTAAAATTTTGTAATGATTACAAATTAAATTTTGATTCTATTTTGCCGAACAGGGCCTAAATTTGTTGATAAGAGACAAATGATAGTCACGCTTTGTATTTTCTAAAAAGTTACTAATAGTTTCATAGTTTCATGAATTAATCTATTCTTACATAAAAGTATCCAGATTGGGTTATCAATTGATGTCACGACGAGTTTGTAATTGTTGATTTTGAAAATGATGTGATAGATTCGTTGATGAATATTTGTCAAATCATGTATATATAACCCGATTGGTAAACTACTATGTGAGTAGCATGATTCTTGTTTGATTTTTTTATAAGGTCAAAATTGAACATTAATTTTTTCCCTTCATTTATTATCTACACATGTTCTAAGGACTCTCTCTCTCTCTCTCTCTCTCTCTCTCTCTCTCTCTCTCTCTCTCTCTCTCTCTCTCTCTCTCTCTCTATATATATATATATATATATATATATATATATATATATATATATAGTTGTCACATAAATTCACTTACAATTTCTTGCCTTTTTTAGCTGCTATTTTAGCAAATTTTGTAATTTCATCAATTTATTTTAATAATTGAATTAAGAGAGTTTAATTAATGCGAAATCAATTTATATGTGACATGTAATAAATTATTTATGAATTTATTAAAAATAAAACATCTATAAAAAGTCAAATTGTATGTTATTTTTATTTTTTTTTTTATAATTATTGTATTATTTTGAAGTTAAAAGATATACAACATGGATGTCAAATCTAAGATCTCAAAGAAAACTTTAATACAAGCTAACAAATGAAAGCGAACTTTAAGCATATCGTTCGTAAAATAGTCTCAAATACTAAAAGTAAAAGGTTTACTTTTACTTTACTTTTTTCAATATCCAATAGTTTTAATTTATCTCATTTAAACCCTAAAATGATACCTATCTTTTCTTACTTAAATTCAGCTTAACATAAATGATTAATTTCGATTTTTTTTCTGATCAAATTGAAATAAATAATAGATATCCGATCTTTCTAAGTAACTTTAATTAAATTTTTTTAATTTCTACAACTTTAGGTTTAAACTCTTTGGTCATTTTTAAATTAATTTTATTAATTTACTCATTTTGTTCATTTACCAATTTTTTAATTTTATATTTGAATTGATTCGCGTGAGACCAAAAGTTAAAAAAATGTTCTTTGGACAAACAATTAGTGTTAAAATTAGATAATTGGACTTATTGTTATAAAATCCTTACCTAATTTATTGTATTAATGACTATTTTGTCCCTATAGAATTTCCTATAAATATATGCAAGTATTGTTGTATTTGGCACACCTTGAAATGTGAAGAATTTCTCTCATTCTCTCCATCTTTTTCTCTCTAAGCTCTCCATCTCTCTATCTAATATTTGTTAAGATTTTGATAGTTTCACAACACGTTATCAGCACGAGTCTCTAACCTATTGCGTAATATGACGAGAGTATGCTCTACAATTGCATCTAAATGATGAACCTCTGTATCAGAAACCAGATTATTATTAATCAACATTTCATTTTCCAAATCTAGAGTTTTTGGTGTTAGAAAATCAATTCCGAGTCTATAGAAATATTGGAGAAATTATGTAACCCGAAACTTTCAAAGCAAATTCACGCCAAACCGTATATCCAAACGATGATCGGAGACCAGATCCATGACCACGGCAGCAAGACGAATCTCCGGCACCGACGCGTGTCGATGGCGCCGACACGGCGCAGCGGAGCGTGACTCCCACGCGCAGACGTCCACTCGGCACGTGAGGGACTTTCCGACGACAACGTCAAAAGGCAGTTTGTTCATATCGACGTTCTTGATTTTTCTATGGTCTTATCTTTCTGTTTGGTGCAGTTTTGGACATTTTCCGACGGTCGAACGTGGCGATTTTCTTAAAAACTATTTTTGAAATACTTCCGACGGGATTTTGAACTTCGGACCAAAAGTAAGTTTGTTCTAAATTAAATTTCAAACCTATTGACGGTTTCGATTTATCCATATGAGCAATATATTAAAATATGGACTATTTTGCCCTTTGTAATATATAAAAGTATATTAATCGTAAATTAACGATTAATATGTGATCAACAAGATAAATTAAAATTTTTAAACAAGGTATAAGTAGTATAATCATTGTCATACTGTGATAGATTGAGTTATTATGGACTGGATTTATACCTTAACTGGATATGACACATTATCGTAACGGATTAGACTATTATGAATACCTTGACTGGATTTAAAGATATGACTCGCTCACTATTATAAATACCTTGACTGGATTTGAAGATATGACTCGCTCACTTATGAAAGGTAATTATTTCATTATGTTGACACCGCCTATATGGTCGGTCTATCGATTGAATATATGAAATACTTTACATATATTCATATTTTATATTATTTCAGAAACACCTCAGTTGTTGGTTAATTCAACATATTAGAGGTTGTTGTCAACATATATACATGGTGGTATAATCCCAGTATTATTATTGTTAATATATATACAATATTATTGTTATTTGATACTTCATCAAATGATACCAGAAGTTATCATTACCAAAAAATTGGTAAATGTTGATAAAAATATTTTATCCAATGGTACCAGAAGTTACCAATATCTGTATTTGAAAGGGTGGATGAAAATAAATTATTCAATAAGAGAATGTTGATGTATGAGAAGATAATATCACATGATAGCACGGATATAGCTAATGTGAAAATAATCGCATCAGTATTATGAAATAAATATTAGATGATAAATATCTTGAAAAGTTCTTGCATAAACACTTATGTATTCCAGAAGAAGTACATATTTATTCTAGAAGAAGTAAAAATTATCATCTAAACATATTGAAATGATATTATTATTATTGCTCCTGAAGAAGCATAAACGAGTCATACATACAAAATACAAAAGGGGGAAACATTTATGATCCTCAAAAGTAGAGGTGTGTATCAGGTGTAATAATACTCGATACTCTACCACCCTTAATCTTTTTTATGTGTCTCAAGAATAAGAATACCCCATACTCTATCACCCACAATATTTTGAGATTCACAAGGATAAATTTACATTAACCGGACTCCATTTTCGCTTGATTCTCATTCCTTGCGACCAATCTATCTTAACTCCTGCTGGATCTTATATTGGAATATATGATTGCAACTTATCCAACAATTCCTCGATAGTAGGAGCAGAAAAAAGGATTCTCCTAGAAAATGGAGAGATGAATCCCTGTTCCACAGCATAATCAAAAAATGTTAGCAAATCATCAAAGAAATTGTTAACATTTAAAAGCCCAATAGGCTTGATATGAAGATCTAATTGATCCCAAGAGGTAATATTAAATATTTCCTCTAAAGTACCAAAACCTCCCGACATGGCAATGAAGGCATCAGAACCATATAACATGCAAGTTATGTGTTCATGGATAGATAACGTCTGTACTTCATGCCCTCGTATTTTGCCTGCGATATCAGCTAAAAGATCGGATATAACACCTATCACTCTTGCTTTCTCTGATTAAGCGGATTGTGAAACACAACCCATCAATCCACTGCTGCCCCCTCCATATACTAGATTGATACATTTCTCTCCCAACTTCTTTCCTAAATCCACTGCTGCTTCTAGATACCCAAAACATTTCTCTACTTTTGATCCACAAAATACATAGATAGTTTTGATCTATCGAAATTTTGGTCCTTCCATCTTTGAGAGTATAAGGAAGGAAAAACTTATGAGAAAATGATATTTTGGGTTGCATGAAAATGTGAAAATCATTGGCTTTTTAAACTTGAAGAAATTCACTATTTACTGCTCGTCTTTTGAAAAAGTGAAAACCTACTTCTGACTAAATTACACTACTTTTGATAAAGCTTACATTTCTGTGATTTTTCGATACTCTTTATCAATGCTCGAGAAATGAAATATGAAAATATTTTATAAATATATGTGCGAAAATATATACACACAATATACTGATTTACCTTGTATCAATGCTGAATAACCAAAACATCATTATTTATAACAGCCTGGCAAACAAGATCTTTTGCTATTATATTTTTGAGACTATAAGGCTCTTTATCGCTGATGAATTTAGCCCATAAAGATAGTAACTCACGCTGCACATACCCACTAGGGTGCGTCTCAAGAGTCAATCGGATATCATCCAATGACTCTTTATTCAGTCCACCCTTAATGAAGTCTATCTTATAATCTCGATTTATGGATGAATATCCTACCGACTTACAACGGGTATTACATGTCCATCGAGCACATTTGTAGCAACTATTTAATCTTTTTGTTCTTCGCTTCTTTGCAAAAGTACTCTTACCTAAGCCAGACTTTGTGCTTAGAAAATGAATCTGGTAATTCACCAGCTAATCGAACTTTTGCTTCGATCAACCAACGAACATCTTCTAGGATACCTTAATCCATCAGCAGCCTCAATCTTCCTAGTCAAACTCGGTAAAAAAAATTTCAAAACATTTATCAGAAGATTTGAGTAGTATTTGCGAATATTTGATAATATAACATCCATTTTTTATGGATTTAATCTCTTCCCAAACGATTTATTTAAATGCATTATTTAACGCGTAAAAGAGCGGTGGCTCTGCGTGTCAGTGATTCCATCAAGAAATAATGAAATAAATTATTGAAAAGGTAGGAACAACGAGATAATGCGTCTTACCTTTTTCAATATAAGGGAAGATTTTGCGACAATATTGAGAATATGAGATATTTTCTTGGATATTGTACCTGATTTTTATCGGTACACTAATAAAAGTATACTGATTTAAACTGTACAGAAATACGTACTGATGAAATGAATACTGTATTGAACCAGAAGTTCATACATATGTACAAGTGAAATATCTTGCTGAACCAAAAGTTCTATAATGATTGGTTAGATTCCAATTCAATAATGAGATTTATTGAGAATGCAGAATGACATTCATTGAAGGACCAGAAGATTGTTCAGGTTAACAAATTCTCATTGCTGCTTGTTCTCAAAAGCAAATTAATTATTTCGCTAAGAAAATGAATGACTGATTATTTGCTCAAGTAATGATATTACGAGCAAAGTAATAAATGATAGCATGGATATATCTTAAAGTCATTAATGATTTTATGAATTAGTTGAGATAATAGAATATTATATTGCTAATGATTTAGCAGATTAAAAGTCTCAAGTTATTTGCTATGAGAACAATTTGAATATAAATATTTCTCATGCAACAATATTTTACATACAAACATATCAATAAGATGAAATAAAAATTAGCTTGTAAAGCTTTATGATTTCTAAAAAGTGCAATATCTATATACACTCCAACAAAAAACACTTAGATATAATATTGTGATTATATCCATAATTATGAATGACATGTGTTGCGGCATTGTTAGCCGACTGATATAATACAAGATTCTTGAATATTATGGGGAAAACACGCTTAAAGCGTAATTATGCTTGAACCATAATGAGAATCGATTCCAAAAATAAATATCTCTTGAATAATTGAAATAATCCCTTTGAGGCTAAATACTCATAGTAAGTAAAAGAGACATAGTTAAATGATGAGATATTCAGGTACCTGATGATAGAACATATACAGAGATCTCTCTATGTTATATTGAGATGAAATGAAATCGATAAATAAGTCGACTGCATACATAAACAACCATCTTATGAAAATGAGGTTGATGAAATTATAATACTTTGGCCAAGTATAAAACCCCGATGTAGGGATTATTG
This sequence comes from Ligustrum vulgare, assembly GCA_963555705.1. NCBI lineage: Eukaryota > Viridiplantae > Streptophyta > Magnoliopsida > Lamiales > Oleaceae > Ligustrum > Ligustrum vulgare. Next base: position 23,610,780 of record OY743176.1, read on the forward strand.
TTACAGGACCTGAAGTCCAAAACACTTAAATGTGTAATGCCAGTAGTTATTTGTACAAATGAAAAATATTACACAGTCGTAAAAGACGACTCGCTGCGCGCGAAATTTTTCAAAGAACTGGCATGACATATGGTGGATGTGACTATAATCTAGATCACTAGTTTGAGGTCTTTGATATACCAATGAGAGATCAAAAAGTGATTCTCATCTCGGTACTTTGGGAGTTTTCTTTAATGTACCAGTTGATCGCGGTACGTTGGGATTTCAAGCGAAATGATTATAGATTATATGTCGAAATTGATATCTATTTCAATATTGATTATATTTCTACAAATTAGAAATTGCAGTTTATAAAGTGCAAGAACATACATGTATAAATCATTGAAAGATTCAATTTGTCCAGAATAGTATCATTATAGAATGAAATGTTATTCTTAAAATAAAATCACATGAAGAATGATACATATGACCCCATAATATAATATGTTGAAAATGAAACTGGAGTGTACTATTATTATATTTGAATATTTGGGCATGCAATTGATATTCAATAAGCAAAATTATATTATCCACCGAAAATGAATATTCACCAGAAGTGAATTTGAAAATGAATATTTAATTATTCATCAGAAGTGAATTCTAGATTTTGATAGTTTCACCAGAAGTAAATCAATTCTAGATTTGAGTAATGCAATCAGTCAACTAACTAAACATTACTTAGTATAGCATGTTCAATACATCATAAATGAGCTATGACTTCATAAATGAGTTATAAATTATTTATAAAAGCTCATCACAAACTATATGTTTGATGAAATAAATTGAAACTGCATTAATATACTTGTGATATTCCTATGAAGGGAACAAATACGCGCTGCACTCTTTTTTCCCTAGCTGAGGTTTTATCCCACAGGGTTTTCCTAGTAAGGTTTTTAATGAGGCAGCAATTATGGCGTATCAATGAGAATAATGTACTCTTTTCCCTTCGCTAAGGTTTTGTCCCACAGGGTTTTCCTAGCAATGTTTTTGATACATTGTCACGGCTATCTGCAAGTAATAATTCAACAACAAGCTCTCTCTTTAAATTGTGCTGGAATGATATCGACAAATGAAGAAAATCATAGACATCTAGAATGATATCAACAAATGAAGAAAATCATTGACATCTTATGAAGAATGTTATGATATCGACTACACACAAGAAGATTTTCATATATACATATTCCAGACGAAAGATAATATTATTATTCAAAAGGTTCATGAATACTTGATTGCACACTTCAGGGGGAGAATCATGATATACTCTTTTTTCTTCGTCCAGGTTTTGTCCTACTAGATTTTCCTGACAAGGTTTTAACGAGGCAGCGGCTGTACTCTTTTTCCTTCGTTTAGATTTTGTCCCATTAGGTTTTACTGACAAGGATTTAACGAGGCAGCACTAAAGCACTTCAGCAGTTCAGAACTTCAAATTTCAGTACATGATTTGTACTACTTATCATTGATGTCATTTTGGATATTAGACTCAATGGTTAATGATGGCCAACATCAGGGGGAGCAGCTGTACTCTTTTTCCTTCACTCAAGTTTTATCCCATCAAGTTTTCTTAGCAAGGTTTTAATGAAGCAGACAATTAAGCAATAAATCATTAAAGGGGGAGTGTTATAAAATCCTTACCTAATTTATTGTAATAATGACTATTTTGTCCCTATAGAATTTCCTATAAATATAGGCATGTATTGTTGTATTTGGCACACCTTGGAATGTGAAGAATTTCTCTCATTCTCTCTATCTCTCTCTCTAAGCTCTCCATCTCTCTATCTAATATTTGTTAAGATTTTGATAATTTCACAACACTTAGGTATTTAAATTTGCCTACAGTACTATTTGTGAATTAAAAAAAATGTACCATTAAAAAATAATCTTCCAACATAAGCTGTGTGAATATATCAATATAAATTGAATAACGAATTCAACAATGAGAACCTCTTTTGAGTAACCCAATAATCCTATAAGCTGTGAATCATGTAATGCTCGACAAAGATCAGCGGGAACAATGGGTTTCTGTAACAAGAAATAATGGTTGAAACAAAGAGAAAATATTGGCTAATGCCTGAGTTTATGCACATCAAATTGTTTGCATCACTTTTTCATAAACAGCAAAATAGCACAACAGTTGAGCACATGATCACTCGCCACTAAAATGTCATCAATGTCATTTGTGTACCCTCCAATTCAAACAATCAACCAACTGAAAGATCATCACCATCAAAATTTTCGTTAAAATTTGATGAATTAACCAAAGGCTAATAGAAACCAGAAAGATCATTATCTAACCATCTTGTGCTTCTTACCAACATTTATCTCTATCTCAAAAAAAATTAAAGGTTTTCTTGGATATGTGAACATTCTGAATTTAAATGAAATGATAAGAATTTCCATAAAAACAATCCAAGTGGATTTCAACTGTAAGACGATGCAAATACATCCTATCCTATTAAAAAATTAAACCACTAAAACATCAATGAGACAAAGTACCTTATTATCGCTATAAACAATTAAACCACTAAAACATCAATAAAAGAAAGAAATAGAGGCCTAGTTACAACAAACAGCTGCCATCATAGATTAGAAATGAATTTATATTCAAATAAATGGCACGTGAAGAAAGAGGTCGCAAATTCACTCCCAAAACAGATAACCATAGCAAATATATGATAATAAGGGGAGAAAGAATTTAGTTTGGAAAACAAGGGTAACAATACAAATCAAGACAACTTCTACTTAGTTTTGCAGTCACCTTCCGCTTATCTTCAACTTCAACTTTATTTCCAGCAAGTACCATGACCATGTTGGGATTACCAACAACAACCAAAAAATTGATGCATAATTGAGACATTTACTGCAATGATTATTTGGAAAAATGTCTAACAATTTCAACAGAATACATACCTAATCTGGGCATCATGTTAGAAGTTATAAATAAGGGGTAATCTTTTGATCAATATACGCAAATCTCTTAGACTGAGATTTTGAATGGAAAAGTGCTAAAAAGGATAGTATGTATCTAAAAATAGGTTGTACATGATTAATCAGATTATAAAAATCCGCAAGCTAACTATTTATAACTGACTTCTTTAAAGTAATTAAAAATATAAAAAATATTTGACGAAAAGGCGTTTTTTCTTTTATTTTAGCCTATAAGCATTTTGTTTTTCGGCCTCAGGAACAATATAAGTGTTTTTTCTAGTCCTTAGGATCAGTAATTTTGTAAGTGGAACTTATATATAGTAGAGATATTTGCATTATTTTTGGGGTGGCATGAGGTGGATAGTAGATGAAAGAACAATAAGTGCTGGCAATATTTTTTTACCAATAAGAGTACCTTCACTGGAACACCATTAACTTCCATGTCAACATATGCCATTACCTGAAGAAGGCATAAAACTTTGATGGTTATGCTAACAAACAACAAAAATATAAACAACGAACAGATGGTTGACATTTATTACCTACCCTACTTGCAAAAGCTTCAGGATTGTAATCTACGATAGCAGCCCAGATTTCATCGATTCCTTTCGGCATAACAAAATCATAATTCATAAAATCCTAATAACTATTCAAGTGAATGAAATTTGTAAAGATTATAATTTTAATCTGGAAAAATAAAAGCAAAAGCAATATATTGGACTATACTGATGATGCCATCCTTTAAACACATATTACGAGTCCAAAAAATGAGATTTTCATGTGTCAACAGATTACACCAAGATTCCATGGTAGCACTTACAAAACATAACGACATCATCACAAATATTCACAGTCACCGTCTCTTCCAAGCAAGTACCATACAAGGTACAAAGTAAAAAATTAAAAAGAAAATATATATTAGAAACTTTTAATTCAAGAAAAATAAGGTCCATGTGCAACAATCCTCAAGTTACATCTTCGAAATTGAAAAAACTCACAAATATGCAAATCAAATCTCATGGTATCTACAAACAAGCTCCCACTTCATTACAACCATAAGTCATTTGGAGATGATCAAGAGAGTAGTGGGCACCAATCATTCTAGAGAAACTTTGGCATGAAAATTTACAATAAGAAACAAACTCAGATCCAATCCTTAATAAAGGGACCTAAAACACAATATGATGGAAACCAAACTGACTAATAATAACCTCATTTTTTCTTTGTGCCGCCACATCAAATGGGTATGCATAAAGTAAAGTCTACGTTCCAAATGCACAAATACAAGCACATTGGCTTCTTATCTTATTATATAAAACAGTCAAATAAACTACATCAATATATGCAAACAAGAAACCAACAATTTAGATTACAACAATTCAAATTATTTCCAGGGAATGGTTTTTCCACAACACCTGCTAACATATCCTTAATAATCACCCAACCTAAAAAATAGAAAGGCTCTAAAGGCACTACGCTGCCTCGAAAAAAATCTTTAGCAAGAAACTTGAGATGCTAATGCATGACCCCACTCTTTCCCAACCAAAAGAAGGGTATTATCGCAACCCTAACCACCTACCACTGTAGATAGGGGATCGCAAAGCTTGATTGTATGAAATATACGATGCAAAATTGAATAATTTTTAAGCATAGTCTGTATATAAATGTGATCTTGTGGTGACTAAAGTAGCAAAATAATTAATAACTTCACTTCACTTGAGGCTTAAATAAGGTTCGAGCTTATAACACCATGTAAATATCAGGATAGGAGCCCCTGAAGCACCACTTGAAAAGTTTTGTTCAAATTTTGTGACAAAGTGTGCTGATAAGTTGAAAGCTAAACTAATACATATTAGAAACCCACCAAAAATCAATAATGGTTACTGCTAAACAACACTAACCATTTCCTCTTCTCGTTGACCTCATAATTCACCTCTTTACCGATTACGTGTGCTTAAAACATCTTCAATCTTGTTGAGACCATTTCCAATGATAGCTTGTGCCAACTCGGAATCACTTTGAAAGTACAAATTGCAAGTACAACTTCAATAAAGCTTTATCTTTAAAAGAGTTGATGGGGCACCTCTCGCATATGAACCCTTTCCTCCATTGTGAATTGTTTAGAAAACCCCTAATCCTCCATAGAGCTCAGACCCACACCAATTCATATTGCCCTTACCAAGCAACAAAAAGAGTTGATAATAAAACAATGATACATCAAGATTACACAATCTATAACGTTAAACCGCAATTCATGAAGTCAATGCAACTTTTCCGCCATAACCAAGTTTATATAGGCTAATTTTTTGTCAAAATCTTAATAGAAAACAAGAACATATAGAAATCCAAAGAGTGAATTAAAACCCAAAAAAAAAAAATGTGAATTATTCTTTTAGAAGTAATCGAGAAAAAAAACCTGAGAAAAGAACAATAATACAACAAGTTTAATAATCTATAACATTAAATTACACTTCACATAATTAATGTAATTTTTTTGTCATGCCCAAATTCACATAAGCAGAGGTTATGTCAAAATTTTAACAGAACAAAAAAAATCACTGGGAAACTAATCCATAAAACAAGAACATGCATTTTTTCATAGAACAGGAAAATAGGAAAAATTGGGTACCTGACAAAGTTAGATAAGCTGTGGATTTGTGATTGAAAATGGGGTTTAAAAATAGAAAAAAATAAATTTTGTTCACCCCTTCGAAAAATCACGTAAAGAAAGACAGGACAAATCATTAGCATATAAAGTTCATTTATAAAAAGATTTACTGCAGAAATTTAAGTAAGATTTCATATGCAATGCCAAAAGAATATGCACTTTGTCTAGTTCAGGAATTAGCAATGTTATGATTGTAAAATCACTCATGCCATAAGAAGTAATTGAGCACAATCAACTAATAAAGTCTTCACTCTTCCCCCATTGGAAGTCCTTCAGAATAAAGTGTTTGGTTAATTACATGTCTTCCCCATTATGGTCCCGCCCCAAGCTATATATAACTTTCCTGTGACCTGAAATCCTGTTCTAGAATTCGAAAATCGTGTGAAAACTAAGGAAAGACAATAGCATAACTAACCAGTAGAAGTTGGGTTTGGAAATAGATTTATCTCATTTGATATGACGAAAATTATCTTACTACAAGACAACAAACGTGAATAAATGACAACCCAACGAGCCGAAGAATTGGAGCAAAAATCTAGACAATGTGACATGATGAGACAAAGCAAGAAAAATGTGACCTCTGTAGATGCAAGATTTACAAGGTATCGAAGAAATTGTCCATCGATGATCATTAGCACATACTGTACACAAGTAATATTTGCAACATACATCAAAAAAATTACAAAATATCGTATATCTGCTTAAATATAGAGAAAAAGGCAAGGAAAGTACCTATGACCTCAGAATAAAACTACTACAAGGACGAAATTTTTGAACGGTAGAAATGAAGAGTGCAGAAAAATAACTACTTATAGTGTTTTTGAAGCTCTATTACCAAGAATTTCATTGTTCTACAATTGGAAGAGGCAATGAAACTAGTTAAGGAAATTCATGAAGTTAAGGATGAACAATCGGTATCAAAATGTAAACATAACTCACACAACGCGCAAAAAAAATGAACCACAAAACCAGTTGAAGAATCAATTTCCAAAGACGATAAAAATCCAACAAAACAAAAAGAGGGCAAACAAGAACGACCAATCGCCTGTCAAACGCATACCACAGTGCGAGATTTAAGAGTCAGCAGAACCAATAGAAATAATAAAAGAAAAACCTTAGGAGAAAATCATACCTACATGTAACAAGAAACACACACTGTAATCCACGGGTAAAAAAATCAATAGCAACGAGGTTTCCTGAGCCACAGCTTCGGCGAGGGGCTGACCCAAAGAGAAGACAGAGAGAGCATTGTCTGTGATTTTTTGTTGGGAAGGATAGAGATCGACGAGTACGAACGAAAAGAGGAAATCAAGGAGTTGAAGCTTCTAGAGAAGATGAAGTGGTACGCTTTCAGAAATTTGCGTGTATTTGTCAAGCCAGAAACGTATTTGCGCTATAAGGCGAAGTTATATTTCTGCCTTATGAATAGTGATTTTAAAAGTGAATCTTATATATAATAGTGTTATATTACACACTTTAAGAATTAATTCATTGAATTCTATCAAAAATAAAAATATATTATCAAACTCATTCTATTTAATAGTAGAATATGGTCAACACATTTATACCTTTGACTACTCGGAGAAAAATAAAATGTCACCATCGAATAAGGGTATGTTTAATAATGACTATATATTAAATAGTTTTAAATATGTGATTTAAAGTGAAGGAAAGTGGTATAAAAAATAAAATAATTGTCAAATCAATCAATTTATTGGTTGAAAATGAAAGTTGAAAAGTGATTTTTTTTTTTTTAGAACGTGTGGTTAAAAAATAGTATGAGCAATTGTGAAAAATGAGTTTTTAAATAATGTGTAGTTGGAAATGAACATTGAATTTTTTTTTATTTTTTTTTGAAGAATCAATTTTATACGAATAAGCTATAAAGTCTTAAGTCTTGTGGGTTATGTCCCCACTTATAAATTGAGATGTGTGTGTGTGTGTGTCTATATATAGTTATATTGTAATATATATTCAACAAAATTTAATTAAAATTTATATTTCATATTGCCTATTTGTTATATTGATTTAAATATAGGATTGCATATAAGTTCGTCACATGTAAATTTAACAAATTACAGATTTAATTTAAGTTTGAGTAATTTTTTTATTAAATATTTGGTAAGTTTTGGTAGTAATGTGTTTGCTTTTTTACATGTAATGAAATATTTATTTAATATATTTAAATATCAATTATTGCATTAAGATAGTTAGTACAAATTCTTATAATATTATTCAAGGAGTCGATAAATTAATTATGTGGATGTCTATTAGTCTCTTTATTTCATTTTCAATTTGAAAGTTTACATTTCATCTTTAAGAAATTAGAGTATTTGTTTTTTTACCTGTAATGAAATATTTGTTTAATTTATTTAAATATCAATTATTGCATTAAGATAATTAGTACCAATTCTTATAATATTATTCGGGGAGTCGATAAGTTAATTCTCTAAATGTCTATTAGCTTCTTTATTTCATTTTACAATTTGAAAATTATAAACATTTCAACTAGAAATCAATTAACAGTAAACCCGATCTCAGTCATCAAACATTTTGTAAAGTATAGAATATGCCACATATCCAAATCTTACTTCGCCTAAATGGACTAAGAAAACTAGAGAATGAACAATTAATTGTTAAAAGAAATATGAATGACACAACTTTATGCTTTATATATATATATATAAAGAATGCATAATTTATGCATTCAAGTTACTTCCATCTTTTATTTCACTTTGAGTTAAGAAAGTTTATGTGTTATTCATACAAGAATATTAGACCAAGTAAGAAATCTTATAGGGAGAAAGAAAATTATAAATTATCCACAACTTATGTATGCAAAGTATGTTTTTGTTGTTCATTGTGTTATTTTTGTTGAACATTGTATTTTTACAACTTATTCAATAAATAATTTTCAATTACATACTTCGTACATCACACAGGTACGATTACTAGTTACTTTTAAAGTTAGTATAATCAACAACGTTGATCAACACATTTTCCTCCCAAAACCCTTTACAATAATAAAAAAAAAAAAATTACATTCGATGTAATTATTACGTTACATTCAAAATTTGAGATTTAATTATGTAAAACCCAAAAAAGTAGGAAAGTGAAAAATTCATTAACTATAATTACATATATATATAAGTTGTGCAATGAGCAAACTAACCAATCTACAATCTTGGTCTTCATTTTGAATTCAAAAATTCAAATTACAGTTTGTATTTACAATACGAGGAAAACTGTAGCGATCAAGAAATTTATCATAATAAAAATTAAATTTATTAAAATGTGTCACTACGACTTCACCCATATCTAAGGAAAACGTGTTCGTCTAGCCATATTAATTATTATAAAAATTTAAGAAAGAAATTTAAATTCGTTTAAACCTTTAAGTCCGATTTGCGATTTTAAAATTTGTCCAAATTCATTATTTTATTTTTGAAACTCAAATCATTATTTTAGTCCAAGATTCAAGTTTTCGATCTTAATATTTTTACAGTTAAAATATTCTCAATCAAAGTTTTTAACCTTAAAATTTCCTAACCCCTAAAACGTCCGACATCAAATTCTACATTTATTCAATAAGTTACAAATTTTCATTCATCCCAACAATTAAACTTCAGTTACAAATCTTACCTCCAAGAATCACATATAACTCATCTCCTTCTTTCCCTCAATTTTCCCCTCACAATGCAAGCATTAGGTATGTTTTCCCCATTCCTTCTACCTCCACACGCAATCAATATACAGAAACAAATCAATCGACCGGTTACAACACCACCACATGAAAACCAACTTCGACTAAACCATCAAAGCTGACCACCACTGCCCATTTTCAGAATCCTTCAAATTGACACCACACAACCGTCGAGACACCGATTCACGACCAACTCCAATCGCACCACCACTACTGTTCAACTCCAAGAATCCAAAAATCACCCTCAAACATGTGGTACCGCCTTCAACCCGCCACTGCCATCTCAATCTCCAACCAATGACATTTGAAATCAAAACCAAAAACCTCCCAAAAAACGAAATAAACCTGACCCATCACTTACCTCAATCACGCACCCTTTTCGCCGGATTATCACTAGGAATCATAAAAAACCGAGCCTTGGTTTATCTCGGTTTTCACACCAAGACTCACCCAAATATCATCCTCTCTACCTACCTCATCACCGCCATGTGAAGGCGGTGTTACCACAGGACAAGCACCGGTGTGGAAGGCACTGGCTGCCATTGGAAGAGATGCCCGGTAGCCATCCTCTCTTCTTTCCTCTCGACCTAATATAAAAATGAGAGAGAGGAATGAATTTTGTTTTATTTGATTTTGATAAATTGCCTCAAGTCCCAAGCTTTATGAATCATTTAATTTCAGTCCCAGGTTTCAAAAAATTATTATTCAAAGCCTGCATTTTAAAACATTTTGAGTCGGCCCCTTTATTTCTAGAAAATTTCCAAATCTTTTAATTTCAATTTTGTTAAACGCTAAATTAGTCCCCCAAACCTTTATTTTATTTTTAAAACACTCAATCTTTAAAAATTTCTAATTTAAGATTTATTTTCATTGGCTAGACAACGCGAACGGACATTTAGAGGCTTGAAATCTTTTCCCGATCGATTCGAACTCGTTAAGTGTTGGAGTAGACTCATTCTTAATAATTGATTTTAGCTATGATGTGCATATGAAATGCGATTATGTAATTTATTCACATGTTAAAATGAATTGAGACGAGACGAAGTTATGTTCATGAAATTGAACTAAGAAGTTATGATGTTATATGCGCTATAACTTACATGCATTAATATTGCATGTTGAGACGATGCTACTTTTCGCACTTATATGTTACATGAATTGAGAATATTATATGCGCTATGACTTACATGCATAACAACATGTTGAGACGAGACGAGACTACTTTTACGCACTTATGTGATATATGACATGATGTTATGTTTAGCATGATTTGCATGTTTATGTGTAATATCATAGTTTAAAGTTAATTATTTTGTAATGAGTTTACTGAGTATTTCTTTGAAATACTCACTCCATTATTAACAATTTTTGCAGACTTCGAAAGCGGTGGCGAATGATGGACATGAGTGGCAAAAGAATAAATAATGTTTTATTTCAAAGTTTAACCTTGCAGTTCACGTTAAATTAAATTTATGTTTTACCAACCGTTGAAGAATTTCAAGTTTAATACCGTTGATGGTTTTGAATAATATTTTATTTGAATTTTTAAATTTCAGTTTTTTTTTTGTTTTTATGCTCAATTTATCATTTTGAAAGTTAGTCTGAGACGATGAAGTGACGTTCCAGGTATTTAGAACTCGGAGCGTTACAAAGACAGATCCCGTATCACACTTTCACAATGTGCATAACAAAACTTTAATATATTAAATTGTTTTTTACCTGGAAGATGCTCCAATTTTTTTTATTGGACAAACAACTTCCTCAGTGAAAACACAAAGGGACTTGTGCATTTCTTTTATTTTATTTCCATCTTTTTTTTTAAAATATATATATGCTTAGCGGTTGCCAAAACTGCTAAAATGAAATGATTAACAAGTTTTTACGTACAAAAGTACATGCATTCGAATCTTCACTTTTTTCCCCCACAAATTCAATCAGTAAAATTTGGTGTTGTCGGAAACTGCTCCAACTTAACGTTGAATTAAAAAATAATAATAACATATGGCCGAGATGTTCTAATCAATCGATGATATCAATTCTTCAAAAATGCAATGGATGTTGAAGGTTCAAGTAGCGAAAATTTGGTCGATACCATGCTTTGAAGATATTTTTTCTTGATGAAATTCCCAATTAAGCCTTCATGATTTTGATTTTCACCTCTTTTCCTAGTGCCGTAGAAGAATCTATTAGAAGACTACTCTTTTCTTCTATATTCATTGATTGGGTTTTAGTTTTATGATCCGAAAATGGAGTTTCGGAGACCCAATTCTCACTACCCCATTATGTAGAGGATTCCTTTCTTATACAGTTTCCCATATTTACCAATGTTTGTTTATGCGAATGTGTAATTGTTGTATCTACAGAAACATAAGGGTTTGATTGAAGAGAGCCTAGGATGAAGTAGGTTTGAAGAAGAGACAAAATGAGGGAAGACGGGGTCGATGGTGGAGGTAGAGGTGATGGTGGTGGTGATGTTGAGACAGTAATTAAAATTACAATTGTAACTAGTTACAAATTAAAATTAAGTCTAACAGGTCCCACTTAACAGGTTGTCCCGACCAATAAATGGATGACGTACTGTCCTCACTGTACCAACATGAGTCTTTTAACGTGCTTTGTCTTCAATCGCATACTCCCTGAAAAAAAATTCAGATAGTCATCCATCATAGAATTGCTTCAAACCAAGTATGCTTTGTCCTCACTGCACGCTCCTTGAGAAAATTTCTCATGGGGTCATCCATCATAGAATTGCTCTAAACCAAGCACGCTTAACTGTGGAATTTTTAACGATGGACTTCCAGAAAAAAAATGTGTACCTTGTTGGTATGACTAGTACCTATCAAATCTTTTAAGTTTTTCTGGCTTAGGTGTTACAATCACCCCCGTTAGACTCGCGACTTTCTCGTCGTGCTTAAACCATCTCAGGATCCGTTGCCAAGCATTGAGATTTTAGAGAGGGCTCCTATAGGTTCAAGAGGTGCCTTTCGCCCTATGGCGTGGCACTGTCCCTACATAGCACTTAATTCCCGATTTTCGACTGTCGGTCGACTATGTACCATTTATAACAACCCAGGTCCCACTTAACGGGTTGTCCCGACTGTTAGATCGATTACGTACTGTACCCACTGTACCAACATAGGTCTTTTCAGCATACTTTGTCCTCACTCGCACACTCCCTGAGAAAATTTCTCAGGGAGTCACCCATCATAAAATTGCTCCAAGTCAACAACACTTAACTGTGAAGTTTGTAACGATGGACTTCCGGAAAAGAAGATGTACCTTGTTGGTATGAGTAATACTTATCAAATCTTTTAAGCTTTCCTGGCATGGGTGTTATATAAAGTTACAATTGTATTTTCGACAGTGGTCCGACGACGACAATTGTGGTCACCAAATTACACTAATGTGATTAATTACAAATCTTGAATTACATTAATGTTTTACTAATTCACAAGTTACAGTTATAATTAATTACAAAACCTAATTCTGATTAAAAAAATAAATAAAACTGATTCTGATAATTAATTATAAATCACCTGATTAAAAAAATTCAAATCTAAACGTTTGTAATTGTGTACTTAACTCAACACACTAAGAATATGTACATAAGCATTTTTATGGGTATAGACTATACATTGTAATATGCTATGGATTTTTTTATGTGGTCGGCTAGCTTAGATCTTAACATTTTTAGTTTAGAATATGAGACCTAATTCGAATTTTTTTTTTCCATATAAATTGTAATGTTAAATTGTAATGTGTTAGCATAATTTGGGACTATTAGACGGTTAGGTCGTCTCCGAATGAAAGGAACCTAGTATGGGCCCCAATTTGAAATATGTATGAATGTTTAGAGTGTTAATTCCATTGATATTTGAATTATAAGATTGAACTATTTTTTAAAAATTCGTTTTTTTTTTTTTTTTTTGTTATCGAAGTTATAGGGAAGAAGGATTCACGCATCAATCAAGTGTTCATTAGTATGATCTTTCAAATCATTAATTTTTGAAAGGCCATTGTATGTAATGGACAATTTGTCAAGTGTTGTGGATGAAAGTTTTCCCACACAAACTCATGTATTCAGATCGTTTGCGAATATTTTGAGTTCATATTACATTGACGAGAACGAATTATTCGGGAATGTTATCATTATCTAATTGTTCATGGAGTGAACAAGAACGTGACCATTTTTTGTCACATTGTTCATGTAGTGAACAAGAAACTGACAAAATGCATTGCGATAATAATTTGGTGTGTACCTTATCGCGAAAAAAATAAGCTACTGCGTATTTTGTGGGGGTGATTATGCGAATGAGATTAACAACTTTTTGGAAGCTGAAAAAGTAGAGCTAGTTATTATCGTGCTCAAAATGTGTCGTGCCAACATAATCACAGGTTACATATATACACATACATTTTCATCTATGTTTGATTGTTAATATTTGTTTTATCAGTAAGAATGGTTTTTTTCCCTTGCGTGAGAGATCAATATCTCACGCGTATTATGTCACGAAGTTGTTGGTGAATGCATTTTATCGATGAAATCATTGAATTTCGATCCAAGTGTTACCACAGTTTCTTTTTCTTTTTCTTTTTTTCCCTCTTTTATTGATTTGTTTGCCTAATTTGCTTAGTTCGAAGATGTTTTTAAAAATCCTGATGATTAATTGTTGTTACATTTTTTTATGTAATTGACAATTTCATGAACAAAAAGACTCGTCTATAAAGTCCAAATTAGAGTCAAAATATGATAATTAAGTCATTTATGTATTTGAATTCGAGAAGATCAAAGAAGTGTTGAAAAAGACTTGTGATACAATTAAAAATCAAAGAATAATAAAAAACTCGTAAAGATTATGATTCAAATTTTTAGTTAGAGGTTGAGACTCAGTTTTCGCATAGAATTTGAATTTGAAAATTCTTGTTTTTTTTGGAATAATTGTAGAACTTTCAATAACTTTTCAACGCACTTTGAATCACCTCAATTGAGCCCCAGGAAAGAAATTTATGATCAAAATACTAAGCTCATGTTTTCTTTACTGTTTTGAGGTCGTTTTCTGTTTTTATTTTCGAAAACGTTAAAAACGCGTTCTATTTACCATTTTCGAAAACGCATTTTTGGAAAACAAAAAAAAAAAAATTGTACACAAAACGCTCAAATTTTGTGTGTATTTATTTATTATTTTTTTTATTATATAAAGAATTATCTTAACTTAGAACTAAGCTTAATATAAAGTTTTTATTTTTTTATTACTTTTTTCAGAATTATCCTAACTTGGAACTAAGTTTTATTGAATTCAATATCAACATTACAAAAAAAAAATTAAGTGAGAATTCTTGTTATTATATTTCAAAAAATACACTAATAAATGGACTATGATGGTTTTGAAAGAACTTGCATTTTCTGAATTTTAATAGAAGTAGAGCTTTTTCAAATTCGAACATGACCACGCTGTGTTAATATAGACTTTTAATTCTTACATTAGTGTGTTGCATGTAACCATGTTTTCAGTGTATTGTGAAAGGAAATTTGAGTTTGAATTAGTAGTATTCTGCAAGCAAATTAATTAAAAATAGTTTAAGTAGTATTCTGCAAAATTTCAAACAGAACGTATTTTCCAGATTTTCATTTTCAAAAACAGTTTTCAGAAATGACAAACAAAACGCGTTTTCAGCAAATTTGAAAACAAAAATGAAAACAGGAAACACAAAACATTTTCGAAAATGAAAATACAAAATAAAATACAAACAGAACGCCACCTAAATGCCCTCAATTCCGCTCGAGCAATCTTAACGGTTTTGAACTTTTTCACTTCAAACACGGCTAGAGCTTTTCCGAAACAAAGACTGCCCCAATTCATTCCTTTTCTGAGACTTTTATTCAATGTTGCAATCGCCAGCTTCTTTCACAATTGGAGGCTATTTTCTCTTCATTTTCTTCCAGCCAAGTCAAACGAATAAGCAATAGCGAGACAACGTCCTAAAAGTCCCAACTTTGCTTTAACTCTTCATGAAAGAAAATGTCTTCCTACAGTTTCAAGAATTGCCCTGTTGGATACTCGATTCTGAGTACCAACATGTCTGCATAGGAACTGTTGAAACGACTCTTAACGCTGGAACTGTTTTTGTCACTATGTTTCCAATTTTCAATATGCCCATATCTGAACCACAATTGATTTCAGTCCTAAAAGTCCAAATTCAAATTCTTGGAGCTGTGCCAACATCTGTTACATATGCAGCCACTCTCCATTATCAGATGGTGTACATAATCCAGAATCATTCCCTTGATTTTGCCCAATCTCAAGAAACAGATGATGCTCTACTTCTTCATGCAGAGTCAGATCATGTCCCCAGTTCTACATATCTTCCTAGACAACTTCCACGATTAGAGTTGATAAAGCTCATCCTTGAAACATAGGATACAAGTGACGTAGAATCAATAGATAAGAGAAGAAATCAATAGAGAAAGTGAGAAGAGAGGGGGAGGAGGAGGACGACGAGAGAGAGAGGCAAGGAGAGACAACATCAAACATTTTCATTCACCATAATCTATGTTTTCAATACCAATTACAACCATATAAATAGTAACATAACCCTAATTACTAAATGGGTTTGGGCCAAGCCCATACATAAGCCTTAATAAAACATAAAATATAACTAAAGCCCAAAAATCAAATATCTTAATCTCCATCAACAAGTTATGAACAAGCTCATAAAGGAAACAAACTTCTGTTCCTATACAATCCACAGAGCCTTTTTCAGAAAAAGTCCAATGGAGATATTGAAATTGCATTCAAAAGAGAAACTGCAACAAACAAACCTCCCTGTTTTCCAACACAATTTATGTATACTAAGGAGGATATCCCTGTTTATGCTTTTGATACAAATGGAAGGCCAGCCTACAATAAAGCAGACAATACTGAACATATTTTCTGGGATGTTTGCAACTGCTCTAGTTGCCCTGAAGCAAATCTTGATGAAGATCTTCTCCAACAAAGAAGAAAATCCAAGTGAAGCAGCCAGAAAAAGCTGCTTAGAGCCTTCTACAACAATGACCCAAGAGTAGGGTTACTTGGTGAGCCATCAAGAAAGTTTGACTATTATGTCAAATCTTTATGTTTATCTTTATATGTATTATAATAACAAAGTTGTCAAATAAAACACCACATAGTTTCCCACCTTTTTTACACTTTCCTAAAATAAAATTTCATGGTTTATAGAGATTAAAAAAAAGTGATTATATATATACATTTCAAAATTGCTTTTATCTTGAGAATATAAACAGTCACTTTGAAAATGATTTTATCTCATTATTAATAATGTTATATATCCAGCTATTAATTAATTGGTATTTTCAATATATGTTTATAATTTGAAATTATGATGTAGAGTTTGAATATAAAATTATATAGATAAAAGAATACAACCACGTACACTTTTAAGCGATGGATTAATAATAATAACATAAGTAAAAAAGTATTGCTTTAAAAAAGTTATTACAATAATTAAAACACTATTGAAAAGAACATAACTTAATTATGTTATGAAAAGAATATAATTAAAAATTTAAATTTGTAAAATAGTATTAAAAAGTAACGTAATTAGAATATAACTAAATATGTGTATATATTGTTTTAATTAAATACATGTTATACTAATAATAAAATAGTATTGAGAATAACGTAATTAAAAATGTATGATGTTTTACTAAAGCTATAATAATTAATCAATATTGAAGATAACGTAATTATTAGAGAATTTATTAGTAAAATAAAAAGTATTAAAAACCATATATAACATAATACACATTTGTAATTATGTTATATATGTTTTTTATGTCCCATGCATCGCACGAGGGCAAATACTAGTGACTATTATGTCAAATATACTCCACCTCCCAAAAATGATGATCCTATTATTCCCACTGGATGGGATGGGATGATGATGATGACTGCAGCAGATATCATAAAAAATGGGATTGGGATAATCATCCAACCCCATCTCCATTGTCAATAGCCATGTTTCATCCACCTATTAGGGAAGAATTTCCTCACTTGGAAACATTTGAAAAGAATCAGTCTACTCACACATGAAAGATCAAAAATCCAAGTACTAGATAGTCAGACAGATGGATTAATACAACCACACTCACTAACAGAAGCAACCTTAAATTGGCAGTCAAAAAATGCAACACAACAAAATGTCTTGTTAAAAAGGATTGATCAAAGTCAGTAAAGGATTGAACAGACTCTTCAATATCAAGCTCAAATTCTCCTCACACCTCTTCAAGCCTGTAAACAAAGAACTGAAATTCTCCATGTAGACATAATGGCTCGCTTGCAAATCAGCTACCATTTGATACCCAAGAAAGAGAAATTAGAAACCTAAAAACCCAACTTGCATCTCTTGAATCAAACCTAATGATTCATCTCTCAACACCATATTATCCATCTTCCTCTTCTATCACTCAAATTTCCCAAACAGGACCTTTGATTTCTTCTACCTTTGAAGGGTCTACATTAACCCTTTTTACACCAGAAGAATGGGGGGAAAAAAAAGCATCTATGCCTCCCAAAAAGACCAGATCTATCCAACGAACAAAACATTTGTCCATATAAGAACCTCCATCACAAAAATCTAAGAAACAACCTCAAATGATGATAAAAAAATCATATTTCCACATTCCTTCAACAAGTCCACACTCTCCCTATCCATACTACCACAAATTATTCCAAAAATTCTAAAACCTCTGAGTCTGAATCTAATGAATCCTTTGAAGAAACATCTAGTAAGTCTGCGGATGAAAATCCACCTTTTTATATGGCTGACCAAGAACAAACAAGTCAATTCCAAACAGGTCAATCTCAAACTCAAAGATCAAATGACCTGTTGAAGAAACTGGAGTTATTGATGAGGAAATGATGGAGCCCCATATGACTAATAATTACTATTCTTCAAATGGAGCTACTTCAAATTCACATTTGATGATATTTATCCGCCACAATGGAAATACAGGTTGCAAGAAATGAAAGCTTCGTGTATTCCTGAACTTCAAAAGCCAAACATGACCCACACAAAGGTCATAAAAGCTTTCCTGACAAGGATCACAGGATTTCTCAGGAATTGGTATGATTCAATGGGAGAATACAGACAACGCCAATTCACTCAGGAAACAAACACCGCAGATGCATTCATGAATGCATTATATTGAGAATTCTATGGAAAGTCTGATCATGACAAGGAAATCGTCAGAGAAGAATTCTTTAAATTAAAGTGTTGTTCCTATAATCCAAAAGATCTTGAAAAGCATTTCAAGAATGCTTCTCATTGGAGGTTCGAATGATTCCAATATCAAGCAAGCATATCTTGAGTCAATTCCTCAATCTCTCGGACAAGAGACATTAATGACTATGGAATTAAGAGGACAACCTTTAAATGACACTTCTTTTGGAGAACTTCACAATTGGATAATGAAAACATTAAAGAAGTTGTGCAACTAAATGCTTTCCTCAAAAATATCAATCCAACTGGCAAAAAATTGGAGAAGGCTTGTGAAAAGCCTTATTTACAAATCAAGTGTAGCAGGAACAAGAAAGATTGTGATTGCAGAGGAAAGAAGAAGTTCCATAAGAGAAGAGTGAAGCTTTCCTGGAAAGAAGCCTTTAATCCTTTACGAAGAAAAAAAAGATTTTTCATGAGAAAATTTACAAAAAACAAAGAAAAAGGTGTTTCATATGTCGAAAAAAAGGTCACTTTGCAAAAGCATATCCAAGTAGAAAGAAGGACAAGCCATAAAAATCGACTATGATGATGAAGATCTTGAATCCTTATTTTTTGAGGAAGATGAGCAAACTAAACAAACTATCTTCACCTTTGAGTATGATTTTGATGAATCTGTTGACACAGAAGAACGTTATGGCATGAAACTTGTCAATACAGTCTTTTCATCCATATCGGTGTCCATGATTGAAGTTAAATTTTTACAAGAAAATATAAAAGGCCCATAACAGTTGCTGGATTATTTGATACTAGTGTTGCATGTTCCATCCTAAATCCTGTCATTCTCCCTAAACATGTGGAAAAATCATCAACAAATTTTTCAGGCAGCAAATGGGGAGAGTTTTTCAACAGAAATAATCAGCAAGCCTGCCACAATTCAGGTTTTTCCTGAACTTGGTATTTCTCATAAATTAGTAGGTTCCTCTGTCTGGTAAAGATATTATCATTGCATTGGATATTATTAAATAGTTATGGGAAAAGAATGTTATTCCTCGTCCAAATGGTCTTAGATTTAAGTCCTATTTTCAACCTTACATTCAAATGACTTCCTACTTTTCCATAACCATTCTAAACATCACTGAAACACTTATCCGAAATTGTTGTGCAGAATCTCATTCTAATTTCCTCACCAAATGCACATGTCCCCTTTGGAAAAATTCAAACTTCTTTATTTCACTCCCTTTCAAGAAAAATGAAGATATCAACCCCACAAAAACTAGCCATCTTGGAATGAACCCAGAACATCTTCCACTTGCTAACAAAAAACTTGCACAATTGCAAAATGAAGGACTTATTGAACCAACAAATTCACAATGGGCAGGTCAAGCATGTCAATAAAAAAAGTAAACAAGTTCAAGGAAAATTAATACTAGTCATTGACTACAAGCCATTGAATGCTTTCCTTGCAAATGACAAGTTCCATCTCCCAGACAGAAAAACAATGTTTGCAAATCTATCTCGTGCAAAAAATATTTCAAAGTTTGATCTTAAGGTAGGGTTTTGACAATTGGGAATTAAACCAGAGGACAAGTACAAAACAAAATTCTGTATTCCTAATCATCACTATCAATGGACAGTGATGCCCTTTGGACTAAAGACTACCCCTTCACTCTTTCAGAAAGCAATTAAAAATTTTTTTGATCCATTATCGAAAACAGTGTTGGTTTACATTGATGACATCTTATTATTTTATGAGGATGAAGAGTCCCATGCCAACTTGCTTTCGAAATTCACAGAGCTTGTTAAATAATATTGTATTATGTTTTCCCAAAATAAAATGGTGATTGGTGTTAATAAAGCAGATTTCTTAGGGATGCATATTAAAGATAGTAAATATTCACTTCAGCCTCATGTTGGCCAGGAACTCCTCAAATTCCCAGATGAAATTTGACAAAAAAGGAAGTTCAACAATTCCTTGGAGTTGTAAATTATATGGCGGAATTCATTGATCATCTTTCATCCATAATTAAGCCACTACAACTTATGCTCAAAAAAGATCCTCCTCCTTGGTTATCTACGCAAACTCAGGCACTAAAATCTATCAAACAAAAGGTAAAAGATCTTCAAGCCCTACAAATCTCTACGGATGGCAAACATGTCCTTCAAACAGATGCAAGTGATCGCTTTTAGGCAGCTGTCTTATTTGAAAGTGAATCGTTCACCAAACCAGAAAAGCATTACCACTTCACTTTCAAAGAAATTCTTGCAGTTAAAAGATGAATTGAGAAATTCCAGTTTCATCTCATTGGGCACAAATTTCTAGTAGAAATAGACATGTCAGCTTTTCCAAAAATGATTGCCTTTAAAAGGAAGCAAATACCAAACCTTCAATTACTCAGATGGGCGAAATGGTTCTCAAACTTTGAATTTGAAGTCAAACATATCAAATGAAAACACAACCTCTTACCAGATCTCCTCTCCAGACCAAAAGTTTCTTTCATACTTCCTCCACTCATCCAAACCATTCCAGTCATCTACATGATGAATTCAAACCAATTCCCCTTTAATAACTCTTCTCCTTTTCCTCCTAAACTTTACGAACTCATTAGATCCAAAACTCTCTATTCCAGATCCAAAAAACTCATGCTAAAATACCATTCCATTATCATACGACAAACCGGAATCCAAACACTTAGTGGTCTTGGATTTCATCCAGATTACCCTTTCTTCACTCTATTCCATTTTGACCTTAGGCATTTAACGGTTAGATTTTCAAAAGAAACTATTTGCTTTCTGTGGTACCTTTTGAAAAATTGGCAAGTAGGAATATCATTCAATGTCCAAAGTGCACTTGAGTCTTTCTCCCATATGCAATTAAACCTTCCTTTTAGACATGTGGACCATTTTGCAAAAAAGTTTTTTGAATGGTTTCATCCAATTTCACACTGGATAAAAATATTCAAAGACTTTTCTTTTAAATTTAAGATCTCAGGACTTCTGCACAAAATGTTTATGTGATCTTAATTTTTCAAAGACAAGGTTATTCCACTTAATCACGGGTCTATACTCAATTCAGCAGTGTCAAGGAATGTGCAGTTCAGCCATTCAACATGCACAAGGATTGGGAACATTATCCAAAGGAGTTTCGTGATTTTCAAAGATGCATGGCAGAACTCAATCAGACAATTCCACCACAAATATGGCCAGACTACTCAGCTGATGCCCCATGAGAAGTTTTGCCAATTGAGTATACTCAAAGGATCCAACAAGACATCCAGGTGTATCAGGATACTCATCTATAAACGTATCCTAGTTCGTATGAGTCAGATTATGATTACGCATTTGATTTACAATACGGACAAATATACCAAGGAAGGCCCACACAAAGTCTTGGAGAAAAATCAATATTCTGAGAGAAGACTCCAGAAGGACGTCAGCTAAGGGAAAAACAAATTGAAACCACAGATAAATTGCTTGAAAGTTTGCACTACAGCGTAAAGTAAGTAAATGCATATGCTGAGGAAAAAATTGAAACCAGTGATCGTACACTCTCATATAAACAACTTTTACAAAAAGAAAAAAGAAAAGGAAAAGCAGGAGAATCAAGTAAATCTAACCAAGAAACAAAGCAAATAAACTATCAAGATAGCCTTTTCCAAGACTCACAAAATCCATGGTCTCAAATGGCCCCTGAACTTGTAATTGATGTTGAAACACTTAAAATTTTGGAACGAACAATTCAAATGGACCAAGAAAGACATGAAAGACAAAATTGTCACAACACTGGATGGCTAAATCAACATGGACTACCCCTATCCATGGACTACCCCTATCCAGAAGACTCAAACGAAGAAGATACCATGAACTTGGACAAACTATGACAAAACAGTGTCTACATCTACTTTATTAAAGTAGGAATATTTCTTTATTTGTAAAATTATTGTTTTAAGTCATTTGTATGTATTATTGTCCGTCAAAATTATTTGTCAGAATCTTGCTTTTCTTAAAGTAAGATTATGATAAGGTCACAAGTTTGTGTATTTGAATAATGACACGTGTCCATTCTGTAGATAACGCATGAGTCTTGTGTGTATCCTTTTGTTGCTCTTCTCCCTCTATATAAGGAGAGCTCTTCTTCATTGTAAGATCATCCGGAGTTTGGCTAAATAATATTCAGTGTGTTTTTATATCCATGTTTTTCTAAACCCCTTTTAAGTTCTTCCTTAATTTCCCAAGGTTTTGAATAACATAAGTTTAAATGATATGGAAAAAATCAGAGTAGAAATCAGTCTGCTTTGCAGTTGCACCTTCAGGTGATCCTTTGCATCAGAAAAATTCTCTACTGACCATTGATCCGTCCGTAGTTATGGTAATTTACAGCAAGTCCAAAAGTCAGGCCCTTTGTAAAATTGATATCACTTCGCTCTTATGGTATCAGAGCCATGTTGTTTTCTTACTCATATCAGGATAATTTATGTTATTTAGTAACCAGAAAATATTAAAGAAGAACACCCTTCATCTACGTTGTCAAATCCTTTTTCACTGTCAAAATCACCCTCTACTTCTTATTCTTCTTCAAATTCGTTTAGAAAATCTAATGCCTCAAAGATTGATTATCTCTATGAGATATCTTATCTTTCAGAATCTGATAAAGTTCCACTTACAGATCAGGGGTAGTCCATGTTGGTTTAGCCATCCAGTTTTGTGACGATTTTGTCTTTCCTATCTTTGTTATAGTCCATTTGAATTGTTCTTTCCAAAATTTTAAGTGTTTCTGCATCAATTACAAGTTCATGGGCCATTTGAGACCATGGATTTTGTGAGTCTTGGAAAAGATTATCTTAATAGTTTATTTGGTTTGTTTCTTGGTTAGATTTACTTGATTCTGCTACTTTTACTTTTACTTTTTGTAAAAGTTGTTTATATGAGAGTGTACGATCACTGGGTCCAATTTTTCCCTCAACATATACATTTGCTTTCTTTACGCTGTAGTGCAAACTTTCAAGCAATTTATCTGTGATTTCCATTTGTTTTTTCCTTAGCTGGCGTGCGTCCTTCTAGAGTTTGAAAGATAAGATATCTCATAAAGATAATCCATCTTTGAGGTATCAGATTTTCTAAAAGAATTTGAAGTAGGGGGTGATTTTGACAGTGAAAAATGATTTGACGACATGGATGAAGGGTGTTCTTCCTTAATCTCTTCTGGTTACAAAATAATATAAATTATCCTGATATGAGTGAGAATGATACCAGAAGAGTGATGTGATGGCAATTTTACAACAAATCACGGTATTCTAACCCACAAAATGCCTCAATAGGATCAACGAAGTGCCTGACTTTTGGACTTGCTGTAAATTACCATAACTCCGAACGGATCAATGGTCAGTAGAGAATTTTTCTGATGCGGAGGATCATCATGAAGGTGCAACAGCAGAGCATACTGATTTCTACTCTGATCTTACTCCATATCAATCAAACTTATGTTATTTAGAACCTTAGGAAACTAAGGAAGAACTTAAAAGAGGTTTAGAAAAACATGGATATAAAAACACACTGAATATTATTTAGATAAACTTCGAATGATCTTACAATGAAAAAGAGCTCCCCTTATATAGAGGGATGAGAGCAACAAAAGGATACACACAAGACTCGTGCGTTATCCACAGGATGGACACGCGTCATTATTCAAATATACAAACTTTTGACTTTATCACAATCTTACTTTAAGAAAAGCAAGATTCTGACAGATAATTTTGACGGACAATAATACAATACAGACAAACGACTTCAAGCAATAATTTTACAAACTGACAACTGATAAAAGAAAGATTCCTACTTTAATAAAGCTAAACTTTAATAAAGTAGATGTAGACGTTGTTTTGTCATTGTTCATCCAGGTTACTTTGGCCCAAAAGTCTTCTCATTGCACGTCTTTCCTTTTATTTGAATTTTGGGTCAAACAAAAAAACCCAACATATATATATAAATTTGCCTCTCATATTTAAATTGGGCAATGTTGGAAATCAAAAAATTATATCGAAAATATTATACCATATAATATGTTCAAAAAAAATGTTTAATTAAACCAAAATATAGACGGGAACAATTATTTTGCATTCACACTCGTCAGACAATTATTATGCATTCATGTCTACCTAGATTTTGCGTTCACACTTGTCAGACAATTATTTTGCATTCACACTGCCTAGACACTTGCCAAATTATCCTCTTTTCATACATAGATATAGTATGATTTTGTATACCTTAAATAATCTCAGTAGAAGTTCCGTATGTATTAAGAGAAGAAGTGAAAGAGCTACTTTAAGAGTGTAAAACAGCCTCATGTATAATTTCCAAGTATCCTAAAAGCACAGCTGTTCTCATTCAAGAAATAAATAATGAGTAACACATGAAACGTCCCTATACCTGGCAGTGAAGATTCCCAAGTCTCAATATCCATTCACCATCAATCACTACTAAAATTTGAATCTTCTTTTCGAGTCAATTCTTCAATACCTATAGAATTTCCCTGTTGCAAAGATACAACAACTAATTAGTATAAACGTGTGATTAAAAAGCCCTTCAAGTTACTATTTTTGTTCAATATACTAATACATTGTAATCGAAACAGACTTTTCTTATAAATCTAAAGATTCTAAACTATAAAAAACCTTGAGGCTGTCAGCAGATGTTTCTGGCATGTCTCACCCACAATGGACGCATATACAACTGAGAGCAGCTCTTCAACATTGTCAATAAGAACTAAGAAGCAAGTAGAACAACCTTTCATCTCTACCCTGAAGATCAAATCATCTCTACTCACATTATGAGCCCAACTTGATTTTACCCTCCGCATAAATAATCCACTACTTAATCAAGTTATATAAAGGGAATTGCAAGCACTAATTAATTACTTTGGCACTATATGGGAGTTTTCTTACAGTAAACCAAGTACAAGTTAGTTGTAAAATTCCATGCTGCCTTAAAAAAACAAGTTCTTAACAGTATGTTAGTTGTCAAATTCCTGGAGCAATGAATTCAAGCCAGAAACAAGTTGAAGCAACATAATCAAGTTCAAGCATGAGCATATATACATTTTAGACTTATTCTGATAAATCCAATGGATGCAAGAATTGATATATATAATTATATTGCATGGTTAATTGGTTACAGGGCAGAAAATTCTTTTTTATATTCATCAAAAATCCTTGTAGAATTGTACTTCTTGCATCTGCTGCTTATACGTCCAGAATAAAGTTTATTCAATTTTTGCTTATAATCACAAATTTAAGGTTCTTTCAGTCCCAAATTGCTCAACAAAATCACAATCTAGTTGCACTAATAATTCTGGATTCAATCCTCGAAAGCCCATTCTCCTTCTCAATAAAAATACTAATAATTGTCAGTAACCACTGTAAATTTAAAAGTGATAACAGAAACTTGCTTCAAGTTCATAGGTAATGAAAACCCGCAAACACGTACCACCACACTGACTTTTCAGATTCGACAAAAGTCGAGATTTTACTGCAAAAACATAATGTATTTTTCCACCGAATGAGGATGCCCAAATTTTGCAGCAGAAACATCTTAAACATCCTTCATAACGAAAAAACAAATATCAAAGTCATCAAGTTTTAGAGAAACAAAAAGTATCTTAATGAAAAATCGTAACCAACATTTAAACGAAAAATGAATCTGGAATGAAATTTTAGGGGGAAAATACTGTGAGGAGTTGGAGAGAGAGACAAAGGGTTGGGTTCAATACGTGGAGAAGGCACGAGGCTGAAATTGGTGTTGATAAACACGTCACAAATCAATAAATTGCTACGAATAAATATACCTTCAACAGCACCAGCACGAGAGGCGGAATTTATTAGAGATGATTTCAGAGAAATCGATAACCAGTGGCGAACTAGGTTTCCCATGTGGCTTCTGCTCAAGTGTACAGATTTGAGAGAAGTAACCGTTAAATGTTAATTACCAAAATTCCTCATTTTCTTATACTCCTTTCGAATATCTAGCTTTTTTTTTTTTGGACGAATGTCAAGAATTATTTGTGGTATAATTAATGCTAGACATTATTTAGGACATTTTAATTTCTAGCATTAATTTAATAATTAATTTAATAATTTTTGTCCAGTTAAAATATATTTCTTTCTTTCATTTTTCTTGAAAATAAATAATAATTTGTCACGTATGTAAAATGAAATTTATTGCGTTGAAGAAGTATTTTAATGTTAACGTTATAAGTTACAAAATTTGCCTTGAAAAATATTTTTCAAGATACAATCAATTAAAGCGCACTTAAATCATTTTCCTTTAAAATATTTTATTACCTATTTGGTGAGAAAATATTTTCCACCTTAGGTGAAAAATACATTTTCGTTACATTTGATCATTTTTATTATTGTTAATTGATTTATTTTTTTCAAAAATTAAACATTACTATTATCAAGTACAAATGAGTAAAAAATAAAATAATGATTAAAATATCTAAATTTTGATTTATTTGCCATGAAAAATAATGTCAATTAAACAATAAAATTAGGAAAATTTCTCACTTTTACACCTGAAAAGTTAATCCGATCAAATACTTCCAATTGATATTTTTCTGGAAAATATTTTCCAAGCAAATCAATTCCTAGAAAAAATATTTTCTTACCATCTATTTTTCATCTTTTCAATCAAATACAGTTTTAATGTCTTTGTCACGTATACATAGTAGACATTGTCCATTGGAGATGCTTTAAAGATAGATTCATTTCTATTTTCACATGAATTAAGAAAACATAATTAATTAATATATATCGAAACAAAAATTTACTTATATCTTACCTAATATATATCTACATTGAATAATCGATTGTTTATATTTGTTGATAATAATGCATTATTAAAAAAAATAAGATATTAATATATTCTCAATAAAGAAAGTGGCCTATAATTTGGAACAAAAAAAATGAATCTATTTTTATGGAACGAAAGGAGTATATACTACACCCGTAAACGGCATTTTTTGCTTACACCAAGTTGACGTTGGATTTGATGCAAAATAAAGCCACTGTTCGGTAACTTAAAAAAATTAGTTTTTAAATCAATTTATAATCTACACAATTTTTCAAACTAATTTTTAACCCCACATCTTTTCTCTCTCTAAATTTTAACCATTGATCTTACCTCGAAATCCGTGAAAACCCCAAAAAATTTTGCCAGAATTGATCCGAACGGAGGCAAAGAGTGCAATGAATAATAAATTGGCTTTACTCTACTTTAATAAATCAACCTTGTTATATTAACAAAACTCTTGACAAAGAACTTAATAAAAATACTAACATAGAGGTGGGGTGGTAATCATTGTTTTTGATCCTACACACCATATCTGAGAGCTTTTGTCAGGAACTTTGTTAAAATAGAATAATTCTTAATATATAGGACTTGTTTTCCATCGATAGATTCTTTGATATCTCGACTGGATATGGGCTGCTTCGATTTGGTTATAGATGGTAGAGAGAATCGTATCGTATCAATTTTTATTATTATTATGTTGAATAGTTGGGTCAAATTTTAACCTCTCTTTTGGTGACACAATGTTGTTTATAAGTTGGTTTATTTATTTTTTTAATAAAAAAATAGTAGCTGAAAATTGGAGAGAAGAATATGTGGTTAAAAAATAGTTTGAGAAATTATATAGTTTATAAACCTAAGGACGGCAACGGGGCAAGTCTCCCCGCCTCACGAGGTGCGAATTTCGGGGTGGATCAGCACTTGCACCTCGTTTATTATTATTATTATTATTATTATTATTATTATTATTATGCTTTTTCTTCATTTTCTTCTTTTCTCTTATTATATTTTGTCCAAATAATTATTCGACGCGGGGCCACTTGAGTTTTTTCACCCCGCCCCACTGGTTGGCTAGTCGAGGTACTTGTCGGGTTTGGGACAGGTCGGTTCAGTTCGATTTTTTGCCATCTCTATATAAACCAGTTTATTTGGTTTATCAAATAGATACGGACTCAAATTAGTTCAATTTCGTCTGTTCTATTCGATCTCATACAGTAATTAATTTTTTTTTATTATTTACAAAAACTCTATGATGTGATCCGAACCAGGCATCGAAGGGCGAAATCGAGACATCGGCAGTATGACGGTGATCTACATGGAAAACGGAGCAAGTTCCATGTTGGAATCGAACCGAGAAGACGAAAGAATCAAGCCGAGCCGAGTGCACGAAATTGTTTATGCAGAAAAAGCCTTACGGCCGTAAATCATATAATCACGGCCGTAAAAGCTATTGTCACCGCCGTAATCAACTATCGAAGGAAAAGGCAGAATTTCAGCAGAAAAGGTCTCACGGGCGTAAAACCCAATCTTACGGCCGTAACATGCAAACCGAAGGAATTTCACGGCCGTAAGAGTTTCGTCACGGCCGTAACCAATATCACAAATTTAAACAGAAAGACCTTTACGGCCGTAAGAGATTTTGTCACGGCCGTAAACAAGCTGCGCCAGATTTTCCGGGAAATTTCAATTATTTTGTTTCCTTTTATTATTTTAGGTTATTTTCCTATTTTAGAATTTTAGTATAATTAGGATTCTATTTTGAGTAATTAGATGCTAGGTTTTCTTGCTTATTTATATTTCTTTTCATCATTGAAAACATTAGACAAGTTTGATTTGAGATTAATAAAATTTGAGAGAGAATTCTCCAAAATTGAAAGGTTGAGTTATTCCCTTTGTTTCGAACTTATTAAAGATTCGATCTTTGTGGCGTTCACCCGACGAACTTATCAAGAAATTGACAACTCTTGTGGCGTTCACCAATCTTGGTTCTTCAATCCGCATCGTCATTAATTGCGTCGTGATTGTTGGGTCAAGGTTTTACCGTTAATCTATCTTTTAATTTCTGTTCATTTATTCGTGTTCTTGTTATTTCGAGTCAAATCTGATTTAGATCTTTCCTAGGGTTTTAGATTTCGTTATTCCGCGTTGTTCGACGAGATTCCCCGACTGGGATCGCGTCACACTACCTTAATTCAACCAATGATATGCTTAATCATAACTCTTACAAAATAACATGATCAAATAAAAATATGCAAGTGATAAGTTGTCTAGTAAGATTCATCAATGAATAAAAATATTATATGGGATTCTTTTAAAAAAAATTTAAAAAAATGATATTTGGCTATTCGATTATTCAAATTGAATTTAGGGTGTATTTGATAGCCACTGGAATTTCAAGAAAAATGCATTTTTCACTCAAAATTTTCATATTCCAATAAATACATTTTTATTTTTCATGGAATTTGAATTTCACCCACTCACTATTTGGCCACATTTTCCTTGAATTCAAGAAATTGGAATTCATTTAAGCATCTCCAATGGGACAATGTCTACTTTGTACACGTGACAAAGACATTGACATTATATCAAAAAATTTCTCCAATGCAACAATATTCAATATGTAAATGTGAAAAATTATTACTCTCTTCGTTCCACAAAGATAGACTTGTTTTCCTTTTTGTTTATCCCACAAAAATAGGTCACTTTCCTTTTTTGAGAATATATTAATGTCTTCATTTTCTAATATACCCATATTTAATATGTATTATTATCAATAAATATAAACGACTCATTATTTAATATATGAGTATATTAGGTAGAACGTAAGTAAATTTATAGTTTCAACATATATTAATTATGTTTTCTTAATCCATGTGAAAATAGAAGTACGTCTATCTTTATGAGACGGAAGGAGTATTAGTTTGCTAGAAAAATGAAAGAGAGAGAAATATATTGATTGTGTAGAATATAAAATTAATGGTAACTATGTATAGACATTGTCTAGCATTAATTATGCCACATGAGCATATTTTTTTTTTCATTTGTCAAAAAAATAGGTAGATGTTGTGCCTTAACAATGTCTTATTAGAAATGATCTTAGTGGGTATGGGAATTAAAATTTCATGAAATTAGAATTTCAATTTTCACCTCATTTTCCACTCTCCAATCTTATTAAAAATATTACAATTAACCGTTCAGATTTTGTATTGTGATAATTCATTCTGGTAAGTTAGAAATGATATGTTTTTATTTGAAACTGGAATAGAAGGATGCAAAGTGAACATGTAGGAAAGCATTTCAAAGAACGATATATGTATAACTAAATGAATTAAGGATGCGTTTGATACGCTAAGTTTTTCATAGAAAATATGATTTTTCATGTGATTTTCCAACTTTGCGTTGTTTGATTGCTTAAGTTTTCCATGAAATTCATTTTTCCACTTGCCTCGAAATTCGGTATTTTCCTTGTTTTGAATGAATTCGTTTTCCAAGGGGGGGAGGTTTTATTTTTCATGGAAAATCTTATACCATTTTCGTTACGTTTGATCATTTTTGTTGTTGTTAATTGATTTATTTTTTTCTAAAAATTAACATTATTATTATCAAGTACAAATGTATGAAAAAATATTTTTTTTATTAAAATAGATAAATTTTAATTTATTTTTCATGGAAAATAATGTCAATCAAACAATAAAAGTTGAAAAATTCCCTATTTTTTCCACCTAGAAAATTAAACCAATCAAAAACATTAAAGTTCTAATTTCCAGAAATTCGATTCCCTGGAATTCATTTTTTTTTCCACCCAAATTTCATCATCGCTATCAAACAAAGCCTAACATTTCATTCATATTTCAACTCATGTGACATACCTTCAAACAATCACTTAATTGGTTAATTGCTAAATTTATATAGAAAATATTTTTAAAAAATACGAAAATTCAATTCTTATTTAGTCCTTGGTCTAGAATTGAATCAAACTAGTTAGATTCTATTACTCATTTGAGTATTTAACGTAAGAAGAATCGAATTGAACCTCTAGATTTGGTTCAGATCGTGTTTGATTCAAAAGTTTTGTTCAACTCTAATATCACAATTAAAAAGTCATGCATTTTTTATAAAGCCCTATTTTGTGGAGTTTAAAATCATATATTTAGATTTTGATAAAAGTTGATAACATATGTGATTGAAATCTCGTGAATATTTAACTAAAATTAATTATTGACTATGTCCCTTTCGATGACGATTAAAATCTATTTTTAATATATTTTGATTTATAATTTCGTTGTTTAAATTATTACTTTTTTTTTTTTGTTTGTATAAATCCAATGATGAAATGAGTGAATGAGAAGTCGTGCGTTTAATGAAATGTGTTGTTAATATCAATTGTTGACTTCACTTAAATTAAAATTTTAATTTTACTTTCTACAAAACAGGGGCTGTGACTTATATTAAAACTAATCTTTACCCAATATGAAAATAATATATATTAATTGGAAAAAATATTATATATTTATTTTTAATTAAATGTTTAGGTTTGAAGTGCAGTATATATGTAGAAGGGTTTGAAGCAAAGACAAAATCTGTTTGGGAAATTGTTTTAAAGTATGAACAATTCTCTAAATCGTTTTTTAATCACACAAATTTGTTTCTTTCCACTTTTCAACCTCATATTTTACCTTAAAAATATAAAAATATATTTTTAAATACAAAATTTTTAACAAATAGAGCCGTAATTGATGACAAAAGAAGGGTATAGCACCTATTTGGTGGCCATTATTTAAGACACCATTATTTAAAACTAATTTTCAATCATATTTTATCAATAAAATAATTTGCATATAAATTCAAGAAAATCTCTATTTTTTAACAACATATTCTTTAAAATTTTACTATTACATAATATATTATTCGAAATAATGGGTGTCGGGTTTTATTAGAGAAAATGTTCTTATGTTTCATCATATGCTGTGACATCACATGCGCTACGATAGGAACGTGGATTCTTGTAGCTTGGCGTAAAAACGATGGCGTTTAATTCATGGTCAGACAGCGACAGCTAGCCTTCCGCCTTTGCTAGGAACAAGACCAACGCTCGACTTTTGTTCTCAAGCCGCTTCATTTGGCAGCTCTTGGCTTGGCTTAGTAGCTTATGTAGTAGAGAGATTATTTGGTGGATCCGGTGTATCTTCTGTATTCTTGCACCCATGGATCATCACTAATCCCTTTTAGACATTTTCAGGATCAGGTTTATAAATAATACAATTTTTCAAATAACTTTTTAATTATACGCATTTTTCAAATTATTTTTCAGCCACATATTTTATTTAAAAAATATCATATTCTTTGTTTATAAAAAAAACTTTATCAAACAGAACATCAAACTTTTATCGCTCATAGGTGCTAATAATTTGGATTTAAATTGAACGAATTTAGTTTTTGACTCAACTTAATAACTATGTTATTGTTGTAAATAATGTATTTATTAGTAAATGACATTAATATATAAATTATTCAATATAAATATTATTCTCCTATTCTTAATAAAATACACAAATATATTAACTTATATACTCTTCTTTTTTCTCTTTAATTTATAATACGTTATCAGTATAAAATTTTAGTCAACTAAGCATGTTGATGTCAAAAATTACGCTTGATAAGTAGCAACTTTTTTGTCAATTTAGGTCGGATGATTTGTGCAATAAGACTTTAATAAGACGACAATAAAAAGGGAGAAAATATACTCGAGTTTTAGAAGTATAGTAACAGCTTATAATTCCAAGATTTTTCATGTATTACAATTTGTTAAACATTTCTATTTATAGGCAACATTTAGGGTTTACTGTAGTTAAATATAGATATTTTCATTTTAATCTATACAAATAATGATTATAACTTACTGAATAAGTTTTAACCATACTTCTGGCGGGGTCCAATAGTACAATATTCCCTGCAAATATACATGGTAGAAAAATGATAGACTCCCCTCGGGAGTCGCCTTCCACTTGACTGCCCTCTCGCATAGAGGGCGGTGGGGCCACTCCAAAAAAGTGGCCCTACCGCCCTCTATTTGGGGGGACAGTCAGGCGGGAGGTCACTCTCGAAGGGAGTGTATCATCACCCTATATGGTAGACGCCGTCTTTGCAGGGATATTATTTGAATTGGGTGGCTTCGTGGCTCTAGGCAACCCTCTTGCTTTGAGGTAAGAATTCTTCGTCCAGTGCAAAACCCCCTTTTAGTCAATGATTTTTACCGAGGTGAATAATTTGCCGACCTTAGACATAGTCTTCTAGATGGCAAAGCGCTGAGCTCGTAGTTCGGACCACCGAACTTGTATACTGAAATTTGTTGCTCCAATGGAATACCTAATATGGGCTATGCCCATCTATTCCGAAGCTTTCTTAGGTGGGCTAAATCCATTTTGCCTAGTTATACCGGACCGTGCATTTGTATAATTTTCTTATATCAACAAAGCATAAACAAATTGATTCTTTGTAAAATCACAAAGCTCCGGCCAATTGAATTGACATATCAATTCTCTCTTAATGTTCAAACTAAAAAAGTATGTGTTCTCTTAACTTGAATTATATAATAAAATGGTATACTTATTCGATTTGGTCATATCCCAAATGAATTGGCTTATTCGAAAAAGGTCTTGTTCTTTGGAAGATCTATCTCGTGTTTGGCACTGCATGGTTCCACTCTGCAAGAACTCTGAATCATTCTCTTGAAGCTCTTCTTCTTCATCATAAATGATTTGTTTGTCTCAAAATGACCTATACCAATAGGGAAATCCCAATTCATTGGGTGAATACGGATCAGGCCGAATCACTTCGAATCCACCATGTTGCTATCACTAATGGAGAAGAATAGGTGGTGGTGGTTGTGATGACCGTGCTAAATTGGATTGGGAAAAATAACCATTTTATTTTTTATTTTGTTATAATATTTTAAATTATTTATTTTAGACTTATATTTACTTACAAATTTGAAAATATAGTTGAAGTTATTAATTATTATTTCTTCCTTTCCTATTTATTTATTTATTTAGAGAGGCTGATAATATTTAGGGTTGGCAAAAATACCTGATCCACCCCGAACCCGATGGATAACCGACCTGGAATGGAGTAGAAATTTCATGATCTGCGGATTGGCTGGATGGATCGGGTCAGATGAACCCGCCCCCGCCATGGATCTCGTGGCAGATCGGATATTGAGAGACCCGATCCATCCTTTACCCGATATTGTTTATAAAAAATAAAAATAAAAAAAAAAACCAAATTAAAGCCTAAAACCAGAGAGAGATTGAGAAAGCACAAGTCACAAGAAGCAGCTTCTAACTTCTCCAACCCTAGAACACTCTCCTCTCCAATCTCCACTTCCATTCTCCAAAATCTAAAGAGGGAGCCGCCACCGCCACGCATGCAGCTGCCAACGCAGCGATGCAGCATCGTCGCACTGGCAGTCCCTTACGTAACTTGGACACTGCCCGCAGCGGGTATCCTAGCATGCTAAGAGTCGAGTCATAACTCACGAGTTCTTTGATTTTTGCTTCCACATTCTTGCTGTAATTTTCAAATTGCTAACACTTTTATTTAGTTTATTTTTTGGATTTTCAAATCCACATTCGATTCATAAGCCTCTGTCAATCTGTTGTATTGTTTTTTTTTATTGTTGAATGTTTATTCAATATATAATTTCTGGTTTTTTCCATCTTGGGTTTGTTTGAGTTAATGGTTCTAAAGAACTTTATATAATATCCATTTTTTTATGTTTGGTAATTTGGTATATACATCTTATTGTGGCTTATTGGTTTTGTTTAATAATCATTGATTTGGGTCTTTAGATGTCAATCACCATTTCGATCATTTTGGGGAAAGGAAAGGAGAAGAGGGGAAGAGAAAGGGGAAAAAATCAAACGGACCATTAGGAAAATCTGAAATATGATCCGTCTCGATCCAGGATCCGATCCACCCCGAAAATGGCGGATAGCGGGGTAGATTTGGATCAAGGCGATTTACCCCGTTGCCAATGCTAATAAGATTTACAATGCTTTAATGAAGGAAATTATACAGTAAGGAGCTTTTATGCAAATATTGAAATAATATGGATTATTTGAACAGGGAGATATTTGATGAAATAAGATGAAAATGACCAATTTTGCAAGAAAAATATCGAAATGAGGGTGCAAATGCAAACTTTAAAATGATATAAGAAACTTTTGGGTTAATCTATACTATATTTTGAAGTGGGATAGTTTCCAGCCCATTTAAGTTTTTTTCTTTTTCTTATTATTATTTTTTTTAACGCAGCTTTTCAATATCATCACAAAATAGGCGCTGATGATCTATGGAGCGGATAATAAATAATTTTTTTACGGATTTCGAGGTGAGATGTATGGTTAAAAAATTGAATTGATAAAAAATATGTGATTAAAAAATAGTTTAAAAATTCTGTAAATTATAAATTGGTTTATAAACCATAATTATTACACTTATCGAACAGGGACTTAACTTTTTTTGTCTTATTATGTATATTTTGGTAATTTGGTCTTTTATAATATGTTATTCTTATCTTTTATTTTGTTATAATAATTTTTAATACACGTACAAGTATTAAATTTTGACCTCACATTCTACAAAAATTTTATAAACCACATTATTCAAAATAATAGATCTCAAACAGGGGGCTCATAATAACACGGCACATTCTTTCAAATAATGAATTTTAAAATAGTAAGGTGGCGTTCTGTTTATATTTTATTTTGTATTTTCATTTTCGAAAATGTTTTGTATTTCCTATTTTTATTTTTGTTTTCAAATTTGTTGAAAACGCGTTTTGTTTGTCATTTCTGAAAACTGTTTTTGAAAATGAAAAGTTGGAAAACACGTTCTGTTTGAAATTTTGCAGAATACTACTTAAACTATTTTTAATTAATTTGCTTGCAGAATACTACTGATTCAAACTCAAATTTTCTTTCACAATATACTGAAAATATGGTTACATGCAACACACTAATGTGAGCATTAAGAGTCTATATTAACACAGCTTGGTTATGTTCGAGATTTGAGGAAGCTCTAGTTCTATTAAAATTCAGAAACTGCAAGTTCTTTCAAAATCACTAGAATCCATTTATCAATGCATTTTT
The DNA here is from genome assembly GCA_963555705.1 of Ligustrum vulgare. Classification (NCBI taxonomy): domain Eukaryota; kingdom Viridiplantae; phylum Streptophyta; class Magnoliopsida; order Lamiales; family Oleaceae; genus Ligustrum; species Ligustrum vulgare. Next base: position 23,647,330 of record OY743176.1, read on the forward strand.
TGAAATATAACAAGAATTCTCACTTAATTTTTTTTTTTTTTGTAATGTTGATATTGAATTCAATAAAACTTTATTTAAGCATAGTTTCAAATTAGGATAATTCTTTAAAAAAAAAAAATTATTTAGGCTTATTTCTAAGTTAGAATAATTCTAAAAAAATAAAAATAAAAACTTTATATTAAGCTTAGTTCCAAGTTAGGATAATTCTTATAAAAAAATAAATCTCAAAACGCGTTTTCCACGTTTTGAACATTTTTTGTTGAAATACACACAAAACGCTCAAAATGAGGTTTTGGACGTTTTGCGTTTTGTGTACATTTTTTTTTTTCAAAATGCGTTTTCGAAAATGATAAAGAGAACGCATTTTTAGTGTTTTTGAAAATAAAACCAGAAAACGACCTCAAAACAGCAAAGATAACAGGGCCTAGTTTTTTTTTCTTTTCAGAATGTAAGGTTAAAAGTATAGAATTTTTTTTTAATTTATACGTAGATTATTTTATTGGTAAAATGTGGGAAAATTGAGTTTTGAAAATAAAAATGATATTTTAGATTAGTGGAGATAAAACGTGTGTGGTTAAAAAGTGGAGAGAAAATGCGTATAGTTAAAAAGTAGTTTGAGATTTTTTATTTTTTTTAATAAATTGATTTATCAATTGTAACGATTGCATTAAAAACACATAAGTTATATTAATGTTCACTGATATCTCGCAATGTGAAATATCCCCTGAAGTGTACGGGTCGTGAAGGGCAGTAAAAATGGACCTAGAAGTCCGGAATGTCGTCACTCGGAGACTGCTTACTAAGTACCGAAATATGTAAATTCTTATCCTTATTTGAACAAAGAAATAAATTTTGATGTTTAAACTAAAATTGAAGACTCTAACTAAATGATGAAAAAATTGAACAGGAATGAGATTTCAAAATTGTTTTTGTTTTTAAATATGATTGTAATGTAGTAGGGATTCACGATTTCACCAAACCAATTAAATCAATTCCAATTCCAGATTCTATTTTCTAAATATGTGTTCGGTCGAATTTACTAATTCAAATTGAGATTCCTCTCTCGAGTTTAAATCAATCCTACCTAAATAAGTCAACCATATATTTCTACAGTGGGTCCAAATATCTTTATCTAGATGCATTACATACAAGAATTCACACACGACCGCAATAATCACAAGAGTATATCTCTATCTCTCGTTCAATTATCGAATTTATTACCTAGATCTATGTTATTAACTCACCTCTCGAATTATGGAAATAACACATTAATTCAAAGTGGCCAGTTCATTCACGCATTAAACGTAATAATAAATCAACACATGCATTGAATCGTTAAAATAAAGAATATGGAATTAAAAATAATTGATTAGGCTACATCGTTCATCCCAATGAAGAACAAAAATAATAAAAATAATAATCAAATATAATAGAATTTATGAAATTAACGACAAAAAAAGAAATCTTGCACCAAGAGTCGAATTCCTGTGTTAATATTCTAAATTCCACCTCTTTTGCCGTGCTTAAATCTCCTTCTGAATTGATGTAGAATCGTCAAAATTTTATGTTAGAGGCTCAGCAAAAGTCCCTCTTTCGCTGTTTCTCACGCTGTATGTATAATTTAGGGTAAATACCAGCAAGCATTCTGTCAAAATCGCGCAAAACAACCCAAATTCGCCCCAGTCAGAAGCCCACGTGATCGCCTGGGTAAGAGTCCAGCTATCGCGTGGAAGGGTTGTTTTAGCCTCTGTTGAACTTTTACGCCCATGTCTTGATCACGCATTGGTTAAAGAGGCGATCGCGTGACCTCTTCTTTTCTTTTCCTTACAAGTTAGTTACTGTGCTTTATTTGCGCGATGCGTCCTCAACTTCTGATTTGATCAATTCGACCCCGAAACTTCTGTTTCTCTTCAATTGTATTTAATTTGACATTTATTTCCCGCAATTGCTTCCTTTTCCCTCTTTTTGAATAAAATCTGAAATAAAAACAAATAAACTCAACTTAGGTAGAATTTATTCAAAAATCACAATGACATATCCCTAAGTGTATAAAATACACTTATCAAATAATCTAATTTATACAATTTCTATTTCATCTTGATATTTATCTAATTTATGTTGACCAATGCAATTATGATTTGAATTCATATAGATTAATGTCGTACTAGAATTCGTACAGATAATATTGAGATTATAATTTTTTTTTGATAAATTATATGTTTTTTTATACTATGAAAAGCAAGAATTGTTAGGTTAAACTTTCTATATAAATTTATTATTTCAAATTGTAAGGTTAAAAGTAGATAATTTTTTTAGTTTATGTTTAGATTATTTTATTGATAAAATGTGACAGAAAATGGGCTTTGAAAAAAATGATGTTTTGGATAAGTTGAGAGAAAGTGTGTTTTGTTAAAAAGTGGAGAGAAAATATATGTAGTTAAAAAGTAGTTTGAGAAATTATGTTGTTATAAATTGATTTATAAATTGTAACTATTACATTAAAAAATAGAAGCTTATATTTATCTAATTTATGCAATATCTATTTCATCTTGATATTTATCTAATTTATGTTGATTAATGCAATTGTCACTTGAATTTGTATAGATTAATGTCTGTTGAAACTTGTACAAATTATATTGAATTTTATTTTTTTTAATTTTTTGATAAATTATATGTTTTTTATACTATGGAAAGCAAAGAGTTGTTCGGTCAAACTTTCTATATAAATTTATTATTTTTATATTTGAAAATTATCGTTCTCTTGAAATTTATAATATTCTATTATATTATAAATATTTTTGATTACAAATAATATTTCGATTTAAGTACTATTATTTAGATCTAAGTATAAAAAACATATAATTAAACATATATTTTTCACTTCAATATTGTATGTTGTCATATCATGATAATTGCTAGATTTGCGTAATTATTATATTTGACTATTTGATTTTATAAGTAAAAAATATGGTTAAATACAAATATTCATGGTTTTAGTCAAGGACGTATTTATAATTATTGTGATTGATATTTTTGAATGAAAATTGAACTTCCATTGGCGGTTGGTTTAAATAGGAGAGAGAAGATTTATTTGTATTTTTGAGATAAAATGTGTGGTTAAAAAATAAGTGAGAGAAAATGTGTGATAAAAAAATGGTTTAAAAAATTGAGTAAATTAAATTGACTCATTATAATGAGCCGCAGAATACAGGCACGAGAGGAGAATGCACAAATCGCGAGAAATTTATTGTTGTCTTTCACAAAATCAATATTGTACGGAAAGAAAATTTTATCAAACATAATATACCATTAAATAAAATACTAAATTTACATTTTCTTTGAAATTAATAATAACTCATAAAAATTATTAAAATTTACAGCTATTTATTACTTCAATATATAAATTGACTTACTATTTAAAGAAACTATTATAATTTGAATTAATTATATTATTTATTAAATTTTAATAATTATTGTGATATAATATAATTTTATTTGTATGTATTTTAAATTTATGCGAAACACGTATAAGTATTAAAATTTTACAAATACTTATCGAAACTGATATTAGAAATACTAGAATTTGTTTGGCAAACATGTTTGTAAACATGTTTTTTCCTACACAATTCCTCAGATCACTTTTTAACCACACACATTTTCTCTCTTTAATTTTCAACCACACATTTTACTTAGAAAATACAAAAAAATATGTTTTTAAACAAAAATTTTTTAAACAAAAAAACTTATTTTGCAACAGGGCAGGCTGGCAGCTGCCAACCACCGCCAAAGCCCCAAATGAATCAAGACAGCGCAATTACGATAAAAAAGAAAGGAAAATCAAGACAGCGTCAGTTTCCGCGTGGTCCCTCTTCCAGCCTGTCCCAAACACACACATACACACACACCAAAAGAACTGACTTATGAATTACCCAATTTTACTACAAGTACTTATAATTTGACATATATGTTAACATATTGCATAGTTGGCAGAATCTTATTAATTCACACATCACATCAATTTTGAAATCAACATTCATAAACTTGCCAACTCATTTTTTTTGTCAACCTATTTGTCATGCTCTAAGTACAACTAGCATTTTTGATGAATTAGCCCCTTTGCTTATGTTCCAGTTTTAAGCCTCTCTCAGTCTCCTCCTACACCTGTCTCTTTTGCCTTTTTAATCCCTAAGCAATCCTTTATTCTTCCTCTTCTTTCTTGTTAACTCAGAATTCCAAATCCAGGTCCTAAGCCTCTCTCACGTTACCGATTTTCACACAGTTTTCTTAGAAAACATTTATATTATATTCCACCAAACAGCATAGGCAAAGCAACATTACTATTCGAGAGAGAAACAGCAAAGTTTTTCTGGAAGTGAGAGAAACTGAAAGGCTTCAAGCGCCATGGTTTTTCAGATCCTTGGCGTTTTTGTACCCCTTTTATTGACATTCTTCGCTGTTCTTGTGATTTCAAGTAGTGCATTTCAAGAAAAAAATTCAAGAGGGAAGCATTCTGGGAACTCAAATTCATTGTCTCAGATCAGTTCTAATTCAGTTCTTGTAGCACTTTTGGATTCTCACTACACCGAACTCTCAGAACTGGTGGAAAAAGCACTCTTGCTACAAACCCTTGAAGAAGCAGTGTCCAAGCATAATATTACCATTTTTGCTCCTAAAAATGAGGCCCTCGAACGGGATTTGGATCCCGAGTTCAAGCGGTTCTTACTCGAGCCGGGGAATCTGAAATCCCTTCAGAATCTGTTGCTTTTCCATATGATTCCGACTCGATTTGAGTCCAAGAATTGGCCTCTAGAGGTAAACAATCTAATCCATCACACCAGCTTGTGTAATGAAAAAATTCCGGTAATTGGGAAAAATGGGGAGAAATTTGTGGGTGTGGCGAAGATTATCAAAGCAGACGATATCATTCGCCCCGATGGGATTATTCACGGAATTGAACGAGCGTTGATTCCGAAATCCGTTCAAATGGATTTCAACACTAGGCGGAGTTTGAGGTCCATTTCTGCTGTGTTGCCAGAGGGAGCACCGGAAGTCGACCCAAGAACCCACCGGCTAAAGAAGCCGGCGCCTCCAGTCCAAGCCGGTGCGCCGCCTCTGTTGCCCATTTTCGACGCCATGGCACCTGGTCCATCCTTGGCTCCGGCGCCGGCACCTGGGCCCGGAGGACATCACCACCATTTTGACGGCGAAAGTCAGGTGAAGGATTTCATCCAAACTCTTCTGCATTACGGTGGGTACAATGAAATGGCCGATATTTTAGTCAATCTCACTTCATTGGCTTCTGAAATGGGAAGATTGGTCTCTGAAGGGTATGTTCTTACAGTTCTTGCACCAAATGATGAGGCTATGGCGAAACTAACCACCGATCAATTAAGCGAACCCGGGGCTCCGGAGCAGATAATGTATTATCATTTGATTCCTGAATACCAAACAGAAGAGAGTATGTACAATTCAGTGAGGAGATTTGGGAAGGTGAAGTATGATACTCTGAGATTGCCACATAAAGTGGTGGCAGAGGAGGCTGACGGGTCTGTGAAATTCGGGCAAGGAGAAGGATCCGCTTATTTGTTCGACCCGGATATCTACACAGATGGGCGAATTTCTGTTCAGGGAATTGATGGGGTTTTGTTTCCAGCAGAGGAAAACAACAAGCCTGTTCCTAAATCTGTTCCTGTTGCTAAGGTTGTCTCAAAGCCAAGACGAGGTACGTTTTTTAGCCATTTATTCTGAGTTTTTCGATCCATTTTTATGCATTTCAATTGTTCTTGATTTCGTTAGAATTTTGCCCGACCGGCCTGCCGGATTTCTTGTTGAATAACCATTATTACCATGTCTAAAAGCTTAACACAAGATGAAGAAATACCACGAAAAGACCTGTCTCTATTGTTTGGCTGTATATTATTGTTCCTTTTTTTTTTTTTTTTTTGATCGTAAGCTGTATTATTGTTCATTGAATATGCTAGTGGTGGCGGTGGGTCAAAAGGAATCCTTTCATTATGCTTTACAGCTACCAGTACCACTCTTGGATGTTGCCTTTTTTTTGGCTGAATTTACCAATAATTTGCTTAATGGTTAAGGTATAATTAAATCCGTAACGTGTCGTAGTTAAGGTTATAGTTTCTTTTGACTTCCAATAGATGTAAAGTGGCAACAATAAAGCTTGATCAGATCTACCTCAAATTTATTGAATTTAATCTAACTAATACACTACTTGTATTTGGTATGTATGGGTTTACTTATTATCTATATAGCATGGATACTTCAACTAGGGTAGTGTGTCCATGTTCGACTCGTGCAGATACGACACCCCTCCGATACGTTGACACTCAATTTTGTCGTATCCGACACGAGTTTAACATTGAATAATTTTTGTGGATTTTGTCGAAGAACCTGTGAAAGTAACTTATTGTGCTCGACACTGTGATTGAAAAAAGAAAAAGGAAAATCTTAATTTTATCTTAATATATCTTAATCTTATTTTAATCTTAATATATATATATATATATATATATATATATATAATAATAATAATAATAATAAGATAGTTGGCTCAAGTTTTCCCGTCAAAACTGCTGACATCATTTTTTTTTTCGATCAAAATATGGAATTTATTTGTTTGATTTAAGATTATTAAATATAAATTATATCAGCACTATTGCATTGGCACTCATTCCCCACTACACGACAATCAGTGCATTGGTACTAACAAATTGTTTAATCAATTCTATAATACATTGATTCATTAGTTGGATCATTTTTATATGGATTTCAAGAACAAATTATGTAACATTCATGAATGTTAAAAAAAAAACAATTTCCTTTTGTGAAATATAATTTTTTATTTTTATTTTTTTTATCATTATTATATTTTGACATTAATAAAAATATCTACAAAAATATTATTTGTAACGTTGAGCAACATTAACGCAAGAAATAAAAAATATTGTTATTTTTCATAAATAAATTTAATATACGTGCAAATTCTTTTCATGTATTGATTGATGTTCTGCATGATCTAATTGGAAAGTTTTAATATCCTAAATTTTAAGTATTGATATAATAAAGTACAATAAAGAAATTATGTCTATTCATTCTTTGGGAAAACATTTTTTTCCTGTGTGATCATTCTTTGAATTATGTTTGACATTCATTAATTCACATCTCATTTTTTAAAATTCGTTTTTAACAATATTTTATTAATGAGGTATTCTATACATGATATAAAAAAATCTCTACTTTTTAATCATATATTCTCCTATAATATACATTTCTTTTTAATTGTATTGTATGTAATGATTATGAATCGTAATTGTTTAAAAATTATGAACCACAATTATTATTTTTAAAGAAGTTTTTTTAATTTACATTGAATTTTGCTATTGAATACTTTTTTGTTTATTCATATTCTTTCCCATAATATATGAATTTAATTGTTTTTGTTATATATTTCTCACATTTTCATTAATTATTGAATATATGTAGTTAGTTATTTATTAATTAATAATTATAATTTTTTTTTTGTTTCGTGCAACGCACGGGTGCGAATACTAGTCTTGTAATAATAAAAGTTAACCAGGGGTTGGGATTGAGTTAGGGTTGTAAAACTTGATCAAGGTGCTGAATTCTTTTCCATTTTTGTTTTCGAAGTTTTCAAAATCGAGATTTTTTTGGCAATATTCACTTCCTTAAATTGTTGTTTCTAGTTTTTATTATACCATTTTATGATTTTGCATAAGCTGACAGCCTCACCATTTTTCCTAATAATAAATATTAAGCAGGAAAGTTACTGGAAATGGCATGCACAATGCTTGGAGCTTTTGGACAAGACTGTCAATAAATTTTTATTCTCAAAAAAATTATAAAAACATGAAAAGGGAAAACGAAGATGCAGAATCAAAACATTCATTTCATTCGTAAGAGACGACCGGACCCGACTATGGTCTATGGCTGCATTGCATTGTAGTTCCTGAAGAACCCTAGAGGAGCTTAGGAGAAAGTTTTCTTGTTTATTTTTTTTTGTTATAGTTAATTAATACACTTTTAACTGTATATCAATTTTTTAATTTGTATTGTATTTAAGTTTGTTTTACCGACAGTTTATGCACGTATACACAAGTCCTTTGCATAGTGTTTGATATCTTGTTTATAAATACTAACACATTTTTTAAAATTATGCTTTTTAACTTCACATTTTTTCAAGTCATTTCTTTGTTTGATAACACCATAGCGGTTAAACTGATTTTGAGGTAAAATGTGTAATTGAAAATTGAGGGAGAAAATTTGTGTTGTTAAAAAATGATTTAGAAAATTATGTAGTTTATAAATCGATTTATAAATCATTTACTAAACACTTGGTTAATTATATATTTTACTTCTAAAATGTTTAACTCCACATTTTTTTTCAAGTCATTTCTTCGTTTGGTAACAATATAGTGGTTAAATTGATTTTGAAGAAAAATGTGTAGTTGAAAATTGAGGGAAAAAATTTGTGTGATTAAAAAATGATTTAGAAAATTGTGTGGTTTATAAATCGATTTATAAATCATTTATTTATTAAACACTTGTTCAATTATATATTTTACTTCGAAAATGTAAAATGTAAAATTATTTGTTTATAAACAAAACAAACTTTTAGGTGACGTTCTCTTTGTATTTTATTTTGTATTTTCATTTTCGAAAATGTTTTGTGTTTTGTGTTTTCATTTTTGTTTTCAAATTTGCTGAAAACGCGTTTGGTTTGTCATTTCTGAAAACTGTTTTTGAAAATGAAAAGCTGGAAGACACGTTCTGTTTGAAATTTTGCAGAACACTATTTAAATTATTTGCTTGCAGAACACTACTAACTCCAACTCAAATTTCCTTTCACAATACACTAAAAATATGGTTACATGCAATACATTAATGTGAGTATTAAGAGTCTATATTAACACAGTTTGGTCAGGTTCGAGACTTGAGAAAGCTCTACTTCTATTAAAATCCAGAAAATGTAAGTTCTTTCAAAATCACCAGAGTCCATTTATCATTACATTTTTTGAAATATAACAACAAGAATTCTCATTTAATTTTTTTTTTTAATGTTGATATTGAATTCAATAAAACTTTATTTAAACTAAGTTCCAAGTTAGGATAATTCTAAAAAAAAAAAAAATTCTTTATTTAGGCTTAGTTCCAAGTTAGGATAATTCTAAAAATAAAAAATAAAAAAATAAAAACTTTATATTAAGCTTAGTTCTAAGTTAAGATATAAAAAAAAAAAAAAAATTCCCAAAACGCGTTTTTCGCGTTTTGGACATTTTTTGTCGAAATACACACAAAACGCCCAAAACGATGTTTCGGGCGTTTTCCTTCTTGTGTACAATTTTTTTTTTTTTTTTTGTTTTTCAAAATGCGTTTTCGAAAATGGTAAAGAGAACTCGTTTTTAGCGTTTTCGAAAATAAAAACAGAAAACGATCTCAAAACAGAAAAGATAACAGGGGCTTAGTCTTTTACCAAATAGAGGTATTCTTTTTGAGTTGGGCTATGGACCGTGGTGGTTCTATCGTTTTTCTTCTTTTTGGCCTTGTTAGTGCATCCAATTCCCAATATTTTATAGTCATTTTTCACATTTTTTTGTTTTTTGGTTATTATTTTATCTTTATTCAGTTGTTTTCTTTTGTACAGCGAAAAGAACCTTCTTATCTTTTTTCTTTTTCTTCCCCTAATTTACTTCCAAAGCATCATGTATTGAGAATGTGATAGAATGTCTAGCTTTGTAGAGGATCGAGCTTATATCGAAACAAAAATGAAAAATGCATTTTCTTGACATTGCAAGGGCACAAGAGAGGAAGACCAATATTTTTTATTTTACTTTTATTAACTCTGCTAAAAAAGCATAATATTTTTCATAAAAATTCTTAGATTAAAAATTAGATTGAAAATAAGCCCTACCCACATTGACACAATGACACTCCAAAAATGGCAGTGGTTGTTGCATGTATTATAATATTCGTGGTAGGTACAATAGGGTTTTTCATAGGAGGTGCCCAGTCCACGGTCCACCTCTTTATCTTAACACCCAATTTGATGCAGTGTAAGATTCATCATCTTGGCTTTGAAAATATATGTGGCTATGTGCCTGCCTATGCATGATTTATTTGTACTAGGTTCAAAAATTCTCAGCTGTATTTATTTTTTATTTTTTTGATGTTTTTGCAGTAAAATGTGGTTTCAACTTTCAAGAAATGTGTATGTGATTAAAAGTAATTTGAGAAATTGTATTATTTATAAATTGAAATGATTGCATTAATGCTCTCTTCGATAACACTATAGTAATTATAAATTAGTTTATTTATATTTTTTGATAAAATGTGTGATTAAAAAATAAAGAAAAAATATGTGTGATTAGAAAATTATATTATTTATAAATTAATTTATAAATTATAATAATTACGTTAGCAATATCCGGTGGAATTATTCCAACATCGACCTTTTTTCTTTGATTCGGAATTGAGAAAGCTCCAAACCCAAACACACTCAAAAGGCAATTTTCAATTCCAAACTGCACCTATGATCAATCCATAAGAAATCATCATGTTTTGAGTTAAAATCTTATTTTAATATATTGAGTTAAAATCTTATTTTAATATATATTAAAGTAAAACAGTCATCACCAAAATCTGAACATAGTTTCCAGCCAAGATAACTTTCTAAATTAAAATTTTTTGCCAAAAAAATACTGTATTAAATGTTTAGTAGATATCATGGTACATGCATTAGCATCTGTGTTATGCTATTAATGACATTAAGATATTATTTTTTAATGTATAAATTATTTTTCTTTTGTTTTATAATAATTATTATATTATTTTTTTGATAATTATTGTATTATTTTGAAGTCAAAAAATATTTTAATCTTAATCTTAATATATATATATATATATATATATATATATATATATATATATATATATATATATATATATATATATATATATATATATATTAAAGTAGAATAATCGTCACTAAAATTCGCACATAATTTTTCACCAAAAATAACTTTCTATATCTGAAAATTTTGCCAAAAATAGTGTATTAATATTTAAGCAAGTATTATTTTTATTAAACATCGATCAATCAATAATTTTTATTAAAATATTAATTAAAAAAATGTAGCAATATGAATAAAGAAATCGTCATTATGGAGAAAGAAGAACCAATTAATTTAATATCTATTAAAATTAATGATTATTTTTTAGGAAAATACTTGAAATTAATAATTAATGCTTAAAAAATCAAAATATACCAAAAAAGCCTATCGTCCATATTTTTTAGGGAAGAATATGATGAAGAACAATTTATAAAAAGAAAAGCGTCAATCATAAGGAGAATATGTAATTTGAGTCTTGCACATGTATTGTATGAACCTAATTTTGTAGTTAAAATTTTTTTTTTTTAAAAAATTTATTGAACGTTAAATCTAGAAATCAAATTGATGTATTCATGTTACAATCGCTAAAACATAGAATTCATGATCCGTTTCCTCACAAAGATGGCAAAACAATTCATCAGACCGCAATATTATTAATATATTAAAATATAATTATATGCTGTAAAAAATAGTAATTTCTTTTTTAACATTTCAATGCGCTTATAAAGTCCCTTAAAGGGATAAACTTTTTTTGGATAGTTTTACCCTCGCATCTTTTTAATAATTTCATATTCACCCTTAGTTTAATTAATATACATTTTTTAATATTCTATTTTTTTATTTTCATATTATCAATAAAAATATTTTTCATACATTTACAATCTATACTCTTCACTTTCTCACTAAAAAAACTTTTAAATAAAACCAATAACTTTCATATAATTTATAATTTATAATTTGTCATTCAATTAATATGAGAAAAAGAAAAAAAAGTGTACTTCTTGAATTAATTTTTTTACGTGCATATAATATTTTAAAAAAATGCTTCTAAAAAGCCATAAAGGAAGAAACTTTTTTTTTTTATTACCCCAAACCTTTTTTTACATGCATATAATATTTAAAATTTTGTTTTTACAATTTATAAAAATACTACGAGGTATGCACAACCATAAATTATATTTCGTAATTATGTAATGTATTTTGTTCAGCTCTCGACTTCTTTGCTATGTTTTTTAACCCATTTTATTATCATGTGTTTATTATATCAAACGAGGAAAAGAAATCACGAGGGCACATTGTTATTATTTTTGTTTCATCAAATCGATGAACACGTCTCATTAGGTTGTAATAAAATTTAAGATGATGATTTGTAGTGGTTCTATCAATTTAAACAAATGTGTGTGCTACTATACACAATGAATCATTTTGTTGAGCCAGAAATTTGAAGGTACCGATTTCAGAATAATTTTTCTTATCAAACATTACTCTATTTGAATATGATATCTTCTGTGTCTCAAATAATCATACATTAATAGGGAACCTAGATTAGATACATTTCAGTTTTCTTAGACATTTATGATCAAATATTATTCTGAATTCTAACTTCACATACATGATAAACATTTTTTTACGCCAGATTAAAATTGATTTTTTCATCTTGATTCTCTTGATAAATTGTCAAATAATGTTTATCATTCTTTTTTCACTGTAATAATTGATTGATTATGAACTATAAACACATATAGAAGAAGAAATCTTTCCAACTTCAGTTTCTTCGAATAAGGTAGTATAAAAGTATATTTTAGGAGATACAAAATTTTAAAAAGTCAACAATCAGTAGTTAGAAGAAAGATGATGGTATTATTGATAAGGATATTGCGTACTTAGCAATTTGAATAATGTTATTGGTAAATTGAGTTCGATATTCAGATTGTTTAAATCCAACACTTTGAATATTTTTTAGGTAATAAAACGTGTTGGGAAAATTGGACAATTTTTATTCAATTTAAAAAACATATATAAATAAAAAAATATATTATAATATCATTATAATATCACGTGCATTGCACGCATTATATACTAGTATAGACAAAAAGACCCTCGATATATATTTTATTTAGATTTTCATTAATAATTTTATTTTTATTTTATTGAAATATAATTAAATATTCATTTAATTATATTCAATTAAATGCATCATATTTAAAAATTAAGAAAATTAAGTTGAAGGTCTCTTATGTTGAATTTCACGTTCATGCATAGCAAATATTGAGGTTGATTTTCAATGTAGTGTATCATCAATATTGCTTAATTTGTTACAATTATTTAAATATAGGACCGCATATGTTTAAGTTGTTGCAATTACTTTATTTTATGTAAATTATAATATTTTGAGGATTATTATTTATCTTCATATTAGTAAAAAATATTTGGAAATTTTTTTTTATTCAATACAACATAGATTTAAAAAATTGTTGAGAAATTGTTTAAAATATATTTTGTCTATAACAACTTTCGTGCATCACACAGGTGTGGACAATCACAGACTATACAAACAACGAAGTATTTAAAGAGTTTTTTCAAAATTTATGAGAATTATAACTTACACACCGTTCTTTTACGCAACAATTACAATTTATAAACAAATTTATAAACAACACAATTTTTCAAATTACTTTTTAATCACACATATCTTCTCTCTCCAATTTTCAACCACATATCTACCTAGAAAATATCAAAATAAATAAAAAAAAAATCCTAAGTTGGATGCCGAACAGTCCGTTATTTTTATTTTGAACATTCGTTAACAATTTTTTATCATTGATCAAAGCAAATTGTGTGTTCAAACTTTTTCTTTTTCTATTTTGTAATGATATTTACAGTAAAATTATTTTATATTATTCTTTTGTGCAACGCACGGGTGTAATACTAATATCTAACTTCTAACTATATATATTAATCAATATAATAAGAGTGAGTCAGGGTTTACTATTCATTTTTGGTAGTCTTTAAAGGTATGTTTGGTTGACTTTTTTTTCTTTTCTTTTTTTCTAATTAACTAACTAATTAATTATATTTTATCATTTTTTTTCTAATTAACTAACTATAATATATTAAAAACTATGTTATATGTACACTTTTTATACACCAATTCACATGGGATGGGACCCGATTATATGGAGAATTAAAATAATGTACCCTTTGTGCGTGAGTGTACAAAAAGAGAGTGGGTGTACAAAAAAAAGTGTATATTAAAAGTGAGATAATATTTATTATTCATTTGTGATAGTCTCTGAGGACATTTTTTTTTTTTTTAAATAGTTGTTCATTTGTGTCAAGTCTTGTTTGATTGGTGATTTCTTTTCAAAATCTGGTGGAACAAATACATCGTCTTTTATATTTAAGATGAGGTCTTTGTTGACCTATGTTAACTTAACCTTATTATTTTGATCATAACAAACAAGAATATATTGTGTTATTAACAAGTGTGCTTCAAGTGTTCCATGTAATGATAAATATTCAAAGCACTCTATGTTCAAATTGTCTCTCAAAGATATAAATCAAAACTATGTGATCAAGCACATGAGACGCAAAGAAAATCATGAAAGAATTAAAGATATTCAAGATCAAAATTGAAGTTTTGCTTTTCATGAAGATCAAGAATTCAAGCATACAAGATTAGAGTTCAAGTTCAAGAGTTGATTTAACCTATGTAAAGGTATAACACTCTCAATCTTTAGTGATGAAATTCAACGAGCTCGAAAATGATTTTTTATGCATCAAGAAACTTACTTGAAAATTCGTCACTTGAATAAAATATTTTTATTTAGGTCAAGATTGTCTTTCAAATGTTATTTGATCTTAAATCATGATTATACTATGTTAAACCACTTTGAAAAATAAGTTAAAAACCTAAAAATCGAGCATTTTCATGTTTTTCAAAAATCAATTTTCGGTCAACCGAAAATGGTCAACCAAAACTCCAACGGCTGAAAATGTGTAACAGCTATATGCATGTTTCGGTCGACCGAAACTCCAGAAATGGTTAACCGAAAGTTGCTGAATTTGAATATCTTGATCTATAAATAGTCATCTCTTTTACATTCAATTAAAAAAAAAAACAACATAGAAAAGATTTTATATAAACTTTCTTGTGAAAATTCATTGTTCTTACTTGGTTTATATTCATCTATTATTATTATAAAATTTCGATTGATCTAAACTTTGTTTTATCAAATTCATCAAAGTTTTTGGAAGAAAGTTTTGTGAAGATTCTTGGTTTTATATTGTTTAAACTTCTTCAATATCTTCACACTATATTGGAATTGAAGTATAAGTCTCTCTTTGTTCTAAATTTGTTTTAATCTTTTAAACGAGAAAAATTCCAATTAAGGAACTTTGATTATTTGTGCTACATTTTTCATTATCATTTGATTCATCAAAGTTCCATTGCCTAAACACTTTTAGCTTAACTTATTGTTAATTATTCAAGTGTGGCATCTCTTGGTACTTAATTTGATTCAATATTTTAACAAGAGATTATTTGAAAAACTTTGTTTGATTGCATTGAACTTTTCATTATCATTTGAATCAAAGTTTTTCTTTAACACTCGAGCTTAATTCATTGCTATCTATTGAAGTGTTAGCTAACTCTCTCGGTACTTAATTTGAGTATATCATTTGTCAAGAGAGTTATTTCAATTGTAAATTCAATTCATTATATCTTGTGGTTTCGAGAGCCTTATGAAAACTCGATTGTTGGTTAAGGGTAGGTGCTCCTTGTTGTAAGTCGCCTAATGATTTGGTACTCCTTGTTGTAAGTTACCAATATAGTGAATTTGGCCTTACTCGTGACGGAGAGCTCGGTAACAGGGGACGTAGATTACGTTGGTTGAATGAACCTCCTTAAATCGCGTTTGCATTCTCTTATCCCTTTTACTTACTTACATTGCACTTATTCTATTCTATCAATTTATATTGTGCAACACAATATCTAAGTGCTATACTTGCTTTATCAATTAAATTTACACATTTATAGCACACTACATTGATAGTTAAGTTACTTACAACACTAAGTGCTCATACTTGTACCCATTGATTTTTAAGTTTGAGATTATTTATCGAAAAAGTTTTATAAACTAATTCACCCCCCTCTTGGTTAGTTTATCTTGGGCTAACAGTCTTCACGTCTCTCTTTGTTTCTTTTATATCATATTATTTTCTTTTAAAAAACTGACACTTCTATACTTTATTTGCTTATTTATCTATCCTAACTCTTAAGGGCGTGTTTGATTGCTGATTTTTTTTTTTCTTTTAAATCTGATGTAATAAATACATCATCGTTTACGTTTATGGTGAGCTCTTCATGTCTCTTTTTGCAGCTTATTTATCCTATTACTTCCTACTAAAAAATAGATATTTCTATACTTTATTTTTTGTTTGCTCTCTAAAATATTTTCTTCTATTCAATAACTTCCTATTTCTAATCTAGGGCCGATTCTATAATTTCAATAACTGTTGATTCTCTGTAACTGAATTACAAGTCGATTCTTTTTTTCTCTATCCTCTATATTTCATTTTGGGCATTGAATATTTGATGTGGGTATTTTCTTTGTTTGTTCTGGTGACTACTTTTCAGTGCGTGTTAATGCATTTTTTTTAAAAGGAATTTGAGGAAGTAAAATTGTATAGTTTTTTCTTTTTTCTTTTATTTCCTATGCAAAATTAGTTTTTTCTATAGCTCAATTTGATCTAATTTTGAAAATCTTCATCAAACTGCATAAATTGCATTAGCTTATCCTTTTAAAATGATAATTTATCCTCAAATGTTCTTTTTATGTTTGTGAAATGTTGATTGCACTGTTCGTTAAAGCTTTATAGTTCGATTGTCCCAACCTGCAACATCATACCATTTGTAAACTTTCAACCTTACATGGATAGGCAAGAATAAATCAGTAAGTAGTTAAATTTTTAACTACATTAACATCATGTTATTATTATTATTATCCTCAATATATTCTACATTAAATTAAATACAAATAAATTTGATAATATTACATATAACATATAGACCAATCACTGCAACAAAATGGGCTTTTATAACACTTAAACGTCAACCTTCAATAATTGAATGTTGCTAAAAGCGGTTTACGGCAACATTTAGTAATTGAATGTTGCATTTGATTCATATTTTTGAGATTTACCCTCTTTCACAACGTTCAAAAATTGTTGTCATAAGTTTAAATTTTTGCAACGCTCAAATTAAGCTTTTATAACGTTTGAAAAATATTGAAATAGCTTAAATTTTGAAGTTTAGTTTCATATTATCTAAATGAGTGACTAAATTGAAATTAACATAAAACTTTAAAAAAATTAAAACCCAATACCCCGTCACAAAAATCGACTTCTCTTCACAAAGGTCGGGGACAGAGTAGGTGGGCCCCTAAAGTTGGGGTTCAACCTTTTTTTTCAACTCCTCCCTCTCTGAACTTCGCCACCGTCTCCATCTCTCTGTTCGAGTGCTCTCCCTCCTCACTCTTCAATGTCGTTGTCTCCAACTCTGGGTTCAAGTTCTCTCCTCCCTCACTCTCTCTACGCCACCGTCTCCATCATCTTCTCTGGATGTAAGTAGAAATGAATCTGGGGTTCTTATTCTTATTCCGTTTCAAATTAAATTTTTCCTATTTCAATTCGTGTGTTTTTTAACTTATTTTGTTCACTTCGTTGTTAAGCATAGATATAAATAAAGGAAAAGAGGGCCAGAAAAGGGGAAAAGTTATGCGTGTTGTTCAGTTTCTAAATGCTGCATTGAAGAGTCTTTTATTCTTGTGTATAAAATAGTGGTTATGTATTTTTCTTTGTTTTGGAATACGGGGTTTGATCAGTGATGGCGGATTTTATGCCTTTTAATGGATTGTACTGTACTTTTCTTAAGCGTATTTTGGTGGATTTTCTTGTTTAATTTTCTCTGAATTTTATTCTTCCTATATTGCATTTGGGTGGGTTGTTCACAAGATTTTCTCTTGTCAACTGGTGATTGGGAATAAAGGGGGAAAATAGAAGAGATTAAAAGGTATGATTTCACTGTTTCATGTTCCTATTTTTCTATTGTTTAATTGTGCTTAGAAATATGTTTTTTTTTTTTTTTTGGTTATCCCAGTATCTCAGCTTCGCCGGACTATATCTGGACCCCCGGCCCCTCAGTGACTGGTGGATGTAAACCGCGTGATATGCCCAAGTTGGTCAGGGTGGCAGCGCGCCTTATACTCCAACTCCCAGAGGGACCCTCCTCCATGCCTCTTACATCACTCTTACATCACCAATAAATTGGCTGCTCCAGCTGCTCCTGGCAGGATTCGAACTCCCTGTTAAGTGCATTTTTATACACTTTTTATACCTTTAAATTAGCATATTTTGGAACATCTTGAGCAAATATCTACTAAGTTATGCATATTTTGTGTTTAAATAGGTTAATATCCAAGTTTGAGACCAAAAACCACAAAAGGAGAAGATTCGGCTGAAATTCCAAGTTCAGGGACCATTTTGTCACTTCCGGGAAGTTTTGGACAAGCTGTGCAATTAACCAAGAGACCAAATTGAAAGATTTCAATTGTTGAAGGGCATGATAAGGAAAAGGACAGGGATGCATGGCTGGAATGTGAACAATGCGTGATGGAGATTATGGGAAAAAGCAAAAAAGGGCTGAACAAAGTGGAGAGGACATGAAGAGTTGTCGGTGGCTGCTGGAAAAGAGGCTTGGAGTGGAGTGGTTGGCGAGTAAAACTGGGAGATTTGCTGGTGACAGAAGCAAACAATATCACCACTGGTTGGTGTATAAAATAGAAGAGATAGACATAGATTGGGGGGACGAGGGGTGATTGCAGGAGAGAGATACACAGAGGATAGGTAGGAGACGGGGGGAGAAGAAGCAGTGGGACATGTTGCTGATTTCTGGCCGGAAGGGAGATACAAAACAGGAAAGGAAGAGGGGGAAGATAGGTATTGAAAGTGCAAGTTGTTGTTGATATTGGTCTGTAACATTGAGGGACTGAAAGCTGGACAGCTGCTGGAAAAAGCTGCAGAGACTGGAAGCTGGAGGAAGTCACCACTGTTGCTGATTCTAGGCTGCTGCTGTTGCTGTTGAGGAAATTCTGCTGGTGCTGCTGGAAGAAGACCTGGGGCTGCTGCTGGACTGAAACTGCTGGAAATCTGCTGGAAGATTGCAGCCTGGTTCAACTGCTGCTGGAGAGTGCTGGTTGCTGTGAAACATTGCTGCTGCTGGAAAGTTGCTGCCTGCTGGAAAGTTGCTGCCTGCTGCTGCTGCTGACTGCTGTGAAATCTGCTGCCTGCTGGAAATCTGCTGGAAAGTTGCTGAATGCTGGAATTGCTGAAATCTTGCTTGCTGGAAATCTGTTAACTGCTGAAATTACTGCTGCAACTAGGAAAGAACTGCTGGAAGTGCTGATTTCAGACATAAACATTGCTAGGGACTGAACTGCAAATGATTTAAAGTGCAGGGACTAATTTGCAATAGTTTGATAGTTGGAGGACTATAATGCAGATTTCAACAATCTTCCAATTCTGGGTTTTATTTTACTGCTTCATGTTATTTTTAATTTTCGAACGCATGTTTAGCTAAATTGAAAGTGTTGGGATTATTGATGAAGCTTGACCTAGCCTAATTGATTTTAATACTTGTATTAAGAATTTAAGCTTTTTATTATCTTGTACATTTATTGTTGTATTTATTGACTAGCATTTATTGTGGCCACATTTATGCTTAGGTTTCATGGGATGTGCAATTATTGAGAAATTGTTGTGTATTCTAGATCAATACAATATTTGCTCTAGGTTCTTGTTTAGGATAGAGATATACCTAAAACCCTAGATGACCCATTGAGTTATTTTCACAAAGGTTTAATGCAATTGGTGTGTTTTTAATCGACATAGAGATATAGTAGGTTAATGCCACTAATTAGGGTTGATTTCACTCGAGAGAGGTAATTGGCTAAGCTTGGAAAATCGGGTCTGACATGATTAATGAATTGCTTTTCTATGTGCTTGTTGATAATTCAATTAGGTAATGGTCAAGTGGAATCAAGAATCCCAACACTCCTTTATCATCTATTCATCACCATTTTTCTAGTTATTTATTTACAATTGCAACTTTAATTCTAGTACGAGAACATTTCCAAACAAATCTTTATTGTGTGTGTTTCTTGTTAAAAATAATTATACTAGAGTGTAGTTGAAATAGACAATCCTTGTGGGATCGATAAATCGGACTCAATTAGTCCACTATCACTTGTATGCGACTCGTGCACTTGCGGTGTGTTTGTAGCGAACACTCCCCACGCCCAGGTTGTAAGCCCAACAACGCTCCTTCCTTTACCACTCGGCTGTGCCCCGGGGGGCGTGCTTAGAAATATGTAAAATTACTTATGCTTGATGGATTGAAGAGGTTGAAATGTTGGAAAGGTAGATTGGTTCAATGCTTATAATTTAGTGATTTCAAATTTTTGTTCTTAAATTAACAAAGAAACATTTGCTAAAATGGTTGAGGGTTTTTGGTTGAATTTCCCCTGAAATAGCTCAATGCTTGCGACAATTATCGAAGAGTGTTCAAACCGAACTAGTATCAGTCATCGAAGTTGAAAACCCTCATCGAGAGGGTGTAAAGTGAAGTCTCCTCTTCCATCAAGACGTAAAAGGTAAATTGAATAAGTTAGGTTTATTAGTACATTCTTATTTATTTATAATAATAGAAATTTTTTGTTTCCGTTTATTTAATTATTTTGGTGTAATTTGATCTTATATTGCTTATAGTTATGTATGTTTAATAATGACCCTATATAGTTCTTAAACCATATTTGTCTTTCCTATCTAGATTGTTCCGGTACCAAAGAATGTCAATATAAACTTAAAGAAAACAGAAAGATCAGGTTTTTCTTGCTCTTAAATTAAATTGATTTACAATAGTAAAGTATACAAATTTTTTTGGAGTTCTAGATATAATCACTCTCATTGTTGCACTTGCTATAAGATTTGAGACTTGCTATGACTTACATCATTCAGAACTAGGGATAAAAATTTCTTCATTTTCATATAATTTCATTTTAATTCTTGTGTTTTACCTTGTCATATGTTAATCCATTAGTGACAATTATCTTGGTATCAGCAGCCTCAACTTGTTTCTTGATTTGTGATGATAATAATAATTCGTTGGTTTTAGTTAAGCAAGCTGGTATTGTGAAGGCATCAATTCTTTCTTTTGTGATATGATGTTCTGGTCTTTTGTGGATTTGTTAAACATTATTAAAACTATTTATTTTGTATGGTTATGTGGTTCTTTTGTGAATTTATTAAACATTAAACGCTATTTATTTTGTATGGATTGGAGAATTTGTAAATTACTATTTTAATGAATTACTTTTGTCGTTTGTAAAAATTATAATTTTAATAAATTAATAAGGAAATATAGGTTTTATAAATAAATATTCAATAATTAAAAAAATTGTATACGACAACATTTAAAAACATTGCAAAAACCTTACGGTAACACTCAAAAAATGTTACAAAATGGTCTATGATAGCACTAATAAAATGTTGTTGTAAAAGGGTTTACATCAACGCTCAAAAAACGTTGCACAAGGTCTACAGCAACACTAACGTTGCAAAAGGTCTACCACAATATTAAAAAACGGCAATACTGAGATTTGCAACACTGAAAAAACGCTGCACAATCCTTTTGGTAACATTTTTTGAACGTTGCAAAAGGCAGTTTTTGTTATACTGAATGTATGTGCATAGCACATGCACTCACTAGTGATATTGAAAAGTGTAAAAAGAATATGTATATGATTAAAAATAATTTGAATAAATGTATTATTTTAAAAACAATTTCCCAAATAGCCTTTTGAATCACGACCCAATTGAACATAGTTATTTGAACTAATAACTTGTTACTTCGGTTCACAGTTCAATTCTTTCTTTTTTATTACAATTAAAAAATAAATAGATCATTTTTGAAACCTTCGTTTATTAAACTGTTTATAAAGAAGTTTATAAATAACACATTTTTCGAATCACTTTTTAATCACAGTCATTTTTTAAAATCACTATTTAATCACATATTTTATTTGAAAAACATCACATGTTTTATTTATAAACAATTTTTTTTACCAAATGGAGGCTAAAGTGTTTTAGCCCCTGATTGATAAATTGTTTATAAACAAAAATTTATAAGAAACTCATTTCTTCAAACAACTATTTAATCACATATTTTATATTGAAAACATCAAATTCTATATTTTAAATAAAACAAATTAACAAACTAGAGCTTGAATATAATAAAACCTCACATACCTATTTTATCCAACTTTAAAGATGAATCAAATCGAGTTAGATAATACCACTTCTATTTTATGTTCAGCAAAATCATAACAGGCTCTGTTCGTCGATTATTATAACGAGCTTAAATTAATTATTTGGGTTTTTTTAGGTAAAATGTGTTGTTAAAAATTGAAAACAAAATGTATGTGATTAAAAAGTGGTTTGAGAAATTGTACAATTTAAATTTGTGCTTTAAACATAGTTACTGAACAAAGTGTAACATAATCATTTTACAGAGTGTTTGGCAAGTTTTTTTTTTCGGTTGATATACGTCTTTTTTTTAATTGTTTTTACAGAATTTCTCAAACAACTTTTTAATTATACACATTGTCTCTCTCTCTCTAATTTTCAACCATACAATTTATCTAGAAAACACAATAAAAACCTAAAAGAATAGCCTCAGAACAAACTGTTAATTTTCAATACCAATTTTAACTAAATATTTTTGAAACCACTTTTTAACCACAAATTTTACTTAAACAATACAAAACATACCAAAATAACGGCAACTATATTTTGCCCAACACAAGCTTTAGTAGAAAAGGGGGTAATTTTTCACGTATAACCCCCAAAAATGGTAATTCTAAAAATATCGTTTGCCTTCAGATTTGACGGGACCAACTATCAACGTATATATTAGCTTTTCTCTCATACGCGTGTTACTTGCACACTTGAGCATTACGTAAGACTGTAAGAGCATCTCCAATTTTTATATATAATGTATAATTGATCTTTTCAGTGTTTTATATCTTCAGAGTTATCGGAATGGTCTCCAATGATGGGATGCAAAACGGATTTATTTTAGAATTCCGGCAAAAAATGTAAATTTAGATGTAAATTTGCATATTCTTTTATATCTTCAAAAGGAACAAAATCAACCCCAAAAATAGCTATCAATCCATAATATTTTGATGCGAGTTATACAATTTAAATATTAATTATATTATTTACATTAAAATTTGAATTTTTTATATTAGTTTGCACAAATTTTTTTTTATTTTTCTTTACTAAGTTTTGAACTTTTTAGATCGATTTGTTCGTAATATTTTTATATATGCAAACATAAAAAAATAGATTAACACAAAATTTTCGAACTAAATTTTTTTTACAAAAAATGAATTTAATTACATCTATCAATTGGAGCAAAACTGCGATTTATACCCACTGAGATGTCAAAGTCATTTCGGAGATATTAATTTAAATTTTTTTTAGATCACGATTGGAGATGCAATGTACCTCCAATGGGGTGCAACTGTTCTACACACTCCGATGAGAAACAACGGACGAAAATAAGAGCACTAGATGAAGCCTCTTTTCGCTTACCTCATTTGACATATTATAATTCAAATTATAATGGGTACAATTTTCCAAATCATTTTTTAATCATACACATTTTCTTTCTTCAATTTCTAACCACACATCTTACATAGAGAACCCAAGTAATAAACATTATGAGGCTTCGTTCGGTGGCCTCAATTGTATTATAATGTGTATTATTTGTGTTTTTTAGGTAGAATGTATGGTTAAAAATTAATTTAAAAAATGTGTCAATTATAATTGGAATTATAATAGGTAATCATAAGACTACCGAATAAAGCCTAAATCAAATTCCATTTATTTCAGTAGTAGTAAGGGGAGTGTTGCCTTTCATTATCTTCGAAAAAAATAGTGTGAATATTTATAGCAGAGATGAGCCAGAATCCATTGAATTCTTTACACGTGTTGATTGTGTCAATTCTTAGCCCGACATCGGCATGTGACCTCCATTGCTTGAACATAGTCCTGAAAGTGCCCTCATAGCCCAGAGTTGCACAATTGTACAGCATCACACCAACAATGTCGGTCATGTGATTTTCTATGCTTGAGTCAAACATCATAAATTAAACCCCTCAATTCATATTTTTGATTTGGTGGGAAGAAACCGGGAAGATGAATAGGTTTTTGAAATGGGTTTTATTTAAAAAGGAAAAAAAAAATTCTGTTGGACATGAAGCACACTGTAATATTGGGCCCGAGTCATGGGTCTCACTCGCCTTGTAGCAAAATCAGGCCTGCACATCAATAAAAGCAATCAAGTGTACCGTGTGACTATGACTTGGCCGAGGCAAGGCGAGGTGAAGCTTGTGACTAAGGCCCATTGTAGAAGATGTCATCCACCTTAGAATATTTATTATGCATAAGAAAAGTCTCAAGTGGGATGATAATACCTTCAGATGGTATAAAGGCAGGGCCCAATTGTCTCGATGGGAACGTGGAAGATGTGATCACAGCGGAGTAATGACATTGCGTGATCTTTTACTTTGTTTCTTATTTAGCTGGTTGTCACATGATTTGCCTTTTAGAAAGAAGCGTAACAAATACTTACCAAAAATTTTTAGTAGCGGAGTAATGACATTGCGTGATCTCTTGTTTGTTTTTTGTTTAGCTGGTTGTCACATGATTTGCCTTTTAGAAAGAAGCGTAACAAATACTTAACAAATTTTTTTAGCAACGGAGTAATTAGATCGCGTGTCTCTTGCTTTGTTCCTTGTTTAGATGGTTGTCACATGATTTTCCTTTTAGAAAGAAGCGTAACAAATACTTACCAAATTTTGTTAGCAACAGAGTAATGACATTGCATAATCTCTTGCTTTGTTTCTTGTTTAGCTGGTTGTCACGTGATTTTCCTTTTAGAAAGAAGCATAACAAATACTTACCAAAAATTTTTAGTAGCGGAGTAATGACACTGCATGATCTCTTGCTTTGTTTCTTGTTTAGCTGGTTGTCACATGATTTGCCTTTTTAAAAAAAAAAAAAAGCGTAGCAAATACTTACACTTAAAATTGTGAATATTGGCTCCATAACCTTATGTGAATGATATTTACCAACATAAAAGGTATTAACTGAATATTACCATCTTTGAAATACTATTCAGTAAATTACCACCTATAATTAAAAAAGGGATTTTAATTAGCTTTAAGAAATCCGGCCCATATCAGAACAACCCTGATTTTTCTCCAATCTTAAATTCTATATAACAATCACCTTTCAATTCAAAATTCAGAATTCCTAGAGCCTTCTGGCTCGACCGAGTTTACTCCATATACGATTCATATTCTCTTGCTCAAAAGGCAACGGGTGGTATGGCTTTTCTTTTTTCCATCCATACTTTGCTCTGTTGTCTTGCTTATACCATACCACATAAGCATTTGGAAGGCTGGAACCATATTTTGTATATGAACATGGAGGTGAATTTTTTTTTCTTTAGTTTTTGGATATATAAGTATTAGTTATTGCCTTATTGGAAAGAACCATGAAATTAGCATCCTTGCAAAATCTTTATATTTGTTTTTTAGATTTCAATTGTTCCATTAGTCTCGATAGGGATGATTTTCCTGGAGCACCAGGGCTTTCACATCGTATGCCTAGATCAAGAATGCAAGGGACGATATGGAATCTTGTGGCTTGAACTCGATATCTAGTTGTAACAAATCAAGTTCAATAAATAGTGTGATAAATCGATATCTATATGAAAGATATGGATGATATTCCTGGTGCAGCAGAGATTTCGCTTCGTATTCTCCAACAACAGTCAGCAACCATATTTCGACGATCTTTGTCAAATTCTATTATGATGCCAACCGATGCTGGACAGAGTTTGTCTTCAAACCAGATGATGATTTTGTCTAATACTTCTTGACGTTCTTTGTCAAATCCTAATGTATGCCATTCAGTGGTAGAGGAGGATTGGAATTGAACCAAATGATGATGTTGCATCATATAGATGATTCTATGATACGTAACTTCTCTAGCTTAAGAGTTGGAAGGAACACATTTCAAGTAAACAATCAAGACATAAACGAGGTACCACCCCAGGACAAGACTATGCTTGTAACCTTTTCTAGGGTTATTCTGTGGCTGAAGCAGAAGTTCGCCACTTCTTCACTACAATCTTTGGAAATTGTATAGAATCCTTCCACGTGCAGGATTCTATCACAACAAAGCCAGTCAAGAGGAGAAGGAATTTCTTAGAACTAACTTTTGCATCCAAACAAGTTTTCAATGGAAAACTTGACCTTCTTTGTACCATCAAGAAGTTCCTCAATAAACGAGGCTTTCAGTTTCAGGAACATGACTCTAGCATAAAGTGGTTGCTCGTATGGACCCACCTCCTGCATGCGGAAGGATTCTATACAATTTCTAAAGATCGTAGTGAAGAAGTGGTGAACTTCTGCTTCAGCCACAGGTTAACCCCTAGAAAAGGTTACAAGCATAGTCCTGTCTTGGGGTGGTACCTCATTTATGTCTTGAATGTTTACCCAGAATGCGTTCCTTTCAATTCTTAAGCTAAAAAAAGTTACGTATCATAGAATCATCTATATGACGTGACATCATCATTTGGTTCAATTCCAATCTTCCTCTACCAATGAATGGCATCACATTAGGATTTGACAAAGAACGTCAAGAAGTATTAGACAAAATCATCATCTAGTTTGATGACAAACTCTGTCTAGCACTGGATGGCATCACAATAGTATTTTAGAGATGGTAATATTCAGTTAATATCGTTTATGTTGGTAAATATCATTCTTATAAGTATTGGGATGGTTCTGGAGCCAATATTCACTATGTTGTATTGAATTCATTTTAGTGTAAAAATATATATGAATATTAAGGGTTCTTGGAATTATAAACGCGTTAATGAAAATTAGTAATTGTGAGTTATATATAACTATGTAAATATGTTAGATTGAATGTTATAAATGTATGTGATTTGGGTTATAGAGTATGGGTCATAGATATTCTTATTGAATTAATTAATGACAATGTTGACAAATGAAAAAAAAAATATAGAATTCATAAAATATATTATTCATATTTCTCACAACTTCTTTAATGATGATACTATATTAATATTTAATTAAGAAGGGGAATTTTAAATTATAACCGAACTTTTTTCACTATTTTTTTATGATAGTGTATTAATATAATTGTATTTATATTTAGTGAGAATAAATAATAATTTAAATAAATCAAAGGAAAATGAAAAATGAAAATTGAAGGTTTTAGGCTTTATTTGAAAGACTTTTAGTGAGAAAGTAAAGAGTATATATTATAAATGTATTGAAATTAATGACATTGTTGATAAAATGAAAAAAAGTAATATTAAGAAATAATTATTCTTTAATTAACATTGATAAGTACGGTATTAGCACTTATTTGGTTCACATGTTGCCCTATTTGATTATCGTTTTGATCCTAACTAAGTATTGGTTAATGTATTTTTTTGTTTTATATAGTATAGGATCACAACGGAGGAAAAAGAGGAAAAAATGACCAAATTGCACATAAAATTGAAGTTCAGGGACTTGGGGATGCAATTACATTACAGTCGTAAGAAATAAAACTTACGGCTGTAAACAAAGATGGTGTGAAGTGGAATTATGCAGAAATCAAGTTACGGCCGTAACTTGAATAATTACAGTCGTAACTCCAAAAGAACAAAATTATGCAAAAATCAAGTTACGGCCATAACCTCCCCGCGAAAAACTTTCTTATTGTTTCCAATATCTATCGATGGCATATATCTTTGGGATTCTTAGGGAAAGAATTGGGGGTCTATAAAAGGAGAAATTAACCACAAAACAAGGGTTAAAAAATCATTATTGAAAGAACGGATTGCTTGGGGGGCTTGGAGGAGGATTCAATTCAATCAAGAAGGTGAATCATGAGCGGAAATTATGAGTTTCTTCATGACTTTGAGCGGCTAAGTTCTCTACCTAATTCAAGGGGGACGTTGTATTTATTTTCATTATGTTGTTATTTTCCAAACTAGTAATTTAGTATTAAATTCTATATTCTTCATTGTTGGATTTCAATGAACTTTATTTCAATTAATACAATGATTTATATGATTTAGGCCTATCTCATATCTTGTTGTGTTGATGCATGCTAAATTGAATGATTGGATCCGTAATTGTCTTATTGTTCAATTCATAGTAGCAATTGGGAATTTTGCAATTCTATTGAAAATTCAACCTAGGTTAATCGTCACGAGCTTGTGTGATTGATAATCTAGATAACCCTAATTCTTCTTGAGTCATTTAGTTATTGTATTAAATCTTAAGAGCTTATTTTAGATTGTCCAATAGCTATAGTTTGATTAGAGAGCTTGTTCTAATTAAACACAATTAAGGAAGAAAATAAGTAGTTAGAACTTGTTAATTACTTACGGATGATAAATCAGGAATTGAAATATGTACATATTACTTGGAAAGTGATAACATTATGATAGAATACAGCTGAATCTGAGAACTAGGATTCATTAATAATTGATTTATATTCCAACCATTTTACGTGCTTACTTTATTGTTCAAGTCATTTAAAATATTCAAACTCAAAACTCCCCATTAATTCTAATTGATACGACACTATTTTCGTTCCCGTTCCTTGTGAGATCGATTCTTACTTCCACTATTACATTTTAAACTGATAATTGGCAAGTAAGGAATTTAATTAATTTTTGGTGTATAACGACGCACATCAAACATTAAGGGTAAATATGAAATTATAAAAAAGTTGTGAGGGTAGAAACATCCAAAAAATATTTTTCCTTTTAAGAATGTATTGAAATTAAGGTAATTATATTGATACCACAACGTTTGTTAATTACACAACACTTTAATTGTAATGAATATCTTTAAGATTCTCTTATTTTTATTTTTAGACTTATGCTCACAAGTTTTCACTTTTTGTCCATAGAGACAATTTTTGTCCAAAGTATTTTTATAAGGGTCAAAAAGACTTGTTTATCTCTCGAATTTTTAAATAATCGAAATAAATAACTAATATGAAAGTCAAAAATAAATATTTCCCTATTTTCAATGTAAATTAGCAGAATATTTGGATAGAAATTGTGATTAGAACCAAATTACGCTAATTAATTGAAAGTTAAAGAATAATAACGTGTTAAAAAATTGAGGACATAAAAGTAAAAGTGAGCAAATATTGAAAATATTTCTTATAATTAAAATGTGGTGTAAGTATAAAAAACTGTTGTATGAATATATACATCCTTGAATTAATGACATTGTAGATTTATAAAATGAAAAAAAAATATCAAAAAAAATTATTCATTAATTAATATTAAGGATAAATATGAAATTATAAAAAAAAAAATCTGTGAGGGTAGAAACGTCTAAAAATGTTTCTCCCTTTAAGTTACTTTTGGAAATTGTATAGATAAATTGATTTATTTATATTTTTGAGGTAAAATGTGAGGTTAAAAAGTGGAAAGAGAAAATATTTGCGATTAAAAAGTGGTTTGCAAAATTGTCCTATTTATAAATTGGTTTATAAATTTTAATGATTGCTTAAAGAAGAAGTGATGAATCGAAAATCTCTCAAAATCATGAAGAAAGAGAGAGAAGAAAGTACTGACTCAAGGAAGAAGAAGATCTGAATGGTTTCTAAACTCCAATCTCCAGCCAACCAACTGGAAAAGTAAGACCACCATTGGAGGTGCACAGTTGAGGAGAACTCTCGACCAGAAGTTGGAGCAGTTCCCGCAACATTAGGGGTGAAATCTAATCGAAGAAAGAAGGTGAGAATCGAACCCAAGATCTGAAATTCCATCTAGGTGAGAGCTCTGATCAACAAATGGATTTTGGATCCATGTTTGTGAGGAAGAGGAGCTGCTTCTAGTGCATTTTCGTCTTTTAGCGGCGCGATTTCTTGGTGAGGCAATTTTTGTACAGTAAGTTCTGCACAAAATGCTGGTTCCAAATCCTATGTTAGTTTTGCAAAATTCAAATCGCATCTCTCCTGATTACGGACCGACAGAAGTGGTTTGCTCATTTTGTATAGCTATCCATTGATTTAAATGCAGTAATTCATTGCCGGTAAGTATTGCTTGTTAGTAGAATTCACTTAGGAATTACGTGCTATAAATTGTGAATAAGCGAAATGGGGACTAATATTCTTACAGTTTGTAAATTTCGTACATGTTTAGATTTACTTCATATCGTGTTGATCTAATTGTGGTTTTGATTTTGTAGGTGGGGGGCAATGATGAGATGTCTCATCAACTTGTTTTTTAATGTGACGACATTTTTGTAATTTCATTTATATTAAGAAGTTGTTTTAAGTTGGCTAAATATATTGTCACCAAATCTTCTTATATGTGCACCACATTTTAACGGTAAGAAATATTCATAACCTTTAATAAATATTACAATTATATCTCCCAATTTTTTCATCGTATTCTTATTTTAATTCTTTCATTAATTAATAAATCTCGTCTCTTCTATCGATTTCTGTCAAAAAATTTGTTAAGGGGAATTAAAAAGATTTATTTACCATTTGAACACTTAATAAATAAAAAATCAAAATTTTAATTGAATACTTGTTCATTGTTTTAAAACACGATAATAAAAAAAAAAGGACGAAAATCATCACGAAGGACAAAATTTGATAATTTTTGAAAAATTAACGGTAAGAACTTGATGAAAAAAATAAAGAACATAAATGTAATAATTTATGAAGATCATGCACCAATAATGTTATTCAAATGTGGTGTGGTTATAAAAAATTGTGATGCAAATATAATTACCCTTTAAGTTTGTTTTAGTTATAAATTGGTTTTTCAGTCACTTGTTTTAAAAGGGGATTGCAATCCATTTTTCATAGTTGATAGAAAATTATTTCATATTTGAGCCTAAAATTTTCTCTATTTTGCAAAGAATTAAAAAGATCTATCTTCTTGTATTTGGATTTCTAAAGAGTTTTAGCAACATTCACTTGGAATTGGAGTGATGCGTGTTCTTGGAAACTGGATTATGATTTATAGATTGATTCTTCTACTCAGTGAAACAATATCCTATACATCTCATGATTTATTATTAGGTAAAAGAACTGAGCGCAATTGAAAGCCGTTGGAACGGCGTATCAAAGATTTCAAAACCGGTTGGTTCAAAGGCTGGCAGAGACAAGAAGATAGGAAATCTCTAATTCTTCTTCAAGATCTGTGAGCCTTCTTGGCCGAAATCACAACGGTAAAAATTTGAATGTATATTACGATTTGGAGCCTCAAGTTCTAAAATAGGGGAAAAAATATCTAGAATCACGAAGAAAGCAGCTTACTTCAGTTAGATCGGGAAATTAAATCTCAGGCTAAAGCAGTAGAAATATATAATGAACTTCGAAAGTAAGAAATAAAAGCAGCAGAACAATTTTTGAATGTGAATTATCCAAAAAATTACAATATAAAAAAAGATTGGAATTTTTTAATACAATATATCCAGCTACTCCAATACACCAAAGCCATATCGTTTTTACGAATACTCCTTGAAGTTTTAAGAAATAAAAATACAAACGACTTACGACTGTATGAATAAGACTGTACACAACCTATATTTAACTGGACAAGAACATAATAATACATTATTCACAACAATGGAGCTTTAAAATTTAAATTCCTGTGAGGAACAAAAATTACGGATGATTCAACAGCTAAAGTTTCTGGCACTGATGAAGCCAGAGATGATCCATTGTTAGAAGAATTCATTTTTGAACTCTTATCTACCATATCTTCGAGTTCAAGGTGACAAACAGGTTGACTCGGGATTTCTTCCAAGTTCTGTACACAAGATTTCTCGTCTTGAGCCTCAGCTTCTGTATTTTTTGCTTTCACTTTGCTTGGCTTTTCTTGAGTTTTATCAATAATTGATTCTCGAGAATGCAACTTGGGTTGCGAGTTTTTGATGGACTTCTTGACAGCAGTATTACCTTTGACACCATTTGTCTTGCGAGTTGACTTTGGTGAGTTTTCATTTGTGACTCGTGGGCTAAGACATGATCCTCCATTATCGAGGGAGTTGCCAACTGTGGAGGCAGCGCCTTTATTCTTTCAAAGCTTAGGAGATCTTGGACGTGTAGTGGGTATCCATACAAATGAGTAGCGATAGCAATGGGTCGGATTTGTCAAACTCGTATCCTACCCACTAAATATTTACAACCTCCATACCCTACCCATATACCTATTTAAAAATTGCGGGTCGGGTGCGGGTCGGAGGCGGATTTGCTTCTATACCCATTTAAAACTCATTACTAATTATTTATTTTTTTATTATTTTTTTAAGCTATAAATATGTTATAGGTGCTCCGGATTAACTTGAATCAATTAAATATTAGGCTTCACTTGAAATTGAGTTGAAAAAAGCTTGTTATATGTTGAAATTATACAAGCAAATTTGAACAATTTTTTTAGACGTTAACAAAGTCAATAGTTTAAACATATTAAGGTTTAGACAATAACAATGTCAATAGATATTTGGGTTCTATTTTTTTTTTTTTAAAACAATCACTTTTGTTTTAAATTCTATAATTTTTAAAAGATATTAATGGGTATGCCGGTCGGGTATGGGTATTGTAGTAAAACCCACTTTACTTTTCCCACAGGATCTTTCGATGTTCAAAATAAAATAAGCAAACAAGAAAATAAATACGAACACAGAAATTTACGTGGTTCAGCAAAATGCCTACGTCCACGGACCCTCGCCAAAGCTTTTCACTATATATTAAATTGTTACAAATATATAGACTTTCACTCACCAACCCAATCCTACAGACCACAGAGAAAATACAACAAACGAGCTTTACCACATATAATTTCTACCCTTTGACTTACACTACAAAGAGTTACAAGAAACTTCACAATATGCTAGACTCACAATTTTCTCTCTTTGATCACTGACTCACAATATTTGACACTCTCCAATTGTGCTTGTGTTGCTCTTCTCTTCAACAATTGATCTCTATTTATAGGCAAAGATTAGGGACGGATTGGGAATAACAAATTCTTTCACCAACCAATCTTACCAACTTATCTCACATAACTCTTCACCAACCATTCTTACCTAATTAATTAGCCTTCATGTTGAATTGTTGGTTCAATACCTAACAAGTTCTTCACCAACCATTCTTACCTAATTAATTAGTCTTCATTGTTGAATTTTGGGTCAAATACCCAACAATCTCCACCTTGACACAAAATTCCTCCAAGCCAAAACATTCAAATTCAACCATTGGGTAACAGGCAAGCATTTTTCCACTTTAACAGATCTCATACTCCACCATATGAGTATAACCACTCAGAATTATCAACGAACTCCGAGCTTTTCATCGGCACATGTCGAAACAAAAATTGCTGAAATTTATGGTGCAACTCCCATGTTTGGTTCTCCTTGGAAGTTCATCAGCCATCGACATAAATAAAAAAAAACCACATACCTTGCATCTAAACCAAACCAATGCTGTATGCGAACACAGTACCCATGCCAGTAAGAACACATCCTCTATCATGGCAACTGGCATCATGCCATGAGGATGTCCCATCTTACTCAGAGTACATCATCACCACCCTCCACCAGGAGAGTCGCATTGTCCTTCGAGCAGTTCGTCGAGTCCGCTCCACCTTTTGGACAATTTCTTCTCACGTGCCCGGATTGACCACAGTTCCAACATGTCACCTTCTTCTTCATGGAGTTCCCTCTCTTCCACTTTTCAGTAACAAGCAAATTATTATTAGATGAATTATCGTCTCCACCTAATCGTCGCTCTTCAGAGATCAACTTACTTGTAACTTCTGCAAAGTCCACCGTTTCCTTCCCGTACATCAAAATCGGTTTGATATGCTCAAACGTGGATGGAAGAGACCAGATGAGCCTCAACGCTTTATCCTCATCTTCAACTTTGACTCCAATAGATTCCAGTTCAGAAACAATCCCGTTAAGAACACTAAGATGGTCAGAGATTTTTGTACCTGCGCTCATTCTCAACAAATGAAACTGTTCCTTCAGATACAAGCGATTTGACAAGTTCTTCGTTTGATACAACTCTTCCAGTTTCTCCCAAAGTTCCTTAGCAGCAGATATCCCATGAATATTTGCAAGAACATTCTTGGCCAAACAAAGTCGTATTGTACTAGCAGCTTTCAAATCCAAATCTTCCCAATCTTCATCAGTCTTGCCAGATTCAATTTCTTTGTCAGAACTCTCAGTTGGTTTTTCCTTCAAAGCTTTGTGCAGACCCGCCTGAATCAAGACATCCTTGACTTGTACTTGCCACAAGCCAAAATTGATTCTCCCGTCAAATTTCTCCACATCGTACTTGACAGACATATTTTCTTTTGCTTCAAAATATTTGAACCACCTGTATCTCTGATACCACTTGTTGGGAATTTCGACACGTCGATTCCCCCTTTCTTTTTCCACAGGATCTTTCGATGTTCAAAATAAAATAAGCAAACAAGAAAATAAATACGAACACAGAAATTTACGTGGTTCAGCAAAATGC
Organism: Ligustrum vulgare; assembly: GCA_963555705.1. Taxonomy (NCBI): domain Eukaryota; kingdom Viridiplantae; phylum Streptophyta; class Magnoliopsida; order Lamiales; family Oleaceae; genus Ligustrum; species Ligustrum vulgare. Next base: position 23,681,979 of record OY743176.1, read on the forward strand.
CTACGTCCACGGACCCTCGCCAAAGCTTTTCACTATATATTAAATTGTTACAAATATATAGACTTTCACTCACCAACCCAATCCTACAGACCACAGAGAAAATACAACAAACGAGCTTTACCACATATAATTTCTACCCTTTGACTTACACTACAAAGAGTTACAAAAAACTTCACAATATGCTAGACTCACAATTTTCTCTCTTTGATCACTGACTCACAATATTTGACACTCTCCAATTGTGCTTGTGTTGCTCTTCTCTTCAACAATTGATCTCTATTTATAGGCAAAGATTAGGGACGGATTGGGAATAACAAATTCTTTCACCAACCAATCTTACCAACTTATCTCACATAACTCTTCACCAACCATTCTTACCTAATTAATTAGCCTTCATGTTGAATTGTTGGTTCAATACCTAACAAGTTCTTCACCAACCATTCTTACCTAATTAATTAGTCTTCATTGTTGAATTTTGGGTCAAATACCCAACAACCCATACCCATGTCGGATTTTAAAATTTACCTCCATACCCTACCCACGAATCCATTTAGTCGGGTAATCCTCGCTCATTTATGTCGGATCTCCATCGAGTTTGTGGGTATTATTGTCATCCCTACAAATGAGAAACAACAAAAGATAATATAGTAAGGTGTTTGAACAATTAGTGCACGTTTGGTTTGCAGCACTAGACACTATAATAAACCACTTTTTTTTTGGTTTTTTCTTACCTCCATCCTCACTACTGAACATGCCATGAATATTTTGTAGGGAAAAATCAATTTTCCACCCCAAATCAACTAGACGCAGCGAAAACACAAAATAATTGGATAAAAGAGGAAAAAAAAATTTAACGTGACTCAACTGACTGCTAACAAGCACGGGAGAAGAACACTTTTTATTGATAAGAAAAATAAACCACTCATTACAATATTTTTCTCATCCTCAAAATTTCTCCCCACACAAAATTAGAAAGAACGTGTGAAGTATCTCCACTCGTACCATTTTCTTCCAATTCATCATGCACAGCTTTTCCCATTCTAAAATGAATTCTCCACAACAGTCAATTCTCAAATACTGCCCATATGCAATCCCCGTGTGCAATCCATCTCGAGAACACTAAACATAACACGCAACATGCACCTGCACCCCAATAGTATTATTGAACTCTCTGTCGTGCGCAAACACCACCATGGTAGACGAATCACGTTCTATATCCATGTGTAGTCCACCACAACACTCAACGCACGTTAACAAAACATCACTCATCAACGCGCGTGCCTTCGTTCTTTTCCGCTCTCCTTTTTCTCTCTTGCCGTCTTCTCTCTCTAATATCAATATTTTGGCTACTCTATTCTTCGACTGCAGATCGTCTCCATATATAATAAAATTTGTCCAAAAACTTACCTAATTACAATTTAGGTTAATTTCCTAATTGTATTAGGATTTCTTAATTATTTTCCTTGGATAATAATATCAATAATATTTTATTCCTTCCTTTTCCAATTGATATTATGCCCTTGTTTGATTCTCTACAAAATTTTCTCTTTTTTCTATAATATTCAATCTCAACCATCCATTAAAAGTCAAGCCCACAATATTTTACTTTTCAACCAAATCTCAACCATCTATTCTTCTAAAAATCACTATTCATTTACAAAAAAACTCTTTTTAAATAATACCAAACACACACTATATATACAAAGAAAATTTCTTGTCAAATAAGAATTCTTTATTCCATAATATTTTGGGTCAAAAACCCAACAATCTCCACCTTGTCCTAAAATCCTCTACATCTCCAATTAATTGTAAAACAAAATCAAATTCAGAGCTCCTCAACTTGACTTCACCATTTAACTTCTTCTTACTCCAAAATTCAATTCATTTTAACAACTAACTATAACACCCATCTTGGAAACTTCAAAAAATCTTAAATAACAGAGGAAGACTCGACTGCATGACTCGATCACCATAGTCGATGTGACACGATCACTTCACCCCAGTTTTCTAGTCGATGTAACACGATCACCACAACTCATTTGTATAACTCGATCACCATCACAGCTCAACCTAAGAGTTAGTCCATTAACATAGCTCCACCTCAAACAGATACATGTCATCGTCAATATCCCAACGTCAACTATAGATTCCATGGAACCTAAGGCTTTTCAATCACATATCTTATCAATTTATCAAAATTTATTAAAAATCTAATTTTAATCTCCATCAAACATGGGCTTATATGATTTATTTTTATTTTTGTTTTTGTTGAGTTGGAAAAAAAAAAGGTTAAATATTGCGGTCAAATCTTTAGTATTGCATTCTAATTTCTAATCATTGAGAGAAAATTTTTAAGAGTCCATAGTCAAACAATTGATTGCAAAGAGCATCAGGCTTTTCAACTATAAATCTCATCAATTTTATCAAAATTTATTAAAAATCTAATTTTAATCTCCATCAAATAGGGGGTTATATGAATTTTTTTTTTGTTGAGTTGGAAAAAAAAAAGGATTAAATTTTGCGGTCAAATCTTCAGTATTGCATTCTAATTTCTAAGCATTGAGAGAAAATTTTAAAGAGTCCATAGTCAAACAATTGGTTGCAAAGAGAATCATATATATTGAATAAGAGGTATATTTCTAGTGTATCAAGTGAAGAAATTAACATGAAAAGGGTCCATAGTCAAACAATTGATTGCAAAGAGCATCATATATTTGATAAGAGGTATATTTCTAGTGTCTCAAGTCAAGAATATTAACATGAAAATAGTGTCCGCATGCAGTGATATGAAACTTTCATGCAACTCTGCCATTTCTGGATGATATAATTGAACTTAACATGGTGTCATGCATATATCTCGACATTGGAAATGACAATGTAAACATCCAATGAACTGTTCAACTAATCCCCAATTTGATTTGAGTATAATAAAAGTAGAGATAATAACTCAAATCACCAGAGAGAATCGCTAGCCCAAGAGAAATCAAAAGATTTACCACTACTCTTTATTTTACGTCCAAACTTAGTGCAAATGAAATAAAAACCTATGAAGTAAGGATTACAGAAAGAACATGTTCAATTTTTATAAATTCCACACTGCCAAAAAATCATACCATTTCAACAAGCTTTTAGAGATAAAATGGCTTTGCTACATGGAAATAGATAATTACTTGCTCTCTTTTAAGTTCGAAATATATAATATGAACACCTCTACATCAATAAGAACTACAAGATATAAAAAGTAAGGACCTTACAGATACCATCATAACACACGTAACCATAAGTTTGTGGTGAAGCGGAACAACTGAGATTAGGCATTGTGAAGTTTCCAAGCATACATTATGAACATTTAAGTAGATACATGGATTTTACCTTCTTCAATTCAACTTTTCAAGGGGGGTGCTTTATAGAAACTTGGCATGGGAGTAGCTTTAAATTTCAAGCTCTTCCTAAGCTGCTTTATTTATGCCTCTTGGTTTTCCTACAACATATCCCAGAAGAATAAAACAGAGTTAATAAGCTGAACAAGGTCCAAAAGTATTCTAAGTCGACAAATTTGTAAGAGAGATTTCCAACACCTTCGATTTTTCTTGCATGTTAGTATTTTCCACTTCCTTTGCATGTATTTTCTCCTCCATCTTTGAAAAAAAAAACTATCAAAAAAGTGGATATTTAGTTATAAGATGGACAAGTAATCGGAGACGTAATAAAACCCTAGTTTGAGACCCATTATTTCAAATAATGTGGTTTGTAATAGTAACTTTTTAAAGAATATATGGTTAAAACGTAGGGGATCTTTTTTAGTTTATTATGTGTGGATTATTTTATTAGCAGAATGTGTGGCTGAAAATCAATTTTTTAAAAAATGAGGTTTTGGATAATGGGTATCAAACATCTTAATATATATATATATATATATCTATACTATGGAGAATAATGGATTAGTGTGAGTGCAAAGTGGATTGGTGTGAACGCATTTATATATATATATATATATATATATATATATACACTAATATTATTTTATGGTAAATACCGAACAATGATTAATATTTTTTTAATAATTTTTAATTTTAATAATTGTGCAAAGATTATATGATATAATAATTTCTTAATCTTCAATGTTGTTCAATTGTCGTATATTTGATTAGTTAAGATTAAACACATATTTATAGTTTATTGTGATTTTTGAACGAAAATTGAGAAAAAATTAAATATGTAAGGCAAATGCAGAAATTATAATAAATATATTTATATTTTAAACAAACATCAATATTTGTACTCATAATATTACATCTAACATGATACACAATTAAAAAACTATAGAATTTGCATTTATCATTCAATAAAGTTTTCGATAATTTGGATTACTTATATTATTTTTAAATTTTAATAATTGTTGTGATAAAAAATTATTTTTGTATTTGTGTTGATCATGTACAATCATTAAATTTTATGAATGCTCATCTATATTGCAGACAGCAATTTTAGTTCACCGCAATTGTGGAAATCTATACTATATATAAAAGTAGGATAGTTTGGCAAAATTTAATTCTTAAATTCTTTATATTTTAGTATTATAGTAAATAATTAATATGATGTTATTGTTATTTGTATATTTTGGTTATAATTATTATTATTTTTAGTATTAACATTAATATTGAATGAGTTCAATCAATATTTTTAATTATCAGTATTAAAATTATTATTTAATCATTGATTTTTAATTTATTTTTTGCTTTTAATATTATAAATCCTATGTGTAATCATCAATAATTAAATTGTGTTTTAATTATTAATGGTAAAATCATTTGTTATATTTAATATGACAAATCAAATTTTCTAAAATATATATTATATATTATTATTAAATATTTTAATAAATTAACCATCTATTCAACAACTATATTTTTGTTTCGAGGTAAAATGTATGGTTGAAAAATAGTTTTGAAAAAATATGTGGTTAAAACGTGGGTTGAAAAAATGTGCTGCTTATAAATAATGTATTGAAAAAGTTATTTAACGAAGGTTAATATTGAAGAGTTCATGCTTTGATTTTATTTTTTTAGTTAATAATATTAATAGAATGAGTAATATTTTTTAATCATTCTTAATTTTAATAAATTTTAATTATTATAGGGTATAATTTTTTATAATTTTGTAATCTACAACTTTACTCGGTTGTCGTATCATTATAATCACGAGATTTTCAAAATTATTGTTTTGACTACTTATTTTTGCAAATAAAGTTTTATTGGTTAAATTTAAATATTTTGACTATTTCTTTTTTAATTATTGTGATTGATGTTTTTGAATGAAAATTAAAAAGTACGTTAAATACAAGAGGCAAATGTAAATGTTATGAGAAATATGCTAATACATTTCATATGCATTAATATTCGTGCACATAATATTACATCAAATGTAATATACCATTAAAAAACTACTAAATTTACATTTTCAATGAAGTTATTAATAATTCATTAAAATTATTGAAATCAATAATAATTTATTATTTAAATATATAAATTGAAGTTTACTATTCAAAGAATTTTTTAATAATTTGAATTACTTATGTTATTTTTTTAAATCCTAATAATTATTGTAATAGAGAATCCTTTTTTATGCATTTATATGTGTTGATTATGTATAAATTCTAAAATTTTAAGAATACTTATTGAAATCGATATTGCGGATAATAACTTCAGTGCATCGCACGGGTGAAATACTAGTTTATATATAAAGGGAGGAAAGTCTGCCAATGTGAACACAAAATGATTTAGTGTGAATGCAAAATCAGAATTAGTGTGAACACATTTATTGCCTTTTATATATATATATATATATATACTAGTATTCGCACCCGTGCGTTGCACGGAAAAAAAAATTTATAATTATTAATTAATGAAAATGTGAGAAATACACAACGAAAACAATTAAATTCATATTTTATGAGAAAGAATATGAAGAAACATAAAAGTTTCAATAGCAAAATTCAATGTAAATTACAAAACACTTCTTTCAAAATTTAGGATCCTTAAAATTTAGAATATTAAAATTTTTCAATTTAATTGTACAGAACATCAATCAATACATGAAAAAGAATTACACATGAATTAAATTTATTTTTTGAAAATAACAATGTTTTTTTATTTCTTGTGTTAATGTTGTTCAACGTTACAAATAATATTTTTGTAGATATTTTTAGTAATGTCAAAATATAATAATGATAAAAAAATTAAAATAAATAAAATTTCTATTTCTCAAACGGAAATGATTTTTTTTTTTTTTCCATTCTTGAATGTTACATAATTTGTCCTTGAAATCCATATGAAAATGATCCAATTAATGAATCAATGCATTATAGAATTGATTAAAAAAAGTTAGATAAAAAAAAAGATTAAACAATTTGTCAGTATCAATGCACTGATCCTCATCATCATAAGTCAGACAAATAACTGCCACAATTTGACCGTGAGGAAGGCAAAAAAAAAAAAAAAAAAAAAAATGGAGAACAGTTTAGGCTGGAAAACATGGGCCAACTATCCTGTTATAATAATAATAATAATAATAATAATAATAATAATAATAATAATAATAAGATTTCTCCCGTACACAAAATGCATAAAAAATAATATATTAAGATAATTAATAAAATTTTACAAACAATAAAACTATTTCAAATTATAATAGCTTCTTTGAGTAATAAAAATCAATTTATATATTTAAGTAGTAAATGATTATTAAGTTTTCCACATTTTTTCACAAAAAAAAATTAAAAAAAAAAAAAAATTGAAGTTGTTGTTCAAAAAAAATTGATATTATTTTTTTATTGAAAATAACAGTTATTTGCACATTGTTTGGAGTAGCGTTGTTAAGTATTAAAATGAACATCCTTAATAATTTCAATTTCATTTCCCATTGCAATAAACGCATCATCAAACCCCTATTTGGTACCTATTATTTTTAAATCTCATTTTTTAAAAACTTATTTTCAACCACACAATATACCAATAAAATAATCTACACATAAGTTCAAAAATATTCTCCAATTTTTAACTACACATCTCCAAAAAATTTACTATTTCAAACAACATTATTCCAAATAATGGGTCTCCAACAGGGGCCAAATACAGTCAACACGTCATCCATAACAAAGTAATTAATTTCACTACGTAAAATGATTTCCATAATACCATTCAAATTTTATTAATGTGATGACATAATAATTATTTTTAGTTTCAATAAATTATTAATTATCATCAGTACCTCTTACGTTGATTTAGCAAGTTTAATTCAAATAATTAAAAAAAAATGAATAGTCATCGTTTTCTTAAAAAAAAAAAAAATTACCCGTTTTCTAGAAAAAAAAAATCTATTAAGAAGTAAAAACAAACTTATTTGTCACTAATATTTTTAACTAAACAAAAAAGAACAAATATTAAAGTTTAATAAAATATTAATCTAATTAATGCACAAATAATGCACGAAAAAGTAAAGCTATTTTTGTTTTTCAAAGTTAATGTGTAGTTTTCCAAATGTATTAATTTCTTTATAAAATTTATTTTTTATAAAACAATTAATGATGAATATTAATGCAAACAAACTTACTTGTCACTAATGTTTTTAACTAAACAAAAAAGAACAAACAATAAAACTACTTCAAATTATAATATTTATATTAAAAATTTTTGTAATTTTTTTATCATCAACTTTTTATTAATTTTCACATCTTGTCTTTGAGACGATTTTCATTCAATATATTTGTTTAGTTGGCGAAAAACACTTATTTATCTCTCATATTTTTAAATAATCAAAATAAATAATTAATACAAAAGTTAAAAAAAATATTGCACATCCTTTCAATGCAAATTAGCAGAATATTTGAATAGAATTTGTGATTAGAAATAAAATTTATTAATTAATTGAATGTTATAAATAACAATGCGATTAAAAAAAGTTAAGGATATAAAAGCAAAACTAAACAAACACCGAAGATCTATCTTGCAATTAAACTATGGTGTAAATTTAAAAAAATGTGTTGTATAAATATTGTTACCTAAATATGATTAGCTTGATTTTCAAAATATGAAAAACACGTACAATGAAATGATTCATCGGTGTTAAAACAATTACAAATTTGGATGGATTAATAAGTGAAGTGAATGAATTGGAATATAAATAAATGTTATGTCAACAATTATTTCTTGTATGATCCATAAAAATTACAGGGAATATATATATATATATATATATATATATATATATATATATATATATATATAGAGAGAGAGAGAGAGAGAGAGAGAGAGAGAGAGAGAGAGAGAGAGAGAGAGAGAGAGAGAGAGAGAGAGAGAGAGAGAGAGAGAGAGAGTAGACAAATTATTAGCATTCAATACATGTAGTCAATTGCTTATTTACAATGCATTACACACTTTCCCACATTAAATGTCTCATTAATTGTCAACAACTCATTTTCCAATTCCGGAAATTCAATTGAAAAAAAAAAAAAAAAATTCCAAAAATAGAAACTGAAAATGGGCGGGAAAAATTTTGACGGCTGTTCTACTTTAATATATAATATAGATATTATGAATACTAAATAATGGTTGATATTTTTTTAATCAGTTTTAATTTTATTATTAACACTAATACTGAATGTGTTCAATTAATATTTTTAGTTATCAGTATTAAAATTATTATTTAATGATTATTATTTTTATTTATTTGTTGTTCTTAATAATATAAATTCTATATGTAGCAATCAGTATAAGAATTATGTTTTAATTATTAATGGTCAAATCATTTGTTATCTTTAATATTAAAAATCATATTTTCCAAAATATATATGTGGTTGAAAAAATGCGATACTTATAAATAATTTATAAAAAAAGTTATTAAACGAAGACTAATATTGAATAGTTAATACTTTGATTTCTTTTTATTTGATAATATCAATAGAATGATCAATATTTTTTTAATCATTCTTAATTTTAATAAATTTTTAAAGGTTATAGGGTATAAGATTTTCTACATAATTTCGTGATATCCAACTTTACTCGATTATTGTATCATGATAATTGCGAGATTTTTCAATTATTATTTTAACTACTTATTTTAGTAAATGAAGTTTTATTGGTTAAATTCATATATATATATATATATATATATATATATATATATATATATATATATATATATTAAAAGTAAGGAAGTAGTTTGGTGTGAACGCATGTTGTGAGTAAGTGGTTTAGTGTGAACACATGTTTTATATTAATGGTATTTATATTTATTATTTTTATGGTAATCAAATTCATTGGTGATTTTTAAGACTGTATCATTTTTATAATATTTTCGTCTACTTGATTATATATATGTATAAAAATGATTATTGAACTTTCTTACCATTCAACATGAATTTGGATAAAAAAAAATTATGGAATATTGTATTACCGTCGCACTAAGCATCCGTTTGGTAAATAAAATAAAGTGGTTTATAAACCAATTTATAAATTAAATAATTTTTTAAATTACTTTTTAATAAAACGCATCTTTTCTCTCTAATTTTTCAACATGGATTTGGGTAAAAAAAAATTATGAAAAATTGTATTACCTCCGCATTTCGTTTAGCATCCGCTTGGTAAATAAAATAAATTGATTTATAAACTAGTTTATAAACTACACAATTTTTTAAACTACTTTTTAACCACACATTTTCTTTCCCTAATTTTTAACCACTATTTTTTTACTCAAAATTATAAATAAACCCGTTTATAAACCAAATTACTCTTTTTTTATTTTCTCTATTTTTATGGTCTTTTTCTCTTCAACTTTTTATTAATTATTACATAAATATTTTTTTTTCAAAAATAGAAAATCAAAGAGAATAAAATGATAGCGCTTATCGATCTATTTTTTCTTTCCTTTTCATTTTAATAAAAATTTGAGCTTATATAATAGATATATCTATTTTTTCACTAATTAGAAATTCTATTTAAATGTAATTTTGTTTTTTCACTTTAAGTTTTAAGTCAATTTAACTTACAATGTTTAAAAAAATTTCCTAGAAGGTAAACATACAAACCGTTAAAAAAAATTTAAGATATGTTTAAATGTAATTTTTTTTATTAATATTGAATAGTTATGCTTTGATTTCTTTTTAGTTAATAATATCAATAGAATGATTAATATTTTATTAATCATTCTTAATTTTAATAAATTTTTAAAGATTATAGGATATAAGATTTTTTGTATAATTTCGTGATCTCCAACTTTATTTGTTTGTTAACTATTTGACTTTGATTTTTTTTTAGAATTGTTTTTGTGAAAAAGTGATTTTTTAGAATGTATAGTTAAAAAGTAGTATGAAAAATAGTAAAAAAATACTTTTTAAAGAATGTGTGATTAAGATTGAATGTTCAGAAAAATTTATTTTTGAAAAATGAATTCCATATGAGTAAGTGATAATGTACTATATCTTGTGGGTTAAACAACCGCTCCGCTTTTAGAATTGAGATGCATAGATGATTTCTTAATATATAAAATTAAATGTATTTGCGATATACATTCATTAAAATTTAATCAAAACTAACATTTTATGTTGCTTAATTGCTACATTCATTTAAATATATGACCACATGTATTTAATTTGTAATGTTAAAGTAAATATTTAATGAAATATTTGTTTAATATATATAAATATAAAATATTATAAAAAAATAGTTAGTATCAATTCTAATAGTACTATTCTGATAGTGATAAATTATTTGTAATAATCTAGAAATTATATTTTGAAAAGATTAATTACATCAATAATAATTAAAATTGAATAGTTTTGCAAATGAGTTATGCAAATATTCATTGAAGTATTTTTTTTAAGTAGTAAGTTATTTAAGTTCCTAACTATTACAATTGTGGTGACTTAGAAAAAAAATTTGGCCCATATTCAGTTCACTTTATTCAAATCCTCATTTTTATAAAAATCATTTTTAACTAACATTCTATTAATAAAATTCTAAGCGTATATCACAAATATATCTATTTTTCTACTTATTAGAAATTGTATTTAAATGTAATTTTTCTTTTACATTTTAAGTTTAAATCAATTCAAATTACAATATTTAAAGAAATTCATAAAACGATAAACATACGAACCATAAAAAAATTAAGGCATGTGTAATGTACCTCTGTAATTAATTGTCTTCATTCATTTCTCATTTTTAATTAAATATTCATTTTATATGTTAAAATATATATTTGATATATGTAAGTAACAAATGACCGTGCATCGCACGGGTATAACACAAGTTATCTTAATCTTTATCTTTATATATATAAAAGTAGAAGTGAGGAGAGATAGTCATTTTGGAGGGAAAATTGCATTTAATGACTCTCTCTCCTCACTTCTATATTTATATATAAAAATAAATAAATAAAAGATAAAGATTTTGTGTACTTGTAGAAAGAAATTTTTAATTGACATTTTTAAGTAACATTGTGACATGATGCACATACATTGGGTGATGAAAAACTAAGTAATGGGGTAGTTATTTATACCATCCAATATATTTTTGACATGTCACAATGTCAATTAAAAACGTCCCTCTAGAATTATTCAAAGATTTTTGTAGGAAAAATTATTATTTATTACATATTTAGTAAGAATTGTAATAAATGTACTATGTGAAAATGTGTAACAATTAAAACTTGAAAAAATTAGATTAATATATTTGAACATAAATAATGATATCTATATAAATGTGTTATGTAGAAAATGAAAAAAATGGATTAATATATTTGAACATAAATAAATGTGATATCTATTTAAATGTGTTACATAGGAAATAAAAAAAATTGTATTAATATATTTGAACATAAATAAATATCATATCTATGTAAATGTGTTCCATTGAAAATGAAAATATTGGATTAATATATATATGTAAATAAATAAATACATGATATATAAATTTATTTAAGTTTGAAATGAAAATTTTAAATCAATATATTTTAAAAATAAATAAATAAAATTATTGAAATTTTACTTCATAATATGTCAATAAATGAGTAGGTTCTTCAATAACCATATTACAAAAATAATTAATTATTTGCTCTCAACCTTTTACCACTAATGATAAATTGATAAAAAATTTAATCATTTCATCATTTTGACAAAAATTGGTATGTTTAAAAAATAAGGAAAAATAATAAAGTTAATTAAAAATTATAACATATTAAAAGGAAAATAGGTGATAAGGTGGGCAAATTTTTTGAGAAAAAACGTAAATAAAAGTTAAAAGAAATTTTATATAAAAAATTAATTAAGTGCCAAATTTTGAATGGCGCGGTACACTGAGTGTACATGCAGAATTTTCTATTTTGATTAATTTTTTTTAAAAAAGTTTCAAATTCAATAACATGTGTTATGTAAGAAATGAAAAAATTGGATTAATATATTTGAATATAAATAAATGTCATATCATTTCTATGTAAATGTGTTACATTGAAAATGAATAACTTGGATTAATATATTTTAAAATAAATAAATATATGATATATATAAATTTGTTAAGTTAGAAATGAAAAAAATTGAATTAATATATTTTGAAAATAAATAAATAGAATTATTAAAATTTTACTTTCTATTATATCAATAAATGAGTAGGCTCTTCAATACGCATGTTAAAAAAATAATTAATTATTTTCTATCAACTTTTTAACCATACGTATTTTCTTTCTCCAATTTTTAGCAACTACTTTTTACCTCAAAATCATAAATAAACAAGTTTATAAACTAAAAATTACCAAACGGAGGCTTTATCATTTCACAATTTTGACAAAAATTGACAAGTTTAAAAAATAAGGAAAAATAAAATATATTAATTAATATATTGGATTTCAAATAAAATATATGTAAGCAACACATTAAAAAAATATAGTTAATAAAAAATTATAACATATTAAAGGAAAATAGGTGATGAGGTGGGCAAATTTTCAGAAAAAAACGTAATTAAAAGTAAAAAAAAAATTATATAAAAAATTTAAACGAGTGTCAAATTTTGAATGGCGTGGTATACTTAGTGTACAAGTATCATTTTTTATTTTGAATATTTTTGTTTTTTTAAAGTTTAAAATTGAATAACATTTTTTATTGAAATTATTTTAAATTATGTTTTTTATTTGATATGATTGAATCAAGATATTTTCAAACTTATGATTTAAAAATTATATATTCCGTGCATCGCACGGGTAATCAACTAGTATATATAATAATAATAGTATAGCCGCAAAAAAAACCCACACATAGTTTTCCGCCATTTTTCCCTGCTATTTTAGGAAACTTTGTAATTTTATTAATTATTTTAATAATTGAATTAGGAAACTTCAATTAATGCAAAATTAATTATAGGTGACATGTAATAAATGACTTATTGATTGTAAAAAATAAAAAATCTATAAAAAGATCAAATTGTATATTATTTTTATTCTTTTGATAATTATTGTAATATTTTGAAGTCAAAAAATATGCAATATAGATGTCAAATTCATGATCTTAACGAGAAGTTCAATACAAGTTAACAAATGAGAGCAAACTCTAATTATATCATTCTTAAAATTGCCTCAAATAATAAAATTAAAAGTTTTACTTATACTTTTTACTTTTTTCAATATCCAATCTTTTTAATTTATCTCATCTAAGTCATAAAATGATATTTATCATTTCTTACCAAACTTCAATTTGACATAAATGATTAATTTTAAATCTTTTTTCTTATCAAATTAAAAGAAATAATGATATCCTATCTTTCTAAGTAAATTCTATTGAATCATTTTAATTTCTACAACTTCAGGTTTCGATAAACTCTTTGGTAATTTTGAAATTAATTTTATAAATTTACTCATTTTGTTCATTTATCTATTTTTTAATTTTTATAAATTTAAAATAACATCAATTTGTAAAATATATACTACAGATTTTAACAATTAATTCATTGAATTCTTTAGAAAATAAAAATATAAGGTTTTATGAAATTTATTCTATTTAAAAATAAAATATAGTCCATACATTTATTTAACATGCACAAAAAATAGTTTTGTGTGTATGTGGATAACATGGCCATTTTCAATACTTGGTGAAAAAGAAAATGTCACATTGTATTTGAAATCATTGAATATGAGTAAGTTTGATAAAAACTATAGAAATTGTTTTAAATGTGTGATTGAAAGTGAAAGAAGGTAGTATAAAAATAAAATAATTGTCAAATCAATCAATTGAGTGGTTAAAAATTGATTTTCTTTTTTTAGAATGTGTGGTTAAAAAGTAGTACGTGCAATTGTGAAAAATTAGTTTTTAAATAATATGTAGTTGTGAATGAACATTAAAAAAAAATATTTTTGAATAATCAATTTTATATGAATACTAGTAAACATACACGTGCACAGCACGTGACGCCTAATATTTGTGTTGATTCGCGTGGTATCGTGTTTCGAAAACCTGTTATTTCCACGTAATCAATTGATGTAAAATCTAAGAATTTTTTAGGCAAGTAAAAGTGAATGAAATGCTTTGTAAGTTACATTTTTTGAAACTGTAAAAAAAATTGTGTTTGAGATCAGGGGAGACCCCTTCCACCCTTGCTTATATGGAGCTCTATATTTTAATAAAGGAACTTAGCATTTATGTAACATGATGACATAATGAGAACCTCAAAAACTAAAGAAATTTTAGGAATCAAAATAATAACATAAACCATATCAATAAAATGTAATCGAAAGTATTGAAAGGAATATATAAACCTTGTATAAGATAGGTAATGCAGTGAAGTCCTAAGAATATGATCAGCAGCCGCATTAGATATAATATCATTTAACAAAAGTTACAGGGCTAATAATTCAGTTACCTCCTTTCATATCTTTTACCTAGATTATAAATTGATTTTTTCGTTTTTCGAGGTAAAATGTATTTTTAAAAAATGGAGAGAAAAAATATGTGTTTGAAAAGTAATTTAAAAAATTGTGTAGATTATAAATTGGTTTATAAACCAATTTTGGCCCTTTACCAAACAAAGGTTAAAGACAACCCAATGATAGTCAAGAACTCATAGATGTAGAAGTTTCAAAATACATATCAGAGTTCAATGTTCATCAAAATCAGGCTACACTTCGTAAAGAACATTAGATAAAACTAAAACCACAGATTAAATATTTAACCTGGATGACAGAGGACTCGATACTTTTCTCTGCACCATCAAAATCATATCTTCCATTGTAAGAATCTTCCGTACCTTCAAGTGATAAGCGCTTATACACTTCCAGAGATGAAACAAATATCTACCATAATGGGCCGAAAATCACTGCAAGTAGGACCCAAAATTGGAGTGAATAAAAAAAGTTGTAAAAAATAATCAGCATAAAAAGAAGAGAAAAAATTAAGCACCATTTGGGGGGGGGGGGGGGGGGGGGGAAGATGATGTTCACTATAAAATGAGTTCTGGCAAGTGATGGAAAATTATGAAAGAACTTGCAAACATACCTTGTCTCCACATTGGATCAAGAACATGATAAGAGGATAAAAACTGCTAATTCATACAAGGTGCACTTTAAAACCTGATTTTTTTTTTATAGTCAAACATAAACAAACAATTTATCACCATAATTACTTCTATATTACTCGTTCTTAGTATTTCGGTGGATCATGATTTTCTACCTTTTCCTCTTTACTGCAACAAACAATTTATCACCACAATTACTTCTGCATTACTCTCCTCGAGTAAAAAATAATTCTAAGTGCAATTCAATCTTACTGGGACTGCTCGAACACCAATTCATGAACTCATTCAAATTTCACACAAATCTACAAAAACTCTTCCTATATACCCTAAAGATTCCATGCAACCCAACCCAACCAAAACCAAAACTAATTTGAAAAAAATCCGTAAAGAATAAAAGATGTAACAAGAAGATATGTCATAGTACTCAATCATTTCACCATTAACAACCTATATAGTAAAGGAGAGAAAAGGTGACCAAGCCTAGCCTGCTGGACCAAAACAATTCCAGTTTGGAACTTATGAGACCAAAACAGGAGAGGAGACTGAGAATCAATTCAAATCACAGATAGTTTACAAGAACAAAATATTGTATTAATGTACTTTTAGAAAATGAACAAGATAAGATGAATTGGCATTCAGTTAACTAAGGTTAACAGTGAATATTGTAACATAAATGTCAATTTAAATTGCAATAAGAGTTGGTGAATACCAAAAAAAATTAGGAGAAAACACAAGAATTGCAAAGTTCCTCAATTATTAGGTTTGTACACTTCCTCTCCATGTTTTCCCTTCAAAACAAATGTATAACAAGGAAAAAAAATCAATGTTTTCCTTGCTGGACTCCAAGATAAAAGAAGTCTAAGGTTCCCAATGAATTTGTATTTAGAATTTTATTTTAAATGGAAAACAATTGAATAAAAATTAATGAAAGAACATTTATCAAAATAATATGTATCCATGAATAAACACAACAAATACACATGCAACCTCAACATTTAAAAAACCAGCGAGAAATAGAAAGAAGGTATACCTTAGAATACCACTCTCCAAAGTTGTCATCCTTCTTGACAGAAAGACCTAGACCAGTCTCATCCTTCACTTCTTTTTTCCCTCTGCATAACCAAATCATAATATTTTAAAAGGCAATCTACATTGTTTATGCAAATATGCACATACCTCCCCATCCTCAATGGAGGAAGAAAGCAAGTTCACATATTTAATTGCACTATATTCCTCCTTCTAAAATGGGATATTTCTTTATGTAGACATGGGAGGAAAAAGAAAAGCTATAGAGAAAAGCAAATTTGAAACTTATCCTTCATGGAAAAACTGAAATAAGTATACCCAATCAAAACATATACAATTTCAAATTTAGATTTGTAAATATTTTTCGATTATCATCCGTCAAATTCCTATTCTTTCCTAATGTTTTCACAATTTGTTGATGTGTTGCAATCAAATCTTTTTCTGCTTCCAATTCCGATGTAGTATGTTCTCAGTCTCCCATATCAAACAACATCAAATCAAATTACTTAAAAAGTCCCACAAATCTTCCACCACTAAGTTTTTCCATAAAACCTCTAAAAATGTGTTTCAATAGTGAGATGATTAAATGCGTTATGCAAAAAAACATGAAGAAAATATAAAGAAGTATATTTAATTGAAGTGAATGAGTAAAAATTTGGGGAAAAATAGGAAAAGATAAAAATAATAAATAAAATCTTACAAAATGTTTAAAGAAATGAGAAAAAATAAAAAAAGAAATTCTTAAAAAAGAAGACTTGCCTATATTATAAGTAGCAGAGTAACAAAGTTGGGAAAAAAAATATGAAATAAGATTTTACAAAATGTTTAAAGAAAATAAGATAAGCAACAAATTTTCCAAATAATGAAAAATTTAAAAGTTCAAACTATAGATCAAACAAATAAAAATTGTTCTTTATTAAAAATATCCTTAGGTATAGTTCAATTTAAGTTCATAGCAAAGTAAACACATGAAACAAACACGAATTCGTCCTGCAGGTGTTTTCTCGTAATTAATGCACAAATTACATGCATTCTGGATGGGCAATCTGCAAAGCAAACCTCTTCTAGCACGTTTAGGTAGAATGATAAAAGAATAGAGCAACAATCTGCAGCTTAACTTCAAGTTTACGTCTCTATAAAACATAAGAGGAAGAAGAACTCACTTGGGGAATGACGAGATAGAATAAAATCTAGGCTGCAGGTGTGGAGCAGCTGTTGCAAAGAAAACACCAAGTGAAGGCTTGGCTGATTGGAATTTCGCTAAAAAATCGTGCAGCTTCAGAGTGGCTGGTGAGTTAGGACACTGATTGCAGATCAGAGCAGTGATTACCATTATATATGTAAAAAGATTAAATCTGAGTAAAGACCAATGACTACTGGACTTGCTAAAACACATGCTCTAAAAAACTTATGTCAATATACAACTTTCTCTTGAAAGAGCAGCCTGTGCAACCTGACAAGAGCACTCATGGTTAGACTACATGTTTTTAATGTTAAATTAGTAGGCTAGAAGACTAAATTATTCAAACTCATTATAAGGTAAGACTTGCCATTTCGAAACTGACTGTTTGAGCCTCATTATTCAAAACTCATTTCTTATCACAACGAAGTAATGACAAATATTTACTTTGGATATTGTTCCTCACAATCTTTAGTTAACTATTGAAAAATTAGAAGAATAATCACAAACCTACCATGATTCAGTCTCTGCTCCTTTGACGGATTCGGCTCCTTTCTTAATCTCCTGATCTAATCCCTTGACATGTCCATACATCGAATAGTGTCTGCATCATAAATTGAAGTTTGTTAGCTACAAAATTTTATACCTAGAGATTTCAATAGGTAAGTTGTGTCAAACACACAATCTATACTTTCAAAGCTTTAACTGATGCAAGAATCGATATGACATCATCAATAGAACACAAACTAATAATCAGTTGCCTTTAGGTGTATGAACAATTAGATACTATTACGATAGTAAAAACAGAATGCTGGATCATACCATAAATGTCATAGCTAATCTCACACATCAACAATAATAGTTAAATGCTTATAGAGTATTGATAAACCACATCAGTTTGGTATACAGTTAATTACGCATAGCAAGATTTTACTGAGATTTTAATTTGGAAATTTACTCTAGAAGTCACTATTCATAATCCAACCTGAAACGATATTCAGACCACGATAAATAACAAAAATAATCAATTTCTTGATCACAAGTTCAATTAAATCTAAGAACCTACATAAAGATTTCAAATGACCCAACAATCTCATTCTCTATTTTCTTAATCTGAATGTCAAATATCTTGAATCTCATGATTTAATATTTATCAGGATAAATCAAGTAAGGGTTTTCCAACATTTAAGAACCATAAAATATAAAAGGAAAAAAAATACAGAAATAATAACAAAGCATAAAGATACTATAATCCATATTTTACCATCGATTTTAGCCACCGCCTGGACTCTCCAAACCCATTTAGTTTGGCCTCTGAATATCAAAACGAAACCCTGCCTCCTCATCAATCACAGGATTATCAGGATAAGTCAAGTAGGGGTTTTCCAACATTTAAGAACCATAAAATGTAAAAGGAAAAAAAAATACAGAAATAATAACAAAGCATAAAGATACTATAATCCATATTTTACCATCGATTTTGGCCACCACCTAGACTCTCCAAACCCATTCAGTTTGGCCTCTGAATATCAAAACGAAACCCTGCCTCCTCATCAATCACAGGAAGATCCAAAATCGGAATGGAAGAAGATCGAGCTAAGTGGAAGCCACCAAAAATCTCAGCATAGTCCCCGAACTTCAGTGGGCCCTAGAAAACGTCGTCGTAGACTGACTTGTGAGAAATGTAGCCGGTTCCGACAAAACTTATGTTGGGAAGTTATAATAGATAAAGAAAGAAACGAAGAGAGGCTCGATTTTGTGGGTGAGAACGGGGACGAAGAGCTGAGCGGAAGACGATAACGAGAGAGAGGAAATGGAGGAAGATTCTAGGCGATAGATGAAGAGGCGTGGATGTCAACACGGTAATAAGCAACACGGAGAGAGAGAGAACAGAAGAAAAAGCGTATGTGGTTGGAAAGGGAAAGTCGCATTTCGTCCTTAGGAATAGTAATTTTAGAAGTGAATCTTATATATTATAGTGAAATAAACTAAGGAAACTAGATAATGAACAATTAACTGTTAAAAAAAATGCAATTCATAACTTTTCTTTTCTTTTCTTTTTTTGATATTTTGATTGTATATTGAATATACAATTTATGCATTAAAGTAAGAAATCTTATAGGGAGAAATGAAATTACAAATTATTCACAATTTGCGTATGCAAGTTATTATTATTATTTTTTATTGTGTTATTTTTATCGGGCATTATATTTTTACAACTTATTCAATAAATATTATTTATTATCACTTTAATATATATTTTAATTAGTTAACATTTTTTTATACCTCGACAAAAATTTGACATGATATTTTATTTGTGTAACTTACAGAGCTTGAGTTTAGTCATGAAGAAATTAGAAGTTATTGTCTTGTGGAGATTGAAAAGATTTTGAGAAGCTGTGGAAGGAGTTTGAGAGATTACCATACAATTCCATTCCCAAGTGCTGATTTTTTTTCAAATTGTTATAATAGACTTATACAAGATGAGCTATGTTATAATAGAAAAGCTTTATTTGATGAGCACAACAGATTGGTATCTAACTTGACAGATGAGCAGCGAGGCGTCTATGACACAATAATGCATGCTGTTGAAAAGGATAATGGGGGGTTATTTTTCGTTTACGGTTACGGAGGAACGGGTAAAACATTTATTTGGAGAATACTATCTGCAGCTTTAAGATCGAAGGGAGATATTGTATTGAATGTTGCATCAAGTGGTATAGCATCTCTGCTTCTACCCAACGGTAGAACTGCTCATTCAAGATTTGCAATACCACTTAATCTAAATGAAGACTCGACATGCAACATTAAACAGGGGAGTCCGCTAGCAGAGCTGATTGTGAAAACTAAGCTAATAATTTGGGATGAGGCGCTTATGATGAATAAATTCAGCTTTGAAGCTTTGGATAGAACAATGCGAGATATTTTACGTTTCAACAAAGAATCGAGTTGTGACTTGCCTTTCGGTGGGAAGATAGTCATTTTTGGAGGTGATTTTCGACAGATTTTGCCTGTCATACCAAAAGGGAGTAGACAAGATATAGTGCATGCAACCATTAATTCATCGTATCTATGGAGAGACTGCAAGGTTTTGAAGTTGACAAAAAATATGAGACTTCATAATATTGATTCGAATGACGAGGCAGCTCAGCTTCAAGAATTTTCAGATTGGATATCGAAGATAGGAGATGGAACACTGGGAGGTCCGAATGATGGTAATGCAGCTATTGACATTTCGGATGACCTTTTGCTAAATTCGTCAGAAAATCCTATTGCGTCAATTGTTAATAGCACATACCCGAACTTTATTGGCAATGTTGGTGATGCAAGTTATTTGCAAGGTCGAGCTATACTTGCACCAACTCTTGATGTGGTTGAGTCTATCAATGATTACATGATATCATTCAGTGCCAACGAGTCAAAAACTTATTTAAGTTCTGATGAGACTTGCAGCTCCGAATCCGGTGTTGATATATTACAGGATTTTCACACACCTGAATTTTTGAACAGTATTAGGTGTTCTGGTGTTCCTAACCATGAACTGAAATTGAAGATTGGCACTCCAATCATGTTACTAAGAAACATAGATCATTCTGTTGGATTGTGCAATGGTACCAGAATGGTTATTACAAGACTTGGTAATCATGTCATCGAAGCGAAAATTCTCTCCGGAAGTAATGCTGACTATAAGGTTATATTACCAAGAATGACTTTAACTCCGTCTGATCCTAGACTCCCTTTCAGATTTAAACGCAGGCAGTTCCCTCTCATTGTATCATATGCTATGTCAATCAACAAAAGTCAGGGTCAGTCCCTTTCTCATGTTGGTCTCTACTTGAAGCAGCCGGTATTCAGTCACGGACAATTATATGTTGCCGTATCGAGAGTTACGAATCGTAAATGATTGAAAATACTTATTTTGGATGGGGATGAAAATCAAACAAATTCAACTATTAACGTTGTATTTAAGGAAGTCTTCCAAAATTTGGATTAATTTCTTTATGTTAATTGAAATATATTGAATATGTAACAAATTATGATGATTATTTTTCAAGCTTCTATTTATTTTATAATTATTTTTACATATCAATTTTTTTTAATCAATTTTGAATATGTATCTATTTTATAAAAAATCGTGCATCGCACGGGTGATGCACTAGTATATAATAACAACAAAGTTGGTTAGGTTTTTCCCGCCAAAACCAAGAGGTAAGTTTTTTTTTATTAAGAAATAACTTTGATATCTGATATTTTTTGAATTAATAATGTAGCCTCCATAGGAATGTGAGAGTATTGGAATCATGTTTATTAATGGCTACTATGGTATGCGTGTCTTTGACTCTTTATTTACATTTTTTTTTTGTGGTTTTCGTTAAATTGGTTAATATGTGTGCACTTTAATTAAGATTTAATTAATGCCTAATGGTATCACACAATTATATTTTTTACAATTTTTTTTTCTAATTGCAATGAAAGGGATGATTACTTATATATAAAAAGAATATTTAGATAATTTGGTTAAATTACTTATGATATAATGTAAATCTCTTGACCTCATATTGTAAAGTTGTGATTTTATATGGGCCCATAAAAATATTGTTATTATTCAAGTTATAATTTTTTCTTTTTAAATTTTAGAATAATAAATGAGCACTTTATTTCAGTTTCGGGTATGTCAAAAAACATTATGAATAAAATATATTTTAAATTTGAAATGTGTAATATGTACTTTTTCATTATTCGCGAGTATCATATTTAGTTATGCAAATAAGGAGCA
Source organism: Ligustrum vulgare (assembly GCA_963555705.1). Classification (NCBI taxonomy): domain Eukaryota; kingdom Viridiplantae; phylum Streptophyta; class Magnoliopsida; order Lamiales; family Oleaceae; genus Ligustrum; species Ligustrum vulgare. Next base: position 23,704,513 of record OY743176.1, read on the forward strand.
TGGTCATATCAGAAATGTTCTATAAATTATTAGTAATTAGATTTATGAATTAATTAGATTTATTTCATTTGTAATTTAAACTGTCATCTCAACGATATTTTATTAGTAATTACATTTATAAATGAATCAGTTTGTTTAGAAACCTTCTAATGTCTATATTAATTGTTTTTCATTTGTTAGGGTTGTCGATTTCAAGCGAAAGTTAAGAAATCGTTGATATGAGTTTTAAATTCTAGGTTGCGTTGGGTGGTTGTATGTATCATTTCTATGTTATTTTACATTTTTCTATGATTTTTGAATAGATGTCATTGAAGAAGTTGTTGCCAAAGATGGGATAAAGATTGATCTGAGTGTTGCAAAGGACATCATTTTTGAAGATTTGGAGTTTTTTTTTTTTTTAACATTTTACTATTTTAATTTCATTGCTAAAATTCCAAATTGAGGATATTTCGAATGTTATGACATTCTAAAATTCCCCTAATTTCATGTCGGGGAATTTAAGTTACGCAAAAAATAAATCTATTTGATTTAGATTAGTTCTTTTATTATTTAATTTAAATGTTGGTTCAAGATTTAAATATTAATTTTGGCATATTCAATATATTGAATTAATCTCGCTAGTTGACAAATTATATGCAATATTTTTCTATTTAGATAATGCTTAATGAACTAAAAAAATGATTATTATCATAATAAAAAGAATATATAAAGATGATTATATTGATTGTGTTTTATGCAATCATAATAACATACTATAAGATCAGTGTTTGATTCAACATATTCAACTTGCCTAGTATTTGTAAATTTCGCGGTCCATGGTCTACATTTTTAGAATTTGGGACTCTAGTAGAAGATAGAAGTTAGGATATAACCTCTCGAATTGGAATTGGAGATTCTATTCTAGTTCCTAATAAAATTTTTAAAAAAAGGAAATGAAATCTAGATCAGGTCATGTTCAGGTAGGTTCTTGATTTTGAATCTGAGCCTTGGATACTCGACTCTGAAATTTAATTTGTCATTTCCCTATATAATAAAAGATTCACTTTGGTGACACTTTCGATAAGTCAAATAAGCCACTTAAGCAATTGATAAGTCAAATAACCCATTTTAGCATCCTACCTATATTATCAATTATCCATATTCTCTATCCTTACCGTACCTATATCTCCCTATGTAATAAAAGAATCTCATTGGAAGACACTATTCATAAGCCAACAAAGTCATCTAAGCCATTTGAGCCGCCACAAAGTTGAATGAGCCGCTTGAATTGAGTTCTATTCTTTTTGTTTTTTATCTAACAAAATGTGTCTGGTTTAGTTCTTTATGTTGATTTTTTTTTTGTGCCTTTAGTACATGTTTTACTTTTTAGATCTATTTTTTTCAGTAAAATAAACTTGTGATTGTGTTACATCCACTCTTTTCAAATCCGGCCCGACTTGAAAACCAGCGACCCGGACCAAAAAAGGGCCCGGGTCACATATAAAAGTAAAACTCAGTCGGGTCAAACCCGATCAACGACCCGGGTCGACCCCGGAAACCCTATCGACTCGAACCCAAGTTTGACCCAGGTTTCATAATTTTTTTTTAATTTTTTAATTTTTTTTAATATTATTTAATGCTCGGTTCGACACTGAGTCGACTTCCGGTTGACCTTCTGACCCTTGACCCTGTCTCTCGATCAGGTCGATGATCGGGCCCGATCTGAATACATTGGTTAAATCTTGTTCGTTGAATTTGATTTTTTTCCTTAGCTTTTTTTTCTTTGTAGTTAAGAAGAAATTGTAGATCATTATACCACTTAAGAATTCAATTTCAAAGGGATGTTGATAGCATATTGAATTTTTTCCCTAAAATACAGCAGTTGGGCATACTTATTTGATAGATGTGATTTTTGATTTTTTTTTAACTAGAGCGTCAACGAATCCTACTTCAAAAGTAGTTTAATAGATGTGATTTTTTTTTTTTTTTCCTTTTCAAGTAGAACTATATTATTTTTTGTTTCGTTTGAAAGACTTGATATTTAGACCTTTTGCGTATCTTGTTCCGAAAGAAATTTTTTTAAACACATTCAATCTAATTTCACCAAATCATATTTATTCTTTTTTTTTTTTTGTCTACGATCTTGAATTTTTTGTGTACAATAATTAGATACTTGTGGAAATTATCGAAGAGTGTTCAAACCGAACTAGTATCAGTCATCGAAGTTGAAAACCCTCATCGAGAGGGTGTAAAGTGAAGTCTCCTCTTCCATCAAGACGTAAAAGGTAAATTGAATAAACTAGGTTTATTAGTACATTCTTATTTATTTATAATAATAGAAATTTTTTGTTACCGTTTATTTAATTATTTTGGTGTAATTTGATCTTATATTGCTTATAGTTATGTATGTTTAATAATGACCCTATATAGTTCTTAAACCATATTTTTCTTTCCTATCTATATTGTTCCAGTACCAAAGAATGTCAATCTAAACTTAAAGGAAACAGAAAGATCAGGTTTTTCTTGCTCTTAATTAAATTGATTTACAATAGTAAAGTATACAAAATTTTTTGGAGTTCTAGATATAATCACTTTCGTTGTTGCACTTGCTATAAGATTTGAGATTTGCTACGCCTTACATCATTTAGAACTAGGGAAAAAAATTTCTTGATTTTCATATAATTTCATTTTAATTCTTGTATTTTATCTTGTCATATGTTAATCCATTAGTGACAATTATCTTGGCATCAGCAGCCTCAACTTGTTTCTTGATTTGTGATGATAATAATAATTCGTTGGTTTTAGTTAAGCAAGCTGGTATTGTGAAGACATCAATTCTTTCTTTTGTGATATGATGTTCTGGTCTTTTGTGAATTTGTTAAACATTATTAAAACTATTTATTTTTTATGGTTATGTGGTTTTTTTGTGAATTTATTAAACATTAAACGCTATTTATTTTGTATGGATTGGAGAATTTGTAAATTACTATTTTAATGAATTACTTTTGTCGTTTGTAAAAATTATAATTTTAATAAATTAATAAGGAAATATAGGTTTTATAAATAAACATTCAATAATTAAAAAAAATTGTATACGGCAACATTTAAAAACATTGCAAAAACCTTACGGTAACACTCAAAAAATGTAACAAAATGGTCCATGATAGCACTAATAAAATGTTGTAAAAGAGTTTACATCAACGCTCAAAAACCGTTGCACAAGGTCTACAGCAACACTAACGTTGCAAAAGGTCTAACACAATATTAAAAAACGGCAACACTGAGATTTGGAACACTGAAAAAACGCTGTACAATCCTTTGGAAACATTTTTTGAACGTTGCAAAAGGCTGTTTTTGTTATAGTGAATGCATGTGCATAACACATGCACTCACTAGTGATATTGAAAAATGTAAAGAGAATATGTATATGATTAAAAATAATTTGAATAAATGTATTATTTTAAAAACAATTTCCCAAATAGCCTTTTGAATCACGACCCAATTGAACATAGTTTTTGAACTAATAACTTGTTGCTTCGGTTCACAGTTGAATTCTCTTTCTTTTCTATTACAATTAAAAAATAAATAGATCATTTTTGAAACCTTCGTTTATTAAACTGTTTATAAAGAAGTTTATAAATAACATATTTTTCGAATCACTTTTTAATCACACACATTTTTTCAAATCACTTTTTAATCACATATTTTATTTGAAAAACATCACATGTTTTAATCATAAACAATTTTTTTACCAAATGGAGGCTAAAGTGTTTTAGCCCCCGTTTGATAAACTGTTTATAAACAAAAATTTATAAGTAACTCATTTCTTCAAACAACTATTTAATCACATGTTTTATATTGAAAACATCAAATTCTTTATTTATAAATAAAACAAATTAACAAACTAGAGCTTGAATATAATAAAACCTCACATGCCTATTTTATCCAACTTTAAAGATGAATCAAATTGAGTTAGATAATACCACTTCTATTTTATTATTCACCTTGTGTTCAGCAAAATCATAACTGGCTCTGTTCGTCGATTATTATAACGAGCTTAAATTAATTATTTGAATTTTTTAGGTAAAATATATGGTTAAAAATTGAAAACAAAATGTATGTGATTAAAAAGTGGTTTTGGAAATTGTGTATTTTAAATTTGTGCTTTAAACACAGTTACTGAACAGAGTGTAACATAATCATTTTACAGAGTGTTTCGGTTTATAAACATGTTTTTTTTTTTTTTTTTAACAGAATTTCTCAAACATTTTCTCTCTCTAATTTTCAACCATACAATTTATCTAGAAAACACAATAAAAACCCAAAAGAATAGCCTCAGAACAAACTGTTAATTTTCAATACCAATTTTAACTTCATATTTTCGAAACCAATTTTTAACCACAAATTTTACCTAAACAATACAAAACATACCAAAATAAAGGCGACTATATTTTGCCCAACACAAGCTTTAGTAGAAAATGGGGTAATTTTTCACATATAACCCCCAAAAATAGTAATTCTAAAAATATCGTTTGCCTTCAGATTTGACGGGACCAACTATCAATGTATATATTAGCTTTTCTCTCATACGCCTGTGTTACTTGCACACTTGAGCATTACGTAAGACTGTAAGAGCATCTCCAATCTTTATATATAATGTATAATTGATCTTTTCAGTGTTTTATATCTTCAGAGTTATCGGAATGGTCTCCAATGGTGGGATAAAAAAAGGATTTATTTTAGAATTCCGACAAAAAATGTAAATTTAGATGTAAATTTGCATATTCTTTTATATCTTCAAAAGGAACAAAATCAACCCCAAAAATAGCTATCAATCCATAATATTTTGATGAGAGTTATACAATTTAAATATTAATTATATTATTTACATTACAATTTGAGTTTTTTTATATTAATTTGCACTTTTTTTTTATTTTTCTTTACTAAGATTTGAATTTTTTAGATCGATTTGTTCGTAATATTTTTATATATGCAAACATAAAAAAATAGATTAACACAAAATTTTCGAACTAAATTTTTTTTACAAAAAATGAATTTAATTACATCTATCAATTGGAGCAAAACTGCGATTTATACCCATTGAGATGTAAAAGTGATTTCGGAGATATTAATTTTAATTTTTTTTAGATCACGATTGGAGATGCAATGTACCTCCAATTGGGTGCAACTGTTCTACACACTCCGATGAGAAACAACGGACGAAAATAAGAGCACTAGATGAAGCCTCTTTTCGCTTACCTCATTTGACAAATTATAATTCAAATTATAATGGGTACAATTTCCCAAATCATTTTTTAACCATACACATTTTCTTTCTTCAGTTTTTAACCACACATCTTACATAGAGAACCCAAGTAATAAACATTATAAGGCTTCGTTCGGTGGCCTCAATTGTATTATAATGTGTATTATTTGTATTTTCTAGGTAGAATGTGTGGTTAAAAAGTAATTTAAAAAATATGCGAATTATAAATTGAATTATAATAGGTAATCATAAGACTACCAAATAAAGCCTAAATAAAATTCCATTTATTTCAGTAGTAGTAAGGGGAGTGTTGCCTTTCATTATCTTCTAAAAAAGTAGTGTGAATATTTATAGCAGAGGTGAGCCAGAATCCATTGAATTCTTTACACGTGCTGATTGTGTCAATTCTTAGCCCGACATCGGCATGTGACCTCCATTGCTTGAACATAGTCCTGAAAGTGCCCTCATAGCCTAGACTTCCACAATTGTACAGCATCACACCAACAATGTCGGTCATGTGATTTTCTATGCCTGAGTCAAACATCATAAATTAAACCCCTCAATTCATATTTTTGATTTGGTGGGAAGAAACCGTGAAGATGAATAGGTTTTTGAAATGAGTTTAAAAAAAAAAAATAATAAAAGACTTTGAAATGGGTTTTATTTAAAAAGGAAAAAAAAAATATGTTGGACATGAAGCCCACTGTAATATTGGGCCCGAGTCATGGGTCTCACTCGCCTTGTAGCAAAATCAGGCCTGCACATCAATAAAAGCAATCAAGTGTACCGTGGGACTATGACTTGGCCGAGGCAAGGCGAGGTGAAGCTTGTGACTAAGGCCCATTGTAGAAGATGTCATCCACCTTAGAATATTTATTATGCATAAGAAAAGTCTCAAGTGGGATGATAATACCTTTGGATGGTATAAAGGCATGGCCCAATTGTCTCGATGGGAACGTGGAAGATGTGATCACAGCGGAGTAATGACATTGCGTGATCTTTTGCTTTGTTTCTTATTTAGCTGGTTGTCACATGATTTACCTTTTAGAAAGAAGCGTAACAAATACTTACCAAAAAATTTTAGTAGCGGAGTAATGACATTGCGTGATCTCTTGTTTGTTTCTTGTTTAGCTGGTTGTCACATGATTTGCCTTTTAGAAAGAAGCGTAACAAATACTTAACAAATTTTTTTAGCAACGGAGTAATTACATTGCGTGTCTCTTGCTTTTTTCTTGTTTAGCTGGTTGTCACATGATTTTCCTTTTAGAAAGAAGCGTAACAAATACTTACCAAATTTTGTTAGCAACGGAGTAATGACATTGCATAATCTCTTGCTTTGTTTCTTGTTTAGATGGTTGTCACGTGATTTGCCTTTTAGAAAGAAGCATAACAAATACTTAAAAAAGGGATTTTAATTAGCTTCAAGAAATCCGGCCCATATCAGAACAACCCTGATTTTTCTCCAATCTTAAATTCTATATAACAATCACCTTTCAATTCAAAATTCAGAATTCCTAGAGCCTTCTGGCTCGGCCGAGTTTACTCCATATACAATTCATATTCTCTTGCTCAAAAGGCAACGGGTGGTATGGCTTTTCTTTTTTCCATCCATACTTTGCTATGTTGTCTTGCTTATCCCATACCCCATAAGCATTTGGAAGGCTGGAACCATATTTTGTATATGAACATGGAGGTGAATTTTTTTTTCTTTAGTTTTTGGATATATAAGCATTAGTTATTGCCTTATTGGCAAGAACCATGAAAATAGCATCCTTGCAAAATCTTTATATTTTTTTTTAGATTTCAATTGTTCCATTAGTCTCGATAGGGATGATTTTCCTGGAGCACCAAGGCTTTCACATCGTATGCCCAGATCAAGAATGCAAGGGACGATATGGAATCTTGTGGCTTGAACTCGAAATCTAGTTGTAACAAATCAAGTTCAATATATAATGTGATAAATCGATATCTATATGAAAGATATGGATGATATTCCTGGTGCAGCAAAGATTTCGCTTCGTATTCTCCAACAACAGTCAGCAACCACATTTCGAAGATCTTTGTCAAATTCTATTGTGGTGCCATCCGATGCTGGACAGAGTTTGTCTTCAAACCAGATGATGATTTTGTCTAATACTTCTTGACGTTCTTTGTCAAATCCTAATGTATGCCATTCAGTGGTAGAGGAGGATTGGAATTGAACCAAATGATGATGTTGCATCATATAGATGATTCTATGATACGTAACTTCTCTAGCTTAAGAGTTGGAAGGAACGTATTTCAAGTAAACAATCAAGACATAAACGAGGTACCACCCCAGGACAAGACTATGCTTGTAACCTTTTCTAGGGTTATTCTGTGGCTGAAGCAAAAGTTCTCCACTTCTTCACTACAGTCTTTGGAAATTGTATAGAATCCTTCCACATGCAGGGTTCTATCACAACAAAGCCAGTTAAGAGGAGAAGGAATTTCTTAGAACGAACTTTCGCATCCAAACAAGTTTTCAATGGAAAACTTGACCTTCTTTGTACCATCAAGAAGTTCCTCAATAAACGAGGCTTTCAGTTTCAGGAACATGACTCTAGCATAAAGTGGTTGCTCGTATGGACCCACCTCTTGCGTGCGGAAGGATTCTATACAATTTCTAAAGACCGTAAGGAAGAAGTGGTGAACTTCTGCTTCAGCCACAGGTTAACCCCTAGAGAAGGTTACAAGCATAGTCCTGTCCTGGGGTGGTACCTCATTTATGTCTTGAATGTTTACTCAGAATGCGTTCCTTCCAATTCTTAAGCTAGAGAAGTTACGTCTCATAGAATCATCTATATGACGTGACATCATCATTTGGTTCAATTCCAATCTTCCTCTACCAATGAATGGCATCACATTAGGATTTGACAAAGAACGTCAAGAAGTATTAGAAAAAAATCATCATCTAGTTTGATGACAAACTCTGTCTAGCACTGGATGGCATCACAATAGTATTTTAGAGATGGTAATATTCAGTTAATATCGTTTATGTTGGTAAATATCATTCTTATAAGTATTGGGATGGTTCTGGAGCCAATATTCACTATGTTGTATTGAATTCATTTTAGTGTAAAAACATATATGAATATTAAGGGTTCTTGGAATTATAAACGTGTTAATGAAAATTAGTAATTGAGAGTTATATATAACTATGTAAATATGTTAGATTGAATGTTATAAATGTATGTGATTTGGGTTATAGAGTAGGGGTCATAGATATTCTTATTGAATTAATTAATGATAATGTTGACAAATGAAAAAAAAATAGAATAATAAAAATATAATTCATAAAATATATTATTCATATTTCTCACAACTTCTTTAATGATGATACTATATTAATATTTAATTAAGAAGGGAAATTTTAAATTATAACCGAACTTTTTTCACTATTTTCTTTATGGTAGTGTATTAATATAATTATATTTATATTTAGTGAGAATAAATAATAATTTAAATAACTCAAAGGAAAATGAAAAATGAAAATTGAAGGTTTTAGCCCCTGTTCTCTTTCCTGTTTTGAGGTCGTTTTCTGTTTTTATTTTCAAAAACGCTAAAAACGCGTTCTCTTTACCATTTTCGGAAACGCATTTTGGAAAACAAAAAAAAAATTGTACACAAAACGGAAAACGCCCGAAACATCGTTTTGGACGTTTTGTGTGTATTTCGACAAAAAATGTCCAAAACGCAGAAAACGCGTTTTGAGAATTTTTTTTTTTTTTTTAATAGAATTATCTTAACTTAGAACTAAGCTTAATATAAAGTTTTTATTTTTTTTTTATTATTTTTTTTAGAATTATCCTAACTTGGAACTAAGCCTAAATAAAGAATTTTTTTTTTTTTTTTGAGAATTATCCTAACTTGGAACTTAGTTTAAATAAAGTTTTATTGAATTCAATATCAACATTACAAAAAAAAAAAAATTAAATGAGAATTCTTGTTGTTATATTTCAAAAAATGCAATGATAAATGGACTCTGGTGGTTTTGAAATAACTTGCATTTTCTGGATTTTAATAGAAGTAGAACTTTCTCAAGGCCCGAACCTGACCAAGTTGTGTTAATATAGACTCTTAATGCTCACATTAGTGTGTTGCATGTAACCATATTTTTAGTGTATCGTGAAAGGAAATTTGAGTTGGAGTTAGTAGTATTCTGCAAGCAAATTAATTAAAAATAGTTTAAATAGTGTTCTGCAAAATTTCAAATAGAACGTGTTTCCAGCTTTTCATTTTCAAAAACAGTTTTCAGAAATGACAAACCAAACTCGTTTTCAGCAAATTTGAAAACAAAATGAAAACACAAAACACAAAACATTTTCGAAAATGAAAATACAAAATAAAATACAAACAGAACGCCACCTTAGCCTTTATTTGAAAGACTTTTAGTGAGAAAGTAAAGAATATATATTATAAATGTATTGAAATTAATGACATTGTTGATAAAATGAAAAAAAATAATATTAAAAAATTATTATTCTTTAATTAACATTGATAAGTGCGGTATTAGCACTTATTTGGTTCACATGTTGCCCTATTTGATTATCGTTTTGATCCTAACTAAGTATTGGTTAATGCATTTTTTGTTTTATATGGTATAGGATCACAACGGAGGAAAAAGAGGAAAAAATGACCAAAATGCACATAAAATTGAAGTTCAGGGACTTGGGGATACAATTACATTACGGCCGTAAGAAATAAAACTTACGGCTGTAAACAAAGATGGTGTGAAGTGGAATTATGCAGAAATCAAGTTACGGTCGTAACTTGAATAATTACCGTCGTAACTCCAAAAGAACAAAATTATGCAGAAATCAAGTTACGGCCGTAACCTCCCCGCGGAAAATTTCCTTATTGTTTCCAATATCTATCTATGGCATATATCTTTGAGATTCTTAGGGCAAGAATTGGGGGTCTATAAAAGGAGAAATTGACCACAAAACAAGGGTTGAAAAATCATTATTGAAAGAACGGATTGCTTGGGGGGCTTGGAGGAGGAATCAATTCAATCAAGAAGGTGAATCAAGAGTTGAAATTATGGGTTTCTTCATGGCTTTGAGCGGCTAAGTTCTCTACCTAATTCAAGGGGACGTTGTATTTATTTTCATTATGTTGTTATTTTCCAAACTAGTAATTTAGTATTAAATTCTATATTCTTCATTGTTGGATTTCCATGAACTTTATTTCAATTAATACAATGATTTATGTGATTTAGGCCCATCTCATATCTTGTTGTGTTGATGCATGCTAAATTGAATGATTGGATCCGTAATTGTCTTATTGTTCAATTCATAGTAGCAATTGGGAATTTTGCAATTCTATTGAAAATTCAACCTAGGTTAATCATCACGAGCTTGTGTGATTAATAATCTAGATCACCCTAATTCTTCTTAAGTCATTTAGTTATTGTATTAAATCTAAAGAGCTTATTTTAGATTGTCCAATAGCTATAGTTTGATTAGAGAGCTTATTCTAATTAAACACAATCAAGGAAGAAAATAAGTGGTTAGAACTTGTTAATTACTTACGGATGATAAATCAGGAATTGAATTATGTACATATTACTTGGAAAGTGATAACATTATGATAGAATACAGCTGAACCTGAGAACTAGGATTCATTAATAATTGATTTATATTCCAACCATTTTACATGCTTACTTTATTGTTCAAGTCATTTACAATATTCAAACTCAAAACTCCCCATTAATTCTAATTGATACGACACTATTTTAGTTCCCTTTCCTTGTGGGATCGACTCTTACTTCCACTATTACATTTTAAACTGATAATTGGCAAGTAAGGAATTTAATTAACTTTTTGGTGTATAGCGACGCGCTTCAAACATTAAAGGTAAATATGAAATTATATAAAAGTTGTTAGGGTAGAAACATCCAAAAAATATTTTTCCTTTTAAGAATGTATTGAAATCAGGGTAATTATATTGATACCACAACATTTGTTAATTACGCCACACTTTAATTGTAATGAATATCTTTAAGATTTTCTTATTTTTATTTTTAGACTTATGCTCACAAGTTTTCACTTGTTGTCCATGGAGACAATTTTTGTCCAAAGTATTTTTTATAAGGGTCAAAAAGACTTGTTTATCTCTCGAATTTTTAAATAATCGAAATAAATAACTAATATGAAAGTCAAAAATAAACATTTCCCTATTTTCAATGTAAATTAGCAGAATATTTGAATATAAATTGTGATTAGAACCAAAATGTGCTAATTAATTGAAAGTTAAAGAATAATAACGTGTTAAAAAATTGAGGACATAAAAGTAAAAGTGAGCAAATATTGAAAATATTTCTTATAATTAAAATGTGGTGTAAGTATAAAAAATTGTTGTATGAATATATACATCCTTGAATTAATGACATTGTAGATTTATAAAATTAAAAAAAAAATAATATCAAAAATAATTATTCATTAATTAATATTAAGGATAAATATGAAATTATATAAAAAAAATCTGTGAGGGTAGAAACGTCTAAAAATGTTTCTCCCTTTAAGTTACTTTTAGAAATTGTATAGATAAATTAATTTATTTATATTTTTGAAGTAAAATGTGAGGTTAAAAAGTTGAAAGAGAAAATATGTGTGATTAAAAAGTGGTTTGCAAAATTGTCCTATTTATAAATTTTAATCATTGCTTAAAGAAGAAGTGATGAATCAAAAATCTCTCAAAATCATGAAGAAAGAGAGAGAAGAAAGTACTGACTCAAGGAAGAAGAAGATCTGAACGGTTTCTAAACTCCAATCTCCGGCCAACCAACTGGCAAAGTAAGACCACCATTGGAGGTGCACAGTTGAGGAGAACTCTCGACCAGAAGTGGGAGCAGTTCCCGCAACATTAGGGGTGAAATCTAATCGAAGAAAGAAGGTGAGAATCGAACCCGAGATCTGAAATTCCATCTAGGTGAGAGCTCTGATCAACAAACGGATTTCGGATCCATGTTCGTGAGGAAGAGGAGCTGCTTCCAGTGCATTTTCGTCTTTCAGCGGCGCGATTTCTTGGTGAAGCAATTTTTGTACAGTAAGTTCTACACGAAATGCTGGTTCCAAATCCTATGTTCGTTTTGCAAAATTCAAATCGCATCTCTCCTGATTACGGATCGACAGAAGTGGTTTGCTCATTTTGTATAGCTATCCATTGATTTAAATGCAGTAATTTGTTGGTGTGAAAATCGCAAGTGCACGATATCGTTAACAAGTAATAAAAGTTGACTTTTGAGTCCGGGTTGTCGATCTCACGAGGACTATTTATTTGTTATCGATTTACTTTGATTCAATAGAATTCCTAAACTAGAACCAAAACTAATTTAAGAAAATAAATTGCAAAATAATAAAAACAAGAACAAAAATGACAAGTAATTGGAAATCAATGAAATGAACAATGCAATTAAAATGAAAATAGAAAATTAAACTAAAAGCAATTAATAAAGGCAAGAAACAAAGTGGTGGGATTTCTAGCAATTGAATGAATATCAGGACTAACGATTTCGAAATAACGTTCTAGCTTAATTTCTCATCTCAAGTTGTTTTCTAAAATTGTATTTGGTCAAATTCACGCTTATATCTAATTTACCTCTCTCGAGTTCAAATTAGGCCTATTTAACTAAGTCAACCATGTATCTCTACAGCGGGTCGAGTTCTCCTTAGTTAAATGCATGAAATTTTCTAGGAATTCATAAGTGACCACAAGCAACCACAAATTCATATCTCTATCTTTTTGTTGATATTGCCGGATTTTATATCTCCCTATGTAATAAAAGAATCTCATTGGAAGACACTATTCATAAGCCAACAAAGTCATCTAAGCCATTTGAGCCGCCACAAAGTTGAATGAGCCGCTTGAATTGAGTTCTATTCTTTTTTGTTTTTTATCTAACAAAATGTGTCTGGGTTGAGTTCTTTATGTTGATTTTTTTTTGTGCCTTTAGTACATGTTTTACTTTTTAGATCTATTTTTTTTTAGTAAAATAAACTTGTGATTGTGTTACATCCACTGTTTTCAAATCCGGCCCGACTTGAGCGACCCGACCCAAAAAACAGGCTGGGTCACATATAAAAGTAAAACTCAGTCGGGTCAAACCCGATTAACGACCCGGGTCGACCTTGGAAACCCTATCGACCCGAACCCAAGTTTGACCTAGGTTTCATAATTTTTTAAAATTTTTTTTAATATTATTTAATGCCCGGTTTGACCCTGAGTCGACTCCGGGTTGACCCTCTGACCCTTGACCCTGTCTCTCGATCAGGTCGATGATCGGGCCAGGTCTGAATACATTGGTTAAATCTTGTTCGTTGAATTTGATTTTTTTCCTTAGCTTTTTTTTTTCTTTGTAGTTAAGAAGAAATTGTAGATCTTTATACCACTTAAGAATTCAATTTCAAAGGTATGTTGATAGCATATTGCATTTTTTCCCTAAAATACAGTAGTTGGGCATACTTATTTGATAGATGTGATTTTTGATTTTTTTTTTTTACTAGAACGTCAACGAATCGTACTTCAAAAGTAGTTTAATTGATGTGATTTTTTTTTTCCTTTTCTATTAGAACTATATTATTTTTTGTTTCGTTTGAAAGACTTGATATTTAGACCTTTTGCGTATCTTGTTCCGAAAGAATTTTTTTTTTTTTTAACACATACAATCTAATTTCACCAAATCATATTTATTCTTTTTTTTTTTTTTTTTTTGTCTACGATCTTGAATTTTTTGTGCATATTTATTATTATTTTTTTTTTGTCTACGATCTTGAATTTTTTGTGTACAATAATTAGATACTTGTAAAAAAACTGTATTTTGGTGTACATATAAAATTGATCTTTAAAGATGTCTATTGACCCCAAAATTTGGTAGGATCTTGGATCAACACTTCTCAACTCCTCCCTCTTGAACACGTAGATCTCCTACGCACTAGGACAAACAATCAGCTTGCAAAGAGAATCGAGGTAGTTCTCATTTGCACTCCGATGCCTAAGTCAATACTCATTGCAAGTAAATATAAATGGGGTGTGGGAAATATAAGAATGTGTAAAAGAGAGAAAAGTGAGTGAGATTTTTTTATAGTGAGTTTGAGTATAGAATTGCTAACCTCTTACTTGGAGATACAAGTTGTCTATTTATAGAAGAAGTAGTTACCTCGGATTGTGACATATGTTATATTTTACACATGTCAAGATCCTAAACATTCATGAGGTAAATCATTTATTTTGCTATAATCATTACTACATGTTATAGGGTTAAAGCAATCATCAAATCCATTAAAGATATTGTCACATCAAGCTGTTTTTGCCAGAGAAGTCATCTCAAGTTGTCTTGTCACCTTTCCGGGTACTCACCCCGACATAAGGTCAACCCGACGTAGCATCACCTCGGCATAGGGTCACCCCGACATAGCATCACCTCAGCATAGGGTCCCCCGACATAACATCATCTAGGCATAGGGTCACCCCGTCATATGATCACCTCGGCATATGGTCCCCTCGGCATATGATCACCTTGGCATAGGGTCACCTCGGCATAGGGTCACCCCGGCATAGGTCACCTCGACACATAGTAGTTTAGCAAGTTTGATATCCACAATATGGCTTGTGGGTCTTAATTAGATGGCTGGATCTTTTGTGGATACCCTGTTGAACCCATATAGATGACGTCTCATGTCCAATTTTGCATGGCCGTAACAGTATCATTTCTTGTTATGTATTTTTTTGATTTTTAGTGATCTTTCATTTCATTTCTAATACATTTTGTTCTATTTATATTATTCCAGTTTAAGATCAAATATACATAAAGTGTCTTAAAAATGTAAGTTTAGATACGTCTAACGTGTAGATAAATTATTTATTTTCCCCTTTTTACCCCTTTGCTTACATATTTTAAGGTTTTGTTATAATGTGTAATTTCGAATGAGTAACTTTCCGTTTTGATTTCGATCGAAGGCTGACAGATCCACCGACTTTTTTTGGGAAAGTAGCTGAATTGTAAGTATAGTTATTTTTCCATTACTTATGTAATTTTTTTACTATCTTTGTTGTTCTCTATGTTTATATGTATGAACAAATTTATTTTCTTTGTAATTTTAAAAATCACAAAGTAAATAACTCACAAAAATTATAGCAACTGCAAAAAAAAAAAAAAAAATGAAAATAAAAATATCTACTAGATGAAAATTCAGATTCTATTGACAATTAAAATTCAAGTCAAAATTGAACATAATATCAATTACACTTTTTTTTTTTTAAAGGAATCTCAATTACTTTTAATGTGACCACCCAAGTACTCAAACCTTTGAAATAATACTACTGAAGCAAATATATGCGCTTGAATATAAAGTGTACGTCATAGAGAAATTGTGCATCTTTTGAAAATGAAGAATTTATGATGATGACAAGGTGGGATTCATTAATTTTAGAGTTGGAAGGAGAGGTAGATTCTTAATATAGAAGAAAGTACTAAACTTTGTCTTTATCGTGATCATTACAATTTATAAATAACACAATTTTTTAAATCACTTTTTAATTACACAAATTAGCTCTTCTCTTTTTAAATACACATTTTATCTCAAAAATATAAATAAACATATTTATAAATTTCTCTTAGTTGCCGCACAGTCCATAAATCAAGAACCACAAAGGTAGAATATTTATTGATACTTGAAACGAAAATAGAAAAGTTATTGATATTTTGTCCGTGATAACAAGTATATATTTCATCTTATATTTATTCAAAAATTCCTAATTGGTCTGAATATATGACAGACAAATTTATCATCAAATGGGAAAAAAATGCTAAAGAAAATCAAATCAAATATAATTAATTTTCTCAACCACACTACATAATTTGGCTCGATCCAAATTGAAAAGAAAATTTCAAATTTCAATGCAGCAAACAGGTGCACAAT
Organism: Ligustrum vulgare; assembly: GCA_963555705.1. Classification (NCBI taxonomy): domain Eukaryota; kingdom Viridiplantae; phylum Streptophyta; class Magnoliopsida; order Lamiales; family Oleaceae; genus Ligustrum; species Ligustrum vulgare. Next base: position 23,720,698 of record OY743176.1, read on the forward strand.
TACACCAAAACAATTCATCAAGTCTTTTAACTGTATCGATTATCTCAAGGAAAAGAATAAAAAGAATTGGCACTTGTATCGACAACACATATCAGAAATCAAACGTATTCACCTAAAAAGCATCTCATTCCACCGGTATTTCTATCTCAGAATTCTGTACACAATTTTGTGAAGTATGTCTATACACATTCATAATGTTTTGAAACAACAGGTTACCCTGAGCCAAGTAGAATTATATCATGGAAACACTAAAACCCGTTTCTCAAGTTGATTTTGGGGACATGAAAAGCCGTTTCTTTTTACTTTCAAAAAATGATTCTCCCCTGTGATGGCGATGGATCGAGACCCAGAAAGGAAGCTACGAAAGAAAGAAAGTAAATTCAACACATCCAGCTTTCCATTTGCTGTTCTATTCAGTGTCATTTAATGAGATTCTCTTGTAAAAAAGAACATAAGCAGCTGATGTCTTTATCTTTTCACAGTCAACAGGAAACACATTGTTGTCGTCGAACTCATACCACCTATTATTCCCAAGCTGCAACAGTTAAAAGAAACATATATCATACCCTCTAAACTTAACTTTCTTCACAATAATATTCATCAGCTGCAAGAATATAAATTAATAGAATTATAGCTCATTTAATATAGAGTATTTGCTAATCAATTTTAAGTGAGATTTGTGGTATACACACAAAAATAAAAACATCAGGCAACAACCAAACACAAGTTCTTCCAGATGCTAAATTTCTTCTTTTTTGGCAACATTTATTAAGCCTCCGTTTGGTATAAGTTTTTTTTTAAGAGGTAAAATACACGTGGTTGAAAAGTGATTTGAGAAAATGTGTATGATTTAATGTTGTTTGGGGAAATATGTTATGAATTTGTTTATAAATAGTTTACCAAACGGAGGCTAAGATATTATGAGGCTGCATACTCTTATTCAGCTATTCTATGGTCTTCACAGGTTAACTCTGGTGAGAAGACCATGTAATTTCAGCCAAAAAGGTCCTTCCAAATCTATACAATAAGCAATTTTTAACAGTCTCTTTAGATACATCTTGTGCTCCCCTTCTCACTTTTCTTTAGTAATAATTTTGAGATTAGATTCTATGAGATATCAAAATTAATCTCTTGATTGCTCCATGAGTCTTCGTCTTCAGATCCCATTAACTCAGAATCATCCAATATTCAAACGGATGCTTCTTTCTATTAAAAAAACGATTAAAAATGTTCATACTAATTAATGTGTGAAATTAACAAAGTGGGCACTTGCAAACCAATGAGAAAAACCAAGTTAAATCTACCAAATCAGGAGATGATTTCTCCAATCGATTGGTGATATTCATACTTTTGCAGCAACATTGTGCTCTATCCACAGTAACCACACATTCTGTCTCAACGCCTTGAGACCTGCCTCAAGCTGAGGGTCTGAGACACTAGAAAAATGCCTCAGTACCCGTATTTTTTAAGGGCTAATTTAGCCTCTATTTCAGATCCATCATTTTCAAATAATGTGGTTTATAATAGTAATTTTTTGGAAAATGTTTGATTAAAAAGTAGAGAATCTTTTTTGTGTTCATGTGTAGATTATTTTATTGATAGAATGCATGATTAAAAATGAGTTTTTTAAAATTGAAGTTTTAATTAATGGATACCAAAAAGGAGCTTAATCATATCTTTATATTAATACCTAAATTTGTTATTTAATTTTCTATAAATAAAAATAAACAATTTAGTGACTGTTCGGATGCCATTATAATGAGCAACCGTCATTTGTTTTGAATTTCGAGTTAAATTTTGTGGTTAAAATTGGAGAGAGAATGTGTGTAGTTAAAAAGTGATTTTGAGAAATTTAGTAAATTATAAATTATAATAATTGCTCATTATAATGAGTTGCCAAACAGAGGCTTAAATTAAACTAATTATAAAAAAGGGAAAATAAAAATTTATAGTTCTTTTTTTGATTTGAATTGATACTTCTCTTTATTGATACTTAGCACTTGCTTGAAACTCATTATTTGGGAAAAATTATGGTTTGGAATAGTATTTTTGGGAGGATGTGTGGTTAAAAAATGTTTGAAAAGTAAAAAATAATATGCTTGACTAAAATAGATGGTTGAGAATCTTGAGATTGAGTGTTGAATAAATTTGGTTTAGAAAAAATAGGGGCCAAACAGGGACTTAATAATTTGTTGTTTTAAAGACTTTACATTTTATTTATGTTATTGAGTTTTTATTTTTATATATTTCAATGTTTTTACTAAATTTTTTTATTCTCAATGAGGCATACGACTCAAAGCGCCTTGAGACTTACACCTTGCCTCATGAAGGAAAAACGCTTCGATACCCATTTCCCTTTTTTTAAACGACCTAAAAGTAAATATAGAAATCAGCAAATACGGTGCCTGAAAGCAACGGTAAAAAATATACAATATATATATATATATATATATATATATATATATATATATATATATATATATATATATATATATGTATGCAAGAACATAAAAAGAGAGGAAACAACAAAATTGAGAGCAGAAGATAGTGCAATGGCAAAATAAGCTCTACTTCCAACTCCCTTCAGACATTTATTAATTTATTCTTAAAGTTGTCCACTGGCATATCAACTTGCCAAGGGTACCGAGAACCATATTGCTAACTGCAAAAACCAACTGGTCAACCCCTCAACCTTACAAATTGTAACTAAAAGAATTCAGAACTGACCTTGAACACGAAGATCTAAAAAGAAGCGAAGTATATTTCCTCAGTTAGTGGATGATCTCACCACTTAAATAAACATTGCAGGATGTCATACTTCTATTTACTTCTCATCCACAACTGCTAATGGCCCCAATACCTCAAACTAGGCCATCAACTTTTAGACAATATAACAGTAATCTATAATAAACCCCTCAATAAGCATAATATGATTGCACCATCTTGCTTTCATCCTTCTTTCTTTCTTTATTTTTATTTTTTTTTAAAAAAAAAAATTCGGCACATAACAAGAAATCATAAATCTGAAAGACATTTGGTCCAAAACAATGATTAAATCAAGCTAATAACATGTAGTTGCTTTAAAAAGAAGTACCACTAACCTGAACGAATGCAGTATAATGGCCACCACCCATGCCACCATAGTGATTACTGACAGCATACAGTGCATAATGATGACAAAACTTCTTCTTGTCCAATGTGTAACTCAATAGATCAAAATCATCAATAGGGAAGTCAACGAAAGTTTCCAGCTTGTTTTTGAAATATTGGTTGTATGAAAACCTCTTTAAATGAATGACCAGGATTTCCGGCAGTCTCCAAAGATCCAGCTTTTTACTGGCTTGCCTGTGATCCTTACAACGAGGACAATACCTAAAAAAAAAATATTATGCAACATAAAACGTAGGCAAAGATCAGGATGAATGATCGTATTCATGACAAAAAAGGAACTTGAATGGATAATAAGTCCAAACTTTCACAAACCAAACAATATACCAATTTGCATTGCTACAAATAGGGTGAATAAAACACAATAAAAGTATTGTGCTAGTCATATCTAATAACAAAATCATGGTTACTAACCACATGTCCTCTGGTCCAAGAGGCTCCTCCTTCAAGAAGGCATCGACACATTTATACAGAGACACAGACTCTTGAGGCTTCTTCAATGTAGGCTCACAAACATCTCGTAACAAGCTAAGAATAGAAGTATCATAGTCTTCAATCATTTTCTTTGGCCATGTAACGAACACTTTTATGAGCATGTGAGACTTTGATATCGGCACAGGCTCATTCATTTGTATTTTGATGCGACTTGCTATATAGTTCCCATTATCCAAATAGAACTCAAAATCGCTGACAGTATCCAAGTCATTTGCTGTCTCACTATCCGAGTTTGCATCCCTATCTAAAACTACATCCTCCATTTCTTCATCCTCGCTGGCAATATTTTGTGTAGTATCAGAGTCAATCAAGGAGTCTTCAGCTCGCAATAAGAAGGGGTCAATTAACTTGAGGAACTGTTTATGTATCTCAGATCCTTTGGAAAAATCAGATATCCTAGCCACAAGAGGAATGCCAAACTTCTCGAAAGAAGGAAATGTGCGATTATATAACCTGACCAAACATATAATAATCAGAATGGGATATAAAGTAACAAGATCTTAGACAACCTTCAAGAGAAATGTAAATTAGTTTTATCAAGAAGATACAAACAGTCTACAAGTTCACTGTCAAACCAACAAAGGTTTCCCCGTTTGTTAGCACTAGATCAACATCAACTAATTCTCAATCATTTACTGAATCTGTCGTTATCTCAAGCTACAACCATTAATTATATTAGGCAACAATGTGTTGAACACTGTTAAATAGATAATTCTATTACATTAGTTAATGTCCTCCAGTCATTCAAGTATAGTGTTCAGGTCATTAATTCTGGCACAGAACACATCCATGAAGCCTCATAGTAAAGAGTAAACTATAAAGTATAATAGAAATATTGTGATGCTAACAATAAAAGATGTCTAATTTAAGGTTGCACTTAAAATTTTGGGTATCACAATGGTCAATAGAACTTACTTCTCCTTGTGTTGATGCATAAATACTACCAAAGGAGTTCCATCGGTATCCTTAGCCAATCTATAAGCAACAAGTCGATCATTATCTCTAATTAGGTCCACTGAATCATGTGGATCGTCCAGTATGCGAAAGATGGCATGATTAAATATCTGCAAACAACCTCTTCAGTTCAGAGATGAAGTAATAATGTCTTTAAGCTGAAGCATGCACATTTAGATGTTTCTATATGTATGATTTTTTTTGGACTGGATGCAACTAGATCAAGATTTCAAAAGGATTAACTATTATTCAGTGTGCACATTGTTTGTAGGAACAAATGTATTGGGCATGTTTGATTAGTAAACATATGCATCTGGATATACCAAATAGCTCCCATATGCAATATGCTACTTAAAGTCTTAAAGAACATATTTACAGAACTCATCTAGCAGAATGTAGACGGGATAGTCAAGGTCCCAATTGAGCATCTTAATTCCTGCAATGAGTTTGCTAAGATACATACCTCAGCAATTACTAGCATTTCATCCTCTCTCAATGAACAAGCTGTACCCAAAGCCTGAACAAGATCCTCAAGTGACCCATTATTTGGGACACTTACTGTGACGGGATATGGTAATGTAGGCCCATCGGTGCTCACAACCGTCAAAGTCATATTCCGCAATGTTGTGGAAGGGAGAGGCAATGACAAGTACATAAATGGATCAAATGTAATGGACAGTTTCTTGCAAACAGGACAAGCCAATGATGATCGATATTGACCCTACATTTAAAAGATGCAAGTAAGACAAACAATTAATAAACCAACCCCATATGTTAAATAATTCAGTTGATGGTCTAGCGTCATATCATAACACAAGGTTCACATAAAAAGAATACTTGACATAAATCAACTATGACGGAGTCATTGCGAGATATATGGTTTCTCCAGTATTCATCTGCTGCTACTTCATCTGGATGGTCATTTTCATCCTTAGTTTCTGCATAAGGTTTGTGCTTCACACGGTTTAAATCTTCATGGAGTCCATCCAACAAGAAAGCAAGAAATTCCTACATTCAAAAAATTGCATATTCTGAAGACATGCAAAATATTTTCATGCTGCAAACGTTCAGAAAGATATAAATTCTGTACTTGGGAATCGTGTTGGTTATAACCGCTAAATTGAGGAGCGAAACTAGCAATAGTCGACTTGAACATCCTTGGAGACACTGGTGTAGTTCTTGGAGCCCATAACTTTCTTAATAAGTCTCCAAACGCTATAGCAAGCTTGCCCTGGACAACATGTTAGTTTGTTAGAAAGAGAGCTTGCATTTCATTTGTTTTATTTGGATGGAGAGGTAGTGGAGGGGGGAGAGATGATAGTAGTTAAATACTCTCCATTGTCTGAATGTCAACAGAAACAAGTGTAATAAAGTACAAGAAAGGGATAGCATGGTGATATACATACGTGCATGCCCAGTGAATTGTCAAAGTTTAGATCTTTTCTGAAGTCTCCAAGGAAAAAATCAACAAGCTTAGGAGTATGCACTAAGCACTGAATAGCACTATTCATAAAACAAGTGTTTCCAAGATTATACAACCCAGTCAAACCCAAAGGCCGAGTGCTACCATAGCCTCTACCAAGTGGTGAAGATTGCTTATCTCTAGAACAAAAATTCACTTTATCCACACTCCCATTCATCTTAAGTGAATCACTGAAAGAGGGCGCATCAATCATGGACTGCTCCGCCATCATATCCTCTTTTCCCTTGTCTCTAGTATTGGCAGAATCAGAGAAGCCATAGACTTGCAACTCCAAAATAATCTGCATATGAAAATGCCAAAACAACATAAAGGGCAACTACATAATCTAAACGAGATAAGGATAAGTATATTCAACAAAGCATAAAAATTGAAAGGGCATCATGTCCCAAAAGTTATTAATCAAAATGAGAGCATTGATTGCAGACATCTTTCCTAAAAGTATTCCAACCAAAATTAGAAGACTGCAATTGCACGTAGGTGTTAGAAAGACTAAAACCCGTACATCAATAATAATTCATTTCTGAAACCAAAAGTGCATCAAGAGTCAGATTTCCTAGGTCATAACCATGAACACTTTATGCTAACAGCACATAAGTCCCATTGTCCAATAATAAAACATCATATACAGAAAAAATCACAGATTCACAGGTCAATTACAAAGGCAGAAAATCGCTGAGGTGTACTATTGCATGAAATCACCAAGTAAGAGAGAAGAAATAAGGCATATGTAGTCACTAAGAAAAAGAAAAACAACTTGTACTTAGCAGGCATTAATCTTTTCCAGCAAATAGATGCTTACCAGACACCGTTTCTTCTCTATTGCAAATGTTCAACAGTTCTACGCACAGAATTCCCAGTTGTTAAACCAATTCATTTTCCTTCTGTATGATTTTTGTTACAAATCCTACTTTGACCTCAACTCAAACGAGAAATTCATTTTAACCAAATCAAAAAGATTTGGCAAGCTTTATGTTTATCACGGGTTGTCATACTTCCTCACATATCCTGAACAATCTTTGATCAGGCAAACAAAAATATTCAACAACCAGACATATTTAATTACCTCTTCATCTGATAGGCTTGAATCCCTATATAACTTCCTCTTGTTTGTAAATAACTGGTTTGTCTGCTCTGAGAAGTCCCAGATTCGCAACTGTCAAATATTAAAAGTGATCAACTTTCAAGTCAAATATTAAAAGTGATCAACTTTCAAGGAAAAGCATCCATGATAAAAACATTAGTAATGAATTACTAGCTCACCAAGCGAGGCTCATTACAAAATATATTGTAGGCCTTGTTGAAAGCTCCAAATTTATTGTCCTTCGAAACACATACAGAGATTGTCAGATCATTGATAAAAGAAACTATAAAAAGCCAACAATCATCTCAAACCAACTGTATAACCTTATAGCTACTCTATCTTGCAAAAACACTTCATGGGGTGTCCAGGTCCAACACGTACCATTCCGCGTCGGCTATCATATACTCAAACACTATACCATAGTCATTTTTCAAAGTAGTAATATGTAGCCCCCGTTTCAGCCCCATTTTTCCTAAAAAACTCCTTTTCAAGCATATATCCTCCCAGTAAAATAATTTTACATGTAAATCCAAAAATTTCGTAACATTATAACCACGCATTCTCTAAAAAAATTATTATTACAAAATCTATTTTTCAAAAAATGGGGTTCAAACAAACCTTCACCCTTGTTCGGCCCTATTATAAATAAAACACATTTTTCTCTATATTCTTTTTGTTGAAATGTATATACCTATTTTATAGTCTAGAATAATTAGGGACTAGTTAGCAATTTTGTATAAGTTGTTGTTCTTCTTATACTACTATTTTGTACACATTCAAAAATGAAGATAATAGAATTATTTCCTTCTTCCAAAAATAACATGGTATCAGAGCGTGAGAAGCCCTACCCTCCGGTTCAAGTCTGACCCACCCCATTCCCGGACGATTCCAGCGCCGGCGACGCCGCCGGTGACCGACCAAGGCGCCGACAACCAAGCTCTTGGTTTTAGAACCCTTTTTCGCGATTTTTTTGGGACTGCGCGATTCTACAGCGCGATTTTTTCGCGATTTCCGACTGCTGCCAGACCATTCTGGCCGTTCCGAAGCTGACCCAGTTGATTCCGGCGATTCCGCCGCCGGTGAAGACTTGTATTTCCGACCTGGGGCTGCGTTTTCTCGACCTGGAGCTGTGCAGACGTCTCTTTCCGACTGAGCTACAGTTCTGACCTGGAGTTCAACCTTCTGCAGATTTTCTTTTGAGAGTAAACCTCTTATTCAAGGTTTTTTCATTTTCTTCCACTTTGTGCCTATGTGTTCTTCTCCAGTCAATATTGTTATGGGCGAAAATAAAAAATTTTGTGTGACCGATATGATTCCGGTAATGTCGAAAATTACGGAACATAAACTCAATGGGTCTAACTATATAGCTTGGAGTAAGACTGTTCGGGTGTATCTCCGTAGTATAGAGAAAGATAACCATCTCACTGAGGACCCTCCCACTGATGATACTAGACAGACTTGGTTGCGAGATGATGCTCGAATATTTTTGCAACTTCGAAATTCCATTGATAGTGAATTAATTAATCTAGTTGATCATTGCGAGTATGTTAAAGAACTGGTGGATTATCTGGATTCTATGTACTCTGGAAAAGGGAATATCTCTCGCATTTATGACGTGTGTAAAGATTTTTATCGAGCTACACAGCAAGATCAAACTCTTACCACCTATCTTATGAACTTCAAAAGGACTTACGAAGAACTCAATGTCTTACTGCCATACAGTTCCGATGTGAAAATTCAACAAAAACAACGGGAACAAATGGCTGTGATGAGTTTTTTGGAAGGCCTTCGCCCAGAGTTTGATGCTGTTAAATCTCAGATTCTCTCCAGCCCTGAGATTTCATCTCTGCAAGAGACTTTCACTAGGGTACTCTGCACTGAGAATAGCGTGTCTGGTACTTCATCTCAGTCTAACAATGCTCTTATCAGTCGTACTAGTGTACATGAACATGGGCGTCTATCTAATAGACGAGGAGGGGTGACAAACAGCCGTGATCATCGATCCCAGACTAATAGTCGTGATTATCGGACCCAGGACTTAGGGGGAGTTGTATGCTATTATTGTCATGAGCCGGGCCATACCAAGCGTTTTTGCAGAAAGTTACAGATTCATAATCAAAGAAGTCAGTCAGCTCATATTGCCTCCATTGACACTACACCGAGCACCTCTTCTGGGAAGACAGTTACAATATCTGCAGAAGAGTTTACTAAATTTTCTCAATATCAGGAAGCATCAAGGTCTTCATCTCATCCTATCACTGCAATTTCCGAGTCAGGTAAACCAACTACGTGTCTTATTTCATCATCTTCCAAATGGGTCATTGATTCTGGTGCCACGGATCATATGACAGGTAATCCTAGTCTCTTCTCTACTTATCACCCACACACATCATCCACAAATGTTACCTTAGCTGATGGTACTACGTCTTGTGTCCTTGGATCTGACACTATCAATCTACCCCCCTCCCTTTCCCTGTCATCTGTTTTAAGTCTTCCCCAATTTTCCTTTAATTTAATTTCTATGAGTAAACTCACTCGTGCACTAAATTGTTGTATCTCATTCTTTCCTGATCAGTCTATTTCAGGATCTTACGACGAAGAAGATTATTGGTAAAGGACATGAATCAGGGGGTCTCTATGTCCTGGATACTTCAGTACCACGATCAGTTGCTTGTTCCAGTGTCTTAACCTCATTTCAAGCCCATTGCAAACTGGGACACCCGTCTCTACCTTTACTGAAGAATTTATGCCCCCAGTTCCATAATGTATCATCCTTGGATTGTGAGTCTTGTCAATTTGCCAAGCATCATCGTCTGTCCTCAGTTCCTCGAGTCAATAAAAGAGCAAATCTTCCTTTTGAGTTAGTCCATTCTGATGTTTGGGGCCCATGTCCTATTTTGTCTAAAACTGGGTTCAGATATTTTGTTACTTTTGTAGATGATTATTCTCGTGTAACTTGGCTTTATTTAATGAAAAATCGTTCAGAGTTATTCTCTCATTTTACTACATTTTGTGCTGAAATTAAAACACAATTTCATGTCTCTGTGCTTACATTACGATCTGACATTGCCAAAGAATATTTTTCTCATTCTTTTCAGACTTACATGGTTCAAAATGGCATTTTACATCAATCATCATGTGTTGATACACCCTCTCAAAATGGGGTGGCTGAAAGAAAAAATAGACATCTCCTCGAGACAGCAAGAGCACTTTTTTTTCAAATGCAAGTTCCTAAACCATTTTGGGCCGATGCAGTATCCACAGCGTGTTTTCTGATCAATCGCATGCCTTCATCCATCCTTCATGGTGAGATTCCTTATCATATCCTTTTTCCTGATAAACCTTTGTTTCCTCTTGAACCTCGCATATTTGGTAGTACTTGCTTTGCTCGTGATGTCCGTCCACAAATTACCAAATTAGACCCAAAATCTCTCAAGTGTGTCTTCTTGGGATACTCTCGTCTTCAAAAGGGATATAGATGTTATTGCCCTAGTCTTCACAAGTATCTTGTTTCTGCTGATGTTACATTCTTCGAAAACACTCCATTCTTTTTCCCATCTTCTACTTCTTCTCCTCAGGGGGAGGACGATGATTTGTTAATTTATACTATCACTTATCCATCACCTACTCTGCCCACTCCTACTGTTACGCCCCGACCTCCCATTCAACAGGTCTATTCCAGACGGCGTGAACCTCCGACTACATGTCCTGCACCAGTATCTTCTCCGTCACCAGATCCAGTCTCAAGTAATCTTGATCTTCCTATTGCTCTTAGGAAAGGTAAACGTCAATGCTCCTATCTTATTTCGTCTTTTGTTTCGTATGATCACTTGTCTCCTACTACTTGTTCTTTTATTGCATCACTTGACTCTGTAACCCTTCCAAAATCTGTTCACGATGCCCTGTCTCATCCTGATTGGCGTGCTGAAATGATAGAGGAGATGAATGCCTTGGATGCTAATGGTACTTGGGACTTAGTGTCGCTATCTGTAGGTGGAAAAACAATTGGTTGTAAATGGGTATTTGCTGTAAAAGTCCATCCTGATGGATCTGTGGCTAGACTTAAAGCCCGTCTTGTAGCTAAAGGATATGCTCAGACCTATGGAGTAGATTATTCTGACACATTCTCCCCTGTTGCTAAATTGACATCTGTTCGCTTGTTCTTATCTTTGGCAGCTACTCATGATTGGCATGTCTATCAATTGGATATCAAAAATGCATTTCTCCATGGTGATCTACAGGAGGAGGTCTATATGGAGCAACCACCTGGTTTTGTTGCTCAGGGGGAATTTGATAGGGTCTGTTATCTTCGCAAGTCACTATATGGGCTGAAACAGAGCCCTCGTGCTTGGTTTGGAAAATTTAGTCAGGCAGTTGAAAAGTTTGGGTTGAAAAAGAGCAAGTCTGATCACTTAGTATTTTATAGACAGTCTGAATCTGGCATTATTCTCCTAGTTGTGTATGTTGATGATATTGTCATTACAGGAAATGATATTGTTTGTATTTCATCTCTTAAGTCCTTCCATACTCAATTTCATACAAAAGACTTGGGGTTATTGAAATATTTCTTGGGAGTGGAAGTAACAAGAAGCAAGAAATGCATCTTTTTGTCCCAGAGAAAATATGTGCTTGACTTACTAACCGAGACAGGAAAATTGGGAGCTAAGCCCTGCAGTGCACCAATGATTCCTAATTTTCAACTTACAAAAGATGGTGACTTATTTGAAGACCCTGAAAAATATAGAAGATTGGTTGGGAAATTAAACTATCTTACCGTGACTCGTCCTGATATTGCATATTCTGTTAGTATTGTAAGTCAATTCATGTCCTCTCCAACAGTTCATCACTGGGCAGCTTTAGAGAAAATTCCGTGTTATTTAAAGGGAGCTCCTGGACGGGGTATACTGTACGAAAATCACGGGCATAATCACATCGAGTGTTTCTCAGATGCAGATTGGGCGGGTTCCAAGGTAGATAGAATATCCACAACAGGTTATTGTGTATTTGTTGGAGGAAATCTGGTGTTGTGGAAAAGTAAGAAGCAGAATGTTGTGTCTCGCTCAAGCGCAGAATCTGAATATAGAGCTATGGCACAATCAGTATGTGAAATAACATGGATACATCAGCTCTTGAATGAAGTTGGTTTTAAGGTATCAATACCAGCAACATTATGGTGTGATAATCAAGCTGCAATTCATATTGCATCTAATCCTGTTTTTCATGAACGAACCAAGCATATTGAGATCGATTGCCATTTCGTCCGTGAAAAAGTTCAACAAAATTTGATATCTACAAGATATGTGAAGACTGAAGAACAACTAGGAGATATATTTACAAAAGCTCTTAATGGGGTTAGGATTAATTATATTTGTAACAAGTTGGGCATGATTAACATCTATGCTCTAACTTGAGGGGGAGTGTTGAAATGTATATACCTATTTTATAGTCTAGAATAATTAGGGACTAGTTAGCAATTTTGTATAAGTTGTTGTTCTACTTATACTACTATTTTGTACACATTCAAAAATGAAGATAATAGAATTATCTCCTTCTTCCAAAAATAACACTTTTCAACCACACGTTTATCAATGAAATAATATTACACATAAAACCCGTAAAAAAAATTCTCTGTTTTTTAACCACACATTTTCCTAAAAATCACTATTCAAAAAACTATTTCTTCAAATAAACTCTTTAAAATCAACATCAAAAGGGGACTTAGTTTCCATTCAAAGTAATTATAATATAACAGGTTTTCAAATAGAAAAATTAATAATAAGTTGAAAAATTGCATATCGGATACATGTGTTTGTGCTAGTGTTGGTGCATCAGATCACTTCATCAAGTAGCTTACTATCTAGCAGTTTATTGAATCTGCCGAATAAAAATGTAAAACCATCTTTTTTCCAACCATCATAACCGGGTTAATTGTCCAACCTTTTCTTACCATAGAGGTTTTATGAGTTTGTTTAACGGACGTCTTAACCAGCTATGCTCAAATCAACAAAATGAAAGAAAAAACTGAAGAATGGGATAAACGAAAAATTTTCCCTGTTTCTTTTCACTATACCGACTTTTTGAGCACTGAATCTGTATTTGCCTTTTCATACAACCAAGAGAGAGCTGTTGTATTCCTTTCCTGATGACTGAGATGCAATAAAACTTTACAGACACCCCTCCAATGCAGGAAGAATTTGCACATATAACATTCAACAAGTACACAAACAATAGAAATAAACAACCTTTTCCCAGTAAAGGAGGTTAGTTCACTGGGCATGTTGCATATGCAAATAAAATGTGCATTCTGTGTAAGTTACATACATAACAGCATGTCAGCAACTAACACTAATTAAGTCTATCTTTATTATATTTAAGAAAGTTCAGGACTCGCATCCTACCAACTTTTCACCTTTTACCCCTGCTACGGCCAAAGATAAACATTCATGTTCTACTCTTCCCATCCATATCCACTTCTATTAACAGAGTGGAGATCACTGGATATCTAATTGTAAAGTTTGTGCATGTATTCAAAATTTAGTAACTTCTCTTCCTCATTGTGCTATCTAACTAGAAATCTGATTTTTCTGAATTTTGTAAATATTATTGTTTGAAATTCAGAACTTCAAAAATCATTAGCTTTCAAAATTTAATTCAAGCATTGGTTTCTTTACAACGGAGTTACTATTACCATTTCTTGGTAACAGCAACCATAATCAATGAATCAACAAGATCCACATCATAGCTAATATTTAAAAAAGTTAATGAAAAAGGGCAACAATTTGTAATGAACCTTTTGGCTTATCTTTATAACCAATGAATTTGTTTCCAACACACACAAAAGTCTGATCTGTAAAGAGAACAGGTCGTGCATGCTATCTTCTTCAGGTAAAAAACTTTCCACACCCGTCATGTCATTATGCCTACAAGGAAGAGCAAAGTAAATCAAATACCAGGTCATGGGCTCCTTAAATGCAGCACCCACAACTGCAAAGGAACCTTGTTCAGTTGTCTAATAACTAACTCAGGAAATGGCACGACTTCATAGGGAACATAACCAAAGGTAGAAAGGAACTATGCCCAGCAATCTTCATATTTCAGTGATTTATGTAATATAATTAAAAATGGCAGGTGAAGCAAGTCTGCGTAGGCAATAATACACAGGAATAGAGTCAATGTTGAAAAAAATCATAGCTGTGAAAATAATACTTTCAGTTTGAACTTCATTTCCCACGGAATCAGCACCAACCAATTAGCAGAAGTGTCTTAGTAAAGCAGAACCAGAAAATAAAACAAACATATCCTTCTTCATAACTTCTTGCTTATCTTACAGTCGTCAACAAAATTTCAACAAAGACCCGTACTTAAAAAGAGTTTCTTCACACTATTCATTCAAATGGTTTAATACAATTTTTTCCAGTTTCCTAAAGTATACAGCAATAGGATTGTAATCCTACCCAAATTGTTAAGAGGAGTTTTGGTTGTTCAGGCACGGCATGAATTGCTCAAAACCATGTTTTAGAGCCACAAACACTTGACAATTGACAAGCATTTAGCCATGAAGAGCTTAACATTTAGAAATGTAACCAAGCTTGGGTCGTTTCAACTCTTCCATCAATAGCAAAAGAGAGAAGTTCGGTGCTACCCTAAATTACTAACTATAACTACAGGTGCGGGTTAGATTTAGAAATTACAACTTCATCAATTAATCAATTATCATTTTTCCAAGGACTAAACCTTGTACAAGAAATCACTACATAAACATAACTACACAAGCGCAATTTTTTTTTTTCGAAAAATCAACTAATTTGAATGATAAATTGGCGCTCACCATTTAAGAGCTGTCAAAAACATCCACTCTGGAACCAATGCAAAATCCCCCTTGCTTGAAACCCTTTCTTCTTCCCTAATTTTCGCTTCCCCTTCTCTTCTCATACTCACCAGAATCTCCGAATCCTTACACCCCACCGCCATACTCTCCTCCTCATCCTCCCCAGCACCAGTTAATCGCGCCGTCCCATTATACAAAACGCCGCCGCCACTGCACACAACCTCTCTAGCCTCCTTCCACCATCTACACGAACCAAAAACAAAAAATCAACAATTACCCCCAATTAGTTTTTCGGGTATA
Source organism: Ligustrum vulgare (assembly GCA_963555705.1). Lineage (NCBI taxonomy): Eukaryota > Viridiplantae > Streptophyta > Magnoliopsida > Lamiales > Oleaceae > Ligustrum > Ligustrum vulgare. Next base: position 23,736,007 of record OY743176.1, read on the forward strand.
AAAGTTAAAAGTTTACCTGAAGGGGACTAAGAAGAGGGGGTCAGTGGAGTTGGACAAAGATGGTTGCTGGAGGGGGGAGAAGGAGTGATCGAAGAGGGTAAAAACGTCGTCGTCATCTTCGGATGGAGATGGAAAGAGTAGGGAGTCCATGAAACAGAGGGATTTGGAAAGTAAACGTCGAATGGAGGAGGAAAAAAATCGAATGGATTCGAAAAAGGAAAAACGGAGGGGAAAAGTCAAGAGTTTGGCTATGGTGTGTCGTTTCAGGTTGAGGCCACGGTTCATCTGTAAGAAAAGTTGTGAATTATTGTTTCAACTTTTAAATTAATAATTAATAATAATAATAATAATAATATACCACTTCCCCACGGTGAAATCCAACCATAAGATAAGTTTTAATTTAGCATTCGTGTGTAACATAATATTCTGCCATTTTCATTTTAATTGAGCATAATTAATACATTTCATTTATCTTTGGATTGAATTTAACAAAATCATAAATCAACTCTATAAACAATAAATTTTCTTTTACATTGCATTTTAGCCAGGATAGAAAATTAATCCCCATAAGAACGCAAAATATCTCTAGCTCAAAATTGAGGTTACTAATCCTAGGTTTCTTCTTTTTCTATTTTTTTTTTCCTTCTCTTTCTTCCTCTTCTTCCATTTTTCTTGTGTCATTTATCCTATCCGTCTCTATTTCACATCCCAAGTTTTGACACTTTTCTACTTTGAATGCAAAATTCAATAAAGAAATTGAATGACTTGTACTAATTGATGGAGGAAGGAGCACTGTTTTTTACATGTATAGTTTCAAGGAAATCTGTAAATCATTCGGCGAAGTTAATGACAACTTATCTTTGAAAAAGAAAATAATCATTTGGCTTATGGGAGGGAAGAAGATGCTCATGAATTTACTCCAATAGACCGAATTAAAAATAACAAGTTCGCAATCACATATAAAGGCAATAACCACTAACCATGGGACGGATCCAATTGGAGTTTGAAGAAGTGAAGAAAGTTATCATTGTACCTACAACCCACGACCATTGGTTGATCATTTCAACCCCGTTCAGGTCGCGAATCGCTCTACCACGGCCCATGGATTCTTCTGTCTCAGTGTTCAGTCTGTTAGCGACGTGAATTGAGAGTATATTACAGATAAAAAATAATGAATTAGTTTCGATGGAGACGATTATGGGAAGAGAGTGCAGACTTGCGTTGAAAAACTGGAAGAAATTGGTGTGTTTGGAGAATTTTACAATGAATTTCGAAGAATCCAACTAGTAGAGTGATTTTCAAAGACAAGACATCCAAGTAACTTTTGGCTCCGTAAGGGGGAGAACCTCTCTACGATCGGTGACAAATCATAAAAAGTGTGTTTTCCCATTTTGAGGAGCAAATAAATAATTATATTTGGGGTGTGGTAAACTTGAAAAATTAATTATGAAAGAAAATGGGTTATTATCAACTTCTTTTCTTTAATTAATTATTATAATATAATTATTTTAATATAATTATTTTATTAATTACTAAAAGTTTAACACTTATCGATAAAATGAATTTATTTTATGTGCTTGATTCACTGTATTCTAACTTTTAGATTTTGAGATTAACGTGTAGGTATAAGTGTAATGACTAATGATTTTAATATCATTTTTTGCTTTAAATAAAAATTCGATATTTAGTACATTTTAATAAAAAATAAATAAAATTATGGCTAAAAGTTATGTATCCCACATAAAATTATGTTTTTTTTTTTTTTATTGTGCATGATAAAAATAAAGATAGGGAAGAGATCAGAAAATATATATTTACATATTTTGCGTTAACTCAAACCTGAGCAAGTTAGGGCTGAGAATGAATTAATCTATATCTATATCTATATCTATATTTATATCTATCTTAATATATATAATAACTAGTAATCGCACCCGTGCGATGCACGGAATAAATAATATTTATTGAATAAGTTGTAAAAATATAATGCCCGATAAAAATAATATAATAAAATAATAATAATAATAACTTGTATACACAAATTGTGAATAATTTGTAATTTCATTTCTCCCTATAATATTTCTTACTTTAATGCATAAATTGTATATTCAATATACAATCAAAAAAAAAAAGTTATGAATTGAATTTTTTTAACAGTTAATTGTTCATTATCTAGTTTCCTTAGTTTATTTATTCATATATAATTGATTATTCAAAAATAATTTTTTTTTAATGTTCATTAACAACCACATATTATTTTAAAACTAATTTTTCAAAATTGCACATACTACTTTTTAACCACACATTCTAAAAAAAGAAAATCAATTTTTAACCACTCAATTGATTGATTTGACAATTATTTTATTTTTTATACTACCTTCTTTCACTTTCAATCACACATTTAAAATCATTTCTATAGTTTATATCCAACTTACTCCTATTCAATGGTTTCAAATACAATGTGACATTTTATTTTTCACCAAGTATTGAAAATGGTCATGTTACCCACACACACAAAAAACTATTTTTTTTTGCATGTTAAATAAATGTATGGACTATTTTTTATTTTTAAAGAGAATAAGTTTGGTAAAACCTTATATTTTTATTTTCTATAGAATTCAATGAATTAATTGTTAAAGTCGGTAGTATATATTTTACAAATTGATTTTATTTTAGATTTATAAAAATTAAAAAATAGATAAATGAACAAAATGAGTAAATTTATAAAATTAATTTCAAAATTACCAAAGAGTTTATCGAAACCCGAAGTTGTAGAAATTAAAATGATTTAATTGAATTTACTTAGAAAAATCGGATATCATTATTTCTTTTAATTTGATAAGAAAAAAGATTTAAAATTTATCATTTATATCAAATTGAAGTTAGGTAAGAAATGATAAATATCATTTTATGACTTAGATGAGATAAATTAAAAAGATTGAATTTGAATATTGAAAAAAGCAAAAAGTATAAGTAAAACTTTTACCTTTATTATTTAAGGCAATTTTAAGAATGATATATTTAGAGTTTGCTCTCATTTGTTAACTTGTATTGAACTTCTCGTTAAGATCATGAATTTGACACCTATATTGCATATTTTTTGACTTCAAAATTTTATAATAATTGTCAAAAGAATAAAAATAATATACAATTTGATCTTTTTATAGATTTTTTATTTTTTTACAATCAATAGGTCATTTATTACATGTCACATATAATTAATTTTGCATTAATTGAAGTTTCCTAATTCAATTATTAAAATAATTAATAAAATTACAAACTTTCCTAAAATAGCAGGAAAAAATGGCGGGAAACTATGTGTGGGTTTTTTTTGACGGCTATACTATTATTATATATATTAAGATTAAGATAGTATAGCCGTCAAAAAAACCCACACATAGTTTCCCGCCATTTTTCCCTGCTATTTTAGGAAACTTTGTAATTTTATTAATTATTTTAATAATTGAATTAGGAAACTTCAATTAATGCAAAATTAATTATAAGTGACATGTAATAAATGACTTATTGATTCTAAAAAATAAAAAATCTATAAAAAGATCAAATTGTATATTATTTTTATTCTTTTGATAATTATTGTAATATTTTTTTGTCAAAAAATATGCAATATAGGTGTCAAATTCATGATCTTAACGAGAAGTTCAATACAAGTTAACAAATGAGAGCAAACTCTAAATATATCATTCTTAAAATTTTCTCAAATAATAAAGGTAAAAGTTTTACTTATATTTTTTATTTTTTTCAATATCTAATTTTTTTAATTTATCTCATCTAAGACATAAAATGATATTTATCATTTATTACCTAACTTCAATTTGACATAAATGATTAATTTCAAATCTTTTTTCTTATCAAATTAAAAGAAATAATGATATCCGATCTTTCTAAGTAAATTCAATTGAATCATTTTAATTTCTAAAACTTCAGGTTTCGATAAACTCTTTGGTAATTTTGAAATTAATTTTATAAATTTACTCATTTTGTTCATTTATCTATTTTTTAATTTTTATAAATTTAAAATAACATCAATTTGTAAAATATATACTACAAATTTTAACAATTAATTCATTGAATTCTATAGAAAATAAAAATATAAGGTTTTATCAAACTTATTCTATTTAAAAATAAAATATAGTCCATACATTTATTTAACATGCACAAAAAATAATTTTTTGTGTGTGTGGGTAACATGGCCATTTTCAATAGTTGGTGAAAAATAAAATGTCACATTGTATTTGAAATCATTGAATATGAGTAAGTTTGATATAAACTATAGAAATTGTTTTAAATGTGTGATTGAAAGTGAAAGAAGGTAGTATAAAAAATAAAATAATTGTCAAATCAATCAATTGAGTGGTTAAAAATTGATTTTCTTTTTTTAGAATGTGTGGTTAAAAAGTAGTATGTGCAATTGTGAAACATTAGTTTTTAAATAATATGTGGTTGTGAATGAACATTAAAAAAAAATTATTTTTGAATAATCAATTCTATATGAATAAATAAACTAAGGAAACTAGATAATGAACAATTAACTGTTAAAAAAAATACAATTCATAACTTTTCTTTTTTTCTTTTTTCTTTTTTTTTTTGATATTTTGATTGTATATTGAATATACAATTTATGCATTAAAATAAGAAATCTTATAGGGAGAAATGAAATTACAAATTATTCACAATTTGTGTATGCAAGTTATTATTATTATTATTATTATTTCTTTATTGTGTTATTTTTATCGGACATTATATTTTTACAACTTATTTAATAAATATTATTTATTCCGTGCATCGCACGGGTGCGATTACTAGTATATATAAAAACAAAGTCTTTACCAAAAATAAACACACACACACTTTCCCGCCAAAATAAACTTACTACATTTGGAAATGTTTTGTAAAAAACACAAAAATTAACAAGTAAATAAAAAATGATTGCATTTTAGAAAGTATAATGATTACAAATTTGAATTACACTTTTGAGCACTACATGTATTCGTTAAAAAAAAAAAAACCATTTTGAGCACTTTTAAATTATATAAAAAATAATGGTATTTAAAAATTTTTATTTAAAAACAGAGAATATAATGTTTTCAAGGTAAAAAATAGTAATTGAAAAGTTGAGAGAAAAAGTATGTGTGATTAAAATGTAGTTTAAAAGCATGTTTTTAAAAATATTTTGTCAAACAGAGTGCTTCATTCCAATTCTAAAAAAAAAAAGATAATTTAATTTTTTTTAACAATTTATTTTTACTGAATATGATGATTGATTTTAACATAACTATTAATCTCAATATGTATCCTAAATTCATATTTTTTTGTGAAAAACGTGAAAAAATTACATCAAAAGTATCATGAGTTTAATTTAAAAAATAAATAGATAATTCTCTATTATTATAAAAAAAATATTTAAAATCCGTAATTTTGAAATTTTGTTAAATTAATTAAAAAAAATTATTCAAAAATATTCTACTTAATCATAGTGTAACTAATTTGGTAAAGTAACATTAAATTATTTCTAAAGATATAAAATTATATTATAAAATGTGTTGAAAAACGTTTAAATAACCCATAAATGTTTTAGTTTAAAGAACGAAAAATATTTTAGTTTAAAGAATTTAAGAACATTCTTTATATTGCTTATTTTTTATAAGTTTTCCAATTAGATTATATAAAAAATAAAAAAATTAAATGACTAATCCATAAATTTTCTTTTAAATCAAATAATTTCATACTTGATTGTGTATATATCAAATAATTTCATACTTGATTGTGTATATATATATATATATATATATATATATATATATATATATATATATATATATATATATAAAGTCTTTACCATAAATAAATACACACACTTTCCCGCCAAAATAAACTTACTACATTTGGAAAGGTTTTGTAAAAAACACAAAAATTAAAAAGTAAATAAAAAATGATTGCATTTTAGAAATTATAATGATTGCAAATTTGAATTACACTTTTGAGCACTACATGTATTTGTTCCCAAAAAAAACCATTTTGAGCACTTTTAAATTATATAAAAAATAATGGTAGTTAAAATTTTTTATTTAAAAACAAAGAATATAATGTTTTCAAGGTAAAAAATAGTAATTGAAAAGTTGAGAGAAAAAGTATGTGTGATTAAAATGTAGTTTAAAAGCGTGTTTTTAAAAATATTTTGTCAAACAGAGTGCTTCATTCCAATTCTAAAAAAAGATAATTTAATTTTTTTAACAATTTATTTTTACTGAATAGGATGATTGATTTTAACATAACTATTAATCTCAATATGTATCCTAAATTCAAATTTTTTTGTGAAAAACGTGAAAAAATTATATCAAAAATATCATGAGTCTAATTTAAAAAATAAATAAATAATTCTCTATTATTATAAAAAAAATATTTAAAATCCGTAATTTTGAAATTTTGTTAAATTAATTAAAAAAAATTATTCAAAAAAATTCTACTTAATCATAGTGTAACTAATTTGGTAAAGTAACATTAAATTATTTCTAAAGATATAAAATTATATTATAAAATATGTTGAAAAACGTTTAAATAACCCAGAAATGTTTTAGATTAAAGAACGAAAAATGTTTTAGTTTAAAGAATTTAAGAACATTCTTTATATTGTGTATTTTTTATAAGTTTTTCAATTAGATTATATAAAAAATAAAAAATTAAATGACTAATCCAGAAATTTTCTTTTAAATCGAATAATTTCATACTTGATTGTATATAATTTTTCGTCATATGTAATGACAGTTAACAAGAGTTAGAAGTAATCACTCCCGCATATCGAAATGTATTTCAAAAATCCTATGAGTAACTATCAATATTAAAATTATGTTTAAACATGTGTTCGATAAACTTGCAAAAATTGTTTATTTTGAAGTCAAAAAATATGTAATATAGGTGTCAAATCGAATATCTCAACAAGGAGTTTAATACAATATAACAAGTTAGCAAACTGTAAAAATATTGTCCGTAAAATCGTCTAAAAGATTAAACGTCAAAGTTTACACTATATTTATTACTTTATTTTAAATTATATCATTTAAGTTATATAATACTCTGTGTTCATAAAACCTAAAATGGTTCGACCTGAAAGAGGCAATAGGTGAAGGGTCAGAAAATTGAATTGGGTTGAATCGGGGTCGGATCGATTTTAATTAAAAAATAAATAATTATTTCAAAGATTAGAAAATTTTCTAAAAAAAATTATTTTACAAATAAAATGAAATTTACTCATTTGGAGTAAAATTAAATAAATAAAAAATATAATAAAAATATTCTTTACCAAAATCAAATATAGATTTATGGTTTTTAATTTTATTTCAAAATAATTTAATATATATAAAAAAAAGATAAAAATAACTTATTTCTTATTTTTTATTAATTTTGTCAATGTTGAATTTCCTATTTTGATTAATTTTTTTTTTTTTAAGTTTTGAATTCAATAATATTTTGTATTAAGATGTTATTGTACTATATTTTTATTTGATATGATTGTATAATTAATATATTTTCATAAATTTTGATCGAAATCATTATCACAACTATATTTCCGTGCATCGCACGGGTGAAAATACTAGTTGATTCTTAAGAGAGAGACATATATATATATATATATATATATATATATATATATATATATATATATATATATATATATATATATATATATATATATATATATATATATTTGACTTTCATCTTAAGATTACTAGTAATAACTATTTAAACAAATATTTTGTGAATTGTTTACTATGGAAAAGGTTAATCAACAAAATAAAGATGGAGTAAATTAGGTATTTCTTTTGCCATATTGGATGGCCTTGTGAAACGAAAAAATAGAAATATATACAATTGTGATGTATTATTGAGGAATTGATAATATTTTGAAACTCACCATAGCGCTTTTATTTCAACTAGTATTTAAAATGTGGTGTACGTGATATAATAACAATATTTTGATATTTTTTATTCAAGTATATATGTTTTAGAATTTAAATGAAATTTCTCTAAATTTCCATACACATTTCATCTAAAAATAGGTGCAAAAATATTGACTTAAACAATCTTAATATCGAACTCAATTTACCCTAAACATTATTCAATTTCTATTGGTGCGCGTCGTTACGCACCAAAATTTAATTAAATATCTTATTTGCAAATCACCAAATTTAATTGTAATAGCGGAAGTAAGAGTCGATCCCACAAGGAACGGGAACTAAATTAGTGCTATGTCAATCAGAATAGATGAAAGGTTTTTGAGTTCAAATATTATAAATGACTTGAAAATAAAATGAAAACGTAAATTGGATAGAATATAAATCAATTATTGACAAATCCTAGTTCTCAGGTTCAATTGTATTCTATCACAATGTTATCACTTTCCAGTAACGCGAGTTCAATTTCTTCTTTGATTTATCACCCGTAAATAGTTAATAAGCTCTAACTATTTATAGTCTCCCTTAATTGCATTTAATTAGAATAAACTCTCTAATCAAACATTAGCCATTGAATAACCTAAAACAAGCTCTTTAGATTTAAGACAACAACTATATAATGTTTGAGAAGAATTATGGTGAATTAGATTATTAGTCACACAAGCTCGTGACAATTAACCTAAGTTGGAATTTCCTATGGAAATAATAAATTCCCACTTGCTACTATGATTTGAACAAAAAGACGATTACGGATCCAATCATTCAAAATAGCAAATCTCAATACAAAAAATTAAACGATAAGGCCTTAATCAAATAAAATATTGCATCGATTGAATTAAAAAAGCATAAAAATTCAACAATCAAAATAAAGAATTTTGAACTACGTTACTAGTTTGGAAAAGTGATGAACAAAGTAATTAAAACACAACGTCCCCTTTTGAACTAGGTGGATAACTTAGCTGCTTAAAGTCATGAAGAATTCCAGAATTTTTCGCTCTTGATTCACCTTCTCGAGTCGCTTTATTTCTCTTCCACGCTCCAAGCAAGCCGCTCTTCCTTTAGCAATTTTTTCACACCTTTTTATGTCATGAAATTCCCCTTTTATAGTTACAATTTCGTGCCCTAACTTTGGGCTCAAGACATACCAAAATTATGGAAAGAATAAAAAAAAAGGAAATTCTTGACGAATAAGTTACGGCCGTGAAAAATCATTTACAGCCGTAACTTGGTTTCTGCTGATTTTTCATGTTTTGAGGTTACGACCGTAACCTTTGGGTTTACGGCCGTAAACCAGGTTCTGCTGGTTTTTGCACCATTGAAGGTTACGACCGTAACTTTTTATTTACGGTCGTAACTCGTGTTCTGCTCTTTTTTTTTGACAATGCCATGAAACGTTTATGGCCGTGACCTCCTTTGTTGCAGCCGTAACTTATTTGCATCCAAGGTCCTCAATCTTCAGTTTTAAGTGCATTTTGATCCTTTTTTATTCTTTTATCTTCCTTTATGATCTTATACAACATAAAATATAAAATGCATTAATAATACTTAGATATGATCAAATTGTTGCTAGTCCAAGGTTATAAGTGCTTAAAATAAATGTTAATAAAGCACTTATCAAATCTCCCCACACTTAAACCATTGTTTGTCCTCGAACAATGATAGACAGAGAAAAGAATAGGACTCAAACAACAGATTACGATTTAGAGACTTGAGGTTGCAGCCCACTTTTCTTCAGCAAGAATGTTCAATTGCATGATCGGATTGTGTTAGTGTGCGCTAGAGATGCAACGCCCTCTATTTCTCATCCCAATCATGGCTCGATATGGTTTATTTCCTTTCACCTCTCGTGTTCACTCACCTCCCATCCATTTATGAGTGACTACAAGGAAAATAGTTTCGCCCAACTCCGGAAGAAATCACTCGCATAAACCGAGTTGTTCATGATGTGAATTCAGTCAACACAGTATCCCCAACTACATTCATAGCACAAACCCTAGACCAAGCAATTCAAACCACTCATAAGTAAATGTAATGGGTTTAACACCCTCACAAGATATTTCTCTCTTCGCGCAAAGTGTATAAGGGTTAGAATTTTCGCTCAGCTCTCTGTATGGATAAGTCAGTACCACATACTGCCTAAGTGTCATAACCGGAGCCAACAATAACACAAATGCAAAGCAAAGATCTTTATTTTTGTTGTAACGGGGCTTCAGGTTGGGTAGGGCAAAGAGATATATCTAGGCTGAGTCGAGAATGAATTTCGCAAAGCAAGTCAATTTATAGTGACATTACTTCCTTTACTCTCCACATGAACGTCATTTCTGCTACCCAACTCAGTTAACACTTGTAACTCTCTATCTCTCTTTTTCCAAAAGTCGAGTGTTTTACTTTCTCAACTACCAACTTTCTTTACTCCATTTTCAATGCTTTTTTTTTTTTTTTTTATGCAGTCACCTATCAACACACGATAGGACTTCTCTATTTGAATTCAATCCATTATGTAACTATTACAAGATACCCATCACATTTCTTAGGTTTAGACCACAACACATTCCCCAATCAACCAAAGCTTGCGAATCCCTTCTTCATGGGTTCAAAACAGAGATGATGCGAAAGAAAGGGTATTCGTGGCTTGTATTGTGGCATCAAAGATTCAAAGAAAGGCTAAAGTTCAAAGGGGCTTCTATTGGCCCATGTAGCAAGGTAGGCTCTTTTAGCAAGTCAAATTTGGCTTAATCTATTGTCTTTGCTATAATTTGCACTTAAGTTAAGAAGCTACAACAGTTTGCACAGGAAAGCACATCCAAGCATTACCCAACCATGCAGGACACACATCAAAGAATTACGAGCTCATAAGTATTAAAAACAACTCTTAGGCTCAAAAGCTCACAAATTATGGTTTTTATGTGTTTCTCCCATCCAATTATGAGTTATAGATCATTGCTTGATCTTCATTCCAATTCCAAATCCATTGGTCAAGGATAGTGTTTAAAAGTATTCAAACCATGACTACTCACAAAAGTCTGATAATTTCTGTTGGAATTGGGACGCTCAGAGTTATATATGAAGGGATAATATGTCTATTCCGGTTTGGGTTGGCTAGGTTGTAGACAATTGACAATTTTACTTTTCATTTTCAACATATTTGCTCTGTTTTGGACGAGGTCATCTCTATGTGCTCAATTCATATCCAATTATGCAATGATTTTCGGAAGAAAAAAATGGACCAAAAGTGGGGCCGCTTCCTATCAAAGTATGGTTTAAGACCTAAGTGGCATAGATAGGTAACAAAAGTAGAGAACAAAATTAAAATGAATGCTGACTTAAAAGGAGTTTAACGATTCGACTACAGAAAGAAAATAAAGAAATTGAGCTTACAATCAATCCCCCCCCACACTTAAACATAACAATATCCTCATTGTAGCTTAATGCAAAACAATAGAAGGGAGAAAAAAGAAAAAGAAACTCCCTCGGGTCTAATGTGGCGGTGGATCGTCCCGGGGTTCCCGCAATCGTCGGATCTCCTCTCGAAGGGCTCTTTGCTCTTCCAGAATGAGTTGTTGATCCTCTTTCATGGCATTCAGTTGAGTCTGGAAGGCTTTCATCATCTCTAGCATTTGCAGCTCAAAAGGGGTAGGAGTATGAGGCAGTTGTGTCCCTTCCCGCGCTGCGGGCTCCTTAGTGCCCTGATCATCATCGGACTCCCCCGAATCCCCATCCCCGCGACCTCGCTTGGCGACGATCTTCCTGCTAGCATTCTCCAAACTCGCCTTTGTGAGGCGATTCCCATGCCCCAAAGTGTCCTCACTCAGCGCAGCGGGAACTCGTTGAGCCTGGCATAAGGCAGTAATCAAGCATGGGAAAGGCATGCCCCTCTTCTGTGACACCAAGCTGGCATAGGTGGAAATAGTGTCATAAATGTGCTGTCCTAAGTCAAATTTAATCCCCTTGGAGATAGCATAGTAGACTCGGAGATAAAGGATAGAAACCGAGTGAGGCTAGTGGATGGAAATAGACTCCTCGACCCCTACTGATGCAGGTACCAAGCGTCCCTTTGTAAATCCCGATTCTTATAGTGCGGATGTATGACATTAAGGGAATCGTGGAGTTCTGGCTTCAAATCCCATTGGAGTACCTCCCGGTCCGGAAAGAAAGCCCCTGCACTGGATGCCATAGGGACGGCCCTAGTACTGCTGATCCCCAAGTAGTTTTCCACCACCTCCTTATTGAACTTAATTCTCTTCCCTGCGACCCTGGTGTGGTAATAATCAAGCGATCCCTCATAACCAATTTCCTTGTTGAATTGAGTGTAGAACTTGAACATGAGCGAGGGGTTTCCAAAAGGAAGATCACTTGCAAACTTTACCCAGCCGAACTCTACGAAGCGAGCCCAAATGGTCGAGGAGCAATGATTATGTCAACGCTCCGCATTTCTTGAAAGTCCTCTAGGAGGAATAGTCGCTCCTTAATGCATAACTTAGATTGAATCTTCTCACTATGGGGTTCAGAAGATGATTCCCCCGCCACCTGCTTACCCTTCTTGGTTGGTGGAGCCATAGAAAATCCTGTAAAAGAAATGAGTGAATTAGTCGAGCAGGATAGTAATTTAAAAAAATGTACTCAAGCAAGTGAAGCTCATTGTTCAAGTCCCAATTTTGAGATTCAAAGTCGGCATGAAGAGCACAAATAACTTTACCATGAGAGGAAGTAAAACATGTAACATAATGTGCAATTAACCGATTTGGCTTCAATGTCAAGCAAGTGAAAAAAATAGGCACAAGAGCAATATCCTAACCATGTTCCGCAGGAGGGTACAATCCATTAGCCAACACTCCAAATGCAACGTGATGCATGTTTTAAAAAATTCATGGGACAATTTCCATTTAGACAAACCAAAACCAAGATGTAGAGGCACAACTTAGGCCAATGTGGAGTCAAAAATTGGAACTCATAACCTAATTATCCATTAATTTATATCAAGCAACGGGGAATATGCAATTTACCCTTTCCACTTCATGAATTCATCAAGCTCAAACACCATGCTTTCCCTTCAAATGAACTCGTATCATGGCATCTATACACTTATACGAGCATAATAAAGAGATTTGAATCGAAATTTTAAGGAAACAAACACCTCAAACTCTCCTAGACATTTTATCGAACACTTGGAGTGCAAACTTAGTGGTGATGCCATTGTAGTAAAAATATATAAAAGCTATGTCCCAAATCACAAACACACTCTACAATGCACAGCCAATCATTAGAAAGGAAAAAAAAATCACGAAGCCCATGTAAATTGAAACTTAACCCACGCCACAAAGAGAGGAAAAAGAGGAGAGATTTCATACATTTAAAACCTTGTGAAGAGGAATGGGTGTGATGGATGCGATGGATGTTTTAAAAAGACTTCGTTATAAATGAAAATATTGGTGTGAAATGGAAGAATTTTCGTAAGAGAGTCGTGGGAGGTTTGCGGAGAAGAAGGGAATACTTGTGAGAGGTTATGCGTTTTTTTCCTTTTTAAATTCGAATGATTCGCAAATTACGGCCGTGAAGATGTGTCTTACGGCCGTAACGAGGCCACTGATTTTTTATTTTTTTTTAATAATAATAGGTGAATGAAAGACTAAAATAAAATAAAATAAAATAAAAATGACCAAAAATGAAAATAAGAAAATAAAGAGTTGATGGGGGTAAAGAAACGCCCCTCTCGGGTTGCCTCCCGAGCAACGCCATTGTTTACTATCGTTGGCTCGACTGTGTCCGTGCGGGACTAGAGCCCCTTATTGTTGTTTTCCAGTGCAATTACCTCCAAGTTTTCAGTTTGAAATCCCTCATAATACGGCTTGAGACGGTGCCCATTGACCTTGAACTGTTTATTCGTTCTCAAGCTCCTAATTTCGACTGCACCAAGCGGAGATACATTAGTAACAACAAAAGGACCAATCCAATGAGAACGAAGCTTACCTGGGTGCAATTTGAGCCGGGATTGAAACAATAACACTTTCTAGCCCTCACGAAAGCTTTTTCGAGAGATGCGTTGATCATGGAATGCTTTAGTTCTATCTTTATAGATCATTGCATTCTCGTAAGCCTCATTCCGGATTTCATCCAATTCTTGCAATTGAAGCTTCCTATGATCTCCTACTGCTCCCCAATCCATATTGCATTGCTTGATGGCCCAGTATGCTTTATGCTCGAGTTTCACAGGTAAATGGCATGGCTTTCCAAATACCAACCGGTATGGAGACATACCTATCGGCGTCTTGTAAGCAGTTCGGTAGGCCCATAAAGCATCATCTAGTCGAATGCTCCAATCCTTCCGGCCTGGACGAATTGTTTTCTCTAAAATGGACTTCACTTCCCTGTTGGAGATTTCTGTCTGCCCGCTAGTTTGGGGGTGATACGGGGTGGATACCCGGTGCATCACTCCATATTTCTTTAACAAGGCTTCAATGGTTCGGTTGCAGAAGTGCGTCCTTCTGTCACTAATCATTGCTCGGGGTATTCCGAACTGCTAAAAATGTTAGCTTTCACAAAATCTGCAACAACCTTAGCGTCATTAGTAGGGGTGGCCTTCGCCTCCACCCATTTTAAAACATAATCAACAGTTAGAAGAATGTAGTTACAACCAAATGATGGGGGAAAGGGTCCCATGAAATCAATGCCCCAAACATCAAAAACCTCACATACAATTATGGGGTTTTGAGGCATTTGATCTCGTTGGGATAAGTTACCTGTTCTGATGTGATCCAGACCAGGCGTCGAAGGGCGAAGTCGAGCCATAAACAATATGACAGTGATCTACGTGCAAAACGGAGCAAGTTCCGTGTTGGGGTCGAGCCGAGAAGGCGAAAGGATCGAGCCGAGGCAGGAAATCAAAAGAAAACAGGCAGAACGATTGTTACGGCCGCAAGCTATCCCTCACGGCCGTAAAACTGAAATTGACATCTTTTACGGCCGTAACACATTCATCACGGCCGTAACACTCTCAGGCAAAAACAGACAGAATGATCATCACGGCCGTAAGCTATGTATTCACGGCCGTAACTCAAGATTTCCAGATTTTGCGGATTTTTAATTAATTTATTTCCTTTTATTATTTTTGGTTATTTTCCTAGTTTAGAATTTTAGTATAATTAGAATTCTATTTTGAGTAATTAGATGCTAGGTTTTCTTGCTTATTTATACGCTTTTCATCATTGTAAACAGAGACAAGTTTGATTTGAGATTAATAAAATTTGTGAGAGGATTCTCCAAAATTGAGAGGTTGAGTTATTCCATTTTTCTTGAACTTATCAAAGATCCGTTCTTTGTGGCGTTCTTCCAGCAAACTTATCAAATATTCGCAAGAATATTTGCGGCGTTTCCAAATTCGATACTTATCAAGGAAATTGACAAGTCCTTGTGGCGTTCACCAATCTTGGTTCTTCAATCCGCATCGTCATAAATTGCGTCGTGATTGTCGGGTCAAGACTTTACCGTCGTTCTATCCTTATTTTTCGTTGTTTGTCTTGTGTCGATCTGATTTAGATCTTTCCTAGGTTTTAATTATCGTTATTCCGCGTTTTCGACGAGATTCCCCGACCGGGATCGCGTCATGTTCTTTGGCAATTATCGCAAGACTTACAGAAAATGTATGCATCCTTGAAAATGGTCAGCCAAAGGAACCCGCTTTCCAATACCTTTTGTGCTGTTCTTCTAGGCCCAAAGTGGCCACCGCACGCATATGAATGGCAAAAGGTAAGGATTGGTTGGTATTCTGATTCGGGCACGCACCTTCTAATGATTTGGTCGGGGCACCTTTTCCACAGGTATGGGTCATCCCAAATGTAATATTTAGCATCGCTTCTCATCTTATGCTTTTTGCCTGCGAAAAACCAGTAGGAATTAGTTTAGAAGTCATGTAATTAACCAAATCAGCATACCATGGGGGATTGCTTCGATAGCAAATAAACCCTCATCTGAGAAGGTTTCATGCAGAGGTAGGTCGTCTTCGGGTTTCACTACCCTGCTAAGATTGTCGGCAACTACATTTTCGGACCCCGTCTTATCCTTGATCTCCAAGTCAAATTCTTGTAATAAGAGTATCCAGCGGATGATTCTTGGCTTTGCATCCTTCTTTACAAATAAGTGCCTTAATGCTGCATGGTCTGTAAAAATAATTACTTTAGAACCCAATAAATAAGGACGAAATTTTTCTAAAGCAAATACCACAGATAGAAGTTCCTTTTCAGTGGTGGTATAGTTTGATTGGTCCTGATTCAGGGTTTGGGAGGCATAGTAAATCACATGGGCCGCTCTCCCAACCCGTTGCCCTAAGACTGCTCTCACTGCATAGTCATTGGCATCACACATTATTTCGAATGGAAGATCCCAGTTCGGAGGTTGAATGATCGGGGGCGTAGTCAGCCGCTCCTTCAGTTGGTCAAAGGCCTTTTTGCACAGCTCGGTGAATTCAAAATGGTACATCATTTTGCAACAAATTGCACAGTAGTGATGCAATTTTGGAAAAGTCCTTGATAAATCTACGATAAAAACCTGCATGCCTGAGAAAAGATCATATATCCCACACATTGGCGGGGTAAGATAATGCAAATATGATGTCCACCTTAGCCTTATCAACTTCTATCTCCTTTTCCGACACTACATGACCTAACACAATTCCTTTATCTACCATAAAATGGCATTTCTCCCAATTTAGGACTAATTTAGTGTCAATGCATCGTTTCAAAATTAATGACAAATTCTCCTAGCATGCATCAAATGAGTCACCCCACACACTAAAATCATCCATGAACACCTCTATAATTTGTCCTATGTATTCAGAAAAAATGATCATCATACAACGTTGGAATGTTGCGGGAGCATTACACAAGCCGAAGGGCATACATCTATATGCAAACGTGCCAAATGGACAAGTAAATGTGGTTTTCTCTTGATATTCTGGAGTAATGGCAGTTTGAAAATATCCAGAGAAATCATCTAAAAAACAATAATGTGAATGGCCAGCTAATTTTTCTAACATTTGATCCATGAAGGGAAGGGGAAAGTGATCCTTTCGAGTGTCAGCGTTTACCTTCCTGTAGTCAATGCATACCCGATATCCAGTTTGGACTCTAGTCGGTACAAGTTCTCCATCCTTGTTTTCTACCACCGTTACTCCATATTTCTTGGGCACCACTTGTACTGGACTGATCCACTTGCTGTCTGAAATTGGGTAAATCATCCCTGCTCCTAACAGCTTTAAAATTTCTTTCTTCACCACTTCCATCATTGCTGGATTTAGCCTCTGCTGAGCCTGTCTCGATGGTTGAGCTCCTTCCTCAAGCAATATACGATGCATGCAGATTGACGGGCTGATTCCCTTGATATCTGCAATGGTCCAACCAATCGCCTCCTTGTGCTCCCGAAGGACCCGAACCAGTTTATCTTCTTCAACTTTGGTGAGGTTGGATGAAACAATTACGGGAAGCGTGTCTTCATCACCAAGAAATACATATTTCAGATGGGCGGGTAGAGACTTCATTTCCACCACTAGGGCCTGCAAAATAGAAGGTAGCAATTTGTTAGGATAGTCCGTTAGCTGAATAGTTTTGACAGCATACCTGCGTGGTGCGGGTCCCAGTGAATTAAGTGCAGCAATTCCATCCTGCAGTTCCTTGCTCATGCCTAATTCGTTGTCATCATTTTGCCTTAACGATTCCAAAATGGCTATTTTTAGCTCATCCCTGCAATTTAACTCAAAGACTTTCTGCACTGCAAGAGTAATGACATTAATAGAGTAGGCAGCACACATATCATTGGGATGTTTCATTGCATCGTAAATATTAAATTGCACCACCTCCCCATTGAATTCCATGGTCAACACCCCTTTTCTCATGTCAATTATGGTTTGGGACGTCCACAAAAATGGTCTTCCTAACAATATAGGGGTAGAGTTAGGGGAGTGATCATCATTCATATCTAGCACGTAAAAGTTCGCCGGAAACACCAACCCTCCTACCTGCACTAACACATCCTCAACTACCCCGTCTGGATATGCATTGGAATGGTCGGCTAGTTGGATGATAACATTTGTTTTAGCCATTTTGGTAAGGTTTAACGCAGTGTAAGTAGATCTAGGCATTACATTGATGGATGCTCCTAAGTCTATCAGTGCATGATCTACCTTGGTGTTACCTATTTGACCTGGCACAGTAAACATACCTGGGTCCTTACACTTAGGAGGCAATTTTCTCTGAAATAGGGCTGAAACGCTTTCCCCCATTCTTACCTTCTCGTTCCCCACCAGTTTCCGTTTGTTAGTGCATAGATCCTTTAAAAACTTTGCATACCGGGGGACTTGCTTGATGGCATCCAATAGCGGAATATTGATTTCAACCTTCCTAAACAATTCCAAAATCTCCTTTTCTTTGCCCTCCTTGGTTGCCCTTGCTAACCTGCTAGGGAAAGGTGGAGGTGTTAGTTTAACATTTAAATGGGAGTCAGTTTTTACTTGAGAGTTTTGCGAAGTGTCGTTTCTCTTCCCAACTCCTTCCTTTTCATCTTCCTCCCTTTCAGGTACAACCAGTTCCATTCGCGGACCCTCAACTTCCTTTCCACTCCGGAGAGTTATGACGCTCACGTTTTTGGGATTCACCTCGGGCTGCGATGGTAACTTCCCTCCAGATTGTGCCTCCAATCTATTTATGGCAGTGGCCATTTGGCTCATTTGATTTTCCAAGTTTTGAATGCTGGATTTGGCATCCTGTTGGAATTGCATTGTGTTAGTTGCCAACATTTTTACCATATCTTCGAGAGACATACCTGAATTTTGAGGTTTTTGTTGATATTGCCCCTGTGGTTGGAAAGTCCATTGCTGCTGGAATTGTCCTTGTGGCTTGTTTGGAGTAAAACCCGGGGGTTTGTTATTTCCGTAGCTCAAGTTAGGGTGATCTCTCCACCCGGGGTTGTATGTGTTGGAGTGCGGGTTGTACTACTGTCTTTGGAAAGGTAAACCTCCTGCAGCATTTACCCGTTCATTGTTTTCTTCTTGCAACACCAGACAGGTATCCGTTGGATGTCCAAAATTTGAACAGATTCCGCATGCTTTGACCTGATTCGAGTTCCCTACAGCAAGTTGCTTAACGAGATTTGTTAGTTCATATAATTGACCTTCGATATTGGAACTACTTACCTCGTTCACACGGCGAACTTGCAAATCCCTGCTTAAGTTGAATTGCTGAGTGTTCTTCGCTATGTTGGAGATTAAAGCCCGTGCTTGTTCTGGTGTCTTGTCCATTAACGCACCTCCACTTGCAGCGTCTATCATGCTTCTATCCATCGGCGCTAGACCTTCGTAGAAATATTGCACCAAGAGTTGCTCGCTAATCTGATGATGGGGGCAGCTAGAGATGAGCTTCTTGAAACGCTCCCAATACTCATACAATGTTTCGTTGTTGTTCTCACGCACCCCACATATCTCCTTTCTGATGGTACCAGCTCTCGAGGCAGGGAAGTATTTTTCCAAGAAAAGTCATTTCATGTCGTTCCAAGTAGTAACTGTTCCCGATGGTAGACAATAAAGCCAGTCGGTGGCGGCATCCTTCAATGAGAATGGGAAATCTCTCATTTTTATTTGCTCCTTGGTAATGCCCGTGGGTCTCATACTGTCGTAAACCACATGAAACTCCTTTAGGTGTCTATACAGATCTTCACCAGGGTTCCCTCAAAAAGTCGGTAACAAGTGGATGAGCCCAGATTTATGCTCAAAAGTTTTTCCTTCTTCCACCGTTGGAAACGTAATACACAATGGCTGCTGAGCAACATCGGGCGTAACCAGTTGTTTAAGAGTTCTGTTGTTGATGTTATTAGCTGCCATTTGTCGTGCTGCTCTCCTTTGTTGTCGAAAAGTTCTCTCGATTTCTGGGTCAAAATAAAAAAGTTCAAAATTAGTTGACCGAGTTTTAAACATATAAGCAAAGAAGCAAAAAGATTTTTTTTTTTGAAAAATCATAGAAATAAAGTGAAGATAAAAATAAAAAGATTAAAATAAAATGCAGAAAAAATAAAATTCTGATTGATTAAACACTAAATTGGTTAACCGTTCCCCGGCAACGGCGCCAAAAATTTGGTACGCGTCGTTACGCACCGAAATTTAATTAAATATCTTACTTACAAATCACCAAATTTAATTGTAATAGTGGAAGTAAGAGTCGATCCCACAAGGAACGGGAACTAAATTAGTGGTATGTCAATCAGAATAGATGGGGGGTTTTTGAGTTCAAATATTATAAATGACTTGAAAATAAAATGAAAACGTAAATTGGATAGAATATAAATCAATTATTGACAAATCCTAGTTCTCAGGTTCAGTTGTATTTTATCACAATGTTATCACTTTTCGAGTAACGCGAGTTCAATTTCTTCTTTGATTTATCACCCGTAAATAGTTAATAAGCTCTAACTATTTCAATTCTCCCTTAGTTGCATTTAATTAGAATAAACTCTCTAATCAAACATTATCCATTGAATAACCTAAAATAAGCTCTTTAGATTTAAGACAACAACTATATAATATTTGAGAAGAATTATGGTGAATTAGATTATTAGTCACACAAGCTCGTGACAATTAACCTAAGTTGGAATTTCCTATGGAAATAATAAATTCTCACTTGCTACTATGATTTGAACAAAAAGGCGATTACAGATCCAATCATTCAAAATAGCAAATCTCAATGCAAAAAATTAAACGATAAGGCCTTAATCAAATAAAGTATTGCATCGATTGAATTAAAAACGCATAAAAATCCAACAATCAAAATAAATAATTTTGAACTACGTTACTAGTTTGGAAAAGTGATGAACAAAGTAATTAAAACACAACGTCCCCTTTTGAACTAGGTGGAGAACTTAGCCGCTTAAAGCCATGAAGAATTCCAGAATTTTTCGCTCTTGATTCACCTTCTCGAGTCTCTTTATTTATCTTCCACGCTCTAAGCAAGCCGCTCTTCCTTTAGCAATTTTTTCACACATTTTTATGTCATGAAATTCCCTTTTTATAGCCACAATTTTGTGCCATAACTTTGGGCTCAAGACATACCAAAATTATGGAAAGAATAAAAAAAGGAAATTCTTGACGAATAAGTTACGGTCGTGAAAAATCATTTATGGCCGTAACTTGGTTTCTGCTGATTTTTCATGTTTTGAGGTTACTGCCGTAACCTTTGGGTTTACAGCTGTAAACTAGGTTCTGCTGATTTTTGCACCATTGAAGGTTACGGCCGTAACTCGTGTTGTGCTCTCTTTTTTTTTGACAATGCCATGAAATGTTTACGGTCGTGACCTCCTTTGCTGCGACCGTAACTTATTTGCATCCAAGGTCCTCAATCTTCAGTTTTAAGTGCATTTTGGTCCTTTTTTCTTCTTTTCTCTTCCTTTAAGATCCTATACAACATACAATATAAAATGCATTAATAATACTTAGATATGATCAAATTGTTGCTAGTCTAAGGTTATAAGTGCTTAAAAGAAATGTTAATAGAGCACTTATCGTCTATTAAGCATGCAATACCTTTATCAGTAGTTCCATCATTTTTTTCTTCTCATTATTGACTGATGGCTTATTCAATTTTTATACCTCCTGTAATGTATTCTTAGATAACCTTATCTGAAAAATTGGAGTTGGGAAAATTTCTTATTTTATGTGTGTGTATAGTGCATCATCAATCCATTAAAGCAACAGAAAAAGAATGATAAATATTATTTGGAAATTTATACAAATTTTAGAATCAAAATGAAAATAATCAATTAGAATCTGGCACACAAAGAATGTTGATCATGCTTGTGAAGTTATAATTCAGAACGGTATTTGATCCTAAATATTTGAGAAAAAAAGAGATGCATTTGACATAGGTTCCCTACTAAAAATATGATTATTCAAGTCATAAAAGATATCATATTTAGCCTATGTTTGATGTACATTATTTGGTAAAAAAATTGTTTTGAATAGTGACTGATGTGATGTTGTGTAGTTGAAAATGAAAGAAAAGTTTTGAATTTATATGTAGTATATTTTACTGTTAAAATGTATGGTTAAAATTGAGTATTGTAGAAAAATGAATTATTTATAATTTACGTCAAAGAGAGACTTAATTAAAGTATAGTTTGATTAGGGAAATTGCTATGAAATATGTGCTATTCAAATTTCTGTCTCAAAAAAATTGATTTATAGTGCAATGAATTGCAAAAGACATGCCCAAACCTTTGAATTGATAGAACCACCACAAATCATCTCAAGTTTTGCTACAACCTAATGAGATGTAATCATCGATTTGACACAACAAAAGCAATAAGGTCATGTCATCGTGATTTCTTTTAAATGTCGACATAGTAAACACATGAGATAAATGAGTTCAGAAACAAAGTCGGTAAAATGGGTCAAGGTGTACAAAATACAAGAAAATATTTACAAATTATTTACTCATGGTCATTGTTGTGCATGCTTCTTTTGAGCAACTTTTTTGCAAATAGCGTTCATTCGATGTGACATTCTTATAACATGTAAAAACAAAAAATGCACATTAAAATTCGAACACAAGATAAAGATATTTACATATAAACAAGTTTAAGACATAAAGAAATTGTATTTTTAGTAAACTGCACTTTAGAATTCCAATATAAAAAAGTTACAAAAATAAGAACTCAACTTGATTGGAAAAACAAATTTACACACATGCATGCATGACTTTAAATATTGACTTTCAGAACAAAGAAGTGAATCTTCGTAGAACTATTTTTTTGAATGTGATGAGAATACAATCAGCGTCAAATCAATATTTGACAAAGAAATCTAAAATTGGAATATGAATGATTGAGAATGAAATGCTTGAAAAGTGGTTATACACACAAACACCGATTAAACATAGGATAAATGGGTTAATCGCCTAATTGGTCACTGAAGTTTAAATTTTTTTCCGCGGGATCACCGAACTTCAAAAGTTTCTCCGTTAGTCACTAAAATTTACAAAATGTAATATCATCTATCACTCGATGAGTAACGGGAAAACTTTTGAAATTCAGTGACCCCGTGAAATTTTTTTGAAGTTTGGTGACTAGTGAAAAAAATTTGAAGTTCAGGGATTAAAATGGAAACCTTTAAAATAAAGTGATTATTGGGGAGACTTTTGAAGTTCAGTGACCCTGAAATCTTCTTGCCTTCGTATTTTTTTAGTTTTTTTCTTTCTTTTTCATTTTTTGTACTCTTACCCATGATTTTGTTCTTTAAAATCACCACACATATAAGAAATAATAGTTTTTATCCCAGGGATAAGTGACAATGTGTAGACCTTTCTAATTTCAAAAAAGCAAACAGATAACCAAAAAAAGTGAAACAAGCACAACTAGCATTGTTTAAATCTTTGCTTGAATTCAGGAGGATTGCACATAAGCAATTGAATTTGGTTTTCAGTCTAAGAATTTGTTAAGACCTCTTTTATGGTTAACTCTACTAGCCGTATGACATTTTCAAATGTTGCTTCAGTTTCAATCGCCTTCGATGTTTATAAGGCCAGCAAAAAACCCTGGCAATTATTTTGAGATAAGAAGTTATATTCTTTTCTCTAAGTTTGACGATACTAGGGATCATAAAATTATGAGGTAGAAGTACAGAAAAAGAAAGAAAATGACTAAAAATACATAAAATTTTATAAAATTGTGGTTAATTACCTGTTGGTCATTGTACTTTATGTTAAGTTTTCAGGGGTCACTGAACATTGGTCCAACCAAAGTTAAAATAAATTTTCTTGATCTGCATATATCGATACATTGTATCGATACATGTATTGATACCACCAGAACTTGTATTTAAATTGTAATCCAAATTTCCAATTTTCACATCCAAACTTTATTACTACATGAAGAAGAGATATTTTAAGCCACACAGATAAATTATCCTGCAAATTTAGTTGTTATCGAATTATCCTCTTTTCACTAAAAAATCTAATTTGATCAGTGCATCTGTGAGTATCGATACATCACAAAATACAGTTATTACCTGCAATTTAAAATTTGTGCCAAAGTTCGATAAATGATTCTAACTGCTTGTATCGATACATATATTCAAAATGATACTCATTAAGGTACAAAACATCCATTTACATATATAAAAACTGATGCGAACCCCCATGATATATTGACCAAAAATTTTCACAACTATTTGAATCGAACCTAAGAAAGCTAAAATGGTAAAATAAATGATAAAACAACTTAACACAAGTTTAAATCTAACCAAAAATTTATTGATTAAAGAACCAAGCCCAATAGGTATCAACTAAACAAATTTCAAAGTGGCAGAAATAAATAACAATACAAGAATAATATACTCAAAGTGTAGTTAATTAATTTTCAAGAAGATACAAAATCAAAGGAGGTTTAACTTTACCTCAAATGAACATCTCAAGAGGAGTATTCACAATGAACATCACAAGTTAATGTTTCTAAGGTTTTTGGAAGTCTATTTATAGTACATGGAATAAAGGAAATTAGAAAAATAAAGAAAGCCCAAAAATAGGTTGAAAACTCGCGAAAATCTGTCTTCTGAACTTCCACGCGATCGCTGGGGCAAACCCTCACGATCGCGTGGAGATTGCAAAAATTCATTGCCTCCGAAACTCCCGCGATCGCGCACTTGTTTTGTCTCGCGATTGCTCAAGCGACCTATAACGACCCCAAAATCTGACTAATTTTTTTTTTTTCACATGGATATTAATATCTTCAAACTGATATGATCCGGACCAGGCATCGAAGGGCGAAGTCGAACCATCGACAATATGACAATGATCTGCGTGCAAAACGGAGCAAGTTCCATGTTGGGGTCGATTCGAGAAGAGGGACGGATCAAGCCGAGCCGAGTAAACGAAGTTATTAGGGCAGAAAATCCATTTCGACCGTAATGGATGACCTTCACGGCCGTAACCCATACATTCACGATCGTAAATCATGTTATCACGGCCGTAACCAATTATCGAAGAAAAATGAAGAACTTCAGCAGAACGAGGCTTACGGCCGTAAGGTCATCCATTACGGCCGTAACATTCAAAAAAGGGGCATTTCACGGCTGCAAGATATTTGTCACGGCCGTAACTGATGGTGCAGTTTTGGATCAGAGAGGCCTTTACGGCCGTAAAAGAATTATTCACGGCCGTAAATGAGTAGCGGCCAGATTTTCCGGATTTTTAATTATTTTATTTCCTTTTTTGCTTTTTTGGTTATTTTCCTAATTTAGTGTTTTAGTATAATTAGAATTCTATTTTGAGTAAATTAGCGGCTGGGTTATTTTGGTTATTTATATTCTTTACCATGATTGTAAACAAACTGTTTGAGTTTGAGTTTATGAATTAAATTGAGAGAGAGGATTCTCTTGTTAAAGGTTGAGTTTTTCCCTTTTGTTTCGAACTTATCAAAGATCCGTTCTTTGTGGCGTTCACCGAACAAACTTATCAAGGAATTGACAACCCTTGTGGCGTTCACCAATCTTGGTTCTTCAATCCGCATCGTCATTAATTGCATCGTGATTGTCGGGTCAAGGTTTTACCGTCAAATCTATCTTTTAATTTTCGTTATTTTCTTCGTGTTCTTGTTATTTTCACGTCAAGTCTGATTTAGATCTTTCCTAGGTTTTAATTGTGTTATTTCCGCGTGTTTGTCGAGATTCCCCTACTGGATCTCATCACAAACTGAACTATCTACATAGTTACAGCGTGCTATTAATATCATACCTATTTTGCTTTTCGATTTAAAATCTTCCAATAGTATTGATATCAATTTGTTAATTCTATGTTTACAGTATTTCTTGGTTACCAGTATCATATCATCATAATTCAATTTCTTATTTCAATTATTCAGATTTTAATTCATATCAAACCATTCCATTTAATATCATAAACTTCATAACATTAACTTGGAGCCTTTCAAACACACATGTTTTCCCTTTACATAGCACATTATCTCCCCTATCATACTTTTATCTGGTCACCCTATTAACAAAAGACTAGGGTGATTTACAAGGGTGATCATACAAAAACAACTTGGATGTCTTATACAAAATATCCCTTCTAACATGCTAAGGGAAAAGCTACCATATAAAAATCTAGTCAATTCTACATCTCATATGATGAAGAAGTAAGTTCCCTTAGGCTCTAAGGTTATCGCATCATAGGCATGCATCACCTTGTACATTCTTTCCTTAATATATAACCCGGGGAAGCGAGGGAAGTGGCTCCAAACTTCTATTTTGGTAATAATATGATACTCTGTCCCATCCCTTGATGTTCTCCACCAAGTTCTTATTACTTCATGCGTTTCTCTGTCCATTACCTATATTAGTCATAAAAGACTTGTAAGCAGTGAAGCTTAGTGAGTAAAAGTAGGAACAATTATGCATAATTCATGGAGTGAATTAACTTTACCTCTGAATTTTGAATCTTACCTTGCATATGTAAGTGAATATGGTACAAAAATCTGATATGAGTATCTTAGTAACTTCACAAGAGTTAAATATACCAAGTAATGCCACAATAACTTATCTTAACAAATAATCACATAAGAAGCATTAAAAACTCTTTCTCATTCCATATTTTCTCCAATCTTACTGATTTACTAATGCTTAAAATTCTCACCTTCAATTCAAATTAAACAAGTATGAAAATGATGTATAAAAATGCCATGCATAATGGTACACATTCTTTCATTCATTTTTCTTCTATTTTCTTTATTTGAATATGATGCATGTACCATTTATATACTTTTCTTTCTTTATTCTCTTGGGCCCTTCCCTATTAGGGTTGTACACCCACGCGCAAGAGTGCTTAATCAAGCACAAGGTCACTAGAGTGTTCTTTACACTCACGAGCTTATTAACTCGATTCTTCTTCTTTCTTTCTAGAGCAATTTGCTCCCAATCATACTAGCTCGAACGTTTCTTTCTTCTATGGACATCTAATAGCACGTGACCTCAATTAGAGACTTTCTCCCTAGGTGTACTACCTAAATAGGGACCTTTTTATAGATTTAAAATCTTTCTTTATTTATGATTCCTCTTTCACACATGTAATGCTCATGTATATAAATGTTATGATGCAAGTATTAACCATTACTATCATTATCATAATATCCTTGTGTTCCACAAAACATCTAGCTGAAATAAAGATGCTAAAAATAAAGCAAGAAGATTTCTCCAATTATGGTAGGCTGAGTATATATTTTAGGTAAAGATCTCAGCCGAATTCCTTTCCTGTTTAAAACTTCTAGTTTTCTTTTATACATCCTCCGCTTTAGCTAAATCACTCTAAGTTTTAACCATTATATTCTGCATTTCTCAATGTACATGTAACATTTTCTAAATACATGCATGTGATCCTTACTTAGTACTACATACTAATAGGTTATTTCTCTAAATTGGTTCTCTTGAATCATACCTAATGACAAACAATACTTAAATTGAAAGAATAATCATCTTTACTCATACAATCAAACTTTATTGGAATTAAAATTTCATTTCACTTTCATTTTGTTGCAAGTTGAAATTTTCAGATTTTATAATCATCATAGAATCAGCTTTTTGAAACATGCATTACTTAGATAGAGTAACTCATGGTATAATTTATATTCTGTAATTCAATAATTCAATCATTAACATCTTTCTCGGGGCATAAATTGAAATTTCCAGTTAAACATAGAGTTTTTGATGTTAAATGAAAATCTGGACAGCAACATTAAAACCATATACAAATTTTTTTATCCTATAAACTTCATCCCTTAATCAGTCAAGTAATTTCATAAATAAGATTAAACACTACAAGATCTTACTTAAGTGTTAGAATAACTCATATTAAGCATGAATCCACATAAAATAAGTCAGAACCAGCACCCAACATAGAAAAGAAACTATCTACTTTACTCACCTTAAATTGATTTCTTCTTAGAATTGCTAGCATGAAATTTATAATTTCATAGATATAAAAATCAAGTTAATAATTCGATGAACCAAAGCTTAAATAAAGCATTTAATTTAGATAATAATGCTGTTTGATAATCATTATCAGTACTGCCAGAATTTCAATTTTTCCAGTAACAGGTTCGGATGCTACTAGTAGCACCCAATTCTGCAGATTTTGAAAATCGAATTCTGTGTTGATTCCATTCGATTTTTGGTAGTATATGAGTGTATAAGTGATGAATTTCTTAATTATTTAAGTATTCATAACTTATACATTCATGGGTTAAAGGAATCCTATGAAGAATTTGATGAATTTCATAAGAATTCTAAGTTTTGAAAGTGGACTGGTTCCAATTGGTTCGATCGATCTCAGCAGTGGTTCTGGGTTAGAGGATTACCATACTGAAGATATATATATATATATATATATATATATATATATATATATATATATAGGACCTTAGTTTTAGGATATGTTTGGTTGAGTTCCCATGTCACATTTCTACTTATTTAATACTTCATGTTATATTTATGTTAATTCAACGGTTATTTGTACGAATATTTATCGAGCTTGTTTCCTGTTCAAATTATCACTGCCAAACAGGTCCTAATGAAATCTGGTGAAGTGGGACAGGTGTCCAACTCATTCCTTATTTTAATAGAAAAATTCCCAGATTTCTTATTCCATATAGTCACTTTTAGGCTAGTATTTGAAGGTCGAAACGGGGTCCGTTTTAACCATTCTTTATACCGTTGAAAAGTTCATATTACCAGCTTTGTAACGGTCATACATGCAAAGAGAATGGACCAATACACAGTTCGGACTAGAACTCCAATGTAGCGATCAAGAAATTTTCACGTATTAAATAATTATTTTAAATTAGGAAAAGTGTGCTGCTGCAATCTCACCCATTTATAAGTTAAAGTTATGACGTGTTCGTCTAGCTGAGTCGAGAAATATCGAGTTCAAATCAATTTTAAAATAAGTTCCGAGTTTCTAAAATTATATTATTTTATTTATTTATTTATTTATTTTATTCTTTTCAAAATCGTTTTAAATTCCAAATTTCGTTAAGCTCATTTTATCATATCCATTTCTCCTACTCAATTGATGCACGCGTATTATTTCCTCGAATTTCATGTCTTGCTTGTCAAGATTTCCATAATATCCCATCAACTCATCCTTCCACCAACTACATCAATCCCATACCCTATCAATTCTCATACTCTACATCACCACCCACACTCCAACACCAATTCTTCACAAACCCACTCTCACATCACCAGCTTCTTCCTCTGCACGCCCACCTCCAGCAACCAAGCTTCAAGGTAAGGACTTCCCCAACCCTCGACAGCCATCTTCCTCACGCAGCCACCACCACTCACCGCCAAAACCGCCACCTCCATCTCCTTTGCCCAATCGAACCTCACCGCCAACCACCATAATAGGCTGCCTTCAACATTCATCACACGCATCACAACTAAAACCGACCACAACCTACTGCAAACTCACAAACCGATCTCCTCCATAGCCACGGCCAATCCACCATCAACACCACCACAACACCACCACATCATCATCATCCTCATCACCTCGAACACCCATGGCTAGCCTCCATCTTCAACACCACAATTGATACTCAAGCTCCACTGCACCAAACTTCAGCCTCCACAGAACCGGCCCCCATTCACCAACCACCACCCATTCCAAACCGCCACTATCGACGGCCAAAACCTCCCCAAACTCAGTTCAAAAATCAAACCAAAACCCAAGAAGATCAAGAAATTATCCATTACCTACCTCAATCGCCGGTTCTTCGCCGAAAAACCCAACTCCAAGCCTCGTTTTTGGCCTCGATTTCGCACATAATCTTGACCAAAATCCGTCAAAACCTGAACCCTTCCCTTGCCACCGCTCATCCGCCTCCTGCAGGCGACGTTTCGCCGGCACATCGCCGGCTACAGACCGCCTTGCGCAGAGGGCAGCTCCAGTCGCGAACTCCTCTCTCTCTCTCTCTCTCTCTCTCTCTCTCTCTCTTGTCGCTAATCTGAATGGGAAGGTAAGAGAGAAATTTGGTTTTTAACATTTTTTATTTTTTTTGGAAATTGCAGCCTAGTCCCCCAAGTTTTAAAGTTATGTATTTCAATCCCTTTAGTTTTGAAACTAATCATTTCAGTCCCTTTAGTTTTTAAATAGTTTTAAACAATCCCTTCATTTTAAAATCAATTATTTCAATCTCTGCAGTTTAATATCCGTTTTGAGTTGCAACCCAAGTTTTGAAAATTTACATTTTAGCCCCAAAGTTCCCAATGTTTCATTTCGGCCCATGATTTCAAATATTTAAAGTTCTATTCCTTAATTTTAAAAATCTGTCATTTTAGCCAGAAAATCTTAATAGCATTTTTAAATGAATCCTTAAATTTTCGAAAAACTCCATTTTAGTCCCCAAGTTTTAAAAGTATTCATTTTAGTCCTTCAACTTTCAAAATCATCAACTTCAGTCCCCAAATTTTAATTTATCATTTTTAAACTATAAATTTCAAAAGACTAATTTAATTTATTTTTCTAATTGGCTAGACGAGTCGTACGGAGATTTAAAAGATTGAAGTCATTCCCGCTCAACCACACTCGTTAAGTTTTAAGGTAGACTCGCCCCTATTATTTGATTTAAATTATGATTACATGTGAATGTGTATGTTACGTGATTTATGTGAAATTTATTTCATGAAATGAGATGAGAATATATTTCGTATGAAATATTTATGTTGTTGTACTTGTCATAACTTATATGCTTTAATGCATGAGAAATAAAGAAGATAATATATTGCAAGATAAATGATGATGTTATGCATAACTTACGTGCCTTAAGTGCACGAGACGAGACTACTCACACCCGATGATTTTAAAGAGCCTATGATTTTTCAAAGAGAAGTCATGTGCTTTAATGCACGACAAGAAGACTGCCCACACCCTATGATTTCTAAAGAGCCTGTGTTTATGTGTTCAATTATAATGTGGATTAATTAATTGGCGATGAGTCTACTGAGTATTTCTATGAAATGCTCATTTCTATTTTAACAATATTTGCAGTTTTTAGAGAGGGTGGCAAGTGATGGATGATTGTGGCAATAGTCGTTAAATAGTTGAAAATCTTATTTTGATTATCCGTATTTCCAAACGTTGGATAATTTTGAGAATTTCAATTATTTGAGAAATTATGACATTGTCAATTGTTTTACAATATTAATGGTTCGATTTTTTAATTCGAATTGTTTCATAAATGTTTTCAATTTTATCGACCATTACAATTTATTTAATGTTGCCAAAAATGAATTTCAGTTATTTCTTCCGCTAAAATATTATTTTAAAAGTTAGATCAGACGACGACGTGGTGAACCGAGTATTTAGAACTCGGGGCGCTACATCCAAAGTTGGCTATTCGACAGGATTTTATACTTAGTAAATTTTCATATTTTTCTCAGGTTTTCTTACGTTTTATGTATGCAGGTTTGGCTCGATTTTGCAAGTGACTCCCGGTCTTAGATGATTTCAAATCTGATACCAATGTGTAGAACTCATTGTGATCTAAAAGATGGTGTAACATGCATAAAACATGGCTCAACACATATTATTTACTAAGGTCATAAAGTCGAGTCCTCTACAATTGCAATTCTGTAATTTAAGTTGAATCTTCACCAACTTTTCAGCTTGGTCCTTATTATATAATTTAATTTCTAATTGAATCCAAATACTTTTCATAATTTTATTTTAAGCAAATTTGGTCCTTGAAATCATAATTAAGGATATTTTGCTCATCTTTTCTTAAAATTTCCTTATCATCCCTTAAAACTACAATTAAACTAAATAAATAAAGATATGAAAATTTCGGGATATTACACGACCAAAATTCTACACACACCATCTTCAGTATTTTGGTCATAACTTTTGATCTCGATGTCCGATTGAGGTGATTCAAAATGCGTTGAAAAATAGACGAAAAGGGTTACAAATTTTCAAGAAATAATGAACCTAAAATCCAGAATTTATGTATGTGAAAACTTTAATTGAATCCATGACTTGATTCTACCCAAATCTTGATTCAATCCAAAACTTGATTATTGGCTCCTCTTTCGACTTAATCACTTGGTTTAGCCTTGAATCCTCTTCCAAGATAGCCCATAATTGACCCGGAGCTCTTCAAACTTGAACTTCAAAATTTGCTTGGCTTGGATAATTAATTTACCTTGTCAAGCCCACTATGATTCTCATCAGACCCTCCTTCTTCAGGATGATTCGTCTCGAATCATAAGTTTGTTCATGATGTTTCATTGTACCTCCTGGATAAAATGAAAAGTCCTTAATTCCATGCCTCATGAGCACCCAATAGGACTTTGTACATTTGGATATGTGAAATGATCGAATTATGAACTCCTTTGGACATATGTGGTGTAGTCCAAAGACCAAAATGCAATTAGCTTACAAAATAGATTTAAGCAAAATGGGGTGGAGAATATTAGTTTCACAAAGTACGAGATATGGATCTTCATACTTGTGATTCATCACCTCCAACTCCTCTTCCCGCACCATGAGGCTCTTCACTTCACCTCCATTAATCCCTTCAACCTTTCGCTCATTCAACACTCCTAAATTTTTATCCTCAACCACCTCCTCTACATTATCAAGCTCAATCAACTCTCCCATATTTTTAAGCCCTTGCACCATCTCACCAATAATTTCCTTTCCCAATTCATGCACTTCTTCACTTCTCAAATTTTTATCTTCCACATGAAAAGTTGGAGTTTATTCAAAGTTGGAGTTTATTCAACTACTTCAATCTTCAAGTCTCCCTCCTTCTTCTCAACTTCCTTACCTCGGGGTACTTCTTTCAATTTAGCTTCAACCTCACTATCACTCCACTTTTGTTTTCCAACATTATATTTACAATCCCATGCAATGAAATTTTCTTCTAAAATTTTCATTTGCTTCTTAAAATTCAACATATGATCATTCTTCCCATGTGAGGATGGAATCTTCATTTTAACACTACTAATATTTTCATCAATTCTATCTCTACCCTTATGCTTCCTTAGATGACCTCGATCAAAACCCCTATCAAACTCCCTATCACACCACTCTCCTCTACTCCTACCAATGTTCCACTTTTGTTCCATACCCCCATCATCATCAAACTCATCCCTAACTTTTCTATTACTCCTCGGTGTTGGGATTTCCCTCCTTCCCTCCAATCTACCCAATCTTCTTCCCAATCTTCCTTCTATTTCTTCTACTTGCCTAGTAAAATTGGTTGAAAGAGTTTGCAACATCTCATGCAAGTTTTGAGTTTTGGCATTGGAGTCTTGCCCACTTGGAGCATTTATATGGAGCATGTTGTGTAAGTGTGGAAGTGTGCTCACAAATAATGTTTTCACTCGTGTTTACACTCAATTTTCAAGC
The DNA here is from genome assembly GCA_963555705.1 of Ligustrum vulgare. Classification (NCBI taxonomy): domain Eukaryota; kingdom Viridiplantae; phylum Streptophyta; class Magnoliopsida; order Lamiales; family Oleaceae; genus Ligustrum; species Ligustrum vulgare. Next base: position 23,769,410 of record OY743176.1, read on the forward strand.
TCCCAAAGAAAGTAATCAACTGCCATGAGAAAATTATAATTCTTGTGAAGCATGAAACCACAATCAAAGAAGAGATATAGGAATTGATGGGCACAAATAGCAAGTGGAATTTATGGCTTGCTATAACAAAGTAGGAGAATCTTGGAACTCATGTGACAATTTTTCGGGAGTTCAAACTCACAAGGGAATTCATAAAAGACAAGTAATCAATAAGGAAAGTGTTTGGTGTTGAGAAAAGTAGTTTCTAACATGGAAGTTTTATTTGGGGAAATTTATCAAACACTTGGTAGGCACACTTTGAAAGTTATGAAAATGCAAGTGTTTTGGTTACGAAAAATCTCCAACAATCTCAACACTGATAGCAATGATAATACCCAAGATGTAGGAATCAAGAAATACACATAGACATATAAATTTTTCAATTTTTTTTGTAATTTTCGTTTTTTTATTGAAGAACAACAATAACAATAAAAGAATGTAAAGATATTTTTACCAAATTAGAGTCAAGCTCTGATACAAAATGATGCTAACTCCCTTAGTATATTGACCAAAAATTTTCAAAATTATTTGAATCGAACCCAAGAAAGCTAAAATGGTAAAATAAGTGATAAAACAACTTAATCCAAGTTTAAATCTAACCCAAAATTCATTGATTAAAGAACCAAGCCCAAATGGGTATCAACTAAACAAATTTCAAGGTGGCGAAAATAAATAACAACACAAGAATAATATACTCAAAGTGTATTTGATTAATTTTCAAGAAGATACAAGATCAAAGGAGGTTTAATCTTACCTCAAAGGAGCCTCTCAAGAGGAGCATTCACAATGAACATCACAAGTTAATGTTTCTAGGGTTTTTGGAAGTCTATTTATAGTACAAGGAATAAAGGAAATTAAAAAAATAAAGAAATCCCGAAAATAGGTTGAAAACTCGCAAAAAATTGTCTTCTAAACTTCCACGCGATCGCGTGGGGGAAAACCCTCGTGATAAGGGTAATTTATACACCTATCTGTATGTCTAAATTAGAAGAAATTATTGTCGTTTTAGAATATATGCTCTTTAATTTGTGTTTATTTGTTAATTTGCAGAAAATATCCCAAAAGATGAAGAATGAAGCAATTAATGGAAAAATGACACAATTGGATGTTAATTGGAGCTTAATTGAGCAAGTGAGAGATATTTGATAACAACTGGGAAAGGTTCATGTTGCCAAAGTGAACGAATCAAAGGTTGGAGGACCCAATTGAAGGAATTGAGAGCTTAAACGGGCAAATCGCGAAGAATATAAAGTCTGGGAACTAAATCGCAGCAATTAGAAGTTAAGGATCAAGGCGGCAATAAAAAGGCAGGGACCAACTGACACAGTCGCGAAAAGATGACTATCGCGATCGCCGGATATGAATAGGGCGATCGCGTGAAGGTTAAAATGTAACACCCCAAGTTCAAGAATCTTAAACCTAGGTGTTAACTCCCCTTTTTCTTTTAATGCGGAAATAAATCGTTTAAACATTAAAATGCGGAATTTAAATATCGTTTACACGACAAAAATGTTCATTTATCTATTATAAAATTTTAGCGAAATTTCGGCAGAGTCTCCTCTATAAATTGGACATAGCCAACCTGTAGAGGAGCATCAAAACCATTTATAAATACACATCACAACTCACTCCATCCCAAACATCATCCAAACCATTATAATAAGTCCCAAACTCCTCAACAATACAATTTCAAGTAAATAAACTTTAGCAAATGAAATAAGAGGTATTTTAACCTCAATAATACATGAATTAAAGGATTAATAATTAGAAATTGAAATAAATTCTAATCTAACTTTAATTTAAAAGAGTTGATGCGGGTATAGCCTGAGTCAGCTGCCGAGTGCTCTCCTCGGATCACCTAACTTTCATCACCTGAAATGTTGGGGAGGGATTGGGGTGAGCTAAAGCTCAGTAAGTAAACTGTATGCATGAATGCATGCTTATGACATGAATGCTTTAAAAATTTCATATATGTATCCCCATTTACTTTACTTTCCAAAATTTTCAAACTTTTCAAACTTTCATTTCATTTCAAAACTTTCACTTCATTTCCAAACTTTCACTTACTTTCCATCGTGAGCTCACTTGGTGTAACTTCTACTCAATCAGATAACAGTGGGCCATTCTTATTTGGAACCAGATTAAATGCGCATTTCCACCGCAAAGCGGTTTAACATTCACTTTCCCACCGCAAAGCGGTTCATTCATTCATTCCACCGCAAAGCGGCTCATTACATTCATTCCACCGCAAAGCGGCTCATTACATTCGGGTACGCCGGTCCCCCGCGCCCCATTTCCCACTCGCATCTTTCATAACATAGAAGTACACCCATTCTTTCAAAAACTTGGGATACATAATTTTTGACAAAAATTGTACTTTGACACATTCGTTTCATTAAAACATTTGACTTTCTCATTTCGATGCCAATGCATGCTTGATGATGCAATGACATGTAACGTGCATGCTTGAACATTTCCTTAACTACACATAATTGCATATGGTAGACCAAAAGCATTAAAATTCCATAATTAACACGAATGTCAATTAAGCACATTAATTCCACATTAACATTCAACTTTGATGAAAGTAGGGGGAAGTTTACTTACTTGACGTCCTTAGCATTTACCGTTATCTGGATTTGCAAGTGGAGGAGCCTCGACTGCCCGTGTCGTCAATGTACCAACAATCCTAGTTATATTCATTCATTAAATAAAATATACTTTTATTAGCATTAACCCCCGTAATTGAAATTGACCAATTAAAATTCGAAATCATCACTGAGTAAAAATTAATAAAAACATTCAGAGTCCCTTAATATTTCAAAAATTACCATTATGCTTCAACTTAACTAGCAGTACCATTTAAAAGACATAACTTACGGATTTAGAAACTTGAAACTTCACACACGCACATTATCCAAAATTTGAAATCCACAATTGAGGTTAAAAATTCTGTGACTCACAATTTGATTCAAACACGTCCAAATACATTTACTCAAATCTCAAACCAAATTCTAACTTTGGAATTTACTTATTTATAAATCAACATATAAACTAAACAATTAACTAACACAATTGAATCTATATTTATACCCCTTTCTAGCTCAAAAATGAAACTAAACATTTTTGACATTTGGAAATTTATCTACAGACTAAAATCTGAAATTATACATGTGTCCACATAAAAATCCAATTTTTTATATATTTACATATACCTATACATATATAATAACATACACATTCCCATTCATCAATACTCACACACTTAAACATCAAAAATTTCTAAATTTATGGTATAATTCGGATTCAAAAATTATACATCCATGATGAACATTACTAAAACCCAAAATTTGCCTAAAATTCGAAATCTACATACACATAGAATCTGAAAAATCTGAAAATTTTACATATATACATACACAGTAATGTATGTCTACACCTAATATCTTGATAGTTCAACTGAATTTATACATAAATACAATATATACATATAATTCCATATATACAAACAAAAATCCCATGTGTGTGTTGCGTGTGAGTGTGTCCGTGAGTGGGGGGTGTGTGCGGGCTCGGGTATGTGTGTGTGTCGTGAAGAAAAAAAGGGGAAGAGAGGGTGGTCTTACTACTGGTGGGAGGCTGCGGTCGGCGGTAGTTGCCGGGGAAGGAGAGAAGTCGAGAGACGGAGAGGAGAGAGCGCAGAGACGGAGAGAGAGCGCAGAGACGGAGAGAGCTCGGGTGAGAGGGTGAGAATGAGGGTTAGGTTAGGGTTTAGGTGTAATCTTTAAGATATTTGCAATTTAGTCCCTCATTCTCATAAATTAGTAATGTAGGCTTATAACTTTCAATTAACATTCCAAAGGGTCACCAAACTTTTCTCAACTTCAATTTAATGCAATTTAGGCAACTTACTACTCAATAAAAAATAAAATTCGCAAGTAACAATTAAAATAAACAATTAGACATAGAATTGTACGTAAACAATTTATAAACTTTTTTAATTGGTACATTGATCGAAGCGGCGTCCAAGTCCTTCCACTGCAAAATAATTCAACTTGTTATCAATAATAATTGTCAAATAAATTATTCATCATAAAAATTTAGGTGGCATTCAAGAAAGCACGCAAAACGAAAAGTGGTCTTACATAAAAAATGAGACCCGAGACCTTTTCACCTCAACCACGCGATCGCCGAGACTTTGCATGCGCGATCACGTGCTTATCTGTTGGGCTGCAACATGGGCTTTTTCTGCGATTTTTATCTGTTTTTCTTCTCTTTTGCCCTAGATTTCTCCCTAACCTATAAGTACAACTCATGAGGTACAAAATCAGGACTTTTGCCTCTCCATAGAATGAGCTACAATTGAGATTTCAACATCAAATCTTGGGAGACTCAAGCATTGCAAAGGGCGTGAATTGAAGATCGTAGAAGAATTGAAACTTGGTGCATGCTTTCCTTTCTTCTTGTTTTCAATGAACGTTTTATTTTATTGTTTTTGTTCTTTAATCATGATGTGTAACTAAATTGTATGTTGGGATGAACGATGTAGCCTAGTTAATTATTTTAATTCCATATTCTTTGTTTTAACGATTCAATGCATGTGTTGATTTATTATTGCGTTTAATGCGTAAATGAACTGGTCACTCTTTCATGATTTTATGTGTTATTTTCATAATTCGAGAGGTGAGTTAATAACATAGATCTAGGTAATAAATCCGGTAATTGATCGAGAGATAGAGATATACTATTGTGATTACTGCGGTCGTGTGTGAATTCTTGAGTATAATGCATCTAGATAAGGAATATTCGGACCCGCTGTAGAGATATAAGGTTGACTTATTTAGGTAGGATTGATTTAAACTCGAGAGAGGAATCTCAATTTGAATTAGTGAATTCGATCGAACAAATATTTAGAAAATAGAACCTGGAATTGGAATTGATTTAATTGACTAGGTGAGTCGTAAATCCAACCTACCTTACAATCGTTTTTAAAACAATAACAAATTCGCAAATTTAATTCTTAGGTTTAACTTCTTAGTTTTATTTCACAATCACAAATTCTCTTTGTCTGTTCAAATAAAGTGTAGAACTAAAATATATCGGTAATTAATAGTAGTCTCTGTGGGACGATAATCCGGACTCTTAGGTCCACTATATCACTTCTCACGACCCGTACACTTGCGGGGATATCTTGCATCGCGAGATATCAGTGAACACATCGCGATCCTATGGAGATTGCAAAAACTCACTGCCTCCGAAACTCGCGCGATCGTGCACTTGTTTTGTCTCGCGATCGCTTAGGCGACCAGAATTCTGCACGTGCCATTTTTAGTATTTTTGCCATAACTTTTGATCCCGGTATTCGAATGAGATTATTCAAAATGCGTTGAAAACTAAACGAAAAGGGATACAATTTTTTAAGAAATAGTGAACCTCAAATTTGGAATTTATCTATGTGAAAACTGTAATTGAATCCATGACTTGATTCTACCCAAATCTTGATTCAATCCAAAACTTGATTCTTGGCTCCTCTTTCGACTTAATCACTTGGTTTATCCTTGAATCTTCTTCCAAAATAGCCCATAATTGACCATGTGCTCTTCGAACATGCACTTCAAAATTTTCTTGGCTTGGATAATTAATTTACCTTGTCAAGCCCGTTATGATTTTCATCAAAAACTTAGTTAACGATTAGATATGTTGACATGGATACCAATGGGTTCAAAATGTGGTTTCGTGCCTATTATAACTACAAACTTACATATTTGTTACATTATATTCATCTATATATAATAATTCAAAGGCGAAAGCATCGTAATACTCCTCTGTAATTTTCGTGTATTCATAATGATACAGACTCGAGAATTCGGGCAGATAACTCCATATCTCAACTTCAGTAGTGAAAATATACATTGTACCGTCCGGGGTCAGCTTCCACCCTTTCAATTCGACTTTTAATGCCATTTGTTTCAACATCTGCATTTTTTGTAAAACGTGAAAAATATGAATACAAAAATTATTCAACAAGTAGTAATTTAGTTTAGGAAAACATGCTTTCAAGTGGGCCCTATTACAAATCAAGTATTATCACGAGCGCGCTTTAATATCACAAAGGTTACAAAACCCCTAATTCAAAAATTTTTCACGATATTCAAAATTTTCACGGTACAACACGGTCACCTTTCAATGTAATTACAAGCGAGATAACATAATGATTGTAATAATGCAAGAAAACCCTTTGAATGTAACATAATCAATAACCAATTAAGGATACGAAGTATCATTTAAGACCAGTTTAGAATGCAATAACTTACCTTTGTAAACCTTAAAAAAAAAAAAAAAAAAGAGAGAGATCAAATTAACTTTCTGCATTCTAAAAAGAGAACATTGTATCAATACATTGTGTCGATACATATAGAACTGCTTCTGCAACTGATCCTGATTCTTTCAAAATTTCCTATCTTTTTGCATTTAAATACCTCAGGATCATTGCAGGAGTAGATAGGATCATGTTAGGGTTTTAACATGATCTGATTATACCCTAACACGATTCAAAGATTGAGATTGCATTTCTACCTTTTTTGAAAGTTAGCATAATTCTGGATTTGATCAATGTTTCAGAGAGGTTGAAGTCTATATATATATTTCATGCAGAAATCTTAGCCCTATATTTATACCCGATTTTCAGGGATCAACGTGAATTTGTCAAATTTAGTTTTGTCCCTTCTAGGAAATGATTGCCCTAAATCTAGATTTAGTTCAAAAGCTTTTCTGTTAGTCACTAAATTTTACAAAATTTAATTACATTCATCAATTAGTGACTAACGATATTACATTTTCTAAACTTCAATGACCAATGAGAAAATTTAAAAAGTTCAGTGCCCCCTTAAAAACTTTTCATAATGTTTAGTGAGGAATAAGCTAATTAGCCCTAGGTTAAGCTCTACTTCTTTTTGTAGTATTATTTGGGAGAATAGTTGTGAATGAATTATGCAATTTTACACTCATGGAAAAATTTGCAAGTTATCTAGTATTAATGATCACTTTATCAATTTACTTATTTATGCTAGTAGCTAATCTTTCTTGAGACAACCATTAAGTTTGGGAGTAGTTGACAAGTGCATTTTATATACACATTTCATACCTTTAAATAATTTTTGGAGTAGCTTGGGCAACTATATTCTCATTTGTGCATATTTTGTGTCTACATATGTTAACACTCAAGTTTAAGAGGTCAAAATCATGCAAAATTTAGGATTTCGGGGAAAACGTCACTTTTTAGAAGTTAAGGAATGGTAATTCAATTACAGATGGGCCAAGTTGCACGTTTTCAGAAGTTAACTTGGTTATTAATTAATTAGGGCTATTTGACATTCAAGAGAAACAATTGGTTTGGGTTAATCAATTAATTAAGGGTAGTTGAAGCCCAAGAGAGGTAATTAGTTATGTTAGGAGAGTTGAACCTTGCAATTAATTGATTTTAATCGATATAGAAATATAGCGAGTTAATTAATCAATTAATTATGGCTAGTTGACATTCGAGAGAAGCAATTGGCTATGTTTGGAAAGTCGAACCTAACATATATTTTGATTGATTCAGTGCAAGTACAAAATGCTAATTTTATTAAGTGATAGTTAAGTGGAAATCAAACATCCCAACATTTCCCAAATTCAACATCATCTACATTTCCTAGCTTTTAATTGTTATTTCTTTCACTTAAGTTAATTAGTTAAGGAACCAAATATCAAACTAAAGTCTTTCCATTATTTGACCTTTCAATCTTATTGGAATCAACAAGCTTATTTACAAACTGATCAATCATCGTGGGTATGACAACCCCTAATCTCTTTACTACTAAACACGAACTGTGCACTTTTGGTAGTTTAGTTTTAGCGAGCATGAGACATGTATTACATTGTGGATTCTTGTTTCGTTCATATGCTAGAATTCCAAAAAGCTTCAGCCTCACATGCATGACTACCAAGGAATTGCGAGGAGCTATTTAACTATGTGCATTCATCTTGCAGGAACGTAGTTGAGCGAAGTTTCAAAGTTTTGAAGAAAAGATTTATAATTTTGCAACGTATGTCAGAATATGATTACCCAAAATCAAATATCCATTGTCTTAGCCATAGTCGCAGCACAAAACTTCATTCAAAATCTAGATAGGAACGACCTTGGTTTTGTTACAGCTATGAGTACGAGGCATGACTAAATGCCACGAGAACCTAACCACTATGTCCATGAATGGGAGAGTAATATGCAGCACCAGACTATAATTATGTAAATGATTGATAGTAGGGATGTATTTAGTTGTTATTTGTTTAAGTTGTATTTAAAATCACAAACTTTGAAATAATTCAATGTAAAATAAAATATGAATTCCATGTAAATACTTGTTGGTATAAATGTGTTTATCATTGTTGGTTTTTTGTATTTAGTCATTATAAATAAATAAACATGTTTTTTAATTTGAAAAATAATATTTTTTTATTTAGACGGACCAAATTGGGTCGAATCGCGACCCACATGGGCTAGACCTTGATGAGCCTGAATTTGAGTTCAAATCTTATGGGTCAACCTGGATAGGCTCATAAACCGACAGCAGATGGACTTTTTTAAGTGGAAATTACACGCCAACAAATTTATGTTTCCCCTAATTCACAATTCAAAAATTCAAGTATTAATTTTAGCAATCGGGTTTTATTTAATATATTTTAAATATTAGTAAATAAACCAAAATCATTTACTAAAATCATCAGTAATCTAAACCAAAATCATTTCACGCATTTTTCCTGTCATGCTCCACCGTCTCCGACTACAAGTGGCTACACTCTACGGGTACCAAGAGGCAGCACTCTCGTCGAAAATGATGATGGAGACAGCATTGCCCGACACCCGTCGCTGTGAATCACTCGACGCAGATTCAATCTAAGATCTGAGCACTGAGTCGGTGTCATCGCCTTACTCCTCTTGGATCATCATCTTGACCACGGTCGCCCCCGACACCTCCGCCACCTAGTGAAATCGCGATGTCTGTAAATCAAACTAGGAGCTCCGTAACCTGAACCAAGTCTTCACCGAGACTGAGTCGTTCCTATGTGAAATCCTCTTCGATTTAGTTTGTCTGTTTGTGAAAGTGTGGAGAATGGATCTGGGGAGCTCGATTAGCTTGGTTGAGTGTCTGAAATTGTGGTATTTGGATGCGTTGTGGTCTGGGGTTGACGATGGGGGTCTATTTTGGTGGTGGCGGTGGGAGCAGTGGTGAGTTGGTGGTTGTGCAATGACGATGAGGTTAGATTTGAATTAGGTCACAAGGTCACAGTCACACTTCAAAATGTTGAGGTCACAAGTCACATTTGATGCACTAAGTCACAGGTCACACTATACATGTTGAGTCACATTTGATGTATTATGTCACATATTACAATTAATGCATTTGATGAATTAGGTCACATGTCAAAATTTGATGCATTAGGCAGGGTCACACTTTAAACGTTCAGGCCACATATAACAGTTGATGCATTGAGTCACGAGTCACACTACACATGTTCAAGTCACATTTGATGCATTAGGTCACAGGTCACATATGACGCCTTAGGTCACGGGTCACTTATAGCGCATTAGGTCACATGTTCAAAAATGTTCCAGTCTTCTTCTTTCAGATGGTGCATTAGGTCACGTGTTCAAAAATGTTCCAGTCTTCTTCTTCTTCTGGATGCATTAGGTGGGAGATTGTGGTAGTGGTGGTGGTGGACGTGGAGGTGTAGACCGTTTAAAGATTTGAATTGGGTGTGGGGTGGATTATTTATATAATATATTAATTATTTTATTTACAACCTGATTTTTGGAGTTTTAAACTTATTTCATTGCCTTTGAAATGTGGTATTGTAACCACATGATTTGTGTATTTATCCCTTTTTTAATGTGTGTCGTTATTGGGCTCATGCGTTGGCAAGTCAACCTGACCCGAACCACTCAGATTGACACCTTTACACTTGACCAAGACTATTCGTCTTGAATGTGAAAGATAAAACTCTTCGTTTCTTTAATAACGTCCATGCAATTATCTATAATCAATGTGTCGTCTATATACCAACATAAAAATGGAATATATCTATCACATGTCTTGGTATATAAAATATTTATCTACCGTGTAATGCGCAAAATCAAAAGATATAATAGCACTATCAAATTTTTATGCCATTTTAGGTGCTACTTTAATCGGTAAGGTAATATATTTTCGTTGTCTGACAATAAAACCTTCTAATAGTTTCATGTATACTTTTTCATCTAAATCTCATTTTAAAATTTAGTTTTAAAGTCCATTTGCTGAACACATAAATGATAAATAGATGCTAATGTAGATCACAATAGAAGGTGTTCAAGATAGGATAAGTAAAATATTAGAGGAATTTATTCCTTATTTTGTCAATATCATTTAGCTACGAATCCATTTGAATTGAACTAACGATGTTATATTTCGTCTAGAATACTCACTCAAATCCAATTGGATTTGATCATGTTAGTATAACCACAATTTTTCAAGAATTATTTGACATAGAATCCACCTAATCAGTTATAGCATTTATTTCAAAAAATATCATCTCTAGAAGTGATAGCCTCTTATATATCTTAGGATCACTTTCTATTTGAAGAACAAACGATGTTATTCTTAAAATATCTTCCCAATTTGCTACCACTAAGCGTTGGTAATTCAATGAGAATCAATGGCATCCAGCTCTAATGTTTTCTTTATACATTTGTACTTCAAGGTTACTAGATTCCACAACATCTTTAGAAGGTGTATCTAATGTTCTCTAAAAAGTTCGAATCTCTACTCGAGTTTCCGCAAGAGTTCAAGAATTTTCATCCACGCTTCCTAAATTCAAAGAACTTCACGTCTGATTCTAAGTTCATATTTATATATGTGTGTGCGCGCGCATTACTATTGAAAGCTAATCCCACAAAGACACTTTTGTCCATCTCTGGCCCAACTTTGTCTTTTTAGGATCTGATCATATTCTTGTAATCGGCAAAATATTCCATTTTTTCCTTTTTCACAATTCATAAGAAGAGCACTTTGATTTCTTTGGCTAGTGTTCAATTTATGTAATTGAACCAATGGTTTGAGTTTTTGAGCTTTAATGTTTGTACCTCCTATTCATAACTGAGAACTAAACGAATCGAGTCGAGTCGAAGTACGAAAAGGGGGGCAGTGTGGGAGCCATTCCAACAAGGGATGCATTATTATGGTGATGGTGATAGTGGCAGCAATAAACAGTACAAGAAGTTGTGAAAGAAATTCTACCTTGTTCGATTTTCATTAGAACATAACCATCTCTTTCTTCTTTTTAACCATACATTTATCAATAAAATAATATTACACAAAAATCCCTGTTTTATTTATTTATTTTTTTTTTTGGTGCAAAACAGATCTTGAATTTGAACAAACATCCCACCCTACGCTGTCTTCCTCTCATCTTCTAGCAAAACCAATTATAAGATCCTCCTGGCATGTCGATCTCAAAGGGCGAGGAAACAAAGTAAAGCTTCAATAGTGCAAAATCAATGCCAGGTCAAAGCAAGTTGGTGGAAAGATTCCCATTATGGGAACCTAAAAGAAGGGCTCATCTGCAAATTCATAAAATTTGTTAGATCATTATTAATATCAATAGAAATAATCATAATTGTAAAAATTAAAAAAACAACGTTAATCCTCCATCAAATATCAAGAAACTAACTACCAATGAGGTAAAATGCAGAAAGCATATGCAAGACAAAAAACATACCATCGTCGTCAGCCGCCATATTGTAGTCATCTTCATCATCATCAAAACATTCATTCTGTAAGATTTGCAGAATTATTAGCAATGTATATGGAAGGAGCTAATATTTCCAAAAATATAAATGGAAACTGATGATTCAATATCATGCATGCCAATGCCAATGCAATTGCCAGCCTTGTTATTTCATCTCACTGAAAAAGTCAATCTGCAATTAATCGGAGTATTGCACAACTAAAGGTCATGCTTCAACACGATGGATACACAATAAAAATAGAGATATGTGTACTTTGTAGTTTAAGAGCTAAATTGAAAATGACAAATTAGAGTCCGGACATACAAAAATTGAAGTTTGTAGCAAACCTGCTCATAATCGCCCTCGTCACTGAATTCTTCTTCCGCTTCCTCTTCATTTCTTTCATCGTCTTCTTCCTGATCTTCATTTTCTTTATTTTCCTTTCCTTCTTGGCCCTGGACATTTGGAGGTTGAAAACCAATGTAAATTATGCAATGCACGTATAAGTTAGACAACAAAACCAATAAAATCACAATTGAGGTTCTGTGATCCTCAATAAATCTTTGTTTTCTTTTCTTTTTCAATGCAGCATGAATGAGGGGAAAAGAAAGTACTTGATGCTTCTGTTCAAGCTTCTCAAAGAGATCCAATTTGTGCATGCCTGTCATATGGACATGAGTAAAACATATTATTTTCCATGGCATAATATAGCGTTCAAGGTAAATGATGGGGGCATCCTGTATTGCTGAATAGAGCACCCGCTCTACATAGATTATGCTTACAAGCATTCCAGCCCGTTATAGTTGAGGGGCTTGCTATTTTCATTATTCTGGGATAAAAATGTAGAACCAACAGAAAAGAAACTCGGGGATGAAATTTTATAGACTACATACCAGCTGATTCTGGGTTCCATCTCACTCTCTTGCTGCCAAGTTTTTCCTTCTTATCACCTGTTTTATTCAATATATGAACACAATTTCATAAAAAGCGAGGCTATAAAATCAGAAAAACCGTTTGCCACAAAACTATTCAATATTCTCACAATATATAAAATCAGAAACCTCTAGCTAGTTCTGCAGGAACATGATCAATGTCCAACTTAATGAAATGCCAGAGCGGGGGCTTAGCATTTGCTATTTGTGAATCCTTGTCTGACAACCTTTCCACCTCTGGTTTTTGCACATCTGCATTTATACGTTCGGGACATAAATGAGATCTAACTCATGTAAAGTGGTGCAACAAAAATATCATTTTGATTCAAAATGAAGATATAACGGAGATACAAAATATGGGTCTCAGTGACAAATTACTATGCTCTTTCTAACAAAATTTATATGAGAGAATTACATGTACATATTTAGGCCACTGGACAAACAAGACAACACTATCTACAATGAGCAGTATTTCTCAATCAAACAAATATAATTATAAACAAAATTTCCGGCAAACAAGTATCCAAAAGCTCGAACATGTTTTAAATTATGGATTTAAGAGATGTGATAGTCCGGAATTCCTCTTTTCTCTCGAGTTCGAATTAAAATTTTCAGGGAACATAAGTCTAAGAAGTATCTCTGCATGTGTATGTTTAAGGCATAAGTAAATATATCATTTCATATTTGATTTGACAGTCTTTCCAAATTTGAAAGCAATAATTTGTTTTGTCACAATGAGATATGCCATAGATAATAAAAAATTGAATGCTTTGCAAGATATTATGATAATACGGAATGCACTATTTTTAACAATGTTCTAAAAGGCGTAATGCGTTGTGAGGCATCGAGGTCGAGAATCAAGAATCACAAATTTAGGCGTGTTAATGATAAAAATAGGCATCATAATGCGTTTCGTATTTTTAATATTATTTTAATTATTTTTAAAATATTAAATATATTTTTATACAAAAAAATAGATTTTTTAACTTAAAAAAAAAAAAAAGCACTTATCCCGCCTAATGCGCGTCTAGGTAGGATTAGGCGCGCCTAAGCAGGAAAAAGAATTTGAACACATTTTTACATGCATAGCCCCGATGCGAGGCGTTTCGTCCACGTCTCATGCCTTGGCAGCTCATTACGATGCCTTTTAGAACATTGATTTTTAACCATGACGCTCCAGAATAGAAGTCATCATACAGTTCATTTTTTGTGGTATTTAGCTAACAAAATATAAAGATAACCAAATAGACAAATGAAGATTTGTTAAATTGCAAAGGGTCCTCATATTCGTTTCCAATAAATAAGAGCTCATCAATAATCGTGTATACATATAATCTACAAATACTCAAACAAACGCCCAGATTAAATCCAAGCTTGTAAATGAAACTTCTCAACACAAAATGACAATCGATTTAACAACACGTGACAAAGATCAGATAGTACTGCTTCTTTTATGCCCAATCATGTCCAATAATGTGACCCAACACCACTAACTTTACGATTATTGCAAGTAGGAAGAAAACTTACTCCTAGTGCGTTCGCTTCCACCTTCGTAGTAGTAAGGAGATGAATTCCAATATTTTTGCAAATTTGAGTACCATTTTATTAATTGCAAATTTCTGGTCGAATATTCTGCAGTTCCTAAATCTTCAAGTTCCTAAAATTATGCCCATGAACAATTGATTATTCCCAATCATTAAAACAGATTGCAAACATGTAGACATTTCATAGAAAATGACACAATTTTTCAAAACTAATATTACATGTAATAAAGAAATTAAAGCAAGGAGAAAGTAAACTACCGAAGAAAAAATGCGAAAGAAAAAGAAAATAGTTACCGGATACAACTCGAAGGGCTCTTGCTTCGCAGCACGAAAACTACCGCCGCCGAAACCACCACGACCTCGGCCTCTCCCTCTGAACGCCATCTATGAAAACAACGTTCGAATTGATTTATTTATATTTATACAAATGGGGTTGGGCAAATACAAGTGGGACTCTTCAGCCTAGTTAAACAACATATTTGATTAAATAACTTCCTCTCAATGTTTCTTTGATCAAATGAGGGCGGATGAAAGATTTCCAACCAGACCGAGCTGAATTTTAAAAAACAGTAATGTAACAAAAATTATATGTAACAAAAATAGTAGTTACATCGTAATATTTAGTGAAATTGTGATCGATGAGGTTTCAAATAGTAAAATTCATCTATAATAGATCCTATATCTATTTTCTTAACTAAACATCATTCTATGTGGATTGTCAAACAATCGACAAGAAAGTCATCCTTCATTTTATTACGAAGTACTGTCTTTATATGTTTTATTGCTAAAAAATGCTCGCTCAATGGTGACAGTAGAAACTGTTAATGTCAAAACAAGATGAATCAATCTAGTTAACATGACGTAAAAATTTGACCTTCCACTCTAGGTTGACGATCCCTCTTTTTGAAAAATTAGGATATCAATAGTTTTGCTTTCTTGCCAGATTGTTGTTGTTCCATTTTACAGTTCCAAATTGCACAAGAGTTAGCAAGTGTTTGGTAAATGATTTATAAACCACACAATTTCTCAAATTATTTTTTAACAACACATATTTTCTCAATCTAATTTTCAAACACAAATTTTACCTCAAAATCATAAATAAACCAGTTTATAAACCGCTACAGAGTTACCAAATGGAGGCTTAATCAATACTCAATTCACAATTGCATTCTAGAAAGCAAAAGCAAAATCTAAATCACATAATGTGATGTAAAGTCCAATTCACACCACAGTGTCACGCCCTGCGTGTCACATGACCGAAACTCCAAACACAAATGCATTTGGAGTAGCACAGGGCAGGCGCAAGTTCATAGGCCAAGGACGCTTGCGGGATGCAATGCATAGATCTTCGAGAGACCAATGCAAGAATAGCAAGGAAGGAAGGTACTCGAAGGAGATGGAGGACTCTAGAAGATTACGAGACTTGATTACGCTAGTACATTCTGGAAAGATCCATGGTCGAGCTTTGAAAGATGCATCTCGCATATATTGAAAGAAGCTATGAAATGCAAGCATGTTGTGTGGGGAAGGAACGTTCTAGAAAAGTGCTGAACGTTCTAGAAGTGTATGGAATATTCTAGAATTGGACGGAACATTCTAGAAAGGAATGGAGTGTCCTAGAAGAGTACGGAAGATTCTAGATTCAACCAAGCTTCAACTCTTCCGGAAGATTCTAGAAGAATCTAGGTTGGTAAGTAATATTATAGAAAGTGGTATATTTGTATAGATGTGTGTAGAATTTTCTAGGTGATAGATACTATTGTAGAATTATCTAGAAGATGGATTAGTGGTAGTATAAATAGGGGTAGGGATCCTCATTTTTAAGCATCCAAGGATTTGGAGTGGCTAGCTTATAGAGAGAGCTTGAGAGCTTGTATAAAGCACTTGTGGAAGAGAGTCCCAAGTGTTGGTCGAGTATTGTAATATTGGTGAGTTTTAATACAAATAGTGTATTTCTCTCTAATATAGTTTGCTAGCTTTCCTTTGTCATTTGTTTGTAAGCACTTGGGGAGTGCTTGGTCAAGGAGCGAGACTGCCTTAGCCAATATCATACGAGAATATTGAGGAGCTAAGTGTCGCACGGAGCTTGAAATCTCCAAGTCCGTGACAAGAGTCTCCAAATCAAATAACATTTTCAAAATCGTAATATATAAATCACATTCTCAAATTCAAACCTCAAAATCACATTCTCAAATTCAAATCAGATAATCCAAATCACATAATTATAATTTATAACTCACATTCTCACATGCAAAATCACATTTTCAGTTTTCACTGACCTGTAACCACCACGAAATCAGCCGATCACAGTGTCCAGTGACAGTCAAACAAGCAAGAATTGAAGAATCAACTAATTAAGCAATCTCCTGAGCTGATTGTAATTCCAAATCTGTGATGAGATTAAATTTAAAGTAATAAAGGTTATTAAATTACAAGATTTAAAATCAAGCCAAATAACATCTACAGACACTGACATTCAGATTTCAGACATAAAATTGAAAATGGAGAAATCAGAAACGAGCTCAACAGAAATTTACCGGACTGGAGAGCGGGCTGTGGGCCGGTTGCCTGGCAGACAGTGGAGGCAGGACTCAGCCTCAAGAGCGGACTCTGCGGACCTGCGAGCTGTGCTGTGGTGACTGGTCTGTGATCGCTGGTCGCTTGGTGGTCAATTCCAAGAGGTTGGACTTGGAGGTGGAGGCAGAGCCGTACCTATGATTTTTTGGGCATGAGACAAACAATTTATTCAAAAGTATTAACTAACATAAAACAATCAACAAAATATGATATTCCAAATACTTATATTTTTATATCAAACAAGAAGGTATAAAATGTTCAATACAATTATTTAAACACAACTCTTCTAGCTGTTTTAGAGGCAAATATATTGATCAAATCAGTGTACTCAAGTTGTTCAACCATTTCTTTCTCAATAGACAAGATAGCCAGTCCATTTAATCTGTCATGCGACATAGTTGATCGAAGGTACCATTCACCAAATAATGATTTGTAAAAATTTATTAAAAGCCAAAACAATAAGGGGCATTTGGGGCTCACAAGGGAATTTAGTGTACCTGGAGTTGAGGAGATTTTGCTAAACTGTAGTGTAAATTGTGAATGCTCGAACTCGAAGACCGAAGGCGAAACTATGAAAGGCTCAAGGCTGAACCAGCTGCTGCGAAATTCACCTTTATTGAAGTTTCATTTTTGGTGTCCTAGTAAATTGTATAAAGCAAAGTCTATGGAAATTAATTAGTGGTATCATAAACAATCTTTTAGGCTAAAATAAATCATTCTAAACAGAAATTAAAACAGTTTATCCAGTACTTTACCAAAATTAGAAACTAACAATATTTATCCAAGAGAAAACACAATTCATAAACAATATTTTAGCTGAAATTAACTCATGTATTCAAATCTTAAGCAGAATTTAACAAAGAGTAATTCTAGGGGGACATTATTTGAGAACATTTATAAGTGACACTGTGACATATCATTCATTGGGTGATGAAAATAACTACCCTAACACTTACTTTTCATCACCCAATAAATATATACCCCACCACTTACTTTTTCATCACCCAATGAATATGTAACATATCACAATGTCCTTTAAAACCGTCCCCAAAAAATGTCACTCTAAAATTATTGTTTAACAAAAATTATCCTATTGCAAATCCCACTTTGACTTCATAAAATCTGAAAATGGACATCAGACTACCTCCAGAATCAAGTTTTCCATAAATTCCTAAAATAATTAAACATCTAATTTTGTAAATTATCATCATAATCGTGGGCACTTGGAAATAAATTAAATTTTGTTTAAAAAAAAGAAAGAGAAACAATCAAATTTACAATTGTAAATCAATAATAATCAAATTGATGAATATACTTAACAGCAAAGCAAAATAAATCAATCTTTCTATACAGAGATCTAAATAGAACAATTGAAATTCTATTAAAAAAAATAAAAATGACTGGAGTAAACATTCGACTTTAATTGAGCTAAAGACTTTACCTTTTCAAATTTCAATATGATGAACTTTCAGTTTAACAGCAAAGCCAAGTCTTTCTCTTTCTCGCTGTAGTTGGCTACATCCTCATATTCACTAATATACCGCTTTCCCGCGGTGGGATCCGACCCTAGGTTCTATTTTAATAAATACAATATTGAAAGGAAATCAAAAACAAAAATCGCAAAGCAAAAAGCAAAAAAAGCACACATTCTGATCTTCAAAAACTGAAAGTGGAGATACCAAGGAATTGAAAATCTAACAGATGAGAATTTGAGGAAACCCTAATGTAATGAAATTCTTACCATAGAGACGAACATCAAAGAACACTAATAGACAACAGCAAGGAATTACAAAAATATAGCCCATACAAAGAACCAACTAAACCTGGGGAAATCGAGATACAGAACCAAGAAGGCACGGAAACGAGAAAAGAAATTTGTTCTTGCGCTGATGGCCTGACTGTTGATGGATTTTCAGATTGAATGATTTTGGAAAACGCCAATTTTCTTCTTCAGCCTCTTTCTCTCTTCCGCTTCTGTTTGGATGGTAAAGACCACGGATTTCTCTACCTTCTTACGAACTCGAGCGATGCTTGATACCAAGGGGAGATGTCGGTAGGAAATTTGAGATAACTGGTGATTTTTTGACAATTTTTGGTGAGAATTGATGAAATTTCAGCGTTGAGAGATATTTTTGAAGACAGACATCATTGCCTTTTTTGGATCGCAGGGGAGAAAGACCTCCTACGGTCGGTGATTAACAAATACAAATCCGGCGGAGGAGCTAGAAGGGGAATAGGGTTTAAACGGCGTGGTGACTGGAGTGGTGGTCACGAATCGATTGCGTTTGCAGTCTACTGGGTTGGGTACTTCATACTTGGGTTTTGGATTGAGGGTAGGGAAACGTGGAAAATTAAAGAACTCCTCCTAATATACATTTTTAAAGATTTAAGGTGTTAAATAATTTAATAAATAAATATAATATTATGTCTCTGTTTGGTACAAATTAAACTCTTATTTTAATCAAAAGTAAAAAGTTAACAATCAATTTCAACCGTATATTTTGAGACTCACAACTTTTTCAATTATACATCTCATCATTTTTTATCAAAATTTATTAAAAATTTGATTTTAATCTCTACCAAAACAAAGACTATAATATATATATATATATATATATATATATTAAATTAAAACTAATATTATATTATATTAAATATAAAACCCCAAACAACACATACTTACACCCTCACCCACCCGAGTCACAGTTCGATCTCAATTACAAATTTACTCGCAAAATTCAATCCACCACCCTACCTCATCTCACTGCACTCAACTCGCAAAGTCTTTGTTCGATCACACAAATTTATAGTTCGATCAAAATTACAAATTTAGTGGCAACATTTACCGTATCGCATCGCACCATACCCCACTCACAAAGTTACAATTTGGTCACACAAAGTCACAAAATAATCACAATTAAAAAAAAATACTCACAAAATTCACCCACCCCACCCGCACCCGCAAAGTCACAATTCGACAAAATTACAAATCTAATCACAATCAAATTTTGTAATTAATAATTTAATTAAACGATCACATGCGTAATCATCACAAGTCTTACAAAGTCATAATTGACACAAATTTTTATCACAATTACAAATATAGTCACAATCAAATATTTTTAATCGCATATTATTTATTGTTCACAACTTGCTTGTTTTCTTGATAAAAATTAGTTAGTATTTTGCTCACAATTATCTAATTGCTGGTCAAATTTGTGATCGATGAGAATTCTTAACATATAAAATAATTAAACAGATCACGTCTAGTGGTGACACAAAATTAAAGTTGGCCACAGTCAACCCATATATAAATAGTCATATTTGTGACTAGAAGGGTCACACAAAGTCACAGTCAACCCATATATAAATGGTCATATTTGTGACTAGAAGGATCAGACAAAGTTACAATTGAAGAAAATTAAATGGTCACATTATTTACTTGCAATCACGAGTAATCAATATTTTGATCACAATTACATAATAAACTAGTTACGTTTGTGACTAGAAGGGTCACACAAAGTCACGCTGGCGCAAATTAAACGGTGTCATTCTGTGCTTGTCACAAGCCACACAAAGTCACAATTAGTCAATATTTCAGTCACGATTACCTAATAAACTATTCACATCTCGTACTCGTCACAAATCGCACAAAGTCTAAATGAATTAATATTTTGATAACAATTACCTAATAATTGATCACGATCACAATCACAATCACATTCCCACCCCACCCCCACTCCCACTCCACGCAACCCAACCCAACACATTCTAAACTAATCACTTTCCTCTGCGACCACCGTCCCTCTGCCGTCGCAGTTGGCCACCACTACCGCCTCCTTCTCCTTCACCACCATGTCACCACCACCACTACATTGCTGCCACTACTTGCACCGATAGATTCACAAACTTTGCAGATCACACCAACACAAACACTGCGTAACTAACACAATCAACCATCACTGCACCACCACCAAACATTAACTTTACAGAATGTATATTGCAAACACACTTGACTATACAAAAAAATAAAAAATAAAAATAAAAATTCATCTATGTAACTCAATTTATAAAAGTGAATGTTTAACCCACAAACATCACATTTTATCATTTACCCATACGAAATTCATTCTAAATCACGCATTCTTGAAAAAAAAAAAAAAAATCATTATATATATATATATATATATATATATATATATATATATATATATATATATAATGCAACGAATGCATTCACATTTGCCTAAATTTTGCATTCAAACTTGCAATACAATTATTTTATATTCACACTTATCAAACTATTCTACTTTTATATATAATAAGTATAGATGAGCAAGTAGAAATATGAAGTAAAGCTTGATGAGCATACGCTAAATTTACTCTCCCCGTGACACTTTCTACTTCAATGAAAGGAAAATTTGCACTAGGGGTCCCTAAACATTCAAGCAACACTTGGTTCCAATTTGTTATTTTCTGAGAATCTCCTCCCCCACACCCAAAAAGTAAAAATAAAAAACTTGCATAATTACATAGGCTAACGGACTTTTGGTACTGAGATGATCTAAGCATGTATTATATAATATACTGTTTCGGATCAAAGGCACGCATCATAACAGAACTTGTGAATAAAATCTTCAGGAGATCCATAAGAAAACTTTATTCCCTCTTTTCACACTATATATATAGGTACAGCCAAACCAGAAGAATATATCCACTGGTTTACAAAATAGAATTCAGTAGAAATCTTCACATCCAACTATTTCCCCAAAAATATGTCAAGTACCACAAGAACAACGCAGAGTTGCTCGTTTCTGCATCGTTTATGATTCTCGAGCAACAAAAATAGGAAAATATTCTCAAAAACGTTGTTTGTGGATTTTAGTCGAAAGCATTTAAGGAATAATAAAATGTCAAATTAGATAGATGCTAATATCCAATCATTAACTTGGTTTGCAAGTCCCAGTAGAGCTTTGATTGCTTCACCATCTCCTCTCTTTCAGCAGCCAGCCTCTCCTTCCAATTTTCCTTGCAACTACAAAGCATACTAGACATTAAATGTCAACTTTTATTTTACGAAACAAGACCCAAAAAATGAGTTTTTAGAACATTTTGCTCACTGTTTCTTCAATAGCATATCTAGTTCCATCATGTGCAGTGCATTAGCATATACTCCCACCTGCATTAAAGACCAAGAATTAGCAGCATCGAAAGCGCAAACAAAAATTTGCAATTTAGTTAACGAACACAGTTGCTAAATAGTAAACTAACACATATAAAACAAAACTAAGAAAATGTGCTTCTATTAAAACCATTTACAGTCATCCCAGAAAAATAATTTTATAAAAACAAGCCTTCTTCTCAAACATCTAAAATAAAGTTCAGCCCCCAGGGCACAACTCCCAGCGATGAAAGGGATGGCGGTTTAAAGATCAGCCTCGCTTGATCAGGAGTTCGAATCCGACCCTTACCAAGTTAAAAGGTAAGCTCTCACCCTACACTCTGGGAGGCATAACCTGCAATTTACATCCTTTACCAAGGCCCAGAGTAAGGCAGGTAGGGGTCCCTAAGGTTGGGGTTCAACCCTTTTTTTTTTTTTTCTAAAATAAAGTTCATATATGGCATTAATATGCGTAAAACACTATTTACGGTCATAATTTGATATCCCGGAAATCAAAAACAATTATCTTATTCCTAGAACAGATGCAGCACAAAAAAGTATGACTTAAGATTCAATAAGAAAGGACAATGGCTGAAAGGCACGTGGGATTAAAATAAGGAGGCAGGGATGGCTATATTTCTGAGATTCTTTTCTCAAAGCTATATTTCTGGAATTTATAGGAGATAGTAAAGTAAATAGAGTTTAAAATGAAGTCTTTTAGGATTGTTTGGTGCAGTAATTGAGCAATGGATTCACACCTCAAGCCATATCTTTCCTAATGGTTTGTAGGGTTTGAACAAGTCCAGTGTCAAAGAAATAAAGCCATATCTTTCCTTATTCAGAAATTATGAGATGCAGTTTGCCTTTATATGATTTTATAATATATCTTATCTAGATACCAACCTCCCTGCAGGTGGGGCATTTTGATTCCAGACTTGCAGCCTTGAGACCTTGGAAGATCATAACTGAAGCTGCAGAGCATGCGCATGGTTTGCAGAAGAGGTGCCCACATCCCAAAGCATATGGTTTATAAAGCGTATCCTATATATGATCATAGCAAAAGGTTATATCAACCAAATAAATTAAATATATGCAGAGTTCTTTTTAGATGAGTGATCCTACCAAGCAAATGGCACAAGTCAGATTGTATTCTAATTTCACAGAATCAGGTAGCATCAAAGTCATTATGGGCTCTGTAGCACTAAGATCACAAGAGAATGGTCCATGGATATCCTGATTCCCACCATTTGATTCGTTAAAGTTAATATAGAAAGCCCCAAGTTCCATTAACCAAGGAGATTGCAGAGGCTCTATGTGTTCAGTAAGAATTTTAGATTTGAACATTCTTCCATTGACAGAGCAATGTACCTATATGAAGTCAAAGGAGAGGAAAATATAAAGAAAGACGTGAATAAAATCCGGGCCTCAAAAAATAAGAAATTAGATAGTCAAGAAAACTTCTTCAAACGGAACCAAATACTGTTTACCTTATCATACTTCTTGAGGATTTTTCGTAGAGCAATAGCATTCATTGCAACATATTCAATTAACAGTCGACATTCTTGTACCGTGGCTTGCTGATTGCTTGTGAAACATTGGCGCAAACTTAAAAAATATTTTTGCATTGGGTTTGGAGCGTGAAGATGGATAAGCCGCCGTACTCTTGAACTAAAGCATCCAGCTATATCAGAAGCCTCTTTCTTCAATTCAGAGAAGAACATCTGGTCACACACTACAAAATATAAAAATTTACATCATCAAACATATGCACTAAAAAAGGTATGATCACGAAATAAATTTAGAGGAAAAAGGCAACAAAAATTAACCGACCAACTTACACGGTATACACAGACCTGTTCATATGCTTATCAACTTGTATAAATAATAAATGAATTTAAAGTGTCAACGCATAAAGAAATTAAAACCATAAGATGTTCAAAAAAATCCATTTTATTTCACGATACTCATAACAACATCGTCATTGAGATTTGGATCATATAAACTTGTATTTGTTTACATGTGATGAACCTAGATCACAATCTTATAGACAAAGAATGGCCCCCGATACCCTCGGTTATCAAAAAAAAAAAAAAAAATCTTATAGACAAAGAATTGGTTCATCATAACTTAGAAGATTTTCCACTGCACTTTTAAAAACATTCTAGACATCAGCAGCTAAGACCAATGATATTATTCAGTAAGCATCTCTTGAACAGGCAATTATATAGGAGACCGTTCATAAACAGTCATAGAGTTAAAGGTAGAACGTGACAACTCTGCCTTTAACATTTACTGTATCTGATACCAAGATATTGACCCAAGATTTGGATAACATCACATTTCCTCATGTCTGATTAATTGGGCAATAGACTTGCACATGGAATGGCTGTGCAAGTTGAATTTTCAGTCCATTGTAATGGCTTTCGTGGGAAGAACTGAGCTTTATAATGTCTCTAATACTTATTAAAGAGAGACAATATTAACAAACTACAAATCCCTTCATCCACTGCAATAAATGTATAATAAAGGAAGTTACAACTAAATCAAATGCTGGAGAAGCTTCTATAATAAAAATCGAAAAATTAATATAGACATGACTTTAAAGTGAGTTATTTGTGTATTGAAATATTTGAAATTCAAGAAATAACAAGTTATTCTATATCTGCAATGTCAGAGAGTGTAGATTTGTTTGTACATTTTGTTGTATGATTAGTACTAGATGTGGAACTTTTAGGACCAATAGTGAGAAAACAAAAAACTAGCCAACACATAGAATTTTCTCACCAGAAGCCTCCAATTTTGCCCAATCCAAATTGTCCTTGCTATTCCTTACTTTCCAGATCTTAAGGTATTTCAGAAAATTCCAACCAACTCTTATAATCGAAGAGTTATTGCGTTAAAAAGAAGAGAGCTATGGTTTGTTGCTTCAATTGAGGGTGGTTGAATTGAATAGAGGATTTTTTTGAATGAGAATCAAGCATTCGAATTTATCGACCCTAGTCTACTCTACTAGTAGACCGCTCAACTCAACCAATTCTTCAAACTTACCCTACTCCGCCAGCTTCTTAGGAGGTCCAACTCTCTTATGGGCCATTACTCCCCGATGACAATGAGAAGCTCACTATTATGGAATGCATAGGGGACAATCCTAGCTCGCGCAAAACTCTTCGGGCTGAATATCACCACCACCACCACCCTCTCCCCCTCCTTCAATTTATAATCATTTTTAACAATAATGGTAAAGAAAGGCATCTTTGACAAAATAAAGAATCAAAGAGATGGTTATTCTTCATCTTTCTATCCATCTAAACAAAAAAACCATCATGAAATCAACCTAATTCCATATCCAACCTGTTAGAAAATTCTATATGATTATTTCTATTCCATAGGAAAACATCATACTCTCAAAGATTTTGTACTTTAAATACCACGCACATGACCTTGAATAAAATATTATATAATCAACTCATTCATACAAAAATGACGACAAATAAAAACAAATTATAAAGAAAAAATTAACACTAACGTGGGCAAGATTCATATAACTGGCTGGATTGAGTCAATTCATCTTCCATTAATTGATTGTCTTCTTCCCCATTATTACCAGAGCCCTTCAATGCATTACATCTCCTGCAAGTTTTCAACACTTCTTTAAGCCTTTTATATTCAATATGACTACACTTCTGCAAAAACCTCTCTCGATCCCCATGTAAATATTCTGTAAACGTCTCTCCAAATTTCATCTTCAAAATAATTTCTCTCTTTTTTCCCACCCAGCAAAAATACAATTATACATAACAAGAAAAAGAAATACAAGATTTCCCGTTTCAAAACCGGAAACAAATAATAAATTTCTTTCTTTTCTCCTATTGGATCAATCTTTTGAATGTGTACCTAGAAGACGTGATTTTTTTTATTTTTTTATTTTTTTAATGTGGGTTTGGAGTAAGAAGAAGAGATTGATGTAAAAAAGTGAATGAGCATCCGATTTTCTCGCGATTTGGAAGCTGCGGTATCTACAGGTGATTTTGCATGCTGGGAGAAGTGAGAGCCTGGCCTCGGACCCAATGTCATAGGCTTCATACATTTTGGAGATAGATTTTTTTTTTTTTTTTTTTAATCAGCACATGTGACATTTTGAGATCTTTTTCAGGATCCAATTTAACCGACAACCCCAAATTTGGCCCTCTATTTTCAGTCGAGACTCGTAAGAAGGTTAAAATCTTTGAGTACTTTTATTTTGTTACGTGTACTGCACATGTGTTTTGCACGTCTTATATATAAGATGAATGATAATGTTTTTGAAAAATTAAAATTGATTTTGAAAGTATTTGAGGTTATTAATATATATTTAAAGGAAAAGTTAAAGTTAAAATTGTACATTAAATGTAGTTTTTAAAAAATTGAAATTTCTCATATTTCCTCGAAATATATGTTCAATGATTATTTAAAATATTAGTTTAATAAATAAATCAAGTTTTATATATCAAGAAGTATTTGCATCATAAAATATTAGACATATCGAAAATTAATTCATAAAAATAATTATGATAAATCGTAGAATAAATATGAAAAATTGTGCATAAGAAAGTTAAATTAATTTAGAAACATATTTTTATAATGAAAAAAAGGTTTAATATTATACCCATGTTTTGATTCTGATTAAAATCTGATTTTAATATCAAATCAAAGTCAACAATTAATTTTAATCATATATTTTATGGTGTCTCATCCACTTTTAAAAAAAATACACACACACACACACACACACACACACACACACACACAACTTCTAAAAGTGACTTAAATGGAGAAACTTTTTTGAACGTTTCTACGTTTGCAACTTTTTATATTTTCATATTTACCCTTAATGTTAATTAATGAATAATTATTTTTTAATATTATTTTTCCATTTTATCAATAATGTCATTATTCTCAATACATTTACAATCCAAATTATTTACTTTCTCAATAAAAGTCTTTAAAATAAAGCCTAAAAATTCAATTTTCATTTTTATTTTTCGTTGTTTATTTCAAATTATATATTTATTCTCACTAAACAAAAATACAATTATATTAATACACTATCATAAAGGAAACAGTGAAAAAAATCCACAAATACAATTATATTAATACAATTATTTATTCTCAAATTTGGATTTTTAATAAATCAAATGATTTTGTCCACAAATAAAAGTATCAATTATATGTGCTATGAAATTTGATCGCACACGTTGAAGATTGAGGTATAAAATTTTTCAATATCTGCACAAATTTCATTGAAACCTATATGTACCGATGAAAGTTTTAAAACTTATTTTGAATTTTTTATTAATGAAGATATAATATTTTCTCATTATATTTGTCTATCTTTATTTTCATAACTTTTCAATATTAAATAAATATGTTATGTTTTTTAATATTTGCAGGGTACAAGATTCTTGTTGCATACACTATTTTTTGAGCCACATGTCACGCCCTGCGTGTCACGTGACCGAAACTCCGAACACGAAAGCATGCGGAGAAGCGCAGGGCAGGCAGAAGATCGTAGGGCAAGGACGCATGCGAGATGCAATGCCTAACTCTTTGAAAGACCAATGCAAGAATAGCAAGGAAGGAAGATACTCGAAGGAGATGGAGAATTCCTGAAGATTACGATACTTGATTACACTAGTACGTTCTGCAAAGATTCATGGTCGAGCTTTGAAAGATGCATCTCGCATATTGAGAGAAGCTATGAAATGCAAGCATGTTGCGTGGGGAAGGAACTTTCTAGAAAGGTGTCGAACGTTCTAGAAGAGCGTGAAATATTCTAGAATGGGACGGAACATTCTAGAAAGAGGTGGAGTGTCCTAGAAGAATACGAAAGGTTCTTGATTCAACTAAGTCTCAACTCTTTCGAAAGATTCTAAAAGAATCTAGGTTAGTAAGTAATGTTATAGAATATTTTAAAAGGTAGCATGTTTGTATAGATTTTCCTAGAATTCTCTAGATTGTAAATATTGGCCATTAGATTAAGTAAATCATGGTAATCCATTTGTAGAGGCTTGTTGATGCAAACCACGTAGCAATTGTAGCTACGCAACCCACAAAATATTAGAATCGACCCAAGAACGCCAAAGAACCACGATTTAGAGATTGATTCAAATTAATTGAACCAAGCAACCAACACAATCGATTGATATGTTGAGCTCTTGATCACAATAAAAATAAATCTCACCCAAGTTTGAACAAACAAGAATAACTCGTAAGTTCGAATTTTATTCAATGAAGAATAAGGTTGTTGAAAAGCAATATAGCCTCACAATAATAATATCAAAGTTCTGAATAATAATGAAAATAACATCCCTATAAATATGGTCAAAACCTAGCTTAAGAGTTTTAATTATATTAGGAAAGAAATTGCTAAAAATAAGGAAAGAAATAAAATCCTAAAATTACGCATATGGCTATTTACGGCCGTGACCTTATCCTTTACGGCCGTAACCTTGTTACTGATTCACATTTACGACCGTGACAATATTACTTACGACCGTAAGTCCAAAAATGTCCAAATTCCAGTTTTGAGCAGTGCCTTCATTACGTCCGTGACATTCAGCAATTACGGCCGTAATTCCCAATTCCTCGCAATATTAATTTCAGCAGTGAGTTCGTTACGGCCGTAAGAAATATATGTTACGGCCGTAACTTGGAAATTTCCAAATTTTCTTCGACGGCTTGAATGAGGTTGATTCACTCGTCGTTTTGGCTCTGTCCCAACATGGAACTTGCTTCTTTTGATGACACGAACATTGTTTTGATCATTGTTTCTTGTAGACTTGTATTCGGGCTCTGGATCATATCACTTGTCCTATAAATAGGTGGTTGGGACATTTGTAAAGGAGAGGAGAGAGTAATATAGCCTTCAAGTATTGTAAAGGTATTATTGATCTTAGTAAAAAGTTTTCTTTAAACTCTTATATTCTTCGTTTTTCCTACTCTTGCCTAAGGTTGTTCTTAGTGCAAGGCGGAAACATAAGTCTGACTTAACATAGAATCGTAAAGAGGTGGAAGTTTGAGACGTTAAGGTCACACGGTTGCTTGAAGATCTCCAAGTTCGTGACACACAATTGAAAATTTTACTCTTGCGCTTCACAAAGAAATATATATATATATATATATATATATATATATATATATATATATTATCATGAAAAAAATGAACCAATAGTAATCATACATTTTTAAATGTGCACGATGAAATTGAATCAACTGACAACAAACAACACTATTGAAAAGAATGAAGATGACATCTATCAAATTTATGCATTGATGAATTCTCATAAGTCTCAAACTTTGTTATGAAGGAAAAAAAATACTTGATATTAAATCTTCATTGACAATCTTTTCTTCTTTTTATAATATTTCAAATATTATATAAATAAAATCTATCATTCCTTCCCAAATATTATTGATGTTGTTCTCAACGTGAAGCTAATATTTACTTTCATTAAATAAGTGAGTCTAGCTAATGTTTTGATTGAGAGGGTAAAATATGGCATCAAAAACTTTGTTTAAATCATAGAATTTTTAGATTTTCTATTTGTCTTCCATGTTTGACTGATTTTCTTGAGAAAAAAACCTAAAATTTTTGTAAGACATAATTTTTAAAAATTACATTATATGGACAGCTAACGTGCAGAGCACGTTTAGACAACTAGTTTATTAAAAATTTGATTTTAACCTATATCAAATAGGGTTATATAAGTTTAAACAAAAATTTCAGGTTTTTTTCCACTTTAAGAGAGTTTTTAAATTAGTTATTTTGTATTCTTAATTAGAACATAATTATAAAAAAAAAATTCTTTTTATATTCTTTTTTTTCAAGTGGGTTTGAAATTATTTATTTTACATTCTTAATTAGTAAAGTATCTCAGCTTAAAAAAAATGTTATGAATAACAAACATTGATAAAAAACATAACAATTTAAAGATAAAATGGAAAGTCAAAAGTTTTTCCACTAATCCATTTTAATATATATATATATATATATATAATTTATTGTATAAATATTAAATGATAACAAATTAGGTATATTATTAAATATATGAGGGAATATTAGGAAATCAAAAGTTTCTTCACTATCCACCTTTTTTATATATTGTAGATATAGATTGATTGTATATTGAAGATGTAGATGTAGACTAGTTGAAGCACGTGCATTGCACGTACGGTGTCTATAAAGACGTATATGTTGTTGCATTTTATATAAAAATTTAATAACATTATAATCATAATTCAAAACAAATACTTTGGAAATTTTCTTTCACCATTTTGCAAATATAGAATAGGTAATCAAATGAAGAGTTGTTCACATTTTCTAAAGGAGTTAGAGGAAAATAAATAAATTTGGATGATAGTCACACCTTATGCTGACACATGGTAATAGGAATATTACCAATTTAATCACTTTTATTATTGACTAGTTGAAATACGTGTATTGCACGTACAGTGCCTATAAGAGTGCATATTTTATTGTATTTTTGTTTTATTAATTTATAAAGTTTTAATATCATTATGAACACAATTCATAGTAAATAGTTTTAAAATGTGGTGATTTTGAGCGTAAATTAAGAATGATTCGGGCACTTGAAAATCATATAGGGCTACAATCAATTAATTTGTAGAAGTGTTGAAACAATTGTATTAAATTTATGAGTTTAGGAGGTAAATTTGATAATTGAAAGGTTCGAGGACTAAAAATAAATGTTAAAAAACTTACAAAGATCAAGCCTTCATGAATTTGGAAGGACAATAATCAAATTGTACCTTGCAATAGTGAAATGATAAAATAGAGATGAGATAAAAAAATTTCAAGATCAAAGTGAGAATTTTAAATTGGAGAAAGAAAAAAGGAAAAAAAAAAATTAGGGTGACCAAAGGTGGTGCTGACACACGATAACATGAATGTTTCAATACATTGTTTTTTTTTTTTTTTTTAATATGTAGTTATAATTAGGAGAAATGTTGAGCAATTGCATGAAATTCGTGAGTTTAGGAATGTAAAATTTGACAATTGAAAAGTTCAATGATTGAATTGCAAATTTTAGGAACTTACAAAGGATCAATACATCATGAATTTGAAAGAACGATGATCAAATTGTACATTATAATATTGAAATAATGAAAGAAAAATAAAATAAAAATTTAATGACCATAATCGTTGTTTTGAAAAGTTGTAAAGAAATTTTTGAGGGGAAACAAGAAACGAAAAAAAGGAAGACAACCACATAATATGACATCGTGTGGCCGGACAAATTTAGCCTCTTTTATGAACCGTGCTACTGGCCTCTCTTCCTCTCTCATTCCCCATCTTTTATTAAATAGTATAGTATATATTTATGATTACTTTATAGTAAGTTTTAAATTTTAATCTTTTATTTCCTTTTTTTATGTTCTTTGAAGTGTAAACATATTATCACCACAATTACTATTAAATACATCACATTATATATATTTTATACATACACCACAATACAAATACAAATATAAATACAAATATATCTTTGTCTAGTTTTAAAACAAAAACAAATTGAAAAAATCTGTGCACCAAAATGTGAGGATCTTTTCCTCATCCCTCAAAAATTTCATTACCTCCCCCCCCTTCACTGCAAAACTTCCCACAACGAAGAGATGCTTTTTTTTCTTATCCCTCAAAATTTCTCACTCCCATAATAATTTACGAAGAACAAATAAATCACTGAAAAAGAACCCCAAAATTTCCTATTCCCATAGTTAATTAAATATGACCAACACAAAATCATAGAAAAAAAGAAAAGAAAAAAGGCATCTTAGAAATATTTAAAAAACGACAAAAAGACATAAAAAGTCAATTTTTTCTTATGTTAATAAAATTTAACCCAAAAATCAGATCCTCATCCGAGGAGACGTAATTAAAAAAAAAAAAAATCTCCTTAAGATCAAAAAAATTAAATAGTCTCACTGAATTTTCTCACCCTTTTAAGGTTAAAAAGGGAGGATCTTTTCCTCTTCCAAAAGATTTAGAAATACTCAAATAAATATAAAGAAGAAAATAATTTTTTTTTTTTTTAAAGAGTGTAGTGTACATAAAAATTAGTGATAAGGAATTAAAGTTATATAAGTAATTTTATTTATGCTTGTTTTATAATGTAGAAAATAAGTTTTGTAATGGCAATATAGTCGGACAAATTACACAAAATACTACTTAAGTTTAAGCAAAATTTCAAATCTACCATTAAAGTTCAAAATTTACTCAAACTACCACTCACGTTTCGATTAATTACTCAAATTACCACTAAGTGCAAAAACAATAAAAAATTGACTCAAAGTGTAATTTTGACGCCAAAAGAAAATTGCAGGAGAGGCCCCAGTCACCCCCCCCCCCCCCGGGCGGATTTTGCACACCCCGGAATGCATCGAAACATGTTCAAAATTTCTCACACGCCTCCTCATCCTCCTCTCCCTCTCTCACAATTATGAATATGAATACTTCTCCTTCTTCACAAAAACAAGTACACTTTTCTTATTTCAACGAGGGATAAGACCCCATCCTCCAAGTTACAATCCGAGTAAGGCGAACTAGAACTGAGGCGAGGCGAGGCCTACTCATAGGCGGAGAAGATGTCGTCAAAAGCGGAGTTGGAAGAATTCTTCGCCACCTCCGAAAAGGACCTTTAGAAAAAATTACTCACAAGTACTCTCTCCTCACCAGGGCATAATGATTGTTTGGTTGCATGCATTGCAAATGGTAACTGTTGAGACCGTGCCCAAAAATATAGTACGTTGAACCACCAGCGAAGGCCCAATGGACCTTAGCCTACGATTAAAGTCTAGGGCACCACCTTGGGCCAACTGCCGAGGTAGAATAGCATATGAACTTCTTTGACTGAACTGATTTACGTTTAGCCGATGTGCTTTACGTTTAGCCGAGGTGCTTTACGTTGACGCCACAGATGAGTGATGGGACAACGGATGAAGTCAGAGATGTGACACCGCCTTTACCAAAAGTGACAGGCGTCCATCCCCTACCAAACGTAGTAATGATTACTGTCAAAAAACAAGATTTTCCTCTCCAACCACTAGGGTAAATACATGTGTAAAATCTACCACGTGTCGCCATCCAAGATTATAAATAGGCACTGACTTTGGCATCGGAGTGTAAACGGGAGCCACCTCGGCCCCCTTTGCAATCTGATTATTTGTCATAGTGCGCAGGAGATCCACGTGTTCAAGAGGGAGGAGCTGAGACATGTTGGTCCAAGGTCCAGCCGGATTTTGTGGTCAACATTTTGGCGCCGTCCGTGAGAAACCATACTGCTAACCACGAAAACGCATGATAAAAAGCCACACACAGAAAGGAAATCTTGAAAAAAGGACGAATAACCTCTTGCAAAAGAGCGGAGAATTGCAAGAACTTTGAAACATAAGTTTGTTATCCTTGAAAAAGACAAGAACTTTGAAACATAAGTTTGTTAACCTTGAAAAAAGCAAGAACTTTGAAACATAAGGTTGTTAACTTTGAAAAAGGCAAGAACTTTGAAACATAAGTTTGTTAACCTTGAAAAAGGCGTGAAATTTTGAAATACAAGTTTAATAACCTTGAAAAAGGCTTAGAGCTTTGAGATAAAAGTTCACCTATTTTTGAAAGAGAATATAAAACCAAAAAATTGCTCTGAACATGAATGAAAGTGACGATGATATTAACCCTCGTAGGAGTAGAAATGACCAGCTTAGCGAGGAGGCGGCTCCTCAAAGGCCTCATGAGAACACAAAGAGGGGTAGCCCAACCTAACCCTCCGCTCCGGCACCGAAATCACCGCATGCTGCGAGACATGACTCGCATGACAGCCCAAATGCTGGAAATGCAGAAACAGTAGACAGAACAAACTGCTGCGATGAATGCCTACATGGCTAGAGGGTATATTATGAACGAGCTCGTGATGCCCCCGCAATATTCATAGCCACATTACTCACCATCTGATGTGGCTACTGCCTCCTATTATTATTAAGATCCGCAGGAATATGCCGAGGTGGAATCTGTGCCTCTCTACCAAGAAGGCCTGGAGCATGAAGCACTTGAAGCACAAGATCAACCCCCTATTAGCCGTAGGGAGGCTTCGCTTTCGAAGTTTGGTAGCGTTTTTAGCCGAATAGGGGGATTATTCCGGGGCAGACGAGGGGGACGAACTGACCAAAGTCAACACCATGCAACTGAGCCTAGAAATAGGCAGGAGCAACGCGCTGAAAAAGTCCTGTCGCGGAGCCAAATACATGGAGACCGACATAACACAGGGGCATAAAAGTTAGCCCCCACACATGAGCCTAGGAATAGGCAGGAAAGGAGAGTAGAAGCAGCTCGAATGAAATCTCGTAATGGTCTTCCGACCTTCGAAAGGCCAAACTATGGGCGAGTTTTGCCACCGCAAAGACAGGAGTACGCTCCACCAACCTACGGCCAACACCATGACTCGATATATTTCGGCCATGACGAGAACAGTGAATTACCGTCATACGAGCTAGATGATGAAGAGGAAATAAACCCCTTCACGGAGGGCATCCGTAGGTGCCCAGTGCTTCATGACTTTGAAATGCAAGAATTAACAAAGTATTCTAGCCGAGGTGACCCTGACGATCACCTGTTGAACTACCACGCCAGCATGGAAATAGCCAAAGCCACTCCGGCACTGAAATGCAATGCCTTTGCTTTAACCCTTGAGGGAAGTGCGATATGATAGTACACAAAACTCCCTCCTGGTAGCATCCATAGTTGGAGAGATTTGAAGGCAGCATTCAAAAATGGCTTTGTTTCCTCCAGGCCTGGCCAGCTCCCACTTCAACGCCTTCAGGACTTAAGGCAAGAAAGGGATGAATCTCTGAAAAGTTACCTAGCCCGGTTCACTGAAGAGATGCACATTTGTGAGAACATCACCGAGGCGGAGATGTTTTCCGCGTTAAAAGGGGGGTAGACATGATGAGCATGTTTTGGAAGGATGTCCGAAGTAGAAATCCGAGAGATTACAATGTCCTAGTAGATCTAATGAAGGAAGAGATTGTCTCAGAAGAAATGGCTAGGGCCAGAGACAATCATCCTCAAGGGAGATACAATCTTGGATATCCTAATGAAGCGAACCTCAGGAAAGGAGGTAATAAGGATAGGTTTGACAGTAACCGAAGTGGAGCGCCACGTCCATTTCCAGGAACCGGGTCCAGCTATGCAGCAGAGATCAAGGAAGCTATCCCTAACTTGCACTCCAATGCTCCCTCTCAGAATCCCCTCACGGCTCAAGGAAGAATGGAAAGTAGCCGACGTGGAAAACAACCCATGATTGGGGCTTACTGCACCTACCACAGGTATTATGGCCACGCAACGGAGGATTGTAGAGAAATCCACATGTTAGCGGACCAAAAGGCATACGGGAGAAGGGGAAGTGATATTTCTCCTGACAAGGGGAAAACACAAAAACCAGGCAGTCAAAAGTTCAACCTAGCAGATAGGCGAGCTCCATGGAAGAACCCAACCAAAGAAAGGATTGACAGTCGTCAAAGAGACAGGAGCAAAGGTCAGGATAACTCCTTGGTACATGCTAAAGATACGAGAGAGCCACCTATGCCTACAAATGATCCGTCGATTCGTGAAATCAACAAAATATTGGGAGGCCCCCATCCAGGTGGAAGCACAAATAACTCCCAGAAGAGATATATCAGAGAGGCCAAGCAGCCCGCCAACGTGAATTACCACATTCATTCACATCCTATTGAGATGCTTCGGACAGAATCTATCATCTTCACCCAAGACGACGCTATTGGGGTACACTTTCCGCATAATGATGCATTGGTCATCAGGGTAGTGGTGGCTCGGAATGGGTTGCCACGAATGATGGTGGATGATGGTGCCTCGGTAAACGTGATTTACGGAGTAACTTTTGATAAGATGGGGATTAGTATCCCACTCATTCCAGTCCCAGATCCAATATATGGATTCACGGGGGATAGCATAACCCTCAGAGGATCCATAACTCTTATGACTGAGGAAGGGCAAGCACCAACTTTATCCAGAATCCCCATGGAGTTCTTGATTGTAGACAAAATTTCCTCTTATCATGGCTCAATTGGAAGGTCAGGTCTCATCGACTTGGTTGCTGCAACCCATATGAAATATATTTGCATGAAATTCCCCACGGAGTACGATGTTGAAACTGTTAGGGGGAGCCAAACTAAATCGCGGGCCTGTTACACAAACGCTATCCGGAAATCTCAAGACCGGAGCTTGAACATGATTAGCGATGTAGCAATGGCCGAGGTTGCTCCGGACCCTGAAAGACTGGGTGGAGGGCCCTCAGAAAATGAGGATGTTACAATGATGCTGGAAGAAGATCTTGTAGATCTAGACCCGAGAATGGCTGGAGACAATTACTCTACCCCAGCTGAAAGGCTGGAATGCATCTGTGTAGATCCACTTGACCCAATCAAGGAGTTCCAGATTGGATTAGATTCGTCGGTTGAATACAAATATCAGCTGAAAAGCTTCTTACTTGAGAACATCGATGTATTCGCGTGGAAACATGATGACATGGTTGAAATTGATCCTAAAGTAGCCTGTCACAGACTCCAGCTCGATCCCAGAAGTCCTGGGCACAGGAAAAAGAGAAGACCGATGAGTTCTGATAAATACGAGGTCTTGAAAGAAGAGGTAATGAAGCTATTGAAAAATGGCTTTATCAGAGAATCCTGGTATTCGAAGTGGGTATCAAACCCCGTTTTGGTACCAAAACAGAATGGAAAACTGAGAGTATGTATTGATTTTTCGAATTAAACTAGGCATGCCCCCAAACACAGTTTCGCACTGCCTCGGATTGATCAGTTAGTTGACTCTACAGCGGGACATGAGATGCTAAGCTTTATGGATGCATACTCCGGATACAATCAAATCCCCATGCACGAATCGGACGAGGAGCACACCTCGTTTATTACGAATAGGGGACTCTATTGTTACAAAGCTATGCCATTTGACCTAAAGAATGCTGGAGCCACCTATCAAAGGTTGGTAAATTGTATGTTTTCAGAACAATTGGAAAACACCATGAAAGTATATGTTGACAACATGCTGGTTTAAAGTATGGTCGCCACAGAGCATATCCTCCATTTGTTAGAGACCTTAGATGTTTTGAGGAAATATCGAATGAAGCTCAACCCAGCGAAATGCGCTTTTAGAGCAGCATCCAAAAAAATTCTGGGATTCATGGTAAACAGGAGAGGGATTGAAGCCAATCCCGATAACATCAAAGCTTTGATGAACATGCAATCTCCTCGGAGCCCAAAAGAAGTGCAAAACTTGACGGGAAGGATTGCGTCTTTAAATCGGTTCGTTTCTAAGTCCACTGACCAAAGGCTTGCCATTTTTTAAGATCCTGAAGGGAGGGAAGCGATTCCAGTGGACGCGAGAATGTGAGCAAGCTTTTTCCGACCTGAAAGCATTCTTGGGGCAGGCCCCATTATTATCAAAATTAAGAGCTAGCAAACCACTTTATCTATATTTAGTCATATCAAAAGAGGCTGTTAGCTCAGTGTTGATCAAAGAGGAAGATGAGAATCAATTCCCAGTGTATTATGTAAGCAAAGCCATGCTGGATGTAGAAACACGTTACCCATATATGAAGAAACTTGCTCTCTCGTTGATCACAGCAGCTCGCAAACTCCGCCCTTACTTTCAGTCACACTCCATACATGTTCTCACCAACTTTCCTATGAGGCAGGTGTTACAGAAACCAGATGTATCTGGGAGGTTAACGAAGTGGGCAATAGAAATCAGTCAGTACGACCTGCATTATGAACCTCAGACTACTATAAAGGGTCAAGCATTAGCAGATTTCATAGTGGATTTCACCCATCCGCCGGAGGTGGAGATGATTGATAACGTGGAGGATAGCCATGATTGGAAGTTGTTCGTTGACGGGTCCTCGGCTGATGGAAGATCCGGGGCGGGTATCCTACTAATGAGTCCGGAGGGATACAAACTACACAGTGCCATCCGCTTTGACTTTAAAGCCTCAAACAACGTTGTAGAATACGAGGCACTCTTAGTTGGGCTAAGACTTGCGAAAGCTTTAAAGATCAGGCCCGTGGTGGCAAATAGTGACTCACAGCTTGTCGTAAGCCAGTTTAACGGAAAATTCGCTGCTAAAGAACCACCATGGTTGCTTACTTGAAAAAAGTAAAAGATTTGGCCGCGAACTTTGGAAAAATGGAGCTACAACATATTCCCAGAAATGAGAATTCTAATGCAGATGCTTTATCCAAAGTAGCAATCAGTAATGATTATGAGCTCCACAATCTGATTCCAATTGAGCATTTGACGACCTCTTCTATTGAGCCAGGTATGGAGATTTTGGAAATAGAAAAAGAAAGGTCCTGGATGAGTTTCATACTAACATACTTGAAGCATCAGACAGTACCAGACGAGCCGAAAGCAGCTCGAAAATTGCAAAGATATGCCGCAAATTTCGTACTCTTGGATGATCTACTTTATAAACGGAGTTATTCCTCTCCTTTGCTGAGATGTGTTGGACCGGAGGAAGGACGGTATGTGATGAAATAAATCCATGAGGGCATATGTGGCAACCACGTCGGGGCATTGTCGCTAGCTCGGAAAGTCCTTAAACAGGGATATTTTTGGCCGACTATGCGAAAGGATTCCCACGACTTCGTTCACAAGTGCGATAAGTGTCAAAGGCATGCAACCATACTGCATCAGCCGCATCATAAGTTGACTGTGGTAACTAGCCCTTGACCTTTTGCGAAGTGGGGGGTTGATATTATTAGTCCTATGCCTAGGGGTCCTGGTAACAATTGCTTTGCAATAGTAGCAATTGACTACTTCACCAAGTGGGGTCGAGGCGAAACCCCTGATGAGGATTACCGAGGCCAACGCCACCAAGTTCATCTGGAAGAATGTTATATGCAGATTTGGAATACCGCACTCGTTGATTAGTGATAATGCGAAACAGTTCAAAAACAGAAGCATGGATGAATTGTGCGACGATTTGGGAATTAAAAAATTATTTTCATCTCCGCATCATTCACAAGCTAATGGGCAGGTTGAAGCTGTGAATAAGACCACAAAAACACCCTAAAGAGGAAGCTGGAATCTAAAAAAGGCGCATGGGTAGATGAACTCTCACAAGTATTATGGGCACTTCGGACCACCTCGGACACTGCCACTGGTGAAACGCCTTTCTCCTTAGCGTATGGATCCAAGGCGGTTTGCCCAGTTGAAATTGGGGTGCCTTCTCTTCGTCAAATCCATTATGACGAAGTGGGAAATGGAGAAGCACAGAGGGCTAGCTTGGATTTCTTCCTAGAAAAACGGAGCGATTCTCAAAAAGTATTGACCAAGTACCATAAAAAATGGCCCGCTACTACAACAAAAGGGTAAAGAGTCGGCACTTTAACATTGGGGATTTAGTCCTCAAAAAGGTCCTTCCCTCCACCCAAGAACCAGGAGTAGGGACTTTAGGTCCTAACTGGGAAGGCCCTTACAAAGTCACCACTGAGGTGGTACCCGACACGTATATGATCGAAGACCTATCCGGGGTACCTTTGTGTAATCATTGGAACACGAATCACCTTCGTCGCTATTTTTAACAAATCAAATCCCTCTTCGGTGGTCACAACGTCTCCATATAATTTAATAAAAAT
This sequence comes from Ligustrum vulgare, assembly GCA_963555705.1. Lineage (NCBI taxonomy): Eukaryota > Viridiplantae > Streptophyta > Magnoliopsida > Lamiales > Oleaceae > Ligustrum > Ligustrum vulgare. The sequence continues at coordinate 23,809,178 of OY743176.1, forward strand.
TCTTGAGTGAGTTACATTAAGGATTGCATCAAGTGCTATCGGTAAACATAGCGGATAGTAAAAATGCATAAATTATTTTGTTTATGGGAGAGTACAACTCCATTATGCTTGAACTTTGTTAAAACAAGTGACTCTTATAAACCCCTGCTACGATCACTGCGAGCTGGTTGAAAACATTAACGCCATCAGTAAGAACTGGTCCAAACTAACAAATCGTAAGGAGAAGGCATCACAGGTGTTACAAGGTGTAATTCAGATATGTTCAAGTGTTTGTCAAAATCAGATCTAACTAGTAAACATAAATGTCTCAAACCACTTAGATCTGAGGGACTATCTTCATACAATTGTACAATGCGTTTAAAAGGCATATGCGTTTGGAAACATTCAAACTTAATCAAATGATGTCATATAAACCAAAACTTGTGGTCAACGAAGTCGAACGTCACAAAATGATCAAAACAACTAGAAAATTAAATCATTGCATTTACAGTTTACAAACTAAATCATTACGTTTACAAATGTAAAACCTCATTGCATTTACATTCTAAGAAATATACAATATGCAAAATGACAAAGGATAAATACAAAAAGGATTACGGAGGAGGGACATCTTCTAAAGAGTTTTTGCCAGGTACATCCGTAGGATCATCATGATCATCAAGGGAATCGCCCTTATCCGCATCTTGAGGTTCAGGGTACAAGGCTTCGATGGGGGATAGGTCCAAGGTTGGGAAAGCTTCCTTCACGTCCCCCAAAGCCATCCTGGCCCCTATATTCCCAAAGACCCTCTGCACGGCCTCATACTCTGGTGTCTCTTTAAAAGTGTCTTTAAAATTCTAGATCACCTCAGACACCTTGGCACTCAGAGCTTTTTCCACTCGTGTCATAACGGTCTGATCCAGAACTTCCATGCTCCAAGATTGCATGTCATTCCAGAGAGGCAAGATCCTCCTCCGCCTTTCTCCTAGCTTCCACCTCTCTCCCAATTTCTCAGTGACTGCTGCCACCTCAGCCTCTAGCTTATCTTTGGCCGCATTGGCTACTGTCAAGGCCTCAGAAGTTATGGACTGAGCCCGGTTGGAGTCGTCCAATTTCTTACAGAGGGACGCCACATCTACCTCGGAAGCATGAAGATTGTGCTTTAACTTTTCATTGTCTTCTTGAAGACGTTTGGCTGTCACCCTATCTTCCGAGGAGGCCTTGCGAGCGATGGACAGATGCTCCTTGAGGTCCTTAATCTCCCTCAGCATATTGTTCGCATGACGGAGTGCAGTCTCAGCGTCCTTCTTGTCCCACTGTGCCTCCTCCACTGAAGACTCCACCTCCTCAATAAGGGACAGTGCCCTAGCATTCATAGATTTGGCAGCAAGCAGCTTCCGGGACGGAATAGCACGGGAAGAGAAGGCAGACCAGTCTTCTGCCCAAAATTGCTCAGTGACCAAGGCAGCCCTGGCAGGAGGAGAACTGGGGGAGTCAAACAAGGAATGACTGAAAGTAACATCCCAGGGGAAAACACTGGCTTTAATCTGTTTGAGCTCTTCTGATCCCGCGGGTGTCACTTCGTAATCCTGGTATAGACACAGAAGGCTCATCTTCCAAGTCTTGAGTCTCTGGGGGCGGAGGTGGTTTCCTTGCCCTTTCTGAGCCTCTTCAAACGGGCGGGTTCCTCCTCGGATACGATATCCTCGGATAAGGGAGATGGCACAGAAACATTCTTAAACTCCCTCTCCCTCTTGGAGCCGCCCCTATCTGACCTTTTTTCCTTCCCCGTTACAGTAACCTTCTTAGGTTCAGCCCCTTTTTCCAAGCTAGGCTGTTAGGGACCCACCGGCAGCAGACTGGTGGTGGCAGTAATGGTAGAGGACCCTCAAGTTGGGCAGTGGATGCCTCGGATGCCTCCTTTGCCACCCCTACTTGCAAATTAGCAAGTACTGTTTTCTGCCTCCTTTCAATTTCGCTGTCGTGGCGAAGGGAAGGAGTGATCTTTTTTTCCATAAGACCCTTCAAGGAAATCTTCGAAAAGTCCTTGGAACCTAGCAAGAAAAGTAGGAGAATGAGGCTCTGAACGGACGAGGCATAAGATATGAAGGCAGTAAGGAAACAAACTTACTCATAGCTCGCATAAGGCCTTGCTTAACAAATAGCTTATTTTGTTGAATGACCCCTTGAAAAGTGCCCTTGTAGGCAAACAAGCGCCTCACTACCGCTAAGTCCACGTCGGAGAGGAGGCAAGCAAAAATGTTCCCTGCCATAAACCAATAACATGTGAAAAACAGGTAAAGAAAGATGAACATAAAATAAAAAGTGAATGACACACGACACTTAAGGACGCGAAAGCAAATACAAGACTCACTAGGTGGGGAAAGAGTTCGGGGAACTGTGATTTCTGGACTAGGGTCCACAGGTGAGCTCTGCCACTCCCCCGCAACCCAGAACCACTGGTTCCTCCAGTTCTTTATCGAAGTGGGATGACCAGTAATAACAGGAGGATATGAGCCCTTGGGAGACAAGTAGTACCAGTCCTTGACGTCTGACCTCACATCCTTATCCCTTCTAACAGACTTTTTCAAGGTATATAAGGTGCGGATGATGTGCAGGGAGATGGGCTAGTCAGGGTTGACCTCCTGCCACACCAGGCAAGTACCCACCTCCTGCGTCCAGAAATTTGGGGCCAACTGGTAGGAGCATAAGTTGTAACTCCTAAGCAGTGCCCTGAAAAAGGGGTGCAAGGGCAGCCTCATCCTGTAGGATAGAGCATCATAACATACGGCCACCTGACCTGGGGGAGGACTACAGGGTCGGAAAGAAGGCGTAGGGTGCACTAATCCCCCCTCTGGCATCCTGAATTTCGTCGAAGCTCCCACCAAATCAACCCCCCGGATTTCCGTGGCAATCTCACTGCTTTCCCAAGAATCTGGGTTTTGATCATGGTCTACATGATACCCCGACACTTTATTTACCAGGTCTACCCAACCTTCAACCTGGGCTATTTCCTCCTCAGAAAGTCCTAGCTCTTCCCTATGTGCCCTAAATGGAGCCCTAATAATTAAGCCGAGGTCCTAATGACCAGAGGAAGAGCCCATTGCCTCTCCTCTTTCAAAATCCATGTCCCGCTTGATTCGAAGCTCCCGCAAAGAAGCCTCCTCCTCGGATGATAGATGAGCTATGTAGTTCTGGTTCTTTTCTTCTTCGCTGTCAGAATCATCCAAATAAATTATACCACTGCATTTCCTATTCCTCCTCCTAATCTGTTCCCTAAAGAAGTGGGAACTAAAAATCGATAAAGACAATGGGCAGAAACCTCTGACAGGAATCGCCATTGCCAATAGTTCCTGTGAACTCGTTCCCTCAACTCTTTCCATTTTTGTTCTTAAAGATGGGCCAGACTCATCAAAAGAAAAACAAAATGCAAAATGAAAATTTCAAACCCACACTCGAAGATTAGAAATAAAAAAGTTTTGCACATACAAAGGAAAAGAAATTTACCTTCAAAAAAACGAACGTTCGAGATTGTACACTTGAAATGAGGAACACGCCAATGAAAGCTGTTGAACGGTAAGGACGGTTTGCTGGATAGAAAACCCTTGAAGAGAAGATGCGAGACTTACAAGAAAGGAAAAAGCAATACAACCTTTTGCAAGAATGTTACTGCAAAAATTATGAGAAAATGGTAAAGGGAAGATAATGAGACGAAGGAGGATTTATAGGGAACCTAATGATCTAGAACCCTTGGTCTTTGAGCCGCATGATTGATGCGGGTAACCCACGCCTCTTGGAGAATGGGCTAATCAAAGCGCCATCTGTCGGAGGAAGGGAAGAAACCGTTCAGCTACCACAGTGAGTGCCACGCACGGTAAAAATGTCACTCCCATCACCTTTTATATTTCTTGGGAACCAATATCAGTAGCCCCTTTTTATTAAATACGCCACCTAAGAAACGTGCTAGTGCGATCCCAAACTTCGCTTAGGAGGGAAAATCCGAAGTAGGAGGTCGACTATACTCTGAATCCGAACTTTCCATAAGGAATACCATTCCTGACCTTAAAATCGCCGCGCTACATAGTGACTCCCAACGAGCAGATGGCGAAATAATTACAAAATATTGGATATAACAAATGATGAAACTTGAACAAAATTATTGCTGCGAAACTATGACAAATTCGATCCGCCCATGAATGACCACATCGAATTTGAGGGACTAGTGTTGAAACCGTGCCCAAAAACATAGTACGTTGAACCACCAGCGAAGGCCCAATGGACATTAGCCCACGATTAAAATCTAGGGCATCACCTTGGGCCAACTGCCGAGGTAGAATAGCATGTGAACTCCTTTGGCCGAACTCATTTATGTTTAGCCGATGTACTTTACGTTTAGCCTAGGTGCTTTACGTTGAAGCCACAGATGAGTGATGGGACAACGGATGAAGTCAGAGATGTGACACTGCCTTTGCCAAAAGTGGGAGGCGCCCATCCCCTACTAAACGTAGCAATGATTACTGTCAAAAAGTAAGATTTTCCTCTCCAACCGCTAGGGTAAATACACGTGTAAAATCTACCACGTGTCGCCATCCAAGATTATAAATTCTCCTATAAATAGAGCACTCCTCCCGCCTGGTAAAGGGTTAGCAATCTGATATTCTTAACTAAATATTCTACTCACTCCATTTTCTCTCTTTTACACATTTATATTTCCCGCACCCAATTTATATTTGCTTGAAATGGGCACTGACTTTCGTATCGGAGTGCAAACGGGAGCCACATCGGCCCCCTTTGCAATCTGATTGTTTGTCAAAGTGCGCAAGAGATCCACGCGTTCAAGAAGGAGGAGCTGAGACGTGTTGGTCCAAGGTCCAGTCGAATTTTGTGGTCAACAGTAACCATTTGCAGAGAGTCGCCCCTGTGTTTTTGGGTGCCCTATATATGAATATTTAGAAAGTGCCCTATGTTCTTTAATTATAAAGCATGATTATAAAAAAAAAAATACAATCATTAAATCCTTAAGTCTAATGTTGTTGATATGCTCACTGCTAATTTCATGTTCCTTAAGTCTAATACTAAGAGATGTATCCAATCACTAAATCCTTTATTTATTAATCGACTGTCTCTTGACGAACATCTTTTAAATAACTTGAAAAAAAAAAACAAAAAACTCTATCAAAGATCTTTCAAATATTACCAACCATGGTCTATTACATTTCTCACCATTCGATGAATAATGTGTAATAGTTTGAAGAAACATGTCTACGCATTTTATCTTTAGGACCATTTTCTAACGAAATATTTCTTAAATGACCATTTATCACCAACAAATTTCTAGATTTTATCTTTATGTCAAGAGAATCTCAAATTCTTAGATCATAAGTATTAGAGAGAATGAACTCATGATCAATTAAATCATCTATACCTTCATTTTTTATTTTATTTTCATCAAATATTTCATTTGCATCACCTTCATAATGTATTTCATTGTGACAAACTTCATTATTATCAAGAGCACCTTTTTGAGATTGTATTAACTCTTCACATTTTCTCGTTTTCTTTTATTTGTCACATCCAGATAGTTTTCTTGGATACATTTTAATCTTTTTATGGCAAACAAAAACAAAAAAAAAAACAAAAGATACTATAGAAAAAATATAACATAGTTTATTATACTAGAGCTACAAAAGCATCATTCATCAAACACTTGCAAAACCGTTAACTCTCGAAGACTTTAGAATCTCAATATACCTAAGAGATCAAAGAAAAGTCACAAAGGATCATGCAAGTAGTAAATTCAGTTACTTGAAAAATTACGCAAAAATCGACAATTTAATAGTTAAAATAATACTTATGCAGATCTTGCAATTATCATGATATGACAATCGGACAACGTTGAATGTCAAAAAATTATACCAAAAATTTTAGACAATATAATCTTTGAACAATTATGAAAATTAATCTTATATTCGTTTTTGATAAAAAAAAACTTACGAGTTTTTCAATATTAATTAAAATTTAAGAGGTATTTAAGATATCTTAAAAAGTGCATGGCTAAATGTGAGTTTATAGCTCCTTTTTTATCCTCTTGGTCCAAAAACTCATTCTAAATTTATTTTCAATTAGACATGTTATGAGATATAATTTGCACGTAAATTAAAAAAAAAATTCTTTAACCACAAATGTTTACCAAAATTCACTATTAGAAAGTACCTTTTTTTAAAAATGAGAAATGGGACTCAAACAATATACATTTGTTTGGTAATACTGTTTAACTTATTTATGATTTTGAGATAAAAAGTAATGGTTGAAAATTGAAGAGAGAAAATATGTGTGTTTAAAAAGTAATTTGGAAAATAGTTTATTTTGGATTTTTGGTTACCAAATGGAGGTATAATAATTGGGGAAAAAGAAATAAGCGCGCCAGGTAGGGGTCGAACCTACGACTTTCTGCTTAGGAAACAGACGCTCTATCCACTGAGCTACAGGCGCTTATGACACAAAATGCATTATAGTGTTTTATATTTATTCTTTAATTGAGTAACTTACTGTGAACGGTTATCCTTCTCGGAATGAAGATTGCAAGTTACGATACATCTTTAAAGCACGTGACCTTGATCGTGGTGAAGAAGTTATTTTGTAGAAATTTTAAAAACATTATTTCAAATTAATGGTTGAATCCTTCCATTCCCATTTTTTATGACGATTAGTATTAGCAAATAGTGGTCTACTTTTAAACTAGACCTTAAGAAAAACTATAAAAATAGTTAAATGCGCAAATTTAGAGAGTACATATTCGTCAATTTCATGAAGTGGATTCAACCGTGTAAAAAATTTCAAGATTTAGAGCTTGTTTGGTAAATGTGAATTTTTTACCACAATTTTTCAAACTCAATCTCAACCCTCAATTCTTAGTCAAGCTCACCATTATTGACTTTTCAAATAATTTTAAATCACACATCTATAAAAAAACTAAAAAAAAAATCTATAAAACTTAAAAATTTTCACATTATCAAACAGGCTAGAAACAACTAATCCACCCATGCTAAGTAGAAAGTACTAAACCAAAGAGAATTAAAACCACTACATGATAAAGGATCTCATTGTTCACATGTCAATTGCATCACCCATTATTAAGTGGTCTATCTATGAGGACGCACGAGGACCAGAAGAAAAATAATAATTTAAAATGACTAATCATTAACACCGACTTGATAATCACCACCATCTCCTTTGGCATATAAAAAGAAACTATTCATATTCAATTTGAATGGTCCTTGTAAAAATGGTAAAGCCTTTTGACAAGATTAAGAAGAATTCAATTTAGTTTTTACCTTTGAAAAGTCAAAGTGCATGTATGGGTCCAACAATTGCTCATTAAAAGCAAAATTCAAATTGAATTTGATTTCATTCCTAGGCATTGGCGATGGTTTATGTTAGTTTGGACAAAGAAATTGAAGTCTATAAATATGGGCTCATTCCATTCATTTGTAATTTTTCATCCCATGTAATTCCATATAAGTCTTATCCCATGATTCCTCTAGCTTAAGGAATTTGAGAATTTGAGGTGATATAGTAGAAAGAAAAAAGAAGGTTAAAATAGTGAGAAAAATATTATTTTTCTCGAGTATTTCTTACTTGTGTTTTTCCTATTACAACAGAGATTAGTCATTCTTATCTCCTTGTATTTAGAGAGAAGGTTGTAATTTATCCTACTATAGTGGAATCCTTCTATCCTTGTCCTAGGTTTTTACCTCAAAATTAATTGGAGATTTTCCACGTTAAATTCTTGTGTCCACTTTAAATCATCAATTCTCCATTTTTCTCATTTCTACTTCAGTTATAATTGTGTGCCCCGAACGCAACAATCTTATCAGTCTCAAATTCAATGTATCCTATTTAACAACAATTGGAGAACATATAAGAATAATAAGTTTTGTAACTCTACTGAAGTTTTTTAGAATTGTATGCTCCAAAGCATATTTGGTACATCGTATGAGATCGGATATGATTATTTTATCATGTTCAGTGTTCAGTGAAAATATTATTCAGATTAAATTAATCCGATCAAGGTATTTGATGGAATCTGATGATTTATATATGTTTACTAATTGCAGGAGATGAAAAGAAGCAGAACCAAGAAAAGAATTACAAGATCAGTGCAGAGACTTAATTGTATTCCAGTAGATGATAGGAAATTTACTCAAATGTAACAAACAATCAGAATTGACAGGAATGGAAATGTTGAATACAATTTATGTAAAATAACAGTAAGAAAATTAAAGATATTGGCCATTCGAGAGGGTCATTCTCTCCCAAGTGTTTATCCTCAAAATTGCCCGCATCTTCAGCTCTCTTCTTTGCCTTTTATACTTGATGATTATTCTGTTGGTGCATGTGCGTGTGCTGAGCTCCTCCAACTGATTCTGGCTCTTTTACCCTTTCATTAACTTCCTCTTCTGCCCTTTGTTTGCCTTTAACTTTACGCCTCTGATATGTGCACTTGATCGGGTTCCTATCATTAGTCCCTCCCACAAGACTCACCTTGTCCTCAAGGTGAAAGTCTGGAAACTAATCTTTCAAGTGGTTATAGGACTCCCATGTTGCTTCAAGAGGTGGCAACCCTTTCCACTGAATGAGCACATCCAAACCTCGTATGTTGTTTCCCGTTCCAGGCCTCACCCCGACCACCGCTTCTGGCTCAACTACCATTTCTAGATCCTCAGTCAACTAAACGGCACATCAGGAGTTGCCTGCAAAGCCCCCACTGCCCTGCGCAATTGAGAAACATGGAAGACAGGGTGAATGACACACGCAGATGGTAACTGCAATTTATAGGAAACAGGTCCGATTCGTTTTTCCACAACATACGGTCCTTAAAACCTTGGGGCTAACTTTTCATTTGGCCGTGAGGCCAAGGACTTACGACGATAAGGTCGTATTCTCAAATTGACCAATTCCCCGACTGCAAATTGTATATCCCTCCTCTTGGCATCAATTGTATTCTTCATTTTAACCTGAGCCCTCAGTAACCGAGCCTTTAATTCTTCTAAAATTTCGTCCCTTTCAAGCAACTGCTGTTCCACCGTAGAGACAGCTGTTGATCCCTTCTCAAACTTCAACAAGGGAGGTGGCTCACGCCCATACACAATCTGGAAGGGGGTTAACTTAGAAGACACATGATAAGAGGTATTGTACCATAGTTCGGCTCATGGTAGCCAACTGAACCAAGTTCCTGGTTTGGATGACGCAAAGCATCAAAGATAAGTCTCCAGAGTTCGATTCAGGACTTCAGATTGTCCGTCTGTCTGTGGGTGATATGCGGTACTTCGGCATAACTTAGTGCCTTGTAAGCGAAATAGTTCCTCCCAAAATTTAGACATGAACACTTTATCACGATCAGAGACAATCGAACTAGGAACCCCATGTAAACGGATGATTTCTTTCACAAATCTTCCTGCCACACTACCAGCTGAGAACGGGTGTTTAAGGGCAATGAAATGACCATATTTACTCAGCATGTCGACCACAACTAGTATCGTGTCCATCCCCCTGATTTCGGAAAACCTTCAATGAAATCCATTGCCACTTCGTCCCAAACTTGGGAAAGAATGGGAAGAGGCTGCAGCAATCCTCCGGGTGAAAGAGCCACATACTTGTTCTGTTGGCATACTGAACAATTTTGTACATGACGATGGATGTCCTTTTTCATGCCCTCCCAAAATACGTTGGCTGCAATCCTTTTGTATGTTTTCAAAAAACCTGAGTGCCCCCCCTATATAGCCATCGTGCCCTTCTTGCAGTAATAATGCAATTAGAGTAAAACCAGGAGGAAGGATTAACCTGCCCTTGAACAATAACAGCCCATCAATAATATCAAAATCTGGTCTACTGGAGGGATTGAGCTGGATTTCCTGTATTATCTGCTGCAGCTTGGCATTTGCTTCTATTTCTTTCTGGAGCTCATTTAATTGTATCACACTAGGCACAGTCAAAGCCATGAATTCTATAGGTGAACTGATACGCGACAGAGCATCTACGACTTTATTCTCTAAGCACGGCTTATATTGAATCTCGAAATTATATCCCATCAACTTCATCAACCATTTATGATGTTCTGGATTGACCATGCGTTGCTCTAGTAAGAACTTCAAACTTTTCTGATCTGTCGTAATCACAAATTTGTGCCCCAGTAGATAGTGTCTCCATTTTTGTACTGCAAAAACAATTGTCATCAATTCCCTCTCGTATACAGATTTACTTTGGCATGTGAGGTTAAGTACGTGACTGTAAAATGCAAGGGGGGCGTTGATCTTGCATCAAGACTGCACCAAGACCATATCCTGAAGTATCAGTCTCTACAACGAACTCCTTGTTGAAATCTGGTAGGGCAAGAATTGGAAGGGAGATCATTGCCTTTTTCAAGGCTTGAAATGCTTGTTCGGACAACTCATCCTAGAAGAAGTTATTCTTGCGCAAACGCTCTATTAGAGGCCAAGCCAATTTTCCATAATCCCGTACGAACCTACGGTAGTACCTCGTAAGTCCCAAGAAGCCACGAAGGTCGCGTAAGGAGCGGGGAGGAGGCCACTCCATCACTGCTTTAATTTTCGAGCTGTCTGCTGCCACACCTCATTGTGAATTGATATGGCCCGAATATTCAATTTCTTGCTGACTGAAGAGGCACTTCTTTCCATTAGCGTAGAGCTTATGGTTAACTAATATCCTCAGAACACACCTCAAATGCTCCACATGATCCCCCATACACTTGCTATACACCAAAATATCATCAAAAAATACCAACACAAAGTGCCGCAAGTGTTCCTTAAAAAATTTCGTTCATCAATGATTGAAAGGTAGCTGGAGCGTTGGTTAACCATAATGGAATTACCAAGAATTCATAATGCCCCTCGTGCGTTCTAAATGCTGTTTTCGAAATGTCACTGGAAGTGACACGAATTTGATGGTATCCCGATTTTAAGTCTAGTTTAGAGAATACAGAGGCACCATTTAGTTCATCCAGCAACTCTTCTATGACTGGAATAGGAAATTTATCCGCTACTGTCACTTTATTCAACTCCCTATAATCCACACAGAAATGCCATCCCCCATCCTTTTTCTTCACTAATAATACTAGGCTAGAGAAAGGACTAATACTGGGTCTGATGATTTCAGCTGCTAACATCTCCTTGACGAGCCTCTCTATATCATTCTTTTGCACGTGCGGGTGGCGGTAGGGTCGTACGCTGACTGGGGCTGCTCTCGGCTGTAATGTGATGGTGTGGTCTCATACGTGCGATGGGGGAATCCCATGAGGCTCCTCAAAAACTTGTTGGAACTCCATAACCATGTCCCGTAACTCAGCTGGTACTTCCACTTTAACTTCAATCAACTCAGTAGTCATGCTACACAATTCCAAAAGCATCCCTTCTCCATTTCCATGAAAGGCCTTCATCATAGACTTCAAGGTCACCAAATACTTGCTAAGGTGAGGATCGCCCAAGGTCACTATCGTTTCTCCAACATTAAACCTCATAATTAGGATTTTCCAATCTACCTCCATTAAACCCAAGGTGACTAGCCACTTCATTCCCAATACCACATCCGAGCTTCCCAGCTCAAAAGGAAGGAAATCTTCCACGACCTCCAAATTCTGTAATGCCACTATCACCCCTTTACACATTCCAACTCCTTGTACTGTTAGTCCCGACCCCATGATTACCCCATATCCGACAGTTGGTGATCTTACCAAACCCAATTTTTGTACAAGCTCAGCTGAAATGAAATTGTGAGAAGCCCCATTATCAATGAGTACAACGACTTCTTGATCACCAATTTTACCCTTCACCTTCATAGTTTTTGGGGGAGTCAAACCAACCACAGAATTTAAAGATAATTCCACCGCTTCACCCACCTCAGCAATTTCTTCACCTTCCCCTTCCCATGTTCCAGTTTCATCCTCGAATTCTAACTCTCCCTTTTTTCCTCTTTATGTACAACCATCACTTGCAGCTCCGGATTTCGACATTTGTGTTCGATTGAGTATTTATCGTCACACCTAAAGCACAACCCCTTCTCTCTTTTTTTTGCTTGTAATTCGGCTTCACTGAGCCGCTTAAAGGTCGGTGGACCAAACTTACCCATTTTCGTGGGTTTATAGCTGGTGTTGGTGGTATTTTTTTGAAATTGGTTTCCAGGTAGGGAGGGAGTAAATCGTTGATAACTCTGTGTGGAGGAAGAGGATTTACCTTTGTTTGGGCTCTTTCCCAGACTGCCGTGGATGATGAAGTTCCGATCCTCTATCCTTTGGGCCACTTCCATGATGTTCTCCAGACCATTGGGCTTCAGTACTCTAATCTCGACCCGTATCTCTGGTTTCAGCCCATTAATGAAATGGCCCTCCAAGATTGCATCAGAGATGTTACTGATCGGTGAAGCCAGTGTCTCAAAATGAAGGGGGTAATCCTTCACCGTTCCTTCTTGTCGGAGAGCTAGAAATTTCTCTTCCATGGATCCCTCCTGTGTAGACCTAAATCGGTCCCCCAACAGCCCCTTAAGCTCCTCCCAACTCCTTATCCTCCGATGCTTTAGCTCCCACTGATACCAAGACAGAGCATCGCCATCAAAACACAGGGTCGCCGTCTCAATCTTCTCGGCGTCGGAAAGCTGATTAATGGTGAAATAGCGTTCTGCCCTAAAAATCCATCCATCCGGATTCTCTCCTTCAAAAATTGGCATCTCCAGTCTTCGGTTGCGAACATCCGGCCTCCAGTACCCCTCTCACCTCCTCTCACCTCATGGCTACTCCTCCCTTTTCTTGTGTCAATTCGTTGGTTAAGGATGAATCCACCGTTTTGTTGTCTGTGTTAAACTTATTTTTATCCTCCTTCTCTCGCTCACTCCATTTGTCCATCAGAAAATTGAACTTCTCCGTGACACTGCCTATATTGGATTGGAACTCTTTTTTCATTGATTCAAATCCAATTTTCAATCCCTCCATCCGCCCCTCCAATTGTTGGTGATATCCCTCCACACGTCCCTCTAGTTCCCCAACATTTCCTGCTAATTTTTGAGTTGCCATTTTTTTCTGTTGTCAGGAAGGTGCTCTGATACCAAAATGATGGAATCTGATGATTTATATATGTTTACTAATTGCAAGAGATGAAAAGAAGGAGAACCAAGAAAAGAATTACAGGATCAGTGCAGAGATTTAATTGTATTCCAGTAGATGATAGGAAATTTACTCAAATGTAACAAACAATCCGAATTGACAGGAATGGAAATGTTGAATACAATTTATGTAAAATAACATTAAGAAAATTAAAGATATTGGCCATTCGAGAGGGCCATTCTCTCCCAGGTGTTTATCCTCAAAATTGCCTGCATCTTCAGCTCTCTTCTTTGCCTTTTATACTTGATGATTATTCTGTTGGTGCATGTGCGTGTGCTGAGCTCCTCCAACTGATTCTGACTCTTTTACCCTTTCATTAACTTCCTCTTCTGCCCTTTGTTTGCCTTTAACTTTACGCCTCTGATATGTGCACTTGATCGGGTTCCTATCAGTATTCTACTTTAAATCAACCACACAAATTTAATCCCCATATATATTGGTGGATTAGGGCCTCAAGGTTAAACATATATATATATATATGGTTATATACTGACATACTATATAGACTTATATAAAACCACCACCCCATTCCCTACCCTGCCAAGCCAATGTTATGACCGTGTAATTTGGGAACAATACATAAATGGTTTAGAAATATATTCAAAATTGACAAAATAGTTTTCATTTTCAAATTCAAAAAAATCAAATTGTAATTAAAATTAAATAATTAAAAATATCTTATTAATTTTATATATTAAGATCACAATATAGTATAATTTTAGGTCACAATTTATCAAAATAGTAGGTCACAAAGCGAACTTATTTATAGGCCACAATCACAATTCTTTAAGTTACGAATGATTTCAAGGTCACATATAATCAAATTAACGGTTCACAAAATGTCAAATTACTTGATCCCGACTTACTTTTAGGTCGGAACAACAACAAAATTTCTGATCAAAAATTTTTATGATTAAGATTATGAGCCACAAATTTTTAGAGTCACGAGTTACAAAGGTCACAAAAACTTCAACCACCACCTCCAAAAATGAAAAATAGTTACACAAGAAACAATGAACCATTATAACAACCCCTCGTCACTAATCCAAAACCTCGCATGGAATCGACACTATCGTTCATTTGTTTGCACCATCAACACCATCAATCCCGATCTAGTGCCCACACTAGACGTCATAAAATGTGTCAATTGTGATTGTGATGTTGTCACGTGTTCCTATAAATATTTTTGGGACACGTAGCAACATCAGACTCATAGTGGGTGCAATAAAATGTGTCAACATCAGACTCATAGTAGGTGTCATAAAATGTGTCACTGTGAGCACTAGATCAATTCTACCAACACCATTTACAACCACAATTCAATAGTAGTGTACCACCACCACAACCATATCAAAAACGAAAATATGAATTTGTAGACGTCCATTTCATTTCAGTAAAAGCTTGAAATTGAAAGGGCTTCCCACATGCCCTTCCTCCTCATATACCTCACCAACTAACCCGTCGGATCAAATCTGACCGTCCTTGCCAGTGATGCATCACCCTTGCTTCCGCCAGCGGCAGAGCCATCCGAGAAGTCTAGGTAGAGCGTTGACCTTTGACCGTTGACCGACTAACGTGAACGATGGCAGTAGAGAGATTGTGAATATTATTTAATGAAATAATATTTAAAAATGAATAAATAGATATAAGAATAAAAAGTTGTAATTAAATATATGAACATATAATCCAATACAAACCAAAAAAGATGCAAAATACATGATATTGACATCAGTTGGTATTCGTTGGCTCGGACAACTGCATTCTTCGAGGTCTGATATTTTGGAAACGCTGCAATATTGCCTCATTCTCAATATTTTTAAAAATGTCTCGCTACGTGTACTCAACCAAATTGTCATTCAACCATTTATCTCCCATTTTGTTGCGTAAATCACTCTTGATTAAATTCATTGCAGAGAATGCTCTTTCAACAGATGCAGTTGCCATAGGTAATATCAAAGCCAATGTAATGAACCTATAAACCAATGGAAAATAACAAGAATTCCCCCTTTCAACCAATTTCTTAGCTACGCATGATATACTGTTGAGATTAAATAAAGCATTCTCCATTGTGACAAGTATAAAAAACTTGTCAAATTCGGGTCTAAGTAATAACAACTCTTCAGCGTTGAAGTCTGAAGGATAGAACTCAGCAAAACGTAGCAATTTAGCAGTGTCAAAGGCTGCAAATGAATCTTTTGGACTCAAACATGAAATGAGAATAAGGAGCTCAGTAGTTGTCTTTGGAAAACGATCGTTCAACTCTTGCAAAATTGAGTCTATAATATGACAGTACAAATCAACATAAAAACGATGATAATACTTCACATGCTGAGCAACTCCACGTCTTGTTGATCGACCTTCCAAAACCATAATATCCTCCATGATAGGCACTCTGATATTTTTACCAACACAAAAAAATTAATAAATCAAACATCAATAATATTTATTAAAATGTTTAAAACTTGGACATTAACATAATAACTTTATAAAATCTGAAAATTAAACAATCAAAACAAATAAAATAATCGTAACTTAACTACTTAAGTTACTTAACATAATAACATTTATTGACAAAACAATTAAACGACAATTACTTACCGTCGGGCCCAAAGCAAGAGCCAGGAGACACGCACGCTGGAGCTGAGCTGGACGCTGGCTGGCAGTGGCGGAGCCGTCAACAGTGGTGGTCGACGGCGATGGTGGTGGGCCTGGTGGCGAGCAACGCTGCGCGACTGCGCCTGCGAGGTCACAGACAGAGAGAATCAGGGAGACGATCAACAGCCATGTTAGGACCAAATGGAGATCGATTTGTATGTTGTATTTCTGGTTTGGACTTGGGAGTTTGGTACTGATTTGGGCAAAAAAAAAAAAAAATTCAGCTCTCCGCTTGCGCAGCGCTACTGTGCCAGTGGCGGACCACCGGCGGTGAGGTATTGCGGCCGCGCTACATCGCTTATAGGTGGCTTTCGCCACTGGCTTCCGCCGCCACCACCTCTTGTCCCATATGGACTTTTGGGTATTTTATTACACCTCGAAATGATAAATTGAAAACCAAAAATTCAAGGAAGTATGGTGCTCCTGAAAATAAATTAAAATCCCAAATGAGTACAAAGTGATGAAGAGTAAAATAATAAGTTCTAAAATGAACGTGCATATCAGTTAGAGGATGGAGGAGGGGGTGGAGATGAGAAGGTAAGGTATGGTAAGGTGAAATAACTAGTGAGGGGTAAAAGTCTTTTAGGGCTTGGGGACGTGTGTGGGGATGATTTTGAAAATGGTTTAGGGTTGAAATGATTGGGTAAGGTGGTTTGGGATGAGGGTAAGATTTGGTTAATTAATTTAATTTTATAATATTATTATTATTACACTCATGTGATGCGCGAGATTTCTATCCATGATTATGATTAAAATTTATGAAAATATGTTGATTATACAATCATATCAAATAAAAAATATAGTATAAAAAATATTTTATTACAATATATTATCAAATTCGAAATTTTAAAAAAGACAATACAAATCAAAATAGAAATAAAAAATACCTAAGCGTCTTAAAATTTGGTACTTAATTAAATTTTTTGTATTAAATTTGTTTTAATTTTATTTGTATTCATCACCAATTTTATTTTTAATGTATTTTAATTTTTGATTAAGTTTAATTTTTAATGTATTGATTACATATATTTTATAAATACTTCAACCAACACACACACACACACACACACACACATATTAAAGAAATGTTAATATCTTACACGGTGCTCAAAACATTTTTTTTTTTTAAAATTCATGAAAATATGTTGATCATACAATCATATCAAATAAGAAATATAGTACAAATAATATTTTATTACAAAATATTATCGAATTCAAAATTTTTAAAAAGACAACACTAATCAAAATAAGAAAAAATACCCACACGTCTTAAAATGGCGCTTAATTATATTTTTTGTATTAAATTTGTTTTAATTTTATTTATATTCATCACCAATTTTTTTTTTAAAGTATTTTAATTTTTCTTAAGTTTAATTTTTAATATATTTTTTACATATATTTTATAAAAACTTCAACACACACACACACACATTAAAGAAATGATAATATTTTGCACAGTGCTCAAGACATTTCTTTTTTTGGAATTTATGAAAATATGTTGATTATATAATCATATCAAATAAAAAATATAGTACAAATAAAATTTTATTACAATATATTATCTAATTCGGAATTTTTAAAAAGATAACACTAATCAAAATAGAAAAAAAATACCCATGTTTCTTAAAAATTGGAGTTTAATTAAATTTTTTGTATTAAATTCGTTTTAATTTTATTTGTATTCATCACCAATTTTCTTTTTAATGTATTTTAATTTTTAATATATTGATTACATACGCATCTGTTCTACTACCAGTTGGAGGGTAGGTTATCCTACCCTCCAGCACAATTTCCAACAGGCTGCAGCCTTTTTGACTTTGTTTATTTCTTTTTTTTTTTTTCACGTTACACTTTGCCAACACTTTTTTTTTCTTTCTTTTCGATTTTGTTACGTCTTCTTCAAATTTTTTTTTTGCCTTGAAAAAATAATTTACCTAATTTCAAAAATCAAATCTAATATAAAGATAGAAAACTTGTATTATAATGTCGCTTCATCTTATTTAAAAAAAATACAACACCATCACGTTATAACGTAAAATACATCGTCAATTTGACAATAATTAACACACTACCACCGAATAACATTAAATTAATCATCACTTAAATCGTAGTTATCTTCACAGTCCTCGTCGTTACCCGCGAACCCATAGTTTTGAAATCCCCTTGTTTCTGTGTGAGTGTGGTGAAATTGTGGGTAGTACGTATTTTCTTCGACGTTCATTCCAGGTGCCTCAGTATAACTAGAGTAGAGTTGTGGGTAGTACGTATTTTCTTCGACGTTCATTCCAGGTGCCTCAGTGTAACTAGAGTAGAGTTGCGGGTAGTACGTATTTTCTTCGACGTTCATTCCAGGTGCCTCAGTGTAACTAGAGTAGAGTTGCGGGTAGTATG
This sequence comes from Ligustrum vulgare, assembly GCA_963555705.1. Lineage (NCBI taxonomy): Eukaryota > Viridiplantae > Streptophyta > Magnoliopsida > Lamiales > Oleaceae > Ligustrum > Ligustrum vulgare. The sequence goes on from OY743176.1 coordinate 23,827,374, forward strand.
TGTTTTGTTCGACGTTCATCAAATTGCTGTTGTGCAATTAACATGTGTCAATATCGTTATATGAATATTAACGAGTGAAGAAAAAATACGAATTAAATTGGAAAGAAAGGATATCTTGAAATAAATTGTGGAAATGTTTTTCTATCGTGACCTGTTCTGGAGCAGTGACCGCAATGTCATTGTGATTGGGTCATACCCTTCTCCTTGGAAGATTTCAAGTGTTTTCCACATCCTTTAACCCTTACGGGTTGTGGATCCATTATTGTACCAGTGGTGTCGTGAGACCTCCCCCTAGCCTCAAAGCGTGGTAGGATGCTCCCCTCAGCCTCGTTGTTCTCCCTGACTGTGATTTTCATTTCTCTCATTCCTTTAAGTACATAATTGCTTGAAATTTGCGTTAATGACGCCTCATCGATCAGGTCATTAGACTCATGTCTCAAAATGCGGAGTCATGAAGCAATTGAAACTTTCTCAGTGAATGTCTCCACGTAGGGATGTCAAACGGGCCGAATGACCATGGCTCATCAGAGCCCAAGAGCCGGCAAACGGGTCGGCTCGTGTGGAAACGAGCCGGGCGGACCCGGCTCGTTTCCCACGAAGCCGGCCCAAGTTCGGCTCGTGGGCTCGTCCGTACGAGCTGGACGGGCCGACTCGTTTTTTTTTTTTTTAAACGAGTAAGTGTAACGTCTGAAATAATTGAAAATATAAAAACTTAAATAAACCCTCTTCCTTTAATTTGGACTTGGGACCGACCACATTTAATTTCTCGTAGGCGGAGTTAAAATTATACACGAACAAAATGTTGAATTTTGAATGATGTTACGAAAATAGTGTTGATTTTATTTGGTTTATTTAGAACAAAAAATTGGACCATTTTTTGGAACTTTTTTTTTTTTTTTTTTTTTTGCAATTGTATCGTTGATTTCAACGGTACAATTGCAACGATTAATTCTACATATTAAAAAAAAACAATGGTCAAAAGGCATTAAAGAAGGGAAAAAATAAATAAAAATAAATAAATAAATTACAAAAGGCTGCAGCCTCTTGGAAAAGTCGCTCCAGCGGGTAGTAGAACAGATGCGTGATTACATATATTTTATAAAAACTCCAACAAATATATATATATATATATATATATATATATATATATATATACACACACGTTCGCGCGCACATACACACACACAATCACATACATATACATATTAAAGAAATGATAATGTCTTGCATGTTGCTCAAGACATTTTTTTTTTTTTTTAATTTATGAAAATTTGTTAATTATACAATTATGTCAAATAAAAAATACAGTACAAATAACATTTTATTACAAAATATTATCGAATTCGAAATTTAAAAAAAAAAAAACCACTAATCAACGTAGGAAAAAATACACACGTGTCTTAAATTTTGGTGCTTAATTAATTTTTTTTGTATTAAATTTGTTTTAATTTTTATTTGTATTTACCACCAATTTTCCTTTTAATGTATTTTAGTTTTTGTATAAAAACCTCAAGAACTTGCTTTTTGAAATTGGTAGTTAAAATTAAGGTAAGGTATAATTACCTCTTCTAATTTCTCCGAACCTCAATCCCCATCCTTAAATGTGAACAAACAGTAACATGACAATATGTTTACAATAAAATTACTTAATAGTAAATAAATAAGTTATAAAAATAAAATACTTTCTAAAATTGTATTCTTATTGTTAATAAAAACTCGCTCATGTGGGAAAACAATTATTTATGAGTAAAACTCAATAATAAGAAAATATATAAGCGAAAATTTCACTCATAAGTAAAAAACTTCATACAAACAAAAACTGACTCATAAGTTACTTACGATTAAAAAGGTGCGTGATTACATATATTTATTTTAAATGCTTTTTTGTTTTCTACTATGTTGGTGTAACACCCAAACATACTTCCGAACATTTTCAGATGGGTAACTATATTAACACCATATTTTTTATTAATGCATCATAATTTAATTGCAATGATAATCCTTAATTTTTATTAATTTTTGCACTTATACCTCTTAACTTTTTTGTCTTATTTTTATCCTCAATTTCTATTAATTAACATAGTATATCACTCTAATGATGACTACAGAATTTTTTAGGAGTGAAGAAATTTTTTTATTTACATATCTTGTATTTAAATAAGCAAGATAAACAATAATTGCAAGAATTAAAAAAATATTTTTTCTAATGTAATAGAATATTTGAAATAAATTTTTAATAGAGATAAGATATATTAATTAATTAATAAAAATAAGAATACGACAAAAAAATAAAAAATAAAAATTATTAAAATAAGCAAAATAATAGACATTTATTGCAATTAAAATGTTGTGTCATTAACAATAACTGTCATGTTAATATAATTTTCCTTTCAGATTGCTTAACAGACATTGACAGTACATAGAAGACCTTTTCAATAATTTTTCAGTTAATTTCAAAATTTGCCCAAAAATACTACCCTACCAACGTCAATCTATCAATCGAAAATCACCCTTGCCAAACTAAAATTAACACTCCAATCACCCTTGCCAAACATATCTGGATTATGGGCAAATTTCAGTCTCACACAATGACACAGGTCACAGGGTGATTTAAAATTCCTTTTTAACAACAGTAATATTCAATCTCCACTGAAAGACAGCACAACAATAGTTTCTTTTACAACCCTATCCCCAATTTTTATGACATTAACATGAATGAATGAATGAAATATAATACAACAAAAAGTAGGGGATAGAAAAAGAACAAAAGAAATAGAGAAAATAGCTGTATTATTAAAGGCCTAACTATAGCCACTTTACAACCAAAATGTTGTCATGTACCGTACAAAATTCCCTGATTCTTCAAAGCAGGAAGCACCTTGAAAATACTGGTAAAAACTAGAATTTTATTGCGCATATTGTACCAACCACAAGATACATTTGTGAGTCGAGGCCCCCTTCCCCATGCTAAATCAATAATTATAAACTATTAAACCGTCGCTGGAAAAACTTTTCTGCCTTTCATTCTCCTTTCGGTATCACAAACTTCAATTTTTTTACATTTTCACCTTTGCATCCAAACAGCATTTCTTCTTAATTATATATTTTAACAGGCTTCTCAAACATGTGTCGGTTCTGCAATTATTAGCGAAATAAAAGTAAAGGATTAGAAAACATGGTCCGGTAAACAAACATTCTCACTGGAGAAAACCTCGTGCGCCTATACAGATATATAATAAAAAGGTGGAAACACGCTTCGAATTTGAATATACTTCATATAAATCAGATGAAATTTTTTTGTCAGTGGCTCTACTATTATCCACCATCCCGCATCCAGTGCAGCACAATAATATTACTATATCAATCTAAAAATTACCTGGTTTGCAGTATAGGCCCTCTTTGGAGTAGTATCTGAGTGCTCTAACCCAAGGTACTGCTCCCAAGCACCGTAAACGTCTCTTCTCTGGAAGAAAATAACACAGGCAAGGGAAAAAAAAAATGAACAATTAAATAAAAGAATAATAAGACCCAAAAAAAAACTTAGTACCAAAAATATGACCTGAAAACGACTGGATACAATGTCAGAGTCTTCAAGATACTCTGGACGACCCAGTGACAATGCGGCAAACTTCCACTGGCATTAAGTACAGAACCAAATGAACAGAAAGTTAGCAATTAATAGTTTAATACAAAAAAAACTCAGCAGAAGCAACTTGAAGTGAGCAAAGCACAGTTGTTCTAGACAGCATTTATATTATTAATACCTCAGAAAAATCCTCTTCTGGAACCTGTAATTTCTTTTGAATGCGCAATTTAACATCAGATAGTGTTTCACCTTCATGAATAACCAAGAAGAAAGGTTCCCCGAAATTTTGGACTTGCTGTTAATAAAAATAAAATAAAATAAAATTGCCAGCATCGTAAATTACATGTCCATATCAAGAGCATCAGTGTCTAAGCACTAACTCCAATAATGATCAAATGGAAATAAATGCAATTAACATAGAAACGATGTCAATGCTAAAATACCACTTGATTCTGAGCACACTCTTTCGTAAAATGGTAAACATGAATCAAACGGTCATTTGGACCGAGGTTCTTCTCTTCTTCTGGAATCTGAGATAAAAAAACATACCACAGATAAGTAAAAAGACAATGGAATTGATAAGCATGACCATCCAAGTAGCAATGTCAAAACTCCTATACAAGTGGAAAAAATATCATACTCCCTCAGTCTCATTTATATAGGCTGCCTTTCATTTTTCTTTTGTCCCAATTATATAGGCTTGTTTCTTTATTGAGAAATTTCTTTATTGGGAAATATTTATTTTGTTTGTTTACTAATGTACCCCCATTTATTATTTTCAATAATAATAGTTTTGATATTAATAAGGATAAGTTGAAAATTTCTTTACAAAAATTACCTTTTCAATAACATTAAATGTGTTTTCTTAATCTGTGTGAAAAGTCAAACAAGTCTATATAAATGGGACGAAGTGAGTGTAAAAAAAGGGCAAACATACAAGAAAAATACAAACGAAAACAATTTCCAAAATAATACACGCGTATGTTGCTAAGCTAAACATAAAGAGCGACTATGAAACTTTTTATTTAAGTTTTTCGACACCTCTTCAACTCTTCCTCAATTCTATTAGACACTCTCTAACTTTAGAAGATATATAAATAACAAGGTTTTAAACCAAAGATAAAACTGTGTGTGCATGAAAACATAGATCAGGCAAAGATAGCAAAAAGGAGATTTTGAAAGCAGAAGAGCTCACCTCTTCAGCCCGCAGTGTCCAGTATTGGTCATTTATATTCTCAATCTTCTCATTGAGAGGAAAGATCTGCACAAATTGAGAAACAGAACATTTTAATATCATGTAATGAAATACGAGTTTCAATAAAAGATTGCAATCCATTCAATAATCACAAATGTGACTCAGGATAACAATTTAGTGTGTCCCAGTGAAGGACTGTGTCTACGGAAGGGTTCCCACACCACATAGACATTCTCTCCGAGCAAAACACATCCACAAGATTACTGCTAGCAGTAAAATCAAAGAAAAGATCAATTATAGTAAAGTAACAAAATAAAGAAATCCAACAAGTCCCTGCATATAGCCTATAAAGAAAGCTGGGCCATAAAGTATAGGTCAGAAAGATTTATGCTAACATCATCAGGGCTCGATCAATTCAACTTCACCAGAGGGGAAATTACCTTATAAATTTTGTGATGAAAAACTTCAAGCAACCTAACTTCGGCATTTGGATGTGACAACTCTACCTGCAGAAAGACGTAAAAGACGTCAATCTTACCCTATTTTTTCTCACCTAATAATCCAATCAGAGCTGAGTTGGAACAAGGAAACCAATCATTACAGGTCATCTTCATTTTACATTATACATATTTTTTTCCCAGAAGACAAAAAGCTGAAGAGCATAATTAACTCCAACAGCCAAGTGAAATTTAGAAGGAACAATAAAGAAAATAGAAGTTCACTTTATTGAAAATATTAATGTGGAGATTAGCATGCTTGGAGCAATGAACTAACCTTTTCTTTGATCACGTTAAGCACATCTCCAACAGTACGTTGTTTCGGCAACCTAATAATTAGCACCACAGCCTGAAAAGGAACATTGTGTCAATGGCTATAAGATGTTGTAGAAAATCAAGTCAAGAGGTAACAGAAAACGTATCAATGTAATGGGGGTAATTATACATACCTCGTCCTTTGTGGCATAGTGAAAAGCAACTTTCAGTGTTTTCAGGCATTGCAATTGTGGCAAAGGAATGTCCAGTACTTCATAATAAAGAATATCAGAGATCTATCAAAAGGAAACCAGAAATTAGTAAATCAATGGACACCCCACCCCCAACAACAAGAAGAAAAGGAAAAAGCAGAAGAATTCATGTCAAGAGCTACCTGATTGTAGTGCAAAAGCATGTCCACCAACTGATCAACTGATCTATATTTGATGGGAGTGGGCTTTGGTTGCTGAGAATAGCAATTATGAGGAGTAAGCCGGATTTTGGATGGATCATCCAAGCCGAGACGTTGAGCCAGCCTTTCCACAACATCATCATAAGTGTGGTTTTTTGCCCTAGAGATTTATGCCAAAATGGTTAAAACACATCCGCTAAATGTTGCTCAAAATTACATAAAAAGAAAAACCATATTGCTAGTACAGTCCCTCATTGTCTGCAATAATGATATAGGGAATTACTCACAACTCTAGGCAGAATTCATCTTCCTTGGGTCTCTCCAAAGCTCGAAAATGGACAATCTACAAATAGTAATCCCATATTAAACTGGTGTTACTGAAAATGTCTCTTGCTTAGGTTGGACTATTGTATTTTGTTCAATTAGAAGGCTTTAAAACAAACATGAATTATGCCACAATAATTAGAAAACATACACCATTTCTTCGAATATCGGAATGCAAAAAGAGGAGAGGAAAAAATGAAGATAAAAGCTTGTACTTATATAAAAAAAAGTACAAAATTTACCTGGCGATTTTTCACATATTCCAAAAAATAAGAAACATCAGGAAATCGAATTTTTTCTTCACTTTCGGGGAGAGGTTTTTTCTGGAAGCAAATGATGTCACCGTCTTCAATCTGGGGGAAAGGGGATAACCGGGGGGCGTGGGGCATTAGAAAATAAAAAAGATAGAATAGTAACTTCAAATGTTCAATAGCCCAACATAAAAATACCTGGCTAAACCGAAATGATGTTTTTTTGTCAAGGCGTTCACACATGACAGAAGGGTCAAATTTTATTTCCTGTATAAATGACAAACAAAAGGATTTGTGAAGGTAATGATGTTCAATGGATGATGATGCTTAATATATTTCGCTGCCAGTGTGCATGTGCTGTATTGTACTAATCAGACAAACCTCGAAAAGTTCAATCTCTTCATCAGAAGCAAATCCAGCCAATTCATTGAGTTTTGTCAGGATCTCAATTGGCTTGCTAGAGCTTTTGACAAAAAATCTACCAACATACCTGGAAATGAAGAATGAATAATGTAAAAGGTTTGGTGCACACAAAAACACAAATACACACACATATACTCAATGACTTCAAAAAATTACCTAAGCTCTTCTTTCTCCGGATCATAAAGCTTAAAGAACAGAAGAATATCTTCTTTACTTTTGTCAGGTGGAGGAACAGGATGTAGATCCTATATATAAAACATTTATCAATAAATTACAGACAGTGCAGATCATAGGATTTATCTGTTTACTACATTGACAACAGCCATCTAGTAGACTGTTGAAAGATACCTGTCCACATTCTATTTCCAGAAACAACTTCAGCTCTGCATTGTGGGCCTTATTAGAAACTTCTCTCAATGCTCCAACCTGTACAGTATCATTATCAGTTTATCACAAGGTGAATAAAGTTTTGATAAAACATTAAACAAAACAAATGAATAGCAGATAAAGGATTTTCCCTACGAAGTTCGTGAAATATTAGAACAAAAGTGGATGTGATTGCGTAAAATAGAATTAACCCAGACTTCCACAATGAAATAAGGCAGTGAGAGACAACCAGACAACATACGGAAAGAAAAATTGACGAACGCGCAAAGCCTCACTATAAAATTGACTATAGACTGTAATCTTCGATTTCCTATATAATGCTATTATTGCTATAAAATTAGCCATTTAAATCCATATGAATAGATATGTTGTTAATGGATTTGAATCAGTAAAAAATGAAATTTGGGAAGATGGTGATTGTTTGATCCCAAAAAACATATAAGACAGAAGACGTTCGCAATAATATAATGGAGCATTTGTGAAATGAAGAAAAATAAAAAACCAAGTCAAAGGTTTGGAAAAGTGTCTTAGCCATGATAATAATATTGATGCAGAAATCACACAGAAAGAAAATAAGTTAGTAAAGAGAAGAAAGACGAATTTGGGGTGAAAGAAATCTGAAATTTGGTATAAAGGATCGATAATAGTTTAAATATAAAGAAATCCTGGATTCCCTTATAAAGGGTAAAGAACTTCTAAAATATCAAAAAAACTAATCATATGAACAAGATTCTAGTTATCATACTGGAATCTAATCCAACTCAAACTCCATCTTCAATCCCAATGTTCTCATAAAATCTTCAATTCCTATCCTTATTCTCCATCGAAAATAGTTCCAGTGTTTTGTGATAGCTTGCTTCCAGTAGATGGAAGAACTTCGTTGCCCCTACTGTTGAATATGGCTTGTTAATTTTGAATTTTCCCCTTCTTTTTGGTGGAACAATTTTGCAAGAAGAGGAAGAATTCTTGGTGCAAAATCTAACTTATATACGTTTTTCATTAATTATGATGAGTAGATAAAAAACTTACATTTGGGACGAGCAATGTAAACTAGTTCTAAACTTTTAATTTCAATTCTCAAGTTTTACACTTGTAACTGATTTAAGTATTGGTTTCACTTCATTTACATGATAGAAGGTCTTACACTTTTATGTAGCGAAACTCAATAGAATTTCTAGGTAATTTAATGTGTTTAGTTAAGATTTATTCAAAATCAATAAAGATATAGTGAGTTGACTAGTCTAAATAGGACTAATTTAAACACCAGAAAAGTAAATTAACTAAATTACTGAATTTGACCGAATACAACCATTGGACTTGAACTTGAAAGTGAGATTATAAGGGACAAATTAGGTGAAATATTGAATCCTAACAATTAATTGTCAATGTAAATCCAATAACCAAGTTTTTCCAACATAAATAGTTAATTTAGTATAATTATAGTAGTTAGTTTAACTAGATAAATTTCTCTTTTATCCATTTGGTAGTTCAAATAAAGTTAGGATTCTTAATTGCAGTACTTATTAGAACAGTCCTCGTGGGAATTACAATTGACTTATAATTATATTACTTGTGACAACACTTCCGAAATCAACGATCATTAAGTGTTGATTATAAGAAACAAGGGTATCCCATTTTCTTATTTATGGTAACAAATTCATTAAAGCACAATTTTCTTGCTTCTCTTGAAGAGGTTCATAAAACCCACTCAAAACAGGGCGATCTCCACATTTGTTTTCTTCTCATTTCACTGTTCTTTTTCATTTTTCCCACTTTTTGACAAAATATTTTCTTATCCGTCAGTAATTCATGTACTAAAACCTGAAAGTGAATTCTAACTTACCCCAGCTTATTATCCAACTTCTCCACAATCATCTTAGTCTTTGTTCACGGACTGTTTACCACACACAAAAGATTCTTGCAACTGATTATAATCAAAACCTTTTGTCACACCACCTAGTCACAATAATTTTCAATCAGCTAAACCGTCTTTAGATCCACTCTCATTACCTATTATGCTATAATAGTTTGTAAATTAGTGCTCTTTTCAGTGCTCTAAATCATAAATCAATCATCCTCTTAAAGTTGAATTGACACAAGGAATGGGAAACCTTCAACTGAATAAGTGAGCACAGATAACATCATTATGTGAATTTATCAAAAAGGAGAACGAAACAGAAGATTACTGTCTGTGCTTCCTCCTGTGGCGACAATGGGCGGTTTGGACGATAGGTGTGGTTCTGTCTCTTTGCCCAAATCCAAAAACGCTGAAATTGAACTGGTATACCAAATTCTTTGGCAACCTCTTCCTGTAATAACAAGAGAGAGAACATACATTAACTTACATTCAAATTGATACAATTATTTAATCCAGACATGCTACAGATAATTGACAATCATGACTGGAAAAATAAAAGTTCAAACAACTTAAATAATGAAAATGGAACTATATAGTCCGCAAGATCATTAAGGACAAAGGAACTGAACTAATACTGCTTCTCATGCCATATCAAATCATTAGACATGACAGGAATCATAAACTGTGAATTGCAATGTACACTTAGTAGCTTAAAATTGAAGGACCGATAAATGCAGAGCTGGTCAGAGCAGTTACTAGTCAGGAGAACAAATATGGTGGTGGGAAACTTGAACAGGGGGGTTGAATCTCATTTGCAAGATAGATCACATATACAAGGTCTTCAGCATAACTTACCCCTCTGCCAGTGGCCCAACACCAATGCTATAAGAATTATAAATAAACTGAAGAGAAAGTTGAATGTCTAGGAAAAGAAAGTAATAAAACTTTCAGGTAACCCCTAACAATAAATAATGAGATGAAAACCATGTTGGATTTGAATAAAAAACATCAAAGGATAAAAAAAGAGAGATTCTAAGAAAAAAGGAAATTTTTTAGTTAAAGAGATACTGAGCCCTAACACATATCACGTTTTTACAAAAATCATTGAGGTCTAGAAAAAATTAAATTTTGTTTTAGTTTTACATTAATTAAAAGAAACCTGAATTGTATATCTTTATGGTATGTAATGTTTAAAAAGGCTTAAACGGGTACTAAAGTTTTTTTGTTTAAAAAGAGTTTATTTGAAATGAATAGTGATTTTTAGGAGAACGTGTACTTAAAAAGTAGGAAATCTTTTGGATTTATATATAGCTTCTGTTTGGTACCAATTAAAATTCAAATTTTAATCTAAGTCAAAGTCAATAATCAATCTCAATCATATGTTTCATGGGACCTACAACTTTTCAACCACACATCTCATCAAATTTTATCAAAATTTACTAAAAATCTGATTTTAATCTCCACCAAACAGGGGCATAATATCATTTTATTGATAAATGAATGGTTAAAATGAAGAGAGAAAAATGTGTTAAAAAATTAAAGGAGGCCAAACATGGGCTTAATATAAACTTGACCTGCTGTTCCACCCTAATTCAACCCTTTGACACTTGAGCTATACCTTTTCCAAGTCAATTTCCAGGCCAGGTTTCCAAAACATTGACATTACCATATTCGGGTTCCCAAGTGCTTTGCAACTTTCTCATGGATAAATGTCTGTGTCTAAAGTATGTTTAGAAAATAAAATTTCTCTACATTCATTACACAGAAACATATAAATCCGATCTCAAGTATCAATTCATTAATAGACAAGATAAGTAAGCAAGCACACCTTGAAAAGATTAAAAGGCAACTGTTTCTGAATTCGAAAACTATGGACTTTATCATGATCAACAAGATCAAAAAATATATCCTTCCCAATCTGTTCCCTTAAATCCTCGTCTCGAGCAACCTGTATATTCCAGCAAATTATTTCAGTGAACCAACTCAGCAGAGACCAAGCTTACACGAGAAAAATGGTCCACTAGGATAACCTTGATAATAGTATAAAGGTGGGCCTGTGCTTTATATCTTCTCTTGTCTTCCTTCTCTTCTTGTTCTTTTTTCAGTCTTATCTGGAACAAGTAAAGGCTGTGAGGTTTTAACTAAACTCATTACATAAAATAGGATGAAAGAAAGAATTCCAAATTTAGAAATTAACAAATTTACCCTAAGATGTTCCGCGATATCCTTCTCATCCACATCACAGATTATCTTATCTTTATCACTCACACGTATATAAACGAGCATGTAAGCATTTGAGTATTTTGTAAATTTAAATGGAGTATTATTGAAACCAGGATTCGTCTGCAACAACTGTTGGACAAAATGAATATTAGTAACAGAATTAAAATGGAAGTGCAACAAGATAAAAATGTAGGGATCATACCTCTTCCTCACCGCCATACTGCTCCTCTAATGCTCTCTTTGTATCTTCTTTAGTGACCCTCTCATCATCAAATTTGTACCTAAAATGGAACTACAAACCTCAAAGCAAGCCCTCATATGATGTTCAAATGCTTTTAAAAGATATAACCAAAATGCATATTCCACATACACCCAAAAATAAAAAAAATTGTACCGATGGCATGTGCGTGAATGAAGCCCTCAAAGCAAGCCCTCATATGATATTCAAATGCTTTAAAAAAATATAACCAAAATGCATGATCCACAAAAAAAAAAAAAACTTCCTAAAGCAACTAAGTGGATGAATGATTAAAAATGTATGTCAGCATATACGATGAAACTTCAGTTGGACAATTCTCCTCCCTCCCAGGAGAGTACAACCGTATAATCCTTCATAACAATAGAAGAGAACATGCATACATATTTGTGAGAGGGGGGGGGGGAGATTCTTCAGAAGTATGACCCTTACCACTGATCAGAAAGAGTTGGCCTGATAAAAGCATAATAATGTCCACCATGCACCCCACCACTATGAACCAGAACACTGTTGCAAAGGAAGGAAACAAGAGAACAGAAGGCGAGAAGGTAAGTGAAAACTGAAAACATCGTATAAGAATAATATTAGTAGGACAATTTCTAATAGGCCTTGACACATGTGAACCTCAACTTATAAAATGTCCTTAATAGATTATTAATAGGACAACTTCTAATGCCAAAACATGTCCAAATTTCAGATCAAACACTTCGCCGACCTTTTAACTTTCAAGTACATACCCAAGATCCAAGGCTGATCTAATAAAAGTCGTGCACAAAAAAGTGCACCTCAAACATGGATGGTCTAACTATTATGAATGCAACCAGTTATCTATTAATCACCAAGTGCGCTCAATAAATATCACAAAAATTGCCTCTTAAAGGAAAGAACAAGTGAATTACTCGGATCTGCACCTGAACAAGTTTCATAAGATAAATAAAACATTTTTGACAATTATAGAAGGGCACTGTCACATATAGAGACAGCCAGTAAACTGCTTTGTTTAACATCATTACTCAGCGTGCCTTTCTCATATCAAGATTCAACATTGTAAGCAACAGTTATGACTTATGAAACAAACAAATATTTCATTCATATTACTCCATTGCTCAACCTACGTCGTAACCAGATCATGTAACAAGATTTCCAGTTGGATCCTCCAACTTCCAAGAAAATATAAATACCAAAGATTTTTTAAAAAATATGTAATCATTTTTTTTCTGAAAATAAGATGGTAAGCAACTCGAGAGAGAGTCAGGAATTCATAAGCGGAATGAAGATTTTACAGGAAGCAAGGATGAACAAATGGAAAGAAACCAAGAACTACAATGCAGGTCTCAAGTTGCATGATGGGAAAGGAAAACTGACTGAGAAGTGTAATAGAGGAGCTCGTCCCGTTACCAAAAAAAAAAATCAGTAATGAGATTTCTTATGCAAGCATTTGTTTTCTTTCAGATCCCTTTCTAATTCAATGAATGTTTCTTACCCACTTTGCAAGCTCAATGGACAGACACACACGGACAAATAATTAAATAAATGGATACATTCACCAGAAGAGGAGAGAAGAGGAGGAAGAGCAAACTACCTATGGAGCACATAAAGGTTACGAACGCTCCTATCTGCATCGGGTGACAAATATTTACCATCGTCTCTATCAAGGTCAAGTTCCAGAGGAAATTCATAGCGATCATTTATCTGCGCCGTGAAATAAATTTTTAGACATTGAAGCAAAATTAGACATACCATATTACTAAAAGATAAATATATCACATCAACACCAGGGGCTTTGATTTACAATCACAAGGCATTACTCTAAAAGGTCAAAAAGAAAAAAGATTCGATAAAACTGTATATGCTTCCAGTATATATTTTGGCAAGATTCCAGTTCAAAGAAAACATATTAGACAGATGCAAAAAGAAAAGTGCTTGACCAACTTTTTACATGGAAATCATAACACAATGAAACTATAAGACTTCACCATCATCGTCAACAAGTGAACAAGAAAAACCAGTTAGAATGCATATTTTCATTCCATTCCACATTAAAAAGCTTTAACGATAATGAAGCACAAACACAAGTTGGGGAAACAACCAAATTGCACAAGAATATGAAAAAGGTGTATGCCTCAAATGTTGCACAAAATACACACGTCCATTTGGAAAGACATGACATTAATATAAACCCAGTGCCTAGCTCATGTAAATGAATTATTTTCACTTGAATTCCTTGATCAAATCATTAGGTTTTTCATAATATAAAGACATTACACTTTGATTACTTTAAATTGGTTATAACATTTAAAATTTGATAATGATCCTCCTCCCTTGTTTTATCAGCTTCTATTATCCCTGAAGGGATTTTACATACACAGTATCTGCACTAAGAATAATGGCAGGTTTATATCAATGCTCATTCAAACATCTGCTAGAGCAGCATCATTGGTAACATGAAATAACATTGAATTAGAGAACACACTAGCATTTCCAAATCTTAACTAATGATCATCCATTCAAAAAGTTATAGGACCAATTCTTCATGGGTACTTTAATCATCTAAAAAATTTAACCAGTAGCATGTCCTTTTTTACAAAGCATGCAATTATCTCTAGTCTCACTAACCCTTAACAATGCTCCAAAACAAAAGTCATACCTTGGCATCAACAAAAATGGTTCTAGAGAGATGAGCCAACAAAAAAAGGTTACGTCACGAAAGACGATAACATATTTTCATTAGACATCACCACGTTAAGTCTTTATCTCCAACATTCAAAATCATTTTTTGGTATCTTATAATATATTAGCACACCTTTGATGCAGATTGTCTTAAAGCAGAGAATAAACTCGAGAATCAAGAAATATGGATTATAAGAATTTTAGGCCAACTATAGGGCACGGAAGAGACTTTCTGCTTCATCATAACATTTTTGTCTTGTCTTGATCAAATGAAGATATTAATGTAATGCATCAGACCTTTAACTTCAAAATGATCAAAAGTTTCAAACATATTTCAATAAAGTGAAATCTGCAAGAAAGGATCCATTCAGATACAAACTCCAGTTTCAATAACGAAACAAAGTGATAGTACCAAACCAAATTCAAAAATATGAACCAGTGACAGTGAAATATTCAATTAAAGCTTAACATCCAATATCTAGGAGTTTATGTTATTAACAGTTTCGTCAAGAATAGAGTCAACAACAAGACTACACATTGTTCTCACCTTATTGTGAAGAAATTTGGAGGATGGCAAGGAGATCACAAAAAAGAAAAATAACGTAGAAGCAAAATGTACTAGTGCCGAAGCACACTTGATAACTATGCCGTCAAGTGTACCCAGAAGGCAATCAGAAACAAGGGCACCCAAGAAAGGTTTCCATTTTCCGTGAACTAGAAATTTTTTATTCTAACAGAAGGTGATTCTTACGCCTTGTTTACTCAATTGCAATTGAGGAAAAACTATGAAGCAGAAGAAACAATAGCTGCCATCCTTTTCATAATGAAAATAATGAAAAATGTATATGCATGACATGTATTACTAAGCAGCAATCCGTTTCAAGAAGTGTCTTATTATTTATATGTTACTTCAAAGTACATTGCAGATGACAATGCAAAGGGAGGGTAGAAATAGATTGGAAAAGTCTTATAACATCAATACATGAAAAAAATAATTATAAAAGATACAACTATAGAAGCACCACCTTAAATGAAGTATATAAAATCATTAAAATTTAGCTACTGACCTTAACCATTATGTCTCTCATAAAATCATATTCAAAGCGCTTTAGCTGAAGCTGAAGAACTGGAGGGAAGTCTATGAACAAGACCCCCTTCTTGGCATCCTAGCATTACAAAAAAATCTTTAGAAAAATATTCAATGGAGATATAAGATATTCAAATGAAATGATATGTGCACCATCAACTCAAAAAGTATGTTCAAACAGCATAGGAAAGTGTTTCATCAATGACCAGAGGCGGAGTTAACCAGTTCACATTGCTTCTCAGACTGATCAAGCATTACGACTGTTAAAAAAAAAATGCCCTTTTCCTTACATAAGTGGATTATGTAATGGATCAAAATAGTGACATCAACCCTTCCATGCTGCCAAAAAATAACAAAATGAACAAACAAGATATGAACTCCTCGGGTTATTAGTACTGTCAAGCATCCACCCAGAGAACATTATTTGCTATAACAAAGCAAAGTTTTGTTGCATCAGATGGGAGTGCACCTTCCATGGTGCAAGTTGTGTTCCATAATTTTATTAGACTAGCGATATTCTACAAAACTTGTGTCTAAAGGAACAAAAATTTCAAACACCACCGCCCAATTAGCTTAGAAGAGCAAACATTGCAACTCAAACATCTTGAATTTGGAAGATGGAAACTATCACAAACATGACATGACACTACAATGCCACGTCTCTATGTGTCAAGTAATCTACATGAAAGCAAATATTTATTGTGATCAATTGAAACCCAGTGATTATATAGTTCGAGGACTGGGGTATGAGAAGAGAATGCACAAAGATAAATAGTGATTTATTAATTCCAGATCAAAGGAAGCAACTTTTACTAACAAACACGTGATGAAAGCAGAAGTTGACACTGTAAGTCAATATCCCTTACTAACCAATTCATTATTATCAATGCTCTCTTTCTCAATTACATATTCTTTTCATTATTTGTATTTGTCAAGTTATTCTTCCAAAACTTTCACTACTAATAATTTTTGTGTGACAATAATTCATTAGTTAATGCCCGTGTTCTTAGTTAGTAGAGCAGTAGTTGCTTAGGACAATTGCTCTTTTATACTTCTTATATGTGATCATTGGTTCACATTTTTGGATATATTATTTATACCGACATGGTCCCACAAAGTCGTCTAAGAGGTTGATTAAATGATTTGTATAAACTTAACTCAAGGTGATGATTTCTATAGTTACAAATATGATGGATTAAATATACAAATTTGTGATGGAGATTGAGAATCAACCAATTCAACCACAAATGTGGGCTTCAAAGAAATTTTTCCAAATTTTGGATTAGCTATTCTGTTTTTAAAAGTTTCATAAAGAAACTCGAAATAGGTTCATATATTTTTATCCAAATCACTTTCACGGGACACAAAATACAAATGACGCGCATCGCGTGGGTTAAACACTAGTTTCTGAAATAGCCTTGAAACAATTTTCATCCTATTAAGTGCCTTCCTTTTCAGTTTTAGAAATACTAATTTATATTACTATTCTCACACACGCACATGAACACGGGCAATCAACAAAGACACGGAAATATGGACGTTGATTAAAATGATGTAAATTTCAATTATTTTTATTTTTATAAAAAAAACTGATTCGATGAAGAAAGATTTTAATTATCTAAATTAACATTTTATGTCTACTTTGACCTGAAAGCATTCCCCTCCTATTAACTCAACTGAAATTTCGTTTCACATCCATCTGAACTTACATGTACCCACATCCAGAAGCCCAATTTCACTTGCCCAAAATTTCCTAGAAACTACTTCCCTCCCCCTTTCAAATTCTCATAAGCATCTATCCCTCTTAAGCCTTCTCTGGGGGCGACCAAACATGTCTCTCTGCACACCATTTCTTTGGAGTCTGGCTCTACATATCTTCCACAGACACGAGTTCAGATTAAAAATATAAAAATAAAAAACAGGTGTGTCCGACGCCTCTCTAAGACATGTCGAACATCAACACTTAAGCTTTGTTGGCATAATAGACTATCAGGAAAAATATTAGCACTCAAAACGAATTATCCTTTGAACCATTGAAAATAACACTAAGAAAAATCACTTCAAGTGGACACACAAATTATGCCATCCTTTTTCAGAGGAGTATCAAACCTGCAAACCATGTTCTTCAGCATGATATTTATTATCGCCTTCAAGGCGTTCAACTTCCACATACTTGTCAAAGGAGGCGTAAACATCCTTGCAGCCTTTAACATCCAGTTGAAGGTCTGCCAGCACATGTAGTAGAATAAGTTCATCTGTCTAAAATTAACAAATATGGAACAATACTGGGAACAACTAACCATAAAATGACTCTTTTCTTGTCGATTTGAAGTCTACATTAATACATTCTATGTAGTTCATGTGGTGCCCTTCAAACAATTTTTGTATTGTCCCTTCAACAACAGTTCCCTGTGCCAATAAAGACAGTAGAAAATAGGTAATGAATCAATTATTCATAAGAACATACAAGAATCAAGGACATTGCAAAGAAAGGAGAATACTATAATGATAATAAAAATAAAATAAAATAAAGCTATGAAAGGAGAAATGCTGTCAGAATACCATACCTTCATCTTGTCTTCAAGCTTTTCACACAAAACTCTATTGAGTTCTTGTACATCATGCTGCATAAAGGAATCATACGTGTCCCATCCAAATGATTTAGTCAATTCTTTTGTAGCCACACTGGTGTCATTATATTGGAGCTTATAAAATAAACTCTGTAGGGCCAAAGGTATGCTCCCTGAGGGCATATCATTCTCTGTCGTGGGCATATGATACACAGCCTGATACAACACAGTGCAAATCAAGGCTTCTTCAATGTTTACACAATAAATGAATTCACGAGTGGAACTATTTTACAAATCATGACCAACCTTTCGGAAATAAGGAATATGGTACAAAGTTTGAAGGAGAGAGTTCATGTAACAAGTTGCTCCCTGATTCTTAAGTCCAACAAAACCTGTCTCCTTCTTCGAGTCATATGTCAAGTAATCAATGACCTTCCGGACAGCAACATCAGCTTCCACAACACATGTATCGTTCACAATATACCCCCTACTGGGGTCATAAAGCTCACTAAGAGGCATGAAAGAAGTGAAACCCCAATCACTCTCCCTTTGACTGAACTGGTGATGTGTGTCTGTAACATCCAATAAATAGAGTTGTATATCACAGCATCATGATCACAACAGTACTTGTATGTTTCATTTGAGTCGAGGGACAGATAAATTAAACCACTTATCAAATTTTGATCCTGGCGAAGTTTATCAGGCCAAAGTGATTACTTGGTAAGATTATTATAATCTTCACCTTGATAACTCCACCAGTAGCATAGAAACTTGTAGAGAAGGATTTAAATTTATAAGCTCTAAGCAGAATGCACGAAACTAATTTTCCAATAAAGGCATATTACGTTCAATACAAGAGGAGGGAAATAACGTAAAAACCACGTGAGTACACCTTTTGGAGGACTATTTTTCAGTTAGTCGCATAACATTTAACCCTTTCTGACAAAGAAATTGTTTTGAGCAAAATAATAAGGCATGATAATGCAAAAAATTCTTACTGACAAACAAACCTGTAAGTTCGTGTACACTGGATCCACTTATATCTTATCCTTCCACATTATCTTGCAAATTATTGTTCCTTTTCCTTTTTCTTGTTGGGGCATTCAATTGTGCATTAAAAAACATGGGCAGTAGAAATTGGTAAAAAATAACAAAAAAGTTTTCACAAAATAATAACAACAATAATTAGCATAGTCTATGAAACATGTAAAAGTGATACATGGATAACAAGCTTTAGCTAGATAAATAAGAAGCAGAAAGCATTAAGGAAAATCCTTGATGTGAATAAGGAAACAAAAATGAGTGCAAGATCATGCTTTAGCTACGAGAGGAAATTAGATATTGGGAGAAGTGATAGGAGATACCCTTTTTTATTGTATACTTGCTATGGATTTGATTGACCACAGCCAAGCTAAACTGCGCATATCTAGTCCAACCATATGGCAAGGTTGCTGAATTTGCCACGTCTAAATACATTGACAAGTGCTCCACATTGTTTCCTTTTGGAAAAATAAGAACCCGCCTGACCAAGATAATTAAAGTCCAAAGGCAATCAGGACGTTCTTCTTAATGAAGGATAACATAACAAGATGTTCTCTTCTGTATGTTCACCAACATATCTGATATCCTTTCTAACACAGTGCAAAAAGGATGAAAAGAAACAATTACCATTTATAACCTCCAACAACAAAGACCTCAGAATAGAGCTTCTTCACATTCAAGCGAGAAAAGTTCTCAATTGTCCATGTGAACCGTGATGCTTGTGGCTCGTCACTTGCCTGGTTCTCCGTTGCTCCAGCATTGTTAGTTGGTGCCACTGGTGTATGAGACCAAAATTCAAAACCACAATTCAGTGGCATCAATACAAATAAGAGAATTTAACAGACTGAACATTTGTAAAATGTAACCCAGAAAGCAATCAATTAAAACAGTACATCACTGGTATGAACTCATATATTTATTATTACAGAAACAAATTCAAGCATCATGAAGCAAAGGCGAACCTTCCATAGGCTGAGGACTTTCGACTAAAGGCTGAGGACCTTCGACTACATCTGAGTGCGGCACCAGCATCTCTTCGTCCTCTTGTTGCTAAAATACCAAAAAAATATATATATATATACATTCAACATTCATCCAGTAAACCCTAGCCCTTTGCCACTATTAAACCCCAGAGAATTCCCTCGATAAGAAAATCGACGCAATTGTGCAAACTTCTCAATTCCGTAAATTAAACTTCCCTTTCCATTACCCAAAAAACCCTAGTCGATCACAATTCCCAGTTCCCATGTACACACACGGAGAGATACAAACACATCCAATCATACACCGTGAAACAAAATTAAAATTTTAAATTAATACAGATGCATGCATATACAGAGATAAATAGATATGAGGAGTAATTGAATAGTGAAATTGGAAAATGGGTGCGGAGAAAGAGATGGGAGTTACATCCAACGGTTGAGGAGCCATCATCGTCATTGACTGGAGAAAATTACAGCCGTCCGATCGATGAATCACAGAAGAATTAATGTATATATAATTTCAGAAGAGAGGGGAGAGAAATATTGGAACAGAGAGATTACTTCTGGGTTTTCTTAATTTTGGTTCTCGATAGGGATACGTTAGGGAATTAGAGAAAAGACTATGATATTTTCGTCTTTTGCGAGCACGGAATAGAATGGTGCATGTAAAGTGTAAACCGATCCTACACGTTAAATTTTATTTTTTTTTCCTTCCAAACTTGAACTTGTAGAAAATTTTCTTGTGGTAAAAGGAAAAGGATTTCAATTTTGAAAAGTCTCCGAACGTCCTAATTGCTCACAATAATTCAAAGGATACTTATTTTAGGGACATTGTGAAATGAAGCACATTTATTGGGAGATAAAAAAATAAGTGGTGAGATAATTATTTTCACCATCACCTAATGAATATATGACATGTCACAATTTCACTTTAAAATGTCTCTCTAAAATTACGGGAGAATTTTCAAAATACCAAAATCATACAAGGAATAAGCCAAAATATAACTTTTAAAAAACTAACCACAATAGACTTCTTTCAATAAAAAGACATGAATGTCCTTATAACCTATATTTCCCTTATACCCTCCTAGTCACATTAAAACAAAACCAAACAAGTCTTACTTTTAATTATTCTCTCGTTTTCATCTATTTGTTCTTAATATACAGATAAATTATTTTTTCATTTTTCATCGGCTTATGCTCCAAAAAATCAGTAAAAAAAATTTAACGCTTAACTGAAAGATTTCATCAGCTACTTCTCATCGGTAAGTTGAATGAGCAATCTTTATAATATTGTATGAATTTCGTTCTTATTGTGTTAAACTTATTCAACGGACCTATAATTGTAGTAGCCAAAAATTATCGAATAATTCATCTACTGTTAATTTTTTAGTTTATAATTTTAAATTTTTTAAAAGATCTATAACTATGTAAACTAAACAATGAAAAATTAATATCGCGAAGTGTGAAAAATTTGTCAGTTCAGTAAACATAATCTGAAGGAAGAATTGGTCACGGTCCGTTCGAACCGACCACAGTCTAGCCGAACAGACTATTTTTTTAATTCTTTTTTATCAAACCTCTTCATAACTTGTTGTTGTGAATATTTATCATTTTTAATTAATGCATATATGACTTTCGTCCCAATTTTATATTTTGGTGAATTCGAAGTTGATGAAAATCTGCGATGATTATGGAAATATACAAGTGATCAAAATATTTTTGGAATTTTTATGACACTGATACGTCATTTATAGACTTGTACTACAAACTACAAGAAAAAATCGAAGTTGATCCATCTAAATATAATATGAAATTTGGATTTTTATTTAACTAGAATTCTCCAATTACATTGTCATCTGTGTTTGTTACTTCTGATGTGCAAACTATGTGGTTAATTGAGGCGAACAAAAGGAAACTATTCCTCTAGGCATAACTTTAGTACGAAATGATATCCCCGATAATGAGAATGAAGAATTCGATGGTGGGGATCAGAATGTAAATGATATTTGGGACACATTAGAAATAGCTCTTGAAGATGACGATATTATTCCTGATACAATTGATATACACCATGATCCTTTTGTCACGCATAGAGGTAACGAGGTAGTCGAAGACAGTCAGATGAAATTCCATTTACAAATGATGATTTGATTGTTTTATCCAGACGTGGACATGAACATTTTGGGAATTCACAGGCTGGGCCGAGTTCACAGTCAACTAATTGTTCACGTGTAGTTCCAGATGATGAATATGTAGAAGTCTAGCAATTATTTAATACTAAGCAAGATATCCAAGAAGCAGTGCATGGTATTGCACTAAAGCACAATTTCGAGTTTAAAGTGAAGAAGTCAGACAGGAGTATCTACACAATTGTCTATATAGACGACAATTGTAGTTGGCATCTACGAGCAACGAGGATGGACACGAGTCAATTTTTGTGGTTCACGAGTATACACGAGAACATACTTGTCAAGTGGGCATTCGTCGAAATGATAACAGACAAGCGCGATCATGGTTTATCGAACTACATATAATGCATAAGTTTGAAGGCCCAAGGACTATTTACAGACCTATAAACATCATTAACAATGTGCAGAGAGATTTTAGGGTGACCATGAGCTACTAAAAGGCCTGAAAGGCCAGAGAATGTGCGTTAGAGGATTTAATGGGTTCAGTCGAGGAAAGTTATGCTAAATTGGCCAGGTATTGTCATAACATGTCGAGAACTAATCCTGGTTCGGCATTCTTTATTGAGGCTGACAACGACAATCACTTCAAGTATTTTTTTCATGACTCTTGGACAGTGCATTAGAGGATTTCAAAGTTCGATGCGACCTATAATTCTAATAGATGGTACAACACTGAAAGCTAGATATGAAGGCAAGTTGATTATTGCTACATGTCAAGATGCCAACATTCAAATATACCATCTTGCGTTCGGCATAGTGGATAGTGAAAATGATATAGCGATGAATTGGTTTTTCTCAAAGTTGAGGGAGGTGATTGGAGACATCGATGACTTTGCTTTTATAACTGATCGAGGGAATTCTATCATAAATGGTATCGCTGAAGTTTTTCCCGAGGCTGGCCATGGTTATTGCATATACCATATACAAGGCAATTTAAAGACGAAATACTAGGGCAGTGGGATCATTACCTTATTTAAGAAAGCGGTAGAAGCTTACACTTTTGAAGATTATAATAAGTTCATGATCGAAATAGATAACAGGAGTAAGGATGTCTTGAGGTACTTAATAGATAAGCTGGAAATTCAACATTGGGCACGGTGTTAATTTCCAGGACATCGATATAATATGATGACGTCAAATAACATGAAGTCTTTGAATGCATTATTTAAGAAAGATCGAGAGTTATCAATTCTGGCAATGATTGAGGACATTAGAGAGAATTTGCAGGTCTGGTTTCACGATAGACGCAAGGAATCTCAGTCATGCACATCTTATCTCACCCTGCCATGGAAACCAAACTCTTTAAAAAATTAGACCTGGCTAGAATGTTGTGTGTGGAGCCACTAGATCAATTTCGATTCAACGTCACATGAGGACATAATGTTGGTTATGTTGTGAACTTGAACAACAACACGTGCACATGTTGACAGTTTCAGCTTGAGAACTTTCCATGCGCTCATGCAGTTGCAGTTACTAGACATCAAGACTTTTCACCACATTTATTATCAACTGAATACTACACGTCTGCTTCTTGGAGAGAAGCGTATGCTGAAACTATATTTCCTTTACCAAATGAGGCTGAGTGGGAACTTTTCGAACACTTGCTCCCACTTGATAATTTATTGTCACCAATTGTCTGTCGACATATTCCTGAACGTGTACGTACGTCTAGAATACCATCTACTGGAGTGTTTCCTAGACCGCGAAATGCAGCAGGTGCAGCGCAGTTGGTCATACTCATCAAACTTGTACTAGTCAGATTCCCTTGAATAGTTAATTTTATTACTATTAAAACTATTATTGGAATTATAGTATTGGTTGATAATAAATTATCATATTTCCTAGATGATATTAAAGTTTGTAAATTGCTTATCTCACAATGAAGTATGATAAATGTTTGTTGGAAAAAAAAAGATATTTTAGGCTATGCAAAACGTGTGGTTATTAATTAATTGCGAACAAAAAAAATTATACATTTCACATTTGCGGGACTACTTTTACAAAAGAGGTCGAGACACATGCTACACTAATTATTTAAATCCATTCCATCTTCCTGCGATTCTCCACCTTTACATCTTTATTTCCATCAAAGTAAAGCTGTAAAGGTGGAGAATCGTAGGAAGATGGAAATGGATTCAAATAATCAGTGTAACACGTGTCTCGGCCTTTTTTGTAAAAGCAATCCCGTTAAGGTGAAATACATAAATTTTTTGTTTCGATATTATTTAATAATTAAATGTTTGTGGTGCCCCCACAATATCTTTTTTTTCCGAGAAACATTTATCCCATTCCCTTGTAAGATAAGAATGCTTGAACATTTTACCTTCGAGGGATTGTTTTCACAGAAGTTGTCAGGGCATATGCTACATAGATTATTGATATCCATTTTCAACTTCATTTGATCTCCACCCTTACAACTTTATTTCCACGGAATCAAACACTAAAACAGAAAATTAATCTGCTAATATCATTAGTAAATTAGTTTTCAATTTTTGTGTTTGATTTCGCTAAAGTGAAGCTGTAAATGTGGAGAATCGAACGAAAATGAAAATGATTTTTGATTATCCGTGTGGCACGTGCCTTGTAGACTTCTATAAAAGAAATCCCGAGAAGGTGAAATGCATAATTTTTTTCACAATTATTATTTAATAATAATCACACGTTTAGGATAGCCTAAGATATCTTCTTCTTTTTTTTCAAAAAATATTTATCTTATTTTCTTGTGAGGTTATTCACACAATTTACCCTTAATTAACAATTAAAATTTCATTCCCTAAAACCTAAAACACTAAACCCCATCGCTTGGACCAAACAGTCTTTCTGGTCGGACTCCCCAATCGAACGGTTCAGCTGGATCAACTTTTTTACCGTTTGCACTGACAGTAATTATTTATATATTTTTCAATACTTTTACATAATCAACACGAACTTTAACTCTTATCAACTGAGATGTAGTTTAATATTATACAGGGATGCACTCGTAATTTGAATAGTAATAAAAAATTGACAATTAAATAAATATACAATTAGATATAAAAAGTACATTTTTACATTTCTAATTCTTATGGATCACAATTGTACATATACAAATCAGCAGCCAATTTAATCCTCCATTTTCTATATATATGTTATTGATTGATCATCCTGACATCTTGTCCAATGCTAAAAAACACAATATACTTGATTACAAAAATGCCACAATCACCATTGTATGTTTTAAAAAAAAGTTAGTGAAATGAATGAACATAGTTAAAAAAAATTTAATTAAATATTAGAATATGATTGTAAGAAAAAATTTACGTGACACATTGTTTGGAAGTCCCCTTGTGCCTCTCTATGGCTGGTATATTGTTCACTAGAAACACACCGCAAGTGCAAGAGTCGCATGCAAGTGATAGTGGACTAATTGAGTCCGGTTTATCGATCCCACAAGGATTGTCTATTTCAACTACACTCCAGTATAATTAATTTTAACAAGAAACACACACAATAAAGATTTGTTTGGGAATGTTCTCGCACTAGAATTAAAGTTGCAATTGTAAATAAATAACTAGAAAAATGGTGATGAATAGATGATAAAGGAGTGTTGGGATTCTTGATTCCACTTGACCATTACCCAATTGAATTCTCAACAAGCAAATAGAAATGCAATTTATTAGTCATGTTAGATCCGATTTTCCAAGCTTAGTCAATTACCTCTCTCGAGTGAAACCAACTCTAATTAGTGGAGTTAACCTACTATATCTCTAGGTCGATTAAAAACACACCAACTGCATTAAACCTTTGTGAAAATAACTCAATGGATCATCTAGAGTTTTAGGTATATCTCTATCCTAAACAAGAACCTAGAGCAAATATTATATTGATCTAAAATACACAACAATTTCTCAATAATTGCACATCCCATGAAACCTAAGCATAAATGTGACCACAATAAATGCTAGTCAATAAATGTAACAATAAATACACAAGATAATAAAAAGCTTAAATTCTTAATACAAGCATCAATGTCAACTAAGCTAGGTCAAGCTTCATTAATCATCCAAACACTAAATAACTTAGCCCATAGTGAAATAACAATAAAATTCAAGAATTAAATGCATTATTTCAACTACAAAGTAAAGTAAAAAAGAAATATGAAGATTAAGCAATAATACTTCCCTTCACCAATGATTCTTGCTTCAAAATATCACTATTCTTCAACAATAATGTTGGTATTTCTCCCTAAATTAATATTCATCAACAAAACTATACACTATCAAGAGAAATTACAAGATGAAAATGAGATAAAAAATAGAGAAAGAGAGAGCTAGGGTTTTCTTGACTTCAAAAAGGGGTGAAGAATGATCCAAAACTAGGCAAAAATCACTTTAAAACCCCCAAAATAGCGTAGATCCGCGTATAACAGCTTTTGGGCCGAACCGGATCGCACCGGGTCGGCCCAGATTATCGCTCCATTTTATGACCACGCGATCGCGTGGAAGAGTACTCAGTACCTCGCGATCGCGTGGTTGAGGTGAAAAACTCTCGGGTTGAGTTTATGCCTGACTTCGCGAACGCGACATGTACATAACCACGCGATCGCGTGGTTGACCTGAGTGATGTTTTGCAGCTTGATCCTCTTTTGATGATTTGCAATTGGGTCCTCCAACTTTTAATGTAGATCAACTTGGTCCCCAAACTTTGACTCTTTGATGGATTTGACTCTTTTCTCCTCAATTTCTTCAAGTATTCATCAATTTAGATTCTTTCTTGTGCTTTCTCCATGAAGTTGATTGTTAAACCTATTTAACCACAAAATATGCACAATTAAGTAGGTATTTGTCCAAATTACTCCAAAAGTATTACTAAAAATATATGAAATATGCATGTAAAATTCACTCAACATATATCATCTACAACAATTCTAGCACGCTTAGCTATAAGTAGAACGATGACTGCCAATGATAATGGTACACATACATTTTCGATTGAGCGAACACTATCTCAACAACAATAATGTGTGAAATCGCGATCACCAAAATATAGAGGTGTGTCTACAACCCGTCCACGACTGGTCACACACCGGCTCTACCCCTACCACGTAGTCTGACATCTAATCTAGAAACATGTATGAGGTAGGGTTGCTGTCGTAATTTCCATACTCGATGTCGACAGCATTTTTGAAGCCACAGCCCAAGATGACTCGCTCAGGGAAGCCGAACGATTTCGGGTATCTCCTTGCCCGATCGTACAGTAACTTCATCGCAAGATCAACGTACTACAATATAAAACATAAGCGAATTAAATATTATCAAATCAACAAATAATATAGTGAGTTCACATAATTACGATCATGTACTCACATCGTCGGCAAGCCAATCTCCGCTCTCGAGGACTATTATAAACCAATTTTTGGCATCAAATATGATTGTCTTCCCAACGGAGAAGCTAAACCTAAATGAATAAAGAATTAGAAAATCATATATGATCCTTTAACTGTATAAAAATAAATAAATAAAATCATAAGAAGCTTACTTCGACCCATATTTATGGTACTACATATCGAAAGCCTTTTTCTTCTCCGGATCGACTTCATGGAATAAGTTGACATAAGTGTCGTCCACGAATGTCCTCTTCTTCGCCTCAACTGTGAAGGGAGAAAGAGCATGTTGTGATGGTTGTTTTGTCCTCTTACTAACAATCTGCTCCTTTACCACAATAGTACATTTCCATCCCCTCTTCTCGAAAATCTCCGCCAACACCTTAGTCGACTCATCCTCCGGTACCTCCTCCGACATGCCCGTCGACATCTCCATTGACACATGCGGATCAGTCACCTCCACCCGAGGCATCTCCTCCTCCACTCGCATCGACACATGCGACGCCTCACCATCTACCCCCATAGTCAAATCCCCAGCCATCTGAGGCACCTCCTCCGCCACCCATGTCGGCACCCTGCCAGAACCCTGCTCCGTCATCTGAATTATCATATCATCCAGCTCATCGTGCTCTGGCATCATATCTGATACTTCATGCCTACCTAGGAGCTCATCCCTAAGGGCGTCGACCTTACCTCCGAGCTCATCCCGAAGGGCGCAGATCTCACCACGGATGACCCCCACCAGACGCTCAAACAAATTATCAGTGTGAGGTACTGGGGAAACAAAAATGAAAATTAATTATTTAGTTCAAATATTATAACATGTAAATGTGATAATTAAAATACTATAGTTTATTTAAAAACTAAAAACATGAATATACCTTGTGAGTGGAGGAGGATACAAGTACGTGAGATCTCTTGAGCTGCGGGGACATGTCTCGTATTGGGCTGTGCTGATTCTAGATAAAACAAAAGTGAAAATTAAATTAATCATTGTTAATTTAAGATTCTACATAAATTTCAACAGGGTCTCCCCTAAAATTGAACTTAGTCATCCTGTAAAGGGACATCAAAATGCTACAATAAAACAAAAACATTCAAACACTCAACCACGACAATTCAAAATATCAACTACAACTCAATAAAACTCCCATATGACCAACTACTCCAAAAATAATCCTCAACTCATAAACATAACAAATTCAAATTCAAATTATAAACTCCAACTAATATAATAGGAAATAAACTAACCCCTAACAAAATATTATAACTTATTAAAAACTAAATCAATTAACATACCGGGGGAGTGGGAGAGCGTATAGGTACGTGAGATCTCCCCGGTGAATGAGATCTCATGAGCGACGGGGACATGTCTCATACTAGACTATGTTGATCCTATATAAATAAATAGAAATGAAAATTAATTATTTAACCCAAATTATAACACAAAAATATAAATTGAAAAATATTATTTTAAATGAATATACCATGGGATGGGAGAATGGCACAAGTGCGGGAGATCTCCTCGGTGAAGGCGATCTTCGAATAGCATGCTAATTGTATATAAATAAAAGAAAATGAAAATTAATTGCTTATGTCAATATAATACAAGACCAAAAGGTAAGTAACAATCTAAAATTATATTACATACCAATCCATGCATGTACTCCTTCTCCTGCTCCTCGGTCGAAGCCTCAACTGGTGATGGACTTCGAGCTATTATATTAACATTCGAACGATTTATAAATCAAGTCGATATTACATTGATAATAATTTCTAATCAAATTGCACACTCAAAAGATCCTTAGCGCTTGGCTTCTCTGTTGCTCTCCAATGCAGCATCTGAGGGAATCGCGTCTCCGTCCTAACTGTCTACCTGTCACCTAAGGCGGGTATAACCTCGTACGCCTAGATCTGCGAATTTACAATTATTATGACGATGAAAAACATAATAAATAAATAAAAACTGAAAACTTTAAAATTATTACCTGCAGAGCCAACGGTAAGCCGTACGCATCATACTTCTGCTCGCCCTTCGCCGTATGGGGCATCAAGTGCTTTTTCTTTAATATGTTCATGGTCTTGACATAACATATAGATCCCCATGGATAGTTGTTGAAGACTTCAATATCATTAACAGCGTCCAAAGCATATAAGTTGATACCAGTCTTTTTTTTTCCTTGCCCCTTACGACGCTCTCCAAAATATAGATCATGCCCAGTTTCAATCTATCCAACATATCAGGACAGGTCCGTAAAGCTTGCTTGAGCTCCCCTTTTGTAGCGGTCCTTTTTCCTTTAAAGTATTTCACATAAAGCCTGGATTTTGAGGGATTCCAGGACTGTGGCGCGGCTTGTCACCACACTTTAATCCCGTGATGAGGGCAAACTCAAAAGTCGAGCAGGTGATTATCTTCCCATCTCCAAAGCAAAAATTGAACATGTCATCGTCGACTGGCTTCAGAAGTCGAAGTACCAGAGAATCTATAAGTTGCGGTGAAAATACGATCATACTCAATTCTTTCAATGGCCATAGGCAAGACTACTTCAACATATCTTGATGATACTCATCAAGGTTGTCTAGAACTGTGGTGAAGCTGTGGAAGTTCATGTATTGTGAAACCTTAGCTGGACGATCTCTGATTTCAATGCCAACTACATACTTCATCCTGCAATAATTTCAAATGGTAAAACCACGTACCAGAAAGTATGGAGCAATATCTATAAATTTAACTATTTAAAATTGTAGACTATCGCAGGTAAAAGAACAAGTAGGAAAATTAAACATTAAAGAAAAAACTAAATTAAACAATTATAATGAAATTTATTATTTTTAATTATTATGGTACATTATATTAACATTATATAGTTTTTATTTTTTTTTATTTTTTTACAATTATGAAACTATAGTTTCATTCATTAAATTTAATTATGAAATTGTAATTGAATTTATTATCATTAGTAATGAAATAGTTATGCTACATTATGAATTTTGAAAATTATTTATCGTTCATTACAAAAATAGTTTCGATAATATTTTCTATTATTAAATAAAATTATTATTATTCTATATGATTATAAAATTAAGAAAATTTTATAATTTTGAAATTATTTTATAATTCCTAACCTGTCAAACGGTCTGGACCTTCCGTCCATCCGTCCGTTGGTCCGCTGAACGGACGATGATCCGTTTAGCGGACCGTCTTCTTCGCTGGGGGTAAATCGCCCAGCAAAGATGGCGGAGCTCGCTATTACCGACGAGCTTACGAATCTAAAAATCAAAGCTCTACAATGCAATCTAACCTTTTCTATATTTTGAAGAAGATGATGAATAGTCTCTTGAACGAACTCGGAATCTTCTTGAGCTCTTCTTCGACCGACTTGCTTTCAAGGGAGAGAGTGTTTTGGACGGTACTTGAGACGGATCATATGTTTGAATAAGTGTAAGGGTATTTAAGACTTTGCCAATTATAAACCATTTTTACTTTTTCTTTTTAACTTACAAATTGGTCAAATGGTATTTTGAAAAACGGGTTGGATGATCCAACTATTGACCACTAATTTCTCCTAGAATTACTCAATGGCTAATGGACGTGGAATAGTGAAAAAGAATTAGGCCCTGTTTGGAAACTCATTATAATGAGCAATTATTACAATTTACTAGTGTTACACTCGTGCGATGCACGGTCATTTGTTACTCTCATATATCGATTTTACATATGAACATATGAAATGAATATTTAATCAAAAATGAGAAACGAAGGAAGAATATTAATTACAAAAAAGGTACAATTACACATACCTTAACTTTTTTTTACGGTTCGTATGTTTACCGTTTTAGGAAATTTACGCTCAGAATTGTAATTAAAATGAAAAGGAAAGGAAAGGAAAGGAAAAAATAAATCAATGAACGCACCAATTTTATTCTCTTTCATTTTCTATTTTTAAAGAAAAAATATTTATGTGATATTAATAACTTCTTCTTTTTTCTTTTTCTTCTTTTTTTTATGAATTTTTTATAAAAAAAATTATACTTGATTTTCATATGTTAACATATGAAATTAATATTTAATTAAGAACGAGAAACAAATTAATACAATTAATTACAAAAAAATATAATAACACATACCTTAATTAATTAATTTATTTTTTTAAACATTTTAATTTAAATTGACTTAAAGCTTAAAGTGAGAAAATAAAATTACATTTAAATAGAATTTGTAGTAAGTGAAAAAAATAGATATATCTATGATAAACACTCAGAATTTTATTAAAATGAAAAGGAAAGAAAAATAGATCGATGAACACTTCTATTTTATTCTTTTTTATTTTCTATTTTTGAAAAAAAAATTATTTATTTGATGTTGATAACTTTTTTTTTTTTTACGAATTAGAAAAAAAAATTGTAATTGATTTTAGAGAAGGAAGGCAGACCAAGAAATTTCGGGACGATTTGATCTTTAAGAGGATTTTACGGGCAATATATTTTCAGTTTAATCTCACTGTTATCTTGTATTAAACTTCTAATTGAGATATTCGAATTTGACACCCATATTATATATATATTTTTTACATCATAATAATATAATAATTATTAAAATGGAATAATAATTAATACGAAAATAGTTTATAGATAGCATTAAAGAACTTAAATGATATAATTTAAAATGAAGGAGATATTAAGTAAATTTAAAAAATATAAAAACTTTTACATTTGATCTTTGAAATGACTTTATGGACAATATGTTATTTGTTCTCACTTGTTAATTTGTATTAAACTTCTCGTTGAGATATTCGATTTGGCATCCATATTACATATTTTTCGACTTAAATATAATAAAATAATTATCAAGTGAATAATAACTATTACAAAAAAAGTTTATATATTAAAAAAAAATTAAAATCTTGATGTCATCAATAACATATTACGAATTCTAATGTTATGTACCATAATAAGTGTTAAAATATTTATTACATTAATTATTTTTCTTACATATTATTTTTGTGCATATAGATTTTCCTATTTAGAAGACCATTTTGGGTGAGAAATTATGTGCGTGTTATTTTTTACATTGACTTTGTTTTTATAGATGTACAGATAAATATATATTACATATTTTTGACTTAAATATAATAAAATAATTATCAAGTGAATAATTTTTTTTTCTTTTGGTTCTTTTTTTTTTCTTTTTTCTTTTTAACTTTTTTTATCTTACTATGTATATTTTTGTAGTTTGATATTTTTTAATGTGTTATTCTTATCTTTTATTTTATCATAATAATCTTTAATACACGTACAAGTATTAAATTTCTATCACACATTATACAAAAATTTTACAAACCATGTTATTTGAATTAACGGGTCTCAAAGAAGGGCTAATACTAACACGACACGTTATTTCAAATAATAAGGTTTGAAATAGTATTTTTTTTCCAGAATATAATGTTAAAAGTAAAGATTTTTTTCTTAGTTTATGTGTAGATTATTTTATTGATAAAATGTGGCAGAAAATGAGTTTTGAAAAAATTTTTTGATGTTTCGAATAATTGAATAGATTGTGTGTGATTAAAAAGTGGAGAGAAAATATATGTAGTTAAAAAGTAGTTTGAGAAATTATGTTGTTTATAGATTGATTTATAAATTGTACTAATTGCATTAAAAAAGAAGCTTATATTTATCTAATTTATGGAATGTCTATTTTATCTTGATATTCATTATTCAAAATATCATTTTTTTAAAAATTCATTTTCTACTCAGTTTACACAATAAAATAATCGGTACTTAAACTAAAAAAGATTCTCTACTTTTAACCTTACATTCTGAAAAAATTACTATTACAAATCTAATTATTTGAAATGGTATATCATGTTATTATTAACCCCTATTTAATACCCGTCATTTCAAATAATATGATTTGTAAAATTTTTGGAGAACGTATGGTAAAATTTCGACCAGACATTCTACAAAATTTTTACAAACCACATTATTTGAAATAACGGGTCTCAAACAGAGGGCTAATAATAACATGACACATTATTTCAAATAATGAGGTTTGAAATAATACATTTTTTTCATAATGTAAGGTTAAAAGTAAAGATTATTTTTAGTATATGTATAGATTATTTTATTACTAAAATGTGGTAGAAAATGAGTTTTGAAAAAAAAAAAAAAAAGATGTTTTGAACAAGTTGAGAGAAAATGTTTGTAATGAAAAAATAGTTTGAGAAATTATATTGTTATAAATTAATTTATAAATTGTAATAATTGCATTAAAAAACATAAACTTATATTTATCTAATTTATGTAATGTCTATTTCACCTTGATATTCATTATTCAAAATATTATTTTTTTAAATTCATTTTTCGCTCATTTTACACCAATAAAATAATACATAAACTAAAAAAGAATTCTCTACATTTAACCGTACATTCTGAAAAAAATTACTATTACAAACCTCTTTATTTGAAATAATGTGTCATGTTATTATTAGTCCACTGTTTGAGACCTTACATTTAACCTACATTCTGAAAAATTACTATTACAAACCTCTTTATTTGAAATAATGTGTCATGTTATTATTAGTCCACTGTTTGAGACCCGTTATTTCAATTAATGTGGTTTGTAAAATTATTGTAGATTGTATGTTTAAAAACTAGATTTTTTGGAATTTGCGTAGATTAGAAATAATTATGAAAACATTTTAGAAAGAACAAATTACAAAAATATATAAAGCAAGACAAAAAAAATTAAAGAATAAGAACAGAAGGAAAAAAAAAATATTTTAAAAGTTAAAAATGGCGTTAACTGCTTTTCAGCGGCTGACACTAAACAATTATGAGAACGTACGAGATTGTATATCAATCTATATATATTGAGATTATATATATTTTTTGAACTATGGAAAGCAAATAATTGTTCGGTTAAGCTTTCTATATAATTTTTTTATTTTTAAAACAATAGATTATTGTTCTCTTAGAATTTATAATTTTCTATTATATTATCAATATATTTTTTTAATACACATGATATTTCGATTTAAGTATATTATTTATATTTAAGTATAAAAAACATATAATTATTGTGATTGAATGTTTTTGAAAGAAATTTCGAGAAAATATTAAATAAGAAAGGCAAATGCAAAAAATGTAAATACTACGGTTAATAATGAATTATATATTTTTAATTATTCTTAATTTTAATAGGTGCGTAAATGGTGTACGATTTTCAAATCTAAATCAAACCATTCTTGACTGGTTTGGTTCGGTTCAAAACCATTTCATTGACGGTTTGCGTGGCATCAATCCGACAATTTCTAAAATGCGATTTCGATTCGATTTTTGCTTACAGCTCTACCAAAAGTTTCTAGTTTGCACACAAGCAAAACAAAGTTCGCTTGTGAGACCAAGAGATGAAAATTGGTTATTTGGTTCACACGTATCACCAAGTGAAATAGACTCGTCAATTTTGGAACAAGGTAGTCTCGCTAGCGAGACCATATGCGATAGTGGCAAGAGTCGGGGAAGAAGATGAAGATTTGAGAATTCATAGGTAATTTACTCGAAATTAGACTTATTTTCACGTTTTCGACGTTTTCAGTTTTTTACACTAAAAACAGTCAAATCGACAAAAATGTCATTTTGAGTTTTATTTACAATTTTTCCTTTTTTTGAAAACCCATTTTTGAAAATATGAAAATAAACAAGTTTTCGATGTTTCAAAAAACTGAAAACAGAAAATGATATGAAAACATTAAAGAGAACATGGCCTTAAAATGTTATGTTTGTTTGACGACAAAAATTTTAGACTATAAAAGCAATTCCAAACCAAGTTTAGAAGAGCATACCGAGTGATCTTTTGTTTGCAATTATAGAATCAGTCATGAAATTTCTAGAAAAAGTTAAAACTTATTAGACCATCTAAACGCATACAATAAACCATTTCCCTACTTTTACCGTTCTACGGTTGGGGAAATTACACAAATTACTCCAAAAACAAAGGTCTCTAAAATATATATTCTTAATTAAAGTAAACTTTTAATTAGACAATAAAAATACATTCCTAATCTCTCTCCTCCCAAAATCCCACACCTAAGCCTATGAATCGGTAACCTGGTTTATAAACTGGGTTATAATCAAGTTGAATTTTAGTTAGGTGAAATGCCACAATCATGATAACAATATAATAAAGGGAAGTGACAAATATCTGTGCTTTGTCAAAATACACATCTTAAAGCTTCCTTCGGCCACACCTCTCTCTCATTTATAGTGTTGGAGGCCCAGCGACGGTGGGAGAAATAAAAGCACACCACCCACCACATGAAACCATTGACGCGCAACCAACTTCGCCGATAGCAAACGGTCCGAGCAATGCGCCTGAAATTGAAGAACATGGACGAATCCCATCTCAGAAAGGTACATATTTTCCAGTTTTTAAACTTGTATTTCCGCCTCCAAAAATAGGACTCTAGTTAATATTTGTTCTTGTTCTCCTAATGCCAAGTTTGGTGGTGACCCACCATGCTACACTTGCTCCTCTCCGCAGAAGAAAGGCAAGGTCCCAGAGGAGAAAGTTCGCATTAGCTTGAGGTGGGATGACCACAAGATTGACCTATTCTACCAGCTGTGCATGGAGCAAGTGAACATAGGAAAGAGGGCAGGTGGAAATCTCAAACAGAAAGCCTTAAAGAAGGTGGTGACAGAAATAGGCAAGGCATTTGACGTTGAGTGCAGCTACACACACGCGGAAAAGACATTGTGGTCTGCAATGAAGGCACTGTGTAACGTCATTGGACTTGGAGTAGATCCGCTTACCAACTGTATCACGGCGGACGAGCTGTAGTGGGAGCAGGCTAACCAGGTACACTAATTCTTCCTGCCAGACTCACTATCCATTGCAAAAGGAAATAGACACACTTGAAAAGCTCTATAAACAAAATGGATTCTATAAAAAAAAAATTGATATCCCTTTATGCTGAGGTCCGTGTACGTGCTAGATATGAGTAATGGCACCGATGTTCGACGTGCTAAAATCTTGAAATTTGATGTCTTCATTCACTGGATTTTTTTTTTAAAATTTCATTCATTCACTTGATTGATTGTGTGTTTTTGCTTCTCTATTTCTATGAATATTGAGATCAATACGTAGTCGATACTATATGGATGACATTGCATCTACTATTCGGTACACCTAGTTTGCTTCTCTATTTCTCTGAATATTGAGACCACTGTCCAAGTCCATAGCCAAGTCCGGTGTTTTTGAAAACTTATTTTCGTTTGAGTTAATGTGGTTGGATGGACAAATAAAATTCGCACACTTTGTAGGATTATGGAAGGCATTACTGTTATTAGATTTCTTCTAACTGTTAAATAGCTCGACGCATTCGGTTAATGTGTAGGTGCATTAGGATGTGAAGAATCTCAAGAATAAGAATTTGGACTGACTTATTGAGTACGGTGACATTCTATTCAAAAATGTCATCGCTATGGGAGAGCACATGGTGTACCCTGCAATTGTTTCAGGATCCCAAGACCTAGCAGGATTGACCCGCAGTCTAGACTTGAACTCCGGTCCATTCGAGGTAGAAGAAGGTGGTTCCTACATCCATGCTCCTGGTGTTAAATGGCACATTCCCCATTTGATATCACACCCGGGAGCCGAAGCACAGGTGGTAGCAAGCGTAAATCCTATGAGGTGGGGCACAGTTCCAAGCAGGGTAAAAAGGTTGTCGGTTCAGATTTGCTTGAGGCCTTCGACAATGCATACAAGGCAAAGTTAGACAAAACAGCAGAAATCCCGACAATGGAGGTGTGTTAGCTCATCTCCATGACATCTTCAAGGTGAATGATAAATTAGCCACCTACGGTGCCACGATGTTGGGCAACAACAAGAAGCAATGGGAAATCTTTCTTCGCTGGAAAACCATTCCACAGCAGGTGAGGTGGTTGAAATTCATGTTCGAAAGCGGTTACAAGTGAGGTGCCCATTGTGCTGAACGTGTTAGGCTATTTACGTTAGATTCGATGCAGGGTTTTTTTTTTAATGAGGTAGTTTTATTTCACTTGTGAGAACCTTTGTGTTATGTTGAATTCATGTTATCATACTGTACTCGTTTATCGCTCCGACTTATCATGTACACTAGATTTCTACCGTTTTCCAGTAATGTAATGTGATTTGTAGAAAAAGAATAGAAAAATGGGTGTGTTGGTAACAAGTTATTGTGTAGTTACGGAGCCGAGTTGATGTGTGCATATAGAATATTGATTTTTTGAATTAAGAGAAGTAATACACCCAATACCCATTCGAGTAAGACCACACAACCTTAATTTGTAATAAATCACTTTACCAAAAAACTATTGATATTGAACAAGCTTCCGCCTGTTCTAGCTCGAAATAATTTAAGGGTCCGTTTGATTACACAAAATTTTCCATGGAAAATGAAATATGTTTTCCAATTCTCACTTTTGGTTTGTTTGTTTGACAAAATTTTCCATGTAGAACTTTTTCCGCGGACCCCACTTTTCTTCCATTTTCCTTGATTTGGTGGAAAAGATTTTCTTTGGGTTTTGGTGGAAAAATGTTTTTCATGATAGATGGAAAATGATTTTGGACACGTTTAATCAATTTTGTTGTTGTTAATTGACTTATTTTCTTTCCAAAAAATAACATTATCATCATCAAGTACAAATATATTTAAAAAGTAAAAAAATTTTTTTTTTTTTGATTTAAATAGCAAAAAATTACTTTATTTTCCATGGAAAATAATGTCAATCAAACAACAAAAGTTGGAAAATTCCCTACTTTTTCCACCTAGAAAATTAAACCAATCAAACACATTAAACTTCTAATTCTCAGTAATTCAATTACCTAGAATTCAATTCCCTGGAATTCATTTTCTTTTCACCCAAATTTCACCATCGCAATCAAACGGACCCTAATATTCATTTATGAGTACAAATGCTATGTGGAAAGTAATCATGCTGCCAATAAAATACATGAGGAGAAAAAACGTTGGACTTCTTTATAATAAATCTGTCCCCGTGAGTCCCATAAAAATACAACACAAAAAAAGACGTACTTTTAAAACAATAATGGAAGTACTACTTATTCAGGTAAAATCACACGGGAACATAGGACCAACAATTATTGTTGGTCCTATTGTGTAACATTCCTTCTATAAAACCTCCCTTCAAACAAGTTTGGAGAACACGGTCCACTTGAACTTCCTCCTTCAAATTATAGTGTTGTGCATACACTTTCTAGTTGCAATTGCATAAAATGTCGCCCCTGTGGAAGAACAATTTCTACAATTGAAAGAATGCATGCTGAAGATGAATCGTGGATTAAATTTTGCCGTCCCACTCATCGTGTTGCCAAATTCATTTTCTAGGAAAAAATGGATGATATTCGAACTAATTCGCATGGTTGCTACGACCAGTACTTGATAGACAGAGTCTTGAACCAACGAAGTGGGATGATTGCCTACAACTTTGTAGGATGCGTTCTCATGCTTTTTGATCTTTGGTGTCTTGCCTCAAAGATCACTACAGGTTTAAAGATTCAAGGTACATATCTGCAGAACAAATGCTAGCTATAGCACCGTTCATTATGGGACACTCTGCGGGGATTGGGTTGGCACACATTTTGTGCGGGCACTTCATCTCAACTGTACACGAGCATTTCCACCATGTGCTCGAGAAACTCGCATGGTTATCCTCTGACGTGATAAGGCCTCATCTGAACTACCTAAATGGAGCGGGCCATCATTCGCCCACCAATCCGCAGCATTTTCATGTTTCAGGTTGGTTTATGAAGCAAATTCTTTTTTTTTTCATCAAGTAGCAAACTGTTCGGTCATGACATGGAATAATACTCTCATGGAAATGTAAATTTCAAGTAAAAAATGTAGGAAAACAAAAATGAATGTGCAAAAAAAAAAAAAAAAAAAAAAAAAAAAAAAAAAAAAAAAAAGGGGTTTTCATTGATAATGCTTGCTGCATAAACATGGGGAAATCTATGTTTTAGGATTTTTATGGAATTATAAGTATTATTTAACTTGTGCGGCAAATAAAGTTGCAATTCTATGTTAGTAAAAGATAAAATACGACCTCATAATTGAACGACCCAAAGTAGATTATTAAAATCAAGCTAAAGTTAATTAATCACCGTAGGACCTAAAATAGATTAGCGCAAAGGGGACGTGTATATTGAAGAACAATGTTATAGTATTGTTACATACCTATACATTTAAATTTATCTAATTGCTGGATTCATGAGTTGTGGTAGGATTGTATTAGTGCAATGGATGGAACCCACATCCCGATGGTGCTGCTACAGGTCGAAGCCGAACGTTATCGTAACAGAAAAGGAACATTGACACAAAACATATTGGCGATTGTGGATTTCAAGATGTGTTTCATTTTTGCGGCTGCTGGTTGGGAAAGCTCTACACATGATAGTCGAATGCTGAACTCGGCAATTGAGAACCCAGCTAGTAGGTTTCTGTTACCATTTGGGAATAAGTACTACCTTGTTGATTCATGGTTTACACATAGACGGGGTTTCCTTGGCCTATATAGGGGACATAACGAAAAGTATCAAGTATAGGAATTCCAGAGGGCCTCGTCATCGCAAGCCAGAATGCCAAGGACCCGTGAGGAAAGATTTAACTACATGCACTCATCGTTGCTAGAATGTAGTGGAACGGAGCTTTGGCCTGCTCACAAAACGTTTTCTCATCTTATAGAGGAAGCTCAAGTATGATTTCAGAGCATAGAAATCGATAGTTCTCACGACTATGGCGGTTCATAACTTCTTGCACAACGTTGACAATCTTGATCTAGGATTTGTGGCAGCAATGATGCTCGATTACTAACTGATGGAACCTAACGATTATGAGAGTGAGGAGGGAGTGAATGTCAGACATCAAACATTGCAACACCGTCATGAATGGGATGTGCTCAGGGAAAGAATTACCGATGTAATATGTAGAGGTTGAAGTGCACGATATGGTGTCACGTGAGTTTCACCGTTGGAGGATCATGGAAGTATTATGTTATTTCTAATTTGAACTTATGTGTACACATTATTTTGTTTGAACACAAAAGTAGGGAAAGGACAATGGGCAGTCTTTCCCCGTCAGTGACATGTTGCCTTGTACAGTAAAAAAACTAGAAAATTAAACCCGAAATTTTATCCGAACAAAACTCTATTCCTTCATCTACCACCAATGCTCATCCATATGGCAAAAAGGCACAAATCAAGTATCCTAAAGCAAATAGAGAGACTTAAGGTGTGGTGCACCGCTGCAAGAAGCATCAATATGTGATTTCTCTTCATTGAACTTCGAAGATTTTCACTTTGTCGATTATAGATTCTTTAGGGAAGGTGTTCATTTTTGCTTCTTTTTGTTTCGGTTTCCATGATTCTGGGTTTGGCTAGCCATTGACTCTGCAATTATTTGTCTTCAAGTTCTACATTTTTTTGGCTTACTCTATATTTGAAACATCATATACTAAATTATATTCTTTTTTTTTTTTTTTGTGAAAAAAGAGAAGGACTTGCTCAATATAACATAAAGAAAAGTCTTGCATTTGTTGTGTTGATGAACAATGGACTTTGCTATGCATTTTTTTTTTTTTTTTTGCGTTTTGGTTCCAAGAAAATTGGGTCAAGTTATTGCAGGAAAACAATCCAGTGAAAAATAAAAGAATAACATAATATAATTGGAATTGTTTCGTATGTTGGAATAATTGGTCAATTACTCATAGTGTGAATTGGAAAAGTCTCCAATTGAGGTAATAGTTGGTCACAACTTTTCGAATATAAAGTTGCATATCAAAAAGTAATGATGTTTATGATTGAATGTGACTATTCAAAAGATTGAAAGATGAAAAGTCATCACATTTTGAACTGGTGAGATCTAGACAATTAAAAATGAAAATGTATAATTTAATGGTTTAAATTAACTAGGTGTGAGCGTGATTTCATATGGTTCTGGTTCCTAGGGAATCGAACTGGACAAAGAACTGATGGTTCTTTTTACAAGAGAAGAACCGAATCGAAACAGAACCATTCGGTTCTTTTGGTTCTGGTTCAATTTTCTAAACTAAGATTTTCAAACTTAAGCAATGAAGTTATGGTAGATTTCGGCTGGTAAGAGTCATAAGGAGGTAAGGTCATCGACCTTGATCAAAATGCATATACAACACTTAAAATCCTTGACATCAAAATATTCACTCCCTTTCAGACAATAATGTATCTCCTCATTTGCATGTATGTGCTCCTTCTAAAAAATTTTCAATTTCTGCTCGTAATTCTCCACATTTTCAGAGAACAATTGCACAAGTCCAGCAAATTCTTGAAAACAAGATAACAATTAATTGTAAGACGAAGAGTGAAAATTTATTGTTTGTTGATTTTTGAAGAACTGACGGCTGAAGGTTTGAAGCTGAACGACAGTGAAAGAAATATTATTTTTGATCTATGATTTTTTTTATTAGTTGTTTTGATTATAGTTATTGTAATGTTGAATGAGTTAATAGTTGTTAAATAATTGATATTGTTCTGGTTCTTGGTTCTGGTTTTGAACCAAGAACCGGAACCAGAATCGGAACCAATGGTTCTTGATTATTAGAACTAGAACTGTTTAAAATTTTGATAGAACCGAACCTAATCGCTAGTTCCGGTTCTTTTGCAAACCTTCATTTCCATATTTTCTACTCCAAATCAATTCCATATAATTAGTTTCTG
Organism: Ligustrum vulgare; assembly: GCA_963555705.1. NCBI lineage: Eukaryota > Viridiplantae > Streptophyta > Magnoliopsida > Lamiales > Oleaceae > Ligustrum > Ligustrum vulgare. Next base: position 23,869,695 of record OY743176.1, read on the forward strand.
ATTCTTTCTTTCTCCAAATTGTGTCAAAATAATTTTCAAATTATTTTGAGTTTCGTATTCAGTATTTATTACTCCATGTCTATTCTGATCTTGAAGAGTATAGTCAAACGTTGGTTTGCCCAACAAAATTAATATCATGTTATATTAATTTTGGAAGAAGCGTTGTATCTTGAGATATGGACATCCATTTGAACATGTTGGCACCAGTGTAGGGGCGAAATTCGTCTTAAGGAGATTTGCATTTGCATACCGCATTTCATTTTATCTCATTCTAGTTTCTCCATTTTAGTAAGTCAAAATTATATGTGTGTATCATGATTTCGATAACTTAAAATTTATTCGATATTTGCAAGTGTAAGTCGTTATTTAATCATCTTTGTATGCACATATTTTTTTGTTAAAAGAATAAAACTATGCACCAATTTTATCCAATATTTTTAATAAGGATGTTTTTGTACTATGTGCTTTTTACAATCTTAATATGGATTTCATGTGCTAATTTATATTCTAAGGAATAGTTCATGTATTATGTGATTACATAAGTTTTTAGAACAAATGAAATTTTGTAAAATAAGCATGTTATAATCTGTATATTATTATACATGTAATTGGTTTAATGGAAACGATTACCTATCCACGGTGAACATGTATTAATGTGATGCTGACACGTGTCTAGTGCTTTAAAATTTATGGACATGTATCAACATCACATCACGGTGGGCATATTAACACTTGCATAATATGGGTAGGTGATCGGAACTAATTGATTTTAACCAATTTAAATATTGTTTACAATAAGTGCATAACCTTTCAATTTTCAAAATGGAATCATTTGTTTTGCTTTACTTTTTGCATTTTTGTTTTTTGGAGAAGAAAAGATGGAAGTTGTTTCATTTGCTTATAACGCATGTCTAAAGTTTAAATGAAATAACTTTATGTTTTAATATTTGCTTGAAGAATGCACTAATTATTTTAAAATATATATATATATATATATATATATATATATATATATATATATATATATATATATATATATATATATATATTTTTAATTTCAAAAACATGAAAGCAAATAATCACTATCACTACTAATAATAATATAATCACTAATATATAAAAGTGTAGATATGTGGAAATCTTTTAATTACCAATTATGTCCTTACTTCTATTTTTCTTTTATCTATAATACTCTTATCATTGATTAAAGTATATCCATATAAATAAATATATAGTGACTTTTCAAATGACTTTGGTTTAATTATTAAACAATAAATTAAACTTTCAATATAAAATCCTTATATTCAATCACATAAATTATAAAACATGTTTGTCGATAATATTTTTTAGTCTTTTACTACATTCTAATTCAATACATCTGTTTATACAATTCATAAACTGAATCATTACGATGCTAAATCAAACATTTTTTTTTATCCAATACGAGATAATATTATAACAGAATTAAGATAATCTTACAATAAAAATAGTATGGATTGGATTAAAATAATCAACATGATGAATAATTGGTAAACTATGAGTTGAGTTAAAATAAATACATTTTAAAACCAATAATTTTTCGAATAATTAAAGTAAAAAATAGTGACTTATTTATTTGGATGCTAACATGAGAGTCACTTTGAAAAAAATGATCTACTATTTACTCAAGCGCAATAAGAGGTAAAATCTTATAACATGTTTATAGATAAATAACAATTATGTCATTACTTCTATTTTTCTTATGTTTATAATACCCCTAATTAAAAAAAATTATATTTCCATATAAATAAATGTTGAATGACTCTTCAAATGATTTTGATTTATTTATACAATAAATTCCATTTCCAATATAAGGTCATTAATTCAATGCATATAATTTTTCTTTACTTCTATTTTTCTTACGTTTATAATACCTTAATTAAAAAAATTATATTTCCACATAAATAAATATTGAATGATTTTTCAAATGATTTTGATTTATTTAAACAATAAATTCAGTTTCCAATATAAGGTCCTTAATTCAATACATATAATTTGTAAAATATGTTTATTGATAACTCTTTCTAATCTTATACCACGTTGTAAATTCAATATATATATGTTTATACAGTTCTAAAACTGAATCATTACAAGTTTACAACGTAAACCAAACATAGATATAATTTTTTTATACAATAAAAGATTCCAATAATAGTGTAACAGAATTAAGATAATCTCACAATAAAAATAGTATGGAAAGAGTTAAAATAAGGGTAATTATATTTACACAACACTTTTTTTATATCTACACCACAATTTAATTGCAAAAAAGATTTTCAATGTTTGTTTACTTTTGCTTTATGTCCTCAAATTTTTTAATCGCATTATTATTCATAATATTCAATTAATTAACATATTTTGTTTCTTATCAAGATTTCTATTCAAGTATTCTGCTAATTTGCATTGAAAAGATGTGCAAATATTTTTTTAACTTTTGTATTAATTATTTATTTTGATTATTTAAAAGTGTGATTTGAACGGGAATCGTCTCTAAAGATAATATATAAAAATTAATAAAAAGTTGATGATAAAAAATTATAAAAAAAAAAAAAAAAAACATGGCTGCTAAGTGTAAAAAAAAGGAAAAATTAGGGATCTTCATTACAATTAAAATGTAGTGCGATTAACAATTGAGAAAATTGAAAATGCCAGTTACAAAATTTACTCATAAGTTAATAAATAAATAAGTAATCGAGTAATTTTCATATGAATAATTATTTTCACTATTAAATTTAAAATTATTAATAATAATTAAGTTTAAACGATCATAAGAATTTAAAAAGATTTTACCCAACACGATTTAGTATTAATACTCATTAATATACCTTAATAGTATATATCGTAAATAATAATGTCTTATTTATTATACTTTATATTCAATGAGTTATAATTATATTTGTATAATACAATGATTTTTATAATAATTTTCATTTTATATTTCATTACATAGGAGATACAAATTATAAGTTCTTTTATAGCGTATATAAGACGTGCGAAACACGTGGTGAAATACTAGTCAGTAAAATTATCCGATTTTCAAAAAGGAAAATAGTGACTACTAGTGACTTAGAGAAGAGTCTCCAATTAGGGTAATGGTTGGTCACAACTTTACAAATATAAAGTTGTATATCGAAAAATCATGATGTTTATGATTAGACGTGACTATTGAAGGGATTGAACATGTGCAATCTAGATCATTAAAAATGAAAACGTATGATCTAATGATTTAAATTATATTTCCCAAAAGATGCAGCATTTTTGAAAATGCACTTGAAAATCTATAAATAGGAACCTTCATTTCAATATTTTCTATTCCAAATCAATTACATATAATTGATTTTTAATTCTTTCTTTCTTCAAGATCCGTCAAAATAATTTTCAAATTATGTTGAGTTTCATATTCTATATTTATTACTCAATGTCTATTCTGTTCTTTAAGAGTATAGTCAAGCATTGGTTCGCCCGAAAAAACTAATACTGTGCTATATTAATTTTGGAAGAAACGTTGTATCTTGGGATACAGATATCCATTTGAACATGTTAGCATTAGTATAGGGGGCGAAATTCGTATTAAGGAGATTTGCATTTGCATATCTCGCTTCATTTTATCTCCTTCTAGGTTCTCAATTTTAGTAAGTCAAAATTATATGTGCGTATCATTATTTCGATAAGCTAGAATTTATTCGATATTTTGTAAGTGTAAGTCGTTATTTAATCGTCTTTGCATACTCATATATTTTTTTTAAGAATATAATTATGCACAAATTTTATCCAACGTTCTTAAGACGGATTTGTACGAACTATGTGCATTTTATCCAACATAGTGTACATAGAAATTAGAATAATCTATAAATATTTGAGATCGTACTCAAGGTGTTTATGGAAATATGTGACCAACATTCTAATGTTGGTGATGGTTTGGGGTGGAGGATTATAATTATTGATCCAATATGAATGTAGAATGAAAAGGAAAATGTGCATTTAAATTTAGTCCTTTTTTTTTTTTTTTAATAACAAATGGAAGATTATTATCCTTGCATGGACTTGTTTGAACTTATTAGAAACTAAAAATATTAACTAAAATATGGGTCCTTCAATCCACCATTAGTGTCACATTTTTTTATTTTTTTCGTGAACTTACAATGGCTAAAATATTATATAAATCTCTTCGAAGAGGGAGTTTTGTTGTTGGAGTTTTATCATAACAAAGAAAATGAGAATACAAATAACAGATAAATTTAAGTATTTAATTATAGTGACTAACTTTAGACTGGGGAACTGATGTGAATATTTTTGGACAGTTTTCATTTATTCTTATCATTCTGTACTAAAATAATTGAAAGTTATGTGGGGTGAAATCTTTTGGGACGTCAAAAAATGTTGAGATGGCAAAAATTGAAAATGCATTGAAAAATGACTTAAAATGATCAGAACGGTGAAAATTGTTGGGGGCAATCGCCCCACCTGCCCCTGTAGCTCTGCCCTTGACTTATAGGATGTTATGTTCATAAAATGAAGTGATATATATGCAGAAAAAAACAACATGAAGAACAACTTAGGATGTTCTCACAAACTTCATATCATGAGGTCAAGAGTTTAAATCCTTGATGACGCGCTCAATCTTACCAAGGCTGAGACAAAAGCTCCTCTTCAGGGGACAATTCGTGTATTACGAGCTATACCATAAGTAACCAAAAAATAGTGTAATAATAATGAAAACAACCTTTAAGAACCACTAAATAAAGAATGTATCTAACGATATTAATAAAAACGGTTTTAGTGTGCTACCTTCAAACTCGATGTCTTATATATAATTTCGAAGGTACAAGACCAAGTGAGGTACTCGGTACTCCTAGGGAGTAACATTATTTACATCCACATACCACAACCACAACCACAGCCACAGCCACAAGAGTTCGTTATCATTTTGGCAAGCAAAGGCCACCAAGTTCAGTTTAAGCACAAAGTAGAACAGAAGCCCAACAAATCCTCTTTCGGAGTTATCAAATACATAACTATCATGTACACATCATTGAACACATCAAAGTCACATTTTGCAACTATTTTCGGGATTCTTTCGATGGCTTTACAATGAGAACGGCACATTTTGCATGGTGAGCAACATAGTCGCTAACACTTCCCAAGAAAGCCCTGCACAACAATGCAATTTAATTACTATTACATGATATTTCTCGTCTGACAATTTTAACACCAAGTTCACAGGATTTCAACACCTCACATAAGTGTAAAAGAAGGTGCAAGTGTGACAAGTAGCAAAATTCTATATGATATTTCTAGTGTGACAAATTTTACTGATATCAAATCTCAAATTCAAAATACGCAATGTGGGAAAATGCTTTCGATTTTAAGAAGTTACCTCTTGATCATTCCAAGTCCACGGCTACCAACAACAACTAGATCCATTCGCATGAGCTCTGCAGCTTCACAAATAACTTCCTTTGGGTTTCCCTCAAGGAGTGAACTTTTTGCTTCTACCTGCAAATGCAAAACTATATATATTTGATATTTTATATAGACACGGATAGTGTGCGTCTTATTTATTAAAATTATGTTCCAAATAGAAACATAAAATTGAAGGGGTCAGTTAATTTATTTGGGAATTCAATAAAACATAGTGACATTGAAGCCAAGCCAAGTATGATTTTGTATTGGAAATGGTGGGTAACACACTATGACTGTGATGCTGACATATCCAGTATTTTAAAATTTCTGAACATGTGTCAGCATCATACTCACAGTCGACATATTAACACTTGCTCATCGTAAGTATGTGACTAGGACATGATTTTTTATATGATAGCTTCATTAGTACTTCACGTATTTCGTAACGACACAACTTTTGTATGTATTGTACACTTTGAGAGAGTCTAGTTTTAAAATTTCTGGACATGTATCAACATCACATTCACAGTGGGCACATTAATATTTGCCCACCGTAAGTATGTGATTGGGACTGGATTTTGTATATGATGGCTTAATTAGTACTTCACGTATTTCGTAACGACCCAACTTTTGTACGTATTGTACAGAGTCTAAATCTATTTTACTCATCACTTGTCCAATTAATACCGGAATTCAATTTAAATCTTTTATAAGATAGAGATTTTTTGTTCGAATATTTCAACCGCGACATAAAGTCATGAGGGACAATACATACACAAGTTACCAGATCGTTACAAAAATAAAAATCTACATTTCTTTTTTCAATAATATCCAATCAGTTCATGTGCCATACCATAAGAGCTGGTTTTACGGATGTAGAAACTGACCTCTTTCTGAGTACATATCTGCAGAGCGTGATTGAGTATCGCTGAAGCATTATGTTGTTCCACTTTTTTCACAGAACGCACTTGTGAAATTGTTGGGAAAATAGCTGATTTTTTAACAGAAGAAACAAATTCATTTAGAGAAAAAGGCTAGCTATTTAAGTTCAATTCATTATTTGAAATGCTAATTGAGAAAATTAGCATGCCATTATTTGATAATTTTGACTTGAATTTTAATTTTTTATATTTAGCTCCCGTTTGATCCAATTTTCTAAATTTATTTTTCATCAAACTCATTTTAAATTAATATGTGATCGCATTATTCTTAAAAAAAAAAAAAAAAATTACTTTCACATAATCTATTCTCAAATATATTTACAAAAGAGATGCAAGTATAAATTTACAAAAAGTTTTCAGTTATAAGCCATATTAATATTAATTTGTTAAAAGTATGGTTATAAGTAAATAATGAAGAAAGACGATTATTTAAAACCCTAACCGGGTGCTCCGGGGAAGACGTAGTTGGGGAATGGCTCAATCACGTGTATAATTGTGAGTTCGGCTGCACCACCCAATGCCAATGGTTGCTTAAAGAAGTTGTCAAGAACCCATTCCAGGGCATAGAAGCTCTCCTCGCTATCGTCAATAGCCACCAGTATCTTCATCTTCTCCACCTCTTCTGCCGCCGTTGACGGTTGCTCCGCCCCAGCGGCTTCCACGCTGGTGCCCTCCATAGCCTTGTTTCGATCTTAACTATCGATGCTGAACCGGAGTAATTGTATATAATTTTTCTATTTTCACTGGATCTTTAAATGAATATAAATATTGTAAAATTGAAAGAAGAAAAAAGGCTGCTGAATTAATAATTAAAATAGAAGACTGTTGAGTACACGTGCCAGAGAGTAGAGAGATCAGAATACAGATGGTTGACATGCAATAACACGTGATGTAGGAGGTGAAAAAAATATTTTGAAAAATTGTATAATTTATAAATTATAATCATTAAAAAATCAAAGTAGTCGAACACTCAGTAAATTGTCAATCCGCCAAATAGCAACAAATTGTTTTAGTTTGATTCGATTTTAAATGTGAAATACTTTTGTTTAATTTTATTCGATTTTAAACAATTTAGTTTATGTTTGATTGGTAAAAATCGCGATTTCAAATCCCAGCCCACCAAGTTTTAATAATTATAAAACATTAAACAATGAGTTCAGGAATAATTTACAAAATTTATATTGTTATTGACGCATTTACGTCATTTTGAGTGTAGTTTTGATTTTTTTTTTCAGTAAAATTGAGTTATAGAATAACTTTTATTGAAATTTGGACATATTTTTGAAATATTTCTAGCATCTGTCAATTGCGAAAAATGTGAATTTTTTTAAGAATAAAGGTATATTCTAATATATGCTTGTTTGATTTCTTCTATAAGCAGTCTAACCTCATTCCCAAGTAGAACTAGTCCAACCCCATTCCCAAGTAGGACTACGTACTGTATGCTAAAGAAAAATTAAAATGAGGCATGTAGATTCCATTGAAGAATCTTATAAATAAATTAGAAGAGAATTCATGCATAGTGAATAAAAGATATTATTGCAATAACACAAATGTTATCTTTTATTTGAATGGTTTTGAAGAAGCAAATTTCATTTGTAATTGTTACTCGTCGGAGTAATCCACTTGTCAATGTGAGTTGCATCTCCAAAAAAAATTCAAGAATACCTTTTGACGTAATCTATGTAATGGTTGGTGAGTATTTCGACCACAAATTTGGTATTGATTATTCACTCAATGTTGTATATTGATTACAAATCTATGATCTTTGTCATTGGTAGATTAATCATTTATTCATTCTTTAATCTATGTAATGGTTGGTGAGTATCAAAAACTTGACAACGCTCCGCAAGTGCACGGGTCGCACAAGTAATAAAGTGGATTTTAAGTCCGAATATCGTTCCCACAGAGATTGTTTTAAATCTTATTTTAGACTACTACCTTAACCGGAACTAGAGAAATTGTTTGAATTTGAGATTTTTGAATTAAAATTAAACTAGAAAGAACGAGGAAACTTGATTTAGAGAAAATATGAGAAAAACATGCTAGAATTGAGAATCCACATTTATTCCATTAATTACGCATTAAATTAAACATCTAACAATAATTCACGAGGTTTTGAAAAATCCATATTCCTAATATTGTCAAGACTCCCTTTCGGACAAGAATCAACACCTATTTCTATACACAATCCGACTATATTTCTATGACGAATCTAAATGTATAGAAAAGCATTAAAAGTTTTGTGAATACTATAGCAGATAACACAAAGCATAGGGGTATATTTCTATCCCCTATCGAACTTTGTGGCAATTGAGACAAGTCTAATGAAATCTCAATCTTTCGAACTTAAGAAATCACAACCTAAAATCATACAACTAGTGATCAAGTAATTGCATGATAAAAACAGTATATATCAATTGCTCAAACCCATGAACTATGAAATTAAATGATAATCAATACATAAAATCCGAAAATAAATGCTTCATCACAATTCTAACATTCAAAATCTAGCCTAGATACATAATTGAATATAAATCACAAACGGAATGGATAGATGTCACCCTATTCATGCCCTTGATCTTCGTTCTTCAATTGTGTTCTTGGCGTGGCATGGATCCCTCGGCACTTCGACAGCGTTTTGGCCTCTCTTCAATGAATTGGGGACCTGGGAACCTTGGGAACCCCCAATTTCGTGCCTTAGGTCTGGTATTTATAGATGTTCATGAGAATTAGGTCACTTGGGGAGAAATAATGTTGAATTTCACGTCCAAATTGGATTCCAAAAGAGTTCCAATCGAACAAGGAAAGTTACCTTCGCGGAATATCTTTTTGTCACTGCACAGCATTTGGTATTTTGATCATATCTTTCTATTTACTTATCCGACTGATATGATTCAAAATCCTTTAGAAAGATAACTTAAAGGGCTACAATTCTTCCTGAAATATGATTTTCCAAATTCAAACATTTATTGCCCCGAAATTAGCTTTCAAATCTGACTAAAAATCTGCCAGAAATCTTGTTTGATTGGAATGAATTTATGGTAATCTTCTTACCATATTTCATTCATTTTTGACTTCTAATTGCATTCAATTGACTCCTAAAAGTCCTCAAGTATCTTATCTTGATCCGAATCAACTATTGAATATTTGCAATTTGGTCCTTGAACTTCTGAAATCTACCAATTTTGTTCTTTCTTTGACTTTTCTTTCAATTTAGCCCTTGATCTACTTAATCCATTCTTGATTTGCATACTTTGGTTCTTTTATCATCCAATTTGCTTGTTTTTGCTCCAATTCCATTGTTTTCTCGACTTTGGAATTATTTCTGAAATATAAACAAATAATACAAAATAAATAGCAAATATTCTAAAACAAACATATAAATTCATACTTTTAGGATAGAAATAAGTGTATAAAATACACTTATCAACACCCCCAAACTAGAACTATTGTTCGTCCTCGAACAAAATAAAACTAAACTATAAATGTGAAAAGGCAAATTAAATAAAATATATATTTTTGCTTTTGTCAACTTATTTACCATGCGCTTCAACAACCCAAATTGACGATTCACTTTAGAAAAAGAAATATGAACCACATAAAATATTTTCATTCATCTGATGCTCAACTTCATTGTGTGTGTGTGAATAGCCAAAATCAACTGCAAACTTATGCAAAAATAAACTTGACAATGTGTGACTTTTTATGCAAGAGTAAGCCCGAATCCCATTTGGTTGACAATGATTTTCTTTTAATTTTCCTTACCCTCTCATGGATGATCACAACCTTATTGCTTTTCTCTCATATCCCGAGGTCTTTCCTATTGATGTGGTTTCTAAACATATATAAATCGCATTTTTTCACACAAGGCAGTTAGGACTAGACAAGTATGCACGATAGACCAAGAAAAATTAACAAAGTGTTAGGAATTCAATCAACAAAGCTTATACCATTTTATTCCATTTTTTCTTTCATATGGACGACTTTTTCTTTTAATATCCTTGTCTTTTACCATCTTTGTGCAATACTTTTCATACTTGCTTTCTATATGACCCCTGTAGCGAGCTTTAGGTCGGAAGCTCCCAACTCAGTTGAGTTTAGGGTACCAGGTTCAGAGAACCCCTTAGACTTAATTACCCGAGTCATAAAGGCTTAAACAGAAAAGTTAAAGATGTTTTAACGTCTTATGTGTAAGTCCACTCTCCGTACTTGCTTTCTAGTTGACCCCTGTAGCGAGCTTTCAGATCGGCAACTCCCAAACCAATTGGCTTTAGGGTACCAGGTTCAAAGAACCCCTCAGACTTACTTGCTCGAGTCAAAAAGGCATTTGAAGAGTAGAATAAGACCTTCAGCATTTTTCTGTTTTTATGCTGGTTATTATGGTTTATACCCGTTGATCGAAACCCCTTACACTAAAGATGTAAAATTAAAAAGTTCAAATTCTCAATCTACCAATGCATACTCAATCTTACCTTCCCACCCCTAAACTGCTTCTTGAACAGTTTGGTTCTACATTTCAGATAGGGATCTAATTTCTTAAGGTTTGGGATTCTACAATCAGTTCTATGTTCAAATTGCACAAGTTTACCCCACAAATATCAAGCATCTCCCTACACAAGTTGTTATTCGAAAATGACTATGTGCTCAAGTTTAATTAAAGTCTCACATGGATGAATGTTAAGAAAAATTTAGTTCGCATGTTGCCCAATTTTATAACTAAAGGACAAAAGTCAATTCATATCATATCATAAGCAATAAATAAATCAACCAAATTTTTCAAATTTTTCACTTTTTATGATTTTTTTTCAATTTTTCAAATTTTTATGAAATTTCTACCCAAAATCGAATAATGTGTAGATGAAAGCACATGAATGAGATTCCCACCCCCAAACTAGAATCATACATTGTCCTCAATGTATTCAAAATAAATAAAGAAAATAAACAAAAAAATAACAAAGAGGGTTAATGTACTTCCCGGGTTTGGAGAGTTGGTGTTCCCATTTTTGAAGCTTTGACTTGAATGTTTTGTTGGATGAAATGACCCCTTACTTCATTATCCATGTTTGGCGTGCATTGTCCCATGATGATATGTTCCTTGCAAATAAACATTAATGATCATTAGAAGCATAATTATTACATAGGAACTAAAGAAAATCAACACAATACACCCAAACTAGGACTTAGAAAAATTTTGAAATTTTTGAAAAGTGGTTGACCACTAATTTTCAGCCCTTGACATCGCCTCGAAAAAGTGAAAATTTCCCGAGACATGTCCCGGGCATATGAAAGAATATAACTTGGTCTACAACATATCAAAAATTCAGCAAATTTGGAGTTCATTTGGGTCATGAAAGGATGTGACAAAGTAGGTGACATGAAGCTGGAATTGGTGCAGTGGTGCTGTGATGCCTTGCAATGAGGTGCATTGAAGTGCAAAGATGTTCATGTTGAGTTCTATGCCTTAAATCAGTGTAAACAATGAATGGATGATGGACAAATGATGTTTAACATGTAGTGAGGGTGATCATCCAAAAAGATTATCCAAAACTCAACAAAAACCTCATTGAAACATTTAATCAAACACCTTACATGCATATAAAGAAATCAATGAAAATCATAGAGTTGGAGACTTGAATTAAGCCAAAAAAATTTCACCTAATAAACACAATTCAATACTCCAAATTCTAGCCTAAACCCATCACCATCAATTCACAACATTCACCTTTCACAAAGAATTTGAAGAACACAAAAATTATGCATAATCTTGAAAATTGGTGAAACTTCTTACCTTTGGATGATTTTAATGTAATGCAAGGTATGATTTTGAGTTATAATGATGTGCAAACTTAGGGGAACAGTTGGGGACTCAATGTGGGATGATTTGGGGGAGGAATTTCTAGTTTGAAGTGGTTAAAATGAAAGAAGAATGCATATTAAACAATCTGCCGGTTCTGCCCAGTTTCACACCGTGCGACCGCACGGTGTTGAAGGTAATGACTTGAAATTTTTCAAAATCTGAGTTTTGGACCCCGTTTTCAACCCCTAAATGCTTTCAAATGCATGCAACCAAATTCTAAACAATATGTTCATGTCCTAAGCTAGGTGATCAAGTAGAAAATTGTGATAAAAAGCAACAAAATAAATTAAAATGCAATTAAAATTAAAAGTGATAAAACAAGCAAAATGGAACACTAGAATTACTTAAAACACATAACAATTCAATGCATGCATTTTAAACATACTAGTACCCCTAAAATGCACTGTCAAGCATCTAAACAACTATAAAGTAATAAAAGCAATAAAAAACAATAAACAAAACAAATAAAGAAAAGAGTTTGAGAAATTAGGTTGCCTCCCAATAAGCGCTTCATTTAAAGTCTAGAGCTAGACTCGTTGGCAAACTTTATCAAGGTGGCATGAAACCTGATGTTGAGGCCCTATCATTTGTCTTGTCCCCATATTCAACTTGTTCACAAGGATGCAGATGTTGTGCCACTTCAATTTTTGAACAGTTTTCAAGTAGTGGATTTTGATTCACTAGTTGAACCATGTCAAATGTTACTTTCTCCTCCTCTACTCGAAGCATGACCTCCCCCTTTTCCACATCAACCAAGGCTCTAGCAGTAGCCAGAAAGGGTCGACCTAAAATCAGTGGCACTTTACTATCTTCCTCCATATCTAGAATCACGAAGTCAGCAGGGAATATGAATTTGTCCACTTTAACCAGCACATCCTCAATGACTCCATATGAGTATCGAATGGAACGATCAGCTAACTGCAAGATGATTGGGCTTGGCTTTGGGTCCCCTAATCCTAGCTTCCTATAGACTGAAAGAGGCATCAAATTTATGCTTGCACCAAGGTCACATAAAACTTTGTTAAATTTTAAGTCACCAATGATGGAAGGAATTGAAAAACTTCCCGGATCTCTCAGCTTGGGTGGCAGCTTTTGTTGCAAGATGGCGCTGCACTCTTCATTCAGTGACACCTCTTCAAGTTCCTTAAGTTTTCTCTTACTTGACATCATTTTTTTCAGGAACTTGGTATAGCTGGGGATTTGGGTAATGGCTTCTAGGAAAGGGATGTTAATGTGCAGCTTTCTGAGCATGTTGAGAAATTTATTGAACTGCTGATCCTCCTTAGGCTTTTGTAATCTTTGCGGGAATGGAATAGGGGACTCATGAGGTTTAATTGTCAATTTTACCTCATTCTCCTCTTTCTTCTCAGCAGATTGCTTTTCAGGTGCCTTAACATGTTTTCCCTTGTCTTCATCTGGCTTTTGAACATGAATCTCAGATAATTTCACTCCACTGCGTGTGGTAATTGCATTTACTCCTTGTTTCTCTTTCCAACCTTTCAGTCTTTGGGGAAAAGGAGTGGGAGGTTCATAAACTCTGTCACATGGAGCAAAAGTGATCCTTCCTGGCACAAAATCTACCTCTCTTTCAACAGTTTTTATTGCCATCACTTGCTCCCTAGGATTAACCTCAGTATTACTAGGCAGTGTACCTGGGGCTCTGTTTGCTAAAGCCTGAGCTATCTGACCAACTTGGGTTTCCAAGTTTTTGATTGAAGCCTGATGATTTCGCAGTGTAGTTTCAGTCATCCTCATGAATTGGTCAGTTTTTGTCATAAACTGATCAGTTTTAGCCATAAACTGATTGGTCTGGCTCATGTACTGATCAGTTTTCTCCATCAATTTCACGACCATCTCCTCAAGTTGAGGTTTCTTCTCCACTACCTGATGTGGAGGGGCTTGCTGGCCAGTTCCATTTTGATTATCCCTCCATGAAAAGTTAGGGTGATTTCGCCAACCATGATTATAAGTGTTGGAGTATGGATTATTTTGGCGATGTCCCCCTTGTACAAAGCTGACCTGCTCAGCTTGAGCTGCCAAAATTGGACAATCCGAGGTATTGTGACTGGCCCCACATTCCTCGCATCCAGTTACTACACTTCTCACTGAATGGTTGGTTTGTATGAAATTCATCAAAGAGTCTAATTTAGCAGACAATGCCGAAACATCATCCACGGCATAAACTCCTGCTGGTTTCTTTTGAATGGTCCTCTCAGACGCCCACATTGCATTGGTATTGGCTATTCTCTCAAACAGTTCAAGTGCTCCATCGAGAGTTTGGGTAGTTATTGATCCATTTGATGACGAATCAACAAGACTCTTGTATTGAGGGAGCAAGCCAATGTAAAAGTACCTTACCTGCTCATTTTTAGGTACTCCATGTTGAGGGCACTTCCTAAGCATGCTTTTAAACCTATTCCATGCTTCATCAAATGACTCAGACTCTTGTTGTTGAAAAATTGTTATCTCATGTCTGAGTTTAGCAACTTTGGCTGGGGGCATGAATTTTGTGCAAAATTTTTGGGCCAAGTCATTCCAAGTTGTTATACTTGCAGGAGGACGAGAGTCTAACCAATCTACCGCCCTATCTCGTAAGGTGTATGGGAACAACCTAAGTCTTATGGCGTCATCTGACACACCCTGATATTTAAAATGTTCACACGTGTCTAAAAATTTAGACACGTGTGCATGTGGATTTTCATCGGGTTTGCCATAGAATTGATGTCCATTTTGAAACATATTTATCACATTGGTCTTTAATTGGAAGTTTGCAAGACCAAAATGTGGATAAACTATGCTTGATTGGTTTTGGACAATTTGTGGGGTCATGAAATCTCCTACAAGTCTATTCCCCTCATCTTCTAACTCAACTCCAGGTAAAGCCATATTGTTTTCCATTTGAATTTTTTTATTTTTTGATTTATCTAGTTCTCTAACCTCTCTTAATCTACGATGTAATGTACGTTCTATTTCCGGGTCAGCTTCAAAAAGATCCCCGTTTTTCGAACGTAGCATATACAACTACAAGAAATTTGAGAAACTAGTGACTAAACTAAGATTAAAAATAAAAATCCTAAGATAAAAATAAATAAAATAAAATAAAATAAAACAAGTAAAAGTCCGAATTAGTGAAATTAATCTAAAAATAAATTTAAAGAACAATCCCCGGCAACGGCTCCAAAAACTTGACAACGCTCCGCAAGTGCACGGGTCGCGCAAGTAATAAAGTGGATTTTAAGTCCGAATATCGTTCCCACAGAGATTGTTTTAAATCTTATTTTAGACTACTACCTTAACCGGAACTAGAGAAATTGTTTGAATTTGAGATTTTTGAATTAAAATTAAACTAGAAAGAACGAGGAAACTTGATTTAGAGAAAATATGAGAAAAACATGCTAGAATTGAGAATCCACATTTATTCCATTAATTACGCATTAAATTAAACATCTAACAATAATTCACGAGGTTTTGAAAAATCCATATTCCTAATATTGTCAAGACTCCCTTTCGGACAAGAATCAACACCTATTTCTATACACAATCCGACTATATTTCTATGACGAATCTAAATGTATAGAAAAGCATTAAAAGTTTTGTGAATACTATAGCAGATAACACAAAGCATAGGGGTATAATTATATCCCCTATCGAACTTTGTGGCAATTGAGACAAGTCTAATGAAATCTCAATCTTTCGAACTTAAGAAATCACAACCTAAAATCATACAACTAGTGATCTAGTAATTGCATGATAAAAACAGTATATATCAATTGCTCAAACCCATGAACTATGAAATTAAATGATAATCAATACATAAAATCCGAAAATAAATGCTTCATCACAATTCTAACATTCAAAATCTAGCCTAGATACATAATTGAATATAAATCACAAACGGAATGGATAGATGTCACCCTATTCATGCCCTTGATCTTCGTTCTTCAATTGTGTTCTTGGCGTGGCATGGATCCCTCGGCACTTCGACAGCGTTTTGGCCTCTCTTCAATGAATTGGGGACCTGGGAACCTTGGGAACCCCCAATTTCGTGCCTTAGGTCTGGTATTTATAGATGTTCATGAGAATTAGGTCACTTGGGGAGAAAGAATGTTGAATTTCACGTCCAAATTGGATTCCAAAAGAGTTCCAATCGAATAAGGAAAGTTACCTTCGCGGAATATCTTTTTGTCACTGCACAGCATTTGGTATTTTGATCATATCTTTCTATTTACTTATCCGAATGATATGATTCAAAATCCTTTAGAAATATAACTTAAAGGGCTACAATTCTTCCTGAAATATGATTTTCCAAATTCAAACGTTTATTGCCCCGAAATTAGCTTTCAAATCTGACTAAAAATCTGCCAGAAATCTTGTTTGATTGGAATGAATTTATGGTAATCTTCTTACCATATTTCATTCATTTTTGACTTCTAATTGCATCCAATTGACTCCTAAAAGTCCTCAAGTATCTTATCTTGATCCGAATCAACTATTGAATATTTGCAATTTGATCCTTGAACTTCTGAAATCTACCAATTTTGTTCTTTCTTTGACTTTTCTTTCAATTTAGCCCTTGATCTACTTAATCCATTCTTGATTTGCATACTTTGGTTCTTTTATCATCCAATTTGCTAGTTTTTGCTCCAATTCCATTGTTTTCTCGACTTTGGAATTATTTCTGAAATATAAACAAATAATACAAAATAAATAGCAAATATTCTAAAACAAACATATAAATTCATACTTTTAGGATAGAAATAAGTGTATAAAATACACTTATCATATTTCGACCACAAATTTGGTATTGATTATTCACTCAATGTTGTATATCGATTGCAAATCTATGATCTTTGTCATTGATAGATTAATCATTCATTAATTCTTGCATTATTGTACAAGAATGTTTATTGGTTTGAGATTTACTAATTTATTTGATTACAAACCACATCAAACAGCCAAAATTAGTTTGGTTTTGTTTCGTTTAAAAATGAAATTGTTTGATTTGGTTTGGAAAAATCTCAAATTGTTTTAAACGATTTGGTCAAACCTTAAGACATGTTTGTGAGTTTGGAATATCGATTATGAGCGTTTATGAATAGATCGATTTTGAGTGATTTTTAGACTCTGTTTGATAAAAGAATATGGTTTATAAATTAGTTTATTTATATTTTTGAGGCAAAATGTATTGTTTAAAATTAAAGAGAGAAATTGTGTGTGATTAAAAAATTGTTTGAAAAATTGTATAATTTATAAATTGGTTTATAAAAAAATAAAAATCATAAAAGAGAAAAGACTCTACCGAACGGATGTTAAAACAATTCAACCCATCCATGGAAATTTATTATTCTTCAATTATGAAAGTATTTAAATAAAATTACATTAAGGAATTTTCAATTTTTTTTTTTAATTAACTAAACAATCTTATTCACACCTTTTGCAATGAAAAATTAGACATTTAAGGTTTTGTTTGATAAATCGAATATAAACGGTTGTTTATAAATATTATTTATAAATAACGATGAGACAATGTTTTATTGATATATATTTTTGAAAAATAAAAAATAGTGAGCTAAAATATTTGATCAATCAAAATTGTTGACTTTTCAAAAAAATTGTTAAATAAAATTTTGTCACGTGACCTTTTATAAATAAATCTTACCAAACATATTCGATCTTGAAGGTTTTACAATGTTAATTTTCTTGGGAAAATATATTATACGTTAAATTTAATTATCAAATTAAAAATGTTATCTCCTCAAAATAATAGGAAAACGGAAACTCGAAAAATACATCATAGTCACAGAAATAATGAAATAATATTTTTTTTGGGTTCACCAATGAAAAAACTTGTCACTGGTATCATAAAACCAAATTTCCATCTTGAAAAAATAAAAATAAGTGAATAGAAACTCAAAAAATGTATATCAGATAGTCAAGTAATGAAATAATACTTATTTCAACATATCCCATTTTACCAATGAAAAAACCTAATTTTTTCTTTGTCGAAGAAGTCATAAAAACAATTTCCATCAAGAAAAATAAAGCGCGATGAATCTTCTACTATAAAACAGAGAGCCAAAATTAGTTAAAAGAAGAAAGGAGCAACCAATAAATTACCAATAAATGAATCTCAAGTTATACTTAGCACTCTTTGGACTCAAGTAAAATTATTTTTCAAAAGAAAATATATTTTGAAATAGTGATTTTTTTTTAAGAAAATGCATGGTTAAAAATAAGGGAATTTGAATTTACGTGTAAAGTTATTTTATTGGAGAATGTATGATTGAGAATGAATTTTGAAAAAAAGAAACTCAAATATAGGGATTTCATTATATTATAGATTATTGATTTATTATTGATAAAGAAGAAAATTGAACAAGCTTTCGATCTTCTAAGGGTTGAGATGAAGGATAATTTTCTTTTATCAAAATAAGAATAAATTTTAAGAAATTCCAGGCAATAAATTCACTGAAATTGATAATATTCTACTAAAACAATAAATTTAAATGTCAAAAATATCTCACAATGTCAATAAAAATACAACAATGCCACATGAACAATACATTTGAACAATAAAATAGATAACACATTCTCATAAAAATATCACCCAACGCATATGTTAGTAATTTCAAAATTCACGATGTAGATTTCTTTTCAATGCGTTGTTACATTTATTTTTACCAGTGATTCTACGTTGATCAAATTACATCTACACGACCTAATTTTCCATTATCTAACTGTTTACTTATCGACTCGTGTAGTGACACATCAAGAAAATAGTTACAATACCATTGTCAATTATTGAGATTGTAAATAGCAGTTGAATAATTAAATCTTTTTATATAGTCTAGGCCTTTTTTCGTTTCTTAATCTTTTGTTAAAAATTTACTTTTTAAAGTCATACATAAATTTTAATCACACACTTCATATAGGATCCCTTCTACTATCTAGTATCTACCACTCAATTTTAGAAAAATAAAATTTTGGAAAAAAGAAATGAAACCCAAATAAAGGCTGAGTAAACAACTTGATCGCAAAATAATAATAACAATAACAATAATAATAATAATAAATTAAGATATTAGTTTGTCCTTTATATATATAGAGATTTTGAAAATGATGTTCGTTAGTATTTCATATTCTTTCAAGTGAATAGGGATGGGGTATCAAGTTTCTTAATTTTTATATGATACCATTTCATTCTCATATATATAGTATTAGAATTTGGGTCAGACTAAATGTTTGGCAATGTTTAAAAAATTAGAAGTCACATTCAGACGTGCTTGAATGATTTATTATTATTATTATTATTATTATTATTTATTTATTTATTTTAAGTTAAAAAGTTATTTTTGAAGTAGTCTTACACTAGAAATTTATCCAACTAATTTCATCAATGAAATTTTCATTTATTTTATTTGAAAAATTACTTATGCCTAACTAAATATTAAAGACCCGGATATTTGTTACGATCACAAGTCATTTATCTACTGTTCATCGACTTGAGTCGAGTCGAGCCGTATTGAAATGACATCGTTTTAATTCACAATGAAGCTAAATTTAGGGTCCGTTTGATAGCGAGGGTGAAATTTGGGTGGAAAGAAAATGAATTCTAGGGAATTGAATTCTAGGTAATTGAATTACTGGGAATTAGAAGTTTAATGTGTTTGATTGGTTTAATTTTCTAGGTGAAAAAAGTAGGGAATTTTCCAACTTTTGTTGTTTGATTGACATTATTTTCCATGGAAAATAAAGTAATTTTTTGCTATTTTAATCAATTTTTTTTTTTTTACTTTTTAAATATATTTGTACTTGATGATGATAATGTTATTTTTTGGAAAGAAAATAAGTCAATTAACAACAACAAAATTAATTAAACGTGTCCAAAATCATTTTCCATTTATCATGGAAAACATTTTTCCACCAAAACCCAAAGAAAATCTTTTTCACCAAATCAAGGAAAATGGAAGAAAAAGTGGGGTACGCGAAAAAAGTTTTACATGGAAAATTTTGTCAAACAAACAAACCAAAAGTGGGAATTGGAAAACATATTCCATTTTCCATGAAAAATTTTGTGTAATCAAACGGACCATTAGGGTTTTTGTTCATTCCACTCACTCAGTCTCTTCTCTTTTGCAAATTTGTCTTCTTCAGTTCTTCGGCCCCTATCACATCACCAAAGGACGCCGCTCCTTCAACCCAGTCAATCCATCACCTGCAACCAATGAAGAACCATCCACCGTCTCTACTTCTCTATGTGAATCTATCTTCTTCAATTCTCAATGGCTCCTTTAATTATGCCAGCCGATCAAACGAAATTTGGGGATCTCTTCGTACCCTCTCCCCCACTCAGTCACATGCAACTAGGCCTTTTTTTTTATCCGGATTGCTAACCGTAAAGATTCTTGATTCTTTTTTTTTTATTATTATTATTTTTTACTTCTCTAACTATTGAATAGTTCTATAAATTTGGGGAATTTTACATTAATTCCCGCTTTGGGTATCTAAAGAAATTTCATTTTATTTTTCTGGCCATATTTTGAAATCAAGATTTTCCTTTCGACACTTCTCAAATTTTACTAGATCTAGAATGACTTAAGATGAAAATCAAGGGTTAAATGAATGTTCAGAAAATTAAACTATTTGATTGGTCTCAAAATTATCCGGTGTGTATAATTTGTTCTTGTTTGGTGGATTTGAGATGAATTAAGATGATATTATTAATATAATGATTTTTATTACTACTGATTACCACAAGTGCAAGTATATGAACACGCTTATAATTTGGGTTTCATTTATATTTTTCTTTCACACTCGTATACTAAAGTTGAAATCCAAGTTTGTTGCTGCTGGGTTCTTGAATGCATAAGCGGTCCAGTTTATAATTATTTATATCTTCGTGTTTCTTAATTATGACTACTTTCATTTAAAACACACTTATCAAATAATAGGATCATCATTTGTGAAAGGTGGAGTGTATTTGACATAATAGTCAAACTTTCCTGATGGCTCACTAAGTAATCCAACTTCTAGATCATTGTTGTAGAAGGCTTTATGTAACTTTCTCAGACTGTTTCGCTTGGATTTCCTTCTTTGCCGGGGAAGATCTTCATCAAGATCTGTTTCAAGATAACTAGAGCAATTGCAAACATCCCAGAAGATATGTCCAGTATTATCTGCTTTGTTGTAGACTGATCTTCCATTTGCATCAAAGGCATAGACTGGGATATCATCTTTAGTATGCATAAATTGTATTTGAAAGCAGGGAGGTTTGTTTGCTATAGCTTCTCTTTTGAATGCAATCTCAACATCTCCATTGGACTTTTTTCTGAAAAAGGTTATGTAGATTGTATAGATGCAGAACTTTTGTTTCCCTTGTGAGCTTGTTCATAACTTATAACTCTTGATTCGGGGATGAGCTTTATCAATTCTGATTGTGGAAGTTGTTTTGGAACATATGTACAACTGGGGGACATGATCTGACTCTACATGAAGAAGTAGAGCATCATTTGTTCCTTGAGACCGGGCAAAATCAAGGGAATGGTTTTGGATTCTGTACACCATCTGATAATGGAGAGTGGCTGCATATGTGACAGATGTTGGCACAGCTCCAACAATTTGAATTTGGACTTTGAAGGCTGAAAGCAATTTTGGGTAAGATATGGACATATTGAAATTTGGAAACATAGTGACCAAAACAGTTCCAACATTAAGAGTTGTTTCAACAGTTCCTATGTAAGCATGTTGGTACTCAGAGAATAGAGTATTCAACAGGGCAATTCTTGAAACTGTAGGAAGACCTTTTCTTCCATGAAGGGTTAAGGAAAATCGGACAACTCCAAAATGAAGGTGAGTGTAACCTTCAGATAACCAGACTTTTGGTAGGTGAGAGGGTAATTCAAGGGAAACAAACTGTTCTTTCTCTGTTGCAGGTGGAAAATGTTGATCAAACTTTGAGGCTTGAACAAATTCTTTGACCTAAGATTTTTTAGGATAGATAAGACTACGAACAGTTTTGGATATAGACTGGCGAGGTTTAGTATATGAGAGATATGGATTTAAGAGAGGTAGATCTGTGAGTGGAACTTTATCAGATTTTGAAAGATAGGATATCTCATAGAGATAATCCATTTTTGAGGCATCATATTTTCTAAAAGAAGTTGAAGAAGAGGAAGAAGTAGAAGGAGATTTTGACAGTGAAAAGGGATTTGAAGACATTGATGAAGAGTGTTCTTCCTTAATCTCTTCTGGTTACTAAATAACATAAATTATCCTGATATGAGTAAGATAACAACATGGCTCTGATACCAAATGAGCGAAGTGATGGTAATCTAACAACAAATCACGATATTCTAGCCCACAAAATGCATAAATAGGCTCAACAAAGGGCCTGACTTTTGGTTTTGCTGTAAATCATCATAACTCCGGACGGATCAATGATCAGTAGAAAATTTTCTGATGCAGATGATCACCATGAAGGTGCAACTAGTTTCTACTATGATCTTACTCCATATCATTCACACTTATGTGATTCAGAATCTTGGGAAACTAAGGAAGAACAAAGAAGATTTAGAAGAACATGATAAGCAAACACACTTAGTATTATTGCTGGGAATTCGATGATTTACAATGGAGAAGAGCTCCCCTTATATAGAGGGAGGAGAGCCAAAAGAAGACACACAAGACTTATGCGTGGCCGACAAGGTGGACACGCGTCATTACAACAATGATCCAGAAGTTGGATTACTTGGTGAGCCATCAAGAAAGTTTGACTATTATGTCAAATACACTCCACCTCCCACAAATGATGATCATATTATTCCTACTGGATGGGATGATGACGATGATGATGACTGCAACAGATATCATAAAAAATGGGATTGGGATAATAATCCTCCTTCATCTCCACTACCAATAACCATGTTTCATCCACCAACTAGGGAAGAATTTCTTCCCCTGGAAACATTTGAAAAGAATCACTCTACTCACTGATGGAAGGTCAAGAATCCAAGCACCAGAAAAGCAAATGGATCAGTGCAACCACTCTCAACTGCATAAGCAACCTTAAATTGGCAATCAGAAAATGCAACACAACAAAATGCCTTGTTAAAAAAGATTGATCAAAGTCAGCAAAGGATTGAACAGACTCTTCAACATCAGACTCAAATTCTTCTCACACCTCTTCAAGCCTGTAAACAGAGAATTGAAATTCTCCACACAAATATAGTGGCTCGCTTGCAAAATCAGTTGCCATTTGATGCCCAAGAAAGAGAAATTAGAAGCCTAAAAACCCAATTTGCATCTCTCGAGTCAAACTCATTAATTCCTCCCTCAACACCATATTACCCATCTTCCTCTTCCACCATTCAAATTTCCCAGACATGACCCTTGATTTCCTCTACCTATGAAGGATCTACATCAACCCTTTTTACACCAGAGGAACGGGAACAAAAGAAAAAGGCTTCTACGCCTCCCAAAAAGACCAGATTTATCCAAAGAACAAAACCTCTATCCATACAAGAACCTCCATCATCTGAGAAACAACCTCAAATGATGATGGAAAATCCTATTTCCACATTCCTACAACAAGCACATACTCTTCCTATTCATACTGCCACAAACAGTTCTGAAACCTCTGAGTCAGAGTCTTCTGATTCTTTTGAAGAAACATCTAGTGAGTCTGCGGATGAAAATCCACCTCTTTATATGGCTGACCAAGAACAAACAAGTCAATCCCAAACAGGCCAAACTCAAAGGATGAATGACCCTGTTGTAGAAGAAACTGAAGTTGTTGATGAAGATATGGTGGAGTCCATACGACTAATAATTATTATTCTTCAAATGGAGCTACTCCTCCAAAGTTCACATTTGATGATATTCCTCCTCCATAGTAGAAATACAGGATGCAAGAAATGAAAGCTTGGTGTACTGCCTAACTCCAAAAGCCAAACATGACCCACACAAAGGTCATAAAAGCCTTCTTGGTAAGGATCATAGGATTTTCTCAGAAATTGGTATGATTCAATGGGAGAATACAGATAATGCCAACTCACTCAGGAGACAAACACCACAGATGCATTTCTGAATGCATTATATTGGGAATTCTGTGGAAAGTATGATCACGACAAGGAAATTTCCAGAGAAAAATTCTTTAAATTAAAGTATTGTTCCTATAATCCAAAAGATCTTGAAAAACATTTCAAGAATGCTGCTCAAAGATACTATCTCATTGGAGGCCCAGATGATTCGAATATTAAGCAAGCAGATCTGGAGTCAATTCCCCACCCTCTGGGACAAGAGACGTTAAGAACCGTGGAATTAAGATGACAACCTTTAAATGTCACTTCTTTTGGAGAACTTCATAATTGGATAATGAAAACGTTGAAGAAGATGTGCAACCAAAATGCTTTCCTCAAAGATATCAATGCAACTGGCAAAAAATGGAAAAATCTTGTAAGAAGCCTTATTTGCATATCAAATGTAGCAGAAGTATGAAAGATTACGATTGCAGAGGAAAGAAGAAATTCCATAAGAGACGAATAAAGCTTTCCCGGAAAGAAGCCTTTAATCCTTTTCGAAGGAAGAGAAGATTTTTCAGGAGGAAGTTTACAAAAAATAAAGGAAACAGATGCTTCATCTGTCGGAAGGAGGGTCACTTTGCAAAAGCTTGTCCAAACAAAAAGAAGGACAAGATTCTTCATCAAATTTTCACAGTCACAAAGATCGATTATGATGATGAAGATCTTGAATCATTATTCTCTGAGGAAGATGAACAAACTCAACAAACTATCTTCGCTCTTGAATATGATTCTGATGAATCTACTGACACAGAAGACACAGGAGAATGCCATGGCATGCAACTTGTCAATACAGCCTTTTCATCCATATCAGTACCCATGATTGAGGTTAAAATTTTTACAGGAAAATATGAAAGGCCCTTACAGTTGTAGGATTATTTGATACTGGTGCTGCATGTTCCATCCTAAACCCTGCCATTCTCCTTGAACATATGTGGTGAAATCATCGACAAGTTTTTAAGGCAGCAAATGGAGAGAGTTTTTCAACAGAAATAATCAACAAGCCTGTTAAAATCCAGTTTTTCCCTGAACTTGGTATTTCCCATAAATTACTAGGTTCCTCTTTGATTGGTAAATATATTATCCTTGCATGTGATATTATTAAACAATTATTGGAAAAGAAGGTTATTCCTCGTCCAAATGGTCTCAGGTTCAAGTCCTATTTCCAACCATACATCCAAATATCATCCTATTTTTCCTTAACCATTCCAAACATCACTGAAACACTTATCCGAGATTGTTGTGCAGAATCTCATTCTGATTTCATCACTAAATGCACAGATCCCCTTTGAAAAAATTCAAACTTCTTCATTTCTCTCCCTTTCAAGAAAAATGAAGATATTAACCCCACAAAAGCTAGCCATATTGGAATGAACCCAGAACACCTTCAACTTGCTACCAAATAACTTGCCCAATTGCAAGACGAAGGACTCATTGAACCAACAAATTCACAGTGGGCATGTCAAGCATTCTATGTCAATAAAAAAAGTGAACAAGTTCGAGGAAAATTGAGATTAGTCATTGACTACAAGCTACTGAATGCTTTCCTTACGGATGATAAATTCCCTCTTCCTGATCAAAAAACAATGTTTGCAAATTTATCTCGCTCAAAGATCTTTTCAAAGTTTGATCTTAAAGTAGGATTTTGACAATTAGGGATCAAACCAGAAGAAAGGCACAAAACAGCATTCTGTATTCCTAATCATCACTACCAATGGACAGTGATGCCTTTTGGATTAAAGACTGCCCCTTCACTCTTTCAGAAAGCAATGATAAAAATCTTTGATCCATTACTGGAAACAGCGTTGGTCTACATTGATGACATCTTATTATTTTCTAAAGATGAAGAGTCCCATGGCAATTTGCTTTCTAAGTTCACAGATATTGTTAAACAATATGGTATTATGCTTTCCCAAAAGAAAATGGTGATCAGTGTCAGTGAGGCAGATTTCTTAGGGATGCATATTAAAGATAGTCAATATTCACTCCAATCTCATGTTGGTCAAGAACTTCTTAAATTTTCAGATGAAAATTTATCAAAAAAGGAAGTTCAACAATTCCTTGGAGTTGTTAATTATATGGCGGAATTCATTGATCATCTTTCATCTATAATTAAACCACTATAGCTCATGCTCAAAAAAGATCCTCCTCCTTGGTCATCCACTCAAACTGAGGCAGTCAAATCTATCAAACAAAAGGTGAAAGATCTCCCGGCCCTACAAATCCCTACGGATGGCAAAAGTGTCCTTCAAACAGATGCAACTGATTGCTTTTGGGTAGCTGTCTTATTTGAAGAAAAAGGAGGAAAAAGACAAATCTGTGGATACAAAAGTGGATCGTTCACTGAACCAGAAAAGCATTTCCATTCCACTTTCAAAGAAATTCTGGCAGTAAAAAGAGGAATTGAGAAATTCTAGTTTCATCTCATTGGGCACAAATTCTTGGTGGAAATGAACATGTCAGCTTTTCCAAAAATGCTTGCCTTCAAAAGGAAGCAAATCCCAAACTCTCAACTACTCAGATGGGCATTATGGTTTACAAACTTTGAATTTGAAGTAAAACACATCTAAGGAAAACACAATCTCTTACCGGATCTCCTCTCCCGACCAAAAATTTCCCTCATACTCAGCCAAACAATTCCATTCATCTACATGATGGATTCAAATCAATTCCCCTTCAATAACTCTTCCCCCTTTCCTCCTGAACTCTACTATCTCGTAAGGTCTAAAACTCTCAAGTCCAGATCCAAAGAACTCATGTTAAAATACCAGTCCCTTGTCATACGATAAACCGAATTGAAACACTTGGTGGTCTTGGATTTCATCTAGATTACCCTTTTTTCACTCTATTCCATTTTGATCCCAGGCATTTAACAGTCAGATTCTCAAAAGAAACTCTTTGCTTTCTATGGTACCTTTTGGAAAATTGGCAAATTGGGATGTCATTTAATGTCCAAATTGCATACAAGTATTTCTTCCAAATGCAATTTGATTTGCAGTTCGACCATTATGCAAAAAAGTTATTTGAATGGTTCTATCCAATTTCATACTAGATGAAAATGTTCAAAGTCTTTTCTTTTAAATTTAAAGATTTCAAAAATTCTGCACTAAATGTCTATGCGATCTTAATTTTTCAAAGACAAGGATATTTCACTGAATCACAGGTCTACACTCATTTCAGCAGTGTCAAGGAGTATGCAGTTCAACCTTTTAACATGCATAAGGATTGGGAGCATTATCCGAAGGAATTTCGAAATTTTCAAAGACACATGGCGGAAATCAACCAGACAATTCCATCGCAAATTTGGCCAGATTACTCAGATGATGTACCATGGGCAGCTCTGCCAATTGAGTACACCAGAAGGATCCAAAAAGATATCCAGGTGTATCAAGATACCCATCTGCAAAGATATCCTAATTCGTATACTCCAGATTATGATTATGCATTTGATTGGCAGTATGGACAAATATACCAAGGAAGGCCTACACAAAGTCTGGGAGAAACAGCAAGATTCTCATAGAAGACTCCAGAAGGACAACAGCTAAGGAAAAAACAACTGGAGATCATTGACAAACTGCTCAACGGCTTGCACTACAATATGCAGAAAGAAAAGGCATTTCATGAAGGAAAAATTGGTCACAATGGCATAAAACTTTCATATAAACAACTTTTACAAAAGGAAAAAGGAAAAGCAAAAGCAGGAGAATCAAGCAAATCCAACCAAGAAATCAGCCAAATAAACTATCAAAACAGCCTTTTCCAGGACTCACAAGACCCATTGTCTCAAATGACCCCAGAATTGGTTATTGACTCTGAGACACTAAAAATCTTGGAAAAAACAAAAGAATGGACCATAACAAACAAATTCACCAAAATCGTCATAACACTGGATGGCTAAATCAACATGGACTATCCTTGGTGCCAGAAGACTCAAATGAAGAAGACACCATGAACCTGGACGAACCATGACAAAGCAGCGTCTACATCTACTTTATTAAATCTTAGCTTTATTAAAGTAGAAATCTTTCTTTTTATCTTATCAAATGTCAGTCTGTAATATTGTTAAAGTCGTATGTCTGTATTGTATTATTATCAGTCAAAAATCTTGCTTTTCTAAAAGTAAGATTTTACTTTAAAAAAAAAATTCGTTTGTCTGTATTATCATCAGATGATAAGGTTTGCGATAGCGATAAGGTCTGTAATGACGCGTGTCGACCTTGTCGGCCACGCATAAGTCTTGTGTGTCTTCTTTTGGCTCTCCTCCCTCTATATAAGGGGAGCTCTTCTCCATTGTAAATCATCAAATTCCCAGCAATAATACTAAGTGTGTTTGCTTATCATGTTCTTCTAAATCTTCTTTGTTCTTCCTTAGTTTTCCAAGGTTCTGAATTACATAAGTGTGAATGATATGGAGTAAGATCATAGTAGAAACTAGTATGCTCTGCAGTTGCACCTTCACGGTGATCATCTGCATCAGAAAATTTTCTACTGATCATTGATCTGTCCGGAGTTATGGTGATTTATAGAAAATCCAAAAGTCAGGTCCTTTGTTGAGCCTATTGAGGCATTTTGTGGGCTAGAATATACTGATTTGTTATTAGATTACCATCACTTCACTCATTTGATATTAGCATTCGTGATATGTTATTCATGATATTAAGATGTTATTTTTTAATGTATAAACTACTTTTTTTGTTTTATAATAATTATTATTTGATAATTATTGTATTATTTTGAAGTCGAAAATATTTAATATAAGTGTCAAATCTAAAATTTCAATAAGAAATTTAACACAAGTTAACAAGTGAGAGCAATTTGTAAACATATTGTCCACAAAACCGTCAAAATCATCTCAAAGATCAAAGGTACAAGTTCTATACTAAATCAAATTTAATCTTAAATGATTATTTTCAGGTCGAGTTATTTTTCTTATAAAAATAAAACAAAAAATAAATATATTAATTTTCAAAGTAAATTCACTTAAGGTGTATTAATTTTTACAACTTAAGATTTCGATCAATTCATTTATCATTTTGACATTATTTTTATTTATTTACTGATTATGTTCCATTTTATTTTTTATTATAAATTTGAATAACTACAATATTCAGAATATATATTACAGATATTAACAATAATTTTTATTAAACAATTGATTGATCAACAATTTTTATTAAAATACTTAAAATAATAGTGTAACAATATGAATAAATAAATTGTCAATATGAAGAAAGAAGAACCAATTCATGTAAATATATTTATTAAAATTAATGATTAATTTTTTAAGAAGACAGTACTTAAAATTAATAATTAATGCTTAAAAAATCAAAATATATCAAAAAGGTCTATCATACATCTCTTTTGGAAATAACATGTTGCAGAATAATATATAAAAAGAGAAGCGTCGATTCTAAGAAGAATATTTAAGTTGATTCTTGCATATGTATTGTATGAACCTAGTTTTGCAGTTCAAAAGTTTTTTAAAAAAAGAAAATTTTATTTATTGAACGTTAAATAAAAAAATCGAATTGATGTGTTTGCGGCACAATCGCTAGAACACTTAATTCATAGTTTGTTTCTTCTTTAAGATGATAAAGTCATAAAACAATTCATTGGTCCGTAATTTTTATTTTTTACTAAAATATTAAAATAATAATTATATGTCGTAAAAAATAGTAAAACCTTATTTTTAATTTTATTAACATATATAGACCAAAAAAACTCATTATATTTATTTTATTTTTAAATTTATTGACATATAATTAAATATGCATTTAATTATATTCAATTACTTTATTTTATTTAAATGATAATATTTTGAGGGTTATTAATATTTGGAAATTTTATTTATTTATTCTATACAATATAAGTTTTAAAATTGTATTATTTAATTGAAGTTTGAGTAATTGTTTAAAATATATTTTGTCTACAACAACTTCTGTGCGTTACACAGGTACGAGTAACTACAAACTGTACAAATAATGTAATATTTAAAGAAATTTTTCAAAATTCATTAGAATTCTAATTCATTTTTCTATTTTAAGTATTCGTTGACAATTTTATCATTAATAAAAAAATTGTGTGTTCAAACATTTTTTTTTTCTATTTTGTAACGGTATTTACAGTAAAATCATTTCATATTGTTCTTTTGTACAACTCACGAGTGTAATACTCAGTGGCGGATCCAGGATTTCTTATTGGACCGAGTTGAAATCAAATAGGAGAGTTGGTGCGGGAGTTGGAAGGGGGGCGCGCCCTCCTCAAAATCTACATTATATTCTCAAAATCAAATAATCTAATATCTAAATCAAATAATCTAAATCACATAATCTAAAACTAACCCCATAAATATTATCTAACATTATAACTAACATTCTCAAATTTAAAATCACATTATAACTACCACGAAATTAAAATCAAAATTTAAATAACATAATGCTATATAAATTTATAATATGCATCATATTCCCAAAATCAAATAACATTCTAAAAATCAGATAATCTAAAGACTAAAATCACAATAATCTAAAATTGACCAAACCGATATCATATTTTCTAATCACATTCTTAAAATCAATATCTCAAAATCAATATCAAATTAGAGGAACTGGCTGTTGCTAACCTTTTTATGAGGATGCACTGAATCTTCATCCCAATTGCCAAGAACTCCATGAGAACGACGAGGTTTCAAAGCATAAAATTCATTCTCTGCCTGCAGCAATTTCAAATTGATATTAACATAATTCATAAATAAGTATAAGTTATAAGTTAATAACAATATAACATTAACTGATTAAAGTTTAAACTAGCAGTAAGGCAGTAAGCAGTAGCAATTACAATTTACAAATAACAAATTATTTGCATTTACTAATATTGGCACAATGGCATTTCACATTTGGAGCAGCCGAGCAGAAGAAGAACTGAATGAACTATGAAGCAGCCAAGCAGGCAGACGGCAGAGTCAAGCAGAAAAGTGAAGAAGAAGAACCTCACTACCTCAGTCAGGACTAGTCAGGTCCCGGGTCCGGCGGCCGGCCTGGGGAGCTGCGCGCGGCGCGCCTGCGCGCCCTGCGCTGCTGCTTGCGCTGGAGCTGGCGAGGCAGCGAGCGAAGCTGCGTGTGGCGGATGGCGGACCGGCGGTGGCGGTCAGCGGAGTTGAAGTTGAAGCCTGAAGCAGCGAAGCTGAAGGGCTTAGGGCGGAGCTGAGAGTTTCAGTCTCTCTCTTTCAGAATCAGAGGAAAGGAACTAAGGAAGAAACGGAAATGAAGAGGGGCGGATTTAGGCCCTTTACGCTTGGGTCAGTGGGTGGGAGTTGGGCTGCTGACTGAATTGGGCCGAGCTGGGTAATAATTTGGGCCGAATTACTAACTAGTTTTTTTTTTTTTTTTAAACAGGATCAGGCCCATACCAGGACTGGGCTTCAGCCCAGTATGGGCCAAGGCTAAATCCGCCCCTGGTAATACTAGTAAGGATTATAACCAAACCCGTCAAAGTGTAGCTATTTCTCTTTGAGAAAACAAAGAGCAATTTGTTCTAGCTATGACATAAGCGGATCAAGTAATCTTTGATGTAGCTGGTGCACGATACACTTTGGCATGTATTTAAAGTTGGATTAATCTACTTAGCCAGATTAATTTACCTAATGATTTACCAACTCATGTGTTGGCAGAATTATGGTGCATGGTTGATTTTAAAGATGATGTGATGGGTAAAGTGATGGATTTCTGTCAAGTGTATTGTAGGTAAGTCAGTCGGTAAATCAATCTGGGAACGTAGCATGATTCTTTAAAGTTTCTATTGAATTGGTCAACTTCGCCTACACATAACGAAAAAATGCACAATCTCAACATGAATTATCACCAAATTGACTCATTCAGGGGGCGGAGCCAAGAATCCCGAGAGAGAAGGGCCATGAGGTGGGTACCTCCTCCTCCCCCCCCCCTCTCGATTTTTTTTTTTTCAAACCGTAATGACAAAGCCTATTTTATGAGAATTTAATATTTTTCAAATAATTTACAATCTTAAAAAAGCTTACAAGAATTCGTTGCATTGCAATAAAATAAAATAAAATAAAAAATAAAAAAATATTCAAGATCTAAAATTAACTAGAGAAAGTTGTGCTTGACGATGGAATTGGAATAGATTGATGATCATCATTCGGTTTAGATTGTTGATTGTCATTCTGTTGAGATTGTTGATTATTATTCGATTGAGATTATTGATTGTCATTTAGATTTCGTGGAGAATGTAGATTGTCATTCGGTTGAGACTTTTGATTCTGAGTTGGAAGAGCATGTTGAAGTTCATTCGAATCGTCATTTGTTGTATTTGGTGTTGATTTGAAGAAATAATGTAATGTTATTTTTCCTTTCTTCTTAGGAGGTTGTGAGACCATTATACATCTGCATAATTAAGAAACCCCGTATAATCAATTCAAAAAATTCTCAAAATTTATCAACTTTCATCTCCTAACATCATAGACTGAAAACAACATGGTATCATCATCAATCATCATTTTTCAATTCCAATAACTCATCAATTAGGACACAAAAACAAACAAACTATTTGCAAAATGCCAACATTAAAATATTATCATCTCCTAGCCTAAAAAAATGAAAACAATGTATCATCATTTTTCAATTCAAAAATTCATCAATTAGGGCACAAAGTAAAAAATTAAAATTACGACACAAACAAAATCTAAAAATTAGGGCAAATAATTTCATTAAAGAATAGCAATCTTCAAAATGAGCCACAACAATTAGGTGGCGTTCTATTTGTATTTTATTTTAAGTTTTCATTTTCGAAAATATTTTATGTTTCCTTTTTTATTTTATTTTTCAAGTTTGCTGAAAACGAGTTTGGTTTGTTATTTCTGAAAATTGTTTTTGAAAATGAAAAGCTGGAAAATACGTTCCGTTTGAAATTTTGCAGAATACTACTTAAATTATTTTTAATTAATTTGCTTACAGAATACTACTGGCTCAACTCAAATTTCATTTCACAATACACTGAAAATATGGTTACTTGCAACACTCTAATGTAAGCACTTTGAGGAAGCTCTGGTTCTATTAAAATTCAGAAAATGCAAGTTCTTTCAAAACAATCGAAATCCATTTATCAAAGCATCTTTTGAAATATAATAACACGAATTCCTACTTAATTTTTTTGTATTGTGGATATTGAATTCAATAAAATTTTATTTTAGACTTAATTCCAAGTTATGATAATTCTCCAAAAAATAAAAAAAAATAAAAATTTATTTAGTCTTAGTTTCAAATTAGGATAATTCTAAAATAAATAAATAAATAAAATCTTTATTTTAAACTTAGTTCCAAGCTAGGAAAATGCTTATATATACAAACGATTTTTCCTTATTTTGAACATTTTTTGTTCAAATAAACTCAAAACACCCAAAACGAGGTTTTGAGCGTCTTGCGTTTTGTTTACAAATTTTTTTTTAGTTTTTCAAAATGCGTTTTTGAAAATAGTAAAGAGAACGTTTTTTTAGTATTTTCGAAAATAAAAATAGAAAACGATCTCAAAACAATAAAGAGAACATGACCTTAGTATTTAGTATTATCAATTTACCTTAATGAAATGATGAAGGAATGAGAATGACTGTCGACTAAAGAAGTATCTCGAAGGAGAAAGCAGTAGAGCACTTTCAACTATCGACTGCCTGGTCTCCGTCATGGCGCCGGCGTCGTGTCTCGACTCTCGCTTTCAAGTTGCAGTCAAGACTCTTGGCTCTTGCACTTATTCCACCATTTGTTTTTGTCTGGGCTTAATCACCTTGGCAGTATGTAAGACTTGGGTCTTTTCCATTTTGAGCTGGGCAGTTAAAAGGAATTTTTTTTTTGTTCTAATTGGACTTAAGGTCATGGTCGTGTAATGGGGTGGGCCACGGCCCAGTACGCCCCTTGGTTCCACCCTGGGCTCATCCCACAAACGAGCCAAGTAGGCTTCGCATCCAATACAAGCCCTCATGAGCCGGCTCGTCATCGAGTATATGAAAATAGCAATCATCTCTACAAACTAGATATATTTTAATCTTCCAATTTCAACAACCAATGGGGGAGGGACACCTCTAGCACTCGGGATTTTGCACCAAGGTACATCCTTCCAAATTGTTCTATTTTTCGCTTACGGCTCTCCCTATCTTTTCTTATTTGTATGATCTTTTTCTTAATTTTCTTTTCATAATGTTTGGTTTTATTGTCTTGGAATCTTCTGCATTCCTTTTTGTTTTACAAGATTCATTCATCTTAAAGAAATACTCAACTATAGAGGAAAAACTTCTATATTGAAAATCAAACAAGTGAATTTATCAAAAAGGAAAAAGTAAATAAGCTGGCATAAAATATTCGTCGTAAATCTATTCCTTTAAGTTACATATCCTTACTTATCAGCAAAGATTTTTTTTTTTTTTTTTTTTTTTTTCAGCCTTTTTTTTTTGCTTTTGGGAAGAATTTATAAACAATATAAACAAATAAATAAAAATGAGTAAGGATAAAAGTATAGTACTTGTGGATCATTTGTAATGTATAACCATGTATTTATAGGTGTTCATGAGAATTAGATTACTTGAGGAGAAAGAATGCTGAGTTTCACGTCCAAATTAAATTCCAAAAGAGTTTCAACCGAATAAGGAAAGTTACCTTCGCGGAAGATCTTTTTGTCACTGCACAGCGTTTAGTATTTTGATCATATCTTTCTATTCCCTTATCTGATTGATGTGATTCAAAGTCCATTAGAAATATAACTTAAAGGACTACAATTCTTCCTGAAATATGATTTTCCTAATTCAAACGTTTACAGCCCCGAAATTAGCTTTCAAATCTGAATAAAAATCTGCTAGAAATCTTGTTTGATTGGAATGAATTTATGGTAATATTCTTACCATATTTCATTCCTTTTTGACTTCTAATTGCATCCAATTGACTCCTAAAAGTCCTCAAGTATCTTATCTTGATTCGAATCAACTATTGAATATTTGCAATTTGGTCCTTGAACTTCGAAATCTACCAATTTGGTTCTTTCTTTGACTTTTCTTTCAATTTAATCCTTGATCTACTTCATCCATTCTTGATTTGCATACTTTGGTTCTTTTATCATCCAATTTGCTTGTTTTTGCTCCAATTCAATTGTTTTCTCGACTTTGGAATTATTTCTGAAATATAAACAAATAACACAAAATAAATAGCAAATATTCTAAAACAAACATATAAATTCATACTTCCAGGATAGAAATAAGTGTATAAAATACACTTGTCAGTACTGTTATCATAGTCTTAAATTTATCATTTTGCTTATGATATCTCTTGCATGTTTTTACATATGTTGAAAATTTGTTTTTACTATTCCATGAATTAACTATTTGAAGAGGATTTGAATTAATAGTTTAAATTTAAATATTTAGTTTTATAATTTATGAATTCAGAACATTTAATAGAATTAAATCCTTAAGAAGTAAACGATTTTAAGTATTTAAGAGAAGAAACAATTAAACAATTAAAAATTATAAGAGAAGATTTAGGAAGATTTTATAATTTATTAGATTATGCAATAAAAGAACCCTTATTTACAGATTTTTCACAATTTACTAGAATTATAGTATATAAAGGAAGAATAATTAGTGATCTAGAGAAAAAAATTGAAGAATTAAATATAATTATTGAAGAAAAGAGTTTAACATATAATAGTATATATTACGCATTTTATGTTAACAATAAATTTAGAGATATAGACATAACATCAGAAAACTAAAAGAATTATACTAGAAGGATAACATAGTAATTGAACATTCAAAATTTTTGTCTTTTAACCGTTAGTACAACTGTTAGTACAGTTTGTTAGTACATATAGCAAGGTCCTCTATATATATATATATATATATATATATATATATATATATATATATATATATATGTCTTGATTAAATCTCAATCAAAAACAATCGCAGAGTTACAAATGTTGTCTCTTGAGATTTCAATCCCTCTTTAATAAACTCTTTTGTCTAATATTTTTTTTAAACACGATTTTCCAACAATTGGATAAGCGGAGCTGTCAACAATTTGACCAACACAGAAATAAAGTCAATTACGGAGGGAAATTCTATTCAACATTGTAAAATGAATTTTGAATAAGGAAAGGAAAACAAGGAAGGTCGTTTGAGTAAATTATAAGTAATTCTTAACTTCTAAGTAATTTTTCATTATAGACATTAATGTTGACCAGTAACTTATACACAATGCAACATACTATATTAATCTCTTAACAATATTCTAAACCACATTTTACAAGAATAATATTCCAATTAGAGCTTGTTTGGTAAAGATAAAACTTTTACCACAACTTTTCAAACTCAATCTCAACCATCCATTCTTAGTCAAGCCTACCATTTTTTACTTTTCAAACATTTTTAAACCACACATTTATCAAAAAAAAAACTATAAAAATAAAAAATTTTCACATTACCAAACAGACTCTTAGTATTATATTCAATTTTTCAAGTTGAAAACTTATTCGAATGGTTGACGATGTCAAAGCGATCCGAACAACACACGGATTATCCCCTTACGATGTCAAAGCAACCCGTAACAAGAGTTTGAGCAAGTAATACCATGATTCACCCAACAAAACTCATACGGTTGAGGATTCAAATTTCTAAGAACGCGTTCAACCTTACTTGAGACAAAACCTCTACTATGGATCTCTTTGGCACCGTAATGGGACAATCCGCATATTGTTCGGATCGCTTTGAAATTATCAACAAGAATGATGCTTCAACAAGTACATGACTATACACACACTACTATTTTTTATTTAAACTTGTAGCTTTCAACCTTACTTGCACGGTTTGTATAAAAAATATTTATATTCGATAATAGCATTAACTATTCTATAAATAATCCAGTTTACAATCAAACAACTTTTTAATAATTTACTTTAAAAACGGTAAATGATATATTTTCGTAAATAACATTATAACATGATCATAGACTCAATTCTTTAAGGTTATCTCTCTCTCTCTCTCTCTCTCTCTCTCTCTCTCTCTCTCTGGGGAGAGATGGCATACTCCATGGCTGGTCCAATTTTGGTTCGCCTGCTCAAAGATTCAAGAAGATGCTTGTTTATTTTCTTGGCTTTTGGGACCTCGTTATTCATTTTCGTCTCCATATCTTCTACCTTGAAACTTCATATTGAGCCGGGGAAAACCCGGCTTCATGTCAATCTTCCCCTCAAATTTTCGAAACTCAATCCAGAACCTGTGCATCCGCTATTGGTTAAAAGAGTTTCACTCAAGGAACAGACAAACGGTTCAACTCTTGATGTTTTTAAGGAACCAGACGAAGTTAGTACAGAACCAGTTGGAAAAGTGAGCAAGGGTGATGTTGATCATATTCAGTGGCCTAGTGAAATACCGAAAGTCCGGTCGAGCGGTAAGAAATTTCTTCATTTTCACGATCATGTACGTACTTCCGTATATATATATATATATATTTTAAAGAGTACTTAAGAGTCGAGCTGAAAGGTGAAAACGGTATAGCTTGCTAATTTCTTGGTTATCCTGTAGCAAGCTTGAACTAATTCTGTAAATTTTCTTTCTTTCAAACATGTTGAAAAGGGTGAGATTGCATAGAAAATGTTGTGTTTTGCGTAAGAAATTATGAGAGAAC
This sequence comes from Ligustrum vulgare, assembly GCA_963555705.1. NCBI lineage: Eukaryota > Viridiplantae > Streptophyta > Magnoliopsida > Lamiales > Oleaceae > Ligustrum > Ligustrum vulgare. Next base: position 23,907,697 of record OY743176.1, read on the forward strand.
TTTGAATGTTCTACTTGTTGAATGTGAGAGAACTTCTAGAGCAAGTAATTTCCTTGCCAATAGCAGTGGAATTGACAAAATTGGCCTTCTTTGGTGTGTCTCTGGGGTGGGGGGGCTGCGGAATGAATATGAGACATCAGTTATATACACACAAATGTATGTAGTTGTAATATACGTCAAAAGAGGTGGCTACTAATGTTTCAACGTTGAATCAGTCACTAATTAAATAAAGATTATTTCAGTAAATATTTGGCCATTTGCTAATTCTAAAACTCAATTATCTACTCATTTGTATTAAAGTAAAGAAATAATATCTAATTTTTTTTTTTATTATTATATCAAATATTCTTTGTAGATCAATATAATTGTATTGTCCATATGCTCCATTCTATATAATTTATTTTTATTTATATAATAATCTTCCAGTACATATATACGTAAGGTATTTGTCCCCTTTGAATTTTTTCCCCTTTATATTAAGCGGTCACTAGAGTGATCGCTTAGCAATCGCCTGTGCTTGCCTAAATCGATCTGTGACCTGTACTGACTTGAATTTCTGGATTCACTACTACTTTTTAGTCAAAGTAAATTGGCCCCCTTTGTTTGTTAAGCGTCTTGTCACGTGTACGTAATATATAGCATTTAAGTGGAATTATTATTCACATGAACGATAACTTAAACGTTTTATTTCAGGAAATAGAGAGAGTGAAAATGAGGTATTCCATGACGGAAGTCATCTCTTCGAGCAAGAATACAAGGAGATGAACAATAGTCTAAAAATATACGTATATCCCCACACGAAAATCGACCCCTTTGCAAATATTCTTCTGCCAGTGGACTACGAACCTAGTGGAAACTATGCAAGTGAAAGTTATTTCAAGAAATCTCTATTGAAAAGCCATTTCATAACAAATGACCCTTCAGAAGCAGACCTTTTCTACATGCCATTTTCAATAGCAGGATTGAGACACGACAAGAGAGTTGGTGTCGGAGGGATTAAGAAATTCATCAAAAACTATGTCGACAACATTAGTGTTAAGTATCCTTATTGGAATCAAAGCGGCGGCGCGAATCATTTTTATGTGGCTTGTCACTCTGTTGGGAGAACAGCCATGGAAGAAGCGGTGGAAGTGAAACTGAATGCAATACAAGTTGTTTGTTCTTCGAGTTATTTCCTTTCGGGGTATGTTACTCATAAAGATGCATCCGTTCCACAGATTTGGCCAAGGAAAGGAAAACCTCCAATTCGGGAACCATCACAAAGGTAAAAATTTCCTCTAATTTGAAGTTGCATACAAGTTTCTAAAAGGCTTACAATAGTACTCTTTGAAAATTCTAGAAAATGCTTTCAAAACTTGATAAATGGTTACAACCTTTTATTTATTTATTTATTTATTTTACGAGGGGAACTTAGGGGAGGCGGTGGTGGTAGGATTTGAACCTGTGATGTCTGAGTGTGAGCATACTCAAACGTCTAACCAATAAATCAATCTTGAATATGATAAATGGTTACTTTTTTTAATCATGAAATTAAGAACTTTGAATAGAAATGACAACTAATTGTGGGGTTAAACTAAGGTATATAATTAGTAAAATCTCTAGTTTTTTAGCACGCTCTCTCTCTCTCTCCAAAATAAAAAATTAAATACTTAATTAATTTAAATATTGAGTTCTAGTATTATAGTAGTTAATGTAAAATTATAGTCTCTGGTGGGGATGAAAATCACATTTTTAATAGATTTTGATAAAAGTTGGTTGAAATGTGTAGTTAAAAAGTTGTGAATCTCATTAAATGTGTGATTAAAATTAATTTGTTGACTTTAATTAAAATTTTGATTTTAATTGATAAGGGCAATATGTCCTACATTTTTCATGGTTTTAGGCCCTGTTTGGTCCCGGAGAAATTCAACATGATCTATTTCCTCAAATTCATTTTCAACCACATATCTCTGTGTGACTCACAACTTTACATATTTTTCAATAACTTTTCAATCACAAATTAAAAAATCCCTCCAATGTCTACTGCACCAAATTAACATGCTCTCATATCCAATTTTTTCACGAAGTTTGGTATCACTGTCCAAAATTGTAGGAAAAAGCTAGCCTTCTATGCTGGAGCAATGAACTCTCGTGTTCGACAGTTTCTTGTTAAAGCCTGGAAAAACGACTCCGACATGTCCATCCATCAGTCTCGGTTGAAAACGCCGTATTCAGAAGCACTTTTAAGTAGCAAATATTGCATCCACGCCAAAGGATTCGAAGTTAACACAGCTCGTATTGGTGATGCTTTATACTATGGCTGTGTCCCTGTGGTTTTGGCAGATCACTACGATCTCCCATATGCTGATATTTTGAACTGGAACAGCTTCTCTCTCGTCCTTTCGACCATGGATATTCCGTTGCTGAAGAATATACTTGAAGAAATAGGGTTCGAGGAGTACTTGAAGTTGCAGAGTAATGTAATCAAAGTGCAGAAGCATTTTCAGTGGCATAACTTTCCAGTTGATTTTGATGCTTTTCATATGGTCATGTATGAGTTGTGGGTTAGAAGAAGTCATGTTAGAATCCCATTTGGTTCTTAACTTGTTTGTTTCAAGAAATGTATATCGCTGGGTATATGTATAATTATGTATGTATATTCATTTTTTACTCTTAGGATGTAAATTGGAGAATGTTGAAATAATCAAACTTTGATTTTATATGCTCATAATTATTAATCATTATCAGTCGTACATTTATAGGACTCACTATTAATTCTTTTTTGATATATTTTTCATTTTTTTTTATTTTAGAAGTAAAAGTATTTCTTTTGAAAAATTTCATTTTTTTTTTTTTTTGAGTTTCTTAAAAATAGGTTCAAAAAAGATGGTCGTTTTAAGGGGAACAGAAAGGTGTTCGTAAAATTTATCCACAGATAAATTATTTATCTATGATCCAAAATAAATCATCATGCTGAATTATCAAGAATTAAATAACTTAAGCGGAAGCGTACCTTAATCAAACGTGATTCACGATGAACGATTCGGTTGGTTGGATCTTCTAAATCGATACGTAGTCCGTATTTTCTCTCTGATGATGGGATGTCAAAGGAATGAACAATACGTACGATTCAGGGACCATAACCGACTTTATATACTGTATTTCCAGTTAACCTAATCCGGCCCATCATGAATTAGGTAATGGCTGGTATCTACACATAAAAGCTCATACATTAATTAGATGCATTAAAGCCCAATATACCAAATCCTTATTAGATCACTTTAAATGGGCTTAACCAAAATTGATAGTTTTTTATTCAATACACAATAATTCATATATAAGCCCACACGATTGATTAAAATCCTTACAATCTCCCACTTGGGCTATATGTGTAACCTTACAATTGTGTATCAATCATAACCTTATGAGTACTCAGAATTTTGCTATCATTACTGAATGCATCCCCAAACAATCCGGTCCATCAATTATATCAATATAGGATCAAAGCGGCTTTCGCTACATTAATCGTAACTAAACCTATCAATGGTCACGTATATCGACATAACTGAATGACATGGATCAAGTATGGATGTGTAGCATGGAAATTACATGTAATGTGATCTTCAACATGCCTATTTCCAACTAGTCCAACTTTAGTGAGACCATCCTCAAACGAGTTCAGAGATAATAAATCTGAAATCTTACAGCTGTAAATAACTTTAACTTTAAATTGTATCCAAAAGGACAATAAATGTGTCTAATGCACCCAAAATACAAACTCCCACTGAAATCGAATATCCTTAAGAAATACAACACCCATATGAGTATTGTGCTCATGAAAGACCTTGGGTTGTAATACTTTAGTAAGCGGATCCGCAATTATGGAGTTTGTCCTAATGTGCTCTTATTGACACGTGTCCACTCTGAACTGTATCCTTCACAACCAGGAACTTATGTCAACGTATTTTGACTTAGTTGAGCTCCTGTTGTTACTGGAATATAAATCTGCTGAGTTATTGTCACAATATAACTTTAGCGGTCTTTCTATACCGTACAAAATACGTAGCCCAGTGACAAAATTTCGCAGCTATATTCCATAATTAGATGCCCCCGAAATTTGCTACAAACTCTGCTACCAGGTGAAAGAAGCTAAAGTGTCTGTTAAGCACTCCTTCCGGAAATAGCTCCTCCAACTAGCAGATAGATGTAGCCTGATGTGGATCTTCTACTGTTTTGGCATCTAGTAAAAATCGGAATCATAATACCATATGATCTCCAACTGATCCGATTTTCTGTATGTGAGCATGTAATCTTTTGTTCTCTTTAAATACCTTATAACCCATGTTTGGCTGCTTTCCAAATGATCCATCCCAGGGTTACTTAAATATCTGATTAGTATCCCAATAATGTATGCAATATCCAAACGCATACAAACTTGAGCATACATCAAACTCCCTATAGCTGAACTATATGGGATCCTCTGCATTTCTTTAACTTCAAGATAACTTTTCGGGCATTAGTTGAGATTAAATTGTCTCCTTTAGCGATAGGGATGTCCCCTGATTTACTGTCTTGCATGCCAAACCTCTTAATTACTTTATCGATATAGCCCTTTTGCGACAATTCAAGAATACCCCGAGAACAATCCCGGTGTATCTGAATTCCTAATACAAAAGAGACGTCACCAAGATTATCTCAAAATTCCTTGACAAAAAATATTATAATTTTATGTGACATGCCTATATCATTAGTGGCAAGCAATATGTTATCAACATACAAAATCAAGAAAATACACTTACTCCTACTGAACTTGTAATACACACAACCATCAACAACATTAATCTCAAGACCAAACGAGATAATTACTTGATGAAATTTGTATTACCCTTAACGGGAAGCTTGCTTGAGTACACAATGGATTTCTTTAATTTGCAAACCGTCTCATCAATGTCTCCATTGAGAAACGTCGTCTTAACATCCATTTGATGTGACTCGAGGTCAAAATGTGCAATAACCTGACTTTCCTGAAAGAGTCTTTCGTAGAAACCGAAGGGAAAATCTCTTTATAATCAATGCCATCATTCTATGTAAAGCATTTAGATGCAAGACGAACTTTATATCTTTCCACATTACCTTTCAAATCCCTCTTGGTTTAAAAATCCATTTAAGACCAATGGGCTTCGTACCTTCTGGTAATGGGACAAGATCCCAAACTTTATTGTCTTGCACATGCTTATACTCCTTATTTATGACATCAATCCACTTCTGAGAGTTAGAACCCTGCATGACCTGATGGAATTGATTGGACCATCTTCCACCATTCCATTATTTCCTTATGTTCTTGGAAAAATACTATTTAAATTATCCGGAATAGCATTTTTTTTCCCTTCTCTCGTGGATCTCCTTAATGGCTTTAGTTATTGAGGTTGTTGAGTTTGTACTTCTGAAATTTACCTTATTTTGGATGGGAGGTTCTTCAACATTGTCTAGTTGAGGTTTCGAATATGCTTCTTGATCAATGACATGCATAAAAACTTGCACGTTGTCAAAAGCAATAGTAGGAATCGAAACCGATCCTTCCTCAACTTATTCCTTAAGGACAATATCTCTAACCTTATTTCTCCCCCAAACTCAACATCCTCAAAAATGTTGCATTTCCCGTTTCAAAAGTTGACTTAAGTGTGGGATCATAAAATTAATAGCCCCTTAAACTCTTTATTTTCTTTATTTGTTTTCTTGCCCTTATCTTTAGAGGTGTTTGCCAAGTGATTTCAGTTCTGTCCTGCTTCAACTTTTCTTCCTCTTGCACACAAAGTAGAATGAACTCATTTAAATTTCATTTCTCCCTTTGATTACAACTGACCTTAAATTGACTGAATTGTGCAGGAAGCTTGCACACTATGAAATGAGCTCATTTAGAGTCCATTTCTACTTTGACAGTTATAACTAACCTTAAATTAACTATATTGTGCAGGAAACGATATCAATACCAAATGCACGAGCAAGTCATTAGACAAGTCGAGTTTTAGTTCCTTAAGTTTTGAAGCAGTGTGAGACATCTACATGATGTACTCCCTTATTTTCTCATTGCCTTTATACTTTATTGAAATCAAGCTTTGCATAAGCGTGCTTGTTTCACCCTTATCGTTTTTCACAAAACATTTCTTAATTTCGGCAATGAATTCATTGGCATCATTTACCTCCTCAGATACTATGCCACTAAAGGCTTCCGGAATGCCGCACTTAATGATCATGAGACTCACGTAATTTAAGCAATCCCACTTCTCAAAGTTTCTCATTTAATTAGATGAACTTTCATCCGTAAGAGGAGTAGGTTGCTCAATCCTTAGTACACGATCTAGATCCATGTATCCAACGAAAAGTTAATGTTCTTGTTTTGATCCTTGAAGTTTGTTCCATAAATACAGGGATTAAATTTGAGCTTGTAGATATACTACTAGCAGAATTTGAAACCTAATAGAGAACACTTGAACAAAATAGCTCATATAAATACCTTATTATGCAAATCATACTTTCAAACAATGGTTGGGCCCATCACAGGATACCTAGCACAACATCAATATTTAGTCTTTGGACAGAAATATTGACTTGTAAGTGGTACTCTTGGTGTAGTGATCAAACACTGACAGTAAGACATGTCAATCAACAAACCTTTCTTTAGACCGATTTATTGATCACACGTAAAACCAAATAACCGTCACGTATTTATCACCACAAGTTCATGTGAAATTCGGGCCAAATATTGACCTTCCTTTGTGCCGATCAATATCCGCATGAGATAACACACAAACACCTAATTTTCCCTTGGTGTAGTGATCAAACACTGGCAATAAGACATGTTAACCAATAAACCTTTCTTTGGATCGATTTATTGGTCACACGTTAAACCAAATAATTGCCACGTGTTTATCACCACAGGTGAATGTGAAATTCGAGCCAAATATTGACCTTCCTTTGGGCCGATCAATATCCGCAATGAATAACACACACAAATACCTTCTAATATTCAAAGTTAATTAATATCCACAAGAGAGGTTGCTTTGACAACATGTTTCTTCAACTAACTTACTTTCGAATATTATATCTCTCAAAAGATTCTGATGTACCAAGATTTGAAACTGAAATTACTGATTTGTATATATTTTGACTTTAGGATTTGAATTATATAATTCAAAACTTTAGAATAAATCAATCCTTAAGTTGAGAGAGTCAATTGCAATATTCTTAAACCTTAAGTGGCCAATTATGTAAAATTTTAAGCTTGAAGGACTTAAATTACAATTTTTTCAAAACCTTATTGGCCAATTTAGATAAATTCCAAACTTTAGGTCCTAATTTGAAAGAAAATCAAACATTAGAGGTCCAAAATAGTGAATTAGGAAACTTTAAGGACTGAAAATGAAAATTTTCAAACTTTAAGGGACCAAATTAGAGAATTTTCAAGTTTTAGGGATCAATTTTGAAAATTCTCAAACATTAGGGGCTGAAATATTATACCTTTAACCTTAAAGGTGCCAATTTTGAAAATTTTTCAGACTTTAGGGATTGTTTTAGAAAAATTTCAAACTTTAGAGGCTGAATTATAAAACCCTTAACTTTAGAGGCCCAACTTTAATAATTTATAACTTTATGGGCTTAATTATAAATTTAGGGGCTCACTTCATAAAATTAAGAACTAGAAGGGTCAACTTAAATTAATTTGTAACTTTAGGATTAAACATTTAATCCATAACAAAAAGGAGGACCGGAGGAGCAATTTACATAACTTCCTAAAAATTAATAAAGAAGTCCTTGGAGACTTCTAATTTTCAGCCCAAGTCCCTCCCCCAAAAAAACTGATTCGCAACAGTTAGGGTGGAAAACCCTAGCTCGCTCCGCCTCCAAAATCGGCAGAGGCACAGCCCACCGTCGGCTCCTCCGCTCCTTATGGCGCTGCTTACCTGCACGGAGCAGCGCCGCTAAGCAGCGTCGCGCGACCACCGCGCGCAGTGAAGTTGTGGCGCTGCGCACATTCCGACAGCAGTGGTCGCAGGTCATACCACAACCATGCCAAATTCGACCACAATAACCGGCAATACCTCAATCATCCACAAATCTCAATTCGAAAACCATAACCCAACAGATTCATCCACCCAAACTCCAACAATCCAGAGTCGGACTCGAAAAACATACATGATTTTGAAACTATACACATACATACAAATCCGAAATCACATATATATATAAATCGGAAGTGAGTTGTTCCAAACCTTAATCCTTTTGAAATCAGAACTTTATTCGCATATACATACGCAGAGATCGATCGGCTTAATCAGAAAACTCAAATTCATGTTTCCAAATTAACATGTAAACTTAATGTCTATGAAACACGGTGTAGAATGTATATTTCATATGGACACGTTCTGATAATTCAACATGAAGGTGGCTCTGATACCACTTGTTCGTAAAATTTATCAACAGATAAATTATTTATCTATGATCCAAAATAAATCATCATGCTGAATTATCAAGAATTAAATAACTTAAGCGGAAGCGTACCTTAATCAAACGTGATTCACGATGAACGATTCGGTTGGTTGGATCTTCTAAATCGATACGTAGTCCGTATTTTCTCTCTGATGATGGGATGTCAAAGGAATGAACAATACGTACGATTCAGGGACCATAACCGACTTTATATACTGTATTGCCAGTTAACCTAATCCAGCCCATCATGAATTAGGTAATGGCCTGGTATCTACATATAAAAGCCCATACATTAATTAGATGCATTAAAGCCCAATATACCAAATCCTTATTAGATCACTTTAAATGGACTTAACCAAAATTGATAGCTTTTTATTCAATACACAATAATTCACATATAAGCCCACACGATTGATTAAAATCCATACAAAAGGAAGTTTGATTTTCGTTCTCCAAATTGTGTAAAAATAAAAAATCGTCTTTTTCATTTTTCTCTATCTTTATGGGAGGAATCAAAGTTTATACACGTACCAAGTAACCAAGGTTTCAGATAGAAAGGAATCAATTTTTGGATAATCTTGTTGCAGACAATGTACATCATTGATTCATTATAGTAAAGTACTAGAAGTTGTAATGGTTGTTGTAAAATATTGTTCAAATATAGATATCAAAGTATGAAGATGAAAAGTGAAAAATCGGTTTAAAATGGTGAAAACCGATCCAAATATTGCAAGAACCGGTCTGGACAGTTCAATTGGATCAAATCTGTCTGGACCGGGTGGACCTGATGGTCGTCTGGACCGGACGAATGAGTCCGGCCAAAATTATGACCATGTGATCACATGGTTCAATGTGATGCGATCACATGGTTAAAGAATTTTGAATCTGCTTAAGAAATTAATTTCGTGCGATCGCATGATTGATTAAATTGACCGTTGGCAGATTTTTTCAAATATAAGCATGCACCTTTTCATCAACTTTTGACACTTTTTCATGAAGAGTTGTGTTGATCACGAATTGGGATGATGTAATTCTATAAATAGCTATAGAATTCATGGTTTTAACAAGAAGATTAGCATATCTTACTTTGAGATTAACATTCCAAAATTCTTGATCTTTGTTAATTAGAATCTTTCCAATTTTGCTCTTCTTGTTCCAATTTTCAAGTTTTCAATTGTGCTATTTGATATTTGGTTTGAGACTTAAAATCCGCTAAAGCAATTTGCTTGGAGGCCCTTTAGCATTCTCATTGGAGAGGGCGCAAATTTCACTTTTAGGATAACATTCCATTTGATTCAAGTTTGCATTTTATTTTCCTTTGTTTCCTACTATCTTGGTTCTTCAATTTAAATTTTGTGTCAACTCCTACAAAGTGGATATTTCATTACAAGGAGAAAATTTCTCAACAATCTAAAAGCGAAATTTTTTATGGCAACCGAAGGAGACACCACCATGGCTATAATTAAGTTGATGAATCAAGATTTGGTACATTTGGATCGCTTTGATGGTACAAATTTCATGAGGTGGCAAGACAAAATCAAATTCCTACTAACGGCGCTAAAGATCTTCTACATACTTGATTCTAATTTGGAAGATCTACCCGAACCTTCCGACAAAGACATGGAACAAGCAAGGATTGATCGAAAGAAGCGTGAAGATGATGAACTCATATGCCGTGGTCACATATTGAATGCGCTATCAGATCATGTTTATGACTTGTACACCAACACAAAATCTGCAAAAGAGATATGGAACACACTTGAAAACAAATACAAGGCCGAAGAGGAAGGGACTACAAATTCCTAATTACAAGGTATTTTGATTTTAAGTTTTTGGAAAATATTTCCCTATTACCCCAAGTACATGAATTGCAAGTGATTGTCAATAAACTTAGAGCGGTGAAGATAGAACTTTCGGAATCATTTCAAGTAGGAGCAACTATTGCTAAATTACCTTCTACTTGGAGAGGATATAGGAAGAAAATTCTTCACAACTCCGAAGACTTTTCAATGGAGCAAATTCAAAAATATTTCCGAATTGAGGAAGAGTCGAAGGCAAGAGATGGGATTGAAAATTCCCATGTTGGCACTTCTAAAGCCAATGCCTTGGAGAACAGCAAAGTGACCAAAGTAAACAAGAGAAAATTTACTAAGGATAACAGCAAATTCAAAAAGAAGCCCAAGGGAGAATGCTTTGTGTGTGGAAAATTCGGCCACTTTGCGAAAGATTTCTGACATAAAAAATAAAGCAATTTTGGAGGCAAGGTAAATTACATTGACAAGAATGAAATCATTGCAACAATATGCGAAGTAAATTCTGTCAAATGAAAATTTTCGAGATGGTGGTATGATACATGTGCCACCGTTCATGTTTGCCATGACAAATTCCTCTACAAGACCTATCAAGAGATTGATGATGGTCAACAAATTCAAATGGAGAATGAACATTGTTCGAAAGTCATAGGCAAAGGGAATGTTGACCTTCAATTCACATCCGAAAAAGTTGTGACACTCACCAAATGTCTTACATGTGTCGGAAATTAAAAGAAACCATGTTAGATGCGATTTGTTGGGAAAATCGGGTATAAAATGTATTTTTGAGTTGGGAAAACTTGTATTGTTCCGCAATGGTTTCTTTGTTGGAAAAGACTATTCTACTAATGGAATGGTCAAATTATGTACTATTGACAATGAAATCAATAAAATAAATTCTTCTTACATTGTGTGTTCTTTAAATTTACGGCATGATAGACTTGGGCACATTGGATATTCTACTTTACATAGAATGATTAGAAATTGCATGCTTTCCTGTAAATTTACTAAGAATGATAAATGTGAAATATGTACTAAGTCAAAAATAATTAAAAACCCTTTTCAAAGTGTAGAAAGATCCTTTAACATTCTTGACTTAGTAGTTAGTACATACCGATATTTGTGAATTTAATGGAATTGTTACTGGAGGAGGAAATAAATATTTTATTACTTTCATTGATGATTTCTCTAGATTTTGTTATGTTTATTTAATGAAATATAAAAATGAGGCTTTTCACATGTTTAAAGCATATAAAAGTGAAGTAGAAAATCAAAAGGATAAAAAGATTAAAATTCTTAGAAGTGATAGAGGTGGAGAATATTTTTCTAAGGAATTTGACATCTTTTGTGAAGAGCATGGTATCATTCGTCTATGTAGTGCACCTAGAACACTGGAACAAAATGGCCTAGCAGAAAGAAAAAATAGGACTTTAGTTGATATGGTGAATGCTATGTTAAAAAGGTCTAAATTGCATAATAATTTATGGGGAGAGGCCTTACATACCGCGTGTTACATAAATAATAGAATTCTTCCTAAGAAACTTAAAGTTTCACCTTATGAACTATGGAGAAATAGAAAACCTAACATTTGATATTTTAAAGTGTGGGGGTGTTTGGCTTATTATAAAAACACTAATCCTAGTAGGACAAAATTAGGATTAAGAGGGATCAAAAATGCCTTTATTGAATATGCTACAAATAGCAAAGCATATAGGCTACTTGATTTAATATCCAATGTGATTATAGAATCACGAGATATTGAATTTTTTGAGAATTCATTTAGCGTTGATAATATTTCTCAAAATTCAATGGAAATTAAAAATGAATTTCCGACATCTAATAAATCACTAGAAACATTTTCTCAAGATGTAATTGAGACTAGTGAACCTCGAAGAAGTAAGAGATCTCGTAAAGGGGTGGTATTAGGACACGATGAGATTGATTCTCAAAGAATTTTCCTATACTTGGTTGAAGCAAGTAAGGAAGAAATTGTAAGAACAATTCTATATGTTCTTCAAATTGATAGTGATCCTAAAACCTATAAAGAAGCAATGACTTCTAGAGATAGCACATTCTGAAAAGATACTATCAATGATGAAATGGATTTTATAATGTCCAACAATACTTGAAAGATTGTTGATTTACCGGCTAGATCAAAAATCATTGGTTGCAAGTGAGTATTTCGAAGGAAATACAATACTGATGGTTCAATCCAAACTTATAAAGCAAGATTAGTTGCTAAAGATTTTCGACAAAAAGAAGGAATATATTATTTTGACACTTATGCACCCGTAGCTAGGATTACTACTATTAGAATTTTATTTACATTATCTTCTATATATGATTTATTTGTGTATCAAATGGATGTTAAGACTACATTTTAAAATGAAGAATTAGATGAATAAGTTTACACAGAACAACCGGAAGGCTTTATTCTTCCGGGAAATGAAAATAAAGTTTGTAAACTTGTTAAATCTTTATATGGTTTAAAACAAGCTCCTAAAAAATGGCATGAGAAATTTGATAATGCAATTATGTCTTTCGGTCTTTCACACAATATGGTAGATGAATGTTTATATATCAAAAATTGTGGTAAACTTGTTATATTTGTGTGTTTATATGTGGACGACATGTTGATTATAAGTAATCACGTGAATGACATAAAAGAAACGAAGATGTTTCCATCGTCGACATTAAAAATGAAAGATCCTGATCAAGTAGATACCATATTGGGTATAAAAGTGATTAAGAATGAGTTGGGATATGCACTAACTCAATCACATTATATTGAGAATGTGATTGAAAAGTTCAAACATTTGAACATTAAAGAGGAAAATACCCCATTTGATTCAAGTATTAAACTTGTAAAGAATGTTAAAAGGGCTATTGGACAACTCGAATATGCAAGTGCAATTGGTAGTCTAATATATGCTGTTCAAAGCACAAGACTAGACATTGCATTTGCCGTAAGTAAACTTAGTAGGTTTACTAGCAATCCAAGTTTGAGCATTGGAAAGCAATTGGAAGAGTTCTTGGTTATTTAAAGAGCACCAAAAACCTTGGACTCCAATATTTCAAATTCACAGCTATACTTGAAGGATATACCGATGCGAGTTGGATATCAATTGCTGGTGAAAATAAATCAACCTTTGGATGGTTGTTTACACTTGGAGGAGGTGCTGTTTCTTGGAGATCAAATAAACAAACCATGATTACGCATTCCACAATGGAATCCGAGTTTGTGGCATTAGACAAGACTGGAAAAGAAGCAGTGTGGCTTAAAGATCTTCTTTATGAAGTACCATTAGATACGAAGAATGATTCTTCGATATCTATACTATGCGATAGTCAAGCTACTCTAGCAAGGGCTTATAATGAAGTCTATAATGGAAAGTCTAGGCATATGAGCCTTGTTGACCACAAAATCCGGTTTCACCTTGGACCAACACGTCTTAGCTCCTCCCTCTTGAACACGTGGATCTTCTGCGCACTGTGACAAACAATCAGTTTGCAAAGGGGCCGAGGTGGCTCCCGTTTGCACTCCGATGCTAAAGTCAGTATTCATTTTAGGCGAATATATATATTGGGTGCGGGAGAGGTAAAATGTGTAAAAGAGAGAAAAGGAAGTGAGATAAATATATCTTTAGTTCAGAGAGTAAAAAATGCTCACCTCTCATTTGGAGACAGTCGTGCTTCATTTATAGAGGAACTTGTTGTCTCGGATCACGACACGTGGCATACTTTACACTTGTCATCACCCTGGCTCATGGAAGTGACAACCTTGATTTTTGACGTAATCATTGCTACATTTCGTAGGGGATGGGCGCCTATCACATCTTGGTAAAGGTAGTGTCACCTCTCTGACTCCATCTCTCTTCAGGTCACTGCCGTAAATCACCTCAGCTGCGCATAAAGCACATCGGCTAGGCGTAAATCAGTTCGGCTAGAAAGGTTCGCTTGATAAACCACCTCGGAATTGGGCCAAAGGTGATATTTTGGACCTTAACTGTGGGTCAAGATCCGTTGGGCCCTTGCTAGTGGATCATTGTACCTCTTTTTGTGCTTGGATTCAACACTAGTCACTCAAATCATAAGCAATCATTCATGGACGTGTAGGATTTGTTGTATGGCACTAACTTTGTTAGAGGGCTTTCGTATGATGCCGCGGACCTGGTGCTTAGGATGACCTCCCTCATTGGAGGTTTGGATTTGATGTGAATCCGACCTCCTACTTCGGATTTTCTTTTCTGAGTGAAGGTTTGGGACGCATTAGCGCGTATCTCAGGCGGCGTATTTAATGAAAGAAAAAAGGGGGGCTATTGTCGTTGGTTCCCAAGAAATATATATATAAAAGGCGAGGGGGGTGGCATTTCGCAGCGCGTGGTATTCACTGTGGTAGCTGAACGGTTTTGTCCCTCCCTTTGACGGCTGGCGCTTTGATTAGCACATTCTCTAAGAAGCATGGGTTAACCATATTAATCATACGGCTCACAAAAATCAAGGAATCTAGATCGTTGGGATCCCTATAAATCCTTCTTCATTTTATTATTTTCCCCTTTACAACTTTCGAAAAGTCTTTGCAGTGATACTCTGGCGAAAGCTTGTTCCGTTTTTTCTTTCTTTCCTGCGAGTTTCGAGTCTTCTCTTCAAGGTCTTTCTACCCAGCATCCGCCTTTACTGTTTCACAGCTTTTACCGGCGAGTTCTTCATTCCCAGTGCACAGTTTCAAGCATTCGTCATCCGAAGGTAAACCTCTTGGTCTCTGTATATGCGAGACTTTTCTATTTTTAGTTTCTCACTGTGGGTTTGAAAATTTTGTTTTTGCACCTTGTTTTTCTTTTGTTGAGTCTGACCCACCTTTAAAACAAAATAAAAAATTGAAAGAGTTGGGGGAACGGGTTCACAGGAAACGTTAGCGATGAAGATTCCCGTCAGAGGTTTCTGCCCCATCTCTTTATCGGTTTATAGTTTCCGCTTCTTTAGGGAGCAGATTAAGAGGAGAAATAGAAAAACCAGTGGCATAATTTATTTGAGTGATTCTGACAGCGAAGAAGAAAAACATCAGAACTACATGGCTCATCTGTCATCCGAGGAGGAGGCAACTTTGACAGAGTTTCGGAGCAAGCGAGACAGGGATCTGAGGAGAGAAGAGGCGGCAGGCTCCTCTTCTGGTCACCAGGACCTCGACATAATCGTTAGGGCCCCGTTTAGGGCACATAGGGAAGAATTGGGTTTAACTGCAGAGGAGATCTCCCGAGTAGAGGATTGGGTTGACCAGGTTAACAAAGTTTCAGGCTACCACGTTGATCCTGATCCAAACCCAGAGTCGTGGGAGAGCAGTGAGATTGCTACTGAAATCAGAAGGGTTGATTTGGCTGGGGCTTCGGAAAAATTCAGGCTTCCAGAAGGGGTCCAATTGGTACACCCTACACCTTCCTGCCGACCCTGCAGCCCTCCTCCAGGCCAAGCGGCCATATGTTACGACGTCCTTTCTTGTGGGATGAGGCTTCCATTGCACCCCTTCTTCAGGGCGTTACTTAGGAGCTACAACTTGTGCCCCTACCAGCTGGCCCCCAATTTCTGGACACAAGCTGTGGGCACTTGGTTGGTGTGGCAAGAGGTCAACCCTGATCATCCGATCTTACTGTACATCATTCATACTCTCTACACTTTGAAGAAATCAGTTAGAAGGGAGAGAGACGTGAGGCCGGACGTTAAGGATTGGTATTACTTGTCTCCCAGGGGCTCTTATCCTCCCGTTATCATCGGTCACCCCACCTCAATAAAGAACTGGAGGAACCAGTAGTTCTGGGTCGCTGGGGAGTGGCAGAGTTCTCCTGTGGACCCCAGTCCAGAAATTACAGTTCCCCGAACTCTTTCCATACCTAGTGAGTCTTGCACTTGTTTTAGAGTCTCTAAGTGTCACGCGTCTTTTGCTCTTTTAACTCCATTTACTTTTCTTGTCCGAGGACATATCTGAACATGCACCTGAGGAGGAGCCCGCCCCCTTGAAGAGGCTCATAAGAGGCAAAGGCAAGGAGTCCACTTCCGCACCTCCTCCACCAATGGTTGAAGACTTGGAGAACGAGTCATCTGTGCCCATTCCAGGCTTGGCTTATGAAGTGACATTGGAGGGGGCAGAAGAGCTCAAGCATATTAAAACTAGCATCCTACCCAGAGATGTCACTTTCAGCCCTTCATTGTTTGACTCCCCCAGTTCTCCTCCTGCCCGGGCCGCATTCATCACTGAGCAATTTTGGACGGAGGGTTGGTCTACCTTCTCCTCTAGTACCAGCCCATCCCGGAAGTTGCTCACAGCCAAGGCCATGAATGTTAGGGCATTGGCCCTTGTTGACGAGGTGGAATCATCCGTGGAGGAGGCGCAGAGGGACAAGAAAAATGTTAAAACTGCGATTCGGCACGCGGACAATATGCTCAAGGAGATCAATGACCTCAAGGCCCAGTTGTCCATAGCCCGTAAATCTTCCTCAGAAGAGAGGGCTAATGCGAAGCGCCTCCAGGAGGACAATGATAAACTGAAGCATGACCTCCAGGCCTCCGAGTCAGATGTGACGGTTTTTCATCATGTGTTTTCGTGGTTAGCAGTATGGTTTCCCACAGACGGCGCCAAAATGTTGACCATAAAATCCGGCTGGACCTTGGACCAACACGTCTCAGCTCCTCCCTCTTGAACACGTGGATCTCCTGCGTACTGTGACAAACAATCAGTTTGCAAAGGGGCCGAGGTGGCTCCCGTTTGCACTCCGATGCTAAAGTCAGTATTCATTTTAGGCGAATATATATATATTGGGTGCGGGAGAGGTAAAATGTGTAAAAGAGAGAAAAGGGATTGAGATAAATATATCTTTAGTTCAGAGAGTAAAAAATGCTCACCTCTCATTTGGAGACAGTCGTGCTTCATTTATAGAGGAACTTGTTGTCTCGGATCACGACACGTGGCATACTTTACACTTGTCATCACCCTGGCTCATGGAAGTGACAACCTTGCTTTTTGACCGTAATCATTGCTACATTTCGTAGGGGATGGGCACCTATCACATCTTGGTAAAGGTAGTGTCAACTCTCTGACTCCATCTCTCTTCAGGTCACTGCCGTAAAGCGCCTCGGCTACGCATAAAGCACATTGGCTAGGCGTAAATCAGTTCGGCTAGAAAGGTTCGCTTGACAAACCACCTCGAAATTGAGCCCAAGGTGATATTTTGGACCTTAACTGTGGGTCAAGATCCGTTGGGCCCTTACTAGTGGATCACTGTACCTCTTTTTGGGCTTGGATTCAACAAGCCTAAGACATGATTACATAAGAAAATTAATAAATAATGGAATAATTTCACTTACCTATGTGAGATCAAGTGAAAATTTGGCCGATCCATTCACAAAACCACTTACCAAAGAGTTGGTAAGAGTAATATCGAGTAGGATGGGGGGCTAAAACTCCTATTATAAAATTCACAATGACAGAAACCCTACCTGTCATTACGAAATGAGTAATTCAAGGGTTTAAAGAGTAACAACAAGTCATTTGATAAGTGAATTGTTGCAGCTCTTAGAAAATACTTTAAAAGCTCTATCCTAAGGATGTAAGTGCTGGGGTAACTGTTTTGGAAGGTTGAATAAATCTTAATTAAATTCAGTACTTAGTACAATTATCTTTAAAAGTTACCAAGACACTGTAAGAATTTCTCCTATATGAACTTAGAAGTGGTGCCGCTTCAAGGAAAGTTGGAGTTGCTTTCTGAAAAGTCCATGAACCCGAATGGGCGCAAGGCCTTTAACGCGCCAAAGTAAAATTGTGTAAAACTTATTGAGCAAGAATGTTCGCGTGTGCGATATCACCGGTAATGTCATAAGGGATAACTGGTTCAAAGCCAAGGCCCAATGCTACCTGGGATCTCGATATTACTTTGCAATATTATCACTAATATAAAGTTCAAATCGAAAGATACATTATCTTATGTGTGGCATCGTTTATGATTCTAAGTTGAGTTACTATATTTGAACAGGTGGGGGATTGTTGTAAAATATTGTTCAAATATAAATATCAAAGTATAAAGATGAAAAGTGCAAAAACCGGTTTAAAATGGTGAAAACCGATCCAAATATTGCAAGAACCGGTCTGGGCATTTCAATTGGATCAAACCGGTCCAGACCGGACAAATGAGTCCGGCCAAAATTATGACCATGCGATCGCATGGTTCCATGTGATGTGATCGCATGGTTAAGGAATCCTGAATCTGCTTAAGAAATTAACTTCGTGCGATCGCACGATTTTTGAATCATGTGATCGCACGGTTAATAAAATTGATCGTTGGCAGATTTTTTCAAATTTAAGCATGCACATTTTCATCAACTTTTGGCACTCTTTCATGAAGATTTGTGTGGTTCACGAATTGGGATGATAAAATTCTCATGGTTTTAACAAGAAGATTAACATATCTTACTTTGAGATTAACATCCCAAAATTCTTGATCTTTGTTACTTAGAATCTTTCCAATTTTGCTCTTCTTGTTCCAATTTTCAAGTTTTCAATTGTGCTATTTGATATTTGGTTTGAGACTTGAAATCCGTTAAAACAATTTACTTGGAGGTCCTTTAGCGTTCTCTTTGGAGATGGCGCAAATTTCGCTTTTAGGATAGCATTCCATACGATTCAAGTTTCCATTTTATTTTCCATTGTTTCCTACTATCTTGGTTCTTCAATTTAAATTTTGTGTCAACTCCTACAAAACGGATATTTCATTACAAGGAGAAATTTTCTCAACAATGGTAACATACATCCTATATTTTTTGCTTTCATAAATGTGTAATAAAATATATCACTGCATATAAAAAGAGGCAATTGAGAACTTACTGTTCATTTTTTCATCCTTTTTTTTTTCTACATATGTTAATGTTTCCGTAAATTGTATCATAGATTTAGAAAAAGGATAAAATTACTGTCAATCAATGTTTTTGCTATTGATATTCACCTCAATTTTGTCTCTGGTTATTTTCAGTAAATTAAATCATATTGAGGTAGGGCGAAAAACTGATGTTTTTAGTTTTATTGCAAGAAAATAATAGGAGTGAAATGAAAAGGCTAGAGAGTGAAAGGCAGACTGATTTTGTTAACATGTTGAAAGGTTTTGTTAATAATCAGGCACTTTTCATCTTTGATGAAGTTATATTACTAGCATGTGCTGCTGGAAACTACTATTTATTCATGATGTGTGAGATTGTTGCGTTAACTTAGAATAGCAAAGCAAATCTAATATTTAAAAGTTGAGATATATGCTGTTTTCCTTCATGTGGTACTAACTACTAAGAGGGCTAATCTCATGCTAGTTAAGCATGATTCTTTGTCTTCTTGAATTATAGACATACACTGTTAAGGCTTAGAATCACCACAAAGTTAAATAACCATAAAACCTCAAAAGATTTTATTAATCGAAAGTAAAACTACAAAAATCAGAAAGAGTTTTACAGAATCAAAATAAATATCAAAAAAACTTTACAAATCTCGCACAGAAACCACAAAGTACTACAAAGCATTACAGATAGACCACTATAAGTAACCCACAAAATATAAACTCTAATTAACCACTAAGAATCAAAGTATAAACCACAAAAAATGTGCGAGAGATCAAAGTGTCTCTCTGAAAAACCTAGAGGTGGCAAACGGGTCGAGCTGCTCGCTAGCTCGTAGGCTCGGCTCGTGAAAACACTAGCCGAGGGCTGCTCGGTTCGCCAAAATGGCGAGCCAATCCATGAGCCGATCGCGAGTCGAGAACCACGAGCCGAGATGGCTCGGCTTGTGGTTCCACAAGCTAACGGGCGCCGGCTCGTCAAAAGAAAAAAAAATTAACATTATCACTTCTAATGAAAATTATCACTTCTAATTCTAATAACTAACAAGTAACAAACAAATAACAGTCTATAATATCTATTATCTAATTCTAATCTAACAATTAACATTACTTTTTTACGTATTAAGTTATTAATAATTTATTTATTACATAACTTATAAGTTATAACTAATTACAAATTTATATATTAATATTTAAGACTTCAAGTATTTTAACTACCGAATTCAGAATACCAACTTAATTAACGTAAAATGGGGGAAGGAGCCGAGCTCGACATTGCCCAAACAAGCTGAGCCTAGGCTCGGCTCGTTCTCAACAAGCTCGTGGCTTGGCTCATCATATTGACGAGCCGAGCACAGCGAGCCATGGGTAGAGCCGACCATTTCCACCTCTAGAAAAATCACTAAGAAGACGAACCCGAGAGAGAAAGAGAGAGATCAAAGAGTAAAAATCGAAGAGTCTGGAAGAAGTCAGAAGTGAATAGGTTGAAACGCATCCTTATCTTTCAGGTGAACGGCTGAGATTGATCAATCTAGATCCAATGATTGTGATCAAAAGGGCGGTTATGATGTTGGGTTTCGACCCGATTTAGTTGGGCTTGAAATCCGGTTCTTCTTTTTGGACTGCATCATTCAGTTGGGCTCAATATTTTTATCTTCAAACTGGGCTCTAATGAATTCAACCAGCTGGGGTTTTGATTTTGGACTTCAGCAAAATAAGTTCTAACAATTTGGGCTGCATAAATGATCTGGTCCAATTGCATTTATAACATGCACTAATTTTAATCTTTCTTCTCAAGCAGCTCTACTTCGAACCTCATATGCTCATCTATATAATTTTTCATTTGACCATGACATTCATTTAGTTAGAATAAAAAAAAAAAAATTGTCTTTCTTTAGATATCAGCCATATAATTTTAAATTTTGTGTGTGTTTTAATAAATACTCAACATAGCATTATAAACAGATGCACTGATTTTTCTTTTTTCTCTAGCAACTCTATTTCGAACCCAATGTGGTCATTCAAATAGTTCTTCAATTCACATTATTACGATTGTGCCATTGTTTACCCCTATAAATAGGGGCCTAAACTTACTCATTTCACACACCTTAATGAGAAGCATTTTCTCTCATTCTCTCCACCTTTCTTTCTTCTCTCCTAGAAATTAGTAGTTTACAACACGTTATCATCACGAGTCTCTAGCCAATTGAGTAATATGACGGGAGTATGCTCTACAGTTGCATCTAAATAATGAACCTCCGTATCAGAAACCTGATTATTATTAATCAATGTTTTCCTTTCCCAAATCAAACACAAAAACTTTTGGCTTTAGAAAATAACTCATATATTGTAGAACTGAAAACTTCAAGAAAGATGGAAATTTTACATCTTTGTATGATTCAAAAAGCTCCATACGAGGAAAGAAATAAGGTCTCGATGTTGTGCAAAAAGGAAAATTGGGAAAAATCTGAAACTTTCAAAGCCGATCTACGCAAAACCGTATATCAAATCAACGATCGGAGACCAGATCCATAACCACGGCGACGAGACGATCCTCTGGGACCAGTGCGTGTCGAAGCAGCGAAACGGCGCGTGAGGCCCACACGCAGACCTCGAACAATTTTGGACATTTTCCGGTGGTCAAACTTGGCGGCTTCGTAAAAACTATTTTTTAAGCAATTCAGCGAGATTTTGAATTTTGGACCAAAAGTAAGTTTGTTCTAAATCAAATTTCAAACCTATTGACGATTTCGATTTACTCATATGATTAATCGTGATTACTGATCTGATGATAAGTGCTAATAGAATATATATTCTCAATCATTAAACACTACTATGTGATCAATGTGATAAATTAAAAGATTTAAAACAAGGTACAAGTAATATAATAGTTGTCATGTCGTGATATATTGAGTATAACTCATTATCGTAATGGACTGGATTATTATGAATACCTTGACTGGATTTGGAGATATGACTTGCTCATTTATGAAATGTAATTATTTCATTATGTTGTTACCACCTATATGGTTGGTTCTATAAGTTTCAAGTATATTACGTTACCACCTATATGGTTGGTTCTACTGGTTTTAAATATTTCTACTCATATAAATTTGATATACTGTTGTTATTTGATATTTCAATAAATGGCACCAGAAGTTACCATTTCCAAAAGATTGTTGAATTTTAATGAAAATATTTTATCAAATGGTACCAGAAGTTACCAATATCTATATTGAAAGGACATATGAAAATAAATTATTCAAAAATATTGATATATGATGATATAATATCACATGATAGTAAGGATATGACTAATGTGAAAATAATCTCATCAGTATTATGAGATAAATATTATATGATTGAGATAAACAGTTTTGATCAAAGTTCTTGCACAAGTACTTATGTACTCCAGAAAAAGTACATATTTACTCCAAAAGAAGTAAAGATTATCATCTAAACATACTGAAATAATATTATTATTATTGCTCATGAAGAAGTATAAAAGAGTCATACTGAAAAGAGATACATGCAAAACACAAAAAGAGGGAAACATTTATGATCCTCAAAAGTAGAGGTGTGTATCAAGAGTGATAATACTCCGTACTCTACCGCCCCTAATCTTTTTGTGCGTCTCAAGAGTAAGAATACTCCGTACTCTACCACTCCTAATCTTTTTGAGGTTCACAAGATTACGTTCAAATACTCATCAATATTAGAGGTGAGTCTCAAGAGTAAGAATACTCCGTACTCTACCACCCACAATATTTTGGAGAATCACAAGGATAAATTTACATTAACCGGACTCCATTTTCGCTTGGTACCCCTTCCTTCCGACCAATCTATCTTAACTCCTGCTGGATCTTCTATCGGAACATATGATTGTAACTTTTCCAGCAGTTCATCGATAGTGGGAGCAGAAATAAGGATCCTCCTAGAAAATGGAGAGATGAATTCCTGTTCCACAGCAGAATCAAGAAATGTTAGTAAACCATCAAAGAAGTTGTTAATATTTAAAAGCCCAATAAGCTTAGTATGGAGACCCAGCTGAGCTCATGAGGTAATATTAAAGATTTCCTCTAAAATACCAAAACCTCCAGGCATGGCAATGAAGGCATTAGAACCATATAACATGCAAGTTATACGTTCATGGATAGATAACGTCTGTACTTCATGCCCTCGTGTTTTGCCACGATATCAGCTAAAGGACAGGTATAACACCTATCACTCTCGCTTTCTCTGTTTGAGCGGATTGTGAAACACAACCCATCAATCCACTGCTGCCCCCTGCATATACTAAATTGATGCCTCTCTCTCCCAACTTCTTCCTTAGAAGTACTGATGCTTCTAGATATTCAAAGCCTTTCCTGATTTTTTATCCACAAAATACACAGATAGTTTTGGTCTGTCGAAGTTTTGATCCTTCCATCTTCTAAGTGTTTATGGAAGGAAAACTTACAGAAATTGTTATTTTGGGATGCATTAAACTACGAAATTATTTGACTTTTAAACTTGAAAATATTCACTATTTACTGCTCGTATTTTGAAAAAATTAATATTTACTTTTGACTAAATGACACCGCTTTTGATAATATCTTTGACATCATATTTAATGTCCCATAATGGACAATCTTTTGGTGATCCTCAGAGACGATCTGTTAATATGCGAAAAATGAAAATACAAAATACTTTGTTAAAATATATATATGTATTCATATATACACTATACTGATTTACCTTGTATCAATGTTGAGTAGCCAAAACATCATTGTTTATAACAGCCTGACAAACAGGATCTTTTGCTATTATATTTTTGAGACTACAACGGTCTTTATCATTGTTGAATTGAGCCCATAAAGATAGTAGCTCACGCTGCACATACCCACAAGAATGCGTCTCAAGAGTCAATCGGATATCATCTAATGACTTCTTACTCAGTCCACCCTTAATGAAATCTTTTTTATCATCTCGATTTCTGGATGAATATCCTATTGATTTAAAACGGGTATCACATGTTCATCGAGCACATTTGTAGCAAACATTTAATCTTTTTGCTCTTCGCTTCTTTTTAAAAGTACTCTTACCTAAGCCATGCATGTACTTAGAAAATGAATCTGGTAATTCACCAGCTAATCGAACTTTTGCTTCGATCAACCAACGAACATCTTCTGGGATACCTTGATCCATCAGCAGCCTCAATCTTTCGAGTCGAACTCTGTAAATCTTTTTCAAAACATTTATCGGAATATTTGAGCAGTATTTGCAAATATTTGATAGTATAACATCCATTTTGATGTATCTGATCTTATTCCCAAATGATCTATTTAAATGCATTATTCAACACGTAATAGAGCAGTGGCTCCACGTGTCATTGATTCCACCAAGAAAGAAAAAAGATTTGTAATCGAAAGATGGGGACAATGATCATTTTCTTGTGATTTCGTTATAATCGCCTTTTTAGATATACTAAATCAAGGTATACTGATTTATAAATTCGAACAAGTAAATATTATATTGAACTATAAGTTCGTAAGTACAAGTGAAATATGTATATAGTATGAACCAGAAGTTCATAAGTGAAATGTACATTGTATTGAATCAGAAGTTCATCGATATTGTATTGAACCAAATATTCATACATAAATATGAAATAAAACCGTATTGAACCAGAAGTTCTATCATAAACGGTTAGATTATCAAAAATTTCAAATTATTTTCTATGAGAATAATTTATTCAGAAATTGTTTATCATACAACAATATTCTATGTCAAACAGGGATTAGCTCAAGAAGCATTATGATTTGTAAAAAGTGCGATATGCATATACTCCATCAAAACGCACTTAGATATATGATTGAGATTATATCCCTAAAATGAATGACATATGTTGAGGCATTTTTAGCCAATTGATATATTATAATATTTGCGAACATTATGAGGAAAATACACCTGAAGCGTAATTATGCCTGAAGCATAATGATAATTAATTTCAAAAACAAATATCTCTTGAATAATTCAGATAATCCCTTTGAGGCTAAATACTCATGGTGAGTAAAAGGGACATAATAAGATATTTATGCACTTGAGATAAAATGGAATCGATAAATAAATCGAATACATACACAACTCTCTTGTGAAAATGAGATTGATGAAATTGTAATACTTTGGCCAGATATTAAATTTCAATGTAGGGATTATTGTTCAAGGACCAGAAGTCCAAATGCTTAAATGTATAAAGTCAGTAATTATTTGTACAAAAGAAAAATATTACACAGTCGTAAAAGTTGACTCGTTGCTCGCGAAATTTTTCATAGAACTGGCATGATATATGGTGGATAGACTATAGTCTAAATCACTAGTTTGAGCTCTTTGATATACCAATGAGTGAGATCAAAATGTATGATTCTTGTCTCGGTACTTTGAGAGTATTCTTTGATGTACCAATTGATCGAGGTACGTTGGGATTTCAAGTAAAATGATTATAGATTATATGTCGAAATTGATATATATTTCAATGATTGATTATACTTATACAAATCAGAAATTTTAGTATGTATAATCATTGAAAGATTCAATATACCCAAATTAGTATCACTATAGAATGATACAAATGACTCTATGATATTATATGTTGAAATTGAAATTGGAGTGTACTATTTATGACATCTGGGAAATTGATTATTCAGAAGTAAATTTGAAAATGAATATTTTATTATTCACCAGAAGTGAATATGGAAATGAATATGTTTAATTATTCACCAGAAGTAAATTCTAGATTTGATTATTCACTAGAAGTGAATTCTAGATTTTATTATTCACCAGAAGTGAAAGATGCAATCGGTAAATTAGTAAAACATTGCTTAATATAGAATGTTATGACATCATAAATGAGCTATGAACTATTTATATAAAGCTCATCATAAATGATATGTTTGATGAAAAGATTCGTGATTGCATCAATATACTTGTGATATTACATGAAAGGAATAAATACGCGTTCCATTTTTTTTTCCTTAGCTAAGGTTTTGTCCCACATGGTTTTTCTAGTAAGGTTTTTAATGAGGCAGCAGTTGAGACATATTAATGAGAATTCATGAGAATAATGTACTCTTTTTCCTTTCAGTAAGGTTTTGTCCCAAAGGATTTTCCTAGCACGGTTTTTGAGACATTATCACAGCTATCGACTAGCTATCAACAAATAAAGAAAATCATAAATACCTTATGAAGAATATTATGATATCGACTACACACAAGAAGATTTTTATATATACATATTCCAAACGGAAGACGATATCAATGTTCGAGAAGTTCATGAATCCTCGATTGCACACTTCAGATGGGGAGAATCCTGCTGTACTATTTTTCCTTCGTCCAGGTTTTATCATACCAGGTTTTCCTAACAAGGTTTTAACGATGTAGCGTCTTTAATTTTTTTCCTTGGTTCAGATTTTATCCCACTGGATTTTACTGACAAGATTTTAACGAGGCAAAACTTCAGAACTTCAAGTTTCAGTACACGATTTGTTCTACTTATCATTGGATGTCATTTCGAACATTAGACTCAATGATTCACGATGACCAATATCAAGGGGAGCTGCTGTACTTTTTTTCCTTCGCTGAAGTTTTATTCCACTGAATTTTCTTAGCAAGGTTTTAACGAGACAGACAATTGTGGAATCGGTCATTCAAGGGGGAGTGTTATAAATAATATATTATGTGAATGATCAATTACAATTGTACTCTCGTAAACTTTACATTATTACGATTGTACCATTGTCCACCCCTATAAATAGGGGCCTAAACTTACTCATTTCACACACCTTAATGAGAAGCATTTTCTCTCATTCTCTCCACCTTTCTTTCTTCTCTCCTAGAAATTAGTAATTTTACAACAGAATAAATTTTATTTTAAAAAAATGTAGAGTAAAAATTGGTCAAAAAATGTAAGTATTTGTTTGGCAAAATAGTTTTTAAACATATTTTTTATCACATAATTCTCTAAAGTACTTTTTAACTACAAACAATTTCTCTGTTCACTTTTTAATCATATATTTTACCTAAAAATTTACCTAAAAAATATAAAAAATATATCTTTTTAAATAAAAAAATTACCGTCGTAATTTATTTTTTTTGCTTTGAATTTTTGGTATTTTCTAAGTAGATCAATTATTGAAAATTAGAGAGAGAAAATATGTATTGTTAAAAAATATTTTGAAAAATTATATTGTTTATAAATTTGTTTATAAATTGTAATAATTATGTAAAAGAACAATGTAAAATGTTGTTGAAAAGTGAGTTTTATAGATAGTTAAAAATGAATTTGGGTAATTAGATTCATTGAAAATTACTTAAATTGGTCCTGTGACTCCCGTCCTCTCTCCCAGCTTCTGGAGAAGTCTAGAGATAGAACAACATACCCACTAATGATGACGCCAAGTTTCTACTTAACTCCTTATAACGTATGATCAACAACTATTCGTTTTGCCTTCTGGTACAGAATCAGTTCTAGGGTTTTTCTCAGTCATATAGATTTGTAATTTTTTGTGGTTCCATCAATTGATTGGAAATAATCATGGACGGTTATTTCCGGATGAATATGAAGAGGAAGGAACTTGAAGACGTCAATAATGATTTCTCCGATTTCTCTCTTTCGTCTCCCGCTAGGAAAACCCGTCGACTGGTAATAAACTTTTTTTTTTTTTTTTTAATTTCTGAATTCTTGTTAAAATATGGACTGCCTAATCTGTTTTTACAGTTTTCCGTGGGAAATTAAGCCATTAGCTTAGGGTGATTTTGTGCATTGATTGGTGTTTGTATGTAGGATGTTGATTTATTGCCGGTGATAGAGGAGGAGGAACACGAAATTCCGATGTCGTTTGAGCAATCAGTACCGGAACAGAGCTTAGTTGGGAATGCGGGGGGTCTGACTATTGAAGAATTGCCCAGCGAGCTGGAGAATCAAGAGAGGTCTATTGTGCTTTTCAATCCCACGAACATGCCTCTGCTGCAGTCCCCTTCAAATTTCTCGATTTCTGTGAATCCCGATCTGATTTCGGGGTTGAAGAGTAAGTGTTTCTCCCTTGATTATTGAGTTTATGTTTGACTGCTTGCACTGGAAAATCATCTTGTCAGGATTTTGTGAAACGCTGGACTGCTGTCTTTGAGGGTTGAAATTTGTGGAAAATCAGGACATGAATGAAGTTCAGAAAAAAGAATAGATATACTTACTGAATGCAGTATAGCGTTAGGATGGTTTGGTTCCTGTTTCAAATCAAAATAGTATTTGTTCAATTCAGCACAAATTCGGCTCAATTCAGCTTTGGTCTTCGGCTTCCACCTAGGCTATTTTGATGCTTCAGCTTCCGCCTAGGTTGTTTTAATGTCTTCTGTTCGTAGGGAAAAAAAAAAACCACTTCTCATTATCTTTAGTTTGCATTGGCAACTGGTCTTCTTGTACATGTCCTAAAGGCTAAAGTGCAGAAGGCATAGTTAATTGGTTTTATGCGTTGAACTGGGGGGAAAAATGTTGGTTTTGTGGTATCCTAATGGCACAAAGTGGGGATTAAGTGCCTAAGCTTTGCCATTTTAGTCTTAACATAATCTCCTTTAGTTGGTCCTTTGGAACAATATATGGGTGTTTCATCATCAAAGATGAAGCCAAATTGGAAATGATATCTTTTGCATCTTTTGGTTTCATTTCTGAGTAGAAGTTTTGAAAACAAATAACCAGTTTGTGTATTTTGCGTAGATCAAGTTTTGTGGTCTGGCCAATCAAACAACTGGAGATCAGAGAACAGTGAGGCTGTGACAGAGGATGAGAATTCTGGTGCAAGTATCAATTCTCTGGCTGTTGTGCCATGGGTGCCAATGACATCGCAGCATCACTCTGCACAAGGGGTCGAGGTTCCATCTCAAGCGGATATTGATGGAATGATAGACGATGAGGAATCAATGGATATTGAAGCTGACAATGGCACGATTGGTTTCGAGCAAAGGAATGTAAATGAGTCTAGTGGGATGAATTTAGGTGACGGTTTACATCACTGGCAACAGCAGCCCTGCATGATTCCACAGCCTCCCCAGAACATGGTAACTCCCATTGGTTGGTACCGGTGATTGGCTGAATTAGTTTGGATCTTGTAATTCATCAACACCACGGGTTAGATTCTCGTTCTGTGAATGCATCTCCTCTTGAGATGCATAGAATGGATATTAGTAATGTTAAAATGTACATCAGACGGGGCTATTAGCTTCTCTGTTTTGGGCATGGAAACTGTTTTTTGTCTGTGATCCTAGTTTGCAGTCGAAGTAAAATGTTGTGATGATCCTCTTAAATGGGAGATTTGTGAAGTGTTCACCATGCCCAGATTTTATGTTACCAAGATGATACGTTATCGAATTTGTTCATTTTCACACACTGTCCACTTCCAGAAGTTAGATGTTACACCCCCCACCCAAAAAAAAAAAAAAATACACTTCCAAGTATGGAAAGGGGTACAAGGGCTGTGGCCTCTGTGTGTGCGCGCGCTGTTCATGAATATTTCCTGTGACACAATGCTCTTCTGAAAAAATGCATTTTTTTTTTTAATAAAAAGGGGGAGTTAGATGATTAGCAGCAAATTTTCAATTCCTGTTATGTAAACCACATTGTCATGGTCTACACAGGTACGAAATATATAGAAAATGGGATTGTTAATGGTGGTGCACAGTATTACTAAATATCAGTATGAATAATGTCCATTATTCAAAATTTGATTTGGCCACCTTTTGGGAAATTGATTATAAACAAATTTTTTAAATCACTATTTAAATATATAAATTTGAAGATCATGTTTGTCACGTCCTAGTAGGTGTAACCTACATCATTTATTGTTCCTGATTGATTACAGTTCGAAGGCCCGCAACCTGATCCACGGGGTGCGGGTATGAAATGTGGGATGGATTGAGCCTTTGTTCAAATTTGGCAAGTGGGCCATATTGTAATAAAAGGCCAAAGCTGTTAAAGCTTAAAATAAAATGGGCTCAAGTCACTCGCAGATGGTACTCGGAATAATTATACCACGGGGAGGTTGCACAAATACTCAATTTTTGGTGTGATAAATGATAATTAAAATTTACGCCATTTAAAAAAAAAAAATGAAAAATACTTCAATTTTCTTTTTTTCTGAAAAATACATTTTTCATTATGATACTTTCAAATTTTTAGATTTATAACAAACCATGTTTGATATTGAAAAAAATTAGATTTTTGGTAAATTTTGATAAATGTTGATGAGATGTGTGGTTGAAAAATTATGAATTTCATAAAATGTATGATTAAGA
This sequence comes from Ligustrum vulgare, assembly GCA_963555705.1. NCBI lineage: Eukaryota > Viridiplantae > Streptophyta > Magnoliopsida > Lamiales > Oleaceae > Ligustrum > Ligustrum vulgare. The sequence continues at coordinate 23,938,160 of OY743176.1, forward strand.
TTAAATATTAAATTTGAATTAGTTTTTAGTGAAACCAAATAGGGGCCAAATGTTTATAAAACTTTGGAATGAAACATTACTTTTCATTTTTTTATTACAAATATTATTTTTCAATTTTTTTTTAGTTGCATGTATTTTTCAGTTGTTTTTTTTTTTTTTTTTTTACAGTGTGCAGCACAATTATTCCTTAGATTATACGCTACTTCTTCATTCTCATATCGAGAAATTCATTTTTTTTTTCACAGTGTACAATACAAGTATCCCCTAGACTATACGCTACTTCTTCATTCTCATGTATAGAAATTAATTTTTTTTTTTTTTTTATTGTGTGCAGCACAATTATCCCTTAGACTATACGCTACTTCTTCATTCTCATATCGAGAAATTCATAATATTAATATTATTTGTAATATTATTATATAATTTCAGTCTCCATTTTTAGAAAAAAAAAATGTCGGATTTAAAGAGAGAGAGTACTTTTTTGTTAATTGGATTAATATGGGAAGTTTATATTTAAGATGTTGGAGATAACAACTTAAATAGGAAATTATTAGTTTTACATCGACATTAAACAAACCTAACAATTACAATAATTGCCGATCACACAATATTCATAACAACTGAAATAAGAAATTACTACTCTTATATCGCTAACACAAACTGAACCATTATGAAAAGTAATTGTTGAAAATTAAAATTCTCATCATCATAGTTGTTGCTAGCAGTACTTGTGAATCCATTTTGTGTGTCGTCGTAAGAATATTGTGGGTCACGTCATTGTAGGTGTAACCTACATCAGTTATTGTTCCTGATTGATTACAGTTTGAAGGCCCGCAACCTAATCCACACGGTGCGGGTATGAAATGTGGGATGGATTGGGCCTTTGTTCAAATTTGGCAAGTGGGCCATATTGTAATAACAGGCCAAAGCTGTTAAACCTTAGAATAAAATGGGCTCAAGTCACTCGCAGATGGTACTTGGAATAATTACGTTATGGGGAGGTTGCACAAATACTCAATTTTTGATGCGATAAATGATAATTGAAATTTACATCATTTAAAAAAAAAATTGAAAAATACTTCAATGTTCTTATTTCCTGAAAAATACATTTTTCATTATGATACTTTCCAATTTTTAGAATTATTACAAACCATGTTTGATATTCATAAAAATTAGATTTTTGGTAAATTTTGATAAATGTTGATGAGGTGTGTGGTTGAAAAGTTATGAATTTTATAAAATGTATGATTAAGATTAAATGTTAACTTTGAATTAAATTAAAATCAAGTTTTTTAGTGAAACCAAATAGGGGCCAAGTGTTTATAATAATACTTTGGAATGAAACATTACTTTTCAGTTTTTTATTACAAATATTATTTTTCAATTTTTTTTTAGTTGCATGTATTTTTTTTTTTTTAACAGTGTGCAACACAATTATCCCTTAGATTATACGCTACTTCTTCATTCTCTTATCGAGAAATTCGTTTTTTTTTTTTTACAGTGTGCAGCACAATTATCCCCTAGACTATACGCTACTTCTTCATTCTCATATATAGAAATTCATTTTTTTTTACTACATGCAGCACAATTATCCCTTAGACTATACGCTACTTCTTCATTCTCATATCGAGAAATTCATAATATTAATATTATTTGTAATATTATTATATAATTCCAGTCTCCATTTTTAGAAGAAAAAAAATGCCGGATTTAAAGAGAGAGAGAGTACTTTTTTGTTAATTGGATTAATATGGGAAGTTTATATTTAAGGATGTTGGAGATAACAACTTAAATAGGAAATTATTAGTCTTACATCGACATTAAACAAACCTAACAATTACAATAATTGCCGATCACACAATATTCATAACAACTGAAGTAAGAAATTACTACTCTTATATTGCTAACACAAACTGAACCATTATGAAAAGTAATTGTTGAAAATTAAAATTCTCATCATCATAGTTGTTGCTAGCAATACTTCTGAATCCATTTTTTGTGTCATCGTAAGAATATTGGGGGTCATGTTATAGTAGGTGTAGCCTACATCAGTTATTGTTCCTGATTGATTACAGTTCTAAGGCCCGCAACCTGATGCACGAGGTGCGAGTATGAAATGTGGGATGGATTGGGCCTTTGTTCAAATTTGGCAAGTGGGCCATGTTGTAATAACAGGCCAAAGCTGTTAAAGTTTAGAATAAAATGGGCTCAAGTCACTCGCAGATGGTACTTGGAATAATTATGCTCCACTTGGAATAATTACGCTATGGGGAGGTTGCACAAATACTCAATTTTTGATGTGATAAATGATAATTGAAATTTACGTCATTTAAAAAAAAAAAAATTGAAAAATACTTCAATTTTCTTATTTCTTGAAAAATACATTTTTCATTATGATACTTTCAAATTTTTAGAATTACTAGTTTTGATGCGTTCGTTGCATGCATATTGTCAGTATTTTCCTATAAAAGAAGTTTCGAGTAATAATTTCTTGTTTGATACTCCTCATGTCCCATAAAGATAGACTCATTTCTATTTTTACATGGATTAAAAAAATATAATTATTATATGTTGGAATTACAATTTTGCTTACATTTTACCTAATATACCCCTACATTAAATAATAAATAATTCATATGTGTTGATAACAGTGTATATTAAATAGGGGTATATTAAAAAATTAAGACAATAATATAATCTCAATAAGGAAAGTAACTTAAAATTTGGGACAAATCAAAAATAAAAAGAAAAAAGAAAAAATTAATTAAAGATGAAATATATTGCTAATGGATCATTTTAATTGACTAAAATTTTTACTACAATTTAGTAATTCGAAATTAATGTAACAAATTATTGTGCGAAAGTTTCACATCAATATTAAGATATTGCTATTACGACTATATTTAAACTCTCATAATTAACTTAACAAAAAAATAATAATAATAAGTAACACAAAACGATAAAATTAGGAACGTGAGAAAGTCTCCATAAAGATGTCCAAGGTAATCTTTGGACATGTGCCCGCATAGTGCATTAAATCTAATTGTTGCCCGCATAGTGTTTAATTTGATGAATAATGCCTAAATTAATGAGAAATCCGGGCAATTGTTCCTAAATTGGATGAATAGTGTTTAATTGCAATTGGAATAGTACCTAAATTGGATAAATAGTATTTAATTGCAACTGGATGAATAATAGTGTATTCAATTGTTATTCGCATATAGTGTTTAATTGGATGAATAGTGCCTCAATTGGATGAATGATGTTTAATTGCAATTGAAATATTGCCTAAAATGGATGAATAATGTTTAATTTCAATTGGATTGGATAATAGTGCATTCCATTGTTGCTCGTATGTAGTGTTTAATTGGATGAATACTGCATAAAATGGATGAATAGTGTTTAATTGCAATTAGAATAATATCTAAATTGGATTAATAGTGTTTAACTGCAATTTGATTGGATGAATAGTGTCAATTTAATTACAATTGGATTTCATGAATAGTGTCAATTTCACATTCATATAGTGTTTAATTGGATGAATAGTATCTAAATTGGATGAATAGTGTTTAATTGCAATTGGAATAGTGCCTAAATTGGATGAATAGTGTTCAATTGCATTGCAATTAAATTTTGATGAATAGTACCAATTTCATAATCAATCTTTTATATATAGTAAGATAACAAACCATGTTTGATATTGATAAAAATTAGATATTTGGTAAATTTTGATAAATGTTGATGAGATGTGTGGTTGAAAAGTTATGAATCTCATACAATGTATGATTAAGATTAAATATTAACTTTGAATTAGATTAAAATCAAGTTTTTTAGTGAAACCAAATAGTGGCCAAGTGTTTATAATACTTTGGAATGAAACATTACTTTTCAGTTTTTTTATTACAAATATTATTTTTCAATTTTTTATAGTTGCATGTATTTTCAAATTTTTTTTTTATTACAGTGTGCAGTACAATTATCCCTTAGACTATACGCTACTTCTTCATTCTCATATCGAGAAATTCGTAATATTAATATTATTTGTAATATTATTATATAATTTCATTCTCCATTTTTAGGAAAAATGCCAGATTTAAAGAGAGGAAGTACTTTTTTGTTAATTGGATTAATATGGGAAGTTTATATTTAAGGATGTTGGAGATAACAACTTAAATAGGAAATTATTAGTCTTACATCGACATTAAACAAACTCAACAATTACAAGAATTGTCAATCACACAATATTCATAACAACTGAAATAAGAAATTACTACCTTATATCGCTAACACAAACTGAACCATTATGAGAAGTAATTGTTGAAAATTAAAATTCTCATCATCATAGTTGTTGCTAGCAATACTTGTGAATCCATTTTGTGTGTCATCGTAAGAATACTGGGGGTGATATGGGTCATCCAATTCATTCAGCCTAAAAAGATTGGTAAAAATGACAATTTTAGATTTTCGAAATAAAATGTCTAAAAGTGATTTAAATTGATTCTGAAAAAAAATATTTTCGAATAAATACATACCTATCATGCAGAATCAGGTAAGTCCTTTTGTCGCGACTAATAACATTACAAATGAGGCATCTTCTGTTCGATTGGGACATTGTCTTCTCTTTGGATTACTTTAATTGCTTCCCACACTCTTTCGCTCTAACTGCATTTGGATCACATACAGTTTGAGTCTCATCTAGACTTTTGCTCCTATTTCTGGTTATCCCGATATTTCCATTGTTGTCAATATCTTAAAGCCTAATGTACAAACCTTCGAATCCATCTAATAGAAAAGTGCTGCGAGCATTTGTGAAAGATGCATCATCCACCAACAACAAAGCTTTTTGTAATAGTAACCCATGTCTTGCCATTAATGGCCGACTAGAACCATCATTAGTTGAGAAACCAGCCAAATGCTCATGTCCGAATCCAACCTTTGAATTCCTTGTCCACCTCTGTAAATTATATTTATCTATAACAACATAACTTTTTTTTTCAATAAATAACAAAGCATATGCCGGCAGGAATATTAGTCGAACTCAAACGTGCGACAACTACATGATATGAAATCATTCTCTATGTAATAAGTCGCCTCACGATGCATATAAAAAGTATTTTCTTGCTCAAAACTATGAATGTTGTAGACCTTAGCATCCACCCAGTTTGATCTCTTTAAAATAATATAGAAGTTACTTTGCTCAACTTCCTTCTGGAATATATATATATATATCATGTACCATCTCTGCTCCATCATAACAACTAAGGTTAGTCTCGATTGTTCAACTATCAATATGTTGGCAACTAATTATTGGTGGCATTGATGAGCTAATACCCTATTGAAACGTGTGATGAACTCCGTCAATGAGTTATTTTTGTTCACATACTTTTTCAAAAATGAATGACTACTTTGAACCCTTTGGCTGCTAGACATTCCTGCACCAAATACATGTTTGACATACGCTGGTACCCATCGATTGCATATTACATACATGTCGATCAACCATTCATTGTTGCTCACATTGCTTTCTTTTAGGCCATGAACATGGTCCGTCAAGTATGGTCTTTTTAGAATATTTTTTTGACTTGGTATCAAGCAGTGCACCTAACTGCCATTCACTTCATGCAGCTTTTTCAGTTCGTGCAGATGCTGAACTCATACTTGATGACCTCGTAAATCTGAAGACTTTGTCCTTTCCTTCAGGTCGTGGGTCTCCCAATGTCCCATGTCAGCTCTTACATCATCGCTGGCACTCCAAGTCAGATCGTACATCAACAAAAATTTTAGTATACATAAACTTCTATAATCATTTGGGGTCTATTATTATTGCACATAGAGATTGAGGTTGTTCCATTACTTTTAGCTCGTTGCATGGCATAAAGTTCAATTCAGGAGACTATCTCAGCAATCATGGTTGACCAAACAAACTCCCCAACCTCCAATGACATTGTTGTTGACCTCTCTGGCTCCACCATTGTCACATCTGTCTATGCAACATCATATTCACCTTTTTCAATTTACTGTCATCATTCATTTTTCTATGGTCGCATGATCCCCTAATTTAACAATAACCTATGTTCTCATGCATTCTCGTTCCTTCTCACTCTCCTCTTGAATTGATCGACCAAAATATCCATCTTGGGGTTTTTGGTTATTAGGTTTTGTAGATGGACAACATCCTAGTTCTCCAGCAACAATAAAATCTAACATCGGAACCATTCCAAACTATAAATTGGAATTTTGGATTCATCATAATCAACCATTGAATGCAATAATTGGTTCACTGTCTCATATCACCATCTGTCATCGCCTTGTCTAGGTCTTCTCAGGACGCATGAAATAATTTATTTTCTACAATAACGTATAGCACTTCTATTCATAGATTCAAGGTCTTTGGCAAAGTCCAATCAAAGAGAGAATAAAAAGTAATGACATTTTCGATAGAAATTGATGAAAATAACTTGTGTAAAACTATCTCGTATACATATTATGCAGTTAAAAAGTCATATTTTGAGCCCCTAAAGGAACTCAAACCATTACCTATCTCTTCAATCCATCAAAACTAAGGCCAATCAACTTGCTTTAAAATTGTCTTCATAAATACTTCACAACCTGAAGTAATTCAAAATGACTATCCTCTTTAAGGGGAGTGCTATAAATTATATGTTTTTAAGTGAAAGATAATTGTAACCTTGTAGTCGGATAATTGTAACCCTGTAGCCCTATTATTTATGACGATTGCATCACTTATAATCCTATTTTTTCTTTTAAATATGGGGATTGAATTCTCAAGAAAATACAGACAAGTCTATTAACTATACTCCCGTTTTCTCCTCTCTATTTTAGCATGACTTTACTTTCAATAGAATATTTAAGCTAAATCAAACGGGACATATAAGTTTTAAGCAATGTTTAAAATCCGATTTGGACCAGATCGATCAATTCAACCGATAAACGTGGACTCGGTTTAAAATCGGGTTGCAAAATGTATGAAACCCGAATATAAAAAATTCAGTCAAAACCCAATCTACCCGGTTGATTTCAAAGTGACCTGCCTACTTGGTATCAAATTTTTCGATCTTGAGTTTTCGATGTGGGATTGTCTTTTCATTTTAATTAATTGCAAACAAACCATGTTGCCTTTAATTAATATATAAATCAAGATTTAATGCAAACAAATTACGTTTCCTTGTAAATCAACTTTTGTCTTATTGTAAAAAAGGTGTAACTCACGTCGTGATGGTCCGAACCGATCCTGTCCTAGGCCTTTGGTTTGAGTGGGGTAAGTCGCAGGTTGTATCTTTCAGAGTCAGGGTGGAGGGCATTAGTAACTCTCACAAATGGTGGTGACTCTCGCTTACTACAGGGCACAAATCCATTATTTCAAGATTCGAACCCTACACCCGACTGTACTGAACAAGTTTCCTACCCTTATTTTTACCATCGGGAGATATGCCCTGGGGACAAATTTTGTCTTATTGTGATTTTGAGATGTAATGTAACATGTGAGACTATTATATATGATTTTACCAGATTCTGAGCAATAATTAAAGTTTTGAAATAAATCATTGTAGTAAATATAATTAACAACAATTAATTTATATTTTCTTTAAATTAGTAATTTTAAAAGTAAAAATAACATTGCTATAATATTTATATCTTGTGTATATTTAACTTTTATGTAAAAAAAAAAAAAAAAAAAAAAAAAAAAAAAAAAAAAACCTTCAAATTCATATTGTATGATTTTTTTTTTTTTAATTTTATTTAATAAATTCTGACCCTTGATCATTTCCATTTTTCAGGTCAATGTTGGGTTGGATTTTAAAACATTGATTTTTTTATTTTCAACAGTTCAAACTTCGAGAAATTTTATAATGCCATCGTGGGCATTTGTTCAGATTGTTTTTTACTTTTTTATGGTGGCCATAAAAGGATTTCGGATTCTCCAAAACGCGTTTTCCCTATTTTTTGAAACTATAAATAAATACACATATACGTACACCAGGAATCAAGAAAAGCAAACACCAACGGCAGTGTGGTCCACCCCAACCTTCTCCATGCTTTAACCCTCTCTCTCACTCTGTGAGATCGAGAAACAGAGAAAAATCCATTTCAAAAAAGAAACAGAGAAAGAAATGAAGAAAAAGCCTTCTAGCGTGACCCCATCGCCACCACTTTCATCGACTCCACCGACATCACTGTACCATAGCGATTCCGTTTCGGACGATCCTTGTGCCATGATGGGCCCCACACTCCCCTCAGATCTGATCACAAGCATCCTATTGAGGCTCCCAGTAAAATCTTTGGGTAAGTTCAAGTGCGTTTCAAAGCAATGGCTACGCACAATCAGCGACCCACACTTTGTTTCCACGCGCAGAAATCTCTCTTTGCACAACCCTAATCTTCTTTTACTAAAAAAGACTCCAGTTGTACATGAAGCCCATATGAAGAAATGCACAAAAATTGATGTTTGTTCGTTAAATTTTGATGGGTCCTGTAAGAATCTTGAATTCCATTTGTATTTGAATGATGATGCGAAGTACATTGAGATGCTGCCTTCCAAGTGGGATATAATTTGCTTTGTGAGTGAAAAGGGGTTTTATGTTTGCAATCCTAGCACGCAAGAGACGTTGAAATTGCCTGAGGCTAGTTGTTGTACCTCTGGGGAGGTGAATGCCGGGATGGGATACGTGAAGGATAGGGATGAGTATGTTTTGGTGCATTTGTTTGATAAGAGCTTAGATATACACGTGGATAATTACATAGGTTGTGAGGTTTTAAGGTTGTCTGACGGGAAGGATTGCGAGTGGAAGGTGGTGGAGGCCAATTGCCCCTTTATGGTTCGGGGGTGGGGTGTTTTGGTGAACGATGTGTTCTATTGGATGTTCTGGGATGATTACACTCATCCGAGTGAAGAGGCCATAGTGTCATTTGATCTCGAGAAGGAGGAGTTTGGGACTGTTTTGCCACCCGAGGGTCTTTTTGATCCGCATGGAGTGTGGTCCTTGGTGGAATTAGGGGGGAGTCTGTGCTTGGTGGACAATGCAGCTCGACCATTTACCATGGATATATGGGTGATGAAAGATTATGAAAACCAGAGGTGGGTTAGGGAATATAGTATTGATCTAAATGGATATAGCAATGACACACTCAAGTTCATCAATCCAATTGAATTCTGGGAGGGGAAAATATTGATGGATGTAAAGCAAGAGAGTCTTGACTATTATGATGTGGAGAATAATTGCATCAAAAGAATGGACCATCTGATTGCTGGAGAATGGACTTGGTTGAGGCTTTACACTGATAGTTTCTTTTCCTTGGGACGTCGATAAATACTTGTTCTTGATGCCAAGTTTTTGGGCATTTCATCGTTCGTCTATTATTTTATTGGTGTTCTTCTCTAATTTGTTGTCTGGTCAGCATTTAATTCTAGATTTCAGGTATTTCTTTTGAAATCTCAAGACGTGAACCAGTCAGTTAACTAGTTTTCTAGTTCGTGTTATAAAGATAGTTCCACTGATCAATTGTTTTTGTTGTCCTATTCAATACTGTGCTTCTTTTAGGTGTGAAACGATGTCAGAAATTACCTTTCGTTTGAATTAATGAATTGGTTTTGGTACATTCTCCATTTTTATCCCATATACGCACGATTGAACTAACGAATTTATCATTTGGCCAAGTTTTTCTCAGCTTTGATATATTTTTTTGTGAAAGCATCCTAATTATTTGTGATTAGAAAAGTTTTTACAAGGTGATACTGTAAAATTACACTTCCTTTTGTCCTCATATCTCCTTTTAAAGAACTAAAAGTGAATGGTCTGCATTCTTAGGAAAGGTTGTGGTGGTAACCCCCGCAGCTTTGTCTAGAACCGGGCGTTTTATCCTTCGGTGCGCTAAACCTGACCTTGGTCCAACTGTTAGTTTTAGCTATGGGGAATTTGTCTTTTCAGTAGTAATTTCTGAGTTTTGCTGTTTCCTTGTATTCTTTACTTGAAGATTGGCAATTCTTCATGTGGCATGAATGAGTTTATAAGACATCCAAGATGGTGTACCTTGTACTCTATGCAATTCCTTGATGATATATATATAGTTTAAGTTGATCATGCTTTTGCTACATGCTATTCATTGATGACATTGTTGAGAAATGGTTGTCATAATACAGAGTTGGAGGCACTCTAATGTTTCAATAGTAGTTTTTGATATTTATGTTGTTAATAAAGAATGTTGAATAGAAGAGGATGTGATCACAGGGATCTAAGGCTATGCTTGATTGAACATGGAAAATACAACTGAAAATATTTAGGTAACGTTTTGTTTGTATTTTATTTTGTATTTTTATTTTCGAAAATGTTTTATGCTTCCTGTTTTTATTTTTATTTTCAAATATGCTGAAAAAGCGTTTGGTTTGTCATTTCTGAAAATTGTTTTTGAAAATAAAAAATTGGAAAACACGTTCCGTTTGAAATTTTGCAGAATATTACTTTGACGCCCCGATTTCTAAATACTCGAAAGGCCACTTCATCGTAATCAGACTCAATTTAAAAAAATATTCATTTAGCAGGAATAATTGAAAATTTAAATTTTTGCATAAAATATTATTCTAATCATTCATAGAAATAAAATTCAAATCCTCCATAGTTGGAACAAAATAAAGTTCGACGGAAATTTTATTGTTTAAAATAACATTTAATTATTTCTTTGTCACTTGTGTCCATCACTCGCCACCGCTTCCGAAGTCTGCAAAAATTGTTAATAACGGGATGAGTATTTCTAAGAAATACTCAGTAAACTCATGACCAAATAATTTACTTAATCCATAATTTGAACATAAACATGTAATCATGCTAACATATTTCTATCCTAACATCGTAACATATCACATATTCACATAAGTGCGGAAAGTAGCCTTGTCTTGTCTTAATTCAACATGCAATTATGCATGGAAGTTATAGTGCATACAACATTTCTTCTTCATACACCATTTTCGAGAGAGCATTTGCCCGTCTTACCCCTCATGGTTAATCACATGAACATAACATTTCTTCTTCATACACCATTTTCGGGAGAGCATTTGCCCGTCTTACCCCTCATGGTTAATCACATGAACATAACATTTCTTCTTCATACACGATTTTCGGGAGAGCATTTGCCCGTCTTACCCCTCATGGTTAATCACATGAACATAACATCATATATGATTTACATAAATCCAGATTTACATGCAAATCATAGCTAAATAAATTATTGGGTATGAGTCTACATCAAAGCTTAACGAGTATATGTATCGAGCGGGAAAAACTTCAAGTCTCTAATCGTCCGTTCGCGTCGTCTAGCCAAAGAAAATAAATTTAAATTAGAAATTTTGGAAAATTTAGTATTTAAAAATAAAATAAAAGATTTTGGTCTAATTTGACAATTTAACATAATTAAATTTTAAAAAGGCTTGGGACTTAATTAAAATTTTCAGAATAACAGGCGATTGACTCAAATCTTTTAAAACTACAGGGACTAAAATAATTGTATTTGAAACTTGGGGACTGAAGAAAAATATTTTAAAAATAAAAGGGGTTGAACTTAAAACACTTTTGAAAGATAAGGGACTAAAATGATCATTGTTAAAACTTGGGGACATATAAGGGGATTTCATCAAAAGTTAATATATATAATATCTATATGTATAATCATTTCTCTCCTTAACGAATGAGAGAAAATCAGAGAAAGGAGAGGGCGGCGAGGCCCTCTCACCGGACGTTCGTAGGTGGGTCATCTGGCGAGGCACTGCCAGATCGAGGCGGCGATGAGAGTGGATGTGTGGTGAGTGAAAAAGGGTTTTGGGATTCTAGAGGAGCTCAAGGTACAAAAAAATCGGGTGGAGCTCGAATTTGGGCGTGACAAAAATTCCGGTCAAGTTTCCAGCGAAAGATCGATGGCTGAGGTAAGTGTTGGGTCTGATTTTTTTTTTGGGTTTAAATCTTGGGTTTGATTTCGAATGGAATTGAAGTGGCAGTGGCGGTGGCTGCGTGTGGTGGTTCGGCCATGGCAGTGGTTGGGTGGAGGTGGTGGTGGTGGTGCTGCCTAGTTTGCTGGGGAGTTAAATTTTGGGTGTTAACTTAGGCTGTGGAGTAGTTCCGATGGTTGAGTGGTGATCGGTTTTGATGGTGCAGGCGAGGCTGCCATTGGGATAGTGGATTTGGCAGTGTCGGGTTGATAATGGTTTGATGCTCGTTTCATGTTTCTCAGCCGTGAATTCGGGACCCTCAATCATGATAATGGTCGTTTGTCTAGCAGTGAAGGTAGTGAATCATTGGAGTGGATTTTTTTTTTTTTTTTTTTTTTTTTTTTTTTGTAGATTATGGGATGAAATAGCTTGACTGTGACTGTGTGGGTTTGTGTGAATTGAAGGCAGGGGAGAATGCTTACTCGAAATTGTAGTGTGTGTGTGTGTGTGTGAGGAACATGAAAATGGGGATTGGGACTGGTTATAGTGAGCACTTGAGGGAGCTGAAGGGTTGTAACTGATGGTGGCGTTTTGTGATGTGAGGAACGTTTCTGGCATAATTTACTGACTCAAGGTTGCTGGAACGTTAAGGGAGATGAAAAGGATTCAGCTGCTAAAAATGAATGGCAATAAAATGAATAAAACTTGGATGCTTTGAATTATCAATTTGAAAAGGGTTTACACATAAATCTAAATTGATCAAATTTAAAAAAAATAATAATAATAATAATATTAAAATAAGAAAATTTTGATATTGGATTTAAAATGAAATAATAATTTCGGACCAATTTAAAAATCGAAATTCGGACTTAAAGATTTAAAGGAATTTAAATTTCTTTCTTAAAATTTTAGAATAATTTAATTGGCTAGGCGAACACGTTTTCATCGGGTGAAGTCGTAGCGACAATTTTAAAAAAAATTTAACTTTTATTGTTATAAAATTTTCTCGGTCGCTACAACCTTACCCCCTTAAAATAATTTCGTCCTCGAAATTAAACTTACTTGGTCTACAATTTCTGGATATTTGGCTAAAATATCCTCTTCTTTTTCCCAGGTAGCCTCGTTGCTACCGTGTCTACCCCACTGGACCTTGACTAAGGGAATCTCTTTGTTCCTCAAGACATGGACTTTTCTGTCAACTATTGCCATAGGTGCTTCCTCATAAGATAGATTCCTCTGAATCGGAATCAAATGATTGTTAACCACATGGCTGGGATCATGCACATACTTCCTTAATAGAGAAATGTGAAAAACATTATGTACCGCCGCAAGTTCTGGCGGTAGGGCCAAACGATAAGCCACGTTCCCTACTTGTTCCAATATCTCAAACGGCCCAATATATCGAGGCCTTAGCTTTCCTCTTGAACCAAAACGGAAAGTTCCTTTCATCGGGGCCACTTTCAAAAATACCTTATCTCCAACTTGAAATTCCAAGTCTTTTCTTCTCTTATCAGCATCTACGTCCATACAATGCTTCATATGGCGGCATACCGATGGTAGCCTGAAAGCTATTATTGTAGGCAAACTCTACCAATGGCAGGTGAGTTTCCCAGTTACCGCTCAAATCCAAAACACAGGCTCTTAGCATATCTTCTAAAATTTGAATAGTATGTTCGGACTGTCCGTCAGTCTGGGGATGATACGCTGTACTAAAATTTAATTTAGTACCCATAGCCGTTTGTAAGCTCTTCCAAAATCTCGAGGTAAACCTCGGATCTCTGTCTGAAACAATGGATACGGGGACTCCATGAAGTCGAACAATCTCTCTAACATATATCTGTGTCAACTGTTCTACATTGAGAGTCATTCGAATCGAAAGGAAGTGAGCTGACTTCGTGAGTCGATCCACAATAACCCAAATTGCATCATGCCCTCTCGCAGATCTCGGTAAACTCGTAACAAAATCCATAGTGATTTTCTCCCACTTCCATTCGGGTATTTCTAAAGGATTTAACAATCCTGATGGTCTCTGATGTTCGGCCTTAACTTGCTGACAGACCATGCAGCGCGAGACAAATTTAGCAATGCTTCCTTTCATATTCCTCCACCAGAATGTTTCTCGCAGATCGCGATACATTTTCGTCTCTCCTGGATGAGCTGCATATGGGGCTGAATGGGCTTCATCCAATATTTCATTTCTGATTTGATCGTCTTTTGGTACACAGAGACGACCTTTGAACATAAGTGCATTGTCAAGAGCAATCTCAAAATCTAACCTCTTATCAGTCCCTACTTCAGATCTGATCTTTTCCAAGAATTTATCGCTAACCTGAGCTGTCACTATTCGTACTCTCAAATCTGGCTTAACAATCAAGTTTGCAAGTTTACTAGATTTTTGGATCGATGGGGCTTGTACTTCGATCCTCATATTCTGAAAATCTCGAATCAGTTGTTCCTGCATTGTTCCCAAAAGTGATAATTGTCCAGTATCCTTTCTGCTTAGCGCATCTGTAACCTTATTGGCTTTACCCGGGTGGTAAAGAATAGTGCAGTCATAATCCTTCACCAACTCAAGCCATCGGCGCTGTCTCATATTCAGCTCCTTCTGAGTAAAGAAATATTTGAGACTCTTATGATCGGTGTAAATCTCGCATTTACTCCCATATAGATAGTGTCGCCAAATCTTCAAAGCATGCACTACGGCTGCTAGCTCCAAATCATGCGTTGGATAATTTTGCTCATATGGCTTCAATTGCCTCGAAGCGTAGGCAACCACTTTACCTTTCTGCATTAGGACACATCCCAATCCATGTTTGGAGGCATCACTGTAAATAACAAAACCGTCAGTTCCATCGGGTACCGTCAATACTGGTGCTGAAACCAGTCTATTCTTCAACTCTTGGAAACTTCGCTCACATTGTTCAGTCCATTGAAATTTGACACCTTTTTCTCGTCAACTGAGTCATGGGACCAGCTATCTTAGAGAAACCTTCTATGAACCGTCGGTAATATCCCGCCAATCCTAGAAAGCTCCTCACATCTTTAGCACTTGCTGGCGTAGCCCAATTAGTCACTGCCTCAACCTTAGATGGATCGACTTCGATTCCTTTGACCGTGACAATGTGACCCAGAAAACCTATCTTCTCCAGCCAGAATTCACACTTCTTGAATTTGACATACAGTTTTTATGCTCTTAATGTCTCCAGTACAATCCTCAGATGTTCCTTATGCTGTTCAGAATCCTTGGAGTAAACTAAAATGTCATCAATGAAGACAATAACGAATTTATCCAAATATTGGTGGAAAACTCGATTCATCAAGTCTATAAATACTGCAGGTGCATTCGTGAGACCGAACGGCATCACTGTGAACTCATAATGTCCATATCGCGTTCTGAATGCTGTCTTTGGCACATCAGACGGCTTAATCTTTAGTTGATGGTAGCCGGACCTCAAGTCCATTTTTGAGAAAACAGCAGCTCCTTTCAGTTGATCAAACAAGTCTTCAATCCGAGGTAATGGATACTTATTCTTTATCGTCAACTTGTTGAGTTCTCGATAATCGATGCACATTCTCATACTGCCATCCTTCTTCTTCACAAACAGAACAGGCGCTCCCCATGGAGACACGCTGGGCCTGATGAAACCCTTCTCTAGTAGTTCCTCCAGCTGGACCTTCAATTCCTGCAACTCTTTCGGTTCCATACGATACGGAGCTTTAGAGACAGGGGCAGCTCCTGGCACTAAGTCGATAACAAACTCCACTTGCCTATCAGGCGGAATACCGGGTAGGTCATTAGGAAAAACATCGCCATAATCGCACACAACTGGCACTGACTCCAAGGTAACTTCTTTAGTCGGTTGGTCTTGAAGACTAACCAGGTAGCCCTGACAATTTCTCTTGCTTAGAAGTCTTTCTGCCTGAAGAGCCGAAATAAGGCGAGGAAGTGCCTTAATCTTCGACCCATAGAATCTGAATACTTCTTTGCCATTCTTACGAAATACGACTTCCTTCTCATGGCACAATATAGCAGCACGATTGATACTCAACCAGTCCATTCCTAGGATAATGTCGAAATCTCTCATCGGAATTATGTTCAGATCTGCTTCAAGTATTTGGCCATCGAAATCTATTTTTACCGTCTTAACCATCTTATCAGTCTCAATAGTTCCTCCCGATGGTAAACTAACCTCAAGTATACTACCAGTTTTCTCTCCAATTAAATCCAGTCTAGATAGGCATGCATCAGAAATAAAAGAATGTGTAGCACCCGAATCAATCAAGATATAAACAGGAAAACCGGAAACAGTTAGTATACCTGCGATCACGTCGGAATCTTCGGCGGCATCCATGGCAAACACTCTGGCCTTTCCTTTCTTATTCTGATCCACGTTCTTCTTTTGATCGGTGCCCTGTGCTGGTGGATTGCGACAATCAAAGGAAAGATGACCTGGTTGGCCACACTTGTAGCACACTCCTTTGCCCATCAAACACTCTCCTTTGTGCATTCTCAAACACTTCGGACAAGGTGACATGTTGGCAGTTGCTTGACCCTTAGCGGGTCCTGAGTTTGTCTTCTTGTTGGGCACATAGTTCCTGTTCTGGTTCTGATTCGGACCATTCCACTTTCTCTTGCCCTGAAATCTGGCATTCCTCTGACTTCCCTCAGTACCAAACTTTATTCCAGCATAAGCCACCGCTTGAGCTTTCTTCACAACCTCTCTATATGTGGGCAATTCGTGAGAACCAACGATTTGTCGAATCTCTGATCGTAGACCTCTCTCAAAACGACGGGCCTTTTTTGCCTCAGTCTCCACCAGATGTGGAGCATAGCGTGACAATTCCTCAAACTTCTTCTCATATTCTGTTATATCCATATCTCCTTGTACAAGGCGTAGAAACTCCATCTCTTTATGATCTCGAAGAGCTTGGGGGAAAAACTTATCTTTGATCTCAGTCTTAAATTCCTCCCATGTCAAGGCTGCTTGCTCTTCCTCAGTCCTGGTACGCGATGCTGATTCCCACCAAAATCCAGCCCTTCCGACTAGCATAAACTCAGCACAATTAATCTTCCTGTCCTCAGGGCAGGATATGTGCCTAAATATCTTCTCGATGGTTAGAAGCCACTCTTCCACAGCTAGTGGGCCATTTCCGCCATCAAAAGTAGGCGGACGGTACCTTCTGAATTGCTCAATGATTGGTACCGCGGGAGCAGCTGGGGCTTGCCTCATGTCTTGTACAGCCCTGAGTAAGTCTCTGATAGCAGTGGACTGAGCCGTGGCTCCCTCTTCTAGGGTAGGATGCTCAGCCACATTTCTGTTTCCGCGCCTAGACATTTTCCTTAAAAAAATGAAACAGAAAAATATTTTTAAGTTCTCAATTCATAACCCATCATCACGATAATGTACTCAACTCAAGAAAAAAATTGACGGAAAATATCTTTTATTCATAACTTAAAATTCCTTCAAGTGAGGATACATTAAATCAAAAGATAACTGGAAATGGAAAATGCTAACGCTGACTACTATACTATTCCATTCTACTCATTGAGCCAACCATTTCCTCCAGACGGTGGTGCAGCTGGCGGGGAACCATAATTGAACCATGGCGAGTACCCTGGTGAGCTAGGGGTGTAATCATAAATTCCTGACTCCGCGTCAGATACCACTAATGGTTCATCCTCCTCATCGTCGTCAGAGATGACAATTACTTCTAGCGCGGGCGCAGGAGCAGGAGCTGGGACGGAGTCATCGTCATCCGAAATAACAATCACTTCTGGTTCTGGCGCTGGGGCAAAGCCTCTAAAGCAGTCCCAGTGTACCAAGAACTCAATACACACTCTCGGAAAACTTACGTCCTTGCCGAGACGTCCTTTTACATCATTATAAAACTGAGTTGCTTGCTGTTGTTGACCTATCGGAAATGTCGACAACAAATGATTGATGGACTGAGTATCCGTCGTCCTAAAACCACCGGCTATGGCCCTTCGACGTAAGGAACGGTACCCGAATATATGATCAGACAATGTGGTATGTAGGTCCACTCGGAAGGACAAGTAAGCTGAAAACTCGTTTCCTGGTTCATTCTGTTGACCCCTTCTAAAATGTGCCATATCTAAAGCAAATACCAATTATGCAAGGTCCAGTTTAGGGTTCTTATAAAAATCATCTTAGAAATTCGAGGACGGAAATTTATTATGAAAAACATTTCTTAAATTATGCTTCTTCTTCTTATTTCCCATTATGCTCGAACTCGTATTCTTATACTTATTTCGGAATATAATTTCTTTCTTCTTCATCTAAGTTTCATAAGATATGCAACAATTTTCCGAAATAAAAATAACAGTAATCATGCACTTCATAATAAGATTCTTTACCTTCGGAATCGGCGGAGAGAATGATGACAGTGGCAATTTTTTTTTTTTTGAAAACCTTCTTTGAAAACTTTTTTTTTTTTTTTTTGCAAGTCTACAGAAACGTAGACCTTGCTCTGATACCATTCTGTGACGCCCCGAGTTCTAAATACTCGAAACGCCACTTCATCGTAATCAGACTCAATTTAAAAAAATATTCATTTAGCGGGAATAATTGAAAATTTAATTTTTTGCATAAAATATTATTCTAATCATTCATAGAAATAAAATTCAAATCCTCCATAGTTGGAACAAAATAAAGTTCGACGGAAATTTTATTGTTTAAAATAACATTTAATTATTTCTTTGCCACTTGTGTCCATCACTCGCCACCGCTTCCGAAGTCTGCAAAAATTGTTAATAACGGGATGAGTATTTCTAAGAAATACTCAGTAAACTCATGACCAAATAATTTACTTAATCCATAATTTGAACATAAACATGTAATCATGCTAACATATTTCTATCCTAACATCGTAACATATCACATATTCACATAAGTGCGGAAAGTAGCCTTGTCTTGTCTTAATTCAACATGCAATTATGCATGGAAGTTATAGCGCATATAACATTTCTTCTTCATACACCATTTTCGAGAGAGCATTTGCCCATCTTACCCCTCATGGTTAATCACATGAACATAACATTTCTTCTTCATACACCATTTTCGGGAGAGCATTTGCCCGTCTTACCCCTCATGGTTAATCACATGAACATAACATCATATATGATTTACATAAATCCAGATTTACATGCAAATCATAGCTAAATAATTTATTGGGTATGAGTCTACATCAAAGCTTAACGAGTATATGTATCGAGCGGGAAAAACTTCAAGTCTCTAATCGTCCGTTCGCGTCGTCTAGCCAAAGAAAATAAATTTAAATTAGAAATTTTGGAAAATTTAGTATTTAAAAATAAAATAAAAGATTTGGGTCTAATTTGACAATTTAAAATAATTAAATTTTAAAAAGGCTTGGGACTTAATTAAAATTTTCAGAATAACAGGGGATTGACTCAAATCTTTTAAAACTACAGGGACTAAAATAATTGTATTTGAAACTTGGGGACTGAAGAAAAATATTTTAAAAATAAAAGGGGTTGAACTTAAAACACTTTTGAAAGATAAGGGACTAAAATGATCATTGTTAAAACTTGGGGACATATAAGGGGATTTCATCAAAAGTTAATATATATAATATCTATATGTATAATCATTTCTCTCCTTAACGAAGGAGAGAAAATCAGAGAAAGGAGAGGGCGGCGAGGCCCTCTCACCGGACGTTCGTCGGTGGGTCTTCTGGCGAGGCACCGCCAGATCGAGGCGGCGATGAGAGTGGATGTGTGGTGAGTGAAAAAGGATTTTGGGATTCTAGAGGAGCTCAAGGTACAAAAAAATCGGGTGGAGCTCGAATTTGGGCGTGACAAAAATTCCGGTCAAGTTTCCAACGAAAGATCGATGGCTGAGGTAAGTGTTGGGTCTGATTTTTTTTTGGGTTTAAATCTTGGGTTTGATTTCGAATGGAATTGAAGTGGCAGTGGCGGTGGCTGCGTGTGGTGGTTCGGCCATGGCAGTGGTTGGGTGGAGGTGGTGGTGCTGCTGCCTAGTTTGCTGGGGAGTTAAATTTTGGGTGTTAACTTAGGCTGTGGAGTAGTTCCGATGGTTGAGTGGTGATCGGTTTTGATGTTGCAGGCGAGGCTGCCATTGGGATAGTGGATTTGGCAGTGTCGGGTTGATAATGGTTTGATGCTCGTTTCATGTTTCTCAGCCGTGAATTCGGGACCCTCAATCATGATAATGGTCGTTTGTCTAGCAGTGAAGGTAGTGAATCATTGGAGTGGATTTTTTTTTTTTTTTTTTTTTGTAGATTATGGGATGAAATAGCTTGACTGTGACTGTGTGGGTTTGTGT
The DNA here is from genome assembly GCA_963555705.1 of Ligustrum vulgare. NCBI lineage: Eukaryota > Viridiplantae > Streptophyta > Magnoliopsida > Lamiales > Oleaceae > Ligustrum > Ligustrum vulgare. Next base: position 23,958,419 of record OY743176.1, read on the forward strand.
GAATTGAAGGCAGGGGAGAATGCTTACTCGAAATTGTAGTGTGTGTGTGTGTGTGAGGAACATGAAAATGGGGATTGGGACTGGTTATAGTGAGCACTTGGGGGAGCTGAAGGGTTGTAACTGATGGTGGCGTTTTGTGATGTGAGGAACGTTTCTGGCATAATTTACTGACTCAAGGTTGCTGGAACGTTAAGGGAGATGAAAAGGATTCAGCTGCTAAAAATGAATGGCAATAAAATGAATAAAACTTGGATGCTTTGAATTATCAATTTGAAAAGGGTTTACACATAAATCTAAATTGATCAAATTTTAAAAAAAAAATAATAATATTAAAATAAGAAAATTTTGATATTGGATTTAAAATGAAATAATAATTTCGGACCAATTTAAAAATCGAAATTTGGACTTAAAGATTTAAAGGAATTTAAATTTCTTTCTTAAAATTTTAGAATAATTTAATTGGCTAGGCGAACACGTTTTCATCGGGTGAAGTCGTAGCGACAATTTAAAAAAAAAATTAACTTTTATTGTTATAAAATTTTCTCGGTCGCTACAATTACTTAAACTATTTTTAATTAATTTGCTTGCAGAATACTATTGACTCAAACTCAAATTTCCTTTCACAATACATTGAAAATATGGTTGTCTGCAACACACTAATGTGAACACTAAGGTGGCGTTCTGTTTGTATTTTATTTTGTATTTTCATTTTCGAAAATGTTTTGTATTTCCTGTTTTCATTTTTGTTTTCAAATTTGCTGAAAACGCGTTTGATTTGTCATTTCTGAAAACTGTTTTTGAAAATGAAAAGCTGGAAAACACGTTCTGTTTGAAATTTTGCAGAATACTACTTAAACTATTTTTAATTAATTTACTTGCAGAATACTACTAATTCAAACTCAAATTTCCTTTCACAATACACTGAAAACATGGTTACATGCAACACACTAATGTGAGCATTAAGAGTCTATATTAACACAGCTTGGTCAGGTTCGGGATTTGAAAAAACTCTACTTCTATTAAAATTCAGAAAATTCAAGTTCTTTTAAAACCAACAGAGTCCATTTATCAGTGCATTTTTTGAAATATAATAACAAGAATTCTCACTTATTATTTTTTTTTTTTGTAATGTTGATATTGAATTTAATAAAACTTTATTTAAACTTAGTTCCAAGTTAGGATAATTTTAAAAAAAGTAATAAATAAATAAAAAATAAATAAAAACTCTATATTAAGCTTAGTTTTAAGTTAAGATAATTCTTTAAAAAAAAAAATCCCAAAAAGCTTTTTCCGCGTTTTAGACATTTTTTGTCGAAATACACACAAAACGCCCAAAACGAGGTTTTGGGCGTTTTGCGTACAATTTTTTTTTTGTTTTCCAAAATGCGTTTTCGAAAATGATAAAGAGAACGCGTTTTTAGCGTTTTCGAAAATAAAAACAGAAAACGACCTCAAAACAGCAAAGATAACAGAGGCTAAGAGTTTATATTAACACGGTTTGGTCAGGTTCGGGATTTGAGGAAGCTCTGGTTGTATTAAAATCAAAATGCAAGTTCTTTCAAAATCATCGAGTCCATTTTTTAAGGCATTTTTTGAAATATAACAATAAAAATTCTCACTTAATTTTTTTTTTGTAATGTTGATATTGAATTTCATAAAATTTTATTTTATATTTAGTTCCAAGTAGGGATAGCAATGGTTCGGGACGGGTCGGGGTCGCCCCGTCTCGAACCCGAAATCCCATTATCCCGTGTCGGCCCCGTGACTGTTCGCGGGGTGGGTCGGGGCGACCTACTCGTCCCGCCAATGACCCGATTTTTTTTAAAAAAATAAATAAATTGGTAATGAAATTTTAGGTGAAAAACTTAGGCGTCGAATTAGTTAGAGTTTTTAAGTTTGGATTTTAAAGATATTATTTATTTGATGGAAAAAAATTAATAAACAATATAATGGTATAGTGGTTGTGTATTTTCATACCCCTAAATCCCACCAAGGTTCATTCTTTTGGACATCATTAAATTTATTTTTAGTTTCTCATTCTAAAAAAAAAAAAAAATCGGGTCACGGGGCGGGAACTCGCCCCGCGAACTCGATGGGATGGGTAATTTTTGGGACCGGTCATTTTGGGTCCTTCGGGTTTCAGGTCATTCGGGTTTTTTTGTCATCCCTAGTTCTAAGTTAGGATAATTCTAAAAAAAAAAAAAAAAAAAAAAATAATCACAAAACGCGTTTTTCGCATTTTGAATATTTTTTTGTTGAAATACACTCAAAACGCCCAAATCGAGGTTTAGGATGTTTTGTGTACAATTTTTTTTTTCCAAAACGAGTTTTCGAAAATGATAAAGAGAACGCGTTTTTAGAGTTTTCAAAAATAAAAACAGAAAATGACCTCAAAACAATAAAGAGAACATGGTCAGGCTCTTTATGTTTCAGTTTTCAGTTTTTTATTTTCAGTGCTGTTTTCAAAATTACTGAAAACGCGTTTAGTTTGTTATTTTTGAAAACTGTTTTCGAAAATGAAAAGTTGAAAAATATGTTCTTTTTGAAATTTTGCAGAATTTTTTTTTGTATATTTATAATTTTATTGATTGCAAATAAATTTATAAAATAATATTTTGTGGATTGGGACAACCTTCTTGATTACAGAAAATGATATTTTGTTTAGTTATTATGAGTTTCGATTGTCTAAATTTGAAGAGTCAAATTCATTCTTCATTCTACAAATGTTAAACAAAGAGTTTTTAAAAATGTATTATTATATAGATTTTTTAAAATAAAATAAAAAATATTTTGTATTTCAAGGGTTTTTGAATGAGAAAAATTATTCTTATTTAGCTAATTTTGAGAGTTTTGTGAAAATAAATTTTAGTTATTAATAATACTAGAAATAATAATTTGTAAAATAAAAAAATGTAACTATAAATAATACTAGAAATGATAATTTGTAAATAATATTATAAATATATATATATTTTTTAGTTACTAGAAATAAATTTTAGCTATAAATAATATTAGAAATGATAATTTGTGAAAGGGGAAAAAACTAGTGTTAGCTGAATTTTTTTTAAAAAAAATGAATACGCGCTTTTTTCGTGTTTTCAGATTTGTAAAGAAAACGCGGAAAACATAAAAATTGCATTTTCTGTTTTCTTTACAAAATATGTTTTCTGTTTTCCATTTTCATTTTTGAAAACAGTGCAACAGAACGTGTTTTTTGTATTTTCGAAAATAGAAAACAAAAAACAGCTAGAAAACATCAACGATAACGCAACCTTACCTTTTTCATGCAAGTTTTCTCACCAAATAGGTGAGAAAATATTTTCCTAGCAAATAACCTTTGTTATGCTTCAAATGATTGTACCAATAAAATGTTTTCCAAGCTAAATTGTTCAATCAAATACAAAAGTTGAAAATTATTTTCCTTGAATTGGCATTTTCTTCGCAAATAAAAAGCAATCAAACATAGCCTAAGTTCTACTGACCAATTATGCTTTATGGTATCGAGGATTGGACCATGAAAGATACACTCTCCATAAAGTGAGTGCATTAGAAATGGAAATGGAAATGGAAATAAATAATGTTATCTTGTACCAGTGAAGACCAGTCAATGTGACATGTAAGTGATATTAAATGACAAGTCCAATTAAATATGTTGTTATAACTTATAAGACTCAGTTAATTAGATCATGTTTGGTGGCGATTAAAATCAGTTTTTTAGTAAATTTTGATAAAAGTTGGTGAGATATGTGATTAAAAAGTTGTGGACCTATGAAATATATGATTGAGATTGATTTTTGACTTTGACTTAAATTAAAATATAGATTTTAATCGATACCAAACAGGGACATCAAGTGTTGATCATGCTTTTGCTACATGCTATTCATTGATGACATTGTTGAGAAATGGTAGTCATAATACATAGTTGGATGCACTCTTGAAGATTATAATGTTTCAATAGTAGTTTTTGGTATTTATATGTTGTTAATAAAGAAAGTTGAATAGAAGAGGATGTGATTAAAGGACATGTAAAGCATGTTATTTTTCATGCAATTGCAAAAAATATTTTTCTATGTATTAGGTGTGAAAATATTTTTCATGTTGTGTGGAACACACTTTTCGTCTTGTTTGACTTTTTTTTTTAAAATAAATTAACGTTATTATTATTAAGTAAAAATGTGTGAAAAAATAATTTTTTTATTAAAATAACTTAAATTTGCCAAATTTCTCATGAAAAATAATGTCAATCAAATAATAAAACTTGAAAAATTCCTCACTTTTCACCTAAAAACAATTCAATCAAATAAATTAAAACTTCCAATTTCTAGTAAAATAAGTTGACATGATTTTTTTTTCCTTGATTTTTAAACCCAAATTTCACTCATTGCTATCAAACGCACTCTAAGTTCTACTCAACAATTACGCTATATGGTACCGAAGATTGGACTGTGAAAGATAGAAGCTCCATAAAGTGAGTAGAACTGAAATGAAAATGAATAATGTTATCTAGCATCAGTGGTGCTAGAACACTAATATATGTAACATGTAGGTATATCAAATGATAAGTCTAGTTAAATATGTTGTCATGAGACTCGTTTAATTAGACTTATCATGTGTTGTCGCATAATATTAGTGTTTTAGCACTGGTGGTGTCATATAACATTCCTCGAATGTGGTTGAAACTGGTCTTAGACCTAAAAAGGCTTCCATTTGCAATATACATATGATCTTTCATGCAATAAGATAGAAGAGGGAAAGGTTAACCCTTCTGCTTTATAGTGAGTGAGATTTCAACACTGACTGAAGAAACTGTTGCAGCAAAAGAGCATCTTATTGAATTTTGCTTTGGCATTTCAAGAAAATGTGTATTTTAGCACTACTTTAAAATGTGAAAAGGTCCATCTTTCCCATCCCATGTAAGATTCTCTCCCCTAATTACCTAAAACCCTTACACGATATTTTTCTCTCTTAACTGCACAGTTCTTTAGATTGGAGTCCATGATTAATCTTCAATGTACTACCCAATGATCTCTCCTAATGCAATCATGCGTCCTTTTATTCCTAGTAATATTTTGGCAATTTTGGCAAGCGTCAGGTAAACTTGTATATAAACAGGTTTTTCTTTTCATTTTCTTAAGTCACATTTTTAAGCCTCTTTTCAACAACACGTTTTAATTAAAAAAAAAAAAAACTCAAAATTCTTATTTATAAATAAAAATAAGCCCCCAAACAAAGGTTAACTTTCATTTCCCATCTCTACCAACAAATTGTAATAGACATTCTTGGTTTTAACTTATTGTGCATATCTCAAGAACGAATGGCAATCTTGAATGACTTTTAATATTTTGAATTGAAATATGATTTTAATATTACATACATTAGCAAATTCGTCATGTAAGGACCGGATTAATGCATTAAATGTGTTAAGATTCAAAATCCTAATTTTGGAATCATGTTAATGTTAACTGGCATGATAGAACAAAATGATGTCACGTTAATATTAGACAAACTATCTGTTTGGTAAATCAAATAAACTGGTTTGTTAATCAGTTTAGAAACTACACAATTTTCAAAATCACTTTTTAAATCATACACATTTTTTTCTCCACTTTCCAACCACACATTTGACCTCAAAATCACAAATAAATCAGTTTATAAATCACTATAATGTTACAAATAGAAGCTTACAACAACGTTTAATATTATTTGGAGACTCGTTATTAGGCCTAGGCAAAAGAACCGGAACCAGTGGTTCAATTCAATTTGGTTTGGTTCCTATTTTATCAAAATTTTAAACGGTTCTAGTTCTAAAAATCAAGAACCGTCGGTTTCGGTTCTTAGTTCAGAATCAGAACCAAAACCAAGAACCAGAAAAAAAAAATCATCAATTCCTAATCTTAATGCATGTTATTCGGCTCATTATTCAATATCAATTACCCAACAACTATTAACTCATCCAACATTACAATAGCTATAAGCAAAACAAATAACACACAAAAAATTATAGATTAAAAATCATTTTTCTTTCACTAGTTCTATCGTTCAACTTCAAGCCTTCAACTATTAAGACTTCAACCGTCAGTTCTTCAAGAATCACCAAACAATAAATCTTCAGTCTTCACCTTACAATTAATCGTTATCTTGTTTTCAATGATTTGCTGAACTTGTGCGACTACTCCCTGAAAAGTTGGAGAATTACGAGCAGAAATTGAAGAATTTTTAGAAGAGCACATACACGCAGATGAGGAGATACGTTACTGTCTGGAAGTGAGTGAATATTTTGATGTCAAGGATTTTGAGTGTTGTATTCGCATTTTGATCAAGGTCAATGACTTTACCGTCTTACGACTCTTACAAGCCGGAATCTACCATCACTTATTCACTTAAATTTGAAAATTTTAGTTTAGGAAACCGGAACTAGAACCAAAAGAACCGAACGGTTCGATTTCGATTCAGTTCTTCTCTTACAAAAAAGAACCATTGGTTCTTGGTTCGATTCTATTCCCTAGGAAGCAGAATGGAACCATGAACACTCCTACTTGTTATCTAAATACTTGAAGAATAATGTTATTCATAAAAAATAAAAAAAAAGGGTTGAGCCCCAACCTTGAGGGCCCCCACCGACCCTACCCTGAGCCTTGATGAAGGATGTAAATCGCAGGTTATACCTCGCAGAGTGCATGGTGAGAGCTTACCTTTTATTCATAGTTATGACTATTGGTAGTCGATCTACTGTAGCATCTTATGTCTGGTTATGAAAATTCATTTGATTGTTTTTAATGTTATAAAATAACCAAACATAAGATGTCACATAAAATGGTTACCGATAATAACTCGCTATAAATAACATTGCTCATGCTTGAAAGATTGAGAACCCATTTCTTCTACTAACATAAAAAATGGAAATAAAGATTTGATCACAAAAATAAATAAATAAATGAAACGAAATATGAAAATGAAGAGGGGTGTCCTGAATTGAGATTAGATAGATTTTAAGGGATTATAAATTCTAATGAATTTTCGTGAATTTGAATAGATTTTCACAAATTCGTAAGAATCTCATTAAAAACTATGAAATTTCAAAAGAATTTTTTATATGTATTTTTAAGCTTTAAATTCATCTAAATCTTTTAAAATCCTTCAAGTAATGAAATACTTATAAATTTATGAGTTATCGAGGATATTTGAATTTTAAAAGATTTCATTCAAATTCATTAAAATTTCAAGTAGGGGACACATGAGTTCTAGATTTTTATGAATTGCATTAAAATCTATTAAAATCCCGATTAAGATATCGCATTTGTTTGGTAAAATGCCGTTTATAATTCTATTTATTTATAAGTAGTTGGCAACATAAATCATTTTTTAAAAGAGTCAATAATTTCGGTTAGTTAAATATTCTCGTCTATCAGTGTTGACTTTTCAAAAAAAAATCAATCAACAAAATGTTGACACATCGTTGTTTATAAACAAAATTTAGATTAATTTTTAAAATTTACTCCCTCCATCACATAAATATACCCCCTGTTTGAGATCCATTATTTCAAAATAATGTGGTTTGTAATACTAAATTTTAGAGAATATGTGCGTAAAAATAGATAATCTTTTTAGATTATGTATAATTTATTTTATTAGTAGAATGTGTGGTTGAATAAAATTTTACAAAAAAATGAGATTTGAAATAATGAGTACCAAACAGAGATATAGCCGCATAGACTCATTTTTATTTTTATACAAAATATAACTAATATATGTTTGAACTATAATTATAAATTTACTTATATTAGTTTATATTTATTGATAATAATGTAAATTAAAAAATTAAGAAAATAGTATAGTATACCCATCTTAATATATTCTTAATATATATAATAACAACATAGCCGTCACATAAATCCGCACATAGTTTCCCGCCATTTTTACCTGCTATTTTAGGAAACTTTATAATTTTATTAATTATTTTAATAATTGAATTAGGAAACTTCAATTAATGCAAAATTAATTATAGGTGACATATAATAAATGACTTATTGATTTGTAAAAAAATAAAAAATATATAAATAGATCAAATTGTATATTATTTTTATTCTTTTGATAATTATTGTAATATTTTGAAGTAAAAAAATATGCAATATGGGTGTCAAATTCAAGATCTTAACGAGAAGTTTAATACAAGCTAACAAATGAAAACAAACTCTAAATATATCATTCGTAAAATTATCTCAAATAATAAAGATAAAAGCTTAATTTATACTTTTTACTTTTTCCAATATCCAATCTTTTTAATTTATCTCATTTAAATCATAAAATGATATCTATCTTTTCTTACATAACTTCAATTTTACATAAATGATTAATTTCATATATTTTTTCTTATCAAATTAAAAAAAAAAAATAGATATCCAATCTTTCTAAGTAAATTCACTTAAAATATTTTAATTTCGACAACTTTAGATTTCGACAAATTTTTTGATAATTTTGAAATTAATTTTATAAATTTCCTCATTTTGTTCATTTATCTATTTTTTAATTTTATAAATTTAAAAGAACATCAATCTGTAAAATATATACTACAGACTTTAACAATTAATTCATTGAGTTCTATATAAAATAAAAATATAAGGTTTTATCAAGCTTATTCTATTTAAAAGTAAAAATATGGTTAATACATTTATTTAACAGGCACAAAAAATAGTTTTGTGTGTGTGTGTGTAATGTGACCATTTTTAATACTTGGTGAAAAATAAAATGTCACGTTTTATTTGAATCATTGAATAGGAGTAAGTTTGACATTGATATTGATATAGACTGTAGAAATAGTTTTAAATGTGTGATTGAAAGTGAAAGAAAGTAGTATAAAAAATAAAATAATTGTCAAATCAATCAATTGAGTGGTTCAAAATTGATTTTCTTTTTTTAGAATGTGTGGTTAAAAAGTATTATGTGCAATTGTGAAAAATTAGTTTTTAAATAATATGTGATTGTGAATGAACATTAAAAAAAATTATTTTTAAATAATCAATTCTGTATAAATAATTAACCGGGTCCCACTTTGACAGGGTTCCATCCTCCCATCACAATTAGCTTCCCTTCAGTATTGGAAACCTAGTAGAACAAAGGTAACACATGTAACGATACAATAATTTTGTCGTCCTTTATTATCCAATATGACATAATAAAAGTATTTCATAATTTATTTAATTATTTTGAAATGTAAAAAAAATAAAAACAGGATTTATTTAAAGAAAAATGAGAATCTTAATCTTAATCTTAATCTTAATATATATAATAACAGGATAGTTGGCTCCTATTTTCCCGCCAAAACTGCTGTCATATTTTTTTATTTTATTTTTTAGAAATGGTTAAAATATGGTTTTTCGTTGTCTGGTGCAATATCATTAATTAATAAACTATCATTAATATCAATTGCACGTGGATCAATGCATTGATACTGAAAAAATGTTTAATCATTTTTTTTGTCGTAATTTTTTTTTTATCGTATAAAATTTTTTTTATCGTAAAATGTGTAATAATTTATATAATGCAAATGGTCCATGCACATTAATATTTATTGTATGTTATATTATGAAGCAGTTAACGTCTAAGGAGTGTTGAGAATATTTCTAACTAAAAATTTCTCTATGGCTAAAAAATTATATATATATATTTATTTATTTATTTATTTTTTATTTTTTTTCGTTTATATAAACTAATGCAAGTAATAAAAAAACATTGTTGTTTTCAATAAAATTGGGTTTTTTTAATTTTTAATTTATTTATTTATTTTGGCTATGGGCATCCTGTATGCTATTAAAGCTTTGTATTATTTAATATTTAATATCCATTTTTTATTATTTATTATTTATTTATACATTTTTTTTTCTCGAGGTTAATGTTTATGTATGGTTTTTTATGGATCATTTATCCAAATAAGATGAATAATTGGACTTTCCACCTACCCATATAACTATTTCTATAAGTTTAATTTTATTATTTAAACTATGCTTTTAACCACATAATTTCGAAAATATGCAATGCCATACAAATAATCGAATGAAGAGACGACTTCTTCAGTCCAAATAAAATAATATTATCCAGGATAATATTTCTGCTCATTCAAATTTATAAAAGATCTCTAATTTCTGATATGAAAATGAAAAGATAAAAATAAGCATCATATAGTTGGATAACCAAATTTTTTATATTGATTTGAAGAACATATTATGTAACATTCATGAATAGGAAAAAAAAATATATCTGTGTGTAAAATATATAGAAATTGTTTCTTACTTTTATTTCTTATTATCATTATTATATTTTAACATTACTAAAAAAGGATTATTTGTAACGTTGAGCAACACTAACACAATCAATAAAAATCATTGTGAAATAAGAAGAAATAAATTAATTTATTAAAAATGCAGATATATTTTTTAAAGAAGTGTTTTGTAATTTACATTGAATTTTGCTATTGAATACCTTTTTGTTTCTTCATATTCTTTCCCATAATATTTAAATTTAATTATTTTCGTTATATATTTCCCACATTTTCATTAATTATTAAATATATTTAATTACTTATTCATTAATTAATTGTTATAATTTTTTCCCGTGCAATGCACGGGTGCGAATACTAGTATATTTAATAACAAGAAAAGTGACTATAATTTAGGAGAAACATAAAAGGAAAATGAGTAGATTGACGGATGGTGTATTAAAATATATGAGTTGAAGACACTGTAATTAAAACCAGCCATTCCCTACCCTACAGATAATCCGACGTACCCCACAACGAACACCACCACTGGCACCCCATTTCCTCCGCCACTGACGCAACAGTTATCTCACCTGCAAACCAAAACTTAAAAGGAGAATTCAAAACCGAAGATCCACTTCAAAGATTTTGAATCCAAACACTGATTTTTCCAGCCTAATTTTTACCCTCGACACCCGGCGGTATCCAGTACATCCTCTCTACCGCTCACTCCTTCCGGTACAGAACGCCCAAGTTCATTACTCTTTCGTCCTAGACGAAATTCCTCTCCCGGTGATTAACCTGACGTTATTTAATTCTACATTGAACATTTTTTGCGAAAAGTCAGAAAAAATAGGGGTTTAATGGCGACAGCTTTACGATCGATTGCTCGTAGTTTGAGGAAGAATAATATACCGCCGCTATACAATTCATGTTCATTTTTGCACTCCCATGCCACCAGTTTCGGTAAGTCCCATTCGACCTTCCAATATGCGCCCATATGGTCTCGTAGAAATATCTACTCTGTGTGCGGTTCTCATTCCTTAGGTATTATGTGAAATAATTTACTTAAAAGATGAATGATTTTAAAAATAAAGATTTTTTAATTTTTTTTTGGTCTGGTACAGTGTGAATGTAGTGTGTGTATGTGTATATATATTATATATTTTTTTATAACATAAATCGGATGAATATATTGTGAAACAGAAATATATTTTGCCTAAAATTTAAATCTACAAGATTATTTATTAATCCATTTCCATTTGGGGTATTTGGTTCTATAGAAAGTTTACAAACTGTGGTTATACATCAAATTTTAGAATGGCATGCTGGTTCCAGGTTATAAGGAAGTCCGGGAAGAGGAAAAGAGCCAAATGGTAGGTAACGTTTTCACAAGTGTGGCTTCAAGCTATGATCTCATGAATGATGTGATGAGTGGTGGTCTACATAGATTATGGAAGGACAAGTTAGTTTTTCTTTCCCATATAATATTTGGTGATTAGGTCTCACTATTAGTTTACGGTCATTCCAGTTGCATGCGATAATGTATTCTCTATGAATTGTGTTCCTTTGTTAGGTTGGTTTCAAAGTTGAATCCATTTCCAGGAATGAAGCATCTTGATGTGGCTGGTGGAACAGGTTTGTTATAACTATATCATGCTTGTGTTATTCAGTTGCTATGTTCACACACATATATAAGACAAGTTTTTGCAGTTAAATAGTATTGATATGAGTTACGAACTGCTTTGTATACCACTATCTGGATACTGTTCTTTTAGGAATCAAGAAATCTTAAGAGAAGTGAAGCAAATTTTTTATGTGCTGCATGAAACCTAATTATCCACAAACTCTTATTGTATGTGATTTTTGAGTTATCTTACTTGAGGTCTTCTTTTTATGGGATTCGTCATAAAATGAATCCTGCTATGATGAGATGTTGAGCAACCACAATATACTCCCCAAAAAAATCTAATCTATTGTGACCATGTAATGAATGGCTAAACAGAGGTTCACCAGTCACTATTCTAGCTGCAGAGCAGATAGGGGCTATATTTTTTGTATTTGTAAATTTTTGTGATTCCAGGCTGAACCTGAATGTGCATGTTTTTCCTTCACATGCTTGACTCATTACTTTATTTTCCTTACTGCGCCAGAGCCTGTTTAATTGACGGTCTTCTAATTTTACAGGGGATGTTGCTTTCAAGATCTTGGAAAGTATAAATAGTGTAAAAAATAGAGCCATGCTGGATGTTCATGATGATAATTTGCTGGAAGAAACCGAGATATATGTATGTGATATCAACCCGAATATGTTAAACATAGGGAAAAAGCGAGCCGAAGAGAGAGGTGAGTTAATACTCTATTTAGGATACTTTGACCAGGGAACATGTTAAATTTGTGGCACATATTTTGTTGAAAGAAGCATTGTCTTTTGATACATGCAGGTTTTGGAGGTAACAGATCTCTCATTTGGGTTGAAGGAGATGCCGAAGCCCTGAAGTTTGAAGACGATTCAATGGATGGTTACACAATTGCTTTTGGAATTAGGAATGTGACACACATAGAAAAAGCTCTAGCAGAAGCTTACAGGTTATCTTCTGGATCAACTTTTTGTATTTGTTGTGTCTAGTGTTACTTGAGCAAAAGGATCGTTTCTTAAAGTATGGGATGTTCAAGCTGTGAGTTATTATAGTGTCTATCTTCTAACCATTGTATAAGACTGCCGATTATGATTGCAAGGTATTTGATAGGAACCTGAGTATTGCTGTTGCCACTGGATTTCAATGAAGAAGAATGAAGCTAATAAACTGAAGGAATATAAATTTGGACGATAGAATTGTTTATATGAACTAAAAATTTAATATCGAAATATAACTACAAAGCTTTCGAGAGGCTTTGTTATCCCAACCCACAAATTGTCCAATTTTTGAATTCGACTGGCCGAAATCAGTGTATAGCTGATAGTATTTGTAGTTGATAGAACAATTTGGTCAGCTAGTTCAGCTGCAATGAAATTGTGGGTAGCATCACAATGAATTTGGACCAAATCATAATAATGGCACAACCCTTTCTCTCTTTTTATCATCAGCTCAACAAAGGTAAGCAGCTTAAATGGCAGCCCTTCCTTATCTTCCTTCAGTGAGCAGACTGCGGTAGTAGGAAGTCTGGAGTTCAATTGAGCTGTCTAGTGATTTGCATGTCCTGGGTATGAGTTAGATGGATTTTGAGAAGCCCGTAGTAGTAGGCTATATCATAGGTACAAGTTACAAGAAGGATATGGGCTGTAGCTATTATATTTAACCTTGTTTGGGCCAAAATTGGATTGGGCTTGCTTCAGGAACTCCTTTGAGTCTTCTCCCCTTCAGGCCAATTTCATAACCAAGCCCACAAGATCTTTTATATGAACTTTAGCCGTAATTTTAAGCCCAATTTCTTCTTGTTTCTTCCTGATACCAATTTGATAGGAACCTGGCTGCAGTTTGAGAACAATCAAAACCAGGAAAAGAACTTCTTGTATTTAATTGAATTAAAGTGGAAAATTACAGAATTGAAAGAAAAACAAAAGCCGTTCGAGAGGTCTATAACTCCTAAAATTCTGACTTCCCCTACCTCCAAAAGTACCCCCCAGTGCTCTCTATGCTTCTCTATTTATTTCACTCTTCTAACTACTTTCCCTACCACTTAACAGATTTCTGTTGCTGCATTCTTTCTCCATTTGTCTGGGTCCTTCTAGAATGTGCACGTTGATTGGAGGCTTATCAATACCCGCTGTCTCGAAATCCGCCTTGTCCTCAAGGTGGAAGTTTAACTCGCTCCTCCCGCCACTTATGGTATAGTTGTTTCCCTTGAAACATTAGAATCATTGCACCGAAAAGCAATTTGAATGAATTTTGTATTTTATGTTTTAAATTGTAGATCTTGTTAGAAACCCATTTATCTTTGGGGATTGAACAAATCTGAGCCATATTCTCGTTATATTCAGAAGCTGGGCTGCTGTAAAATGGATCATAATTCACTTGGGTCTGCTTCACATCTTTTTCCATGTCTTCTACGAGTTGGATCAACTCCTTAATATAGTCCAACTTAGCTCCAGCCCATATAACTAGTTTCATCCCATTAATGAAGTCATGCTCCTTTTCTTTATTGAGGCCCATGTCACTTATGACTTGATTAATTTTTAACTCAATTGGGCTGTAATTCCTTGGGCTTGCTTAACTAAAATTCCTTGATATTCTTCCAATTGGGACTGGCCTAATTCTTTCCTTTGCCCATTACCCCATCTCTCAAACCCTTCTATCGTCTTCTCTAGCAGTTCATCCTCTACGATTTGAGCAAACACTGTAAAGTTCTCTTCTCTTTCCCACCAGTAAATCCTCACTGGATGCACCATCTCGTGCTAGAAAAAATCTTTCCAACAACCTTTCCCTCAATTCACTCCAATTTTGTATGGGTTGAAGTTGATTTTCCCCTTCAAACTATGCCCATTCCTCGTCCATGAAGTAAGCCGTTGCCTCTTCCACGTTCTCCTCTTTGGTCATCGGATTCACTGCAAAATATTGCTCCGCTTGGATTAGCCACTCGCTGAGGTTGCTGCCAGCGAAGTTTTACATTTTTAGACCTCATTCCTCATCCTTGTTTTTTAGTGCAATTTTGATCTCCGACAATTTATCCTTCTGTTGGTAAGATTTACTAATTTTGTTGAATTCTTTATGCATCTTTTACTAAATTTCAAAAATCCGATCCATGCTTTTCTTCATCTCTTTGCTGAAATCTGTAGCCATATACCCCAGAGTCGTTGCTCTGATACCAATTTAATAGGAACCTGAGTATTGCTGTTGCCACTGGATTTCAACGAAGAAGAATGAAGCTATAAACTGAAGGAATAAATACTTGGACGATAGATTTGTTTCAATGAACTAAAATCAAAGATAACTACAAAGCTTTTGAGAGGCTTTGTTTTCTCTTACTTGAACCACTTCCAAAACATGAATGAATATGAATCCCCACACTTGCCCCATTTATTGACACTCTATTACCCTTTTTAACCTCATCTAACTAATTTGGAATATTCTAGAATAATTGGAGATCTATCAGTATTTGATTATTTGTTTCTAAGAAAAAAGAATTAAGCCTCTGTCAGGTAAACTTGTTTATGCATAAATAACACATTTCCTCGAAGCACTTTTTAACCAAACACATTTTCTTAAACCACTTTTCAATCACATATTTTATCACGAAAAAATCATATTCTTTTTTTTTTTTTTTTAAAAAAACACTTTTACCAAACAGAAGCTAAGTGCTTTAGGTTGTTACAATTCATCTTCCATGTAAGAACTTGACCTTTATGTCCAAGTCGTTATGTACTATCCGCCCAAAGAATCTGAGCTCATCTTATTACTCATGATTTTTTTTTTTTGTGTCTGTCTCCAAGATTGAACACAATATCTATGCCTTATGAGAGATTTAAGTTAAATCTTTGTTCCAATTGGATGACTTGTCTAATTGGTACCAGGATTCAACTTAAATCTATTAAGTTCGTGAGTAGTAAGATGGACTAAAGTTTTCCTAGAGCGGACAAGTTTGAGTATAGATGATGTGTCGTTACAAAAAACGCACATTTTTTTATCCGGCCTCTGTGCCCAAACCATTAGAACTTACGTTTCTTTGCTTTGGAAGAACCTTATATTTCTATTGCGTTCCCAAGGATTCGAACACGCCCATGCCCTTTAACCATTCAAAATTTCATCTTCCTCGAAATTACGAAGAAGAATAGAAATAAATATGTACATGTGAGTGCAGAGGGTGTGAGTTCTCTAACAAACATAGACACGTGCACATGTAATTTTTCATTGATTTGCATTTGAGGATTTATTCTTTGGATCTAGGAATTCATGCAGAATCATACCCCCCCTCCCCCCCGTCCCACAAAGATAGTCCATTATTCATTTTTCATCCGCCCCAAAAAGATAGCCCGCTTTTTTTTTTTTTTAAGAGTGAAGTTAATATTTCATGTCCCATTTTACCCTTATTTAATGTGGTTTTATTTGTCTAAATGAATTTATGCTCTTTCAATTTTGTGGGAAATTACAAAATTTATTAAGGGTATATTAGGAAAAGGGATTGTAAAACTTATTTTTCCAACAACATTAATTGACATTTTTTAATTTGTGTGAAAATGGGTAAGGTACTATTATGGGACAGAGGGAGTACAAAATAAATGTTATTACCCTGTGATCCAAATTATATCTCCCTTCTTGAAATTTGGAAGAAAAACAGGGATACATGGGTACATGCGATGGGAATCCCAGCATGCAAGGGTACGTGCAATGTAAATCTATGAAGGCGGTGCGTATTTGAGACAAAAAAAAAATTGTTCTATTTGGTTTTTAGGGAAAATAGGCAATCCGAAATGGGAATTCTCAAGTAACATTAAGTAATAGCGCAGATACCCAATTACCCACGTATAATTTTATATAAGCCTGAGTCGTTAAAAATTGAAATTACGATCTTAGAAAAAATCTTAGGAATTGAGTTTTCAGTAGTCTTAGTCATGATTCTGCACTGTTATACATCTTGAAAAGAAATTCTTATGTATTCCTATTTTTACAAATTTATACCTCGTCAGATGTTGTACAGAGTTATATACAAGTACCTAAAAGAGGGATGTTGCGGAAATCTAATATTTTTTTAACTCTTAATGTAGTATCGATCAAATATCACCTTAAAATGAACAATCTACTACCAAGTCTTTATAGAAAATAGACATTAACTTTTTAATGTGTACCCTTTATGATACTGTCTAGATTTTTATAGATCGCAATACTAGTACAAACCCAATTAGTGGTTTATAGCTTTGCCCGGCTTTGGAGTTCAGCATCTTTAGGACCTCTTGGCGACCTGTTTATAATCTCACTGATATATGTTTCGACTAATTAAGAAATTTCTTATGTTTACTTCAATGCCATTGTTACTTATTGGATTGAGAATAAGCAGTATCTAAATGATTCTATTGAAACTATAAATATACACCCTTAATTCATGTTCGACTGATCCATTCGCAAACTGCTAATGAAACCCAGGCGAATGCTGGACTGGATTGTTAGAATTAGCAAGTAGAACTAATTATTTCTTCACCACTTTTTTATTTTTATTTATGGTTTTTGGGTCAATTTCCTATTTTTGATCCCTTGCCGTTCTCTTGTAGATAATGCCATTGTGATTTCAAGCATGTTTTTTGTTTGCTTTGCAGAGTACTTAAACGGGGAGGACGATTTCTCTGCCTTGAACTGAGCCATGTGGAACTCCCAGTGTTTAAAGAGTTGTAAGTATTGTCAACAACTAGCTCTTTTTATGCACCACATGTACACTTTTGAACAACTCATCTTGTTTCAGTTACTGTGGGCACTCAAATTGAGTTTCATTTGTATGAACATAGATATGTGAAGTTGTTTGTTAGTTGATGCACATAAAATTGCTTAAATTTTATTTTTTCCATTGGTTTTTAAATAATTCTTAGATTACTTTAGTAAGAAACTCCTCAAATATCACTTCATTCTTTGCAGTTTTCATGCATCTTTAGCCATCCTTTGACTTTCTTTGTGTTGGTATAATGTGCTAAATCTTCCTCTCTTCAGGTATGATTATTACTCATTCTCGGTTATTCCAGCCATAGGAGAGCTAGTTGCAGGTGATCGAGAATCTTATCAATATCTGGTTGAGAGCATTCGTCGTTTTCCCTCACAGGTAAAATGCTTGAAATGATCTCAATATCAGCCAGAGTCTATTGGGGGGATTGAAATTAATTCATGCATACTTTTGTATTTCAATTGTTGCATATCTGAAACTTGAGAGCCCAAAAAACAAAACCTACTGAAATCTCGTAAATTCGCACTCTTATATTATGCTTGATATTGCCTCTCTTATGTTTTTCTTTTATGGTTTGAGAGGTGGTAGTCAGGGGCCTGTGCCCATTTTACTCACTTGGAAAATTCAGAGGGAGGAGAAGGGAGGGAGGGAGGGGGAGAGAGAGAGAGAGAGAGAGAGATGTGTGTGCTCTCTCTAGTACATAACCTTCTTTGTTCTATCTGCATCTATATCTAGTTCTTTTATTTTCAACTCGTTTTGTCATCTTGCGCAAGTGGGTGATGTGAACTGGCGTATCTATTACGAAGTATATGCCTAAAAAAAAATCAGTGTCTAGAATGGTGGAGTAGCCTGAACTATTTAGTGATGGCGCTCTGATTATACCAACATTATCTCACACTGACACTTCGTGGTCTTGATCAAAGCATAAAATCTAATGTATGTATGGACATTTATCTGTGATAGTTTTTCTAAATTTACTATTATGTAAGTGAACACGTTATGATTATATGATAGTATTTAGCCCTTGTTTGGTTTGTATAAAAATTAGTTTTTGTAGATTTTGATAGAAGCCGATGAACTGTGTGGTTGAAAAGTTGATAAAATTTGTGGATCCTATGATGAAAATGAGTTTCAAGAAATGGGGACCAAACATGGGCTTAGTGACGTTTGGATTGTTGAGATTAGTTCTTGATTTTACCCATACTTCTAATAGTAAAATATTTTTCTTTTTTATGTAGGAGAAATTTGCCTCGATGATTGCAGAAGCCGGGTTTCAAAAAGTTGAGTATGAAAATCTTGTTGGAGGTGTTGTTGCCATCCATTCTGGGGTGAAGTTTTAGGATTACGTTCTTTCTTGCCACTTCTTTATTTTTTCATTTTTTTTCCGGATAGCTCAAGTTAGTTATCAGTAGGCTAAAAATCCCAGCATTTTGAGAATGTTTTCATGTCTTCATTTAGTCTACAATAAAATAAAGACTGGTTCTGGATGGCCCTTTTGTAACTTGAAGAAAGTTATTCGAAGTCATTTCAGTAGAAGGAACGTTACTTAATAAATGATAAAGCGAATGCTGGACTTGATTGGATCATGCTTGAATGATCACAGAAACATTTTTTTTTTTTTTTTAAAACAATTATCAAGTTTCATTATTTTAAAGCCCTATTTTGTTGTATGCTTCGATTAATAGAGCTCTTTACAGTTCTTGAGGTATGTATTTGTTGTTTAGATATATATATATATATATATATATATAGTGATCGTTGACGAGTGATTCAATCGTCTTAAAATGATATATTGAAGGAGCCGAGAAATTTTCAAATGAGCTCATTCGTGCCCCGTTAAAAAATTATCAAGTACTACCTCCGTCCCACAAAAATAGGCATGTTCCCATTTTTACACAGATTAAAAAATGGTAGTTAATATATAGATGAAATAATAAATTTATCTATACTTTTTCAAATATATTCTTATGTTAATTTCAAAGACTCATTAATTCATTCAAACTATATGTCATTAAATTGATATTGAAATTAATTATCAAGGTACAATAATTAGGGGTATATGAGGAAATGAAAAATTAAATACATGCTCATTATAGTAAGTGATTTATCTTTGTGGGACGGACGAAAAATAGTATACAAGTCTATCTTTATGGGACGGATGTAGTATTAGTTTTAAAGATAACACTCCATTCCTAACTTTTACAGTTCATTCCCAATTAACGAAGTTTGGGGATCCAAAAAATTTGGCAGCGCAGAGATCGCATGTTTGAATTCTCACAAATTTAAATTTGTTTGACACTTTCTCAGTTCAGTGAGTGATACTCATTCTGGCCATTTTGGGAGTATAACTTGCGATCTACATTCTCCACCAATATTCATGACAGGGGTGGTGAGAGTGCCTAAGGTTAGGGGTGAACAAAAAATTGGAATCGAGAGAATCAAACCGAAAAATAATTGATAACCAAATTGAAATTGAAATTGTTCGGTTCTTGTTATTAAAGGAACCGAATCGAAATCGAAATCGAACTAACAAACATCCACCCATACCTAAAGGTTGGCGTTAAATTTTTTTATACTCCCTCCATCCCAATTATATATGTTGCCTTTTTTTTCTCTTATACCAATTGAAAAGATTTATTTTTTATTTGGAAATATTTATTTTGAGTTTATAGATTATTTTATACTCCACCAGTATTAATTATATAGGCTGATTTAACTTACTCTATCTCTATTTGCCCTTTTTTTTTATTGAAATTTTATTTACAAAACTTACTTTTTCAATAAAATTAAATATATTTTCTTAATATATATGAAAAGTTAAATCAGCCTATATAATTGAGACGGATGGAATATAAAATAATGTATAAACCATTAAAAATTAGAATCGAGAATGGAACTGAAGAAGCAAGCCTAATCCGCCTTCTATCTCTATTGCTAAAAATACTTGAGTTAAGAAATAAATAAAAACTATCTTATCTTATCTTATCTTATAAATACTCACTTTCAAGTCACACAAATTCGACCAAAGGAATATAATCTTTTTTAGGAGTATAAAATTGAACATTTTCATACTTCTATTTCTCATACATGTACTAAGTTATTTAAGTGGATGTTCTAGAAGCAAGCATTTAAAAGGCCGTCCCTTCTTGTTGGTTCGGTGTGAACTTTGCGTTAGACCTGTTTAGAAATGCAAATAGTGTAGAGTTGACTGATTGACTCTTCACGATGTAATATATATATAATCATTTCAAAATTTAAATCTTACATTTTTTACTTTATAACAAATAAAAAAATAAATGTTCGTTTCTAGGTGTAGCATGAATTGAGATCTGTTAACCCAATTTAGCTATTTATTTGTTTGTTTGTTTGTTTGTTTTTTTTTTTTTTAACATATCAACATATATTGTTAGCAAATGAGGAGATGTCATTTGAATCGTATGTTACTTATTGTATTGGCATTTGCTAACAAAAGCGATGTGTTGGGGATCAAAAACTTAGCATTTGTTTGGTAAATCGTTTATAAACGATTACTTATAAATATTATTTATAAATAGCGATGTGACAATACTTTATTGGTCAGTTTTTCTTAAAAGTAAAAAAAGATGGATGGAAATATTTGACCAGCTAAATTTTTGACTTTTCAAAAAGATTGTCCAATAAAATTATGAAATGTTCACACGTGATCGTTTATAAAAAAAAATTTATAAACAAATTTTACCAAACAGAGGCCAATAAATGAATAGCTAATCAAGTATAGCTTAACAATTAGCAAATCACAACTTGCTTGGCCATATTTGGGGCTCACTTTTCTTGAAGGTCATTTTTGTGTGAATATCGCAAGTGTATGATATCGTGAACAAGTAGTAAAGTGAATTTTTTGAGTCTGAAATGTCGATCCCACGAGGATTAATTTACTTATTATTAGCCCTGATTAATTAGTTTCTAAACTACAAATAAATATCAAGATTGTGATTTTTGAGTTTTTTTTAAAAAATTGAAAGCAATGCAATGCGAAAATAAACAAATAAAGCAATTGAAATGATTTGGTTTTTGTTTTTTCTTATGAATGGAAAATGTTGGGACTCACGATTGTAATTTTGTTATCCTATTCAATTTCTCTTCTCATGTAATATTTCGAAAGTAGTGTTTAATCGAATTCACGATTTTATCCAAAACTCCCCTCTCGAGTTTAAATTGGTTCTATCTAGATAGGTCAACCACACTTCTCTATGATGGTCAGAATAAGCCCTAAATAGATATATTCAATGACAAGAATTCAAAACGACAACCACAACTATGTATCTCTACTCTTTTGTCAATTGACGAATTTTATTACTCGGTCTAGGTGTTAACTCACCTCTCAGATTATGAAAACAACTCACAAATCATCAAATTGATGATCAAGTAATTCATGCATTAAAACACAATAATAAAATCAATACATTCAACAATTTCTCCAAAACTAGAGAATTGAAATTGAATATTCAAACAAAATCACATCGTTCGTCCCAACGAATTATTTAGCTACTCATGCTAAAATCTAAAACAATAAAATAAAAAATAAAAAAATTAAACATGTCTAATAATTAACAAGAGAGAGTTGAGAATCTCGCACCAAGAAAATCACTACAAGTTTGAGATATATGGAACCCTTGATTTTGTCCATTCTTTGCCTCTTGTCTTTTGCCCCCTCTATTATGAATTGCAGAACCCTAATAATGTCATCTTTAGGTCTTAATATATAGGGGGAATAAGTTCACCACGAAATTTTCAAGTTGGGCCCATAAGAAATAGGAAAGAAAAACGTGGTCTAACTACGGTAAACAGGAAAAGAGAGACCGTGGTTGCCCTATTTTGACTTTTGCCGCGTTATTGCATGTCTGGTCCTCCAAGTTTCTGAAATCTTCAATTTAGTCTTCATACTTCCCCTTTTATTTCAATTGAGTCCTTCCAAAATTACAACTCAGGTCCTCCATCTTTCCGTCATTTACAAATTGGTCCACATACTTTCATTTGTTGTATGATTTAGCTTTTTTTTTTTCTCCTCATTTTGCATCCAAACTCATTCCAATTCGAGTTATTCCTGAAACAATTAAAATAAATACACAATTTAACAATATCATATTCTAAAATACTCACATTAGTACAAATTTAAGGCTAAAAATAAGTGAAAAATAGCACTTTTCAGTCATACCTTATATACAAGGTTTTTGAAAGAAATGATTTCAAATCAAAGAAACGTTGTGTTTTGTTTCAAAAACCAGGCTTTAAGTAAAAAATAAATAATTAAATGTATTTTATTATTTAAATAGGTAATAAAATAGGTTAAGGTCACAATTATATACAATTTATGGTCACAATCACATAGGTCAAAAAATTATTAAATTAATTAGTCATGATTTATTTCTCGATCAAATCACGAATTATAATTATTTCTAGGTCACAAATCATAAATTTTATCAGTCACAACTTATTTTCCGATCACAATTTTAAAGTTCATAGGTTACAACTTATTTTACGATCTCAAATTTTAATTTAATTGATCACAACTTAAAAATTTGTTAAGTTACAATTACAAATTACTCACAATCTCAAATATTTTTAGATTATATATTATTTACTAGTCACAAATTACAAATTTATTGGTCACAATCAATTAATCAAATCTCAACTTATTTTACGATCACAAATTTATGTTAGTCTAATTTACTTTTAATAATATTATTATAAATCTGATTTCTGTATAAATACTGTAATTTTCAAATCTTATGTTAGAATTAGGTAGTTAAAAAATATGCTTAGATGTAATTTCCTCAATTGCAAATCATGCTACACATGGATCACAAGAGAGCTGGGCAAGGTGGGGATGATCCTCTTCATTCCCCACTCCGTCAAGGATTTCGAGGGAGGCGAAGATTTAACCCTGACCATGGACGAGGCATATCCTGCGGTTTACCTCTTGAACCAAGGGCCCAGGGCAAGGTCGGTTCAGGCCCCTAAGGTTGGGGTTCAACCTTTTTTTCGAGGGAGGCGAAGATTTAAATATCTTAATGTATAGTCTAGTTTACTTTATTATATATTCAAATTATTTTTAGGAAAAATTGCACTCATGAGTTCAAACTTTTTTTTTTTTTTTTTGAGAGACTTTATTCAAACATTCACTTCGTGCTAACCACAATCTTAAACCTTTAAAATAATCGCTCTAGAATTTGACTGTCAGTTGGCCATAAAAATTAATTTTAATTAAATATAAGAGCGATAAAATAATAATTTTGTAATTTTAATATATAAAATAAAAACTAAGTTAAAAACAGAAAAAGAAATCGAAAAAACGTTCATCTTCTTTACAAACTAGTTCCACACCCGTGCGATGCACGAAAATATTAAGTTGACAAAGATATAATTTTTTGAAACAGAACAATGAAAAAAATCAGCAAATACTAACAAAAGTCGGTACCAATATAAATAATAATAAGTATTATGTTATAAAGATTATTAAAAATTTTAAAAAATCTCTTTATACAAAATATTTTGTGAGATGCTTTGTTACAAATAATATTTTAGCAACAATTCAGGACTTGAATTGTTGTAATCGAAGTCGGTAAATTTTGCAATTATAGTTTTGTTGATAGTAAATAAGGATTAATATAATTGAAGACCAAAGCAAGTGAAAGAAATTGGTAATGTGGGAAACAATATTAAATGAATCTATCACCAAAAGCTCATTTTATAAAATAAGTTGTAATGTACAATAAAAATTTCATAATCTCGAATCACTTAACACTTCGTTTGGTAGCTATGGGGCACATGTTTTTTTTTTTTTTTTTTGTGATTTTTGAGTTTTCTGGGTGAAATGTGTGGTTAAAAATTAGAAAAAGAAAATATGTGTGACTAAAAAGTATTTGGAAAATTGTTTTAAAAAAAAATTGGTTATAATATGGGTTAAAACCCGTAAAACCACTCTCTCAAGGGATGTTGGATTCATAGGCTTCATCTCTTTTCCACAAATGATCATATGTTCAATTTCAAGAAACAGAGACTTCTCAAAAAAAAAAAAAAAAAATCATATGCCCAGCTAACTTTTTATTGCAATCACATGATCCTATTTTCAACTTTTCTTTTTCTCCATAACTTCTCCCATTTCACGTGACAACCATAAAATTAACATTAATTGTGATTAATTATCTTTAAATGTTTGGTGGGTTTTAATCTAAATTAAAAACTTTTATTTATAATCACAAGTCACAAAACTGCCCCTGTTCTACCTGCAATAAAAATGAAGCACCAACAGAGAACCAGAGTTCTATACAATAACATCAGAAGTAGAAAAAGAACATACATGAAAACTCATTGAAGGTGCAAAAAGAAGAGGATAAAAGAAGATAAGTACCCAGGAAAATCATAGGATCCTCAGCTTACTAATCACATTTCATGTGTCAACCATAATTTTTTTATTCCTTTATAAAACCACTCCATTAGTTGTTGTTGTGAACAGAAGATCTTTATTATTTCCTTTGCAGCTTTCATCAAGCTTTGTTAAAGAAGCTAAGTACTAATTGCCTTGTAATGCAAAACCATCATGAAAGCGGGTTTTCATTTTCATGGTAATGCGTGATGAAATTTTGTAATTTGATTTTCAGTTTTAAACATGAAGTCTCCTTTTGTTGATGACTGTTGTCGTGGGTTACCACATGTCCAACCTCTAGGCTATAATTTCATTTAAATGCTAATTTTTTTTTTTTTTACGCATTTGTCCTAAGAAAACAAAAAGGAATAATTGTGATGTACTGTATAATTTTGGTATTTTAGACTCTGTTAGTGACTAAAACCGCCAC
This sequence comes from Ligustrum vulgare, assembly GCA_963555705.1. Taxonomy (NCBI): domain Eukaryota; kingdom Viridiplantae; phylum Streptophyta; class Magnoliopsida; order Lamiales; family Oleaceae; genus Ligustrum; species Ligustrum vulgare. The sequence goes on from OY743176.1 coordinate 23,983,871, forward strand.
TCTTGGTGGTTCTCTTAAGCTTGCATCCGAAGTCATTTGGCCACTTGATGGTGTGTTAAAGAGAACTGTGCCAAAAGCCCACACCTAAGTTGCTTCAAAATATAGTAATCATGCAACACTTATGAGACTTACAAAATTCGACTTACCTTGTCAACCAAAGGCCGCAGCTTTTGTGATCATGCCGGAATGTCAACAGGTGCATAGACTGCAAGCGACCCTGCCTCATCTATACATGTCTCCTGGAGTATAAGCATACTACTCTATTTCGCATTTGTCGCATGCAAAATTAAAAATCAGTCCTTCAACTTTTCACATATTTATATGAATTTACTACAGTATGTTTTTTTTTTATATATATATATATATAAAGCCAATGTTGAGACAATGAAACTAAGTCAACCAGACTTACATTTGCTCTAAGGAGCCACCGTGGCATCGTTGGGTATCCTCCGGGCAGATTTCGAATTGGGCTCAACCGGAGCAGTCTTTTATGTCTCACCAACATTCAATCCATAGAGCAAACCAGCCATGAATTTATTTTTAAAAGACTCAAAATTAATCAAAGAAGTATTTATACGGCCGATGAAATCAACGAAGCCTTGGCTATTAAAATCTTGATGAAGAAAAAGAAGAGGGAATAAAATAAACCAACGCAAGATAAGAAATTCTGAAGGGGGCCTTGAAAAATGAATCAAAAAGTTTCAATAAATAACAATTCACAGGCTTTAGGTGGCCATCAAAATGCCCGTAAGAAAGAGAGGCAACACAATTGAAACGTGCATAAATTCAAGCAAACAGAACTGCCATTGCGTCTTATATGAGAAATCCTATAAAGTGAAGAAGAACTATCACATTTGCAAGATCAAAGAACTTTCTTATAGGACATAAACATGAATCCTAAAATCTTGATATTAGAGCAATTGGTTTTGGTTAAGAAATTAGACCTGTATAGTGGCATGAGAGTTTTTCACAATACAAAAGCAAAACTAATTATAAATAGTTGAACTACATATTTAGAAGTCGGCAAGCATGAATATTTAACATCAGAATGCAGCTCACATCCACCAGGCAAGATTCAGAATTGTGAAAATGTTTGATTCGATTTTCTTGTTGGCTAACGGTTATGTTCTGCACCATGGCTCGATGAATCTACTGTCTGTCAACTTCAGGCTGATGGGAGTAGTCCGTCCTACTCATGTAAACGTGGTTAAATTCGCTATAGAATCCATTGAAGCAATTAAACAAATACATGATGTGCAGAAATTCCACAAAACATGACAATTGAATGTTAAAGTAGAATATTTAGGTGTACTCTGCAACAACAAAAGCAAAATCAAGATCCATCATTCATGACTTCTATTACCTCGGCGTCAATAAACGCTTTCAATCTTCAAATAAGAAATTCATACAAAGAATTATAATACCCAGATAAACCATAATCATCAAAAACCAAAATTAAACAATATCCAGATCAGATCAAGGACAAAATAAAAATATAGTAATCATCAATAACCTTGGAAAAGAAGAGGGTTTTGCTTATCAAAAGAGTATGATTACACAACAGAGAACGATCCGTGGAATCGCCCAAAAAAATTCACAAACATATTACCATCAAGTAAATCAGCACGCTTCCCGGTACAAGAAGTGGAAGAGGAGACCAAATTCCTCCAGAGATAACTTCTGCTTGCCATGTTCGCAAACGTCCTTATTTCTCCACACACCTTGGAGGAAATGGTTAAGGCATTAGGGGATTCAATTTCTTTGTTGGTTCAAGAACCCATATTTGAGCGCAAAGAGGTGATTGAAAATGAAAGCTGTCACTTGCCTTTGCTTCTTTGTTTGTATGATATTCGTTGTCATCTGGCATCTAGGACGTGTGAGAAGAATGGGAAAAACCAATTTTTTGACCGGGTCTGGAGTAATCGTGCATGTTCAATTTTAACTGTTCATCCACCAATTTTAAAACTCCCAGTTAATAACTTCCAGATAACTGCAAGCCAATAAAAAAAAGTATAATTCCAGATTCCATTTAAAATTAAAGATTCTTTTCAAAATTAAGAATCTAGTCAAAATCACTGTTGTCTTAATATATATATATATATAGATTGGACCTCCGCCAACCGTCGCTGCAAGAATTGTTCATCTTCTTCATTCGCTGGACCTCCGTTAACCGTCACTGCCTCCCGCCGTAAAAAATATCGCGCCATCATCAGGAGCAGCGCCTTGACCTTGTGAACACAACTACTTTGGTAGTTTGTTCAAATTTATCTCCGATTAGCCTAAATCTAAAATTTTAGTTTCGGTTGGATCTTCTTCTCCGCCAAAATTAGAAAAATCAAACCATTGGTGATTTGAGTATGATAATTTTTCTGATTTTATTTGCTACTATTCGGGAAACTGCGAATCCAGCAATGGACAAATCTGAGAGCTAGAGAAAGAGTTGTCAGCAATTTTGAGAACGAATTCTCTCTTGCCCTCGTTCACACTTCATGCTCCCAAGGTTCCAGTATCCATTTCCGCCACCAATTCTCATTCATAAAGTCTAAAACCCACAATTAGGAATATCCATTACATGATATACCCCTACAAGTACGAGGGTTTCAACTCACCACAGGCTTAAAAATCTCAACATATTGTCGTGTAAAAGCAAATATATTCTGGTTTCTACTCACCTTGATGCATTCAAGATGAAGAAGGGATTGAAGCGAAGCGTAAAGGTTAGTCATTTCTTGTCCTGGCGGGTTTTCAAGGATTTTCTCTTGCTGGATAAATTTAGTTCTGATCAAAGATCACTTCATTGTTTTGTTGGAACTGATGAGTGAGACTGACAGTGACAAATCCTGGACCATAATTGAGTTAGGGCGATCTTTAACCGTTGATCGAAGATCATAACGATGACAATAGCAAGAATGTTTATCAATATGTAATTAAAAAATATTAAAAATTCTCCAACTAAACATATAAATGAAATAAAACCTAATTATCAAGTAATATGAAAATATAGTCCACTACAAAGCCAAAATAGTAGGAAAATATATAATATAAGTATATAAACCAACCTTACTTCATCATATGCACATTTACTAATGAAATTGGCATATAAATCACGTAATCGATTCACACTTCACGTCACCATATTGTAGACCAATCGATATTATCAAATAAGAAATCACAATTTGAAAATCATGAATCTTAGAAACTTAGAAAGACAAACAGTAACTCAAGAATCTTAAGAATAATTGCAAGTGGAATTTGGGGCTCACAAATACCATTCACCAATTACCAATAATTGCTTTTTTAAAAATGTATTGAAAGCTAAAAACATAAAGGGAAATTTGGGTCTTGATCAGAAAAATTAAATCAAGTTAAACAAAAAAATTTAGTATACCTAGAGCTAAAGAAACAATTTGCTAACGTGGTGTGCGCAGGTGAGGCGTGACTGAGGAGTCAGATTATTATTAGGGGACTGCCGACGAGGGGTAGCAGTGAAGTTATGGACGGAGTATTATTTCATAATCCAATATCGTAGCACAGGAGAATTAGGCTTGAAGAAGCGTGCTTTATGATAAGGGACGTGAGAGCATTCATATCTGGGCAGTCCAGTGGGACGGGTAGAGCTAGCGTTTAGTTCCTCTTCTTAGCAACAAGCAACCACCCTACCACTTAGAAAGACGGTGACGAAAAAGTTGTCACAAATCAACCCTACTTCCTAGGTCGGTCATACTTCGCTTCTTTGAGACCGTTTGCACCACTCTCAAAGGAGATGGCACGCGCTCACAGATTATTATCTATGCATAAAGAAGAGAATGAAGAAGTTGAAATGGATTTGGATTTGGAATTGCGTTCATTAGGTTAGGGCTTAGCTATTATTAGGCTTAAAGGTTTGGGCTTACAACATATTGGAATAATTAGACCCTACACTAGTTTCACCCACCTAATTTAGAAAAATATCAACTTTTCAAAGTAATTAGAAAAATAAGGTACATTATTGATTTCTCTTTCCCCTCTCAAATCTCTCAATGCAAACCGTATCTTTTCTCTCTCTTCATTAACTCCCTCTCTCTTCTCTCCCCATTTCCTTTCTATCTCATTTAATCTCTAAAAATCAGTCAAATCACAAAGCACAGGAATTTTTCTCTCATCTCTTGCAATTCTAATTCATTCACAAAATCTCTCTCTCATCAAATCACAAAATATCAACCTTTTTTTTAAAAAAAAAATTTAACTGGTGAAAAATGAGTTTTACTGGATTAAAGTGCTAGATCAACACTCGACATAGGAACGAATTTTTTTCATAAATCGCGAGTTATCGTTCTTCCAATTTTAAAGAAAGCATAGTCTTGGAAATCTGGGTAAAGGTTGATTTTTTTGGTGATGGAGTCTCTTTTCATCTACCTAGACTCTAGCTCCTACTTCTTATTTCTACTTCAGCGTGGCCCTTTTTTCTACACAAAGTTTGGATAAAGAGGCATGTCTTAGATGCAATGGATTTGGATGATGATATAAGGGAGGAGTTTGTATCCATCCCAGTTCTGAATTTTTTAAATATTGCAGTATAATGTTGCCACTTTCATTTCACTTGCAAATGCTGGATTTTTTTGGATGGTTGTTTTTGTTGACTAGCTTTGTTAGTCATACTTGTATTCTCCATCGGCTTTGTTGGTAGTTTTGTATCTTCTTTTGATCAATACATTTACATTTCGAAAAAAAAAAATCAACTTTTCTACAATCGGGAAGAACCAAGAATTGGTTTGGTTAATTAAATTATAGGTGCATCATGTCCGGAATTACAAAAAAATTACACATTACACAACTATAATACGTAGCAAACTTTGATTACATACCCATTACTTTACATTACATGACAGTAATTTGGTAACTGTAACACAGTATTTGGTACAAAAGAAATTTAGTTTTAAGTCAAGACATTACAAAAGAAATTTAGTTTACATTACATTACAGATTTACAGGTGTATCTTGGTGAAAAGAGCCAAGAGTTGGTTTGATTCATGAGATTACATGTGGATCATGTTTGGAATTTACAATAACAATATACAATATTAAAATACTGTAATACGTAGCAAACTTTGAATACAAAGCCATTGCATTACATTACACGTCTGAATATCGATAACTATTATACAATGACTGTAATGTGTAACATTACATGATTGTGTTGCTATTTTCTTTAGCCTTTACAATGTAATTACATAACATTACGAATCATTACAGGTATAAATTAATCGAACATTACCTTACATTACTAGAGATGACAAAAAAATTTGATTCGATCCGATTCAAAAAAATGTCGATCCGCGGATCAGCGGAGCGGATCTAGGCACGGCGGGTCAATGGATCGGGCCGGATCAGGACCGATCCGCCCCTGTTAATTAAAAAAAAATAAAAATTAGTAAAAAAAATAATTTTTTTTAAATTTTTAAAAAAAAGATTTAGTTTAAATTATATATAAAAAATTAAAAAAATTAAAAAAAAGTCGTTGTGGATCGGTCCGCGGATCGAGAGGCCGATCCGCCCCGACCTGACCCGAAAAATGGCGGATCGCAGGGCTGATCTAGATCTGCTGAAATAATTTCGGGACTGGACGGGCCCGATCCGCCCCGTTGCAAACACTATACATTACGGGTCATTACATGTATAAAATAGTCGAACATTACATTACATTAGATTGCATTACATTACAAAGTGCTTATTTTAAATTCTTGAATAATTAAAATAATAGGTAACGTCCTATTATTTAGGAAGAAACCGTGTGTGGAGTTTGTTTGTTTGTTTGTTTTTTTTTTTTTTTAAAGAAGATTAGAAAGTGCATATTTTGAATTCCAAAATAAGAGTATCTCCATGCACTCCGTCAATTGGGGCTGACGTGGTAATGAAATAGATGGAGGTCAAAAGAATGTTGATAAATTGATGGAGTCAACTAAAATTTGCTCTCCAATGGTGATGTCGACTTTTCAAAAATATTAATTATGTGATATTTTTCTCAATTTTAAATTAATAACTGATTTAAACAATTGTCTAACGTATTCCTATCCTCAATTAATTTTTCATGCCAACATCTCCTCCTTCGCTTGGAAAGTCGTAGGTGAGCTTTTATTTTATTATTATTATTATTTTTTTAAGAATTCGTAGGTGATCTTTTATAGGCATACATTTTATCCAATTTTTTAATGGGTAAATAGAGGACCGGATGAATGAATGTAGTTCTAATTTTCTATATGTTCATAGACTTGAATTTGTTTGATTGATTAGTTCTGAGATGTTATAAATTGTACGTGAAATAAATTAGTTAACTGAATTCTTGGAGAATTGAATTAATTGTGCAGAATTGCCCTGTAACGATCCAAAATTTTGACGTCCTTTATTATCCATTATGATGTAATAAAACTGTTTTCTAATTTATGCAATTATTTTGGAATAAAAAGAAATAGAAACATGATTTAATAGAAGAAAAACGAAAATATTAAATAAAGAAAAGTTACGTAAAAAACGTATTTAAGTGTCCCTTTGTTCGAGACTTTTTCTAGCACTCTCGACTTCATTTGATTACATGTCATATATGTACGAGTAAGTTCTTGGAGTGAACTTCGAGAATATGAAAATGGTTTGTCATTCCGACCAACGGATAATCCTCGGTGAATTTTTAAAGTTAGCACGGTAAAAATGGTTAAACCGAATACAACTTTGAGTAACCAACTTTGGAAGGCCATAATTTTCTCTTCGGTTATCCGTTTCTTACACCGTAAATTGTACATTAAAGTACTCCGTGAGTAATTCGAAACAGTACCAAGAAACCAAGATTTCAAATCCGTTTGATGTCTTGAATTTGAGTCCAAAAATGACCCTGCAAACTGATTTTTTTGGAATATTGAAAAGCACGTGTCCTCCTTTCATCTTGACGACTCACCAACCTGATAGGGACACTTGTTGCCTTGCATGTTGTCAATCTTACAATTCCTACCTTACATGTTTTCACTTGGACACGTCCAACTTATTGCTTTATACCTCATGCTTGAATATGCCTATAAATTGGCTTGATATTTGAATGAATTTCACACACCAAACACTAAGCAAAACTCTTTAGTGATATGATGATTTTATTCCTCCAAAAAAATTATAGAATTTTAGGATCAAGACATGTTAATATAATAATATGATCTTGGTACCTTAATTAGAGCTCTACAGATCTAAAAAAAATGAAAAAGCCTTGAAGAAATCCCAGAAAATAAGTCCAAAATGTTGAAATTTCTGCAAGTGGTACCGATACATGCCTCTGCAGTATGTATCAATACATGTACAGTAAAAATCAGGATAGACAGCATGCATCAATACATGAGACAACAAGTATCAATGCAGGCTAAAGCATTCTCGGAGCTTTTTAAGTACTATCTAGGTGGGTGAAATATGTTTATTTGTCTACTTGATTACGTAATTTCGTTATAATTTCATATAATAGTTATGCTGTCATTAATCTTGTCGTGATATTATTATCTAATTATAGATTGCTCTAGACTTGACTTGATCTTAAGTTGACCTAACTTAAATATAGAGATCCGTCAGGAGTAGTTATCTTGAATGATATGAAATAAGATTTGGGTAGAAAAGTTGTATGCTCTGCAGTTGCACTTTCATGGTAAACCTCTGCATCAGAAACTATCTTTCGACCTGACTTAACTCGTCTATATACAACTCTAGAATATGTGAACTTGTCTTACTTGGATATTATCTTGATCTTGAATATGTAAGATTAACTTGTCTATGTGTAACTCATGAACATATGAACTTGTCTTGACTTAACTTGGTTTGGCTTGACTGGACTTGTACTTGATTACGTGACCTTAAATGCTACTTTGGGATACAATTAAAGTTTTTACATTGCATTAAAAGGATTTTTGTACTTTTCTTTATGCATTACATAGAAATGAACTTCTTGATATTACTGTGACTCTATCCCACTTGTCTTGATATACGTGCCATGGAGTCCAGTAATTGGATCACGATGTGGTTGCTCTTGATAATGAATTTCAGGGATCTCGACTTCCTACTTGAAACTCGTGGTACAGAAATCACGCTTATAAAAGAATTCGTGGAATAAACTACATGCTTGAACTCGGGGTTACATTCCCTCCTTGTGCGTTCTCGGGATAGTAGTTGATTTGTAATATGGGCTCTATTAAAAGTCACGCTCTCTTGAAAATACATACATTTGCATAAGTCTTGAAGATATGAGTTTGATTTGATTAGAATATATGAACTTGAATATATTATCTTGACTCGACTTGAATAAATGTCTTTCTTTGACTTGTCTTGATTATATTACATGAGTATATGAATTAATTGATTTAAATATGTAAGGCATGTATTAATGTTGATCTTAATTATATGAAGTTTGACTTGGCTAGAATATGTGAATTTGACTTGATTTGAATATATAAAATTGACTTGAATAGACTGGATATAACTTGAAATAGCTATAATCTAAAATGACTTGTCTCGAACTTGACTTGGGAGTAGACTTGATGAGGTTGACTTGTCTACCTGCAATAGCACATGTGCACCATAATCCACTCACTAGGCAAGTGTATGCTCATTCCACGACATATTTAATATTTCAGGTAATACTAGAAATGAAATAAAAGTTGTTGGCGTTGATCTTCAGAAGGAGAGACAGATAGTGCTTCGCTAGGTGACGACCTGTGAGATGTGGACTCACTGAATAAGGCCTTGTGCTTGAACTGCCAACCTCGATGTTTCATTATTGTTACTTTTTACCTAAAATATTTTAAAGTCAAGATCGTATATTAAATGTTTTATTGTTACTTTTTAAATGAATGAATTTTATTTTAAAATAAAGTAAATTTGAAATCCCAGTGATGTCATTTAGGTCACTGACTTATAAAAAGAATATAAAAATATTTCTGCAATATTTTTTGTAAGCCACGTGTTGGCATTGGAACTTGAAAATAAAAGAAAAATTCGGCCGTGCGCCACACGCCCACCCTTTATTTAGTATTAAAATAATTATTAAATAAAAATAAATGATGACTCATCGGGTTAGATGGAATGTCAATTTGTAGATGGAGCACTTGACATTGTCAATTTTTTTCCAGTCACGTCAACTTGACATGATAATTGACGGAGTGCATTTGAGAGACATTTTTAACTAATTCAGTCTATTTGCTGACTTGTTACTTCTTTTTCCCCAATTGATTGAGTACATTGGAGTTGCTCTAATAGGTAGCAGCCTCCTAAAAAAAGATTACCATAATTACATTACATTAGATTACATTATATTATATTATATTACAAAGTGCCTATTTTAAATTCCTGAATAATTAAAATAATAATAGGTAACAATCTATTATTTAGCAAGAAACCGTATGGTAAATTTTTTTAGGAAGATTGACATAATTACATTAGATTAGAAAGTGCCTATTTTAAATTCCTGGAAAATAGGTAACAACCTCCTAAAAAAGATTACCATAATTAATGACATTATTCAAATAATATATTCTCTCACATCAAATTTAGTATTTTTCTAAACTTTGGAAACAAAATTGTGTAATATTACGAATAATATGAAAAATAGGTATTTTTCAATTACAATACATTACAACCAGGTATTTGCTTAAATTTCCCTTACATATTAGGGCATAAAATTAAATTGAAAAAAAGAAAGAAATGGATAATTGTACAGATTACTTACTTTAGATGGCAAAATTGATTTTTACTACCCAAAAAAATGTGAAAAATACTTCACCATTACTAAAAGAAATTAAAAAAGTATCATAAGTATCAGATTATGATACTTATCGTGATTATGAAGTGTTTTTTTGTTTTTACGATTTTATTATAAGTAATTTTCAAATTTGATAAAATTCAAGTAAATTTCAATTTAATCCTTCAAAGTAGGATATTTATGTGGACATTCCAAAAAGAAAGAAAACTACCTCCCTTTGGCTTGTCATCTTCAACCTGTCTGCAAAATAAAAAAAGATGCAGTTGCCTTGGTAACTCAGTCTCAAGCTTCCGGCAAAGGGCGACTTCGACAGATCCATCAAGGGCGACCATTGGATCTCGTCGGATGCTGGATCCGCCACCGGGCTAATTCATCTATTTCTTGTATTATTTCAGTGGGAGTTTATAAACATGATTTAGCGGCGATTGTTTTTCTCATTGTTATTCATTAATTATTATAATTGTGCATTTTATGGAAAAAATGTTAGTTTATCATTTTATCCTTTAAAAAAATAGTCAAATTTTGTCAATTTTATTATTTCAGTCAACAATCAAATATCCATTTATCATTCTGGGATTATCGATTCAAATCATGATAAATTATACAAAATTGTAAATTTTGCCATTCGTCTCCTATGTTTTGACAAAGTAACAATTCTAACTGTAATTTCTTTTTAATGAAAATCCTTCTTTAGCTAGGGATGGCAATGGGCCGAGTCGAACCGGCTCGGCCCCTGGCTCAATATGCTCGGCTCGTCATTTGGATGAGTCGAGCAACGAGCTCGGTCTAAACGAGCCGAGCAGGTGCTCGGTTCGTGGCTCGTTTATTTAATTTTTTTTTTAAAAGTTAAGTTAACAAAAAATAATTAAATAATTTGAATATTAATTATATATTGTTTATAAAATTTTAATTAGTTGTGCAAATTTGTAACAAATAATTAATACTTATTAAGTATACCGCATAATAAGACTATAAGTGATGAATGTCAGTAAACATGTGAAGAATTAATATTTGGAAAGACAAAATATAATTGAGTAAATAAATTAAAATTTACAATTTTTAAAATTAAAACCCTCCTCCTTTTTATCCGGGTTTGGGACCAGCTACTAACTTGATTGAATATTTGAATTTAGTAGTGGCGGAGTTAAAATTGTACATGAACAACTTGTTACTTGTACAATTTTTGTTTTGAAATGAAATTTGTATTTTAAAGGAAGAAATTAAAAGTTTACAGTTACATATCATTTACCTGACTGCATACAATTTCGGCATACTTATTTTGTATGCAAAAATGAGCTTCTTGCCAATCTTTGACGCACATTAACGCTTCCAAAATATCTTCTTTGAGTCGGCTCCTGACTTCTGACAAAACTTTTTTGGTTGCACTAAAAGCAGATTCCTAAGCTACCGTGCTAACCGGAGGTGCTAGTAGATCTTTTACTATGGCCGAAACAATTGAATATCTCCGTTCGTTTGTTCGCCAATATTCTAGTAAATCAAATTCTAAAGAATTAGTACGCTCCATATTTCTATGGAAATCTTGTTGAAAATAAATTTGTAATTCTTCAGGTATTGAACCCGATTCGTTACTACTAGAAGACGCGATGTAAGAAGAATTTCCTTGTGTTCGAATCATTTCATCCATTAAATCTAATAATTCTGCTTCATCGACTTCAAGATACTAGTCACGTGATGGTGCAAGTTGTGTATGACTAACATTAGTTCCTAATCGTGTTGCATATACGGTATACATGCTTACTAACGTACTTTCTAAATTATTATAAGTTAGGTTAATCCAAAATCAACGAGCTATTGATTTTAGAAACAAGAAGTTTCGTACCCTTTAAGTTGTAACGCGGGTCCATTACGCATACTAAAGGAAATAACATAGATAAATCTTCCCAATATTTTCTAAATTTCATTTCCATGGCAATTATCATTTCTTGAAAAAATGTGTCATGTCTATATCTATAAAAAGTTCTTGCAATAACATAGAGACGTTCAAGAACTCTTGAACTAGTTGGGTAATATACTCCAGATAATATGTTGGTTGAATTGTAAAAAACTTGTCAAAAACTTTTTGACTTTGAAAGCAGCTTCCCAATCCGATTATATTAATAGAGGATCATCGTCATTCCTAAGTGTTCTACTGTTGTAATATTCGGTTATTATTTATTCATAACCTTCACATGATTTAAGTAATAAATATGTAGAGTTCCACCTGTACCCTACGTCGGTGATAAATTTCTTAGGATCTAAATCGTATTATAAACATATCTCTTCAAAGTATTATTTTCTACTCGATGATATAGTTATGTACACTAATGCATCTTTTATTCTATTTGCTCTTTAATATGCTTCATTCCATCTTGAACAATTAGATTTAAAATATGACAACTACATCTAACATTAAATAAAAAATCACCAAAGTCCGGATTAAGAATTCTACATAACTTATCCACTACAACCTTATTTACGCTAGCATTATCGAAAGTAAATAATCGAATTTTACTTTCAAAACCATATTCTCTAACAATTTGCAGTATAACATTAAATAAGTTGGATGCGTTATGGGGGAAATTCTATAATGCGATAATTTTTTTATGCATAACCCAAAGTGGATCGATGTAATGTACAGTTGCAGCAATATAACCTTTTTGTTAATTCCTTCCCAATGATCGGAAGTAAAAGAAATAACACCACCATATTTATTTAAATCGAGTTTTAATTGTTTCTTAGTTTTAATAAAATATGCTATAGTATCAGTACGCAGAGTGTTTCGAGTAATACCGACGTACTTGGGTTGAAGATACTGTTTGATATACATAACAAAATATTCGTTGTCCACTATGCTTAGTGGCAACTCCGCCCCTGCAACGAATTGAACCATGCCGATTCGATTCTCTTGTTCGGAATACACCCAATTTGTAAGTGTAGTAGATCCAACAGCAGAACCGCTAGCGGATGAACCAAATCGTAATTGACTTTGATTTGATTCAACAAACTCGTGTTTGGTAACACACTTGCTATAGTGACGATTGATGTGTGTAGTATCAATACCTTTTTTCTATGCCAATTGTTGTGCACAGTATTTGCACACTGCTTTGAACTCTTCCGGTGATGATTCAGTTTTTTTTTTCCAATGGAGATCAATTTGAAATGATCCAAACACTATGCAACTTTCTTTGTACGTTTTGCAGCTTTTCGCTTCTCTTTTGCGTCGGGAAGATCGGGATCATTTTCCAAGACTTCAACATCTACATCTTCTTCAATATCATCTAAATTGATTCGTTGATTAAGTGCAACTTCTTCAAGATTTTCGGGAATTGGAACATAGTTGAGATCGGCGAATTCATCGTTGAAGTGAGACTGAGTGGGAGATTGTGGTGTTGTTGAGTCATCCCGAAAACCAGGTGGACCATCGAACAATTCATTAACAAATTTTCGGCTGCTGGGATCCATTCTTTTGTAGTTGAAACTTGAAAATCTGAAATAAAAAAAATGAAATGTGTGGAGTGTAGTGTGGTGTGTAATTGTAGAATTTGAAATTTGTAGTGTAGTGTAGATAAAGACTTGATCACTTGAAGTGATAAGAAAACTGAAAATGAAATATGTGTATTGTATAAATAATAAGTGGTTAGAAAATAGAAATAAATTTGAGATATTGAATGAAATTGTAGACTTGTAGAGGTGGATTGAGAATTTGAGAGTATGTATAGTAATAGTATAGGAGAGTTGTCTTGAGAGATGAAGTGAAAATAAAGTTGATTTTAGGGGTATTTATAGGGGAAAAAAGAAAAAAAAATAATATATATATATATATATATATATATATATATATATATATATATATATTTACCATTGGACGTCCCATCGGTCGGTTTTCAAATTTTTTTATTTTTTAATCTAACGAGCCGGGGAGCTCCGGCTCGTTAGGCCCGTTGGAATGAGCCAGGGGCTTGTTCCAACGAGCTGCTCGTCTAACCACGAGCCGAGCCACGCTCGGCTCGTGGTTCGACAAGGACGTTTGGCTCGTCCATCGGCCCTCCATTTCGGCAAGCCGAGCCGCCCTCAGCTTGTGTTTTGAAGAGTCGAGTCAACGAGCTTACGAGCCGACGAACCGTTTTGCCATCTCTATCTTTAGCTTTATTAGCTCATGTTTGAGTCTCATTTTCAACGGTACATTCTTTCAATTATATAATTTTATACGTAAACTCAAAAATTTTCTCTATTTTTTAATCATATATTATTAAATAAAATTACTATCAAGAAATCTATTTTCTAAAATTTGGGGCTCAAACACAGCCTCACGAAACGTTGGAGACGGATTTTGAAATGAAAAACAAAGTTGATGACTTTGATTGCTACTTTGTCGAAGTTAGGGACTGACTAATGACGGAGAAAACCCAATACAAAAAGAAAAAGAAGATTGAAAAAATATATTCGTAATTACAGAATTTGAGGAGACGTTAGTCATATCACCCTTACACATGTTCCCTAACCAAAACCCTTAACCCTTGTTTCACGGGGCGCCTTTCCTCTTAGCACAGAAAGGGGCACCGTGCGGCAGTAGTCTGCTCCGCTAGACTACCTTCCGCATTTTCTCACTTGCTTCGGGACGAAAGTTGAACTTGATTACAATTGAAATAAAACTTTACAAGAGAAGACTTGAATTCATGGAAACATGATTGATCTTTGATTGTAGAAAGCAGTAAATTACATCAATTGCTGAAAGCAGAAGCACAAATGTAGGTGTCAGGGGAAAACACCGGAAAAGTTTTTGAAAGCTTTAAAATCTTATACCCCCTATAATAGACTTCGGGGAAAAAACCTAAGTTACATGAGTAGACGTTAAAAGGGTTGAAGAATCATAATAAACTTTTACAATTAAAATTGAATTACAATAATTTACATAATATTTACAGAGTGCGGCCGGAGTTGGGCAACTGCAGGCCGCGAGTGGGTCAAGGGGCTAAGTGATAGCTGCGGTCCTTGACATTCTCCCCCATTTGTTTTGGCGACGTCCTCGGTGCCATCTCTTTATGATATTCTTCAATGAGATGCTTGAAGGCACTAAGGTCTTTTCTTCTTTCCCAGGTATTCTCCTCACTGCTGCATCTGCTCCACTTTACCAAGTACTCTTGATGATTCTGCTTGGAAGCTCGAGTGACTCGGTGATCAAGAATAGCTTCAACAACCTTCTTTCCCATCTTCTTCAATTTGAACACTGGTCGTTTCGGCTTATTTCTGGATGTATCCTCCTTGTCTGCAAAATATGGCTTAAGAACACCGACGTGGAGGACCTTATTAATTTTGCACCATGACGGGAGATCTACTCTGTAAGCCACCTTCCCAATTCTCTTCACAATAGGCACTGGCCCAATGTACTTTGGAACCAATCTAGAGCCTTTCCCTCTGGTGAGCTTGTAGCAATTTCTATCGGGAAGTTTAACCATAACCAGATCTCCCACATTAAACTCAAGAAAACGGCGCTTCAGATCAGCAGACTTCTTATATCGTTTCTGAGCTTTCTCAAGATAGCTTCGGGCAATTTCAATATTTCGCTTCCATTCCTGAGAGAAGTTCCTTGCCTGAGGAGACTTGGTACTTAAGTTCAAATCAACCGTGTGGGGGAGTAACGGTTGCTGGCCCGTGACAATCTCAAAAGGACTCTTGTTGGTGGAAGAGCTCTTTTGGGCATTGAAGCATATTTGGGCAGCATCCAAGAGTTTCACCCAATTTTTTTGCGACGTAGATATGAAGTGCCGAAGGTATTCCTCCAGCATAGAGTTGAACCGCTCCGTCTGTCCATCAGATTGTGGGTGAAAACTAGAACTCATGCTCAGAGTTGAACCAAAAAGTTTGAACAATTCGGTCCAAAATATGCCAGTAAACCGAGTATCTCGATCGCTGACAATGTCCTTAGGCAGCCCCCAGTATTTGACAATATGCTTGAAGAAGAGGTGAGCTGTCTCTTCGGCGGAAACATACTTAGGCGCTGCGATGAAAGTTGCATACTTCGATAACCGCTCCACAACCACGATAATGGTGCCAAAATCTGCAACTTTTGACAATCCAATTATGTAATCCATTGACACACTTTCGAATGGCCTAGATGGGACGGAAAGGGGTTCCAGCAAGCCCGCTTTCTTCTGATGATCTGTCTTATCCTGCTGACAAACAAGACAAGTTTTCACATAAGTGGCGATGTCGTCCCGCATCTGCGGCCAATAGAAGGCACGTTGTAAAAGTGCACTAGTGCGTTCTTCTCCCGGATGTCCGGCCCAGAGCGTATCGTGGCATTCCATTATTAGGGACTTTCTCAAATCCCCACCCTTAGGGACATACACACGGTCCCCCTTTGTCTTCACCAGACCCTCGTCCAACCAGAACTGACGAGTTTTGCCCTGTTTGATGAGGTCGACCAAATATATTGTGGCCGGGTCCTTCTCCAGAAGTGCCCGTATTCGGTCCCTTATATCCGTAGTAACTTCGCTGCCTGAAAGAGCCGCCATTGTACATATTGGAGCTAAGTCAGCACGACGGCTGAGAGCATCTGCGACATGGTTGTTGGATCCTGGACGATACTCCAACACGAAGTTAAACTCCGAAAGAAGCTCCTGCCAGCGAGCTTGTTTATTTGAAAGTTTCGGCTGGGACATGAAGTGACTAACCGCAGTATTATCGGTTTTCACAATAAATGGGGACCCCAATAGATAGTGACGCCAAACCCTGAGGCAATGAACAACCGCCAACAACTCCTTTTCATGTGCTGAATAACGACGTTCGGCATTATTGAGCTTTCGGCTTTCAAAAGCGACGGGATGTCCTTCCTGTATCAGAACTCCACCAAGAGCAAAGTCGGAAGCATCTGTCTGAACTTCGAACGACCTCATCACATCCGGTAAGGCTAACACCGGGTTTGTCCACATAGCCTTCTTCAACTTCTCAAAGGCTGCTTGGCATAGTGCAGACCAATCCCAAATCTTTTCCTTTTTCGTCAACTCCGTCAGGGGCAATGCAATTTCTGAGTATCCTTTCACGAACCTTCGATAATAATTACATAGCCCAAGAAAGGAGCGTACATCATGTACGTTCTTTGGTGGCTGCCAATCCCGGATGGCCTGAACCTTCTTCAAATCCATGCGAACCTTCCCTTGCTCAATAATGTGACCCAAGAAGCTGATAGAGGTTTGGGCGAATGAGCATTTGGATGGCTTCGCATACAATTCATTCTCTCGGAGTCGACTGAGGACTCTTCTGACATGGAGCACATGTTCCTCTAATGTCTCACTGTAGATGACGATGTCGTCCAGATATACGACTACAAAATCGTCCAAAAATCCATGTAACACCTGATTCATCATCGTGCAGAAAGTGGCCGGAGCATTTGTCAAGCCAAAAGGCATGACTTTAAATTCAAAAGCTCCATATCTGGTCACCACAGTAGTTTTTGCTTCATCACCCTCCTTAATCCGAACTTGCCAATATCCCGATCGAAGATCAATCTTCGTATAATATTTTGCCTTGCTTAATCGGTCAAAGCAATCAGCCACCAACAGGATAGGATAACTATTTTTCACAGTGATCTTGTTCAGGGCTCGATAATCACAACACATTCTGAGAGACCCATCCGCTTTCTTCTGAAACAACACGGGCGCTCCGTATGGTGATTTCACCGGCACAATAATCCCACTCTCCAGCATTTCTCCCAACTGTTTCCTAAGCTCTTCAAGCTCAGGTTGAGACATTCGATAGGGTGCCCTGGCAGGCGGCTTGGCACCCGGAATAAGCTCAATTTCGTGATCAATGGTTCTCCTCGGTGGCAATCGTTTTGGCAACTCCTCCGGCATAACATCCTCAAACTCTTGTATAAGCTTACGAACCGGTTTAGGAATAGGACCAGAAGCCTCTTCGATCTCTTCTAGACGAAGGGTGCACAAAAATGAGGGTTCATTTCTCTTGAAGCCCTTACTGAATTGCATGGCCGAGATACTCTTCTCGCCAACCTTTCCTGCCGACGTAGGTATGACACACGGCTGAGTGCCCATCATCATTAGGGAATCAGAGTGTGGGAACACTGCTGTCTTCGTATCCCGAAGAAATTCCAATCCCAAAATGAGTTTAAAATCATCCATCTGAACAACTGACAGATTAGTCCTTCCATCAAAGGGGCCAGCCCTGATTAGCACAGATTTGGCTACTCCTGCAATTGGTTGAGTAGCTGAGTTTATGGCTTTCACTTTTCCATTCCCTTTCTCTAGAACCAACCCAAGTCGCCCTACTTCAGTACTTGCAAGGTAGTTATGGGTGGCTCCAGTATCTACCATAGCCCTTATGGGCTTCCCATTGATCTTCACATCAATGTACATTAACCCTTTCGCTCGACAAATGCGAGGTTTGGCCACATCTAGTCTTGCCTCTTTCACAGGCACTTTCTCCTTTCCAGTGGTCCGACTTGATATTGCATTGCATCGATGAGAAAATGCGCCAACCACCTCCTCGTCCTCTTCGGAATCGGTCTCGCCATTATTACTAGCAGGAGGAGCATCTTGCTTAGACGTTGATACCCCACTGGCTAGTTGGCAATAAGCATTCACCATTCGCTTCTGTGGACATTTCGACACTCTATGAGGTCCTTCGCACAAGAAGCATGACATCTTAGGAGCGGCATCAGATCTACCCTCCACAGTCTTTCCTTTACTCCAATTGTTTTGGTTACTACCCTGATAGTTGCCTTGACGACTACCTTGATGATAACCCTGGAAGTTGTTCTGACGAGAACCTTGATAGCCACCTCCTCTCTGGGTGGAATTCCGTTCTCCCCCATTAGAACTCGAGCCAGTCCTAAACTGTTTATTTCCTCCAGCATTCGATTGACCACCAGTGTGTGGCCGATCCTTCTTGGACTCAGTTTGATAGTCCATTAAGCATTCGGAAGCTCCCATGGCCGTGCTCAAATCCGTAACCTTCTGCCTCTGGAGTTCATTTCGGGTCCACTGTTTTAAGCCTTCCATGAAGGTGAAGAGCTTGTCCTTTTCCGACATATCTCGAATATTCAGCATATGTCCAGAAAAGGCTTTCACGTATTCTCTGATGGAACCAGTGTGCTTCAGTTCCCGCAACGCCCTACGGGCTTCATATTCCACATTCTCTGGGAAGAACTGGTTTCGAATTACTTCCTTCAGAAGCGCCCAAGAGTCTATCGTGACCCTGTTGGCCTGAATATCAACATATTTCGACCACCACCACAACTTTGCATCTCCACCCAGATACATGGTAGCTGTAGTCACCTTTCTTGCTTCATCTCTGATGCCAGCAGCAAGAAAGTATTGTTCCATGTCAAACAGGAAGTTGTCAACTTCCTTGGCATCGCGTGCCCCACCAAAGGTGCCCGGTTCGGGGATTCTGACCCTAGGTGCATACTCTTCTTGTGTGGGAGCTTGCCCATTGCCCACCGCACGTTGGAGAATTCGTAGCTGAACTCTCATTGTTTCCATCTCTTCTTGCAGACCAGGAATGATCGCAACAGCTTCAGTCATTGCTGTGCAAGCCGCTCGGCTTTCATCCAGTTGGATGTGTATATCTCGAATATACGATTCCGCCATTTCAACCTTTTCCTCCAGGTTTTCCACAGCATAGCATAACCTTTTGGTTTGCCCATCAAGCGCATCTACGCGCTGTTTAGTATTCTTCCTAGCATCAGTCACATCGGTGATCTGTGATGCACTCGCATCCAAAGCCTTCGGATCCATTGCTTTCTTATCGAGGGACGAGAGCCAAAGCTCTGATACCAACTTTCACGGGGCGCCTTTCCTCTTAGCACAGAAAGGGGCACCGTGCGGCAGTAGTCTGCTCCGCTAGACTACCTTCCGCCTTTTCTCACTTGCTTCGGGACGAAAGTTGAACTTGATTACAATTGAAATAAAAACTTACAAGAGAAGACTTGAATTCATGGAAACATGATTGATCTTTGATTGTAGAAAGCAGTAAATTACATCAATTGCTGAAAGCAGAAGCACAAATGTAGGTGTCAGGGGGAAACACCGGAAAAGTTTTTGAAAGCTTTAAAATCTTATACCCCCTATAATAGATTTCGGGGAAAAAACCTAAGTTACATGAGTAGACGTTAAAAGGGTTGAAGAATCATAATAAGCTTTTACAATTAAAATTGAATTACAATAATTTACATAATATTTACAGAGTGCGGCCGGAGTTGGGCAACTGCAGATCGCGAGTGGGTCAAGGGGCTAAGTGATAGCTGCGGTCCTTGACACCTTGCCTTGGTGCGCCAGTCCCGGCACCCGCTCCACTCACAAACCCTAACGCACGCCAAAACCCAAATTGATCAAATTTGGAGAAATGGGAGTGTTTACGTTCGTGTGCAGATGACGAGTGGACGGCAAAATAGCTGAACGGCGAACTGGAGTCGTCGGCTGGCTCTACCTACGTGCTTCAGCGCAAACTCGTCCAATCCGCTCTTTCTGCCGACTCCTCCGGGGCCGTCCAGTCGTCCTTCTCTTATGTCACTCCCTCCTCCGCCGTCTTCCAGGTTTTTTAGTTTATTGAGTTTTTCGATTTTTGGAAATATATTATCTTTATTAGTGATTGTTTGGGAAATAGTTGTGTTGTGGTCAAGTGTGGCAATGTACAATAATTATTGCGAAGCTTGCAACATTCGTGTGTATGGATTAGGCTTCGTAAGTGTACCATGCTTTTGCAGGAATTATAGTTCAATATTTGTGTTGTTTTACTGCACTGTCTAGCGTCGTTGAAATTCGAATGTCATTAATCTTATTCAGTTTCATGCACGTTGTTGAATTTTTTGGCAACTCTGTTGTTGGGGACCTCTGGAGATATATCTATTTTATTTTATGACATAATTTAATCTATTGTAATGGCACAGGTGATTATTGGTGGTGCTGTTGGTGGTGGTGCATTCATCGGAGGAGGTGGAGCTGCAGCTCCTGCTGCTGGTGGAGGAGCAACTGAGGCACCTGCTGCTGAGGAGAAGAAGGAAGAGAAAGAGGAAAGTGATGACGACATGGGATTCTCTCTCTTTGATTAGTATATTTGTTTCATCTACTTATTATGGCCTACTAAATATCACTAATTTCAGCTCAAATTTTGATGTGTTATGGATTTACAGACATTGCTTGCTTTTATTGGTTATGAATGAATGTATATGGTGAATGATTGTTTATCATAAATGCATTTTCCAGGTGTATAAACCTCTGCAATAAATTTGAATGGCCATGGATAGGTATTTTCCGCTTTTCCTCGTCTCTTCTATTGCTTGTCCCTCTTTCCACTCCAAGGTACATCTCTAGTTGGGTTTAGTTTTTTGTCAATGATGGACAGTTCTAGGTGAGAGTCGTGAGACTTGCTAAGCTCAGTCAGTTAAAATTGATTAGAGTTTCCGTGGAATCTACAATATGCATTGATATATATGTGTTGAGCTCCTTCAAATGGATTTCTTAGTCTAAAAACTTCTTCAACGTGGACATCATTGAATTCCATATTGTTATTTGGGTTCAATCTTTGCTGTTTGTTTTGTGTTGGAGTGAATATATGCTTGTTAAGGCCTACTTTTTCACATAAGCTTTCATCCAAAACAAAAAATGTGACAGTAGGACTCCCTAGAATCAATTGGGTAAACCTAGGACGTCAATAGACCCTATAAAACAAGGTAATGTCAGGTGGCTGGGCCATTGAAAAAGTGGGCCAACGTTTGCGAAGACATTCAGATTCTTACCTTGGTTGTATAGTGTTTGAGAGGATGGAATTCAACGAGTCTTCCATCATTTCCTGGCTTGATTCGAACGATGATAACCACTTCTGACGCGATCCCGGTCGGGGAATCTCGTCGAAAACGCGGAATAACGAAATTTAAAACCCTAGGAAAGATCTAAATCAGATCTGACACGAAAAATAACAAGAACACGAATAATTGAACAGAAATTAAAAGATAGATTGACGATAGGACCTTGACCCAAGATTCACGACGCAAGAAATTGACGATGCGGAATCGAGATCCAAGGTTTTCGAAACACCACAAGGACTTGTCAATTTCCTTGATAAGATTCTAATCGGACACGCCACAAATATTCTCGTGAATATTTGATAAGTACAACGCCACAAATATTTCCACAATATTTGATAGGTCGGATTTGTTCTTGAAGAACACAAAAGGGACTCCTCAACCTTTCAATTGGAGAAAACTCTCTCCACTATATTAATCTCAAAATCAATCTTAACTGTTTTTACAATGAATTGAAAAGCGTATAAATAAGCAAAATAACCTAGCATCTAATTTACTCAAAATAGAATTCTAATTATACTAAAATTCTAAAATAGGAAAAAAAACCTAAAATAATAAAAGGAAATAAAATAATTAAAAATCCCCAAAATCTGGCCCGCTCCTCATTTACGGCCGTGAAGAATACTTTTACGGCCGTAAAGCCTTCTCTGATCCAAAATTGTTTTATGAGTTACGGCCGTGACGAATTTCTTACGGCCGTGAAGTTTCCCTTTTTTAAACGTTACGGCCGTAACTTCTAGGCTTACGGCCGTAAGACTCCTTCTACAGAAAATCTTCATTTTTTCCTCGTTAATTGATTACGGCCGTGATTGTAAGATTTACGGCCGTGAATACATGGGTTACGGCCGTGAAGGTCATCCATTACGGCCGTAATGGAATTTCTACATAAATAATTTCTTTTACTCGATTCGGCTCGATCCGTCCCTCTTCTCGGCTAGACCCCAACACGGAACTTGCTCCGTTTTGCACGTAGATCACTATCATATTGTGATGGCTCGACTTTACCCTTCGATGCCTGGTCCGGATCACATCAACTTATAAGATCGATTTTTGAAAAGATCTTAGAACCCTCGAGAACATCCAACATATCTTCTAACCTTGGAATGAAAAATTTGTATTTTACCGTGATTTTATTGATGGCACGGCTATCCACACACATACGCCATTTTCCTCCTTTCTTGGGTACTAACAACGCAGGAACTGTACACGGGCTAATACTTTCTCTTATGAACTCCTTTTTCAGCAACTCCCCAATCTGTTCCCTAAGAACTTAATTCTCCTTTGGATTCATACGATAATGAGGTAAATTTCATTCTCCTTTGGATTTAATCTGATGTTGAATGTCTCTCATAGGAGGCAGTTCGTTTGGTAACTCATCAGAAATCAAAATGCTGAAATTACTCAAAATACTTTGTACCTCAACTAGAATTTCTTTCTATTCAACCACTGCAGTCAACAAGCCTTTGACAACTATAGGATATGCACATCTAGATTCTTTCGCTGCCTGTTCAACTTCCCTTTCGCTACCTGTGAGTGTCAGAAAATTTTCGGGTTGTGATTTTTCAGTTCTCTGGCTTTGCTTTAGCGGTGCCATGGCGATCTTATGTTTATTCCACGTGAACAATACCACATTATCATGCCCCTTGAAAGTCGAATCCACATCATAGTGCCAAGGACGCCCTAAAAGTATATGACGGGCATCCATGTTGATTACATCACATACTACGTCATCCTTGTAATGTTTCGCATAGGATAAAGGAACTCTGCATGTCTCTTTCATTTGAACAGAAGGAACTTTTTCACCCAGCCAAGTGTATATGAATTTGGATGTTTTTCACTATGTAATTTTAACAAATTGACCAACTTTTTGGAGATAAAGTTTTCGTAACTGCCATTGTCCACAATAACTTCACATACTTTCTGTTTTAAACGAAAGATTTTGTTTCGTTGACCCTCTTCTTTTGGTGCTAACAGAACTCACTGTAGGACAAGTGTCAACCTATCCATACCTTCTTCCATTGCAAATTCGGCACCCTCATAGCCGTATTCTAATTCTTCCTCGTACCTTTCTTCTTTATCCTCATCCTCTGCCTCCACCAAATTAACCCTCTTACGTTCTGGACATACATTGGATCGATGTCCTGGTTGCAATGATTAACAAATCACCGTAGTTGGTTTGGCATAAGGATTTTCCTTCTGAGGCTGATTTCGTTCCTGATTTCTGGTACTTATGTTAGAACTACGAGCGGTCTGGTTATTTGCAACAGATGTTTGTATAGTCTTTCCCTTTTCAAGAGCACTAGATGATGATGGATCAGTTTGAGGGACTCGTCGAAAATTGGTTGTTTTCTTTTCGGTCTCCATTGCCTTAGCTCGCAAGGCCATATTAATGGCGTCATCTAATGTCGAAAAAAATCTGCAACCCAATTTTCTCTTGGATGGAAACCTTCAGTCCACTGGTAAAACGAGCAATCTTCTGATTTCCAGACTCCTAAAGGTCATTACGCTCGGCCAACCTCTGGAATTGAAAGACATAATCATGCACACAACAATTTCCCTGCAAGCAACTCAGGTACATACGATAGAGGATTTCTCCGTAATCCGAAGGTAAGAACCATCCCTGTAATAACTGATTCATTCTTCTCCAGCTGCAAATTTTCTTCTTTCCTTGTTAATGACAGGTGGTCTGCAATTGATCCCACTATACTGCAGAACCCTTTAAGCGGAATGTCACAATCTTTACTAATTTTTCATCGAAAACCTCCATCATATCAGCAAACCTCTCAACTTCCCCTAGCCAATCGAAGAAATCTTCGACTCTTAAGTTTCCAGCAAAGTAGGGAATATCAGCCTTAACATGATAATCCTCCCTATTATTGTTGTTGTTTCGTGGAGGAGCAATATCCTCCTCCGAATCTGATTCATTAGTGCCAATGTCATGTCTTATAGCAACAGCGCCCCTATCAGCCCACGGATCAATCCCTCCATTAATGCCTCCGTAACTTATGCCCCTGTCATTATTCGCAACATTATTTCTAGCGTTGTTCCTCATGGCCTGTAATATGACTCGTTGTAATTCTTCAAGACGGGTATCCACCAGATTAGTTATCTCCTTTTTATTGCATCCAATTCACCCCTGGTAACTGGAACATCAGCCATTGATATAAGATATATTAAACACGATCAAAAGGTAACGAGACAGAGAGACTCGCTCTGATATCACTTGACACAAAATGGAAGTAAGGAATTCAAGCGAAAACCTTAAAAGAAATAAAAATTTGGAATCCACCAAGAAGATTGAGAGCAATCTCAAGAACTTTCAGACCGAAAAGGGACGTAGCAGAAATTTGCAAATTTGATGTTCGACCTCCATTTCGGGCACATAATATGTTATTTTGAGTAGCTCGACGAGACGAGTGCAGCTCACTACTTTGCTGTGACATACGATGGATTTTGGGTATTCGAGATCGTTCAGATAGCGAAAATAGTCTTTTAGTATTTTAGTGTTATTTCTGTCATTTAGTTTATCTTGAATTCTTTATTTTATTTGATTTAGAATATGTTTTATGTTTTCCTAGATGATTTATAATATATTTCGTTGTTTTATTTAATTAATCTAGAATAGATTTTATGCTTTTCCTATTTGATTTAGAATATGTTTATTTGTTTTATGACCCTATAAATAGAGGATTAATTCATTTTTTTCCATTCATTCATTGATTAATAAAAGTTTTTGAGATTTTCATCAATGTGGATTCCAAGTTTTATATTTCTTTTTTAAAGTTTTCGCTTGAATTCTTTACTTCCATTCTGCGTTAGTTTTAGAGAATTTTTGGATTACTTTGTGCATGGAGTGACCGATTATGCATAGAACGGGGTGGTCAGGTTTGGAGATAAGAGACCCATTTAATCTTTATAAGATTGATAGCTTGTTAAACCGGGAGGATTGCAAACATGCACAATCTTCTAGTGATGCCAAGCAGCTAGGATCCTGAGCTACACCTTGGTTCTTAACTTCTTGGGACGACTTTAGTTTAGGGATGATGTGGTCCGAGCACTTCTGTGCCGTGGTGACTTGTGTTGTGGTCAATCACGTGGGGGCTGACTTCATACTTTGTCTGCATCTTCCCTCCCAAAACAGCCTTCTACATTTGCCTTGCTAACTTCTTGTGGATCTCAAGGTACCACGTATCTACCAAGTGGGACGTCAATTTTAAGTAGTTGAATTTCTAGGGTACGCAACTTGGTGTAAGTTTCTATTGGAGAAAATTTCATTTTAAATTTGACGCTTTCGTGAATAACTGGGATTATTATTATTAGACTTTTGGGACACATTTAAGTTGTAGCTATCTTTTCTGTCACTTTCTGTCGTAAATGCAGTGAGAATGATATTAACTAC
This sequence comes from Ligustrum vulgare, assembly GCA_963555705.1. Classification (NCBI taxonomy): domain Eukaryota; kingdom Viridiplantae; phylum Streptophyta; class Magnoliopsida; order Lamiales; family Oleaceae; genus Ligustrum; species Ligustrum vulgare. The sequence continues at coordinate 24,009,848 of OY743176.1, forward strand.
AAGTGATCCATAATAATTCTACTTCCAGTTGCTTTAACTACTAATCTACCATATTAATGGATATGGATTGTTTAGCAGTTCCTTTGTCCCTATGATTTCTCAAACAGTTAACCTGTTTTATAGGTTTTTCTCCAAGTAGTATGATTGCACAAATTTGACATTGTAGATAATCCAACCAAATTGAACGAAGAGTTGTCTCTTTTAAAAGACAACCTTCCAATATAAAGCAAACGTTGTCGCAAGGAATGATGTGGTAGTTGAAGAAATTTCTTCGAAAATACCTTGTTTGGTACCGATTAAAATTCAGGTTTTAATTTAAGTCAAAGTCAATAACCAATTTCAATAATATATTCTCAAAAGTTTTCGACCACACATCTCATGAATTTTTATCAAAATTTATTAAAAACCTGATTTTAATTACCACCAACCAAGGTAATTCGTTCTTGCATGCTAATGGTGTGGTTTCCACTGTTCTAGACGTTCAACAGATCTTACCATAGAGAATAAGAATATCTGATTAACGAAAACAATAAAATCCAAATCTAATTTTGGATCACCAAACATATATTTGTATTGATTAGCCTGTGTTTGGTAAAAAATTGTTTATAAATGGTGACGTATCAATATTTAATTGGTCAATTATGTTGAAAAGTCAAAAATGGTTGGTGAAAATTTTTGACCAGTTAAAATTGTTGATTTTTTCAGAGAAATGATCTAATGAGATGCTGTCACGTGTCCGTTTGTAAACAAATATTACCAAACGGAGGCTAAAACATTGAAAAAAAAACATGTATTAATCTTCTCTGATGAGTGAAACTGTGGATTAAATACTTATCTTGAATTTCATCAATCTAAAATACGAGAAGTATACAAATACTAAGAAACATTATTTCTCAATGCAACAGTGCCAACAACAATTCACTAAGTGTTGCACAGTTGAAAGCTGAAATCTTTCCTGACTGAGCATTAAGTAGACGAGTAGTTTCTAGGCACCAGACGAAGTGCATTTTTCTTATGCATTGTGATTCCTGGTAAAATATCTGTATCAATATCTTCTGCCTTCATCCCAGCAGGCAATTCCCAGTCGAATGAGTAGAGAAGATTGGCAAGTGCAAGATCCACTGTTGCAAGTCCTAGAGACATTCCGGGGCAGTTTCTCCTGCCGGATCCAAATGGGATCAACTCGAAATCCTGACCTTTGACGTCCACGGAACTATTTAAGAATCTTTGAGGCCAGAATTCCATTGGATTTTCCCAATACTCAGGATCTCTTGCAATGGCCCATGCATTGATGTAAACTAAGGTTTTGGGTTGGATTTCATATCCCTCTATGATGCAGCTTTTCATTGTTTCTCGTGGCAACAGAAGTGGAGCTGGAGGGTACAATCTGAAAGTCTCCTTTATTACTGCCTTTAGATAGGGAAGTTTCCCCAAATCATCTTCCTCCACTCGACCTTTAGTTCCAACATGGTCTCTGATTTCTTCCTGCACTTTCTTCATCACGTTCGGAGTCTTTATCAGGCCGGTCATCGCCCAAATTATAACTGCTGCGCTCGTATCTGTTCCAGCAATAAATATATCCTATCAAGTAGCACAAAATACATGTAAGTTACTTATTTTGACAATTATGTACAATATAACTTATTTAAATTTAGGAGAATTCCCCTTCTACAGGGGGCCTTAGCCTATAAGGCCCCCTGTACAGAAAGCACGACACTTAAATTTATGTTGAACTAACACTTATATGTTCAAGATTAGTCTTCATACTCCCCGGACACATCCCAGCAAACAATGATTAGGAATCCACAAACATTGACAGCGCAAAGGTCATATATTCGAATCCTTACAGATTCGAATTTGTTAGGCATTTTATCAGTTCAGTGAGTGGTACTTAAATCCTGACCAACTTGGGCCATAACCTGCGATTTACATCCTCCACCAATCTCCAGGGCGGTGAGAGCGCCCAAGGTTGGCGTTCAACCTTTTTAAGATTAGTCTTCATCATTATTGAAAGCTGATAACTTACCATTAGTACTGCTTTTATATGATCCAGGGTGAGCTCCAGGGAACATGATTGCTGTTGTTTTAGCTGGATCAAGAGGTCAAGAATATCCTTATTCATCGATTTCGGCCTATGATGATTCAGGTGCTCGTCGATGAGTTCTTGGTAGAACGAATCCAAATGTCGGAATGTCTTATCGAGTCGAGTTGCCATACCAGAGAGTTTATCCACCCAACTGAATGAAGGTAAGTAATCAGAAACAAATAAGCCACCCTGCATAGCCTGAGCTTCATACATAAGTTCATCAAACTTCTTGACTTGTGATCCTTCCTGATCATCAAACTTCTTTCCAAAAGCAATTCTACAGATTAAACTGCTTGTGAAAGAGAGTACTATTTCGCTTAAGTTAGCAAGATGATCATGATTCGAATGCTTTAAATTCGATATCTTTCTGATCATACAAAGAACTTCATCTTCCCTGACCGGGGTAAAGGATTGAACTTGTTTATTGCTTAAGAGATGAAGAACACAGATTTTCCTAATTTCCCTCCAAGATTCGCCGTAAGGCGCGAAAGCTACATCCAAGCCATCGTAGGATAACTTTTGAAGGGCAAGAAATTTAGGCCTGCTGCTGAAAGTGAGATCATGGGTTTTAAGTACTTGTTGGGCCATATTTGCTGAGGAAACCACAAGTAGTGGCCTAGAACCAAGCTTCATGGACATGAGAGGACCATATTTCTTTGCAAGTTTCCATAGATATAGATGAGGAGAGGCAGTATCAAATTGGAGCAGATTTCCAATGAAGGGGAGACATGGAGGACCTGGTGGAAGAAAGGATTTCTTCACCAATCTTTTCTGCTTCAGAATCAGGAAAATAATAGATAAAGATAGTACTAGCAAGTATAGAATCATTTTGGAGACTTGACTTGATTCAAGTATGGAGAATTGAAAATGGGAATTTCTGAAATCTTACTGCCTTTAATTTTTAGTAGAGAGAGATAAGTTGGAAGAAAGGACTCTTTTATCATTTTATGTGTTGGTGGGCCTAACTCCAAGTGAGAGTTACCCAGTTTGTACAAAATTGCTTGTACAAGTAGTATAGTATAATCCACTCGAGTTCATGATTCTGATCACTCATCCCACTCGCTTGTACACATTTGTTCAAATTTCAAAATCTTTGTCCTCTAAATTGTACAGAACGAATTTCTATGAACAATCAAATGCATTTTGTATCATTTTGTGTAATCGAACTTCTTATGTTTGATTTTAAAAGAAAAAGCTGCAATTTTCAAAAAAGTCAATTTTTATTTTTTATTTTTTTCTTTTAATAAAAGGGCGTAACATTCTAGAAATTGCAATGCAGTATTATAAAAATGAATGTATTGCCCACTTGCTCTCGTCGCCATCTAATGGGAAAAGTAATGGTAGCAGGTAGGGCTGCAAGTTGATTGAAAAATCCGATTTCGATAAGTCCAAAATTTTTTGAAAAAATTGGATTGGAATTGAAACAAGTTTCAGAATTCCAAAAATTCCGAAATTTCGATCCAAAAATTTTGATTTTTTCCGAATAAATTCTGAAAATTTTTGTATTTGCATTACAATTAAGAATATAAAATCTAAAAAATAATAATTTATTGAATAGTAATATTATTAACATGAAATTTAACTTATATCTAACGGGTAACACTTTCATTTAGAGAGAGATAATAGGATGAAAAAATACAAGATTTGTGATATTGTTATCCTTGTCAACTCTTATTATATTGGATCATCATGAAAAAAAAACTTATGTTAAATCTATTTATAGATGTTATTTTGTTATTTTATTATCTTTTATAGTTTATAACTTTAATTATAGTTTTTGATTATTTAAAATTATGAACTCACTTAATTCCAAACATTCAATTCATCGAATTTCTTTTTTATATACTTAAAATTATTATAAATCTTGATAAAATATTAAATATTGAAAAATTCAGAAATTTAGATTTAGAATGAAGTTTGTGCATTCCAAAAATTTTAGAATAGAATTTGACACAATATTTTGATTCCAAGATTTTTTTGGAACGAAATTTGAAACACCTATTTTCGATCCATTCCGTCCAAAAAACCACCCTTAATTGCGGGTTATCACCTCGACTGTCATAAACTTAAACGTGCAAGAAATCACTAGAACTATTTCTTGTCGCGAGACAGAGAAATATTGGACAGAACAGAAGTCACAGAACAAGCTTGATTTATCTTATTTCTGTGGATGTAAAAGTGAAAATGAAAGGTCATCAATGACTGGTACTGAGGGAGAGGGACGATGTAGTGGTGCATCTACCGTCCACTAACTAAAGGAAACAATTGGTCCACTAACTAAAAACTTATTAGTAGCACACATTTATCGTTTCTTTCTGCACGTTCCTGCAATTTTCGAGCAAACAAAATTAGTTGAAGGGCAGTTAAATGTGCTTCTTAACCAAATGCACACCTAGATGAACGACTAGACTCGCACATGCGCGATGTACACATTTTACATTTTCCCACACTGATCGTACATTGACGCGCATTAGCGTGAGGCCGCGCATCACACGTTTTAGAACCTTGCTTATCATACACAAAGTAATCTTATGTTGGATTCAAAAGTAAGCGTTGGTGACGTCTTTTCCCATTTGTTCTAATTTGAAATCAAGTTTTTACTGAAATTTAGCAGCTACTTCTTACTTCACAGGTTCAAGAATATATGGGAAAGCATGGAATATTGAAAAACCACACACGGGAACTAACTTTAGAAAAGAAACGAAAAATAATCATCATCTACAAGCTGCACACTCCAATACATATCCACAAATTCGAGTTGTGTAGAACAATTTATCGTTTGTGCATTCTGAACTTTACATTACCTAGTAATATACAGAGAAGCCCTTTGGAAGAGACAGCAAGAATGGCAGATCCAAATGGGGCACTAGGATTCTGATGTTTGAATGTCTGCATGCATATGAAATAAGTCGTGAGAATATAATTTATCACGGAGAAGAAAAAATAGTCACAAGAATGCAGAATAAAACATGTACAAATATAATCTTCGAACGAAAACAAGAAATCCATTATATATCTGTGTCTGCATCACATTTGTCGCCTTTATAATCCCGCAGAAAGTACTTAAAGCACGGATGGGTTCAATTCCATTCAGACAGTATTATTGAAGACAACGAAACGAGGTCTTATAGATCAGCAGAGGATGTTCATGAGTTTGGATAGAGCTATAAAGTAGGACAGGTATCCCATGGTCCGACTCGTGCCTAAAAAATATTGACTTGTAGATTTGTTCCAGAACCAGGTTTGTTTCCTGGAAAACATGGCTGCAGAATATGAATCTCCATCTCTCAATCTACCAAAAAATGGGCCAATCATTTATGGGCTCATTCTGGTACATATCTGATACAAGCTAGAAAGTAGAACCCCTAATCATTCAGTACTTTTTTTACAAATGCTGGCACTTTTGCCGTGGTGTATAGTTCACAGAAAACCAATCGAAGACTGGATTAGAATTCAAAAGCACCAATGATGGGGCTTGCAAGTTCCAAAGTGACATAAAATACCTAGCAACGTACAAGATTTAGAGTTTGTTTGAGCCCTTTTTTTGGAGAATAGGTTTTGTAATAGTGATTTTCTTGAGAACGTGGTTAAGAAGTAGGGAAAAGTTTAGGGTTTACGTGTAAAATTATTTTTTGGAAGAACATGCGGTTGAAAATGAATTTGGAAAAAATTGAGTTTTTATAAAATGGGGCTCAAACAGGGGTTTAATTGAATTGGTGGTACAATGATGTTCTGGTGCCAATATAAATGATAGTCAATCCCCTCTTCCTTCTGAGATTCTCAACCAAAACATCACAACAATCATGACAAAACCCTAATGCCTTTTTGCAAAAGGCAGTAGTGAGGTAGATGACTAAAATCCTATTACTAATATAACATAATATAAGGTCAGACCAGCTTTCTTCGCATGCTTGAGCTCCTAACAGCAGAAACTTATAGTGGGTTTGGGCAGAAAAGTATTCCTAGACGCTCAACTGCCGCCTGCTTGTTGATTCAACTAATTTAGTAACAACATAAAGAGAAGATACTGGGTTTGTTCAGAGGTGGAGATCAAAGAGCATAGAGAGATTCATTTTTTGTTACTGGAAATTGCTTTGGCAGTTTTGTAAGGGTAATTTTGACATGCTTATATTATTAAAAGAAACGGGATGGACCAGGTTGCGTCATAGTGTAGTGAGATTTCTTTCTCTTCAATTTGAATTTGAGAATACATCCTTTGAATAAGGTTACTTCTGCATAGCTAGATGGTAGAGAGATATATCAGAATTATTTTAAGACACTGTTAAATTAGGAATTCTTTTTAGGAGTGTTATTATGGAGACTTCGGAAACAGTGAATTTAAGAAAAAAAAAAAATTCTAAAAATCACTTCCCCAATAGATCCCTTTCTATAGCAACAGAATTGCAAAGATCCTAAAGCAAAACAAGACATACAAGAATAACCATTTAAATTTTATATGCTGAAAATGAAATTTTATGCTTTCGTAAGCAAAACAAGATAGCCAATCCCAGAACAGAGACACACAAAAGAGGAGATGATTTGTGCAAATGAATATTCATCAGTTCACTCTTACATTTACTAGGAATACCAGTGACCGAGCTTATTAGGCTGCTATTAATCCAGACCGCTACTACGGCTTTCTGGATATCTATATGGATGGATCTTATATATATCGTACAATGAATTATCACACTAGTTCCTTTATGTCTTTGATGGTAGGATTAACTTACTCACCAATCATCATAAAAATATTGTCAAGAGAGGATCATTACTAAAGTTAGGCCAGTAAATAAGCTTGGTTGAGATGGCTCAAAAACAATGCAATTTGAACACAAGTTTAAGTCTGTATATCTTTAAATATTGGCTGCTTAAGCTCATTAGTAAAAACGCAAAACAGTACCAAACTGCGCAATCAAGTTTGGTCTGCCCATACCTGGTTCAAGCTTCGTTCAAATACCAAACCAAAGTGTAATTTACTTGTTATTGCTAGTATGATAACACTACTGTGAAAAATAGAGAGCAAGCAAAGAAAGTACACACCTTCCCCACACAGATGCTCAAATCGAGCAACAATGTGTTTTCCATACGTATACTTCTTTAAAGCAGTAAGATGATTTCTTATTAAACCATGTAACACTTCCCTCTGATCATCAGTACATTTTTGAAGAATCTTCTGGATGACATAGTTTGCATATTGGTCTTTCATCATTATCTACAGCACAAATATCAAAAACAGAAACACGTGAGAAGCATAAATGGATGGTCAGCCAGCGTAGGCAGACTTTAACACACATGATCAAATTAATGATATTTGAAACTCTTATAGCACTTCCAGGTCATGTTAATAATAGAGGGAACCAAAAAGAAAGAAGGCAAAAGAAAACACATTCTTAGAAATGATCAACAAAAGAAATCAGTATCAAGTATAATGCAATTGTATGGCCATAGCTAGAAAACATATTAACATCTAAGCAGCACATATTTGGATATGTAATTCAATAGGACATGATACGAGTATGACAATACAACTTTTTTATTTAAAAAAAATTAGGATACGCGTATTAAAAGTTTAATACCACTATCTATTTTCAATAATAAAATTATAGTATCAATTATTTACAAAATTTTACATGTATTAAAAGTTTTAATACTATTATTTATCAATAATAAAAGTATAGTTGTCAATTAAATAATACTATGTCCCTATTTGATTCAACTAAAATTTAAATCAAAGCCGACAATTAATTTTAAACACACATTTTGAAATATACTTTTCAATTATACATTTCATCAACTTTTATTAAAATCTACTAAAAAATTAATCTTTATCTAAACCAAATAGGGGCTATATATATTTCCAATAATAAGTGTAAATTGTTGTTATCTATTGATAACAAAATATTAAGCCTCTCTTTTGTGTAACAATTTTGTTTATAAACAAAGAATGTGATACTTTCGAGGTAAAGTATGTGGTTGAAAAGTGATTTTGAAAAATATGTGTGGTTAAAAAGTGGTTTAGAAAAATGTAGTGTTTTGATTACAAACAAGTTACCAAACACATTGTAAGTAAAAATACTGTCAAATATTGCCAATAATATCGAGTTTTAAGAGTCAATTTGGTGTAGAAGATTTTGGAGGAAATCTGTAACGACCTGGTCTAATGGTAGCAGGATTCTAAGAATCATTGTACTACACCCCTAACTACATGATTCGAATCCTGCGGAAGGCAAAAATCCACATCTGGAGAAGGCCCCAGCGAGGGAGCTAGGAGGGAGTAGAAAGACCATGAGTACGATACGGAGAAGGCCCCAGCGAGGGAGTCGGGTCATTACAAAATCTGGATAATTTTGGAGAATATATGGTTGAAAAGAGGTTGAATGGTGGGAAAGTGGTAGGTCCCACAAAAATGCGTGGTTGAAAATAAGTTTTGAGGGAAGTAGTTAAAAACACATACACTAAACAGGGGCTAAATAAGTTTAAAAGTTGGAATGCTAAGGATAAAACCTAAAAATAATAGCTAGGAAAACTACCCCTTTCCAATAGAGCATGACGGGAGAATGCCTCCTACCATGGTATGAAGCATTGAAGGCTTATGCAAATTTTAGATTGACATAGCCGTAAACGTAGCAAATCACTAATTATGATTTTTTACTTCAAAGATTCCATATTGAGTATAATGAGTTGATGCTGCTCAACGAGAGAGAGAGAGAGAGAGAGAGAGAGAGAGAGAGAGAGAGAGAGAGAGAGAGAGAGAGAGAGAATTTATAATACTTAATATATCAATAATCAATTCAACAGTCCGCATTCTCTCAACGCCCTACTCCTATTTATACTTGGAATTTCCAGTGAAAAAGGAAAATTACCTAACTAACAAATATGGAAAATTCTAACTTAAACCTCAGAGAGTAACTCCTGCTCTCAGAGCCCAAGTTCAAATGCCGATAACAGGAGAACCCAGGGGACACAATTTATGTGACCTAAAGCATATATGTGCTCATGCACCAAATTGAGTACATGTACAGGTGAACCACATAACAGAACAAGATAAAAAATGCGGAGGACTCGTACATCAGAAATAACAAGATTCATGCTTAATTCTTGATGCTTGCATCATTAACTGAGAACACCAAATCAGTATTACATGATCTACCAATGCATTTTCCACTTAGCAACATGAACCAACGTGAATTTAACAAATGGTTAACACCAAGCTTTAGATTGACATACCAATAAATTATCGTTTTTATCACCATGCCCAATAATCTCCTTTATCAGCATCTCCCTCGCAGTTGAATCACCACACTCCAGACATTTTTCAACAACATTTGAAGCAAATTTATGCTGGCTCAGTTGTACTACAGATCCAGTAATTTTGCTAACAATTTGGCTTCTTTCATGAGGCTTTCCCCTCTCTAGTACATGCTGTCATTAGTTAAAACAAAATATAAGCAGCATGCACCAATCAAGATCTGAAAGCTCAAACTGAAACTTTACAATGTGAAAACAATTTCCTCATTTCACTAATAAATTTTCACTTCAGTCATCACTGAAAAAACTCTATGAATTTTAGAATCAACCTTAAACACAAAATGGAGGAAATAACAAAAGAATGTTGATCCACTTGATCAAAAAGCTTTATGATGGAGATGAGCAATGATTTAATATTGAAGATTTACCAAGTTTAGATACTATTTTAAGAAAAGCAATTAGGGTTTAGTTTTGAAGATTTTCTAGCATATTATGTTATTTCTTTAGTAGTTTTCCTACTTAAAATAGTCTACTTGAAACGTTATATAAAGAGGGTCTTATATTGTATTACTTAGATTCAATTAATGAATATACACAGATTTTCTCATTCTAATAATCCAATCTCCACCCCCCCCCCCACAAACTCTCCTTCTAACTTCTCCCAAATATATCTCTTCCCCTTGTACAATTCTAGTTCTTCTTAGATTGTGTTCATCATCACTTAGGTTGTTACAGAGGTCACATAGTATATGATTTAATTTACAGCCTTACATGTACACAATTTCATTAAATAGATGGCGGCAGGACTTGAACAAGGACCTTTAACTGCTCTAATATCAAACTGAACCACCTTTTTTAAAAACCTTAGCTGTTAGAGGCGCCATGCATATATCATTTAAAAATCGTTTAAAAAAAAAAAGGCTGGGAGGTAGGGTAAAGAGCTCTTTTTTTATATATTAATTGAAGAAACAAACAAAATCAACCTGGGTGACATAGTTGCCATACTGGTCCTGAATAAGAGTGCAAACTGACTCCAAAATCTCATCCACTATAAACTGTGTCTGCAACTGATCATTACAATGCTCGAGGACCCTCTTCAAACCAAAAAAAGATAAATGAAACATCTCTATAATGTGAGCAAGAGAAATAAGGAAGTGAACACTAAAAACAATAAGAAACAGACCCTCCAATTACTGATGCAAAATTACCTGTATGACACGGCAACCATAAGGATGCATTGAAAGTGTTGAAACTTGACCTCGGAACGAAGAAATTATAAAGCCAATATCGGAAGCTGGAATGCTCTCTATGCACTTTTGTATTACATGATTCCCATTTTGATCACGAACACATCTCATCACATGTCCATCCAGCTCTCTGACAAGCTTTGCCTTTTGCTCTAACTCAATAACGTCAAGAGCCTATAGAAGACATCAACCAAATGTAAGATGAATTTTTCCATCATTATTATCTCATTTAGTTTGTATGGGGTAAATAAATCAGGAACGAAACATTATTAACATCCATGTAGTAATGTAGATTCCATTTCAATAAGCTAAATTGAAGAAGTGAGAAATTATATCCTGGGTATACACTACAAAGATTAAAAAGATACTAAAATACAATATTATATCCATTGGGTAGGACAGACTGATCCTCAAGAATTTGTGGTAGCTGTTTGACAAACAATAAGAAAATGTAAATTGGATTCATCTTTCAAATATAGATAATTGTTGCAAGCCGAAAGGAATCGACATGTCATCCCTTTACCAAACATGAAACAAGAAGAGGGCATATAACCAATAAACTTGGGTCATAACGTGAAACTTTTTGTCATTCCATACGATCAAGAGCTACCTCTTCTAACCTTATCAAACTGTACAAATCTTGATTATGTTCAAGTAATTCATAACAACATAGATGGGCCCAACATATGAAGACATTTATGAGAAAATAAATCAAAGGGAAAAAAAAAAAAAAGCATACACATACACATACACATACACGTGCATAAGCAGAAGATTGAAGCCATCTGGTCTAGATTTTCATAAGGGGCCGTCTAGCATGTTGTATAAGATCAGACAAGAATTAATTTAATACAATCTCTGCATTATCCTATCTTTCCTAATCCATCCCCCAAGCTATAAAATGTACCAGAGGAACCCTACAAATCCACTAGTTATCAAGTTCAGTCAAAATCTGCAGGTATTAGTAGTTTAAATAGCCAATACCCAATGGAGCATTAGAAGAGACATTATATTTTCATCCAATTCTTGATACGTATTTTAGGAAAAATAGTTAGGATTTAATTTCATAAATCTTATTACATATTTCCTACTTAGAATAGGATCTTTTGTAACTCTGTAAAGGGGTATTTTGCATTGTAATAAAAACAACTTTGATAATGAAATAAAGATTGATCTTTTCTCCCCAATTTTTCCTTCCATGTGTCTAGTTCTTCTTTCCTTTCTACCCCTCTCCTATTACCCCTCTTCTTCTCCTTCTCACCCCTTTCTCTTCTTCTTTCCCCTTCTCCTATAATTGTTCTTATTGCATCCTACGTCAATAACATTACTTTAAACTAGCATATTTATGCATCACATATAATGCTGGATGCGGACATGGGGAGAAATGAAGGATGGGGATTTGGAAGATGAGGGATCTACCAACATGCAAAGATCATTGTAGATGTACACTGACGAAACACAACACATTGTCACTTGCACATGAATTGCATCAAGAAGCACTGGCACATTAGGGACAGGATATTACCTTTTGGATTACACGACACCCGTACATTTGCAAACTTAAAGACAAAATTTGATCTGTCAATTGATTTGCAAGGTCTTTTCGTTGTTTCGGGGTACCATATTCAAATAGCTGCACCACATTTAAGACAAGCAAATTATGCTATCATATGAATACTTGCGAATAAAAACAGGAAGAATCTACCAATAATGTCACATAATTTGGGACAGCACCTTCTGAATCACATAGTTTCCAAAAACATCGGTCATTAGTTTGGAAGCATGGGGGGAAACTTCCTTAAACAAAGACTCCTTCTCTTCAGCACTACAATTTTCCAGCTTCTGTTGAATGAATCTACTTCCATGTTGATCAACACTGAAGACATAATTGGAAAGTAATTGTCAACCCGTTACAGTAATTGATAATATGTACACAAAAAAATCTGGGATAGCACAGAACTTGCCTGACTTCAGCAATATGCCCTGCTATATCAGACAGCTTGTATCTTTGACCTTTACCGGATTTCAACTCTTCGAGAAAAGAAAATGAATTGGTATCTTCCCTCCTTGGACTTTTAAGTCCAAAAGAATTGCCTGCATTTCCACAGGAAACCTGAGAAAGACTGATGTTATTTCTCCCTCTGGGAAAAGTGTTTCCTCCTACAGGTGTTCCTGGCAAAACCGGACTAATGACAGGTGAGGTAGGAAATTGCATCAAAGGGCCAACAGTTATTGGGCTTCCCGAAGAAAAATGACTTGGTGTGCTCCCTCTTCTTGGATTCAAACTGCTATAGGCTGCACCTGATGGATGCAGGAAGTTCTGACTGGTTGAATAAGCAATGAGCTCTGAGCCACTTTTAGGGTCACAAGCATTCACTTGGCTCACAATTGCACCATCTCTTGGTGTTGGATGACCAAAATAACCATACACACCATAGGAATCTCGCACAGGTTGTCGAATGTATTGCATATGAAAAGGATCGGATAGAGGAGGTTGCATGGAAAATCCAACTTGTCCATAAAACTTCTCTGGATGTCGCATGTCACATCCGTGTACAGTTCCTCTCTCTGAGATGCCAGAAGCAGGAAGGACAGAATTATCAGTAGGCAGGGGAACGGCACCATGAGGGACAGATCTAGCCAGGAATGAGGGGAGAACAGCAGGATGTAGAGTGTATCCACCCACACCATGTTGTGAAGAGAAGTAGCCACCTGGCTGAAGACTAGGATAAAACTGATTTGGTGTGGACATAAAGGCAGCTGCCGAGGCATAGAGTGGAGGAGTGAATCCAGATGACTGGAGTACTGGCTGTACCTCTGCCGTAGAAATGCTAGGGGAACCATAGTGAAAATGATTTGAGTTATATGCATGAATTAATCCTGGATAACTGATCTGAGACTGAGAGCCGTGAACTCGAGAAGTATTGCCTTGTTGTGAATATGTTTGCTGCTGCAGCATATTGTCGTAGGAGAAAACTTGCACGTTGTGTTGGATTTTGTGATAATCAGAATTAGAAGCACTAGATAAGCTAACACTCTCAATGCCAGATTTAATATGGGCAACATCCAAATCACTTACCCTATTAGTCAATAAATCATCTTTTGAATCAAGATTTACAGGATTTACAGTATTTAAGTGTGTTTTGAACAGAGACGGCCTAACAAGTGTACCCCTTGTACCATCAATAAGTGGCGGGCTTGAAACAGAGGCAGTAAGAGGATTGCATTGTGAGACTTGCCTCATATCATCTGCACTGGGAGCTCTTGCAGCAGAAGTTGATGAACTGACAGAATCAGCTTCTAAATCAACTGTTTTTTCCACTGCTTTATGACTCGAGGATGTCTGGTGGGGATTTTCCTACAAATAATAATTTCTTTTATCTTCACTTTTAAATTAAACTGATGAGTATGACAATATGCAATGAAACAAAGAACCGAAGAACTGATGATGCTTCATATATTTATAGTTGTTGTACTGTCAGAAATATGGTTTAAAACAAATGCTCTTAGATCATTGGAGCAGAGTTAAAATCAGTTGAAGATGGATATTTTGTTTTAACATAGTATTTCTTTCCAGAGGAAGGGGCAAGGATTGGGTGCAACCATTAATCCTGCCACAAAAGTAACGAGTTTTCTTTCACGTAGAATAATGTTATATAAGGTTACTGTATCAATCTTGCCTTAAAGTTAATATTAAATCTTGCCTCCATCTGCTTTCTTTCTTTACAAGAAGCATATAATACCTGTGTCAAGTCAAATGTATCCTCGTGGTGACCCAATAAAACACCTTTCTCTACAGACAGAGATCCACTCATTTCGGATGATCTATCATCCTCAGGCTCTTCCTCATGAGCAGGAAGGCTACCCATAGGCAATAACATTGAATCATCATTTGAAGACGTCTTCCAATCACTGCTGGTAATATTACTATGGTGAAAGAGACGACGTCTTTCCCACGAGTTAACAGACTGTCCAAACTTTGGGTCCAATTCAACTTTAGAACTATACTTTGAAAAAGAAGCTGACTCAGCAAAATATTTCCCTTCAGTCTCAGAGTTGCCAGCAGAGATGCTTGAATGTACCAGGCCAGGATTCAAAGTGGATGTCCGCCAAGAAATGATATTCTCAAGTGCTGCTATAGAACCCTCCATGCTTGGGGGTGCACTCTCGCTCCGATGTGGTATCATATCCTTCTCAAGGCTTTGAAACCTTTCACCTTTTAGGAATAAATCAAGTTCTTCAATGGCTGTGTTAACAGGTGCTCGTCCATACCTGGTAGACTGCTTATGGGACAGCCAATTCTCAGTCCCTTCTAAAACCCTAATAAGGCTTTCAGTTGCCATTCACTAGGTAAGATTGCCCTTGCTTAAATCTTACTAGCAGTGCACATATTCTCCTAATAGCCACAAAGTAACCACCGTCAGTACACATTTTATAATTCAAGAAAGAATGGTGGGAGAGAGACACAGATTTTAAAGAAAAAAGTTCATAATTTATACATCATGTCGTTAACAAAATGTGCAACTCAATAAGTGAGCTTTCTTTAGATGAAATTGCACATAAATCAAAACTTAATTGGGTGTTTAAATAATTTGTCTAGTTAAATGAATTGAGTCAAATATACATATATATTTTTTTTCAATAAACTGTGTTCCAATTAAAACGAGAATATTCAACCTGGTTCAGAATGTAATGAATATATATAAGTGGATAGTTGAGTATTGTTAAATATAACTCATGTGGTCCTACCATTAAATCAATGAAATAGAAGTATAAAATAATATACAATGTTTCTGCAGTAACTAAAGAACCTACTTACTCTATCGAGAAATCAGATTATATCTCAATAGTTATTAAGGTCCAAGGATATCTTTAGTTGAGCCCTTAGTTGGATAAAACCATTACTCCAAACAAATACGGTAACATCACAATTTTGAAGTCAGACAAAAAAACTCTACTGAAATTCCTCCATCTTGCTTATCTTTCAGAATTATTGCAAATTATGTTTCCTTTCTTCAGTATATAATTTAAAAACTTCCACATGGACCAAATGCAATTTTAAATTGAAGTGATCAGATAAACAAAAAGTTATAGAGAGCTGCATGTGCATACATAGGCATAATAAGATGGCCAGTGGAGTATTTGATCTTGGAAATCCCTTCTAATATGATGGATGCTACCAGTATGATATATATTTCTTAAGATCATAGTAATCCTATTGTCTGCACCAGCTCGCTCACTCGCTCTCTCTCTCTCTCTCTCTCTCTCTCTCTCTCTCTCTCTCTCTCTCTCTCTCTCTCTCTCTCTCTCTCTCTCTCTCTCTCTCTCTCTCTCTCTCTCTCTCTCTCTCTCTCTCTCTCTCTCTCTCTCCATATATATACATATATATAAAGTACATTAAGTACTCCAATACAAAATCAAATTTGTGGCTTGTAAATAGACTTCCTATATGACTAAAAAGCATGTGGAGTAAACAATCAAATCGCTGTAGATACATGGTAGTTACTGTAGCATTCCCTTCAAAAAAAAGAAAAAGAAAAAGAAAAAATGAACCAGCCACAGACAACCATAGTCAGTCATGAGGTAGCACCCAGTGGTAGTAGTATTAAAAAAATTCCCATTACTAAGCGCTTGCACCAAGGTGCTGTCCTAAGTTTTATCTTTTCACTCCTTACCTTGTCACTTTGATCATGGATGAATTTATAAGAGAAATTGTAGGGAATAACTTCGGTGGTTGGCACATGGCTTATATAGAAGATCTCATTTATAAGCATAAATTTGTCCCAATAAAAAATAGAACCAAAATTGTCTATAGCTGGTCATAATATGATATGAAAGAAAAGGATGATGGTCACTGTGTATTGATGCGGTTGCAGGTGGAGCAGAGCAAGACATTAAGAAACTCATGCCTGATGCTGTGAACCCAACCAAACCCGGGCAAGTAGAGCTCGTCACATTCCTTCTGCTAGCGTTTTTGAGATAGTTTTTGGTAACTAAAGCATATTTACAGATATCACCAACACCATTGTGTTAGTACCAAGAAAAAAAATGGTCTTGGATAACATGCAATGCTCTCTCTCCACCCCAATGAAGACATATTGATTCCTTATTCACTGTGATCCATTAAGAACAAAGCCAGATGCTTTGAATTTTAATAATTTGAAGTTTATAATCCGTGACATCGATGTATGGCTTATGTGAAGGTTCGGCTTAGTTTTACTTCCAGATACAACAGTATCATACGACATACACTCATAAGATAATCACACGTGTTTAAAAATAAAATGTCAGAAAACATTGATAGTTCATTCGCCCGCCAAAAAAAAAGGTTGAAAAAACACACAGCTCTCATTATTGGCTACTACACTGATTAAATGATGGTTTTGTTAATATGAAGGGCACTTCTATAAATACAAAGAGCACATGTGCAAAAAAACAGTTACACTAGAAGTGTATTAAATAATAATA
This sequence comes from Ligustrum vulgare, assembly GCA_963555705.1. Taxonomy (NCBI): domain Eukaryota; kingdom Viridiplantae; phylum Streptophyta; class Magnoliopsida; order Lamiales; family Oleaceae; genus Ligustrum; species Ligustrum vulgare. Next base: position 24,026,897 of record OY743176.1, read on the forward strand.
ACTCTTCCTTAAAAAAAATCATCTTAAAATTACTCCCAAAATGAAGGAAAAGTTACATAAAGCGCATATGCAAAAGTGTTCTTCTGATCCTTGAATTAGTTAAAACTAAGTAATGATGAGATGGGAAACAAAAATCATTTGGGTTTTTCCTTCGTATGCTGATGGTAACAAAGTATAAATAGCCTCCAGGCTCCACCCCCTTAGCCAAGTACAATTATCCAATAGGTTCTTTCCAATCTGTACCATAAGAGTTCTCCCTGACATCCAAATGGAGAATTGAATTTCTCATTTTAATATGGATATATCAATCAAACCCTCTTCATCTATAGATAGCAGAACTAAGGCTACAAAATTGGTTAACAAAAATTCGAGAAAACCAATGAGTTACTCATGGAAACAAAGTCAACTGTTAAGCAGTAGAAACCAAGAAAAGTTTAATCAAATGAAAACCCAACATAAAATCAATCATTTTGCAGGTTTCATACGATAAGAAACAAAAAATAAAACTCATCAATCAGAAAAGAGAAAACAGTTATTTTCCATTTAACATAACAAAGAGTCGAGAAATGAAATTCCATAAAGAACCTTACCTAATTACTCAGAGCTACATATCAGTGATCACTGAGCAAAACCCTTGATTCTGCTAAGAGAAAAGGAGACAGGGGGAGAATCTTTGTGCTTTATTACGAGGTGGAAGGGGGGCGTTACATATGAGAATGTGTGAAAATGAAATAGAATGGGGGTTTTGTTTGACAAGCTAGCTAGAGAAGGTACTACAGACAAAGAAATCGGGTTTTGCTAAAAACAGAGGGAAAAGTGCTAATTCCAGAGTATGTTGTCGATTGAGCCATTTGGTAATGATAAAAATTTTACGTTAACTTTTCAAACTCAATCTCAATCATTTATTTTTAGTCAAACACACAATTTTTAACTTTTAAAATTATTTTAAACCACACATATATTAAAAAATCAAAAAAGAAAAATTCACAAAAATAAAAAAATTTCATATTATCAAACAGGCTCTTTATTTTACAAAAATACAAAAATGACACTGTTATATACGATAATAGAATGTTGATAGATTTTACAAAAATACAAAAATGACACTGATATATACGATAATAGAATGTTGATAGATTAGGCATTAAATAAATCAATGTACCTCAAGTTTTGTCTGTTACTGTGCAAGAATGCTGCCATATTAAGTGGCAACAGCAGACAAATCCAATATTGTAAAGCTTTCAATGGAGCAATTTTTTAACAAACTTTTTAATATTTTAGAGCCTGATTGGGAGTCTCGGATACTGGATTTATTTATTTATATTTTTTCCAAATATCGATTTTGGCATTTGTGTGGAATTTGATTTTGAATGATTTTTAGTAACTATTCTGCTTGAAAATTTTATTATCTAGCAATTCTTAAAAAAATGTAGGTAGTGTAAATAATATGAAGTAAATGTGTAGAGTTATATTTGCTAAGAAATTTTCTTTGAAGTTGATGATCCTCCTTGAAATCAAACATGAACTTGGTACAACAAATACAAGAAAATGGATAAAACAATATGGTCCCCCGGTCCCGTGAAAATAGCCCTCTTTTCCTTTTTCGTATATCACAAATTATAGTCTGCTTACTTTAATAAGAGTGAAGTTAATATTTCTTTTTCCTAATATGCCCTTAGTCTAATTACCTAAATGTGTGATGCATTAAATTCAATTAGTATTGAATAGGGTATAGTAGGAAAATCATTGTAAAATTTATATTTTCAACCACATTAATTAATATTTCTTAATCTATGTGAAAATTGGTAGGAGACTATTTTCACAGGATGGAGGCAGTAAAAAAAAAAAAAACTTGAAGTGCAAAGAATACTATCCTAAAAGTTTAATTTGTGTCATCTCGACAAGATGAGAATGTTAAAGGGCCAACACATAAATTGTTTTAGTGGATTTCAATTCAAGAAATCAGATTGCAAACATCACTTTTTAAACCCGAAAAGATGAAACAAAATACGAGCAACAAGAATAATTTTAAGTTTAAAAGAAAGAGTTTGGGGATAATCCCAATACACAATAATGATTTAAGTGTTTCAAATCCATGAATTCTATCTCAATATATAGAATTCCAAATTCCATTTTGTATGTAATACAACTTTTTGCAAAAGAGTGAAAATGATTGATGAAAATATGCCAAAACCAAAATTGGCCGAAAATCACAACGGTCAAAAGTTTTAACCAAGCAATCGCTTGGTTCTTTAACTAAGTGATACTTGGTTAAAGAAATAGCCCAAATAAGCTCAAACGGTCGTTCGTTTATGCCCATTTTCCCTCTGACCCAGAAATGTCAACGACGCGATCGCTTGGTTGTTTGCCCAAGCGATTGATTGGTGCTTTTTGACTGCATAGACGGATAGTCTGATTCCAATTTCTCATTGTTTGTCTTGCATGTTTTGGACCTCTTTTTTCATCATTTCACTTCAACTTGATTCAAATAATCCAATAAATTTTTTACAACAATCTCACAGTTGTTCAAATATTATAATCAACTCAGAATCATAAATGATGTCACGTACAAGATAAGGTCTCTTTCGATTTAACCTCATATTAGTGCTAATATTATAAGGTATTATCGAGATCCCAGGTAGCCTTAACTTTGATCCATTATCTGTAACAACTCGAAAATTTTGTACCCTAAACAATTTATTTAGAAAGTTAGAATCAAGTTTTTCTTAGAGAATAGACAATTTCATGTGTTGTATGACGAGATAATATAGAATTTATAAGAAAATGGGAGAAATTGACGTTATTGGTAACTTTGGAGACTAAATTGGCATAAAAGAAAGTTATGTACGATGTTTGAACTCAGTTGGATTGAATTTCATGGTTGAGGACTAAGCTAGAAATTTTAGGAAGTCCTGTTAATTATAGTTTTGCCATGGGGATGAACACGACTTTGGAATCATTCTGTGGATTATATAGTAATCTTTAGCCATTTCATGTTATACCATTTTATAGTTTATGATGAGATCTAAGTATTGGTATCAAGTTTGATCACAATTAAAGTCGAGAAGTGTTTCAAAAATGGAGCTAAAGTTGCACTAGAAGAATAGTTGGAATGCTGAAAATTTTCAAAATAATTCTAAGTGTAAAGTTGTGGTTGAGTAGCCATGTTTGAGAGGATGGTACGAGCAACATGGTAATCTCATGTCCTTGCATGTTATACTTCCTTATAGTACACAATTGGATGTACGTATTGGTATCAAATTTGAGCACAATTGAGGTTGGGAAGTGCTTCAAATATCGAGTTGAAGTTGCGTACTTGAAATGATAAAAGTGCTGAGAAAATCAAGAAATTTGGCTAAAATGGAAATCCAATTGAGCAGCCGTTTTTGGACGAACGGTACGAGCGGTATAATGATCCGTTTTTTTTTTTTTTTTTTTTTGCATATGTAACTGTTGTGAAGCTTGAAGTGTGAACTTTACAATTGTATAAAGATTGGACAAAACGGAGCTCGTCTTGACCATCAAATATTAACCCAAAGGTGGCACTTTGAAAAGGGAAAATTTGAAATTTTTGTATTAAAATAATACTTGGAGGGGACACTTGTCACTCCCCTATTCTTATCTTAAGGATATGTGTGGCACCTCAACTTATTTTGGTGAGAAGTTGAAAATTTAAAGTTGTCTAAATTTTGTAAATAAACTGTCACAGATAAGTCTGAATAGTAACCAATTAACAGTAAATCGTTAAGATATGTTTTAGCGCTATACCAGATGAATCTTGCCTAAATTGTGCAGAATTGTAAATGAAAAAGAACACAATAATTTGAGATTAACAAGGGAAAAACCCTAACAGTGAAAACTCACTGCCCGCATCCTGCAGACAAAAACCAATCACTATATAAGGAATGAGTTTATACAGATCAATCTAAACTACAGGATAAATCTACGCATAGATTTATCAAACATCCAAGAAATAGATCACTCCCTAATCCTTCTATAGCATGTAATATGAGCTGGCGTCCCACCACTCTTCAGTAGTTTTCTTTGAATCTGCAACACTATTCAGCAACCTCGAACTCCCGTTCGAACACGATCCAAACCTCCCATTTGATCTTCACGCTAAAATTCTTTCCTTCTGTAAGTGATTGAATCTTCATCTCGGAGTACAGAAGTCACAACACAATTGAAGCCTTTTATTATTAGTGCACCACACGAAAATTGGCTTCTTGACTCCTTCTTGAAGTGGACGTGAATGGTTAAGCACCTCACCGATTTTTGTGTTGTTCACGTCTTAAAGAAAACGTCCCACTTTCTTTTATTTAAATGCAATTAAGTCACTTGTCCTCCAAGTTTTCTTATTGCAAAATATCTCTATTACCATAAAATAAGATACCAAGTATAAGCACCATATTTTCGGCCCTATCAAGAATTTTTACAATCAAGATTTTCGACCAAATAATCTTACCATATGTGAATAAGCTCGGCCCTTTATCAAGATGATGTCTTATCATATGCAAAGATAAGATTGAAATATTCTCGACTATATCAAGAAGAAACTTACCATATCTAAGGATAAGTTTGAGTGCCAAGAATAATCATAAAACAGATCATCAAGAAATTTACCAAAATCACAAGATATCGAGATCAAGAATTTCGAGATTATCATCCAGTATTTCTTGATCATTATCTTCCAACGATATGAAGAATATATTTTTCTCCAAAAAAAATATTTGCATAATTTAATTAAACTTAATATATTACTAAATACATGTATTTAGTAATTAAATTAAGTTTTCTTAAATTACATATTCGTGGAAAAACCGAAAATGCCAATAATATATAAAATTAACAATCTCCCCCTTTGGCTTTTTCTATTTTTCCGAAACCAATCATCTTTTCGCTCCCCCTATCAAAAATCTCCCCTCAAGTTATGCATCATAATAAACGCAATCAACTAATGTATGTAAAGGAAATCAACACATAGAGAACATTGACCAAAAAGATGATATGACATGCAAATGCTACTCCTCCTTTTCGGAGAGAGAGGAGAAGCCAATTGGTTTTACAAAACCTGCACGCAAAATCCAAATACAACCTAAAGTTGATCACAAGAACAATAGTTTTAAAGCAAAACATAAGAAAAATGTTTCAAAAACACTGAAAATAAACAGATGGGACTGGCAGGGTGTAGATCAGTCTCAGGTCTTCTTTTACTTCTTTGAGGCAGGGAGCTTCTTGGCTGCAACCTTTCTCTTTTCTTTGGCTTCCGTAGGATCCACATCTTTCGAAGACCCTCCAAGCAGCTGATCTAATGTGTCTTCAAGTCGTTTGACACGCACCCTGAGGTCAGATATGTCAGCCTTCAACCAAACATTCTCCGCTTCTAGCTGTCCAATCCTGACATCCTTACTAGCTGACTCCAGACTTCTAGCAGTCTCCTGAACCTGTTTCCTGTGAGTCGTCTGTACCTCCAGAGTTTTTCTGCATCTGGCCCTATTAAGCACTTTGGGAGTGATCACAAGGTCATCCTCCAGCGTTTGGACACCCTGATCACTCAGAAACTGTGAAATAATCCAAGGGTACACCGACAAATAAGTATTCCCCTGGCGAGGGCCACTTCCCGAGACCCTCCTAATGATTGAGTTCCAGATTCGTGCAGCAAGGTCAATGTTTCGTTTAGTCCCAAGGAGAAACAAGGTTCTCGCAGATGCTCTATTAAAACTTGAGTCATGGATGAGTTGGTCAAAGTTTGCCTTCACAATTTTGTGAAGAATTTGGTATTTCTTGGACATCTCTGACCTAGGTAATTGTTTTAACCCCTTCACTGGCCACGTGACTTTACCCCCTAACAACTCCATTGCAATCTCATCATTAGTGGCTTCCATAGACTTATCCTCATCAGCCACATTCTCATTCAATCCTAACCACTTTCTAAGTTCCTTTGCAGAAATCATAATCAATTGTCCCCTAACAAGTAGTGAAGTGGTAAACAGACATCTTTTGGAGTTAAAGTCAATATGGATATTTGTAGAAAATTCTTTAACCAAGGTCTCATTGATCTCCCCATTACATCCAGTCAATTTCTTAAACCCAAAGTGTGACACAATATCATCTATCTCAAAATCGTCAAAGTCTCCTATAACCACTCTAGATTCATAATGCAGCCGTTTACCCAAAATATGCTTTTGGAAATTAGAGTATGCCTCAGACGACCAAAATTTAAAATTAAATGGGGGTAAACATACCTTTAGCAGTCTGCATGGGGGTGCAGACGAATGAAGATATATCAAATTTGGATCTCACTGGACCCGCAGCTGTGTCACCCTTTTTTCTTCTTCGAACTTGCAGTGACTTCTGCCTTCTGTTTTCCCTTTCTGTCTGGGATTACAACCTCTTTCTCAGTCTCCTCTTCTGACTGCTCAGACTCGTCTACATCCTCAGATTCCTCAGACTCTTCTGGTGGTGCTTCACCCCCAGACTCTTCTGTTTCCTTGTCTTCCTCAAATTTTTCATCCTCCCCAGACACTTCCTCCTCTTCTGATTTTTCTTTTTCATCATCAGATTCAGTTTCACTAGATTCGTAGCCACCTTCTTCTTCCACAACTTTCGCATCCTTTTCCCTTTTCTTAGTTGCAAGTTTACTTGCTCCCTGCACCTCACTGCGAATATCCAAGGAGAAAGACGACTTTGCCCAAGATTACCTGATATGGGTGCTAAGTTTATGCCCATAGTTTGTGGAATGATTGGCGTACCCTGGCTCAATTGGGCCATAAGGAGAGCAGGCGTTGGAGTAGTACCGACGGTAGAGAGCGAGGTCGGCGTTGGACTGGTGCCGGACATTGGTGTAGGTACAATGGTGTCGGCGCTTGGAGTTCCCGTCTCAGATGGGTTTGGTTGAGATGAAGCTACATTGCCTCCGTCGTCTCTAGTGACTCTCCTCCTTCCGATTTGCTTACTTCTGGACATGTCTGGAATGGGTTTTGAGAGGAAGACGGAAGGTAGGGTTTAGATGAGAGAATTTGGGGTTTTGAAACTTTGGGACGTGAGTTTTTATGAAGAAGTGTGAGGGTTTTTGGGTTTAAGAGGAATTTTCATCGAAAAGGAATTAGAGTTTATTATGGTAACTGGAGAATCCTAATTCTTACCAACTTCTTTCCTTAAAAAATAGATAAACATAGAAACAAATTATGTTGAAAATTAGGAAACAAATAAATTACCAAAAATTGGCCTCCCCAATTAACTGACTTGTTCTGCAAGATTTGCACATATTAGCTTATGATATACTGCCTTAAAAATAAAGATTTTCAGAATAAAATCTAATATTCGTGAATAAGAAAAATCTAAATGCATCTGGATACCTGAGACACGTCTGAACACTCATTGGCATCTGTTGAGTCAGATACATCTGGCAGTATACAATCCACCACGTACATGATTAAGTTGATTAATGTGCGTGTGTGATCAGAGCAACCCTTAGTCATCCACATACTGTAAAAAATTATATGATTACCCTGACTTATTAATTTGTCACCGTAGTACACAATAAGACCGATCAATATCTATAAATTACATTTTCTCAAGTCCGGCTTGCCGACTTTTTTTATATTGTGGCAATGTCTTTTAGAGGTGGAAACTGCTTCACACAATCCCCATAAGTTATCTTACAGTATGTTCCCCTTTAGATTAGAAGAAGGGTATGAACTTGGCTTGGATTAGTAGATTCACACAATTCCCATAAGTTATCTTACTAGGTTTTCCCCTTACTTCTATAATATTACCACATTTACCTCAATTCATCATGTTTTGAAGCTAAAGGGTATGAACTTGGCTTGAATAGGCAGCCTTCTTTTCCACTAGCCCCGCCCTTGGATAATAAGAATACGCGTACAATGCTATAAGCAAGATTTAGATCATAGGTCTACACACAGAATATGAAATCTCATCCAGTAACAATCATATGACTCAGACAGTAGTGACTTATCCTTTGGATTGCCCAGAATTGAGTGCTAGTTAGATTCATCCGGAGACATGTTGATTGCTTTCAGCCAGATGTATTTGTCTCGTTATCAGCCACAAGCACTCAGATATATCTGCAAGCAAAAACATAATCTACTTAGAATAGGATAAATGCAAAAAAAAAAAAAAAAAAAAAAAAAAAAAAAGAAGAAGAAGGAAAAATGCTTCTTTTTTTTTTTAAATATGTATGTTCCTATTCAGGAGGAGGTGATATTCCAATTTGTTTCCTAAGACTTTCAAATTTGACAGTATCGAGGGCCTTAGTAAACAAATCTGCAAGCTATAGATCGGTCTGTATGTGCTCTAGATTGATAATCTTTTTTTCCACCAATTCTCTGATGAAGTGGTGTCTGATGTCAATATGTTTTATTCTAGGGTGCTGGAAGGGATTTTTTGAGATATTAATGGCACTGGTGTTGTCACAATACATAGTGGCTTGTTTTGTAGAGATTCCATAGTCTTCCAACATTTGTTTCATCCAAAGGACTTGTGTACAGTAACTGCCAGTTGCAATATGCTCAGCTTATGCTGTGAAAAGTGATACTAAATTTTGTTTTCTACTTAGCCATGCCACCAAGTTGTTCCTATGTAAAAACATCCTCTGGATGTACTCTTTCCATCATCCACATTCCCAGCCCAATCTGTGTCTGAAAAACCTATAAGATGGGCAGTGGTATCTCTTGTAAACCAAATTCCGTAATTCAATGTACCACTTACATATCTAATGATTCTTTTCACAGCAGCAACATGAAACTCCTTAGGTTTTGCTTGATATCTTGCACATACTCCAACACTAAAGGATACGTCGGGCCTACTGGCAGTAAGGTACAGAAGACTTCCAATCATGCTTCTGTAGAGAGATGGACCTACATCCTTGCCACTGCCATCCTTTGAAAGTTTTAGAGTAGTTGCCATGGTAGTTCTCATTGCCTTTGCATCTTCAAGTCCAAATTTCTTCACCAGATTTTTAATATATTTAGCTTGAGATATGAATATGTCAAATTCATCCTGATGTACCTGCAAACCAAGGAAAAATGTTAGTTCACCGACCATACTCATTTCAAATTCTCTTTTCATTGTATTTATAAATTCATCAATTTTGGACTTAGATGTAGACCCAAATACAATGTCATCAACATATATTTGAGCTACAGTTAGTCCAAGATTTAGATGCTTAATGAAAAGAATTTTATCAGTTCCTCCCCTTTTGTATCCGTTGCTTAGCAAGAATGATGTGAGCTTTTCATACCAAGCTCTGGGGGCTTGTTTCAACCCATATAAAGCCTTTTTGAGTCAAAAGACGTAGTCCGGGTGAGATGGATATGTGAACCCTTGGGGCTGCTCCACACAAGCTTCCTCATTAAGCACACCGTTCAGAAAGGCACTTTTGACGTCCATCTGAAATAATCTGAAGTTAATGTAGCAGGACACACCTAGCAACAGCCTGATGGATTCCAGTCTGGCTACCGGAGCAAATGTTTCATCAAAGTCTATCCCTTCAATCTGGGTATAACCTTGAGCAACAAGTCTGACTTTATTTCTTACAACATTTCCTTGTTCATTTGATTTGTTCTTGAAGATCCATTTGGTCCCAATTACATTACCTTCTTTAGGACGTGGTACCAACTCCCAGACGTTATTTCTTTCATTTTGGTTGAGCTCCTCCTGCATAGCATGTACCCAGTGTTCGTCTGTCAAAGCTTCCTTGACATTTTTTAGTTCAATTTGAGACATATGACAAATGTTTCCTATATCGGCAGCAAATTTTCTTCTGGTCACATCTCTTAGATATATCACTGAGAATGTTATCAAGTGGACGAGCCTTTTGAATCCTGGCAGGTAGTTGTCTTGATACTTGTGATTCTGCAATATCAGGTGTATCTGGGTAGTCAGATGCGTCTTGATCTGTAGATATTACTGGGTGCCCAGACTCATCCTGATCGTGTTCTTCAGCATCATTGAGACTTCCAGCTTGATGCTGTTTTTCTTCTGATTTTTCAGTTCCAACTTTTTCTTTTGGTAGAACTTCCAGTTGACCACCATCTGCTTCCTGCAAATCCGAGTTCAAACAATTAGTGTCATCCAATTTCACATTAATTGACTCAAGAACGGTTTGGGTTCTTAGATTGTACTCTATAGGCCCTACTATTTTCAGCATAACCCAAAAATATTCCATCATCCGATTTTAAGTCAAATTTTCCTAGGTGTTCTCTATCTTTTAAAATGTAACATTTACTTCCAAAAGCATGAAAGTAATCAACCCTAGGGTTTCTACCCTTCCAAATTTCATATGCAGTTTGATTTGTTCCTGATCTAAGCATGACTCTATTGATAATATAACAAGCAGTGTTTATGGCTTCTGCCCAAAATTTCGTGGGCAATTTGTTGTTGTTTAACATGACATGAGCCATCTCTTGTAGAGTTCTACCTTTCGACCACTCCATTCTGTTGAGGAGTCTTTAGGGATGAGTACTCATGCTTGATTCCATATTGGATGCAAAAATCAGCAAAAAGCAGAATTTTCAAACTCTCTTCCATGATCACTTCTGATCCTTTTGACTCTTACCTGTTCGTCTGCCTTTTCATTGCTCAATTTCTGAAAAAAATTAGAAAAATTGTCAAAGGTATCAGATTTATCACGAATAAACATAACCCAGGTGTATCTGGAGAAATCATCAACAGACACATAAATATACCTCTTGCCACCAATACTTTCCTTTTGGATAGGACCCATCAAATCCATGTGAATTAGTTCAAGTATATGAGAGGTATTAATATATGTACCTGATTTGTGTTGAATTTTGATTTGTTTACCCTTTTGACAATCACGACAGATTTCATCTGGAATGTTTTTTTATGCTGGGCAAGTCTCTCACAGCCTTTAGTCTGGTCAGTTTCACGAGATCATGGTAGTTTAGATGCCCTAATCTGTTATGCCACAGTTTTTCATTTTTGGTCTTAACAGAATTGCAAGTTATGTGACTTTCAAGTGTATAGCATTTGTCTCTAGATATAACTCCCTTAAACAACACACTTTTCAACGGATTAGAATTCTTGTCATAACTTAAAGCCTTGTAATATTCTTTAGAAAACATGACAAGCAAGTTATCATCACACAATTGTCCTATACTGATCAAATTTGTCTTAAGTCCTATAACATACAAGACATTGGTTAATGTAGGTAGGCCCTTGATGTTGATGATACCAGATCCATCTATCTTACCCTTTTGGCCATCACCAAATGTAACAGCACTTGTCTCGCCTTTTTCAAAATGTGTTAGTAGAGAGAGATCACCTGTCATGTGTCTAGAACATCCACTATCAAAATATCATGTGTTAGGAATCAAGGCACTTAAGGATAATTGAACTACATAAACATTAGTTCGAACTTTCTTTTCTTGTCTAGAAAAAAGTCTTCTTTTGTGTGAATTGATTAATTTCAAGTACTCGTGACACCTAAATACATCATGACCAAATTTAGCACAAAAATTACAGAATACCTGGAAAACAGATGTATCCTGCCAACTCTGTCGAGGTTGAAATTTCCTTCTGTTCTAATGGACAAACTCATCTGGCTTGTACAGATTCGGCTGAAATTGTCTTCTTGTATAGTTCTTGGCTGGATGTGAGTTTTGAGTTCCACCAGCATTGTATTGATGAAGATGAGAGGTAGATGCATCTGTATAATTTCTACTTTGTTCCTTGCATCTGTATCCAAATTCTCTTACAAAGTTTATTTTATGGTCATGTTTTTTACCTTTACCTTCATATCCAAGACCTGTTTTTAAGCTGACGGGTCTGCCACTGTTCAGGATTTCATCAAGCTGGATAGATCCAAGTGCCAGTTTCTTGATTTTGTCTTGTGCTTTAGCAAGTTTTGAACTTAACCCGCTTACCTCATTTTGTTCAACATTTGAGAATGTAGATGCGTCCAGATGTCGTTCCCTAGTGTGTTCAGCGAAGGCCTGCAACAGTTGGATCTTTTCTTCTGCATCTTGAAGTTCCTTTCTCAAGTTTTCAGTGTTTGGTCCAGATTCAATTGCATAAGAAGAGTTACCAGATTCAATACCAGATAACTGTAAAGCAGTAAGGGTAGTTACCTGTTTTTCAGAATTGCTGCTGTCTGATTCTCGTTCAGATTCATCTGTGTCTCCATCGCTCCATGTAACATTCATGGCTTTCCTTCCCTTGGTCTTCTTTTGAGTATTAGGACAATCTGTTGCAATGTGTCCATATCCTTCACATTCTCTGCATCGAATTCGGCTATTAGGCTTTCCTTCAAACGAGTTAGCATTATTTTTAAGATAGAAATTTTTTTTCCTCCATTGTTTTTGTGGTTTTTGATTCTGGCCTTGAAGATTTTTGAATCTTTCTTTTTGTTTACCCTTGAGAAATCTTTTAAATTGTTTGGTGAGAAGTATGAAGTTTTCATCTTCATCTGTCTCCCCAGACTCTTCCGGATCTTCACTGCTTGCCTTGAAAGCAATCCCAGGTTTTTTGTCTTTCTTTCTTCGGGCCAGATTTAACTCATAGGTCATCAATGACCCTACAAGTTCCTCAACACGCATGGTTGAAAGATCCTTACTTTCTTCAATCGCTGTCACTTTTGCATGGAACCTATCTGGTAAAGATCTAAGGATTTTTTGTACAATCTGCTCATTTGAGTAGGTTTTCCCAAGAGCTTCAGCTGAGTTGGTGATATCACTCAATTTGGCGTAGAAGCTTTTGAAGTCTTCTTTCTCATCCATAGATAGTTGTTCAAACTCTAGCGTGATCATCTGCAGCTTGGAGGTTTTGACAGCATTGGTTCCTTCGTTTGCTACCCTCAAAGCATCCCATGCTTCCTTGGTGGTTCTTAAGAAGGAGATGAGTCTGAATTGACCTGGATCAACCAAGGAAATAATAGCGTTAAGTGCCTTAGAATTCCAATTTGCATTAGCTAATTTATATGCAGTATAAGCACTTCTAGCTATAGTTGTAACAACACCTCCAGCAGTGACAGTGGGTGCTGTGTAACCTTCAAAGACAGATGTCCAACAACGTTCACCAATAGATTGAATAAAAGTTTTCATACGGATTTTCCAATAAACATAGTTACTACCAGTTAATAGAGGTGGCCTAAGAGATGCAAAATTTTCCATTTAGAAAACCGGATCTCACTTTCTAGAAGTGAACCCGCTCTGATACCAATTGAAAATTTAAAGTTGTCTAAATTTTGTAAACAGACTGTTATAGATAAGTCGGACAGTAACCAATTAACATTAAATCGTTAAGATCTGTTTTAGAGATATACCAGATGAATCTTGCCTACGCAGATTCGTCTGGATAGTAAAACGTAGATGAACAGAATAAATTGTGCAGAATTGTAAATGAACAAGAACACAATAATTTGAGTGTAACGAGGGAAAAACCCTAACAGGGAAAACCCACGGCCCGCATCCTACAAACAAAAACCAATCACTATATAAGGAATGAGTTTATATAGATCAATCTAAACTACAGGATAAATCTACGCATAGACTTATCAAACATTCAAGAAATAGATCACTCCCTGATCCTTCTATAACATGTAATATGAGCTGGCGTCCCACCACTCTTCAGTAGTTTTCTTTGAATCTGCAACACTATTCAGCAACCTCGAACTCCCGTTCGAACACGATCCAAGCCTCCCGTTTGATCTTCATGCTGAAATTCTTTCATTCTGTAAGTGATTGAATCATCCTCCCGGAGTACAAAAGTCACAACACAATTGAAGCCTTTTAATATTAGTGCACCACACGAAAATTGGCTTCTTGACTCCTTCTTAAAGTGGACGTGAATGGTTAAGCACCTCACCGATTTTTGTATTGTTCACGTCTTAAAGAAAACGTCCCGCTTTCTTCTATTTAAATGCAATTAAGTCATTTGTCCTCCAAGTTTCCTTATTGCAAAAGATTTCTATTACCATAAAATAAGATACCAAGTATAAGCACCATATTTTTGGCCCTATCAAGAATTTTTACAATCAAGATTTTCAACCAAATAATCTTACCATATATGCATAAGCTCGGCCCTTTATCAAGATGATGTCTTATCATATGCAAAGATAAGATTGAAATATTCTCGACTATATCAAGAAGAAACTTACCATATCTAAGGATAAGCTTGAGTGCCAAGAATAATCATAAAATAGATCATCAAGAAATTTACCAAAATCACAAGATATTGAGATCAAGAATTTTGAGATTATCATCCTAATATTTCTTGATCATTATCTTCCAACGAAAATGAAGAATATATTTTTCTTCAAAAAAAAATATTTGCATAATTTGATTAAACTTAATAAATTACTAAATACACATATTTAGTAATTAAATAAAGTTTTCTTAAATTACATTTTCGTGGAAAAATAAGAAATGCAAATAATATATAAAATTAACAGAAGTAATTATTCATCAAGAATTATATGGCTTGGATAATAGAAAAGAAAGCTTTGAGGACTTAGTTTGCTATTACATAAGGGCCAATTGTACAAACATGAAAGTATTGGGCTTGCTTTCATACATATCATATATGCATCTATATAGAGAATGAAAATTAAGCCATTTCTCCTCTTCAAGTCGGTGGAAAACTAGAGAAAAGAGAGAGAGAGAGAAGTCGTGAAGAGATAAAGAGAGAAATTGAGAGATGAAAAAGAAGAATTGGAGAGGCTGAAGTCATGAAATGCTACCTAGTTGAGCAAGGAATGATTCTTTGAATCCCTATTTCAATTTTTAAGGTAAGGAAGAAAATATTTCCTTCATGTTTAAGGCTTAAATCAGAGTTTTGGATTGATTTATCTAGTTTGAAGTTAGTAAAGTTGAAACAATTGATTCTAGGAATGATTTAACCTCATTTCTCCTTCATTTTTCGGTGGAGACACAAGAGAGGAACCATGGGCAAGCTGCTAAACAAAAAATGGAAGGAAAAGGAGAAGGAAAAGAGAAGAGAAAGGAAATTCTGCTGTACCGAGGATACTAGTAGCATCGGCAGAGTCAAAATGAGATGCTTCTAGTAGCCTTTCCTAGTTCTAGGCAGATTGTTCCAAAGTGAGAAACTCTCACTTTTGGATGAATTTTCTAGGTAAAACTTGGATTAAGAAGTAAGATTTTAGCATATTGAAGTTACTCTAACACTTGGTTAAATAAGTGTAGGTGTTATGACTCAAAATCATCATTTATAAGTTAGAGGTAAGTGAAACTTGATTTGTGTAATATTGTGTTGAAGTATCATCTCTAAATTTCAAATTCTAATATGTTTCTTATTGATTTGATAAACTATGTTTAAGATTGAAAGTTAAGAACACAATTGCCTTCTAAGTGTTTGATGAAATGTTGAATAAAGAAACAATGACTTTGTTGAGTTATGTTGATGTTGTGCTATATTTTAGATATTGGGAATTATGTTTAAGGATGATAACAGCCACTAGATATTATGATTATAAGTGGAGAAATGTTTGGATGGAGGTTAAGAAGCATTAGAAGTTAAAATTGACAAAAAAGTTTAAGTACTGATTTTGAAACTTAAATGAAGGTAATTACATGTTTATATGAGAGTTATTGATGTTATAAATCTGATTTTTGAATGGGAATATTTAATTTTAATGTTGATGGCATTATATGAAAGTTATGAGTAAAGAAGATGTGCTTTAAAGACTTATTTCGAAGTTTGGTTGAAACTAAGTTGTTGTCCCTATGATAAATGAGCTTAAAACACTATTTTAAATTAGAATTATTCATGCCTTAAAGCTGATTTTAAGTTAGGATGTTGATTTAGGCTTGATGGTGAACTCTTGAGGTAGTTTATGTCATTTTTGGTTGGTTGTGATGATGTATAATGATTGAATAAATATTATGTCAAGACTAAGGTTAGAATTTGCAAGTGCTTTCTAGGTATTTGATGAAATGTGTAAATGAAGTATGCCTTAGAAATTCCTTGTGGAATTTTATATATACATTAGATGTTTAACTTAAAGATTGTGAAGATGCAAAGATGAGGATTAACATGAAGTTTTAAGTTGCTGATTTTGTATAAAGAATCTTAGAATTTAAGTCTTTATGTCAAGTATGATGGCATATGAAATCCTATTTTAAGTTAGTATGTTGGTATAAGAAAGAATTGAAGTTATGGACATTTAGTGATGAAGTTTCATGACTTATATCCATGCTTATAAAGTGTAAAATTTAGATTTGAAGATGTTTATTCTTAAGGTATGAATCTGATTTTTGAGGTTTTGAATATATGATGTTGATATCTTACGGATTAAACATGCTTTTGAGGTTGCATATATGTAAATTCAGATTTGGAGACAATTATGTTTAGGTATGAATCTGATTTTTGAGGTTTTAGACATATGATATTGATAATTTATGGTCTAAACATATTTTGAGGTTGTATGTATAAGAATTTCAAATTTGAAGATAATAGTTATGGAAATAAGAATATGAAAGTTTGAAAGTATGTTAAGATGAGACTTGTTGAAGTTTTTAGAAATGAATGATAGCTAGATGTTATATCTAAAAGCTTGTGAATTGATATGCCATATGTTAGAATCAGAATCAATCATTATAATTTTAAGTGTTCAAATATGTATACTTATGGATGAAAAATCTGCTGGGATTGATTGGATTAATTATGATCATAAAGATGTTTAGAATTGAATTTTTGAAGACTTTATGACATAAAACTTAGGGCAACACTTGGGTTATAGGTTTGGATTGTATTTTATGTTATTACTCATGATGGAAAGTAATAAGATGTGACGTTAGTGATGTAAAAATCTACTTGGGTTGCTTTCTTAAGTTGTGATCACCTACAAATTAGAATCAAGATTTTGATGAAGTTAATGATTAAATTCGACTTCTAGGATGTGACTCAAAGGTTGAGATTCTATGTACTAAACATAGAAAACTTTATTCTATAGTGAAATACTTGATCTTGATCATTTTTGTGTTAAGTTAAGGATAAGATATTATGTTTCAATATGTAATTGAATATTATTATGTAAAGTCTTCCATATGAGAATTGATGAATAGCATTTCATCTCATCATCACAAGCATGCATGATCATTTCACATAAAAGAGCAAATCACGTGTTTTCAAAATGTAAAGAAATGATTATGTATAAGATCTTTCAAATGATATTCTCAAGAAATGATTTTGAAACTTTAAAGAATCCCTATTTAGGTTGTACACCTAGGGAGAAAGTCCCTATTTGAGGTCGCGGGCTACTAGATGCCCTTAGAAGAAAGAAAGATTCATTTAAAACATGCAGTATGACTTTCGGTCTTGGTTACACTTCGGGTGTATGGGCGCCTGTTTGACGTGGACGCTAAGTCGAAAGTATGGGTGTCTGCTATGGGAGTAAGTCACATTCGAGCTAGCAAGTTCGTGAGCCAAGTGCTCTTGAAAAGAAGAAGAAGAATCGAGATAGCAAACTCGTGAGTGTAAAAGAACACTCTTGTGATCTTGTGCTATAGAAAACACTTTTGCGCTCGGTGTACGACCCTAATATAGGAAGGGCCCCTAAAGAGAAAAGAAAAGAGATCTTTTGAAAAGAAAAATATTGTATTCTCATTCATGTCATTTTTCAAAAAAAAAAAAAAAAGAAAGAAAGAAGAAAGAAAGAAAGAAAAGATTGAAAAAAAAATGATTTTCATATCATTTATGCATATCACATCATGCATTATATTCATTCCATAAATATGATATTGTTTATTTGAATGTAGTAATATGGAACTAAAGGTTTTTAATGTGATATAAGTTGATTTTCAAATGATATGTTAATATGATTGTGATTTCATTCACTTAAATGAAATATACTGTCAAAGTTAAGAGATAAAGTGTATGAATTATGTTCAAGTTAAGGTTTGACAAGAAAAGATTTAGAATGAAAAAAGATTTTACGACTTCATACGCTTTATGTTGAAATTCTCCTCTTATTACATTTATCAAGTTTTATTCACTGAACCATGTGGTTCATAATTGTTTCATATCTCTTTTTATAGGCAATGGAGCATTTATTTAATGGGCATTTGAATTCCCCATGGAGAATGCAGCTGAGAATGAAGAGTACTTATTGGTAACCAAAAAAGAGAAAATATTAAGCCCTTTTGTACTCAAAACTATTTTGGAATGAAATTCTTATTCTTTTAGTATTTAAAAGTTTAAATTTTAATTGGGGCTTGATTTTGAAATGTATAAGTAGATTTTTATAAATAAATGGGTCTTGTATTGTAAAGTTCAGCATGATGCTTAATTGTCATTCTTATGGCATTTTTAAAATGTTTTGACTCGTTTTTTTTATTAAAATATTAAAGTCAACGTAAGGATGATGATCCTAAAATGTTTAACAGGGTAAACTCATTGTTTAGAACAATTAAAATGGTTCTAAACAAGTTTAAAAAGAGTTTTTGGAATACATTAAATCTGTCCTGTTTCAGAAAACACGTTACAAGTAGCCGCTTGCAGCTATGTTCCCAATTTAAATAGAGGCTTCTAGTAACCATCAGCAGATTTGAAAAAAAAATAGCCTCAATTTTGGGGTTGTAACATTATCCTTTATGACGTTAACGGCGATACCAAAGACATGAACATTCTAGCCTAATATGTTTCACACTATTTATTGCATTAATGGCCTTGCGTCCATCCGAATTCATGAAATTTCAAAAAGTTACTCCAACTTTCCTTGAGGCGCCACCACTTCTAAGTTCATATAGGAGAAATTCTTACGGTGTCTTGATTACGTTTTTAAAGACACTTATATTAAGTACTGAATTTCCTTAATATTTTATTCAACTCTCCAAATTGTAACCTAACACTTGTATCATTAAGATAGAGCTCTAATTTTGATTATTCTAAGTGTTGTAATCATTTTATTTATCGAATGACTTGTTGTTACCATTTGAACCCGTATATTACTCATTTTGTAATAACATGTAGGGTTTCCGTCATTGGTGAATTTTATTTAAGGAGTTTAAGTCCCATCCTACTTGATGTTAATCTTACCAACTCTTTGGTAAGATGTTTTGTAAATGGATGAGCTAAGTTTTCTCTTGATCTCACATATGTAAGTGAAATTATTCCATCTTTGATTAATTTCTTTACATGATCGAGTCTAAGACTCATGTGTCTAGACTTTCAGTTGTAAACTCCACGATAAGCCATTGATAAAGTAGCTTGACTATCACATGGTATAAATATTGAAGACTCATTCTTCGTATCTAATGGTACTTCATAAAGAAGATCTTTAAGCTACTTTGCTTCTTTTCGTGTTTCAGCTAACGCTATAAACTCGAATTCCATAGTGATGAGATCTCGGTCGGGGAATCTCGTCGAACACGCGGAATAACGACAATTAAAACCTAGGAAAGATCTAAATCAGAACTGACACAAGACAAACAACGAAAATAAGGATAGAACGACGGTAAAACCTTGACCCGACAATCACGACGCAATTTATGGCGATGCGGATTGAAGAACCAAGATTGGTGAACGCCACAAGGACTTGTCAATTTCCTTGATAAGTTTCGAATTCAGAAACGCCACAAATATTCTTGCGAATATTTGATAAGTTTGCTGGAAGAACGCCACAAATATCGGATCTTTGATAAGTTCAAGAAAAAGTGAATAAACTCATCCTCTCAATTTTGGAGAATCCTCTCACAAATTTTATTAATCAAATTCAACTTCACTGTCTTTACAATGAATTGAAAAAGTGTATAAATAAGCAAAATAACCTAGCATCTAATTTACTCAAAATAGAATTCTAATTAGACTAAAATTCTAAAATAGGAAAATAACCAAAAACTAAAAAGGAAATAAAATAATTATAAAATTTCGAAAAATCTGGCGCTGCTTGTTTACGGCCGTGACGAAATCTCTTACGGCCGTAAAGGCCTTTCTGATTAAATTTATGTTATTCTTTACGGCCGTGAAATTCCTTCAGTTTGCATGTTACGACTGTAACTTCCAGGCTTACGGGCGTAAGTCTCGTTCTGCCAAAATTCATCCTTTTTCCTCGTTAATTGATTATGGCCGTGATTGTTAGATTTACGGCCGTGAATATAGGGGTTACGGCCGTGAAGGTCTTCTTTTACGGCCGTAATGGATTTTTTGTATAAATAATTTCTTTTACTCGATTCGGCTCGATCCGTCCCTCTTCTCGGCTCGACCTCAACACGGAACTTACTCCGTTTTGCACGTAGATCACTATCATATTACCGATGGCTCGACTTCGCCCTTCGATGCCTGGTCCGGATCACATTATACTCCCTCTCTTGAAAAGGATTCGACCTCAAATCCATTTTTGGTCGGTTTTTCAAGCTCCTCCTGCTTTCCTGGGCTCGATGATCATTTTTAAGTTTCGTGCAGTCCTTTAGACTCTTGGGCTGCTTATTCTGGCCAATAAATTTCTGCCCCGCCTTAAATCCATGGCTTGATTTATGTCCCTGCAAAACAGATTTTAAAGAACTGGGGAGGGAATTGTTAGCTCGGTTAAGTGCAAGGTGTGGATCCCCGTACACCAACCTATGTGCAAATAAACTCAATTTGGGGGTGGACTCTCTTTTCTTTTTGCACTCATTCTCTCATTTTTCTGAGGTCGTGGCCTCAACACTCTTATTTCTTTTTTCGAACTCACTTTTGATTTTCAATTGATCATTTTGAGCTTCTTTTGAAGATAACGGCACAAGTGTAAATTTCTTCCCACC
Organism: Ligustrum vulgare; assembly: GCA_963555705.1. Taxonomy (NCBI): domain Eukaryota; kingdom Viridiplantae; phylum Streptophyta; class Magnoliopsida; order Lamiales; family Oleaceae; genus Ligustrum; species Ligustrum vulgare. The sequence continues at coordinate 24,047,641 of OY743176.1, forward strand.
CTTCACAAATGAATATTGATTCTTAAACCCATCATGCACTACCCTCCTGTCATGTTGCCAGGGTCGCCCCAACAATATATGACCAACATGCATAGGTACCACGTCACAGACCACCTCATCCTTATAACCCCCGATGGCAAAATTGACCCTAGCCTGCTTATTTACCTTAATTTCCCCTGACTCGATCAGCCATTGCAATTTATAAGGGTTTGGATGTTTCATCAAGCTTAAGCCCAATTTATTAATCAACATTGTAATAACCACATTAGTACAACTTCCCCCGTCAATCACCATACCACAAGCCTTTTTTCCCACCAAGCACCTAGTATGAAAAAGATTATCCCTTTGCTCACCAATTTCATCCACCCTAGCCCTAGCACTAAGGACACGCCGATTAACAAGTGATTCTTTTTCAGGATAGGTCAATCCTTCCTCATCACTACTACTAGCTCCAGCTTCCACTAACTTAGGCATTCCCTTAAATTCATCCTCGGAACTAATTTCACCATTATCACGCAAGATCATTAGCTTCCTATTTGGACACTGGGATGCTATATGACCCATACCCAAGCACTTAAAACACTTAATATTTCTATCCCGAGTAGTTTGAGAATCAGAAATATTTTTACCTTTCGTTGTAGGCTCCTCCTTCCCTTTCGGGTTATGTTCAACGTTGGATTCCTGCTTAGGTTGTGATGTAGGATAAGATGGTGAGTGTCTTGCTGCCCCCTTTCGCCTTAGCTGTCTTTCCACCTTCATGGCCATATGCACCATATCTTCCAGCTCCACATAATGTTGCAGCTCAATGACATTGGCAATATCTCTATTCAGCCCACTTAGAAACCTAGCCATCGTAGCTTCCCGATCCTCCACCACGTTAGCCCGAATCATCGCCACCTCCATATCCTTATGATAATCTTCTACACTCCTCGACCCCTGAGTCATACCCTGCAGCCTCTGATAAATATCCCTATAATAATGAGTCGGCACAAACCGCTTCCTCATTATGGTTTTTAATTCACCCCAAGTTTCCACTGGCTCCTCAAGGTTCCTCCTCCTACCCGTCACTAATTGATCCCACCAAATATTTGCGTAATCGGTGAATTCAATCACGGCTAATTTCACCTTCTTCTTTTCCGAATAATTATTACAATCAAAAATCCGTTCGACCTTTATCTCCCAATCCAAGTACGCATCCGGATCACTCCTACCCTGGAACGATGGTAATTTCACTTTAATTTTTCCAAGATCGTCATCAACAACATCTCTACCCCCACGATGCCTCCTAGCATCACGACGCTCCCTATCATGCCTCCGCTCATACCTATCTCCTCTATCCCTCCTTCGCATACTACCTAAAGATATACTGCCACTTTCACTGCCCATGTCTTCATTATCCACACCAACCTCACGTCTATTACCTCTCCTAACCCGAGAACCATCATGAGATTGATCACGAGGTCTTTGTTCACGTTCTGCACCTCGATTCTCCATCTGTACCATAAATCTCTCAAATTGTGCCGTCATTGCTGCAATATCACCATTACCCTGTTCATCCTTTCTATTCACACCCCTGGGCTGTTTCCTGTCTCCAACTGAAGATGAAGATGTGGAAACCTCTCTATTAGGCATTTTTAAGACACGAACAAGGAAATTCGGAATATTTGGGAAATATTTGGAATTTTCAATTTTTTTATAATCTGCCAGAGAATTTGACTACGAGTATGGCAGAAAAAACGGAACTGAATTTGGACGAAAAACGAAGAAGAAAAACACTTTTGAATTTTTGGGACTGACTCTTATGGATCAAACTGAAAAAAATTATGACTGACACGAAGAACGCGAAGAACACGAAAAAAATCAAGAAAATCAGGAAACGCAAGAATTTGAAATAGATCCAAGTTCTGATACCAGATGATGAGATCCCGGTCAGGGAATCTCGTCGAACACGCGGAATAACGACAATTAAAACCTAGGAAAGATCTAAATCAGAACTGACACAAGACAAACAACAAAAATAAGGATAGAACGACGGTAAAACCTTGACCCGACAATCACGATGCAATTTATGGCGATGCAGATTGAAGAACCAAGATTGGTGAACGCCACAAGGTCTTGTCAATTTCCTTGATAAGTTTCGAATTCGGAAACGCCACAAATATTCTTGCGAATATTTGATAAGTTCGCTGGAAGAACACCACAAAGATCAGATCTTTGATAAGTTCAAGAAAAAGGGAATAAACCCAACCTCTCAATTTTGGAGAATCCTCTCACAAATTTTATTAATCAAATTCAACTTCACTATCTTTACAATGAATTGAAAAAGCGTATAAATAAGCAAAATAACCTAGCATCTAATTTGCTCAAAATAGAATTCTAATTAGACTAAAATTCTAAAATAGGAAAATAACCAAAAACTAAAAAGGAAATAAAATAATTATAAAATTCCGGAAAATCTGGCGCTGCTTGTTTACGGCCGTGACGAAATCTTTTACGGCCGTAAAGGCCTTTCTGATTAAATTTATGTTATTCTTTACGGCCGTGACACAATGCTTACGGCCATGAAATTCCTTCAGTTTGCATGTTACGGCCGTAACTTCCAGGCTTACGGCCGTAAGCCTCGTTCTGCCAAAATTCATCCTTTTTCCTCGTTAATTGATTACGGCCGTGATTGTTAGATTTACGGCCGTGAATATAGGGGTTACGGTCGTGAAGGTCTTCTTTTACGGCCGTAATGGATTTTCTGCATAAATAATTTCTTTTACTCGATTCGGCTCGATCTGTCCCTCTTCTCGGCTCAACCCCAACACGGAACTTACTCCGTTTTGCACGTAGATCACTATCATATTGCCGATGGCTCGACTTCGTCCTTCGATGCCTGGTCCGGATCACATCACATAGTGGAATGTGTAATCATTGTTTGTTTCTTAGATCTCCAAGAAATAGTACCTCCTCCAAGAGTGAATAACCAACATGAGGTTGATTTTTTACACCAACACTTGATATCCGACTAGCATCGGCATATCCTTCAAGTATAGCTGAAAATTCAGAATATTGGAGTCCAAGTTTTTTGTTCTCTTTAAATAACCAAGTACTATTCTAATTGCTTTTCAATGTTCAACAATTGGATTACTTCTAAACCTAGTAAGCTTTTTTACAACAAATGCAATGTCCGGTCTTGTACATTGAATAACATACATTAGACTACCAATTGTACTTGCATATTCGAGTTATCCAATAGATCTTTCAACATTTTTCACAAGTTTGATACTTGAATCAAACAGGCTATTTACCTATTTAATGTTCAAATGTTTAAATTTTTCAATCACTTTGTCAACATAATGTGATTGAATTAATGCAAAACCAAATAATTCTTACATTTTTATACACAATATGGTATCTACCTGACCAGTATCCTTCATTTTGAATGTTGAAGATAGAAACATCTTCATTTATGTAATAGTCCATATGATTACTTATAATCAACATGTCGTCCACGTATAATCATACAAACACAATATATTTGTCACTTTTTTAGTATATAGACATTTATCTACTGTATTATGCAAAAGATATTATAGCATTATCAATTTTCTTATGCCATTTTTAGGAGTCTCTTTTAAACCACATAAATATTTAACAAGTTTACAATCTTTATTTTCATTTCCTGGAAGAATGAAAAATTTCAGTTGATCCATGTAAACTTCTTCACCTAATTCTCCATTAAGAAATGCAGTTTTAACACCCATTTGATGCACATATAAATTAAATATAGAAGATAATGCAAAAAGAATTCTAATAATAATAATTCTAGCTACAGGTGCAAAAGTATCAAAGTAATGAATTCTTTTTTTTTTGTCGAAAATCTTTAGAAACTAATCTTGTTTATAAGTTTGAATTGAACCATCGGTATTGTATTTCCTTTGAACTACCCACTTGGAACCAATGACTTTAGATCTAGCCGGTAAATAATTTTTTTCCCAAGTATTACTAGATATTATAAAATCCATTTCATCATTGATAGCATCTTTCCAAAATGTGTTGTCTCTAGAAATCATAGCTTCTTTGTAGGCTTTATAATCACTATTAATTTGAAGAACATAATATATTGTTCTTACCAAGTCTTCCCTACCTGCTTCAACCAAGAATAAGGAAATCTGTTGAGAATCAATCTCATCATGTCCTAATACCTTCTGATGCAAACCATGTAGCAATTGTAACTATACAACCCACAAAATATTGAATCGACCCAAGAACGCCAAAGAACCACGATTTATGGATCTAATTAAAATTAATTGAACCAAGCAACCAATACAATCACAGGGATATATTGACCTTTTGATCACAAGCAATATTAATTTTCACCGAGATTTGAACTGTAATACCGCTTTTCATTTTTACGTGCATCCTTAGATTTCACGTAATAATTATGTTAATGTTATTATAAATTTTAAATTTAATGATATTTTTAATTTCGATAATTTGAATTATTTTGCAGTGGAAGGACTTGGATGCCATCTCGATCAATGTACCAATTAAAAGTTTATAAATTGTTTATTTTAATAGTTTACGTGCAATTTTATGTGATTAATTGTTTTATTGCCTAAACATGCTATTTTTTTATTTTATTGTGTTAAATGGAAAGTTTGGGGAAAGTTTAGTGGCAATTGGAGAATAAATTTGAACTTATGGACTTAACTATGCACATGGAGAGAAAGGAGGGACTAATTTGCAAATTCCCAAAGATTTAAACCTAAACCCAAACCCTCACTTTTCTCTCACTCGTGATCTCTCACCCTCAGCTCTCTCTGTCTCTCCCTCAATTCTCTGCCTCTCGTCTCTTACTCGGCCAGCCTCACCTTCTTGGAACTTGTCACCAGTGACCACTAGCCACCATCGCCAACCCCACCGGTAAGGCACTCCCCGCTCACTGTTCCGCACGCGATTTCGCACGCACATACACGGTATTACACACACACATATTTCGTATATTTTAAGTATTTTCAGATTTTAATTCTTGAAAATTTACGAATTTGTGTGTAAATACATACATGTGTATTTTGTATATATATATATGAATTTATGTGTAATTGGATTTTAGTATAAATGAGTATTTCGAATTTGTACATGAAATATGAGTATATATATATATATATATATATATATATATATATATATATATAGAAATCTCTGATTTCGAAAATTTTGAATTAGTTTAATCAAGACTTCAAATTTGGATTATAGTAAGGTTTCAAACTTCTTAATTGGAAATCGAATGTGTATGTTATATATGTGTAATTTTAAATCTTGAAATTTAAGGTTTTAGATTATGGTTGATTAGTTTTAAGTCTAATTGAAACCTTATTTTGAATATTTACAGATTTTAAATGGTTGGAATTTTTAATGTAATATTTTGTAAAGTTCGACTAAATTATAATTCAGTTTACGATTTGAGTAAATGGATTAGTTAAAAAAAAAATCGTAAGTTGCATGAAATTAAATCCTTTATTTCAAATATGAGTTCCTTGTGTGTTGTTCGAAACATAAGGTCACAATTGGGTTAAATTGAAGTTTCAACCTCAATTAGCAGTTTTGCTTAGTATTGAAGAGGATGATAAATGTGTTTTTGAATTTAAAGTTATATTTTGTTAATTAATGGAAATTATTAGGACTTTTGGTACATTGACGTTGCGGGCAACCAAGACTTCCACCTGTATTAAAGTGAAGTGAATATTAAGGATTGCAGGAAAGTAAACTTCCCCTATTTTCATAGAATTTAAGTGTAAATGTGAAATGTGAAAATAATTGTCTGCAACTTACTTGCTTTGATGAATTTCATTTACTTTATGAAAATATATGTTATTAAGAAGAATGTTCAAGCATGCACGTTATCATGTCATTGCATCATCAAGCACGCATTGGCATCGAAATTGGGAAGTCAAATATTTTTAAATGAAAGAAATGTGTCAAGATGCAAGTTTGTTCAAAAGTTATGTATCCCAAGTTTTTTTTTGAAAGAATGGGTGTACTTCCAAGTCATGAAAGAAGTGAGTGGGAAATGGGGCGCAGGGGACTGACGTACCCTAATTAAGTCGCTTTGCGACGGAATGTTCGACCGCTTTGCGGTGAACTGTTAAATCGCTATGCGATGGGAAAGTGAATGTTAAACCGCTTTGCGGTGGAAATGTGGATATTAATCTGGTTCCAAATAAGAATTGCCCACTGCTCTCCGATTGAGTAGAAGATACACCAAGTGAGCTCACGATGGAAATGTTAAGTGAAAGTTTTGAAATGTTAAGTGAAAGTTTTGAAATGTTAAGGGAAAGTTTGAAAGTTCTGGAAAGTAAAGTAAATGGGGATACATATATTGAATTTTTAAAGCATTTCACGTCATAAGCATGCATTACATGTATAAAGTTTACTTACTGAGCTTTAGCTCACCCCAATCCCTCCCCAACATTTCAGGTGATGAAAGATAGGTGATCTGAGGAGAGCACTTGGCGGCTGACTCGGACAGTCATCATAATTCTATTTCTTTTAGGACTGAATTAAGGGCTTTCACAAGTTATTTTTATTGGTTATTCTTTTATTGATAAATTCTTTTGATTAGTTTGTTGGTTTTTAGTTAAAATAAGTTATGGTATTTCCTGTAATGAGTTTATATCATATTTCATAAGTTTAAAATTTATTTACTTTAAGATGTTACTGTTGAGAAGTTTGGGAATTGATGTTGAAGTTTGATTTTGGAATTGTGGTTGAACGTTGAATGTTGGGTTTAAATGAGTTGAGAATTGTATTTGTAATATGGGTATGATGTCCCTCTACAGGTTGGCTATGTCCCAGTTATAGGAGAGACTCTGTCGAAATTTCTGTAAAAATTTATAATAGAAAATGAAAATGTTGAAGTTTTAAATGATCTGTTTCCGCATTTAAGTAAAGAAAAGTTAACACGCCTATGTTTAAGATTTTTGAATTTGGGGTGTTACATGAACAAATAAGAATAAACCCGCAAGTTCGAATTGTGTTCAATGAAGAACGGAGTTGAAATCAATTTGCCTCACAATAATATCAATAATTGTCTAACTAATAATGAAAATTACATCCCTATAAATAAGGTCAAAATCTGGCTTTAGGAGCCCTAATTTAACTAGGAAAGAAATTGCTCAAATATGGAAATAAATAAAAATAACAGAAAATAAAGGTTTTTACGCGTTTTGATATTTACAGCCGTAACTACTTCCTTTATGGCCATAACTAGGTTACTGATTCACATTTACGGCCGTGACTCCATGACTTACGGCCGTAAGTCCAAAATTTCCAATATCCAGTTTTTGAGCAGTGACTTCATTACGGTCGTGACCTTTAGAAATTACGGTCGTAATTCCTTATTCCTCGCAATATCAATTTCAGTAGTGAACTCGTTACGGCCGTAAGAATTATAGGTTACGGCGGTAACCTCCGAAACTTCACAATTTCCTTCGACGGCTTGAATGAGGCTGATCCACTCGTCGTCTTGGCTAGGTCCCAACATGGAACTTGCTTCTTTTGAAGACATGAACATTATTTTGGCCATTGTTTCTTGCACTAGCTTGTCCATTGCTTCGTTGGCCCTCTTCGTTTGCAATCGAGTCATCGGTCCTCATTTGATCATCAACGGATCTTTGCGCAGGCTTGTATTCATGGTATGAATCACATCACCTTCTCTTTACGTGTTCTCTTATTTCTTCTAGATTCATTAGACTCAGTTACATTTAGCGAAGACGTTTCTAGTGATTTGTTAGAAGGTGGAATTTCATTTTGAATTTTTGGAAATTTAAAGTTGTCTAATTATGTTATTAATTAAATGAAACTGACTGTCACAAATTTGCTGTACAGTAAAGTATAAATAGAAATACGTGAAGTCTTGTTTACCACAGATCTAGATGAATCTAATTATCACAGATTCGTATGGATAATGAATCGTGAACAGAATTGTAAAGCAATGCAGAGTTGTAAAGTAAAAGGAACACAATATTTGACCTTAAGTAGGGAAAAACCCTTTCAGGGAAAACTCACGTACCTCGCACATTGCGGACAAAAATCAATCACTAATAAGAAAAGATGTTACACAGTTCAATGAGACTACAAGACAAATTTACACATAAATTTATCAAACACCCATGAATTAAATGAATCACTCCCTAATTCTTCTATGGCGTGTAATATGAGATGGCGTCCCAGAGATGGCAAAAAAATCCGATCCGCCCCGTCGATCCGATCCGATCCGAAAAAATCCCGATCCGTGGATCGACGGATCAAAATTTATGTGATCCGCCCCGATCCGAAAAATCACGGAGCGGATTTGGATCGGGGTTGATCCGATCCGCGATCCGACATTTTTTTTTAATATAATGTTTTTATCATGTATAAAAATTTAATATATAAATTTTGTAGCAAACTTTAATTTCTGGGAATAAGCTGCAATCTTTGCATTTTAAAGAAAACACATTTTTCATATTCTTCATTTGGAGAAAGAATTTCAATAAGTGATGGCAAAAAAACTCGATCCGTTGAATCGGCTTCTATACGTCCCGTTTCAATAAAATAAAAAAAATTAATAAAAAAATAAATTTTCTAAATTTTTTATAAAAGATTTAATTTAAAATATATTTTAAAAAATTTAAAAAAATAAAAAAATAATTCTGGCGGATCGGTCCATGGATCGGTGGACCGATCCGCCCCAACCCGACCCGAAATTTGACGGATCGCGGGGCGGATCCGGATCGGACAAAAAAAATTCGGGGCGGGGTGGATCGGGGTCCGATCCGCCCCGTTGCCAACACTACGTCCCACCACTCTTCAGTAGCTTCCCTTGACAATGCAACTATACTTCAACAACTTCGAACTCCTGTTCGATCTTGATCTAAACCTCCTGTTTGATCTTTTGGCTGAAAATCTTTTCTTCCTTCCGGAGAACCTTTAGATTTGTAATTTGAAGATTGATTTTTGCATGAATGAATAAGCTCTATGTCTTTATGATGTTCATGCAAATGGAGAATTCACAAAAATAGAGAAGTCGTGTATTTTTCTGTGCACTCTGTATTTTTTGGCTTCTATGACTTAAAGAAAACGTCCTCAACATTCTCTCTTTTATATACACCAGTTTCTTGTCCTCCAAGAATACTAGTTGTACACAATCTCTATTCCCTGCAATATATCAAAGATAATTACAAGTTAATAGAGATAAGGTAAGATAATAAAAGACAATAATGGAACATTTACTAACCAAGTGAATCAGACTTACTAACCAAGTGAATCATTTACTAACCAAGTGAAACAGACTTAGACTCTAAGAAATAAGGCCTAGAATTTTCGGCCAATAGGAATTTCAGCTAAGCTAAAACATTATCTCATACATAAATATTTATCATAAATACACAGAGACAATTCTAGCAAGTTTATAATTTATCTTTAAGTAATAAATCACAAGCGTAAGAGTATGAGATAAATATGAATTCAAGTCCAAGTAAATCGTCTAGTAATTTAGTTAAACTTAATAAATTACTAAACATAAAATACTTAGTAATTAAATTAAATACACTAAATTACAAACCCGTAAAAATAGAAAATGCCAACTTAAACAAGTTAACAATTTCCAATGGATTTTGAAGATTTTCATCAGCGCTTAATGTATTCTCAAAATATTCCACATCTCGAGATTCTTTAACCACATTGGACGTTAGATCAAGTAACCTATATTTTTCGCTATTAATTTCATAACAAAATGGCACTATTGATCTCTCTTGGTCCTAATTTTGTTCTTGTACGATCGATATTTTATAATAAGCCAAAACACTCTCACACTTTAAAATATCCAAAGTTAGAGTTCCTCTCTTTCCATAATTCATAAGGGGAACCTTAAGTTTCTTAGAATGAGTTCAATTACCAATATGACATGCAGCAAGTAAACCATCTCCCATAAATTATTAGACAATTTTGCTCTCATTAACATCGCATTAACCATTTCAACTAAGGTTCTATTTTTCCTTTCCATTAAGCCATTTTGCTCAGGTGTTCTAGGTGCACTACATTGATGTATAAGGTCATGCTCTTTACAAAAGATGCCAAATGCATTAGAAATATATTTTCCACCTCTATCACTTCTAAGAATTTTAATCCTATTATTATTTTGATTTTCTACTTTTGTTTTATAAATTTTAAACATATTAAATGCTTCATCTTTACGTTTCAATAAATAAACATACCAAAATCTAATCTAGAAAAGTAATCAATAAAGGTTATAAAATATTTGTTACCATCTCTAGGGGAACATTTTCAAAAAATTTGAAATTGAATTACCTTGAAATTAAGAATTTTTTGGTACCTTCTTCTTCGGACTTGTATTTTTCTCAAGTGCATTCCATAGTTCTTTTGAACAAGTTGTATTTGTATACAAATCATAGAGTTGATCCAGAATAAATTTAAGATGTGGTCATGACATATTAATTGATCTTCTTCTTGCTTCTTTTATTCATCCCTTGTTTGGTCGGTGTCTTCATCACTTGGTCTGGATAAATCCTCTAAACTTGGATCGAGGAAGTAAAAGATGTTGAGCACCGTTAACAACTTGATCTTGTCTTGTCATCTTGTATAGTTTAAACCGTCAAAATGATGAAATTTCACCAAGTTTTGCTTCTTGAGTTTGATCATTGCCATGTTTATGTCTCCTTCGGTTGCCATTGAAATTTAAGCTTTTAGATTGTTGAGAAATTTTCTTTGAAGTTGATGATATCCTCCTTGCAATCAAACACGAATTAGGTACAATGAACACAAGAAAATGGATAAAATAATATATAATGTTGCCCACGATGGACAACATAGCGGGCCTGATGGAATAAAACTATTAAATTGGCAGTCATATGCAATGAAATTCCATATAATCGATAAATGGAACTCCAAATTACCACTAAATATTATTTCGTTATGTGTATATGATTTTTAATTTTGTAAATAAGTTCTTAAAATCTGTAAAATAAATTTCGGAAATCACCTAAATTCTTGATTATGTTCTAAAGAGATTGTAGTTATTTTCTCATAAAAATTAAATTTCTTAATGCTTTTGTCCACATTCTTAGAAAATTTGTATTGCATGCATTTCGATCAAGAGTACTAAAATAGCCAGGTTCCAAATTATGAAAATGAATTCGATGCAGTATTGTACATGCTTGTCCATTCGCGTCATGCACTAGAGAAAATCCTCCACCATGTGAAGAAATTCATTCATAAACTTAATCTTACATACAGATAAACATACTATGTATTGTAAATATATATAGACTTCCCCCCCCCCCCCCCCCCCACATACTAGTAGGTAACACGTCGACTGCACATAATTTATTATGATATTGTGAGATATCATATAAGCAACAAAATAAAACTACAATCAAAACGTACAATAAGTTTATAACAAAACTCACCAAATAGCTAGATATTGTAATTCAAAATTAGCTCCATTTTCTTTACTATTTTCAGGTCATTTTTAATTTTCAATTTTCGAAAACACTAAATATATATAGGTTTGCTTACCTATTTTCGAAAATGAATTTTCAAAAACGAAAAAATAACAAACAAAAGGGAAAATGGCCGAGAGTTGTTTTGGCTATTTTCAATGGAAAACAAACAACGAAAAATAACTTCATCCACCAATAGCGAAGTTAGCTCAGTTGACCGCGTCATCCTTGTCAGGTGTTCGAATAAACTTCAACTCAATACAATGCGAATTTTATTTTTAAATGCACATTACAAAATATTTGAATAAATTTTTAGGAGACGAGATTTGAACCCAGGTTGTCAACGTGGAATTCCAAATCCTTAACCAAAGAGGCAATTGCTATTATGTTGTCACAAAAATGCAAAGTAAACACATTTTTTCATTTTAAAAAAAAAAAAAAAAAACTTTAGAATGACAAAATGAACGAGTTTTCGACAATTTCAAAATGAACACTCAAAATACAAAAGGCAAAATAAATTTGAAAATCAAAATTGAAAATTGAAATACAGAAAGGACAACCCCTAATTTTTTAATTTCTTTAAGGTGAAGAGTGAAAAATCACCTAGAGAAAAAGTAAAATTTTCCAATCATTCATCAAAAATTAGATGTCAACTTTCCTGTAGGAAAAAGCATGGATTGGATCTGTATTATGTAGGGATGGCAATAATACCCACGAACCCGATACCCGATGGAGACTCGACATAAATGGACGGGGATTACCCGACTAAATGGGTTCGTGGGTAGGGTATGGAGGTAAATTTTAAAACCCGACATGGATATGGGTCGGGTGTGGGTTTTACTACAATACCCATACCCGACCCGCATACCCATTAATTTTCTTTAAAAATTATAGAATTTAAAATAAAAGTGATTGTTTAAAAAAAATAAAAAAATAAAAAAAAAATAGAACCCAAATATCTATTGACATTGTTATCATCTAAACCTTAATATGTTTAAACTATTGACTTTGTTAACGTCTAAAAAATTGTTCAAATTCGCTTGTATAATTTCAACATATAACAAGCTTTTTTCAACTCAAATTCAAGTGAATCCCCAATATTTAATTGATTCAAGTTAATCCGGAGCGCCAATAACCTATTTATAGCCTAAAAAAATAATAAAAAAATAAATAATTAGTAATGGGTTTTAAATAGGTATAGAAGCAAACCCGCCTCCGACCCGCACCCAATCCGCACCCGACCCGCAATTTTTAAATGGGTATATGGGTAGGGTATGGATGTTGTAAATATTTAGTGGGTAGGGTACGGATTTGGCAAATCCGACCCATACCCGACCCATTGCCATCACTAGTATTATGGTAGTTCCTCGTAAATCCCGATCAAGCATATTTAAGGACTTCTGTTAATAGACCAAACTCAAAATAGAATGTAAATATTCTAACGGAAATTGAAAGCATTATGATAAGTACAAGGCTGCAACAGTTGAAGTTCAAAAGGAAGAGAATCTGAATGATAAAGAACATTAATTTAATCCACACGTTCTTAATTACTAATCATTATTATTCACACACATGCTATTATTTCTCCTAATATTTTATGGTATATAATTTAATTTTAACATAGATGATTGTTAATCTACAACCCATGAACATCATGCTGGAATTATTAAGAACAAAACTGAAGGGGAAGCGTATCTGAATCCATAATTCTGATTGAATGAACGAGTTATAATCCATAATTTTCTTCTGTTGATGCTTGATGGGATGTAGAAAGATAGAAAACTTACGTTCAATTGGAAATCATGACTTGTATAAATAACTGTCAGGTAGTTATTATCTATAAGTTATTTTAAATTGACCTATCATTAATTTAAAACACCATTACAGTCTCTATATTTTATTTCCACGACATTAGGGATGACAATGGGGCGGAGAATCCCCGAATTCGATGGGGACCCACCCCAAACGGGACAGGGAATCCCCGACAATAACAAGGATGGGACGGGGATGGGGAATGCTATCAAATCCCCATCCCCGCTCCAAAATCGCTCCGAAATCATCCCCGATTAATAAGTTCAATTAAAAAAATTCAAACAAATTAAAAGTATCATAAATCACCTGATGCCAAAATATATAATTTCAAAATCAAGCCCTATATTTCAACTCTATACTACTCTTCAATTCTCACTCTCAAGTCTCATCTCATTCTCTCCAAACATACTTCTTAACATAATTAAATTTGTACGATTCTATAAAAGCTATTATGAATTTTTTTTTTTTAATGTTAATAATTCTTTAGAGCTATTAAATGAGAATTTTGTAAAATAATCATACTTTAAGAAAAGAATTTGAATAACTAAGACATTAGATAACTATTATAAAAAGACATTTATGGACAAAAAAAAAAATTAATACTAAATGGAGATGTAAATGGGGATTATGGCATCCCCGCCCCATCCCCACCCCGTCCCGCTTTAGACAAGGATGGGGATGGTAAATTTTCGTTTGGGCAGGGACAGGGATTGACATCCCCATCCCGAACCCGCCCTGTTACCATTTCTACAGGACATTTAATACCCACTAGTCCAAAAATATTATCTTTAGTGGATCACCCACACATTTTAATATATACATGTTTGGCCCCACATGTTGAATTTTTCCAACAATCTCCCATTAGGTCATACATGTATTCTTACAAATGTGCATAACCTTATGAACAAAAAAATCTTGCTATCATTATTAAGGGTATTTTCAAACAATCTCGTCGATCAGTTATATCGATATAAGATCAAAGCGATCTTTGTCACATTTATCGTAACTAAATCCATAAATGGTCACATATACCAATACAACCAAATGACATAGATTAATCATGAGAGTGTAGCATGAAAGTTGCATTTTATGTGATTCAAATATGTCTATTTCCAATTGGTCCAACTTTATACCTTAAGTGAGATCAATACAATACAAAACATAATGTAACATAATGAAATGAACTAAATATTTTATTTATGTACAAAAAATATCCAAATGCACAAATGTGTCCAAAGTCAAACATAAGCAACAAAATACAAACTCCCATTAAAACATGATATCATCCAAAAGTACAACACCAATATGATTAGTGTGCTCTTGAAAGACCTTGGATGGTAATCCCTTAATAAGCAGACTCGCAATTATGGAGTTTGTCCTAATGTGCTCTATGAAATTTATCCATTATGTGCTCTTTCCTTCACAACTAGGAATCTTATGTCAATGTGTTATGACTTAATTGCTCCTATTGTTATTGGAATATAAAACTCCTAAATTATTGTCACAATATAACTTTAGTGATCATTCTATGCCATTCAGAATGTGCAGTCTAGTGACAAAATTTTCCATCCACATTCCATGGTTATATGTCTCATAACATGCTACAAACTCTGTTACCATAGTGGAATAAGCTATGAGTGTCTGTTTGGCACTCGTTCAGGAAATAGTTCATTCAGCTAACAAGTATATGTAGCCTAATGTGGATTTTTTTTTTTTTTTTTGTCTTGGCATCCAGCAAAACCAGAATTGGAGTACCCTATGATCTCTAATTGATCCGATCTGAGTATGTAATCTTTTGTTCTCTTCAAATACCTCATAACACTTTTGGCTGCTTTCCAATGATCCATCCCAGAGTTGTTTAAATATCTGTCTAGCATTCGATCAATGAATTCTATTTATGGAGATGTACAAACCTTAGCATACATCAGACTCCCAACAGCTGATGCATAGGGAATCTATTGCATTTCCTTAACTTCAAGGTCATTTCTCGGGCATCATTTGAGACTAATTTGTCTCCCTTAGCAACATCGGTGTCACTTGGTTTACTATTTGTATGTCAAACCTCTTAAGTACTTTATCAATATAGTCCTCTTGTGACAATCCAAGAATACCATGAGAGCAATCCTAGTGTATCTGAATCCCTAATTAAAAAGAGGCAACATAAGATCTTTCGTATCAAAATTCCTTGATAGAAATTTCTTGATTTTGTGCAACATGTCTATATCATTAGTAGCAAGAAGTATGTTATCAACATATAAAACCAAGAAATATATGCTCATTCCCGCTAAACTTGTGATACACACAATCATTGACAACATTTATCTAACAAAATGAGACAATTACTTGATGAAGTTTGTAGCACCATTGACGAGAAGCTTGCTCGAACACATAGATGGATTTTTTTTTTTTTTTTTGAAAAAATTTGTGAATCCTATTCTTTGAGTCTCCTGACATAAAGTTTTCTATTTACACCTTATAGATTGTCTCATCAATGTCTCCATTGAGAAATATCGTCTTAACATCCATATGATGTAACTCAATGTCAAATGTTCAACAAGTATCATGATTGTCCTGAAGAGTCTTTCATTGAAACCGGAGAGAAATTCTCTTTGAAGTCAATGTCTTCCTTTTGCGTAAAGCATTTATGTAGCGACCGAGAATTTTCCATGACTTATTTAAATAAATATTATTTTAAAAATGTGTCGCTACGACTTTGTCCATTTATTTTAAAAACATGATCGTCTAGCCAATGAAGTGAAATTAAATTTATTTAAAAATCTTAGTCAAATTCCAAATTTTATTAAATGATGTTCCAAGTCCAATTTTCAATTAATTGGATTCAAATTATTTTAAGTCCAAATTTTTAATTTAATTTTAAATCCAAACTATTTTTACCCAAACTTTTAATCTTTTGTTTATTATCATATCCAAGTTAGCCCAATCCAAACTTCCTTGGCCCAATTATAGAAGCCCAACCTATTCATCAACACTCTCACTTCACGTTTTCTTTTACCTTCTACACAGCCATATTATATCCAATTATCCCCAATTCATGTTTCAATTCATTTTGAATTCCCAAAATTTCTCCCTTGCATATCCAGCACATTTTCCCTCTTCCCCCTCACACTGCATCAACTCCACAATCTTCTCCATTCTTGAAATGGTTCCAACTTTCCTTGCAACTCCCTAATTCCCTCAGTTTCCATCACAGAAAATTCTAACCTAATTGCTTAACAAATTATGGATTTCCCAAGGTTACATCCCAGGATCACTCGTCGATCCCTTAATTCTTTCCCCACTTTCCTCAATTTTTCCCTCACTCTAGCCTACCATTTGAAGACAGTCAAAGCACTGTATATACCGCACTTCACTCCCATAACCACACAGACAAATCTTGAACAAGGTATTCACTTCTTCATCTGCATTCTCGCAAATCACACAGAAGCAAAAAAATCACAATTCTACAAGAACCTCCATTGTCTGCAATTCAAATTCACAACCAAAAGTTTGCTGCCTTCTATCCATCGAAACACGACTGCACCCAAACCTCCACCTTCATCATTCAACCACCACCATTTTCCAACCAAGCCACAGCCACATTCAACCTCAAAATCGAGCCTTAAACCACCAACTTTCAATCCTTCCCAGATTTGCTAACCTCCATAACTGACCCAATCAATACCATCAAGCATCACCAAACCAAACCGTAGCACCACTATTGCCCCAACCAAAATCACATCACCACCAAGCCACTACTCAAGAAAGAATCAACCACCAATCACTTCAAAACCGCCGGAACTACCACTGCCCGAATTCGAATCAGCCCAAACCAAAGAAATCAAATACCCTTTCACCATCGTCACCACACAACCCGCAAGCACCAAACCGTCGGGACCACCACTGCCCAAAAGCCACAATCATGGTTCCCCCAAATCAAACCCAAAACCAAAGAAATAAATTAGGCCATAACTTACCTCGACCCATTTCTGGCCAGATTTCCACCGGCGAGACTCCCAAATCGCAACCTTCAGGCCCTGCGCTCCTCATGCCGAAACTGAACCAAAAACCACCACAATACTTCTCACTTTCACCCATGCTCCACGCCGCCACAGGACGGCGGTGCCATCGCTTGCCTTTCGGCGACGACCGGACCCCGCAAGAGGGGCGAACCCGTCGCAGGCCTCTCTCGCCTCTCCTCCCTGTTTCACGCTAATTAGAGAGAGAGAGATGGGTTATATTTATATATATAAGTATTATATTTTAATGTTTTGAAAATTTAATCTTTAAGCCCAACTTTTGAAATACATTTATTTCAGTCCTTTTCAGCTTTTCAAAGTGTTTAATTTCAGTCCTTAGTTTTTAAAACGTTTATTAAGAGTTTTGTTTTAGCCCAACGTTTCAAATCAGTCCATTTCAGCCCCTGTACTTTTAAAAACCATGCTTTCTTTAAAAATTTCAATTCAACCCCTAAACTTTATTTATTCACTTTAATATTTCAATTTTCGAAATGCTAAATTAATTTAATTTTCTTTTGGCTAGACGATACACTTGGTGATTTAGAAGATTGACGTGATATTTCCGCTCTACTTTCAAACTTGCAAATTTAAGGTAGACTCGCCTACATTAATTAGTTTAAATTATAATTTACATACCTTATGTGAAATTACGTGATTTATATGCTTTGATGCATGAGACGAGACGAGAATATCTCTGATGAGATAAGAATGAGAAATGATGTTATGCATAACTTACATGCTTTAAATGCATGAGACGAGACTACCCACACCCTATGATTTTTAAAGAGCATTTGATTTTATTTAAAATAGCCTATGTTGATGATGATGATAATGTCACTGTACGATTGCATAAGTATGTGTTAAATTATTCTGTAAATTAATTATTGGCGATGAGTCTACTGAGTATTTTTTTCGAAATACTCATTCCATTATTTTAACAATTTTGCAGGTTTCAGAGAAGGCGGCGAATGAAATTACAGTGGTGGAAAATTTAATAAAAGATGAAATTTTTTGGTCAATTTTACGAATATTACTGATTGGATTATTTATCATTAATCTTATTTAAACAATTGAGACCTAAGTTTTATGTATTGTTCTATATTTCAATTAATTAAGTTTCCGCTGATATTTCAAATAATGAATGTGAGGTTTTGAATTAAATTGATTTTCCGCAATAAAATCAGATTTAAAGGACGACGTGGCGTCCCGGGCTCCGCGGAATTCGGGGCGTTACAATTTAGGTGTAAGATGAGATTTATACATTTCCACATTACCCATTCGAATCCTGCTTGGTTTTAAAAATCCACTTACAGCCAATGGGCTTCGTACTTTCCGATAATGGGACAAGATTCCAAAATTTATATTCTTGCATAGACTTATATTCATCATTCATGGAATAAATCCATTTTTGAAAGTTAGAACCCTACATGACCTGATGGAAACTGATTGGATCATTTTCCACCATTGCATTATTTTCCTTGTATTCTTAGAGAAATACTATAAAATCATCTGGAATAACATTTTTCCTTTCTCTCGTGGATCTCCTTAATGGTATTAGTTCTTGAGGTTGTTGAGTTCGTATTTCTGGAATAATTACCTCATTTTGGATGGAAGGTTCTTCAACATTGTCTTGCTCCGGATATACTTCTTGATCAATGACAGGTATAGAAACTTGTACACTATCAAATGTAATAGTAAGAATTGAAATCAATCCTTCCTCAAAGACAATGTCTCGAACCTTATCTCTCCCCAAAACTCAACATCCTAAAAAAATAACAGTTCCCATTTCAAAAATTAACTTAAGTACGAGATCATAAAAGTTGTAGCCTCTCGATCGCTCAGAATAACCAATAAAGTAGCTGATTATAGTTTTGGAGTTCATTTTCTTTTCATGTGGCCCGTAAGGCCTAGCCTCAGCTGGACATCCCCAGATATTGAAATGCTTTAAACTGGCTAGGCCTTACGGGCCACATGAAAAAAAAGAACTCCAAAACTATAATCAACTGGACATCCCCAAGTGTGAAAATGCTTTAAACTAGACTTTTTTCCTGCCTAAAGCTCATAAGGTGTTTTAGCAGCAGCTTTAGTTGGTACTTTATTCAAAATATAAGTCGTAGTCCTTATTGCTTCTCCCAGAGTGATTTTGATAAGGTGGAATGTCTAATCATACTCCTTACCATTTCTTTATGAGTCCTATTTAGTCTTTCAGCTACACCATTTGATGTGATCCAGACCACGAATACAAGCCTGCACAAAGATTCGTTGATGATCAAAGGAGGATCGATGACTCGATTGCAAAAAAAGAGGGCCAACGAAGCAATGGACAAGCTAGTACAAGAAATAATGGCCAAAACAATGTTTGTGTCATCAAAAAAAGCAAGTTCCATGTTAGGACAGAGCCAAGACGACGAGTGGATCAACCTTATTCAAGCCGAAGAAGGAAATTTTGAAGTTTCCAAGTTACGGCCGTAACACATATTTCTTACGGCCGTAACAAGCTCACTGCTGGAATTAATATTGCGAGGAATTGGGAATTACTGTCGTAATTGCTGAATGTCACTGCCGTAATGAAAGTACTGCTCAAAACTGGAATTTGGACATTTTTCGACTTACGGCCGTAAGCAATATTGTCACGGCCCTAAATGTGAATCAGTAAAAAGGTTACTGTCGTAAAGGATAAGGTCACGGCCGTAAATAGCCATACGCGTAATTTTAGGATTTTATTTCTTTCCTTATTTTTAGCAATTTTTTTCCTAGTATAATTAAAACTCTTAAGCAAGGTTTTGACCCTATTTATAGGGATGCAATTTTCATTATTATTCAGAACTTTGATATTATTATTGAGAGGCTATTTTGCTTTCAACAACCTTATTCTTCATTGAATAAAATTCAAACTTGCGAGTTATTCTTGTTTGTTCAAATCTCGGTGAGAATTAATATTGCTTGTGATCAAGAGGTCAATATATCCTTGTGATTGTATTGGTTGCTTGGTTCAATTAATTTTAATTGAATCCATAAATCGTGATTTCTTGGTGTTCTTAGGTCGATTTCAATATTTTGTGGGTTGCGTAGCTACAATTGCTACGTGGTTTGCATCATTTGGTATCAGAGCTTAGGCTCCAAAAATCAAGGTTATATCTTTGTGTTGTTTTATTTAGTTTTCTTAAATCTTGTTCTTCGTGTTCTTCCAGTTCTCGAGTCTTTAATCCAAAAAGTGTCACAAAAAAATTCAAAAGTCGTTATTTCCTTCATTTGGTATTCAAATAAAATTTCGTTTGTTTCCTTATTCTTGTAGTTGAATTTTCGAGAAGATTAAAAAAAATAAAAAAAATTCATCAAGTCCAAGAAAAAGAGTTGTTATTTGATTTCAAGAATTATCTTCTTGAATCAATCTTAGTTTCCACAAAAGAATCAAGTCTTTTACAGAGTCGAATTCCATTCTCACAAAGTCTACTTCGAGTTTTCCAACAAGTTCATAAATTCTCACTCATACTCGATTTGAATCATTTGGGCTTAAACTTGTTTGAGTTCGGATTCGTTCTTTGAAGCAATTGGGGTGAAAGTCATTGAGTGGAAAAGGCAGAGAGGTGAGATCAATAGAGGGTAAAAGCCAAAAATTGAGTGATACACAAGCGAAATACACGTGAGGCATATAGGATGTCGGAAAATTCTACTACAACAAAGAACGGCGATCAAGTCAACATGGTGGAAGAGTTGGCACAACGCTTTGAGAAAATGCTTTGGGATATGTCGGGCAGGATTGAAAGGTTTGAGCGGCCTAGGGAAGCGCCCAATGTTCGGAGACAAGTGGGGCGTGGTCATAGGATAGAGACATAGGAAGAAGATGAATTTAATGGGTATGATGATGGGGCACTTATGGATAGAGAGGTTAGGCATGAACGACGAGGTAGAGCGGTTGATGGGGATCGACCGGATCGTGGCATGAGTAATATCAAAACAACAATTCCTTCCTTTAAGGGTCGGAGTGATCCGGAACAATATTTAGAGTGGGAGAAAAGGATTGAGTTGATATTTGATTGCTACAGTTATACGGAGGAGAAAAAAGTTAAGGTTGCGGTTCTTGAATTCACCGATTATGCACTTACTTGGTGGGATCAATTAGCAACTTCTAGGAGGCGAAATTGTGAGAGACCTATTAGTACATGGGGTGAATTAAAGGATGTTATGAGGAAGAGATTTATCCCTAGTCATTACCTTAGGGAACTTCATCAAAAACTGCAAAGTCTTTACCAAGGTTCTAAGAGTGTCGAGGATTATCATAAGGAGATGGAGATGTTGATGCTTAGAGCCAACGTGGAGGAGGATGAGGAGGCCACTATGGCCCGTTTCTTGAATGGGATGAATAAAGAAATAGCAAATGTGTTCGAATTGCAACACTATGTGGAGTTAGAAGATATGCTACATATGGCCATGAAAGTGGAGAAGCAATTGAAGAGAAAAGGGACAGCTAAGTATCAGTCGGGATATTCGGGTTCTAATCCATCTTGGAAGCTGAGGTGGGAAAATAAATGAGCTGGGGCTGTTTTGAAGGGGAAGATTAAGGTACCCAAGGGAAAGGAGAAGTCCGTTAACAAATTTCCACCAAAAGGGGAGTCTCAACCACCTAGGAGCAGAGATATCCAATGATTCAAATGCTTGGGAAGAGGACATGTGGCTTCTCAATGCCTTAATAGGCGTGTCATTACCATGCGAGAGGAAGGAGCTTGGGAAAGTGGCAGCAATGAAGACGACTATAGCGACATGCCCGCTTTGGAGGAAGCTAGTGATAACGAGGAATTGTTATCCGGGGAGCATGGGCCGTTATTAGTAGCGAGGCGAGCCCTTAGTGCTCAAGTCAACATGGATGGAGTGGAGCAACAGAGGGAGAACATATTTCATACATGTTGTCGCATCCAAGACAAGGTATGTAGTATGATTATTGATGGTGGTAGTTGTACAAATGTTGCTAGCACCACACTAATTGAGAAGTTAGGATTACCATTGTTGAAGCATCCATCATCTTATAGACTTCAGTGGTAAATGATAGTGGTGAAGTTAAGGTGAATAGGAGGGTGTTAGTGAATTTTTCGATTGGTATCTATATGGATGAAGTGATGTGTGATGTGGTTCCTATGCAAGTCGGGCACATTTTGTTGGGTAGGCCTTGGCAATATGATAGGAAGGTGACACATGACGGGTATAAAAATAGATATAGTTTTACCAAGGATGGGAAAAAGATTACACTTACACCGTTAACACCATCACAAGTTTATGCAGATCAAGTTAAATTGAAAAATGACGAAGAACAAAAGGTGAGGAATCTTGAGAAAAAGAGAGTTGAGGCCATGACCTCAGAAAAATGAGAGGAAAAGAGGGTTGGAGCCACGACTCCAAAAAAAGGAGAGGCAAGAGAAAAAAAGAGTGTTGGAGTACATACCTCAGAAAAAGGAGAGGGAGCGAAGAGTGCCAGAAAAGAAAAACCAAGAGTGAGTTTCTATGCCAAAAATAGTGAAATCAAGAAGGCTTTCGTGGAAAATCGACCAATGGTCCTTTTATTGTACAAGGAGTCATTCCTTGCCCTTGAGGAAACTAACAAATCCCTCCCTAGTTTGGCTATTTCTCTCTTGCAGGAATTTGACGATGTATTTCCGGAGGATATACCTAGTGGGTTGCCACACATTCGAGGTATTGAGCATCAGATTAATTTTGTACATGGAGCAGTCATTCTAAACCGTCCCCCTTATAGGAGTAATCCTGAGGAGATGAAGGAACTTTAAAGGCAAGTGGAGGAATTGATGAGTAAGGGGTACATAAGGGAGAGCATGAGTCCATTTGCCGTGCCCATGTTACTTGTACCAAAGAAGGATGGGACTTGGAGAATGTGTGTTGATTGTAGAGCCATCAACAACATAACGGTAAAGTTTCGTCATCCTATTCCTAGGTTAGATGATATGTTGGATGAATTGCATGGCTCTAGCATATTTAGTAAAATTGATCTTAAGAGTGGTTATCATCAAATTCGAATGAAGGAGGGAGATGAGTGGAAAACTATTTTTAAAACTAAATATGACTTGTATGAATGGTTAGTTATGCCGTTTGGACTTACTAATGCACTTAGCACATTTATGTGTTTAATGAATCATGTTTTACGTGCATTTATAGGTAAATTCGTTGTAGTTTACTTCGATAATATCTTGATATATTGTAAAACTCTGAATGAGCATGTGGAGCATGTTAGATGTGTGCTTGTGATTTTGAGGGAAGAGCAACTTTTTGCTAATTTTAAAAAGTGTAGTTTTTGTATGGAAAAAGTTGTGTTTCTTGGCTATGTGGTTAGTACTGAGGGGATAGAAGTAGATGAAGAGAAAGTCAAAGCTATTAAAGAATGGCCAACACCTAAAAGCATAACTGAAGTTAGAAGTTTTCATGGCTTGGCTAGTTTTTATAGGAACTTTGTTAAAGATTTTAGCACAATTGCCGCACCACTCACAGAAATTGTCAAAAAAAGTGTAGGGTTTAAATGGGGTGTAGAACAAGAGCATGCATTTGACACAATCAAAAATATGTTGTGTAAAGCACCGATTTTATCACTTCCTAACTTTGACAAGGCTTTTGAGATTGAATGTGATGCCTCAGGGCTAGGCATTGGAGTTGTTTTAATGCAGGATCGAAGGCCAGTAGCCTATTTTAGTGAAAAGCTAAAGGGGGCTGCTCTTAATTACCCCACATATGACAAGGAGTTGTACTCACTTGTGCGCTGTTTGGAGATATGGCAACATTACTTGTGGCCCCGGGAGTTTGTGATACACACTGATCATGAGTCCTTGAAGCATTTGAGGGGTCAAGCTAAGCTGAGTAAGAGACATGGAAGGTGGGTAGAGTTCATCGAAACATTTTCCTATGTCATCCGGTACAAACAAGGTAAGGAAAATGTGGTGGCGGATGCATTGTCTCGAAGGTATGTCCTTTTAACTTCTTTGAATGCTAAATTGCTTGGATTGGAATATATTAAGGACATGTATGCTAATGATCCGGACTTTTCTAGTATTTATGATTCATGTGGTAAAGGGGCTGTGGATAGGTTCTTTAAACATGATGATTATTTATTTCGAAAAAATAAATTGTGTGTCCCTAGGTGTTCAATGAGAGAGTTACTTGTGAGAGAGGCCCATAGTGGAGGTTTAATGGGTCATTTTAGGGTTGAAAAGACCATCGAGATCCTAAGTGAATATTTCTATTGGCCTAAGATGAAGATTGATGTGGTTCGGGTTTGTAGTAGATGCATTACTTGCAAGAAGGCAAAATCTAGGATTAAACCCCATGGATTATATATGTATTTACCCGTCCCTAGTGAACCTTGGGTCGATATCTCTATGAATTTTGTTTTGGAATTACCTAGGACTAAGAAGGGAAGAGATTCGATTTTTGTGGTAGTAGATCGCTTTAGTAAAATGGCACATTTCACACCATGCCACAAAACTGATGATGCTACCAACATAGCTGATATTTTCTTTAGGGAAGTCGTGCGCTTACATGGGGTTCCTAAAAGTATATTCTCGGATAGGGATGTTAAGTTCCTTAGTCATTTTTGGAGAGTCTTGTGGAACAAACTAAGAACAAAACTACTTTTCTCGACAACTTGTCACCCACAGACCGATGGACAAACCGAGGTAGTAAATAGGACCATAATTCAATTGTTGCGTGCTATATAATAAATAAAAATCTGAAAAACTAGGAAGAGTGTTTACCATTTATTGAGTTTGCATATAATATGGCTATACATTCTACTACTTCTAGTTCACCATTTGAAATTGTTTATGGTTTTAATCCGCTAACACCATTGGATTTAATTCATTTACCTGTGAATGAACGTAGTAGTTTGGATGGAAAGAAAAAGGCTGAGATGGTTAAATCACTCCACGACAAGGTGAGGTTGGCAATTGTTAAGAAAAAAGAACATTATGCATTGCAAGCTAACAAAGGAAGAAAATGCGTCATATTTGAACCCGGTGATTGGGTTTTGGTACACATGAGGAAGGAGCGGTTTCCAGAACAACGCAAATCAAAATTACAACCGTGAAGAGATGGTCCATTCCAAGTGATCGAAAGGATCAACAAAAATTCCTATAAACTTGATCTTCCTGGTGAGTATAATGTTTCGGCTACATTTAATATTTCTGATCTATCTCCGTTTGATGCAGGTACAGATTCGAGGTCGAATCATTTTGAAGAGGGAGGGGATGATGTGATCCAGACCACGAATACAAGCCCGCACAAAGATCCGTTGATGATCAAAGGAGGACCGATGACTCAATTGCAAACAAAGAGGGCCAACGAAGCAATAGACAAGCTAGTACAAGAAACAATGGCCAAAACAATGTTCGTGTCATCAAAAGAAGCAAGTTCCATGTTGGGACCAAGCCAAAACGACGAGTGGATCAACCTTATTCAAGCCGAAGAAGGAAATTTTGAAGTTTCCAAGTTACGGCCGTAACATATATTTCTTACGGCCGTAATGAAGGTACTGCTTAAAACTGGAATTTGGACATTTTTGGACTTACGGCCATAAGTAATATTGTCACGGCCGTAAATGTGAATCAGTAACAAGGTTAGGGCCGTAAAGGATAAGGTCACGGCCGTAAATAGCCATACGCGTAATTTTAGGATTTTATTTCTTTCCTAGTATAATTAAAACTCTTAAGCTAGGTTTTGACCCTATTTATAGGGATGTAATTTTCATTATTATTCAGAACTTTGATATTATTATTGAGATGCTATTTTGCTTTCAACAATCTTATTCTTTATTGAATAAAATTCAAACTTGAGAGTTATTCTTGTTTGTTCAAATTCGGTGAGAATTAATATTGCTTGTAATCAAGAGATCAATATATCCTTGTGATTGTATTGGTTGCTTGGTTCAATTAATTTTAATTGGATCTATAAATCTTGGTTTCTTAGCGTTCTTAGGTCGATTTCAATATTTTGTGGGTTGCGTAGCTACAATTGCTACGTGGTTTGCATCACCATTTATGCTAAGAGATCCTAGCATAGTGTACTATGAGATAATTCCATATTCCTCTAGGAATTTAGAAAATGGTCTTGGATGTTGTTCACTTAAACCATCATATCTACCATAGTACTCACCACAGCAGTCAAACCTAACACTTTTAATCCTTCTTGTTAAGTTGGTTCTCAACTTTAGTTTTGAAAGGTTTGAACGTGTCCAATGACTCAGATTTCTCATGAATTAGATATAGGTGCCTATAACGTGAGTAATCGTCTACAAATTAGGGATTGCAAAAAAATCCGAACGACCCGCCCAGAAAATTACCCCCCCCGTCGAGTCGGCGGGGCGGGTTCCCCCCTCCCCCTCGAACAGCATTTCGAGGCGGGTTCGGGGCGGACCCGACCCGCCCCGACTCGTGACCCGAGAATTTTATTTTTTTATTTTTATTTTTATTTTTTTTGTTGTGGGAATGAGAAACTAAAAATAAATTTAATGAGGTCTAGAAGAATTGAACCTTTGTGGAATTTAATTTAAGGGTATGAGAATACATAACCACTATACCATTATGTTGTTTATTGATTTTTTTTCCCTTTCAAATATACATATTATGTTTAAAGTTCAAACTTAAAAACTCTAACTAGTTTGACTCCTAAGTTTTTCACCTAAAATTTTATTACCAATTTAAAAAAAAAAAAATTAATTTCGAGTCATTTGGCGGGGCGGGGTTCGGCCATTTCAGGTTCGGGGCGGTTCGGCCCCGACTAGCCCCGAACCCAACCCATTTCCATTTCTACTACAAATATCAGTGTGTATCAATTCTAAGACGTTCGAAATTCTATTGGCACCTAATATCTTTGTTTTGGTATGTTTCTTTTGATACAATCAATACAAACATCATAGTTCGTAAATTCAATGAAATCCAGAATGCCATCAGACACAAGTTGTTCAACTCTAGATTTTGAGATGTGACCTAAGCGCTTATGCCATAATTTATCCGAATCTTATTTATTTAATTTTCATTTAGTACCACGTGATTCCACATGCAAGATTTCATTATATGTCACAATAGTTTCAAGCAAATATAGGTTATCGTATGCACATAATGAACCGATACCTACAACATTTGAATATAAAGAAAGACTAAACTGACAATTTTCAAAAGAACAATAACATCTAGATTTGTCCGATAAGGAAATAGATACCAAATCCTGTCTAAAAGATGGTACAATAAAAAGTGTTTTTCAAATCCAAATAAAAACATGTTCCTAACAACCTAAAAGTGCTTATTGCTTCAACTTCTACCGATTTTTCGTCGCTCACAAAGATGAATCTTTCAGCATCATTTGACTTTCGGGAAAACAGGCAACCCTGCATAGAAATACTATGTGAGTAGTAGCACCAGAATCTAACCACCAAATGTTTCTTGGTACCAAAACTAAATCAACCTCAAAACAGAACAAAGTAAGAAATGTACCCTTCTTTGCATGCCAAGCTTGGTATTTTGTACAATCTTTCTTTAAATGTCCAGGTTTTTGGGAAAAGAAACAACCTTCATTATCTTTCTGTGGTTTCTTTTATTCTGGACCCTTAGCAGTTTCATGTAATTTTTTTTCTTTTCTTGCCCTTATCGTTAAACGTGCTTTCCAAGTGAGCACTTTTAGTTATGTCCTGCTTTAACCTTTTTTTCCTCTCGCACACAATATGAAATGAACTCGTTTAGAGTCCATTTCTCCTTTAGATAGTTGTAATTGACTTTAAACTGACTGGATTGTGCAGGAAGCGATATGAGTACAAAATGCACTAGCAACTCATCAGACAAGTCAAGCTTTAGTGCCTTAAATTTTGAAGAAGTATGGGACGTCTGCGTGATGTACTCCTTTATGTCCCCCTTGCCTTTATAATTCATGGAATTCAAGCATTGCAGAAGCATGCTTGTTTTGGCCTTATCATTTTTCGCAAAATACTTCTCAATTTCGGTAAGAAATTCCTTGGCATTAGTTACCTCTACAAATACAGGCCCCTAAGGATTTTGGAATGCCGCTCTTAATGATCATTAGACTCATGTGATTTGAGCGTTCACACGTCTCATAGTTCTCCCTCTCATCGATTGAGCTTTCATCCGTAAGAGAAGCATGTTGATCAATCCTGAGTGCAAGGTCTAGATCCATGCAGCCAAGAAAAATATGAACATTCTCTTTAAAATCCTTGAAGTTTGTCACATTAAGCATGGGGATTGAATTAAAAATTTTAGTTATCGTAGTAGAGATGAACTAGCCGTATTGAGAACAAAATAAACAAAATAACTCACATAAGCACCTTATTATGCAAATAATAATTTCAAATAATGGTATAGGGTACGATTATAGGGAGCTTGCTTTGAATCAGCAAATCCTGATTTTTCCCATTCAAGACTAAAAGGATGAATATCACTGACTTTATTGGGTGCTTTTACACATAGGGTTTCTGATACGAACCCATTTGGTGTTTGAACTAAAAATTCCCACAACAATTTGAATCAATCCAAGAAAGCTATAATAGTAAAAATAATACCTTAACTCAAGTTTAAATGTAATCCAAAATTCAAAGGTTAAAGAACATAACCCAATGGATGAAGATTAAACAAATTTTAAGGTGGTGAAAATAAATAACAAAATAAGAGCAATATACTCAAAATGTAGTTGATTAATTTTCAAATATTACAAAATAAGGAAATGAGATTTTACTTCACCCAAGGGCCAAGTGGAGTCTCTCTCAAGAGCATTCATGAACAACCAAGTTATTCTAGGGTTTGGGGGGCTTGATATTTATAGTACAAATATAGGAGGAATAAAAAGAAATGAAAAATTACACAAAATTCATGAGAATTCAAACTTACGGCTGTAACTAATGTACTTACGGCCGTAAGTACATTTCTGTCCAAATTCTGCACGCGCCATCTTCAATATTTTGATCATAATTTTTGATCCTGATGTCCAATTGAGGTGATTCAAAATGCGTTGGAAACTAGACGAAAATGGCTACAATTATTTAGCTCAAATTCAGACTTATCTCTTTCAAAACTTTAATTGAATTCCGAAGTGGATGCATTTTCTCGCCTTTCACTGTGACTCGATTCCATAGCTCGTGAGCATCACTATCAATTCTTGGACCTCCTTGGCCTTAGATTTTCTTTATTTTTTCTCAATACTTATGCTTCTTTACATTAATCTTTGTAAATTTAATATATCCCTGCATCGTAGGGTGTAGAACTAGTTATCGAGAACATGACTGAAGTGGAAGCGTAACTGAATTCATAATTCTGGTTGAATGAACAGGTTACGATCTTTCTATTGACATATTATTTTCTCCAAAAATTTCTTTTGTTGATGGGGGATGCGGAGATATGAAAAACTTACGTTCAATTGTCAATTATTATCTATTAATTGTTTTAAATTGACATTATCAATTTAAAACGCCGTTTTCATCTCTACACTTATTTCCACGATATTTAATGCCCATTAGTTTAAAAACATTAACTTTATTAGATCACTTTATTGACTAAACTTTAAAATAGCACCACACATATATACATATTTGGCCTCACATGTTGAATTTTTTCAACATTTATAAATTTGTCATATATACATGTTTGGCCTCAAAATGTTGAAATTTTTCAACATTTTGTACAAAAAATATTTATAAATTTGTCCTGAAAGACATCCAATTTTGAAATAAAGTGAAAAAAAAATGATGTTAATAATTGTAGGAAAACAAAAAGGCTTAAAAAAATGATAGTGGGTGGAGCTTTCAAGATGCCTGCCAAAAGAAATGGCAGATGCTGATAGTATACCAATGAATAGAAATTCTTGGAATCATATATCGATCCACTAGCCCCTTCTCCTGTCCAATCCATAGATAACTATCCCAACACACCTCCACATAGATTTCGAGCACTATCTAAATTTGGCAAGTTTTGGTGGTTCATAGTGACATGAGAATCGTATATATATAATAATTTATATCACTCGCTTGTTTATGCATGTATATCATAATTTATAATTATATATAACACCTCATGATTAATCTAGCAGGACCATAGTTACGTTTCCAGTAATTATACTGTGTGAAGAGCTTTGCATAAATTGTAGAGAAAATGAATTGCAGTGAACCAAGCATGCATTACGTGCGAATTGTCGCCCCCGGACATAGTTCAAGTGATTGAAATGTAAGAGTGAGATATCTCAGCCGATCTGACAGTTGCAGGGGTAGGTGTTCGAATCCTACCTTTTTGGTATGGATGACGCTCCTTGCAAACTCAGTTAAACAGCAAGCTTGCAATCCTACTTCACCGAGACACATCCTACGTTTACATCTTTTACAAATCCCTAGGGTAGGGGCAGTATGGATTCTTAAGGTTGGAATTCAACCTTTATTACATGCGAATCATTCTTGGCTAAGCTTGCTCTCTACTTTTCATGCCAGCCTCAAAAAATAAATCCAAAGTACTTTCGAGCAATAGGGTTTTATTTTCTATCCTTTTTCAAATATCAGGTACGTAAGAAATACAAGGGGATTGTCATGGAAATTAATCAGCAAAGGGTTAAGGTGCCATCACTTTGTCTAAAATGATACAAACGCATTCTATCTTATATCATCGGAATCAAGCTCGGCAATCCACCCCAAGCCCAGTCTTTTGGTCCGCCTCGCTTTAAGCATGATGATCCTGCCTTAATTACCCAATACATTTAAAGAATGCCTAATGCATTTACAAACCTAAAAGTGTTGAATAAATCAGGTTGATCAAATTTGTGAAACTAGCTAATTGCCACTATCATACAAAAGGAGAATAGAGACAGTGACGAATTCAGGAAATCAATTTAGCACGGGCGGATTTGTTCCAGCACGAGCGGATAGTACAAGGTAAGAAGAAAAAAAAAATTCGACACTAAAATTATAAGGTAATTTTTTTTTCACGGATCGAGTTGAGCGGTCGAACACCCTCGTCGAGGGCTAGATCCGTCCATGAATAGAGATTAACTATTTCCATCTTGAAGAGGTGTATTAAAAATCTAAGATGACAATGACATATATAGTAAAATATCAGTTAACTGAAATTAAGTACGAATATTTTATCATGGAGGGTGACAATCAAGTTCAATGTACTTAATCACTGTTTGGTCCCATTTTTTTAAAACAAAATTCATTCAAAACTCAATCTCAACCATCCATCTTAGTCAAACTTATCATTTTTTTTTACTTTTCAAACATTTTTTAACCATACATTCTCCAAAAATATCATTTACAAACACAATTTTTTCCAAAAATGGGGCCCGCCAAACCCAAGTTATAAGTACGCTCATTAAATACTGGATTGACAGCAATATTATGTGTAATGTTGCTTGGAATTGGAAATCTGAATATTTTCTATTATTTTCAATGTATTAAATTACATCATTCAGCTGGAATTTAAAGAGCAAAACAATACATACAATCTATACTAATTACACCTCACAAACAAAACCCATAATAAAATTCAGTTTTTTTTTGTTTAAACCTTTTTAGATGACCACCAAAAAAATCATTTAGGCTTTGTTTGCCAAATGTATATATGAACATATATAAATGAGTGGTAGATAAATTGATAATATTTATAGACCTTAGTAATATTTGACGAATAAAAATTTTCAAATCAAGTTTTAAAAATGAAGAATTATTCGTTGCATTTATATTGTTGAAATCTTTATATTGTTAGCCCAAAATGTAAAAAGGAAACAAAAATGATTTGATTTATTTTTGTTAAAGATAAACATTTACCAATCACGCTACTTGAACAACCCTAAACGAACAAACCAGTGGACAACTAGTGGCGAATGACCAAAATACCCTCAATTACATCAATATTTCGAAAAACCCATATCATTGCCTCCCTCTCACACCCATTTCGCATTGGACATCAACATAACATGGCGAAGAAGTTCTCTGAAACTCTAGTCTACAAATCGTGGTGAAAACCCTACAAATCGTGATCTGGGAATGAAAGCTTCAATCATTTGTTAAGGTAATGCTACATGTACAAACAACTTGTACAAACTTCCATCCTAACAGCCAAAATACCATGAGATATTGGTCGGTATATCAGATTTCACAAGATAATGGTATTTTGAACATACACGATAATTTAAATCTGAATTTCAATCCAATTCTGATCGCATTCCGAAGACCACCGTTGAATAACATACTAAAAACCATGGGTCCTTTCCTATTTCATTCCACATTGGACATGTTAGGGCATTTGACATTGGTTCATCGTGGTTGCCCAAGTTACCCATCTATTAATCATCCGTTAGGATTTCCAAACTTCCCGCCATCAATTGTCGATCTTCAGGTTGCCTACAAGTTGTTCATCCGAAATGTGTGGACCGGTAATTTTTTCTTATGAAAATTGTCCCTTGGTTATGCTAAGACTATATATAGATTACTGCTTTTGAAAATATATTAGGGCAAACAACGGTCATTTTGTAATATCACATGCACTTAAGGATAATTTTGGTATTTTGAATTCTTTTAATAAGTTGTGTACAAGCTGTTTGTACATGTAGCATTATCAAACACAAAATCAATAATCAATGTTTGGACTACCTTTTTAAAAAAAAAAAAAAAATAGAAACCCTAATATATATTAGAGCTGAAAAGCTCAAAGGAACAACTTTTAAAAGAAGAATTGAATCTCAAGATTAATATTCTTAAATGAGTCATTAATCATTATCGTGTGATGGTGTGTATAAGGATAAACTTATACATTCTTAAAAATTAGAAGAAAAAAAAAATAAAAAAATCAGTTTACAAGAATTTGAACAAATCCTCTCAACAGGTTTGACTTAAATAAGCGCAATACCTTTTCATTTGATTCGGGTTGTCTTCCGAATTATCAAAATAGGGCATAAATCTTGCCTTTTCATGGAATTTTTCCATGTTCAACTCCACTCTTTTTTACAATATATAATATATATAGAATATGGGCTCACTGTGGTTAGAATGTTTAATGTAATTTTTTCACTCTTATATTGATTACCTTTGAAAGCTTCAATCTTGAATCCAACTATAAATTTTAGATTGATCAAAATTTTCTTTTGAACTTTACGAAAGACTAATATTAATAGAAGTAACTAAATTTTGGTATGTAAATTATTGTTTAGGATCAATTATCTTCTCATTAAACTTAATGAAATTGTATTGATTTTACTTCAAATTTATTAAAGGTCAAAATACAGAAAAACAAAAGAAAGAAAGTAAAAGGGAAGATATATACGAATGAGAAGAAATGCTAGGAAGGGAACCATGTTCTTCCAACCCCTCAAGAGCCCATTATATCCACAATATTAATTAATAAATTAACCAATCCACTTCTTTTCTTGGATTCCTTTCTCATATATTCTATTCCCATTATTGTTTTCAACCATTAGATCGATCAGCTATTTGCTTGTCACTAGAGGGACCCCACCATAATGGTTGCCCCATAAAAGTACACCTTTCTATATTTGGAAAGTTTTGTTTGTTTCCGATTACATGAGAATCTCAATGATTTTGTGGGTATGCTAACCGTATGCATTCATGGATGTCTACAATGTCTCGTCTCGTCTAGAAACTTAAATTTTGACCATATATTTTAGAGCTATTCTACATAGACATAAAATAAGACATGTTGATGTGGATCATCGACATTGAGTTATGAAGAGGGAGGTCATATACTTCATTCCATGGATATCTCTTCATCATACAAATAGATGCCACGTCGGTAATATAATTTTCATGTCATGTAGAATTTCTGTATATTTTATGAAATTCATAATTTTTATCAATTTTTCAACTACCTAAAGGATGCACATAGATAAGTCTAGCTCATTTGTCTATAAGAGCTTGTTCGGTAAAGTAAAAAATTTTATCACTACTTTTCAAACTCAATGTCAACCATCTATTCTTAGTCAATCTCATAATTTTTTACTTTTTAAACATTTTCAAGCTCGTTATTTTGTTTCGACTTTTCAAACCTCAGGTGCACAAAGGGTGGAGCCTGTACGAGTAGTGAAGAAGTATAGAGAACTTTCTTTCGGTATATTTGGAAAGTTTTGCTTGCTTCCAATGACATGAGAATCTCAATGATTTTGTGGGGATGCTAACCGTATGCATTCATGGAGGTTGACAATGTCTCATCTAGAAACTTAAATTTTGATCATATATATTTTAGAGCTCTTCTATGTAGACATGAAATTTAAACATGAAATAGGACATATCGATATGTCGCCTCCACATTGAGTAATGAAGAGGTAGGTCATGTACTTCATTTCATAGATACCTCTTCATCATCAAAAAATGAGGATTTTTGTGTATCTTATTAAATTCATAATTTTGTCAATTTTTCAAGTCTAGTTCATTTCTCTATAAATCTCATCGAGTTTGAGCTCGGTATTTGGTTTCCAGTTTTCAAACCTCAAGTGCGCAAAGGGTGGCCTGTACGAGTAGCGCATAAGCAGTATTATAAAAAGCGTAAATCGTGACAAAGCGACGAGGTCGATTATCAAGTTTAAGCGTATCTATGCGGGAAAAAGCGCGGCAATGCTAGAGCGAAGCGCGGGTAAAGCGCGAAGTATGATGAAGCGGTGAGACCAAGCTTCTAGCCTAAGCGTGTCCAAACGTAAGTGTAAACGAACTTTTTAGAACACTGCGCATAAGTATAGAGAACTTTTTTGGATATTTTCCTACCTACGCATTTCATCATTTTTATCAAAAACTTTGTCACAAGGCCCATAATATTGATAAGATTAACCTTTTAATGAAATGATTGAACAAATTTGGGTGTGGTGGAATATTTGAGGCCACGTGCTCTAGTAAGTCATATCCTTTATACTCTTCATTCTTTTGTGCCTATATAAACACAAGACAACGCTCAATTGAATGTAGAATTAGACAAGTACTGTCATCTTGTCTTTAGAGTTTTGCATGAAGAGGTAGAGAGTGGATTGCAGCCAAGGATGACTTGCCGAAACAATGCAACTACTGTTTGAAAGTTCCGGCAAGTTGTTCTTGGCTACAATTTGCTCTCTTGTTCTCATGCAAACTCGACAGATATCTATCGCCCATTTTCTCACACACTTGGCTCTCTTGGCTTGCTATATATCATATATGGTTGAATCGAATCTCTACTCTTTCGATCTATGATTGCTCTCCTCAGAACCCGGCCCGGTCTGCTCAAGAGGCAAGGCTCCTCTCCTTCTCACTCTGCAAGTATATAATGCAGATCGATGACACGGGAATGCTAGCTTTCTTGAGGTTTAATTTCGTGCATCATAGGATGAGAGTCATGTGGATAAGAAACAAACCAACTGGATACATAAATTACAATAAGTTGAAGGTTGGCAAGATTTGAATTCATTATATATATATATTTATTGAAACTTGAAACCTCGTATTCTTCAAATTAAATTTCAATAGTATTTTATGGATGAAATATTAAGAATGCCTGGTAT
Organism: Ligustrum vulgare; assembly: GCA_963555705.1. Taxonomy (NCBI): domain Eukaryota; kingdom Viridiplantae; phylum Streptophyta; class Magnoliopsida; order Lamiales; family Oleaceae; genus Ligustrum; species Ligustrum vulgare. Next base: position 24,083,468 of record OY743176.1, read on the forward strand.
AAGAAATATAAAACTGTGTGAAATAAGCAATGAAGCGTTTCAACGTTAATTTATTTCTAAAGAATGCAGAATATTTAACAATATAGATGATTATTTCAACTTTGATATTTGCATTGAAGAAGAGAAATAAACCTAGATAGTAGATTAGATTAATAGATTGTGGTGTTATTGAATTCTCTGTCATGCACGTGGAAGTTGGAGTCAAAATCCATCGGCTACCATACACCATTTCCACCGCCCACAACAAAAACTTCAATGTCGGTTTATTTTTTTGTGGACAAGACTTCACGTCGGCAAAAAATCTATCTATACATATATAATAATTGAATAATCATCAATCATCAGATTCCTAACATAATTTCTCACTCATTTTTACATGTTATTTTAGAAAAATTCTTATTTTTATCAATTTATTTTAATATATGAATTAAGAAAGTTCAATTAATACATGTAATAAATGATTTATGAATTTATGAAAAATATATCTATAAAAAGTCAAATTATAGTTTTTTTTTTCTTTTATAATTATTGTATTATTTTGAAGTCGAAAAATATGCAATATGAGTGTCAAATCAAAGATTTCAAAGAGAAGTTTAATACAAACTAAGAAATGAGAGCAAAATCTAAACATATCATTCGTAAAATCGTTTCAAATACTAAATGTAAAAGTTTTAATTATACTTTTTCCTTTTTTCAACATCCAATTTTTTTAATTTATCTCATTTAAGTCCTAAAATGATACTTATAATTTCTTACCTAAATTCAATTTGACATAAATGATTAATTATGAATTTTTTCTTATCAAATTGAAAGAAATAATAAATATTCAATCTTTCTAAATAAATTCAATTAAATCATTTAATTTTTTACAATTTAGGTTCCGATAAGCTCATTGGTTCAATTTGTAAAATAGAAAGTGTTAGTAAAATCATTCTATTTAAAAATAGAATATAGTCAACACGTTTATTTAGCATGCACAAAAATTGTATGTGCAACTGTAGAGAATGAGTTTTAAAGAACGTGTGGTTAAGAATGAACATTAAAAAAATTATTTTCGAAGGATCAATTCCATACGAATAAGTGATAAAGTCTTATGTCTTGTGGGTTAAACTCCTATTTATAAATTGAGAAGTATAGATGATTTTTTGTATATAAAGTTAATTATATTTTTACTATTTATTTGTTACATCATTTAAATATAGGATTGCATATAAGTTTGTCATGTGTAAGTTTAACAAATTGCAATATTTAATTTAAATTTGAGCAATATTTTATTTTTTTGTTTTTACTTTTTTGATTATTTTTCATTATATATGAATATCCAATTTATGTCGGGCATTGTACTTTTGCAACTTATTCAATAAATAATTGTCAATTATATCTTCCGTGCATCGCACGGGTGCAATTACTAGTAGGAGTAGAACTTTAATCATAGTCCTATTTGGCTAAGTTTTTTTAAAAAAAAAAAAAAAAAGTAAAAGTACTTATCCAAAAATAAGTAAAATATTAAGTTCTTGTTTGGCCTCCAAATCTTAAAATTTATTTTCTTATCAAACTCAATCTCAATTATATATTTGATGGAACCCACGGTATGTTTCAACCACAATTTATAATCTCTAAAACCGATTTTTATCAAAACCAAACATGGCATAAGTTTTAACCAAAAACCATAAAAAAAGTTCAAATATATTTGGCATAAAAATTTGGATAAAAGTAATTACTTTAGATAAACTAGAATGCATATTTTATGAGACAGGCTAGTAGTTTGTTTACTCTTATCCAATTTTTTCAACTTTTTTCTTAAATTTATCTTTAATTACACATTTCTATAACATCCATGCAACATGATGATGTAAGGCCATGCTCTGTAGTAATGATTCTCATGGTGATATATTTAGAATTCTTTTGTACATATATATATAGGAAAAGAGACAAGTAGGGATCGGATTTTTATCTGAACCCGAAGAAACGGAAGATGAATTTAGGGTCTCAATTTGATAACGATCTAAATACAATCATTTGTTAACTAAATAGAGCAAATATTGATAGAAGTCAATTCGATCTGATAACAATCCGATCTAAAACTAGTTAAGGTGGAGAATTTTTCATTTCCCTGATATTTTGTTTAACTATTATAAGTTTCGATTTTTTTAATTTGAAGAGTCAAATGCATTCTTTATTTTAAAAAGGTAAAACAAAGAGTTTTTTAAAATTTATTATTATATAGACTCTTTAAAATAAAATAAAAAATATTTTGTATTTCGAGGTTTTCAATGAGAAAAACTGTTCTTATTTAGCTAACTTCGAGAGTTTCTCGAAAATAAATTTTATTTATAAATAATACTAGAATGATAATTTGTAAAAGAAAAAAACTTAGCTATAAAAAATATTAGAAATGATAATTTTTAAATAATACTATACATAAATTTTAGATAAAAATAATACCAGAAATGATAATTTGTAAAAAATACTATAAATAATTTTTTTAGTTGTTAGAAATAAATTTTAGTTATAAACAATATTAGAAATGGAAATTTGTAAAAGGAAAAAAAAAAAGTGGTGTTGGTTGAATTTAAAAAAATGAAGACGCGTGTTTTTCGCGTTTTCGTATTTGTAAAGAAAACCCGAAAAACGTCAAAACTACGTCTTTTGTTGCTTACTATCTCTAAAACAATTTTTAGCTAGGTACAAATTGAAATGTTTTGATTCTTTTTAACTTTGTGATATGTTCTTGTCAATTGTTTTTGAACATGTCATTTCCGGCTAACATAAAATGTCGGGACAACTTGTCAATTTGGATAAAACTACTATTACGTTTTCTCCAAATGTGGGGGAGAGATCGGAGAAGAGAACTGGGAGCTATTTTGAATATTGACGCTAACAAAAGTCATGATAAATATTTAGGTCTGCCATCTGTGGTGGAGAGGAGCAAAATGAATACTTTTGGGGAGTTAAAAGAATGAGTCTGGAAGAAAATTCAAAGCCAGAACTGACGATTTTTCACTTATGCGGGTCACGAGATAATGATTAAAGTAGTTCTGCAAGCGATGCCCACATATATTATAAGTATCTTTGTGACAAACAGACGAATTTTTTAATTTATTTTCAATTTCTAGGGCTGATACGTAGCGCACGGTAATTTGCTGTAATAATTTTATCTTTCTTTTTAAGAGTTAGTGACGTAAACGACGTCATTAGACTGAGATTTCAAAATAACTTTACTTTTAAAATAAAGTCCATTCATTTAAAAATTAACGATAAAACATTTAATATAAAATATTGACTTTAAAATCTTTTAGATAAAGAGTAACAATAATAAAATAATGATTTTGGTAGTTCAAACACAAGACCTTATTCAGTGAGTCTAGAACTTACAGGTCGTCACCTAGCATAGCACTATCTGTCTCGTTGTCTGAAGATCCACGCTAATCCCCTTTTTCATTTCTATTATTACTTGAAATATTAGATTTATTGGGGAATGGGCAAACACTTGCCCAATGAGTGAATTATGGTGCACATGTGCTATTGCACGTAGACAAGTCAACCTCGGATATTCAAATCAAGTTCATCCCAAGTCAAGTTCAAGACAAGTTATTTTAGATTATATGTATTTCGAGTTATGTTCAGTCCAATCAAGTCAATTTCATGTATTTAAATCAAGTCAAATTCATATATTCTAGTCAAGATATTAAAGACTAATGTCAATGCATATATTTTCAAAAAAAAATGTCTTTTAATGGGGCTCATATTACAAATCAACTACTATCCCGAGCGCGAACAAGCAGAGAATTTAACTCCGAGTTCAAGCGTGAAGTTTATTTCACGAATTCTTTTATAAGCGTGATTTCTATACCACGGGCTTCAAGCAGGGAGTCGAGATCCTTGAAATTCATTAACAAGCATAACCACATCATGATCCAATTACTGGACTATGTGGCACGTATATTAAGACAAACGGGATAGAGTGACTTTAATATTAAGAAATTCCCTTCTATGCAATGCATATTAAAGGCATGAAAATCCTTTTAATGCAATGAAATAACTGTGTCACGAAATAGCATTTAAGAGCACATAATCAAGTACAAGTGTTACATCACATAAACAAGTACAATTGTTATATCATGTACAAGTATCACTCATAATTTCTATAAACAATCGGAACAATTGTTATTCATGAAGTATCACACTATAATACAAATTCAAGTATCGGTACATGCTCTATGTATCAATACATAAAAGATAACAGAAACATTTTAAAACTTCCGTGTATCGATACATATGGTAAACATACATTTCTTTTATTATTGTCATTTTTACTCTAAGTTAATGAATTTAATATCACATCATTAAGAACAAGGTTCATTCCAAATATCCAAGTAATACAAGTTAATTGTGTTATCATCATTTTATGATAATCAAACGATTCACGTAATACAATATTAGTGATGATTAATTTCGTTAGTCATTATTTTACTTTAAACAAGTATATAACAATATTCAATATAAAATACTTATAATGAGATCCTATCAAACTTATATCAAGTAAACAATTAAATATATTCCACTCACCTCGATTCAAGAGTGTCGGGATGAAATTATTTACTTAGTAGAGGTATTGATGTTGTCGCATGTATTAATAGATGTTGTTACATGTATTGATACATGCTATCTATCCTGATTTTTACTATACATGTATCGATACATACTGTAAATTTATCAATATACATGCTGTAGAAATATATGTATCGATACCATTTATCGATACTTGTAGAAATTTCTGCATTCTAAACTTATTTTCTTAGTTTTCTTCATGGTTTTCTCTCTGATTTTGGATTTGCAGAACCTTAGTTAAAGTACCAAGATCATGCTATTACATTAACATGCCTTGATCCAAACAAAAGATTAAACCCACGTCATAATTTTTATATAATTTTGGAGGATGAAGGAAAGGAACCATTCACAGTTTTGTTTGGTGTGAAGAGAATGGTATCAGGTGATGGATATTTATAGGTTAATATGGATGCACCAAATGATGGAGGTTATGGCCACAAGAGATCTGTCCTTGGCTAGCCTGCAAGTTGTGGAATAAAATACTCAATTCCATTAATTGAGGAAGCGTGAGGTGGAAGACAAAGGCCATGCAAAGCAGGAGGTGTCTTGTGCAAATTGGATGAGTAATGAAGCCTATCAAGGAGGAGGTGGACGTCTATCCTACAAGCATGAGTTGGGGTGTTGTGGAGGTTACAAGGTCGGTGGCTTTTTCTTAAAAATGCAGATTTTAGTTTTGGTCAACCATGTTCGAGCTCATATTTGAGATACCAAACAAAGTTGAAATATTTTTTTCAAAGTACTCACGGAGTACTTTCACGCACAATTTATGGCGCAAGAAATGGATAACCGAGGAGGAAGTTATGGCTTTCCGAAGTTGGCCACCAAAAACAGTTTTCGGGTTAACCGTTTTTTACATTCTTAACTTTAAAAATTCACTGAGGGCTATCCGTTGGTCGGAATGACAAACCGTTTTCATATTCTCGAAGTTCACCCCGAGAACTTTCCCGTACATATATGACATATAATCAAATGAGGTCGAGAGTGCTAGAAAACGTCTCGAACAAAGGGACACTTAAATATGTTTTTGACGTAACCTTTCTTTATTTAATATTTTTGTTTCTCTTTCGTTAAAACACGTTTTTCTTTCTTTTCATTCCAAAATAATTACATAATTATAAAAAAAAATTATTACATTATACGGGACAATAAAGGATGTCAAAATCTCGTCACATAACCGGTTATGTGACGAGATTCAGGGTCTTATTTCCCAGTTTTGGTGGAGATCAAATAATGGCGAGAGAAAGCTTCTTTGGGTGAGTTGGAAGTGCTTGAGTAGAGCAAAATCCAATAGGGGTCTTGGTTTTCGAAGGATGACTAGTTTCAATCAGAGTATGCTTGCAAAACAGAGATGGCTCCTGAATCATAATCCCGACTCTTTGGTGACTCGTATATTGAAGGATAAGTATTTCCCTAACTCCCATTTCTTGCAGGCGGGGGACAAACGGGGAAGTTCTTATGTATGGAAGAGTATTCTTAGGGGACGGGAAGTTATAGTGAAGGGTTCTCGCTGGAGGATTGGTAATGGGCGGATCACTAATATTTGGAATGATAGTTGGTTAGTGGATAGTTCTCTCAAATTGAAGACACCTAGACACGAGGAGGTGGAACAGGTTTTCGAATTGATCGCGCATAATGGTGGCTGGAATGAAGAAGTGATTTTGTAGTCTTTTTGGCCAATGGATGTACATCACATTCTATCCATTCCTCTTCATGCTGGTGACTAGGAGGACTATCTTATTTAGCGATTTTCTTTCCATGGAGATTACATAGTGCGTAGTGGGTATCATTTGATGAATCAAGGTGTGGATTTTGGTACTATTGAACAAAGTGGTAGTGTGCCAAATGTTCCTCCGTGGAAGAAAATTTGGAGGCTCAATATTTCCCCAAGAACTCGCCACCTTATTTGGAGAATACTCAATAATTTCATCCCCACAAACAACAATTTGGAGATTTTTTTAATTATTACAGACAAAAAAAATTAATTATTAATCTTAAATTATTATTTTGTTAAGATATTTCAATGACTAATATTTTATATAACTTTATTTAGTGATAATTTTTTATTGATAAATTAAATTTATTAAAATGCATATTTTTCTTAAATTATTAATCTTAAATTTAATATAATCATGAAAATTTTGAATGAAAGTTGATCAAAGATAATTTTTAATGATTAGAGCATCTTCAATGAGACATTGTCAAGTTCAATCATAAAAGTAGACAATGTCCAACAATTTTCTTCTCCAATGCACCATATGTCATCCTGAGGTGGCAAAAATAAAGTTGGACATTTTCTAAGTCATTGTCCAACTTTGGAAGGCAAGTCTGACATGTTGACTTGATAATATTGGTAGGAAAAATGAAAATTAAGGTTGATAATACACACCCGCACCTCCATATCCGTCCACTTTCTGCATTTTTTTTTTCAATTTCTTAAATAGAGATAGAAACATTGTTTTCTTTTTCATCTAAAGTTGCACCAATTATTGAGTTGAAAAGATGCTTGCTTTTTTATTTTTTCTTTCCATTTTCAAGATTCCCTAAACGATTTGCTACTGCTTTACTTTTTTCAATTCTAAGTAATCAACGGCGGAAGAAACATGATTGTCCAGAAAAAATTAAAAAGATGAGGAAAAAATGAAACTGTAGAGAAGAAGGAAGAAGAACGGGGAATTGAATCTCACTCTCACATATTTAATAGTTTTCTAAATAAATAGATGCCACATAGGCATCAATATTGGGTTGTAGACATACTGCATTGGAGATCAATTTTTTTGCCTCAATGTCTGTTTATTAGACATTGATTAGAAGTTCAATTAATGGTTGCCAAATGACACATTTTTTTTAGGTTAGACAATATTCCATTGAAGATACTCTAATTGACATTGTGAATTGGAGAGACATTTCTAACTCATTTTGTCAATTAGCTGACATGTCAAATCTTTTTTCTCAATTGACGGAGCGCATTGGAGATGCTCTAAATGGGGTAGAGTTAGAGTGTGTGTGATGAAAAGAGGGGTAATTTATATTAGCACCACAATTTCTTATAAATACATCACATTTTAATTGTATTATTGATCCTTAATTTTTATAGATTGTTATAATCATGTTCTAAATTTTTTCCCCAAACTTTTATCATTAAATTTTTAACAATTAGCAAATCTTCTACTCAACTAAGATTTTCATCGAAATTTTATTTGCTATCATGCTTTAAAACAATGGACAAGTATTTAATTATAATTTTGATTTTACTTATTAAATTTATGAGGAATAAATAATTTTTTTTATTTCCTCTTAACGGTTTTTTTTTTGTAGAACTCAATAGAACAGACAAGATGTATTAATTAATGAAAGACACAAAATAAGAATACAATGGAAAAAGTTGGGGACAAAGTTGTAACATTGACTAAAGGTTATGAACATTTTATGCAATTAAAATGTGGTGTAGATATAAGAAAATGTGGTGTGAATATATTTAGCCTAAAAAGAGTGTTACACTCTGTTTGTTAATTAATTAATTAATTAATTTATTTTGTTTTAAAACTAATATTTTCGAGTTAAAATATGTGATTGAAAAGTGAAGAGAAAAAATGTGTATGGTTAAAAAGTGATTTGGAGAAATGTGTTATTTAAAAATATGTTTAAAAATAGTTTATCAAAGAGGCTAAATGAGCCCAAACTTTACACTATGTGCAAAAGAAAAAAATCCCGAACTTTCAATCGAACTTCCCATTAACTTTTAATAGGAACCTCGATACAAAGAATAATTCTGTAGCGCCTCGAGTTCTAAATACCCGGTTCACCATGTCATTATCTGATCTGACTTTTAAAATAACATTTTAGCGGAAGAAATGACTGAAATTCATTTTTGGCAACATTAAATAAACTGTAATGGTCGATAAAATTGAAAACATTCATGAAACAATTCGAAATCATAAATCGAGCCATTAATATTGTAAAGCAATTGACAATGTCATAATTTCTCAAATAACTGAAATTCTCAAAATTATTCAATGTTTGGAAATACGGAATCATTAAAATAAGACTTTCAACCATTTAACGACTATTGCCACAATCATCTATCACTTGCCACCATCTCTGAAATCTGCAAATGTTGTTAAGATAGACATGAGCATTTCATAGAAATACTTAGTAGACTCATCGCCAATTAATTAACTTATAATATAATTGAATACATAAATGCAGGCTCTTTAGAAACATAGGGTGTGTGGATAGTCTCTTCTTGTCCATTAAAGCACGGGGCTTCTCTTTGAAAAATCATAGGCTCTTTAAAATCATCGGGTGTGGGTAGTCTCGTCTCGTGCACTTAAGGCACGTATGTTATGCATAACATCATCATTTATCTTGCAAGATATTCTCTTCTTTCTTTATCATGCTTAAAAGCAAGTAAGTTATGACAAGCATAACATAATGATTTCCGAAGAAATACATTCTTGTCTCTTTTCATAAAAATGACTTTCACATAATATACACATTCACATGCAATCATAATTTAAATCAATTAATAGGGGCGAGTCTACCTTAAACTTAACGAATGTGGTTGAGCGGGAATAACTTCAATCTTTCAAATCCCCGTACGCCTCGTCTAGCCAATTAGAAGATTAAGTCGAATTATTCTTTTGAAATTCATAGTTTAAAATAATATATTACAATTTGGGGACTGAAATTGATGATTTGAAAGTTGAGGGACTAAAATGAATAATTTGAAAGTTCAAGGAATAAAATGAATATATTTGAAAGTTGAGGGACTAAAATGAATAATTTGAAAGTTGAGGGACTAAAATGAATACTTTGAATATTGATGGACTAAAATGGATAATTTTAAAGTTGAGGGACTAAAATGAATAATTTGAAAGTTGAGGGATTAAAATGAATACTTTGAAAGCTGAGAGACTAAAATGAATATTTTTCAAACTTGAGGAACTAAAATGTAAATTTTCAAAAGTTGGGTCGAAGCTCAAAATGAATATTAAATTGTAGGGCTTGAAATAAGTGATTTTAAAAATGAAGGGCTGATTAAAAACCATTTGAAAACTTATGGACTGAAATTATAAGTTTAAAACTATAGGGACTGATTTGAAACATTTTAAAACTTGGGAACCAAATAATAATTTTTGAAAACTTTTAAAAATATATATACATATAATATTGAGAGAGAGAGAGAGAGAGAGAGAGAGAGAGAGAGAGAGAGAGAGTAGAGGGTAGAGTAAGGGGAAGGGGAACGCCCCTTCTCCGAGTTCAGGCTGCCGGCGACGCCGGCGGTGGCACCACCACACTAAAGTGGCGTCAATGTAGGCGTGCAGTATTCTGGGCGTGGTTGGGTGTCGATTCGAGGTGAAACCGAGGCTGGGTGCGAAGCTTCTTTCGCGATTTTCCGGCGAAGAGACTGACGATTGAGGTAAGAAAAGGGTTTTCGGGGTTATGGGTTCTCCTCTTTAGGTTTTGATTGGGCAGTGGCTGTCGTGTGATGTTGGTGATGGTGGTGATCCCGGTGTTGAAGATGGAGGTGAGTTGGGTGGTAAAACTCGTGGTGGTTGGTGTGTTTCGAGGTGGCGGTGGTGACGATGGTAGAGGGGCAGGGGTGCTGGGTTTGGTTGGCTGCAGGCTAGATGGAGGGCCGGTTGGGAGTACTGGAGGTGGCAGTGTATTGGTTGTGCAAGTGGGTGGTGGTTTGAGGCTCGATTTTGAGGTTGAATGTGGTTGTGGCTTGGTTGGCAAATGGTGGTGGCTGCAGTGGTTCGGCTGGTGATGAAGGTGGTGAGTTGGAGGTGGCTGTTCAGCGATGAAGGTAAGACTGCAGGGATATTGGTGTGTGGATTTGGAGTTGGTTTGCAGTGGGTGGTTCAAGGTGATTCGGTTGGTGATTGAGGTGGTGATGGTGAGCTTGGGGTTGCTGGAATGAGAACGCTGAGGTTGGATTGTTGTGAGAGTGTGGGAAGGAGAGGCCTCAAAATGGAATGGGTTGGTGATAAAGAGAGTTAGGGCATGGTATTGATGTGATAGGTGGAGTATTGATGTGATAGATGGAGGTTGGTAGTGTGAATACCTAGACAAGCATCGCACATAGTTCGAGGTAAATTCGTACGCGAATTTAACTGGGTCGGAAGAATTAAACTGATAAAATGGGATTGATGAAATTTGGAATTTAATATGATTTTGAAAATAATAATTTAAATAAGTAATTAAAATAATAAAATTTTGGAAATTCGAAATTTAATTTAAAATTGAATTAACTCGATATTTCTCGACTTGACTAGACGAACGCGTCGTGAGGTTAACTTAGAAATGGGCGAGATCGCAGCGACACGATTTTCGAAGTTTTAAAATAATTATTTAATCGCGTGAAAAATTCTTGGTCGCTACAAATTCTGTCCAAAATTATCAATGAATGTCATACGGAAAAATGATTGATGACTTGGAATTCTATTCGATGTTACTTTGACACTTGATACAGGTTTACAATCAATGAATATCTCAATTATTTCATACAAATACACGTTACATATTTCATACAATTACACGTTACATATACAAAGCCCATGTAGTGACATTTCATTTGTATCAATATCAATCACATTTAATAAAATCACAACCAATGATTCTAAATTCAAGTTATATCTAAACAAATTTTATTCACAATGTCAATCGATCGAGTATATTTAATCACATTGTCAATTAATATGCAAAATAAGCATATTGTGCTCATGCTTAAGCATTTTTTACCATGTTATCAATTATTAGATTAAAACCGGGTCGCCCATGTGGGATGACCCGAACCGACCCGATCCATTAAGGTGTTATTGGAGGGAACCATTTGAATTTGATATGGGAAGTTATGGGAAGTTATCCAAGGCATGAATAACTTCCATCAACCTCCATATAACTCATAATCATCTATTATCATGAAACAACAAGAAAATAAGTGAGATTTTCGGGTGTGAGCATATGGTTGAAAAGAAATAAGTGTAGTTGTGACGACCCGAATTCTCGACCATTCGAGTGCCACAAAAAGTGACTCATATCATATTATCGAGACTTAAATAGTAATGTAAAATTATTCAAAAGAATAATTAGAATCCCATAATTTTATTTGTGAATAAAAATAGAACATAATTTTCTTACATAAAGTTCAACATAATTATCTCATCAATCTTAACCACTTTTGCCACTTCCATGTTGACCGCCTCGAACCTTCAATTATCTGAAAATGGTAAATATCGTGGAGTGAGATTTATAAAATCCCAGTAAGTATACCAAGCATAAATTTTCTTTTGAATGCATATGGATCATTTTCATCATAACATAGGATAGGATTGAAATATTCATAAACATAGGGAGACACAAGAATTTTACCGAACTTAAATGGCAAGAATTCTTATGTGTAGCGCTACTAAACTCCGGTCCCCTTAGCATAATCATAAACATATCATATGGAACCCATAACAATCTTGTGAGATTGATTTCATAGCAATGATCCAAACATTTTCATAAAAACATAAGATATACTTACTTGTCATAAAAACATACTTACTTTTCATAAAAATATAAGGTGTATTTACCTTTCATAAAAACATACTTACTTTTCATAAAAACATAAGATATACTTACTTGTCATAAAAACATACTTACTTTTCATAAAAACATAAGGTGTATTTACCTTTCATAAAAACATACTTACTTTTCATAAAAACATAAGATATACTTACTTGTCATAAAAACATACTTACTTTTCATAAAAACATAAGGTGTATTTACCTTTCATAAAAACATACTTACTTTTCATAAAAACATAAGATATACTTACTTGTCATAAAAACATACTTACTTTTCATAAAAACATAAGGTGTATTTACCTTTCATAAAAACATACTTACTTTTCATAAAAACATAAGATATACTTACCTTTTAAAAGATTAAAATGAAGTGTTGTAGTAAATGGACCAAAACTTTCTTGACCACCTTGAATTTCTCTTACTTGTGGATTTTGTCAAGAGATTGGAAATAAGTGTATATGTGTAGAGTTGTGTGTAAAAGAGATGGGTTTAAATAGATGTATAAAGTTGGCATATTGTAAACATAATCATTCAATTCTATTAATTTTAACACATCATTTTCTTAAAGTAAAGCACCATTCATATACTTTTCCATATTTATACAAATAATATGCTCTTCATGATTATATATAATGGAGTATATAAATCATTCATATACTTTTCCATATTTATACAAATATTATGCTCTTCATGATTACATATAATGGAGTCTTATCAATCATTCATATACTTTTCCATATTTATACAAATATTATGCTCTTCATGATTATATATAATGGAGTATATAATTCATTCATATACTTTTCCATATTTATACAAATATTATGTTCTTCATGATTACATATAATGGAGTCTTATCAATCATTCATATACTTTTCCATATTTATACAAATATTATGCTCTTCATGATTATATATAATGGAGTATATAATTCATTCATATACTTTTCCATATTTATACAAATATTATGCTCTTCATGATTACATATAATGGAATCTATCAACCATTTATATACTTTTCCATATTTATTAAATTAAGATTCTCATAATTATTATATATAATGGAACCTCTCATGCTTGCATATATTTTCTTAATTTAAATGATAAAAGTAATTTTTGTACAAATAAATATTGGGATAACATTGAATTAAGTACTTAGACTTAATATACTTTAAATCAAGAGAATGGAGATATTTTTAGAAATTCGGAATTTAATTTAAAATCGAACGATCTCGATTATTTCTTGACTTGGCTATACGAATACGTCGTGGCGTTAACTTAATAAAAATGGGTGAAATAGTAGCGACACGATTTTCTATTAAAATAATTATTAATCGCGTAAAAATTCTTGGTCGCTACAAACTTACCCCCTTAAAATAATTTCGTCCTCGAAATTAATCTTACTTGATCTTATGATTTCTGAACACTTAATCAGAATCTCTTCTTCTTCTTCTTATGTAGCATCATCGCTACCATATTTAACACAACCATATTTAACCCACTGGACTTTGACTAAATGCATCAATTTGTTTTCTTAAGACATGGACTTTTCTATCAATAATAGACATATGTCTACTCATAAATTCTTCTGAATCAAAATGAAAATTCCCAATCGTATGTGATATTTCATCATATCTTGTAGTATTCATGTAACTTGTCATTTATCATCGTATCATGTGACCTCAAATATTCGTATTAATATCTCTAAAATTTCAATAAATCTTTACTAACATATCATACCATAATAATTTGTCATTTCTTCTTATCACCAAATATCCCAAAATAATTAAAACGATTACCTGAATATTCTCTATGTAATATACCCAAACATGTTATTCACATATCAACATAATCATCAGTTTATCTTTCCAATATTTGTAACCCAAAATTTCTGCAAAATTCAATAAACAAATATCTCCCAAATAATTAAAATTCTTAACTCAAATATCATAACATTTCCCGTAAGGTATTCCTTTCACTTGCACAAACTTATTAATCCTGATTCAATACAGTCCTTATTTCACTTTCACGTATCCCCGTATTATTTCTATACCTTGATTATTATATCAAAATATCAGTACCCAAAATCCAAGAAAATATTCCATATCTCAAATCCCGTCATCATCAAATCTTCCTTTTATCAAGAAAGTAAACGGCGTATAAACTCTTGTTCCCTCTTTTCCATTATTCTATTCCGCGCTTTCTTGCTGGAATCAATATCACGCGGATTCCCTCCGATCCTTAATGCTTTTAAATAGTTCATGCTGGGAAGAGGTTAGATCCATCAAAAACATGGATATCATTCTTACAAACATTCGCAAGTATTATTCCAGTCTTCCAATGAATGATCTGAGGAAAATTTATCGAATAATACTCGAAAGATTGAGGTTGCTGATGGCTCATGGTGTTTCAGAAGATGTTCGCTGGTTGATCGAAGCAAAGGTTCGACTATCTGGTGAATTACCTATGACATTTCCAAAGCACATGCCTGGTTTAGGCAAAAGCACCTTCGCAAAGAAACGAAGAGCAAAAAGGCTGAATGGTTGCTACAAATGTGCTCGTTGGAACTGTGATACTCGTTGCAAAACAGTAGGATATTCTTCTACTAATCGGGATGATAAAATCAAATTCATAAAGGGTGGACTGAGTAAGGAGTCTTTGGATGATATTCGACTGACTCTTGAGACGCACCCAAGTGGTTATGTGCAACGTGAACTTCTCTCCTTATACGCTCAGTTTAACGAGGACAAAAATCGTTATAGTCTCCAAAATATAATAGCAAAAGATCATGTTTGCCAGTCTGTTTTACAAAATGAGGCTTCTGGCAGTTCAACAATGATATAAGGTAAATCTCTTGATACACATTTAAAATATTTTGCTGTTTTCTTTCACGCGTTTTGGAAATAAAATATATTTTCCTTTCTCGAGTTTTGATAAAGCTGGAAATAAATCACCGAAAGGTGATATCTTTGGTAAAACAGTCAAAAGTTGGCCGATTTTGACAAAAGTAAATCTTTACTTTTTCATAATCAATCAAAAACAGTAAATTTTTTCGGCTTTAAATAGCCAAACATATTTCATAGTTCAGGCATCCCAAAACCACATCTTCTTCGTAAGTTTTCTCTTCTATACTATCAAAGATGGAAGCACCAAAACTTCGACAGATCAAAACTATTTGTGTATTTTGTGGATCAAAAGTGGGGAAAGGCTTCAGTTATCTAGAAGCGGCCGTAGATCTTGGAAAGAAACTGGGGGAAAAAGGTATCACTCTTGTGTATGGGGGTGGTAGCAGTGGTCTAATGGGTTGTGTTTCCCAATCTGCTCTTGCAGAGAAATCAAAAGTAATCGGTGTCATACCTGTCCCTTTGGTAGATGTTGCAGGCAAAACACGAGGGCATGAAGTTCAAACATTATCCATCCATGAACGCATAACTTGTATGCTATATGGTTCTGATGCCTTTATAGCCCTGCCCGGAGGTTTTGGTACCTTAGAAGAAATCTTTAACATTACCTCGTGGGCTCAACTAGATCTCCATACTAAGCCTATTGGGCTTCTGAATGTTAACAATTTCTTTGATGGCTTGATAACCTTTCTTGATTATGCTGTGGAACAGGGATTCATCTCTCCATTTTCCAGAAGGCTCCTTATTTCTGCTCCTACTATTGATGAACTACTGGATAAGCTGCAGTCATATATCTCAATACAAGATCCAGCAGGGGTTAAGATAGATTGGTCACAAGGAAGGGGAATCAAGCGAAAATGGAGTCCGGTTAATGTAAACTTAACTTTATGAATCTTAGAATAGGTGGGGGTAGAGTACGGAGTATTCTTACTCTCGAGACACCCCTCTAATTTCCTAGGATTTCCTTAATGTTTAAATCTTGTGTGTACCTCAAAGGTTCCAGGTGGTAGATTACGGAGTATTCTTACTCTCGAAACACACCTCTTTGAAGGTTTCTTTATTTCCTCAAAAGGTCAGAAGTGGTAGGATACGGCTACTCCGGAAACACATCTCTCAATTTGAGGAATTTCCCATGTTGCTTTCTTTTGATTTTGCGTGTTTCATGTATTTCTTTCCAATGTGACTCTTGTGTGTTCTCCTTATGAGAAAATAATAAATATCTCTGTTATCATCTACTAAATCTCGTTTGTGATGTAAATGAATTTGCATGTCTAACCTCAATTCTCTTAGTGATTGCATACCATACTATGCTCTTAATTCCAAACGATAAAATTCTAAGCAGAGTTTCCTTTGAAATTTGGACTTATTCAAACCGTAAGCATACTTCATAACTCACAATAATAAATAATTCCACATTTGATCACAACGATCTAAAAATTGACCACAATTTCATCAAACTTCAATATCATAAAAAAATATTCCAGAAAATCAATTCATAATTCCTCAACATAGAAATTTCAAATCATAGTCGTCAATATCACAATATCACTTCCTTCAATACCTTAATTGGCTCAAAAGATTACTCATACTTATATTTATAAGTCATAAATCATATTCCCAAAATTTAATCACAAGGCCAAAGTTCATAATAAATTTCTCTTCAATATAGAGGCATAATTCACTTACTCAACATAATATCCATTACTTAATTCCCAATAACCAAATCTTTAAATCTCTAACTTCATAATGCTTCTCATAAAAGTCTCATTAAAATCATATCACTTATAATCTTAACATCTCATAAAAATTCATAAAATTGGCTCGCTATTTCTCATTAAATCTAAATGATAGATAATCTGAACATATTTCTAATCATTTCTGTTGACTTCTCATACTTAATGCCATGTCTAAAATCAATTATGCAAAGTCCATTTAAGGTTTATCATTTCTAAACTCGAGGACAACAATTATTTTGAAAATCATTCTTAAGTCATATTATTCCCATTATGCTCAACACCCGTTCTCTTTCTTTCTTTTCTTTCTGATTTTTTTTTTTTTTTTTTTTCAGAATTGAAACTTGAAGAGTGGTACCAATAATCATCCACAGTTTTTCCTTGCTTTTAAGCAAAGGTAGTGATAAAGGGATAAATTATTGAACCGAAAATTGAAACTTGAAGAGGAAGTACTAATAACCATCCACAGTTTTTCCCTTGTTTTTACACAAAGGTAGTGATAAAGGGATAAATTATTGTACGAATTCATTATCAATTTTGTTTGTTTAATATATTATTCCATATATTTTGGGCAAAAGTTACAACCCAACTTAATTTCTAATTGAGTCAATCTTACTAAGCTTAATATGCACCAAAATTCATATAAATATCCTCTCTGTCTCATGATTCTACATTGAAAAGAATAAAAAAATTGAGTCTTCTATCAATTTATATCATACTTGACATGTATATTATGTGTAACACATAAAGATTCATAACATATGAAGATTTCATACTTAACATGTCTTAATAAAATCGTAAATGACTTGCAAAGCATATAACATACCTGGTTCGAGGAGTCAATACGTGGAGAGTGACATAGTAGAGTGATGAGTTAAAATATTTCATATAATCTTATTTTCCTTTAATCAACAATAATTTAATGTGGTTGTATCCAAATCAACATTTTCTTGAATCATAATTCCTAATTAATCACAGTCTTCAAAACAAATCCAATATCGATATAGTAATTATCTCCCCATCAATAATTAATAACTTAACCCAAATAAAATTTATCGTCAAATCTTATTTTTCCTTTAGTCCCCGAACTTCTAGAAATTTATCAAAGACATCAATATAAACATCATATCACTAACTAATTATATTCCATAAAATTTTCAGGACATTACAAACTCCCTTGCTTAAAATGAATTTTGTCCTTGAAATTCGCACATCAAATTTCATCATGCTTTTCAAAATCATAACCATACTTGACATGTGAAAATTCAACTTTTTTTTTATAATGAATAGTGATTTCGTTCACTGTTCATCATGAATAGCACGTCGTTTTACTGTTCACGTGAATAGTGATTTTTTTTTTTTTTAAAGAAATAAAATTTCAAAAATCTACAGAATCGTTTTTAAAACTCTTTGCTCTGATACCAACTGTGACGACCCGAATTCTCGACCATTCGAGTGCCACAAAAAGTGACTCATATCATATTATCGAGACTTAAATAGTAATGTAAAATTATTCAAAAGAATAATTAGAATCCCATAATTTTATTTGTGAATAAAAATAGAACATAATTTTCTTACATAAAGTTCAACATAATTATCTCATCAATCTTAACCACTTTTGCCACTTCCATGTTGACCGCCTCGAACCTTCAATTATCTGAAAATGGTAAATATCGTGGAGTGAGATTTATAAAATCCCAGTAAGTATACCAAGCATAAATTTTCTTTTGAATGCATATGGATCATTTTCATCATAACATAGGATAGGATTGAAATATTCATAAACATAGGGAGACACAAGAATTTTACCGAACTTAAATGGCAAGAATTCTTATGTGTAGCGCTACTAAACTCCGGTCCCCTTAGCATAATCAAAAACATATCATATGGAACCCATAACAATCTTGTGATATTGATTTCATAGCAATGATCCAAACATTTTCATAAAAACATAAGATATACTTACTTGTCATAAAAACATACTTACTTTTCATAAAAATATAAGGTGTATTTACCTTTCATAAAAACATACTTACTTTTCATAAAAACATAAGATATACTTACTTGTCATAAAAACATACTTACTTTTCATAAAAACATAAGGTGTATTTACCTTTCATAAAAACATACTTACTTTTCATAAAAACATAAGATATACTTACTTGTCATAAAAACATACTTACTTTTCATAAAAACATAAGGTGTATTTACCTTTCATAAAAACATACTTACTTTTCATAAAAACATAAGATATACTTACTTGTCATAAAAACATACTTACTTTTCATAAAAACATAAGGTGTATTTACCTTTCATAAAAACATACTTACTTTTCATAAAAACATAAGATATACTTACCTTTTAAAAGATTAAAATGAAGTGTTGTAGTAAATGGATCAAAACTTTCTTGACCACCTTGAATTTCTCTTACTTGTGGATTTTGTCAAGAGATTGGAAATAAGTGTATATGTGTAGAGTTGTGTGTAAAAGAGATGGGTTTAAATAGATGTATAAAGTTGGCATATTGTAAACATAATCATTCAATTCTATTAATTTTAACACATCATTTTCTTAAAGTAAAGCACCATTCATATACTTTTCCATATTTATACAAATAATATGCTCTTCATGATTATATATAATGGAGTATATAAATCATTCATATACTTTTCCATATTTATACAAATATTATGCTCTTCATGATTACATATAATGGAGTCTTATCAATCATTCATATACTTTTCCATATTTATACAAATATTATGCTCTTCATGATTATATATAATGGAGTATATAATTCATTCATATACTTTTCCATATTTATACAAATATTATGCTCTTCATGATTACATATAATGGAGTCTTATCAATCATTCATATACTTTTCCATATTTATACAAATATTATGCTCTTCATGATTATATATAATGGAGTATATAATTCATTCATATACTTTTCCATATTTATACAAATATTATGCTCTTCATGATTACATATAATGGAATCTATCAACCATTTATATACTTTTCCATATTTATTAAATTAAGATTCTCATAATTATTATATATAATGGAACCTCTCATGCTTGCATATATTTTCTTAATTTAAATGATAAAAGTAATTTTTGTACAAATAAATATTGGGATAACATTGAATTAAGTACTTAGACTTAATATACTTTAAATCAAGAGAATGGAGATATTTTTAGAAATTCGGAATTTAATTTAAAATCGAACGATCTCGATTATTTCTTGACTTGGCTATACGAATACGTCGTGGCGTTAACTTAATAAAAATGGGTGAAATAGTAGCGACACGATTTTCTATTAAAATAATTATTAATCGCGTAAAAATTCTTGGTCGCTACAGTAGTGGTTTGAATCTATGAAGATTTAACTCAACAATTGGCACTTGGATTGTGGACAAGAAGTTCTATCCATCTGTGACTGAATTTCGTGACCAAAGAGCACACATTTCTGCAGTAAGAACATACATCAAGAGGTAAGTAATCCAACCTCGATTTATATAATTTAAGATCGTGAAATTGTTTTATATGCATGCAAGCAATTCCAACATTGGTATCAGAGCCATAGCAGGTTGTTTTCTTGCCTATAAATGTGTTTATAATGATGTGTTTCTATTGCATGTTGATCAATGCCACTTAAAGAGTTTTTTAAGAAAAGCTTGAATATGCTTTAATGGCGGATCAAGAAATACTTCACATTAATTCGTGAAATTCATACTGTAAGTTTTTCATAGTATTTAGAACATATCTGCAAAATTTCATGAGATTTGGATATGTATATTGAAAGTGAAACGTAACCCTAGTTTGGAAACTCGAAATTTTGAAGGCCTGTAACTATCTGTAATCTCCACTTCACGGTGTAAACTTGGTATGGTTGGAAAGATATTTCAAAATCCTTTCCAATGATATAAAGATCATAAAATTCGGACATGAGATGCAGAAGTTATGGCTTCCTAAAGTTTTGGCAAAAATCTAAAAATACTACTGGGTCTCTCAGCATTGATGAAGATGGGGGCTTGATTGCAAATTCTGAAATTTCCAGATTGGTCCTTGTGATTTTCGAAAGTTTCAAGTTGGACCCTAAAAATTCTGAAATTTAAATTTTCATCTTTAAAATTCCGAAAATTTCAGATTGGTCACTCAATTTCTGAAATTTTCAGAATAGTCCCAGGAAATTTAGAAAGTGCAGATTAGTCCCTAGATTTTGAAAATCTTCAATTGGACCCAGAAATTGGTGTATTTAAATTATAGATTGATCCCTCTATTATTTTATTACATGTTTAATTGTGGGATGTTTTTTGAAAATTGCCTATTGGCACACATTTTTTTTAAATTGCTTATTGGACCCAGTGGGAGTTTTTGAATATACTCCAATATATCATGATTACTCGAAAATAATAGTTTCCTTATTTTAATGGCATGTATATATGACATTTTGTGATATGTTTGTGTAATTAAAATGTCTTGCTTAAATTGTACATGCCTAATGAACTTGTTAAGTGGGAGTTCCAAGGTTGGGAGAGTTAATGAAGCTCTCACCTAGAACTTATAGTTTTGCACTATGAAATTAATTTTTATGATAATGAAACATTAGGATAATGGACGATGATTGGGAACTTAGTGAACTTTCGACTTCATACCTAGTGTTAAATTGTCATGAAATTTAATTTGCATGAGTGCAAAAATACTTTGTGTGCATAAATGGACCGTTATATGATTGTCTCTAAAATTGTAACAGACCATGGCATCTAAGAACATAATTGCTGATCTTAACAAGGGTGATAAGTTAAATGGCGATAACTATAACACTTGGCGTCATAAGATTTGGTATGTACTGGAGGAACAGGATACTTTAGAAGGCATCAACCAGGTTATGGAAGACCCTGGTACTGGAAACACTGCTCAACAGAGACGAGATCAAGAGACTTACCAAACTTGGAAAAAGAAAGATTCCACTGCACGTGCAATCTTGGTGAGCTCTGTGATTGATGATCTCATACATGAGTGTGAACAATACCCTAATGCTCATGACATCTGGGTGTACCTAAGAGAGAAATATGGTGGTACAAGTGTGACTAGGCTCAGACAACTGACAATTAAGTTTGATACTTACAAGAAGGCACCTGATCATAACATTAAACAACATGTTAGGGTTATGTCTAACATGATCAGGGAGCTAAAGTCAGCTGGTCACATACTCTCTGATGAGCAGCAAGTTCAAGCTTTGATCCGCTCTCTTCCTGATAGTTGGGAACACTTGAAAGTGAATTTGACCCACAATGACAGCATAAAAACTTTTGCTGATGCTGTCCGCCATGTGGAGCTAGAGGATGAACGGCTTGGAGCTGCCAAATCCCTAGGTCAGGCTTATATAGCCGAGTCTAGTTCTCGTAAGGCTTCAGGCTTTAAAAGTAAAAGGAACTGGGACAAAGGCGGGCGAGGAAAAGGGAAAGAGACTGGAAAGGGACCTAAGAAGAACAAGAACAAACGCTATAAGAAAGGGAAGTGGTTTGGAAAGAAGAAGGACAAGAGCAAGGTTAAATGCTATAATTGTAAAGTGCTGGGTCACTTTGCTCGTGAATGCCCTGAGCCTAAATAGGTAGCTCTTATGTGTTCTTCTTTCAGTGCTATTTATGTTTCTAGCACAGTATTACTTGCTGATTCTTATCCTTTGTGGATTTTAGACTCAGGAGCAACAGACCATATAGCCAAAGATCGAGAAGCATTTGTGGATTTCCGTCGAATTCCACCTGGTGCAAAATGGATATACGTTGGCAACGATGAAAGAGTGGAGGTGAAGGGAATCGGTACTTGCAAGTTACACTTGCGTAGTGGTCGTGCTGTTCTCCTTCATGATGTCTTATTTGTACCTGGGATACGACGGAATTTAATATCAGTTATTGTTCTTTTAAAATTAGGTCTTAGTTTGAACTTTCATGGTACTTCTGTTGATGTTTATTATGATGATGCACATTATGCATCTGGATATTTATGTAATGGTTTTATGGTGTTGGATTGTAATCCAAACACTTATGCTTATTATATAGATCGTTGTTTTTCTTTGGATGTATCCACTTCTTCTTCTAGAAATGTGAATGTTGATACAAATATTTGGCATGCTAGATTAGGACATATTGGGCAAGAGAGAATGAATAGGTTAGCTAAAAAAGGCTTACTAGGTTCAATCTCTAAAGTTACCTTGCCTACATGTGAGCATTGTCTGATGGGAAAAACAACTCGAAAACCTTTTGGTAAGGCCTTGAGGGCCGAATTTCCATTACAATTAGTACATTCAGATATATGTGGTCCTATGAATGTTAGGGCTAGACATGGAGCCTCCTATTTTATTACCTTTATTGATGATTTCACACGGTACAGTTATGTTTATTTGATTTCTCATAAGTCAGAAGCATTGGAATGCTTTAGACTATATTTAAACATGGTAGAGAATCAAACTGATAGAAAAGTGAAAACTTTAAGAACTGACCGAGGACGTGAATATCTATCTGAAGAGTTCAAGGAACTTTGTAATAATAAAGGTATAATTCGACAATTGACTATTCCTCATACTCCTCAACAAAATGGTGTTGCTGAAAGGAGGAATAGAACATTGTTAGAAATGGTAAGGTCCATGATGGCACAAGGAAACTTACCTATTTCCTATTAGGGAGATGCTTTGTTAACTGCGACATATATTCTGAATAGGGTTCCCTCTAAATCAATAACTGATACACCATATCAGCTTTGGACAAGTAGAACACCTGATTTAAGCTACCTTAGACCTTGGGGATCGGCTGCTTTCATACACGATTCCTCAAGTAAATTTGGAAAATTAGGTCCACGAGGCAAAAAGTGTATCTTTATAAGATATTCGGACCAATCTAAGGGATATGTGTTTATAGGTGAAAATCAAGATGGGATCATCACTGAAATAGAGTCACGAGATGTAACATTTCTCGAGACGGATTTTCCTAATAGGGGAGAAATAAAAAAGGGAGAACCTCTATTTGAATTAGATGATAGAGCTGAATCAGTGAAGGTTCGAGAAGAAGCTGTTCGAGCTTCTGATCCAAGTGGGAGCAATCTAACCCCAAGTGACCGGGTCACAATGGAGCTCACACCTCGTAAAAGTACTAGAAAAGTTATACCTAAACGTCATTTTGAGATTGAAGGACAAGCTTTTCTAGCATTTTTGCAAGACGAGGAGGAACCTAAGTCTGTACACGAAGCTCTATCATGTCCTGCAAAGGAAAAATGGAAAAGAGCAATGGAAGAGGAAATGGAGTCGATGGAATCCAATCAAGTCTGGGACTTAGTTGATCTTCCATCTAATCGGAAAGCTATTGGGAACAAATGGGTTCTCAAGATTAAGCGAAAGGCTGATGGATCTATTGAGAGGTATAAAGCTCGCTTGGTGGCAAAAGGATATACCCAACAAGAGGGTATAGATTACGAAGAAACTTTTTCACCAGTTGTGAGATTTACTTCTATTCGCCTACTCCTAGCTATAGTGGCACATTTAGATTTAGAATTACATCAAATGGACGTAAAGACTACTTTTCTTAATGGAGAATTGGATGAAGAAATCTACATGGAACAACCTGTAGGTTTCATTGTGAAAGGCCAAGAGGACAAGGTTTGCAAATTGCAAAGATCTATTTATGGCCTAAAACAGTCTTCCAGACAATGGTATTTGAGATTTGACAAAGCTGTAATCTCATACAACTTCGTTATGCTGGACGAAGATCATTGTATATACGTGAAAAGGTCCAATGAGAAATTTGTAATTCTGTCACTTTATGTGGATGATATTTTATTGGCTGGGAATGATAAGGAGTTTTTTGAAACCATTAAGAGATGGTTATTTTCTAATTTTGAAATGAAAGACATGGGTGAAGCAGATTATATACTTGGTGTTAAAATCCATAGGGATCGTTCAAGAAAACTTCTTTCTCTGTCACAAGAGTCATATATAAAGAAGATTCTTGATCGTTTCAAAATGGGGAACTGTAACCCAATTGATACTCCTATATCTAAGGGCGAAACCCTTAGTCTTCGCATGTGTCCTAAGACTCTTGAAGAAAAGGAAGAAATGTCCAAAGTACCATACTCCAGTGTAGTCGGGAGCTTGATGTATGCTATGATGTGTACACGCCCTGACATTTGTTATGCCGTAGGTCTAGTCAGCAGGTATCAATCTAATCCTGGAAGAGGACATTGGAAAGCCGTCAAAAGGATAATGAGATACCTAAAAGGTACTGCCAATTATTCCATATGCTATCAAGGGAATGATTTGTGCTTAAAGGGTTATACAGATGCCGATTGGGGTGGAGATCTGGATGAGCGCAAATCAACTTCAGGATATGTATTCTTGCTTAACAATGGTGCCATCTCATGGAGTAGCAAGAAACAGACATGCATTTCCTTGTCGACAATGGAAGCGGAATTCGTTGCATGTGCTGCTGCAGTACAAGAAGCTGTTTGGTTAAGAAGATTCTTCCAGCATCTGAGAGTATCTGCTAATGATGTGAAACCTACATTGATCTATTGTGATAGCCAGGAAGCTATTGCTTTTACAAAGGATCCCAAGTATCATAGCAGAACCAAACACATTGATACAAAATACAACTTTGTAAGAGACATCATAGGGAAGAAAGAAGTGAATTTACAATATATATCTACGCACAATATGGTTGCTGATCCTCTTACAAAACCTATACCTAGAGATGTCTTTGTAACTCATGCTAAATCTCTAGGATTGCGTAGAATTTGAGTTTCTCAGACTTGTAAATTCACGTGTCCATTAATAATATACTTTTGAATTCAGTTGATTTGTGTAATCTAGTTAAATGATTACAATATGATTGATTTATATGCACACATAAAGTATGTCGAATAGGTTGAGATTGACTCACTCACACGGGAAATCGCCTCAGACAAGTTAGTTTTGTGCTGAGATGAGACATAGCGATCATTTTGTAAATGATCCCGTCGTCTTGATAATAGTATCAAGATAAGATTGCTACAAGCAATCGAAATGGATTCCACTATCCATTAAACCTATTTTTTTATGGCCAGATCGAGTTCTCGAATGATGTTAATGAGAGGAATTTGAAAAAGGAGGAGAACTCAAATTAGATATCGAGGAATATCTGAATTATGATCTGTATGGTGTTATTAACTTGATAAGACATACGCCCTAAGAGAAAGGAAGAACACCGTAACACGTGTTTCATACCGCGTGTGCTTTGGCGACCTATGGGAAATGTAAGAATAGATCCCTGCTTCTTCATTGTGTGAGTCCCTGAGGTATATATGACCTCATATAGTACCCTTATGACTTTTTGACCGTCTCTCGAGATTTTAAGCCAGTGCAGCTACTTTAGCTTGTTACCAATGACCATGATTGATTCGGTTTAATGGAACATGTCTAAGAAAGTGGCTGACTTAAGATTAAGCGATTCTAGTAGAAAAGGAAGGCTTATTTATCTAACACTAAGATTTGAATTTACCGGCCGGTCAATTGTATCAAACATTTGGGTTTGATATCACAATTGTGAATATAACGTATGTTGCGCAAGATTCAAGTGTGTTTATTCATTATTTGAGGGATCTAAAATACTTGAGTTGTGTTAGTAAATATGTCTGGGGTATAGCGAGACTTGTATTCCTCATAAGGAGCTTCTATATATCCCTAACAGGTGTATAGTAATTCTTGCTCCGTTGCTCGCTGGTCGCACGATCCATTTGCCAGTATGAGTTTTTGAGATTTTCAGAATAAACCAGTTGGGTTTTGATTTTGATCAAGCACAACATATGCGAATGGAGTCCGGGTCAAGCCCATCATGTTCGAGTGGGAGATATTAGATTAAAACCGGGTCGCCCATGTGGGATGACCCGAACCGACCCGATCCATCAAGGTGTTATTGGAGGGAACCATTTGAATTTGATATGGGAAGTTATGGGAAGTTATCCAAGGCATGAATAACTTCCATCAACCTCCATATAACTCATAATCATCTATTATCATGAAACAACAAGAAAATAAGTGAGATTTTCGGGTGTGAGCATATGGTTGAAAAGAAATAAGTGTAGTGGCTTGAATCTATGAAGATTTAACTCAACAATTGGCACTTGGATTGTGGACAAGAAGTTCTATCCATCTGTGACTGAATTTCGTGACCAAAGAGCACACATTTCTGCAGTAAGAACATACATCAAGAGGTAAGTAATCCAACCTCGGTTTATATGATTTAAGATCGTGAAATTGTTTTATATGCATGCAAGCAATTCCAACATCAATCAATTCATTTCATGATATCAATCAAGCCATTCATTAGAGATATGAACAATAAAAGAGAAACAATTTTTCTGAAACATTCCAGCAAGGGTCGACCCTCACGAAAAAATGATAGCTACGGGGGGTATCGGTATTGATATCCCTTTGCACGGATTGACCCCTGTGATTCACACATTAAGAAATAACTAATACATATACATAATTAGTAATTACACACACACACACTAAGGGTGTGTTTGATATTGTTTAAAATAATTTTTTTTTTTTGAAATAAATAGTGATTTTTATAAGAAATAATGGTTGAAAAGTTAAATATTGTTGGTTTGACTTTTGATGAAGGTTGAGATTGAGTACAGTAGAAAAATGAGAAAATTTTAATGAAAATCAAACAAGTACTAAATAAAATCACTAATCAATATATGGGAACATGAAGACAGATGGGACTATGGGAGCAAGATATCTATGGCAATGCTGGTATATTTTCTGTATATGATCAAGGGTCCATTTGGTGCAACTGTAGAACTTTCATTAAAAAAAACCTTTCGAGTGTTTGATTGCGAATCCAAAAGCTGCTATAAATATTAAAGTGATATAATCATAAAAGTGCTTTTGTATAATATTTATATTTATATAACTAGAAGTTAGAAAGATTTTTTTTTTTTGATATATTGCTGTATATATTGTTAACCTTAAAAATGTAAAGCACTAAACTCTAAATTTGGGCTTCTTTGTTTTTTGGTCAAAAAAATTCTTTTTGACTTTGGCCAAACAACCAATATTTTTAGCGATAGAGCTTTTGACCTCAGAAAATGCATACAGACTTTGGAAAAGCCCTTCCAAACACATCCTAAGTTCTTAAACAGTTTAAAGTTTGAGAACTATACTATTTTTATTTTGTAGTTAATCAGGATTTTGGCGATTATAATTCCATTTGGTTTTGCAGCTTTGAAGATCCTGGTCCATCCATGTAGCTAGCATATGTTCTGACCTGAGCGAGTAGTTAAGTAATTTTATGAATTGATGAGATTGAGCTCGATTTTGTGATTAAGATCGAGATTATAACAAAACTGTGTAGTTTGCATTTATCAGTCTTTTCAATGAGAACTGACAAAGGTCCTTCTCTCAAGAGTGTGAATTCATCCACGGTGACATGTGTTATTTGAAAAATGGATATCAAATCATGCACTCAATACTTAAAATTTTCAATATACGCAGTGATGAATTAATCTACTTGAATGCACACGATGCCGTGCCCCTCACATGGGGTGTGTGGGGCCATGAGCGCAGTGATATCCCAACAATGTTTCACATTCCTCTGAGCACGGTGATATATACCAAGAAACAAAATATCCATATTTATTCAAAGCATAAAATGAAATAAATTTCTTCTACATTCAAGCATATAAAGGCAATCCCTAAAGTCCTACAGTTATTTAAATCTTACCCAATACTGAAGATCCCTGGATTCTCGATCTTGAAGCTAAGCCCTTGTTTGAGCCCCATTATTTCTCCTTTTTTTTACAAATTTTTTCTACAGTAATCAATTTCAACCCTCCAAAAAAGTCAAGCCCACAATTTTTTACTTTTCAAACCACTTTTTAACCATTAGATTTTCAAAACCCAAATTTTAAATTAAATTAATGGGGCTCAAACAAGGGCTAAACTTCGTTAATTGTCCCCTTCATTGAGTTTTCTGATCTTCTAAGACCCCTGTAACAAATTACATATATATGATCAATAACGAGTCTATATACTAAGCTACATGTAAAGGAAAATACTTGTTGTATATCACCATTTACATTATCTTTTATAGATTGATGATGTGAAAAACAAAGTGGGGAAGTTTTGTTTTTTATTTTGTTGATGACATTTTGACCCAATCAAATCTCGCCGCCACATCATGTATATTGATAAATAAATTTATAAGCTACGATGAAAAATGTTAAAGATACGACGAAGTTGTACCGCCCCACACATAGAGAGAAGTGGCCCCACCCCTCTACGTAGGGGGGACGGTACACTTGGCAGGATAACTTCGAGGTACTCATAACACTAACGCGGTCCAATTGTGATATACATGTAGCACAACTGTTCACCAAATACGATACAACAGTGTAACACATACCTTGTTCTTTTTAGCCACCATCCGACGCAGTTCCTCTTCTGATGCCCTTTTTCACCGCAATGGAAACATTTTCCTCTCAGTTTCCCATCCTTGTTTTCAATGCTACCCTGAGATTGTACTTGAGCTCTCATAGCGGGTTTGAGTGTCCCTTCCGCCATATGAAGCTCATTCATCAGTTGTGGAAGTGACATAACCCTCTTTTTCATAAGATAACTAATCTTGAATGGATTGAAAGAATCCGACAGTGTCTCAAGAACCATATCGACCTGGAAATCCGCATCAATCTTAGTCCCTAAGGTCTCCAACTTGCTAAAGAGCGCAATCATTTCAATCATGTGCTCTCTAACAGGAGTTTCCTCGAACATCTTAGTGTTCAGGATGGTCTTTAAGGCAGACAGACCCGTAAGGCGGCCTCTGTTATCAGACATCTCGTGCTAAATGAACAACTAATCTGCAGAGATGGGAAATTCATTACTTCTAAGTATGAAATTTGTTTTACGTATTTATCCAAAAAAAAAAAAAAAAAAAAGGGAATTTTTTTTTTTTTTTAAAAAAACTTTGCACTTGAATGGAAAATTCAAAACAATTATAGCAGATGAAGATATCCATGAACATCTCGAACGCTTTCGTATCTGGAGTCTGGACAATGAAACAAACAATTGGGAAGTATATTGCATTCATCTGACCTTTGATTTTGCTAATTGGACGATTAACTTTGCAATTTAGGTTCCCTAAACTAATAATCACACCCGTGCGATGCACGAAATAAATAATATTTATTGAATAAGTTGTAAAAATACAATGCTCGATAAAAATAACACAATAAAAAAATAATTATAATAACTTGCATATTGTTATAAACTAGAGAGAAAAAGAGAGAAAAGTAGAGACACCAATAAACTTGTGTATTCTATTATGAGCCAGAGTCCCATATATATAGGGGAAGAAAGGGATATACAAAGTAATTATAACTAGGGTTAGAGGGGTACAATTGTCATTCACTAATACAATACAATATTTACAACACTCCCCTTTGAATGACATATTACAAAATATATGCCTCATTAAAACCTCGTTTGATAAAAACCCAATGGGACAAAAATATCAAACGGAGGAAAAAGAGTACAGTTGTTCTTGGAGTATTAAGATGAATGCTGCCTCGTTAAAACCTCGTCAGGAAAACCCAACGGGACAAAACATTGGCTAAGGAAAAAGAGTACAGCTACTCCCCCTAGTGTTGATCGTTGTAAATCATCGAGTTGATGTATCCCAATCTTGTGAACTTGTTTCTTGAATGTAGATGTTGATGGTGCTTTTGTAAATAAATCAGCTTCATTATCACTTGAGTAGATTTGTTGAAATTCTGGAGTATTTTGATGATGTCTCGTTAAAACATTGTCAGGAAAATCCAGTAGGAAAAAATCTGAACGAAGGAAAAAGAGTACAGCTACTCCCCCTGATTCAATATGTATTGAATCATCCATATAGTTACTCCCCCTGATTCAATCTCTATTGAATCATTCATATCTTGATCTCTTCAGGAGTTTCGTATAGGAGAGTATATCAATAGATATTGATGAAAGCTGCCTCATTAAAAACCTTTCTAGGAAAACGTCGTGGGATAAAACCTTGGCTAAGGAAAAAAGAGTGTAGCGTATATTAGCTCCCCCTCATTGGAACATTACAATTATATTGATACTGCATTTAATTATTTCAACTGTAAATCGGTGCAATATCGAATATGTTTACCAAACATATATAAATGGTGCATATCTTGTATTATTTGTTCTTCGAATATAAATTCAATTATTCATTTGAACTTGAAGAACTATAAAATATTTCCAATTATTTGAACATGCTACATCGAATCTTGTTCTATAATCAATATTCATCAATGCATTTAATGCAGTTCTCAAATCTAGAAGTGACTTATTCACTTCAATGAACAATTAACTTATTCACTTCAGGTGAATAATTAACCATGAATTTGTATCTTGAAAATCAATTGCCACTATTTTTATTCATAGTAATGGTACATCTCAATATCAACACTTTGTCATATAGAGTCATTTGTACCATTCTTCATGTAATCTAATTTCATATTATCAATCACATTCCTTTGGAAATTGAATCTATTAAAGGCATATGATATATTCAGATAGCAAAGTATCTTTATACTTTGATCAAACAAGTTTCTTAAAAACTTGAACTATATATTTCAAATATATTTAATCCTTCAAGGATTATACTGTATGCTTCAAGCATCGTATATGTTTCACATTGTAATTGTCAAATTGCTACCACCAAATTTAAGTCTTGAAACTTTAGATAGATAACAATTCCTATATTTCAAATGGATTTTCTCTAATTATTTCACCGCAATCCCAAA
This sequence comes from Ligustrum vulgare, assembly GCA_963555705.1. Taxonomy (NCBI): domain Eukaryota; kingdom Viridiplantae; phylum Streptophyta; class Magnoliopsida; order Lamiales; family Oleaceae; genus Ligustrum; species Ligustrum vulgare. The sequence continues at coordinate 24,115,127 of OY743176.1, forward strand.
GTACCGAGGTATTGATTACCCTTTTTAATCTCACTCATTGGTACTTCAAAGAATACTCCCAACGTACCGAGTTGATGATCATACATTTTGATATCACTCATTGGTACATCAAAGAGCGCAAGCTAGTAATCAGAGTAAATCATTTTTCATTATATACATTTCTAATAATCATATATTTATAGGCACTTATTATGCATTTTCAGACAAATAAAATATTGTATCTATGCCAGATCTTTCAAACATTCGTTGTGCAACAAGTCGTGTATTACGACTATACCTATAGGTATTTTACTAGCTTTTCTATGCGTTTGGACTTCAGGTCCCAAAACTTCAGGTTTTGTAATAAGTTTAATTTAGCCTGAATGCATACTTTTGCCAACTATTTTTATGTCGATTTTCTTCGACATATTTTCTTTTATTATCCTCGCTATCATTCAAATTATGATGCGGCTAGCTTCGCAATTTGCTTTTGCATAAGTGCTTTAAAAAGTGTGTCGACACAATTATATCTCAATTTGATTTCTTTCCCCCACTAGACATAACTATAGAGATCTCAATTTTCAATATTTCAAGTACTTGAACCTCTTCTGGAGATTTACAATTAATTATTTCAATAAATACTCTCTCACGAGTATATGCCTCCTCAATAAGACCATTATAATCATTTGCTCTATTTTTATTTGTTTGGGGATCTTTATTTGAATCAAATATCGCTACGCTTCAGGCGTGCTACATATCAATATAAGATAGAGCATGAGATTTTATTAATCTCTTATGCATCTTGTAATTATGTTATCTTTGAACGTTTCGTTCATATTTTCAATCGAACTTCTGGTTCGTATTATTAATCGCGAGGATATATATAACATAATATGATGCATTTGTTTGATTTTAAGCTATTCCCCCCTAATGTTGAGAAAATTGTCCAATCAAGTTGACAATAACTTTTTTTTTCGACGTTGTAAAATATCACCCATTTGGGATATATGTTCAAACAACACATTTTTCTCAACATTCTTTATTTCCCATATCAGTGCATTGTGGTGGATCAATTGCACTATTAAAAAAAAATTATATGGAAAAATTAGGCTCTAACCATAAGCCAATTATAATATGGAGAACTATGATATTGGCATGATGCGTAATAGAATTTTCTAAACAAAAAGGGAAGTATTTTGTTCTCAATTAAATTAATTGGAGGCGTTTAACAAACAAAAATGTTAAACCATTTATCAATATCCCAATTAACACCTATCAAAGTGTTGAGATTCGTGTCCACTAGCATTATCAAGACACATTCTTGATTATATAATCTGAAAATTATGCTCATAATCATAATTTGAGCAATAATTTCGCAAACTTCAGGTTGCGAACACCATGCAATCATCTAGTACATGTATCAAATCTATTAGATACAAATAATATTTAGATGATCAACGTGGAGGATGATGGGCCCCCATTTATCACCCTAATTAATTTTCAGAAATATAAGGAATTTAATCCCTATTTTAGCTAGTGATAATGAAAAATTTCATGAATGAGAACAAACATCATATATGATTGAATTGAAGAATCTTCTGGTTCTTCATTGAGTATCAATTTTAATTTCGCATCATTATTGATCCAGTGATGGTCCAACTGGTCATGCCAAATAATAAAATCAAATTGAGCTTCTGGTTCAATATAAAATATAATTCAATGATTAAATCATATATTATTCAAGTAGTCAAACTAATCAATGTCTTTATGACATAAGTTAAATGTTTTCCTTTAGGGATAAACATGAACTCAAATAAGATATTTTTCGAAACATATGCTACTTCGAAAAACACGTTTCTATTACTCATTCAAAATCAATATGTCAATATTCTTCCGGAATATTGTAATATTAAATTAATAACATATCTCATAATATTGGGCTCTCCGAGAGTAAATTATATTTCATTATTATATTTCATATGAGATAAAATTATGATTCTTCAGGAATCATCACAACAATATGTTATTCTACATCATAATAATCTTCTAGATTATTAATAAATTTGAATTTCTTTGAGAAAAAGAATGCAATATTTATCACATGAGTAATAAAATAATATTCTTCTAGAATATTGAAACGTAGCAATAACGCAATATTCTTCTGAAATATTGATTTGAATCTCATTCAATTATAACAATAATTAATATCTATTTTGCTATTTAGGAGCAAAATAAAGAATTATTCTTCTGGAATAATTATATTGCTAAAATTGCAATTCTTCAAGAATAATAAGTCAATATTCTTCTGAAATATTGATATTAATTATTCATTCTTCCTTTCAAGCCAACAATATTTGTACTCTACACGAGTGACGTTAAAATATTCTTTTGGAATATTTATCTAACGTGGGTTGTGTTTATTTGAGAACACCAACACCATATTCGTTTAAATTATGCTTCTTCAAGAGCATTGGATCATTATTCTTCAGGAATATTGAAATTGTAATATACTGCTCATGACAAGTAAGTAATATTCTTCTAAAATACTACTATTGTTGTCCTACTTCGTGATCAACAACATGATACATTATTAAATCAGAATTTATGAATGAACATCTACAAATATTTAATCATCTTAAAGAATATTAATTACCATATAAACATAATATGAATTTATATATAAAAATGAATTACCAAACATATATCAGGAAAAAGAATCTCCATATACAGAAGTTAACAAAATTGACTAAATCTTTTATTGGCTAAATCTTTTACCAATATGCAAAAGATACTAAACATGCACGTGAATTCCATATATAAGAATTAGATATATAACTAATATATGGTAGAATCAAATCTAATAATGTATTTGAGAATTCAAAATAACGTAGTGATTTCCAATGACAAAATTGAAAGAGCAAAAAAATAATAACAATAATAATTTGCTGGAATAAGGTATACTTTAACGAATTTATTTCGATTCTTCCAAAAGAAATAATAAATCAATATAATTCATGCTCTTCATGAGCAAATAACATCATTTCAGGATATTAATTATAATGTTGTACTATTCAGGAGTAACAACAAATTATGTATAATAGACAAATTTACAATTAATATTTTCTGGAATATTGATTATTTATTGCGTTACTTCAAGAGCAATAACGAATTATTCTTTTGGAATAATTATAAATCTAAAATTGCTATTATTCAAGAATAAAATATCAATATTCTTCGATATATATGCTACTTCGGGAGCATGTTGTATTTTTCTATTATTTCTTCAATAATAGGTCAAATATTCTTCTAGAATATTAACAATTATAATTTATGCTCTTCTGGAGCAAATAATAATCTTTCTTGAACATTATAAAGTTGTGCTACTTCAGGAGTAACAACAAACTATTCATGATAGTCATATTAATATTCTTCTGGTATATTAATTATATACAGTTGCTCTACTTCATGAGCAACAACAAATTATTTATGATAGTCATATTAATATTCTTCTGAAATATTAATTATACAGTTGCGCTACTTCAGGAGCAACAACGTAATGAAAAAAAATTCAGCAATAATATATAAATTAAACACCCATATTAATATTCTTCTGGAATATTAATTATACAGTTGCGCTACTTCAGGAGCAACAACGTAATTCATTAAACACGCATAATATGAAAAATACATATGTGAATAACGCATCAACTAAACATTAAAATATGGCACAAAATTTAAGTAATTCGGAAACATTAATTGAATTTGGAAAAAATAGAAGAATCAATTGGAAAATATGGACGCAATTCAACAATTAACAAAACAATCACACAACCCAATGAATGATTGTGATTTGGAATGAATTGAATTCAGATTTTTAATTGAATTGGATTCGGATTATGCAGGAACTGATTTGGAATTGTAATGATTTGGACTAAAAAAAATCAAGCTCCATGAATCAGATTCGCATTGATGCAGTTAAAAAAATTCATGTGTTATCAAATTAATTTTGATACACATGACAGATGATTATAGCTAAAAAAAATTACCTTATAATAATTTTAGAGAATCGTGCTGATAACGTGTTATAAACTAGAGAGAAAAGTAGAGACACCAATAAACTTGTGTATTCTATTATGAGCCAGAACCCCATATATATAGGGGAAGAAAGGGATATACAAAGTAATTATAACTAGGGTTAGATGGGTACAATTGTCATTCACTAATACAATACAATATTTACAACACATACACAAATTGTGAATAATTTGTAATTTCATTTCTCCCTATAAGATTTCTTACTTTAATGCATAAATTATATATTCAATATACAATCAAAATATCAAAAAAAAAAAAAAAAAAAGTTATGAATTGCATTTTTTTCAGTTAATTGTTCATTATCTAGTTTCCTTAGTTTATTTATTTATATAGAATTGATTATTCAAAAATAATTTTTTTTAATGTTCATTCATAACCACATATTATTTAAAAACTAATTTTTCACAATTGCACATACTATTTTTTAACTACACATTCTAAAAAAAGAAAATCAATTTTTAACCACTCAATTGATTGATTTGACAATTATTTTATTTTTTATACTGCATTCTTTCACTTTCAATCACACATTTAAAACCATTTCTATAGTTTATATCAAACTTACTCTTATTCAATGGTTTCAAATACAATGTGACATTTTATTTTTCACCAAGCATTGAAAATGACAATGTTACCCATACACACACAAAACTATTTTTTGTACATGTTAAATAAATGTATGGACTATATTTTATTTTTAAATATAATAAGTTTGATAAAACCTTATATTTTTATTTTCTATAGAATTCAATGAATTAATTGTTAAAGTCTGTAGTATATATTTTACAAATTGATGTTATTTTAAATTTATAAAAATTAAAAAATAGATAAATGAACAAAATGAGTAAATTTATAAAATTAATTTCAAAATTACCAAAGAGTTTATCGAAACCTGAAGTTGTAGAAATTAAAATGATTCAATTGAATTTACTTAGAAAGATCGGATATCATTATTTTTTTTAATTTGATAAGAAAAAAGATTTGAAATTAATCATTTATGTCAAATTGAAGTTATGTAAGAAATGATAAATATCATTTTATGACTTAGATGAGATAAATTAAAAAGATTGAATATTGAAAAAAGTAAAAAATATAAGTAAAACTTTTACCTTTATTATTTGAGGCAATTTTAAGAATGATATATTTAGAGTTTGCTCTCATTTTTTAACTTGTATTGAACTTCTCGTGAAGATCATGAATTTGACACCTATATTGCATATTTTTTTATTTCAAAATATTACAATAATTATCAAAAGAATAAAAAGAATATACAATTTGATCTTTTTATAGATTTTTTTATTTTTTACAATCAATAAGTCATTTATTACATGTCACCTATAATTAATTTTGCATTAATTGAAGTTTCCTAATTCAATTATTAAAATAATTAATAAAATTACAAAATTTCCTAAAATAGCAGGAAAAAATGGCGGGAAACTATGTGTGGATTTTTTTGGCTGCTATACTATTATTATATATATACTAGTAATCGCACCCATGCGATGCACGGAATAAATAATATTTATTGAATAAGTTGTAAAAATACAATGTCCGTTAAAATAATACAATAAAAAAAAATAATAATAATAACTTGTATACACAAATTGTGAATAATTTGTAATTTCATTTCTCCCTATAAGATTTCTTACTTTAATGCATAAATTGTATATTCAATATACAATCAAAATATCAAAAAAAAAAAAAAAAGTTATGAATTGCATTTTTTTAAAAGTTAATTGTTCATTATCTAGTTTCCTTAGTTTATTTATTCATATAGAATTGATTATTCAAAAATAATTTTTTTTAATGTTCATTAACAACCACATATTATTTTAAAACTAATTTTTCACAATTGCACATACTACTTTTTAACCACACATTCTAAAAAAAGAAAATCAATTTTTAACCACTCAATTGATTGATTTGACAATTATTTTATTTTTTATACTACCTTCTTTCACTTTCAATCACACATTTAAAATCATATCTATAGTTTATATCAAACTTACTCATATTCAATGGTTTCAAATACAATGTGACATTTTATTTTTTACCAAGTATTGAAAATGGCCATGTTACCCACACACACATAAAACTATTTTTTGTGCATGTTAAATAAATGTATGGACTATATTTTATTTTTAAATAGAATAAGTTTGATAAAACCTTATATTTTTATTTTCTATAGAATTCAATGAATTAATTGTTAAAGTCTGTAGTATATATTTTACAAATTGATTTTATTTTAAATTTATAAAAATTAAAAAATAGATAAATGAACAAAATGAGTAAATTTATAAAATTAATTTCAAAATTAACAAAGAGTTTATCGAAACCTGAAGTTGTAGAAATTAAAATGATTTAATTGAATTTACTTAGAAAGATCGGATATCATTATTTCTTTTAATTTGATGAGAAAAAAGATTTGAAATTAATCATTTATGTCAAATTGAAGTTAGATAAGAAATGATAAATATCATTTTATGACTTAGATGAGATAAATTAAAAAGATTGAATTTGAATATTGAAAAAAGTAAAAAGTATAAGTAAAACTTTTACCTTTATTATTTGAGGCAATTTTAAGAATGATATATTTAGAGTTTTCTCTCATTTGTTAACTTGTATTGAACTTCTCGTTAAGATCATGAATTTGACACCTATATTGCATATTTTATTGACTTCAAAATATTACAAAAATTGTCAAAAGAATAAAAATAATATACAATTTGGTCTTTTTATAGATTTTTTATTTTTTACAATCAATAGGTCATTTATTACATGTCACATATAATTAATTTTGCATTAATTGAAGTTTCCTAATTCAATTATTAAAATAATTAATAAAATTACAAAGTTTCCTAAAATAGCAGGAAAAAATGGCGGGAAACTATGTGTGGGTTTTTTTGGCGGCTATGCTATTATTATATATACTAGTAATCGCACTCGTGCGATGCACGGAATAAATAATATTTATTGAATAAGTTGTAAAAATATAATGTCCGATAAAAATAACACAATAAAGAAATAATAATAATAATAATAACTTGCATACACAAATTGTGAATAATTTGTAATTTCATTTCTCCCTATAAGATTTCTTATTTTAATGCATAAATTGTATATTCAATATACAATCAAAATATCAAAAAAAAAAGAAAAAAGAAAAAAAGAAAAGTTATGAATTGTATTTTTTTTAACAGTTAATTGTTCATTATCTAGTTTCCTTAGTTTATTTATTCATATAGAATTGATTATTCAAAAATAATTTTTTTTTTAATGTTCATTCACAACCACATATTATTTAAAAACTAATTTTTCACAATTGCACATATTACTTTTTAACCACACATTCTAAAAAAAGAAAATCAATTTTTAACCACTCAATTGATTGATTTGACAATTATTTTATTTTTTATACTACCTTCTTTCACTTTCAATCACACATTTAAAACAATTTCTATAGTTTATATCAAACTTACTCATATTCAATGATTTCAAATACAATGTGACATTTTATTTTTCACCAACTATTGAAAATGGCCATGTTACCCACACACACAAAAAACTATTTTTTGTGCATGTTAAATAAATGTATGGACTATATTTTATTTTTAAATAGAATAAGTTTGATAAAACCTTATATTTTTATTTTCTATAGAATTCAATGAATTAATTGTTAAAGTCTGTAGTATATATTTTACAAATTGATGTTATTTTAAATTTATAAAAATTAAAAAATAGATAAATGAACAAAATGAGTAAATTTATAAAATTAATTTCAAAATTACCAAAGAGTTTATCGAAACCTGAAGTTTTAGAAATTAAAATGATTCAATTGAATTTACTTAGAAAGATCGGATATCATTATTTCTTTTAATTTGATAAGAAAAAAGATTTGAAATTAATCATTTATGTCAAATTGAAGTTAGGTAATAAATGATAAATATCATTTTATGTCTTAGATGAGATAAATTAAAAAAATTAGATATTGAAAAAAATAAAAAATATAAGTAAAACTTTTACCTTTATTATTTGAGGAAATTTTAAGAATGATATATTTAGAGTTTGCTCTCATTTGTTAACTTGTATTGAACTTCTCGTTAAGATCATGAATTTGACACCTATATTGCATATTTTTTGACAAAAAAATATTACAATAATTATCAAAAGAATAAAAATAATATACAATTTGATCTTTTTATAGATTTTTTATTTTTTACAATCAATAAGTCATTTATTACATGTCACTTATAATTAATTTTGCATTAATTGAAGTTTCCTAATTCAATTATTAAAATAATTAATAAAATTACAAAGTTTCCTAAAATAGCAGGGAAAAATGGCGGGAAACTATGTGTGGATTTTTTTGACGGCTATACTATTATTATATATATTAAGATTAAGATTAAGATATTACCAACATAAAATTTATTTACCACACCAAATTATAATTACACACAATTAAAATAAATAAATTTTTACAAAATACACCACAACAAATTTACAATTATACTTCTAATTCAATCATTAAAAATTTAAAAAAAGATATTATTGTGGTATAGTCACCATCCCAATATTACTACTCTTTTTTCTCATCATTTCCACCCATAATTTCTTCCAATTGATTACCAGATCCTTAATAATAATTAATTAAGGTAAGGTTAAATATTAAGATTCGAATTTTGGTAATATGTTATACAATTTTTCTAATTTTGTCTCTTTATATTATTTCAATGATCTAATTCGGGTGAAACAGTAAATCTAGGGATTGACCCATTTCTTCAATTGGCACACAGTAGTCGGCCAAAATTGGCTTCTAAATACTAGACACAACTTTTTTTTTTTTTTACTTGATACAATTGAAAACAGTAAACCTAGGGAGCCATTTCTTCAACTGAAAACACAGTAGGTGGCTACCAGCCTACCATTGATTTCTTAACATGCTAATATGCAATTGAAAAATGGAAATGGAAAACTGAATATAATAATAGGTGGCAACAATTGATTTCTATATAACTTGGTATTGAATATAAATATAAGATAATAAGAAGAAGAACAAAATAATTTAGGAAAAATAAATATAGAGAAAAAAATAAGATTATTTGGGAGATTGTGATGTACATAAAAATTAGTGAGAGAAAATATAAAGGTTATTTGTGTAATTTTATTTATATTTATTTTTATAAATAAAGAAAATATTTAAAATTGTTGTATAGAAAATAACTTTTGTGATGACAATATAGCCACCCATCAGTAGAGGTTGGCAAAAATCGACCGAACACGCCCAAATCAACCCAACCCGATCGGTTTGGGTCGGTTTTCATGAAAATTGGGTTGAGTTAAGGTTTTTTTTAAAAAATTTAGCCGGATTGCGGGTTGGATGAATAACCCGACCCAATCCAACTCAAATAAAAAAAAATCTGTTTTTTTTTTAAATGAAATTTAACTTATTTAAATATTGATTGAACATATTTTAATTTTATTAGTAAGTTCAATTTATTGTATTTTGGGTTATTGTATTTTGGGTTATTGTAGTGTATATAATTTATTTTAATTAAAGATTGATTCATGAGTTTTTTTTTTTTTTTCAAAATTTTTACTAATTGGACCAAAGCTCAAACCGTCCAACCCTACCGAAATTTTGTGGGTTGGATTGGGTTGGATTTGAACTCGTAATTTGGTTGAGTTGGGTTGATTTTTTATCAATCCGATCATAGTGGGTTGGGTTCGGATTGAGTAAAAAATCGACCCGACCCAACCCACACCCACCTCTACCCATCAGTATTGTAAACGTATATAAGAATTTTAGTGTTTGAATGTATTTTAAACAGTTGAGTCTTGCCAAAAGATTAAGTATGACAATGAGGCAGAGAATCCAAACTTGATGAGGGCCCAATCCGAATGGAACGGGAAATCCATGACAAAAACGGGATGAGAAAATATCCCCAACTCGAGAATGGGACAGGAGCGGGAATGGCGACCACTGCGGCACTGCCTAGCCCCGGATTTGCAATTTTAATTAAAAATAAATAAAAAAAGGCTCAAAAAATTAATAATGGTCAAAGCTCAAACATTTGGTCCAAAATTTCAAATTTCAAGTCCGCTTATCTCCAATGCCCAAAAAACTCAATTAAAAACCTATTTTATAATTATCAAATTTAAAATAAATAAAAATAATTTCATAATTTAAAAAATATACATATAAAATAACAAACAATGACACAAACGTGTATTTTGGGAATACCCGCCCCGACCTTGTTTAAGCAGGTCCCCGAGAATGGTAAATCTCCAACGGGGCGAATACGGAGAATGACATCCTCGTCCTGAACCTATCCCGTTGTCATCCCCATCCTAAACCCGCCTCGTGCCATCCCCAGAAATGATATGTAGACTTGTGTTTATACTTCATACCAATCTACTTGTCAATACACTGCCATTATATATAAGCATCTATTTGGTAAATAAAATAAACTAGTTTATAAACTATACAATTTTTCAGACTACTTTTAACCAGATACATTTTTTCTCTCCAATTTCAATCACTACTTTTTATCTCAAAATCATAAATAAACCAATTTATAAATCAAACAGTATAACCAAACAAAGTCTGTATAGTGAAATGTAGATATATGAAACTCGTTTTATTTCACATCACTCGTGGTACCAGTATTAATACCTTAAACCAAATTATAATTGCAGTCTGCATGGCTTGGGTGAATTCTAAAATTACACCTTCGAGTAGGTAAACTATCAAATTATTTGGAGATAATTTTGATACTTATATACTGAAAATATGATTCTTTTTCTTCACTTGTAGCATTTAAATTTTTCTGTAATTCAAAGTTTATACAACACACACTTCATCATGAATCCTAAAGCATGTGATCATCAACATCTCTCAATCAATAAATTCATTTTCCTCTCTTTTGAACAACTTGGCTGAACAGAGTCATCTTTGAACTCCCAACTTTCTTGATGATTCTGTTGTAATAATAAAATCATGATTGTTTTGAACAACCTACGTACATATGTGTTAAACTTTACAGTATTTCAAGATGATCATGGATTAACAACAATTGGTGCCGGGGGAACCAACTTGTGATTTGGCAAGCATTCCCATCCACTTTCCTTGCTGTGAGATACCGTGAAATGCTTGGGAACCCAATTTTCATCTTTCAGCTTTCGTTCTTTTGCAAACTCTCTCTGCTTCTCCTCGACTTTGCTCTTTGCTTCCCTGGCTTTCTCCCAGCACTTCTGTAGGATAGCTTGGCTCACCTCGCCCCATATCACAGTTGATTCACTCGGAAGAATACCCTGAAGCGTAAAAAATCAGAGGATCAGCCACATCAGACCAAGAGACTAAACAACTATTTGCGGAAAACTTACCTTTGGGTCTTTGACAATAGGAGTCTTCAGTCCTGAAATTGCTTCGTTTGCATCGTACATTATCGTCACTCTTTCACTGGAAACATCTTTGATCGTGACAGTTCTACAATTTACACAAATGAAAGACCAGATCTGGAGAATTTTTTTTTTTTTGAAAATAAAATGAAAATTATAAATCCATGTTAGTTGTAAGGTACCTGTCCCAGTGGCCATTAATCTTGTAAATGGACTGTGAAGACGAGGACAGAAAGATCTTTCCTTTAATTGACCTTTGCATTGATCGACGGGGGAAAAATGAATTGCCTCTGTAACATAGCTCTGCTTCAAGACCAGTTTCTTTACATTGGATTGTGACATTGCCCAACCATTCAACCCCAGGAACAGGTAAAAATCTGATCACAAGCTTTGGCGAATTCATTACATAAGTTTCATTCTTATCAAGGAGATTCAGCTGTCTTTTTCCATGCACCTCAGTTTCAATATGTGTCCCTATATTTTTGTAACGTTAATTCGGATGAAATAGTGTAGATTCATCAATACGAAAGGACAAAAATTATATTAGAAATTAGCCTTGTAGCTGATTCAAATTTAAAGTTGGAGATGGCTGATATGACAAGCAATCAATTGTAAAGGGTACCACCTTGCTTTACATGTTTCAAATATGGTTTAGAGAAGAAGAGAAATACCATAGAACTTGGGAATGGGCGAATGACACCATATCATTTCAATGTTTTCTTTCTCATCGGTAGCATGTAGCGCGGTCACTGGGGGGTGATGGGACACCTGACATCATCGAGCACAAAATCGCAGGGTTTCAGGGTCATAGAGCACGTGAAAAATGCTACTTTGCTCGAAAATGGTGTTCGAATCAGTGACCAAAAATGACGTGGAGGGTTGTGAGTTCTTGATTTTGAAGTTGACGTGATAGTAAAAAAAAAAAAAAACATATTGTTGACATGTGCGTGGATGTAAATCTTAAGCGTCATAATAAGAATCCGTGGCTACTCAAAAGAAGAGTCATAGTTGCAATCTTATTCGTGACATTGGTAAAAAAGCATAGTTGATACAAGAACAATGACAACACATGTCTGTATCGAGCAACATACAGATGGTTCCTAAACAATGAAGAAGGTACCTGCTCAAGTAGGACATTGAGAGTTCCCCGCGAGACATGATGAGTCTCTCCAAGAATAGGATTGTAAGGAGCCACACCAAACATCAAAGGACGCATGGTGGATATGTTCCAAGCAATAACAGATATGAATCTGTCGAGAGGGGTCTCCCCATTCTTGCACTTGCTTAACATATCAGTTTTAACGCAGTAAACTGATTCTCCATAGCATTGAAGCTGCGACTTTGGAAGGTTCAAGACCGGTGGAAGCTACATTTTTAGCCAAAACAATAATATAATATTATCCAAGTTCATATATAATTCCGAATTCCAATTACAGTTTCCTACTCATCTGTCTTATCATGCATTCTCGTTTCTTATACACAAGTAATTCAGTGGGATTAATTAACAGGAACAAATGCAAATTGAACACGGGAAAATGGGAAATAAAGCTTGCCTGAAGGAGTATGAGATCAGATCCCGGGCGCACACTGCTCAATAGACTGAAAATGCGTTGAAGCAGATTCGGAGGTCCGTCGGAATTCTCTCCCTCAAGTGATAATGGTGCAGTTAGTACAGCATTTGCATTTTCCCCCAATTCCCCTTCCTTTAACTTCATAGAAACAACAGGTTGAATTGAATTATAATTTATACGAGAGGAAGCAGAAGGACCTATAAAGGGAAAACGTATTCAGAATCATATCATAATGGAAAACAGGTAAATTATACATCTTTTTTCATTTTTGCTTCTCCTAATCTGACGGAGAAAGTTGAGAATTCTCGCAAGTGTTCTTTCTTCTTCGTTTGGTTTTTTCTCCTTTTTTCTTCGTTCTTTCCTCTGGGAGAATGAGAAAGTTGAGAATTCTGGTGGTGTTTTTTTATTTTGCAGTGACCTAAATTAGTATTTATAAACATGGGAAGTAGCAAAACATTGTACGCATAAGTTTAACTTATGCCAACTTTCAGTTTGTGAATGGAATTGAACAACTTTTAGACGATTAGGGCATGATTGGGAGTTTTAGGTATCGAATGTGATGTTTTTTAAAATATTTATGAGGGTCGATTTCGGGTGATTAATATTAATGTTTTTAAAACAATCTAATCCAAGGTTTATTATTCCACGGTTTTAAAAGTTTTTAAAAGAATAAAATTACATAAATGTTGTTACGGATCATACGAGAAATAATGTGGATAACGAGTCCGTATATCGTTCACACGAAAATTGAGATAAATTATATTCTATTTTACTAACTTTAACCGAACGAGAAAATTCAAGTTTTATTTGAGAATTTAAATCTAAGGACGTGTTTGATTGGGGAGTGAAAAATGAAGTGGAATTTCAATCCTTATACCCCCAAGGAATTCTAATTCCTTGAATTCAAGGAAATGTGACCAAATAGTGAGTGAGCGAAATTCAAATTCCATGAAAAATAAAAGTGCGTTTGATTGGAATATGAAAAATTTGAGTGGAAAATGCATTTTTCATTGAATTCCAATGACTATCAAATGCACATAATAATTAAAAATAAAAAATTTAAAAGAAGTAATTTTATTTTGTTTGACTAAAACTCAAATTGTAATTATGAAAAATGATATGTAAATATATGAGGGGGAATTATTCCTGCTTTTGTAAAAATCGATAAAACTAACATATTTAATTTTTTTTTTTTCAAGACAACACAAATTAAATCTACCACAAACATGACCCGGATATATTCTTAATCTGAATACGAATGTTCATGATGCATTAAACATGTGATTATCAAAATAGATTGCACGCATTATATTGTTATTCCTAATATATAGTATTCGTGTGTTTATCTTACCGCGTTCTAGACCTATTGTGAGTTTTCCAAGACTCAACAAATAACTAATTATTCAATTGGTAATAAAGCAATCAAATTATACAATGAGAATATAACATAAATCAAGAATCGCATAACATAATAAATAATATAATCTTGAATTAAAATAAATAAAACATAAGGTGCATCTCATCCAATACATAAGAGCATTCTAGTCTATCATTTGTAAATATATATATATACAAAATGAATTGGAAAAACATCACCCGAAATTTAAAACAATGGAAGGGATTGATTGGACCATTATCTTCTTCTTGAATCTTCAACCCAGACTAATGATCTTCAAGTTCTTGATGTGTTCTTGAATTTTGGCCTCATTCTCTCTCTAAATTATGCCTCATTTTGATTTTAATTAGGGATTAGGGAAGAACCCCTCTGAATCTCGTGCATCTCATATATATATATATATATATAGGGAAAAAGTGTAGCTCAGTGCACTAGGTTTCACATGCGTTCAAAGAAAATCGATTGCACTCGATTCAGAAGCCCTGGGTGGGCAAGCTCCTCCTCTTCTATTATTATTCTTGACTCGGAAAATTAAATAAAACTTGCAATGCCAAAAAAAGCTACGCAATCGCGTGGTTAATTGGGTTGCGATCGCGTGATTTATATTTTTGTTATGTTTTTGGTTTATAACTTCTATATTATTTTGTATATTTTATACTTTTTTAGGCATATCATTTTACTTAAACTGTTTTTATCATATTTATTTGTTCTACCAAGATAAGTGTTATTTCTATGGTTTCAATAAGTTTTACATATACTCTTAATATGCTTCCTATTTTCCGTTGTTTACGTTCTTTAATTTGGTTTTCCATGGTTGTCATTTGTTTTGATAGGTTTGGTAAATTATTTACCTTTTGTTTTATTTCCAATATTGGCTTTGGTATATTTCTATTAACATCTTTATAATCAATACTTATTTTTATCATTTGTCTTAATTCTAATGGTAAGCTTTTTAATAATATCTTTTACTTATTCTGGATTTTTGGCTTCATATAAACTTTGCTCTATTGTTTTATCTAAATTTGTTCCTAATTTATTTGGTAAAAATATATTTGTCCAATTTAGTTATTTATGTTCTTCTAATCCTAATCTTCCTTCTCCTAATAAAATAAATAATAAAAAATATTCATATGATTCAGTTATAACTATTATTTGGTAAATCTTTAAATTTAAAATTATATACTCTAGGTTCTATTTTTGATAAAATCTCTTGCATTTTTCTAATTATTTGTTTACTAACTACGACCTGATACCAAGGTGGGTGGATCGACTTTTTGATTTGCGAAATTTATAAGTGTCTAAAGAATTAATATATTTATCCTTGAAATAGCAATTAATAAAATGATGTAAATAATCCCTATAAAATAAGGTTTAGATTTATTAAGTAATATCAATTATTTTGGAGGGTAAAATTGGGTTTCGGCACTTTGCTTATATACTTATTTGTACTAACGTTTGTACAAATAGATTGCTTAAATGATCAACCATGCTACAGGAACATAATGATGAACCGAAAGTTACACTCCTTCACATATGGTAGTCATCCACTATTTTACCCATGACATCAACTTCAAAATTAACCACCCACAAAATTTAGATGCAACTTTCAATGTAAGATTTTGGTTCCTACAACTTTTCCCTTAAACGATAACCCTTATCCTCGCTTTCAAAGTTCAGAGTTCCGTGAGATTAGACTTTCTTATGCATACTCATAGTACTATAAATAGGTGCACCAGTTTCAAGAAATTTACTCAACATCTCATTCTTAGGCCTTTGTTCCAAAAATCTCGATTACGCTTACACTAGGAGCGCTCAAATTTGAAGTTTGACCTTCACATTTCGTCACGCTTCGCTCTTCACCCGCGCTTCACTCGCACATTGTCGGGCTTTTTCGTCCTTAGGCACGCTCAAGTTTGAAACTCGATCTCGCCGTTTCGTCACGCTTTACACTTTTTAGAACATTGTCTTATACACAACATCATGGGTTAAGGCTCGAAAATCCTCAAGTTTTCATTAATCTTTTAATCACTCTCAAAATATACAAGTAATGTGTATTGAGGATATGTACGAAATGAGTAATGATTTTTTACTTTAATTCGACGGAGCTATGGACTACTTATGGGTTCGTGTTATGTAAGACTGGATTGGAGTTGAGTAACACTACACATGGTAAATTGGTACCACTACGATGAGTTCAACTTTCTTGTCTCCCTATGTATGTATGAAAGTTTTCTTTTTAAATATGTATGTTTATGAATTGCTTCCGTTTGATAGCACTGTAGCGGTTTACAAATTGATTTATTTATGATTTTGAGGTAAATTGTGTGGTTGGAAATTGGGGAAGCTCGAAGAGCTTTCTCCGCCAGCGACTTATGTAGTGGTAGGCCTTATAAAGGTCGCTAAGCAGAGAGAGAAAATTTATATTGTTAAAAAATGATTTGAAAAATTATATGATTTATAAATCATTTACCAAACACTTACTCACGCAACCTTATTGTGATTTATTTCACATTATGTTTTTTGCCCTCCTTTCATGTAATTATTTGTTCGAGACAATCAATACATGGGATGGCTAGGAAAGAGAAATAAAATGAGCCCCACCAAGCTCATATTTTAAATTGAATTGATATTAAATTCTAGTTTTTTGTTCTATTGACTATTAATTTTAAAGTATGGGTTGAATCACATAATTTATTTATTAAATAAATTATTTAGTCCTTATTTGGTAAAAAAATTTAATTCAGATTTTAATTTAAGTCAAAGTTAACAATTAATTTCAACCACATATTTTATGGGACCATAACTTTTAAAATATTTCATCAATTTTTATCAAAATTTACTAAAAGATTGATTTTAATCTTTACCAAATAGGGGCTTAGTAACTTCTTCTTCTTCTTCTTTTTCTTTTTTTTTTTTTTCAAGTTTCTTCTTCTTTTTTTTTTTTTTTTTTTCAAGTTTTACAAATCATCTTTGGTGTTCAAGATTCTATTGTGGCGACACTCGATGGTCACAAGAACAATGAGCCGATTATGGTTTGTCTGTTATTAGGTTTAACTGGGTCTTGCGTCGGGTGGATCGGGTGGTGGGTCCGAGTATTTCAATACCCGAAACCACCCATTATACTTTGGGTATTTCAAAATTGGAACCATCCGGGTCCTTGTAATCATTGGAACCAAACTCAAACCCGAACCTTCGGTTCCAATTCGGGTTCGGTTATACCCATAATATTTTCTTTATATACATACTAGTAGATTGACACGTGCGTTGTACGTGCCGATTTATAATTGTGAAGATTCGCGTAACAATGGAATTGAAAAAGATGTTATTTGAACATAAACAAAAATTTATGTTAAGATTAAGTGAAAATATAAAGAAAATATTCTAATGAAAATTTATGTTCAATCGACAATACATAAAACCCAAAACTATTTTGACCTCTTCCAAACTTGAGTACTGAACAAACTACCATGTGCCAACCATTTCATACCGTGCAACTTCATAGTCAACAAAACAACATGATTTGTTAGCATTAGTATTACAATAGACCTACAAAAGTGTCTTGCAGTAGTCCTATATAACAAATTCCATTGTGTACCATCGAAAATAAATTATCCAACTCCATTGCCTATACTTTTATAGCCTTTCCTATTTACTAAAAAACTACAGTGAAATAAATTATGATAGTGAAAGAAATAAAAGACAAGGAATGGTTGGCTATTCGCAATGCTTCTTCTGTACATTATAGTAAATAGATGGCTGAAATCTAATAACATAATAACCCAGGTAGACAATGTAAAATTGAGTACAAAAAGTAACTACAAACGTCAAACCAAGTCTAAACATCAGCTGGAACATTAGAGCCTGTTTGTTTTAAACATGTATCAAATGTATGGTTGAAAAGTGTGAAAAATGGCGAGTCTTGTAGAAATATGTGGTTGAAATTGAATTTGAGAAAAAATTTGGAAAATGAGATTTTACTAAAGAAAATTCGAATTGTCAAATTGAGATGGCATGATACAACTAAGAGAGCTTAACACGAGAAGTTTATATAAAAGATGCGGGTAAATATGCAAATTGTTAAAACTACAAACCTAAGTTAAAATTGGTCACCAGTACGTCCTATCCCTGCTGAAAAAGGATTTCCAACTCCATGATTTGATCCATACACAGAGAATGTAGATGAAGGGATATGTGCTTCAGTTTGGCTTTCATGATCAAGAAATAAAGAATCCCTCTTCATTTGAAGATGATAATCATTCCCAAATGAAGTCCTTGGAGTCAATGTCTTGTCAGACCAAATACAGATCATCATGCAATATATCTTCTATTGAACATCATTTGTGGGTCATCATCACCCAGATTTCAAATACAGATCATCATGCAATATATCTTCTATTGAACATCATCTCAAGCAAAACAATCGTGGACACGCCAGATCCAAGAAAGACTAAAAGAAAAATTTTGCGTTGTCTTAAACTTGGAATCACAATATCCCCGTTTTTAATAATTTTTATACAATCCCTATATGCATAAAATCCAGCCACATCAAAATACTTAAAAGACAAATATTTTAAAAGAAGATGGTTGAAATTTAGATCGCTCAAATGTTCAATTGAGACAGTTATTTTGTGAGCAAAGTTCCTAAGAGATCAATCAGTGTCGGTTAGATTGTCTGTTTTGAGGAGACAAAAAGAAGAGTTCAGTAATAAATAAATAATCATGAACACATGCATACATGTGATTTTCTCATGTACAGAAATATGACAAAGACAAGAAGCCAAAAAAATTAACTTACAGCGATTATGATATGATAATAATTTTTAAAAAAAAAACTAAAAGCTAAAAATATAACCAAACCTGCAACTATATTTCAGTTTCCATCCAGCAACCAGAATAAAATTCAACATAATTTATATGTAAAAGAAAAACACTATTAAGCTTTCCTATTGAGTTCCACTTAGCAATTCAAACATGCCAAAAACACAATAAACAAAGAATATGTATAGGAAAAGAACCTCGGAATTTGGGGAGATCAAGGTTGCGATTGGATTTAGAGATTTCGAGCAACCAGGACTTGATATTTGTCGGTGAGAGCAAATTCAGAGCCATGGTGTGTCACTCTACTACCAGTTGAATACTATTACACTGTATGTTGGAAGTTGAAAATGGAAGGTCTGTGTTAGATAAAAATGTATTTTGTTCATAACGGGTCTCAAATAAGGGTGAAATATGACATGACAACTCAACAGGCTGTTTCATATGGTGAGGCCAAATCTAACCATAATAAAAGTATTTTCTAAAAGCAACTGCACATGAAATGAAATTCAACCAAAAACTCTTACCAGAGGAAATGAAGCTAAGACATTCCAAATTGAATAAAAAGTTCCAAATCTTAGTTAGTGGGATATGACTATCTTAGTACTATACTCAACTTAAGACAAACCATTTTCAGATTTGAGAGCATGAGAAAGGATCAAACTATTAATGAACTAAGAAAAATGTGAGGATTCTTGAGAAGCCACACACATAAATCCTTTAATAAAAAAATTTATGAAAGTCGGCTAAGATTATAATATGCATTTTAAACTCTCATGTTAAGACATTTCTCTCAATATATAAATTCTTTTCCAAACCAAATATCCAAAATTTAGAGGTTTGTTGAATCCAATATTAATAAAAATACCTGCACTACATGTTTGTGCTCAAGTATAGTTTGGAAATTCAAGCAATTGATAAAGATAGTTGAAAACCATTGTGCTAGATATCTCTCTCAGAATATAGAATAAACATGTTGTGTTCAGCTTGAAAAGCCGTGAAGTCCTAATAAATTTTAAAGTCCAGCTGTATTTACTTTATACTCACGACTTCATTCAAAGTTTAACTTCAAAATGATTATAAGCCTTGTATTCTGGAAAAAAAAAAATAATGAACTTCATAAAATTAGGAGAGTAAAGTAATGTCTCCATTAGCCATCAGTTTCTAACAGCAGAAACAATGAACTAAATTGTACAATGAATTTAAAGATAAAGTAAGAAAATGTAATGCCAAAAGAAGTTCTTTAGAGTGACGGAATAGCAAGTGGAAGGAGCTTTGCAACTCTGTACAACTCATCAGAATTGTTGCGACCGCTGTCCAAATCAAGCATTTTCCTTTCGAAAAATAAGCTATTTGTCCATACCAAACAAAATAAATCCACAACTTTATCTTTTAGTTGTAGCATAATACTAAAATAATTCATAAAAGATAAAGCTTAATTCTTTTCCCTTTCCATTTTAATTTTTTCATCTAATTCAAATGCCCACATACCAAATCAATATGACAATCTCGTCATATTTAAATTTTATGTGCTCCAAGAAAATAATCAATTTAATACCTATAAATCAAGAAAATTTAAAATTACCAGTATTTCACATCCAAGAAATTGTGATAAAGAAAGCTACCATGTACACACACATGAAAATATGCTTGAACAATGCATTTTCGACTGCCCTTTACATATTCAAAGGATGTGGTATTTTATACTTATAATCGTGTGTTTAAATACCTGTACAGTAGATGGTTGAACTCTAGCTTCAACAGTGACTATGGCAATTGCTGCAACATTTACAGTTTCCACGCTGTTATGTACACAGAATGAGACCTTATCATCCTAGATATCATATTTGCAAGAAAGGATTAGACAATATAAGGAAAATACATTTCTTTGAAGAAAGGGCATATAAATCTTACATTTTAAACAATGTTGGTTCCATCATTTTTATTTTTTTATCTTCTGACATCTTATGTAGCAGTCCGTGCATGACATACTCAAATTTGTCTGCAGGTGATTTCTATTTTCCCTGCAAAGAGTAAAATATTCATCATTCAGAAAAATCCGTAATACGTCTATACTATCCAAGATCTCTTTAAATGCGGTTTTCTAAATAGGAGTAATCCACATAGAATAGATAATCTTAAAGACTATAATTTGATAGCTCGTGAACAGAGAATGAAAGGAAAGTAAACATCAGAAATATAGCCAATAATAGTCCATGCATCTGAATTGAGAATATGCGATACCACAATCCTATATTTTGGAAAATAGTTATTTAGGGGTTGAAAAATAATTTGGAGAAAGAAAAAACAAAAGAGAGATAAACTGACCTTTCGTGAACCCCGAAAAATGCCTCTCTACACAACAAAGAAATCAAAGTTCATTCAATTTTGCAAGAAACTGATTTTGCCCAAAATGAAATTATGCATTTTTAATATAAGTTTGAATAAAACACAATTCAATTCTTCAAATAAAAAAATGAAGGTAGTGGTTTTCATCACCGAGTGATTCCTCAGAACACAATATAATGATTGGGCCAAAAACTGAAACAATAGATTTCACTCATTTTCAATAAAACACTACAGTTAATATATATGGAATTGGTTTCCATCGAAAAGTCAAATCTTCATATAATTTTGCTAACAATTATCATGTACAACTCAAAACCTTCAAACTAAAAAATGAGCATCCTGATGACTTGAGCATTGAGGTGCATTTATGCTCCAGTTCCAAAATCATCATCAGATCCCATGAATATGAAATATGGAGGATCTGATGAAGTAAAAAATAAATAAAGAAATAGCAGCTTTTAGAGAGAATACAAATCCATAAGCCTCATGAATTTTGCAAAGATTCAGCGTTTTCACATAAGAGCTATACAAAAGTCAAAGAAATAGGTAAAAAAACTGATTACCATTCATAAACCATTCCCCTTTTGAAGAAATGTAAGCCCATTGATTATTAGGTCCAAATCAGCAAGACTTTGAAACACCTCCAATGATCTTCCTCTCTTATTTGTACTATGTACCTAAAATTCCACAGGAAAACATATTAATCATACCAAAATTCTACTCAAATATAAAATATAAAATTATATTACTGTGATCAAATTTGCTTCCTTGTTTGATGCATTATCAACAGTGACTCTCAAAAAACCTGCATGAAAGCACAAATTTAACAACCACGACTTATTCTTAAATGTCAGATTCTTCAAAAGTTACCACTACAGTCATGAGAGTTGCCATTTTTACGCGAAGAACACTCTCAAGGTGGGTAAATTATTTTCACAAAATCGAATTAACCAAACATAGGATATTAACCAAGAGTTCAAACTACATTGTAATTTATGCATAACAGCATCGAAGTTTCTTTCTAAGAATTTTCTAAACAACCATTTTTTCACCACAACATCATAATCAAGCCATGAATCGATGAAATTAAAATTTGTGTAACGGGATTAACTAATCAAATCAGCCTCACCTTCACATATTACAAGAGATGATTGACCATATACATATAATTTAGAGTCGAGTATGTGACAATTGAAGAAAAAACAAAGACTAAAATTAACTAAGTAAAATATTTAAAATAAAAAAAATTGTTTATGTATAGAAATTAATTTGAATTCCATCACTCTGTTCAAAACACAAATTCAAAATGCTAAAAAACTTCCGGTAAACAATATAACATAAATCGAATTATTCTCACAAGTGAACAACTAAAATGATAGACACTTTCACATGCCTTGAACCCAAACACATTCACTAATGTACGAAAATTATACTTGCTCAAACGCTCATTTATTAAAGAACTTGTGACTCAATGAATTTTGTCAAATTGTGCATAGCACGACCATGGGCATAGATGGACTGGCATTGATTTGTGAATGAAGAAGTAAAGAGAAAGGGGGCTAGTCTGTACATGTAAAGCATACCACACAAAAGTCACGTAAATATTTAATATTATATTTAATATTTAGTAACAATAAAAAATATTTTTTTTTTCCTTCAGATTAACAACAATTATGTGATGAACAATACTTGCTTGTTGCTTCCCACAATAATTAGGGAGATATGCCATTTAAGTATATGGTTCAGTTTATATCAACTCCATTGGATGGAAAACTTGATGAGGGATGCACCGCCATCTAATCTAATGTGCAAACAATAGGTATGCGCATTCAGTGTTCGATAGTACGAAGCACCTACTTAACATCAATTAACTTCAATTCCAATGAATGGAATGGAATGGAATGAAAGTAGGACGCCGAAAAAAACTAACGAAAGTGATTAATTAGTAGAAAATAAACATGAAACAAGAATCAATCTGAAAGTGAATTTGTATGACAAAGTGTATTAGCAAGGCACAAGCAGGAGCTGAGAGCAATGAATGAATTTGTAAATAAAGACAAAGTCAAGACTGACATTCAACCAGTCAAAATAGCACAATGTACCTGTGAGGATGTTATAACTGTGATTCCTGAGTCATTAGAAAAGTAATAAAGGATTTTCAACATCAACCATGAAATTACTTTCCAAAAACCTTGAAATTTGAGTTTTCCTCTCAAAAATGAAAATTTTAAACAGAAAAATAGTAAAGAGGGGGAGGGACGGAGGGACCAAGCTTTTTGAGTTTCCAACAACAATTGTGTATAAAAGCATCCTTAAAGATCAAATTATGAATCGAAAATAAAAACCGAATTTTTTTACCAGCAGTAAATTCCGTTCCTTTTTCTTTTATCACCTGCTGCTTGTGCATTTGCCAATAATTGAGCACAGGAACTCCTGAAAGCAAAGATTTTATCATTTCAATTAATTCCAACAGCATAAACAAATCCAACAAACAATGTATGTGTCTATATACTCGAGTGGGTGGGGATACCATGCTATGGGGTGCGAGATTTGACTTTGGAGCTTTCCCTCAACAATTGGAGCAGCACAAGGTTTTCTATATCTTTGAGAGCTCACCAACTTCGTCTTTTTGCCCTCACATTCTTTTACTTTGCTTACCTCGAATTTTTTAAGCAAATGAAAAGAATCATATAGAATGGTTAGATAAAATCCAAATCCAAATAATTTAAAGAATCCAAAAAATACATAATGCTCAACTATCTTGCAAGTAAATTACTATAAACATTATTCCCTTATTATAAGCCGAAAATGACAAGTGATCTATTCAATGGAAATACGTAAGTGATACATGTCTGTATGCGGCTATAGGCAACACGTAGAAACATATTTTTTGAAGGAAAAAGGATGCGAGCAATGATCAATAACTAAAGAAATGGGAAAAGATAAAAAGAAACTCATTCTTGAAATATTAGCAAAAACCAATGTATGACATCCAGAAATTTACCATTATACGTTCCCGTTATATTCCAAGAAGAAAATGGATCCTAATCATGCTCGTCCTTGCTTCCAAGAAGCCACTGCAAGAAGCAAAGGGAGAGAAAAGAAGGCATTAAGAAAAAAAAAATAGGAGTAAAGAGAAGTCCAGAGGAGGAAAAGGGGGAGCAATACATCTCACAGAGCTGTAAAATGAAATGTCTTTACATATGCCCATTATTTCAAATAAAGTTTGCAACTTTGCATATCAACAATATACAATCTTACAGAAGCACATAGCAGAACAGTTGAAATTTTGCATAAGCTTTAGTTAGATTTATTTCGAAAGAAGACAACAAAGATCCAAAATTAGGTAGGACTTCACTGCAGCAACAATCAATTCAATCAACAACCTGCCTTCTACAGGTAATCACCCACAACATCTTGATCATGTTTCTGTTTCATGCATGAGATGAGAAGAACTTCTTTGCCTTTTTACTTAAAAAATCAGCAAGAAAGAAATCTGAGAAAAATGAGAATGGAAGAAATGGAGGATTGACAGAATGGCGAAACTATCTTGCAAGAAAGCTGGTTTATTCAATTTACAATTAAAGAAAGCATTTTGGACGTGGATTTTAGTAAAATCATCATGACAACTTACACCAAATATTCTTTTAGCGCAATATCGGACAATGTTCTGCATAATTTTTAGATTTTCAGCAAGGTATCTTCCTAGATAATTGATATTTTTGGCTCAATCATCGTAGACAATGAAAATAATAATATCGAAAACCCAAAATAACTCATTTTGAATTATAATTAGGTTAACCAGATAATTAATCATAAGCAAAATTCTTGAAAAAAATCTACGTTTTTTTTTTCAATTCGTGGTCAAAAACTCAAAATCCAACAAATCTTAAACACCAAGAAAAACAATAACTACCTCAGACCGCATCCTGGAATCACAACTTCTCATCAAACCCTCGTGGACTGAATCGTGGCGAGTCTTGCGGTAATCGAAAACCCATACAAGCATCAAGATGGAAACCCAAATTTCTTTGCCTCAGTATCGAGAATCACGACGGAGAATTCATCGACAAAAAACAAACTGGGATTGGACTGCAAAACGGAGCGATTAATACCTTCGTAACAAAAAGAAAAATCCAATCAGTGGCTATTCTAAAGAAAACAAATCGACGGGACGAAGAAGTGGAAGAGAGACTAACCCTAGGAAGAGTCTGGAAATTCTGGAAGGCAAGCTCACAAATGCCGACATTTTTTTTTTACTGATTGTTATTATACTGAAGATATCGTTAATTGAAGAAAAAGGCGTGTTTTCTTTCTGTCTAAAAGTGTCATTTATGGTCCTTATGAATAATAAATTTGGGAGTAGATCTTATATATAGTAGGGATTAAATAAATATCTTCATATAAGCTCTTTCGATACGCAAACCAAACACATTACTATTCAATAATATTTGTGCAAGGGAGAAAATTCAGCTAAGAAACTCAATTACTTGACTCAATAATGAAGACAAATTATATTTTAAACAAAGAAGAATGAATTCGAGATAACAAAAAAAGTACACTACAATCAAAACTATGAATATATCAAATTTAATTGTAACGCATTATAAAAAATAAAAAAATAAAAATCACTTAAGTTTGTAAACAATGCATGGAAATAAAAGTCTGAATTGTAAAAAAAAAATGGAAACTTCAATTCATCAACTTAAATTACAACTCAATCTTGAACTTTTGCAAGTCTTGATTTTTTAGTATTATAGTCTAGAGTTTTAGAAAAATTTCTACTTAAATTATATTTTTAAGTTATGTATTTTTTTTGTTTAGTGTATAAATTGTAAAAAATAAAATTTAAAAAAAAACTATATAAAGATCGGTTTCATTCGGGTACCCGTGATTCTATTTCAAGAACTAAGAACCTACTCAGACCCAGTTGGTTTTCGATTTTCGATTTCGTTTCCTAATATACATTTTTTGGAACTGGAGCAGAACCTCCAGTTTCAGATCGATTTCGGTTCGATTTTGATTAAAATGCCCTGGCCTAAGTTTAACTAGCATAGGTGCAATGTATTTTGTAATTGTAACATGAACAAATTTTCCATCTCATAGGCTATGTAACACTTGATAATACTCGAGTAATATTTGCTGTGATAGGTTCAATCACGAGACACACACACACTACATAATCTAGAATCTTAATCATTTTCTTATAATCATAACAAAAGTTTAAAGATTATTATTAGTGAAAATATCAAAATATATGATTGTGTTGATTGGAAAAAAGATACATATCAAAAACCATGCTAACCACCCTATATGAAAAGGATTATAATCTAGATTTTAACTTGAGTTGAAGTCAATAATTAATATTGTTCGTTAGAAATATACCGCAAGTGCACGTATCGCATACAAGTGATAGTGGACTAAATGAGTCCGGTTTATCAATCCCACAAGGATTCTCTATTTCAATTACACCCTAATTTAATTAATTTTAACAAGAAACACACACAATAAAGTTTTGATTGGGAAGGTCCTAGTACTAGAATTTAAATCACAATTATAAATAAACACTAAAAAAATGATGATGACTTGATGATGAAGGAGTGTTGGGATTCTTGATTCCACTTGACCATTACCTAATTTAATTCTCAACAAGCAAATAGAGATGCAATTTATTAATCATGTTAGACCTGATTTTCCAAGCTTAGCCAATTACCTCTCTCGAGTGAAATCAACCCTAATTAGTGGAATTAACCTACTATATCTCTATGTCGATTAAAAACACACCAATTGCATTAAACCTTGGTGAAAATAGCTCAATTGGTCATCTAGGGTTTTAGGTATATCTCTATTGTTAAGCGTGTTTTACACACTTATTTTGCTTTTAAATCGACAATTTAATTGACAAATTGAGCGAATTTCTACTTATAAATTGTGTTTATCTTGTACAATTAGGTACAACCTCAATTGGAAAGAAAATGGACAATATTAGAGAGTAATTGAGCGAAATAAAGGAGCAATTTTGATGTTCAATGATCTAATTGAAAGAAATCAAAAGTTCGGGGACTCAATTACAACATCTCAGAAAGTTGCAGGACTAAAGATGCAAACATTTCAGGTGCATAGTTGTAATAAAAGTCAAAATTCGAGGACTAAATTGAAGAAGGCTAGAAGTTGGAGGACCCAATTGCAAATCATGGAAGGACAAAGCTGCCGGTGAACCACGCGATCACGTGTCTCGACCAGGTCGCGTTCGCAAAATCAGGCCAAAAATCAACTCGAGAGTTTTCAACCTAACAACGCGATTGCGAGGCATTCCGCCACGCGATCGCGTGGTCATAATTTTGAAAAATAATTTGGGCCGACCCGGTTCAGCCCAAATGCTGAGAACACGGATCTACGCGAAAATGAGGGTTTTTAGGGCACTTTTTGACTAGGGTTCATAACTTTTTACTCTATTTTTTCATCCAAAAATTTTTTTCTCCCCTTTTCTTCTTCTTCTTCTTTTCTTTTCTTTTCTTTGTTTTTGTTTTGTTTGTAATTTATTTTGTAGTTTATTTTTTATTTCAAATTGCTAGCACCCATTGGATCAAAGAAGCAAAAAGTCAAGTGAAAATATAAATCAAAGTTCAAGGAATTTTGGGGCAAAAATCAAGGGAAGTGATTTATTTCATTATCTTGTATTTTTAATCTTTGATTTCTATATTTTGTGATGTATTTTTGTAAACCTCAACTTTTGTGCAATATTTATGTAATGAGCTAGTTATTTTATATTGGGATGATTGATGTAGCTTAACTTAGTTTAAGTAATTTTAATGTTTGTTTATTAATTTTGAGCTTATTTCATGTGTGTTTGTTATTGAGATTATTCCATATGTTTGATTGATCACCAAATATATGTTTTGTGAAGTGTATGGTAATCGAGAGATATTGTGCATTTTAGACCAAATAACAAATGATCTAGGTTCTTGTTAAGGATAGAGATATATCTTAAACCCTAGATGATCCATTGAGCTATTTTCACAAAGAGTTAATGCAATTGATTGGACTTTAATCGACATCGAGATATAGTAGGTTAAATCAATTGATTAGGGTTAATTTCACTCGAGAGAGGTAATTAGCTAAACTTGGAAAATTGGGTCTAACATTGTAAATGAGTAATTTCTTAATTTGCATGTGTTGAGAAATTACTTAAGCGAGGGTTAAGTGAAATCATAAATCCCAACTATTTTATCTTTCATTTTCCTTATTTTAATTTGGTTTAAAATTAGTTTCGTTAATTTAGAATTGTCAAAAATCCATCTTTTAATTGTGTGTTTCATTTGTTAAGATTAAATTAACTAAAGTATAATAGTGTATACATTCCTCGTGGGATCGACAACCCGAACTCAAAAAGTCCACTTTATTACTTGTACGCGACCCGTGCGCTTGCGGTACACTATTTTGAGTGAACATCTATCCTAAACAAGAACCTAAAGCAAATATTGTATTGATCTAGAATACACAACAATTTCTCAATAATTGCACATCCCATGAAATCCAAGTATAAATGTGGCCACAATGAATGCAAGTCAATAAATACAACAATAAATTTACAAGATAATAAATAGCCTAAATTCTTAATACAAGCATTAAAATCAACTAAGCTAGGTCAACTTTCATCAATAATTCCAACACAAAATAGTTTAGCCCATAGTGAAATAATAATAAAATTCAAGAATTAAATACATCATTTCAACTATGAAGTAAAATAAATAGAGAAATATGAAGATTAAGCAAAAATACTTTCCTTCACAATATTATTCTTGCTTCAAAATATCACTATTCTTCCACAATAATATTGATATTTCTCCCCAAGTCCATATTCATCAATAAAACTATACAACTTACAAGAGAAATTACAAGATGAAAAGAGATAAAATAAAAGAGAAAGAGAGAGCTAGAGTTTTCTCACTTCAAAGAGGAAAAAGAATGGTTCAAAAACTAGCCAAAACCACCAAAAAAACCCACAAAATCGCTTAGATCCACGTATAACAGCATTTGGGCCGAACCGGGTCAGCCCAAAATATTTTCAAGATTATGACCACGCGATCGCGTGATTGAATGCCTCGCGATCGCGTGGTTGGGCTGAAAACTCTCGAGTTGATTTTTGGCCTGACTTCGCGAACGCGACCTAGTTGATACACGTGATCGCGTGGTTCACCTGGCAGCCCCATCCTTCAATGATTTGCAATTGGGTCCTCCAACTTTCAATGTAGATCAACTTCGTTCCCAAAGTTTTCAATTTCTTTCAATTGAGCCCTTCCAAAAGTGCATTTGAGTCCGTCAATTTTGAAAACTTGCAAT
Source organism: Ligustrum vulgare (assembly GCA_963555705.1). Taxonomy (NCBI): domain Eukaryota; kingdom Viridiplantae; phylum Streptophyta; class Magnoliopsida; order Lamiales; family Oleaceae; genus Ligustrum; species Ligustrum vulgare. Next base: position 24,145,076 of record OY743176.1, read on the forward strand.
TTAGTCCTTTGATCAATTGCACATGCGTTCCAACACTTTTCGGAAGTGACAAATTGGTCCCCAAACTTTGACTCTTTGAAGGATTTGACCATTTTCTCCTCGATTTCTTCTATTATTCATCCATTTAGCTCATTTCTTGTACTTTCTCCATGAATTTGTTTGTTAAACCTATTTAACCACAAAATATGCACAATTAAGTAGGTATTTGTCCAAATTACTCAAAAAGTACTAAAAAAATATATGAAATATGCATGTAAAATGTACTCAACAAATACCCCCAAACTTAAACTCTTGCTCGTCCTGAGCAAGAATATTTACATGCATCTACAAAAAATAATGACATAATGATCAACAATGTTAGATAGCTCGCAATCTTCCATGAGTGTGAAATTACATAATTAATTCACAATTATGTTCCCAAATAATGCTACAAAAATGAGTTTGGCTTATCCGATGTTCGATCGGTGCGTGTGTGCATAGCCACTTTCAATCGTCAATAAGATTCAAGAATGTTGATGAGTATAGAAGTTTTAAGTCAAAACTAACACACCGTTAGTGGTCAATTATTTCCTTTCCCACTCATGACATACATCCCCCAATGAATAATTTTCTTTCTACTCCCGGGATGCAATTCTAGAGGGTACTCTCAAATCACTCTTTCTTTTTCCACTCTAGTATGGGTGTGTTTTACTGATAATCTCGACAACCTAGAAATGCAGTGACTCTCCACTAATGAGTGCTTTGACATTCAAGTTTATACTAAGCAATTCAAATTCACTATTCATCTAAGCCCTTATGCAAGTATAAATGCATGATTTCTAACAACTAACATGATGTTTGCTCGTGACTTCCCCACTCCCTTAAGCTTTCTAATTGACCCATGTAGCAAGCTTTAGGTCAGCAGCTCCCTGATTTTTAGATCAACGGGTACTAGGTTTCAAAATACCCCTACGAACTTATTAACTGGAGTCAAAAAAGCTACGAAGTGGAGTAGACTTATTAAGCGAATGCAATGATAATGTGCTTCTTCTTTTTTTCCGTGTGTGTGTGAGTGCCCTACTCATTAAGTTTTCTAATTGACCCATGTAGCGAGCTTTCAGCCGGTGACTCCCAAGTTTCAAGATACTCCTACGGGCTTAATTACTCGAGTTAAGAAGGTTTCGAGATAGGGTAATGCAATGCAAAAATTAAAATGGGCTTAGAACTCTAGCATATAGTCATTACTTAGCTTATACTTGGCGAAAGACACTCCACACAAAGATTTACTTCCACATGCATGGAATCACCACACGTCTAGACCGTTTCCTTTAACGGGTCGACCACCCCCAAACTTGTCTTACATTAGGGTCAAGAGATCTATAGCATTAGGAGCATTGGATAGGTTGATATAATTTAACATACAAGCTCACAACCTAGTTCATCTACTCCTATAACCTCTTCCCCTTCAACAATTCCCAAACTCATCGACAATTAAACATGACTATTGTGCTCAATGTACATAGGATCTTATATGGATAAGCATTTTATAGAAGGTAGCACAAGTAGCAAATTTGGTCATAATTCATGAATTAACAACAATTTCAAACATCAAAATCTTATAAGCCGGCAAGGCTATCTAGCATGTCAATATTCCAAACAAAATAAACAATTTCAAACATCAAAACACCAAGGGCCGACAAGGCAATGTAAATTGTTCATATAGCAACATGATCCCAACACCCCCAAACTTAAATCAAACATTGTCCTCAATGTTGACAATAGCATAATAAAAGAAAGGAATAGGTGATGGAACTTCCCCGAATTGATGCGTGAATATTGTTCCAAATTGACCTAAGCTTTGATTCTCTTGATACGCAAATCTCCCCCAAACTTGTTGAGGACAAGGTTGCTTAGGATTTTAAAAATTTTGAACCTACAAAAGTTGGTGATTAACCAAATTAGACATACTAAAAATGCAACAAGTAAATATCAACAAGTAATAAAAATGGTAGAAATTTGGGTTGCCTCCCAAAAAGCGCTTGGTTAAAGTCGTAAGCTCGACTTTTGGATATAATTACTCCGTATTTGCAAGAGGGATGGATGACTTCTCATTTTCAAAATTACCCCCCAAGTATGGCTTCAAGCATTGCCCATTGACTTTGAAGTTCCCTTTGCTTCCATGATAAAGTTCGACCGCTCCATATGGGAAGATTTGAGCAATAGTGATAGGTCCCGACCATCTAGAGTGGAGTTTACCAGGAAACAAATAAGTCTTGAGTTGTAGAGAAGTACTTGTTGCCCAACTTGGAAGTCCCGCTTCACAATGTTTTTGTCATGCCACCTATTTGTCTTCTCTTTGTAAATTCGAGCATTTTCATACGACTCAAGTCGCAACTCGTCAAGTTCATTGAGTTGGAGTAGTCTTTTCTCACCGGCCAATTTCATATCAAAATTCAAGACTTTTGTTGCCCAATAGGCTCGATGCTCAAGCTCAACTGGGAGATGACATACTTTACCAAATAGAAGGCGAAATGGAGACATACCAATAGGGGTTTTGAAAGCGGTGCGGTATGCCCATAATGTATCATCCAATTTCTTGGATCAATCTTTCCTTGAGGCATTCACCGTCACTTCAAGGATCTTTTTCAACTCTCTATTTGAAATTTCAATCTGTCCACTTGTTTGAGGATGATAAGGAGTAGATATTCGATGTTTGACTCCATACTTGGTCAAAAGTGAATCGAAGAGGCGGTTACAAAAATGTTTTCCTCCATCACTAATGATAGCTCGAGGGGTGCCATAACGAGTAAAAATATTTTTCATTAAAAAATTCACCACCACTCGAGCATCATTTGTGGGGAGTGCTACCGCTTCTACCCACTTTGACACATAGTCCACCGCAACTAAAATGTATTGATTAGAAAAGGACGATGGAAAAGGTCCCATAAAATCAATACCCCAAACATCGAATATCTCCACTTCTAAAATAGAATTTAAGGGCATTTCATTTCGGTTAGAGATATTACCCAGGCGTTGACATCGGTCACATTTGGACACAAGTGTGTGAGCATCCTTGAATAAAGTGGGCCAATAAAATCCCGACTGAAGAACTTTTGATGCAGTTTTCATTACACCAAAATGGCCTCCATAAGGTGATGAGTGACATTGCTCAAGAAACTTCTCCATCTCCTCCTCGGGCACACACCTTTTCATGATTTGATCCAGACCCCTTTTGAACAACAACGGGTCATCCCAAAAATAATGCTTGATATCCGCAAAGAACTTCTTCCTTTGTTGATAAGAGCGGTCCGGGGGAGTGATGCAACTTGCAAGAAAATTTACATGGTCCGCATACCATGGCACACTAGAAGCTTGTAAAAGATCCATGATTTGGAAAAGTTGCTCATCTGGGAATACCTCACTTATCTCGTCATCAATAACTTCCTCGGTTTGCTCAAGTCTAGATAAGTGATCGGCTACAAGATTCTCGGTCCCCTTCTTGTCACGAATCTCCAAATCAAACTCTTGGAGAAGAAGAACCCATATAATTAACCGCGGCTTGGCATCCTTCTTTGCCAACAAATACTTGAGGGTCGAGTGGTCGGTATACAGAATCACCTTTGAGCCAATAAGATATGACCGAAACTTATCAAAGGCAAAGACCACCGCTAGCATTTCCTTCTCGGTAGTAGCATAATTCAATTGAGCATCGGTCAATGTTCTACTAGCGTAGTAGATGACATGCAAGAGTTTGTCCTTCCTTTGCCCCAAAACCGCCCCCACGGCATAATTACTTGCATCACACATAAGCTCAAAGGGCAAACTCCAATCCGGAACTACAATAATAGATGTCGTAATGAGTTTCTCTTTAAGAGTGTTAAAAGCTTGGAGACACTCTTTAGAGAAATCATATGTGGCACTTTTCTAAAGTAATGAACACAGTGGCTTCGTGATTTTTGAGAAGTCTTTGATAAACCTCCTATAAAATCCCGCATGCCCCAAGAAACTTCTTATGCCCTTTACCGAGGTTGGGGTAGGTAATTTTTCGATAACTTGAATTTTTGACTTATCAACCTCAATCCACTTACTTGAAATTCGGTGCCCGAGAACTATCCCCTCTCGAACCATGAAATTGCATTTTTCCCAATTCAAAACCAAATTGGTATCCTCACATATTTTTAGTACCATTCTCAAATTATTCAAACAATCATCAAATGAAGTACCAAAAACCGAGAAGTCATCCATAAATACCTCAATAAATTTCTCCACCATGTCGGAGAAGATAGCCATCATGCACCGTTGGAAAGTGGCAGGGGCATTGCAAAGACCGAAGGGCATCCTCCTATATGCAAAAGTTCCATATGAGCGTGTGAATGTTGTATTTTCTTGATCCTCCGGGGCTATAGGAATTTGATTATAGCCCGAATACCCATCTAGGAAGCAATAATGAGAGTGACCCGCCAATCGCTCAAGCATTTGATCGATGAATGGAAGGGGAAAATGATCCTTCCTAGTAGCATTGTTGAGTTTGCGATAATCAATGCAAACTCTCCACCCCGTCACTGGCCTTGTTGGAATAAGCTCATTATTTTCGTTCTCCACCACGGTAACACCTCCTTTCTTTGGCACAACCTGCACCTGGCTCACCCATGCACTGTCCGAGATTGGATAGATAATACCCGCATCAAGCCACTTCACCACTTCGGCTCTTACCACTTCCTTCATGTTAGGATTTAACCGATGTTGATGCTCCACCGAAGGTTTGAAATCATCGTCCATAAGAATTTTATGCATGCATAACGAAGGGCACCTCGAATATCCGAGATGGTCCATCCAATATCCTCCTTGTTCTCCCTCAACACCCGAAGCAATTTGTCTTCCTCCACCTCATTCAATAAATTAGAAATAATGATCGGAAGGGTAGAAGGTTCCCCCAAGTAAGCATACCTCAAATGAGAAGGAAGAGACTTTAGCTCGAGGGTAGGTGCCTTTTCGAGAGATGGTAGGGGCGGTGAAGAACACTTTTTCAGCTCCTCAAAGTAGGGGGCCCTCTTGTGTTGATATTGTAGTGATGCCTCCAAATAATGGGCCATTTGCTCGACTTCATGATCATCATCCTCAATAGTCAAAGAGTGGGCAATGCAAGACTCCAATGGATCCTTAGAAAGTCCTCGGTTGAAGGAGTTTACCACTAGATGATCCATGACACCCACTCGAAAACATGAGTTTGACTCCGAGGGATATTTAATAGCCTTCAACACATTGAAGGTGACTTGCTCATCTTGCACCCTCAAAATCAATTTCCCCTCTTGCACATCAATAAGAGCTCTCCCAATTGCTAGAAATGGCCTTCCCAAAATGATTGGAATGTCATGGTCTTCCTCCATGTCAAGAATAATGAAATCCGTCGGGAAAATAAATATATCCACCTTCATAAGAACATCCTCAATGATACCCCAAGGATATTTGATGGACCTATCCGCCAATTGTAGAGACACGGTGGTTGCTTTAGCTTCCCCCAGTTCCAATTTCCTAAAAATGGAAAAAGGCATCAAATTAATGCTAGCACCAAGATCACATAAAGCTTTACTAAAATTAACATCACCAACAGTGCATGAAATAATAAAACTCCCTAGATCTTCAATTTTTGGAGGAAGCTTGTTTTGAATGATAGCACTACATTCCTCAGTTAGCATCACCGTCTCATGCTCTTCAAGCCTTCTTTTGTTGGATAGAATATCCTTCATGAACTTGGCATAGCTTGGCATTTGAGCTAATGCATCGACAAAAGGAATGTTGATGTGTAGCTTCTTGAACACTTCCAAAAATTTGCCAAATTGACTGTCGAGCTTTTGCTTTTGCAACCTTTGAGGAAAAGGAATAGGAGGCACATAAGCCTTGATCGGTGTTGGGGCATTTCATGTGGATGCTTCCGGCTCACTTCAACCACTTTTTCGGATGCTTGAATAGGCTCATTTTCTTCAATGGGAGCTTTGTTTGATTGAGTTGTTGGTTGTGGGGCTATGATCTCGGGCAATTGCACCCTACTCCTTGTTGTAATAGCTTGAACGTTCTCCCTAGGATTTGTCTCGGTGTTACTAGGCAAAGCTCCTTGTTGCCTTTCCGAGAGAAGTTTAGCTATTTGGCCCACTTGCTTCTACAAATTTTTCAAAAAGGCATCATTGCGTTCTTGATATTGCAATTGATGATTTGCTAGCTTGGTGATAGCCTCTTCCCATCTCTCTTTCTTCTCTTGTGGCTTTGGATTCAACACATTGTGATTGTTTCCATAAGATAGATTGTGATGATTTCTCCAACCGAGATTGTATGTAGGAGCATATGGATTGAACCTTTGGCGTTGGAAATTTTGAGCATAAGCAACTTGCTCGGTAGATGAAGAACCACTTGCCACCAATGGACACATAGAGCTTTGATGATTAGCCCCCACATATATCACATACCGGAGGGACTTGAACCATGTTGACGGGCCGAGAGGTAGAAGTAGATAACCCTTCCACTTTCTTGGCTAAGGAATCAATCTTTGACAAGACAAGTGCATAATCATCACCCCCACGTGCACCACTAGAACTCCTTGGTGCACTTCTATCCGGCCACATTGCACTTTGTTCACTCATGATCTCAAACAAGTCATAAGCCTCCCGAATGCTCTTTATCTTGATGGACCCACTAGAAGATGAATCCACATTTGAACGGCAAGGAGGAGTTGACCCGGCATAGAAGTGGTTGACTTGTTGCCCCAATGTAATCCCATGATTTGGGCACTTCCTAAGCATATCCTTGAATCTCTCCCAAACTTCATGAAAGCTCTCCATCTTGAATTGTTGAAATGTAGTAATATCATGCTTGAGTTTAGAAACTCTAGATGGTGGGAAAAATCTTGTAGTGAACCTTTGGACAAACTCCACCCAAGTAGTGATGCTCTTGGAGGCAAAGTGTCAAGCCATTCTCTTGCTTTATCTTTCAAAGTGTGTACAAATAACCTCATCCGGATTGCCTCCACATTCACACCCTCATAGTTGAAGTTGATACAAATCTCTAGGAAACATACCACATGGGTGTGTGGATTTTCATCGGTCCTCCCATAGAATGAGATAGTGTTGGAGAAAAAATTGATGACATCCGGTCGAAGTTGAAAATTTGGATGATTGTAGGAGGGATAGACAATGCTTGATTGATTTTCGACAATAGGAGGATTCATGAAGTCTCCAAAAAACATGTCTTCTTCATTAACAACGGGCTCTTGAACTTTAGCCGCTTGAGGGTCAAAATCGGGTGAGATTCCACCCCTTGGAGGAATTGCAGCTGGAGCATTAAGCTCGATGTTAACTCTTTCTCCTTCCATCCCAGTAAGAAGTTGTCTCCTAGCTTCCCATTGTTCTCTTAACCTACGTCGAAAAGTTCCCTCGATATCCGGATATATTTCAACTAGATCAAGACTTCTACTTCGACGCATGCATAATTAACGACCTAGAACAATACAAGAAATTAGAAGATTTCTTACACAAAACAAAATAAAAGAAAATTTGTACAAGAAATAATAGTAACTAATAGTCAAAACTAATATCAACTAAAATGTAATTTAAATAAAAACAATCACCGGAAACGGCGCCAAAAACTTGTTCGCTAGAAACACACCGCAAGTGCACGTATCACATACAAGTGATAGTGGACTAAATGAGTCCGATTTATCGATACCACATTGATTTTATATTTCAATTACACCCTAATTTAATTAATTTTAACAAGAAACACACACAATAAAGTTTTGATTGGGAAAGTCCTAGTACTAGAATTTAATCACAATTATAAATAAACACTAAAAAAATGATGATGACTTGATGATGAAGGAGTGTTGGGATTCTTGATTCTACTTGACCATTACCTAATTGAATTCTCAACAAGCAAATAGAGATGCAATTTATTAATCATGTTAGACCCGATTTTCCAAGCTTAGATAATTACCTCTCTCGAGTGAAATCAACCCTAATTAGTGGAATTAACCTACTATATCTCTATGTCGATTAAAAAGACATCAATTACATTAAACCTTGGTGAGAATAGCTCAATGGGTCATCTAGGGTTTTAGGTATATCTCTATCCTAAACGAGAACCTAGAGCAAATATTGTATTGATCTAGAATACACAACAATTTCTTAATAATTGCACATCCCATGAAATCCAAGCACAAATGTGGCCACAATGAATGCAAGTCAATAAATACAACAATAAATACACAAGATAATAAATAGCCTAAATTCTTAATACAAGCATTAAAGTTAACTAGGCTAGGTCAAGTTTCATCAATAATCCCAACACAAAATAGTTTAGCCCATTGTGAAATAACAATAAAATTCAAGAATTAAATACATCATTTCAACTATGAAGTAAAATAAATAGAGAAATATGAAGATTAAGCAAAAACACTTCCCTTCACCATTGATTCTTGCTTCAAAATATCACTATTCTTTCACAATAATGTTGATATTTCTCCCAAAATCAATATACATCAACAAAACTGTACAACTTACAAGAGAAATTACAAGATGAAAAGAGATAAAATAAAAGAGAAAGAGAGCTAGGGTTTTCTCACTTCAAAGAGGAAAAAGAATGGTTCAAAAACTAGCCAAAACCACTCAAAAACCCACAAAATCGCTTAGATTCGCGTATAACAGCATTTGGGCCGAACCGGGTCGGCCAAAAATATTTTACAAGATTATGACCACGTGATCACGTGATTGAATGCCTCGCGATCACGTGGTTGGGCTGAAAACTCTCGGGTTGATTTTTGGCCTGACTTCGCGAACGCGACCTAGTTGATACACGCGATCGCATGGTTCACCTGGCAGCCCCATCCTTCAATGATTTGCAATTGGGTCCTCCAAATTTCAATGTAGATCAACTTGGTTCCCAAAATTTTTGATTTCTTTCAATTGAGCCCTTCCAAATGTGCATTTGAGTCCGTCAACTTTGGAAACTTGCAATTTAGTCCTTTGATCAATTGCACATGCGATCCACAACTTTCCGGAAGTGGCAATTTGGTCCCCAAACTTTGACTCTTTTCTCTGCTCGATTTCTTCAATTATTCATCCATTTAGCTCCTTTCTTGTGCTTTCTCCATGAAGTTGATTGTTAAACCTATTTAACCACAAAATATGCACAATTAAGTAGGTATTTGTCCAAATTACTCAAAAAGTACTAAAAAAATATATGAAATATGCATGTAAAATGTACTCAACAAATATAAAGTATATATTTTATGAGACCACAACGTTTTAAACACATGTTTTATCAATTTTAGTCAAAATATAATAAAAATTTAATTTTAATCCCCATCTAACATGAGCATAACTTATTAATGGTCGGTCTGTGTCCAATGTTAGACAATAATTGGTCTTAAATCAAAGGTCGGTTTTCATTTTTCACGCTAGTTTATAAATCCACATCATCAAAAATCAAACACCGACAATTTTTATTCATATATTTTATTTTAATTACCTTCTCATGCCCAATATCGAAATGGTGATTCCCTAAAAGCAAAAGTGTGGAATAGGATTAGCTAACAAGTAAACGAGTGAATGTGGTAGGATTGTAAGCCAAATAGAATCGAAATCGTCAGATCGATGCATCGAACCCGTCAATGAAATGGTTTTGAACCAGACCAAATCGGTTAAAAAATATATAAAAATAAGAAATAAGAAAAAGGAAAAATTTCAAAAATTCTATCAATATTTCAAATTCAATAGTTATATGGATATTCTTGTTAATTTCTATTACATTTAATTATTATTACCCAATTAGATAATTATCATACTTCAAAATTCAAATAAATCTAGTAATCTACATCCAAATAGTCGATGAATGGTTTGAGTTTGTAACAACAGATAACAATAATCTTATGTAATTATAATATTGATTATATACTCTCTATCTAATCAATAAACATTTTTTTATTGTGCCGGTTATATTCTTTATCTAATCAAGAAACCTTTTTTTCTAGATATGATGATCACATGGTCTTATTGGGCATCATGTTCTTTTTTGGCCTTATAGAATTGTATTATAACATTATTGTAACTTTTATTTGTAACATCTTAATCTAAAAAAAGGGACGAAATAACTGTATTGGAATTTTAACGTGATTTTGTTTCGATTTAAACCCTCTTTGGTTCTAGAGAAATTGAACGAATTTTTCGCCAAATTCATTTTCAACTACATATTTCTATGGGACTCATCACTTTACACATTTTTAACAACTTTTCAACCACATATTCAAAAAAAAAATTTCAATTTCTCTTATACAAAACATGCTCTTAGTTAGTATTTTAATTTATAGTAGATATATTTAGTTTGTTTAGATTTATTATCAATAAAGTATAAGTATATATCGAAATCAATGAACTAGTGATATAAAAGTAGAAAGGTAAAAAAATATGGTAAAATCGGCGGTTTAAAACCGGACCAAACTGTTAGGTTTAGGTTTGAGTTTTTCGAAAAACTGTTCTCAAACCTTTTAAATGATTTGGTTTATGTTTGAGTTTTTTTTTTAAAACCATTTTAAATGATTTGTTTTCAAATTCTGCTAAAAATCAATGAAATCGGGCAACTTACACCCTTAGTGTGGGGTCAACAAGGAGTAGAATATTTAGAGAGCTAAAAATAGAAAAAATAAGTTATATATTACTATGAGTGGTTGACAGAGTCAAATTATATCAAATTGAGAATCACCATAAATTATAGGATAATTGCACTTCAGGTTCAAAACTTTTCAAGCATTTGCAGATTTTACTTTAATCTATGTTTTGTTGCAATCGTCATTTATAATCATTGCAATGGAGGTCCAAATTGATGAAATTCGTCCACTGAACCGTTAATTGACAAATAAAAATTAAAAAACACTTTTTGACTAATAAATGAATGGTAAAACCATGACTTAACATAAAATAAAACTAATTAAAATACAAAATAAAAAGGAAAAAATGCATTATCGTCTTCCTCCCCATCCAAAACCAAATCCTTTGGCACCCATCCACCGCAACCACTGCCACAATCATCACCAAAGAACCACCACCACAATTTCTCTGCAACCATTCATCCACTTTCACCATCTTCTCCTATCAAATTGAACCCAAATGAAAAATCAAAATCAAAATCAAATTCACACAATTAATTAATGTATGAGATCCTATGGCCTTAGCCCCATTCAGGGAGGATCTTCTGGTTGACAATGGTGATAATGGGATCGGGATCCTCGTGTGGGATCAACTGGCATTCTCGTCGAAGACATGTAGAGGCTTTGTGATGCGAAGCCCTTTGGTGTTTAAATCAAAAATTCCCACAACAATTTGAAATCAAGCTAAAAATGCTAAAATGGTAAAATAAACCTAAATTCAAGTTTACTCTAACCAAAATTTCAATGAATAAACTTTAACCCATTGGAGAGAAATAAACAAGTTCATAGATTTCTTCCAACAATACAAGAATAATAATCTTCTACATGAAGTTGAGAATAATACATCAAAGAGGCAACAAGATTTGAAGAGGAATTCTTACCTCTAATTTGCTCCCAAGAAGACTTCAAATATTCATACATCCAAGACTAACCAGGGTTTGAGTGTACTGAGGTATTTATAGTACAAATATTTGAAAGAAAATCGGAAATGAACTAAAATTTCGAGCATTCTGGCTTCAGGGCAATGGCGCGGCTGCGCAGAGTAATTTGGAGTGGCCGCGTAGGCATTAATTTTGCTGAGCACCGCGCCTCCTTTCTACCACGAGGCCGCGTGGAATAAATTCCAGTGCGCTTGATTTTTTACTCCAACTTGATTCTCGGCTTGTTTCTTAACTTTAATCAATTGTTTTAGCCTTGAATACTATTCTTTGATGTCTTGGGAGTCATTCAAAATGTACTTAAAATTTGTTTGACTCACATAATTGTTTTTCCCTTGTAGAGCCTCATATGATTCTCATCACTTTGAAGATAACCCATTGACCACGAAGATGAACAAAGATGGTAGATCTTGTATCACCGACGAGGATGTTGTGATGTTACTAATGGGTGTACCGACGAGGCACTTCGTAGGTCGGAGGGGAAGGTGGAGAAGCATGAGGAGAGAAATTGGAAGACGGCGGCGAGACAGCATGGGAGGGGGAATGCAGTAAGGAGGGGCTTGAACTTCTCCGCATAGTTAAATACAATTCCTACCAATATTCTCCGATCTTTGTCTTTCTCCGATAGATTACTCATTACTATATTTTAAAGGTTTGGAACCTCAGGTGAAATGATCCCTAAATTCTATACATGATAGCGAATTATTTTGTAAGAGGGATGGAAACTTATCGGAGCTGAATCTAATGGTTCTCGATTTTAGGAACTAAAACCGTCTAAAGAACTTTGTTCCATTTTTCTTGGGTCCGAGGGTTTCAAACAAAAATGCACACGACCTTATTTCCATCCATATTAATAATGTACTTAGTACTAGAGATATAATTGATCAGGGCTATGATCAAATGAGCTCGTCTCAACAATTGATTAATCTTCATCATCGTGTTTACTTTTTACACTGCTTGATGATGCAAAAATACTTAGCCCTTTTTTGAGATTGATTCTGACTCAGGATGAACGCTGAGGACATGCTTAAAACATGCAAGTCGGATCCTAAAATCATGATAGAGTGTCCTTGACTTTAGATTATAATCTTAGTAAATATAATGATGTTTTTGAGGGAAATGTATTTTGGAATAGTAATATTTTGAAGACTGTGTGATTAAAAAATTGGAATTTCTTTTAATTTACGTGTAATATTATTTTATTGAATGTGTGATTGAAAATAAGATAGAAAAATGTGTTAAAATTTTAATGGGGCTCAAACATTAACTTAATACGAGTTCACTTCCAATTAAAAATAAGAGCATTACAACATTTGCAAGAAACAATATTTAAGAAATTGGTTAGACAAAGACAAAAAGTGGAATGGGTTTAGAATATAATACATTATCTTAGACATCATAATATTTTATTATTCTCAATTATTTGTGCAATTGTTGAGTAGGTTTTAGTCGGTGCGTTACGAATCAAGAACCGCCACAAACAATTGTTTAAGCATAATATTTTATACATATACGTGATTACGCATGTCCTCCTAAAAATTTCTAAAAAATTCATTTTTTTTTTTCAAATTCATTTTCAACTATACATTATTCAGTAAAATAAATTTGTACCATTGTATATAGATCCATAATTTTCATTTTTTAGGCTCATATTTTTCAAAATCACATTCAATCAAAGTTTGTTTATAAACAAAGACTTTCTTGCTTTGATAAAATATGTAGTTGAAAAGTGATTTCAAGAAATGTGCGTGTTAAAAAGCGATTTAAAGAAATATGAAGAAAAAAATTGTTTATAGACAAATTTACCAAACATAAGGCCTCTGTTTGGTAAATAATTTATAAATTGTTGTTTATAAATATTGTTCATAAATAATGACGTGATAATATTTTTTTTATGGAAACATCATAATATTATAAATCAATCACTTAAGTTTGATACATCATACTCAACAAATTTAATATTATTCATAAATAGTAACATGATAACATTTTTTTATGAAAACAACATAATATTATAAATCAATCACTTTAGTTTGATACGTCATACACAACAAATTCAATAAGAGGAGGGGGGACTTCTTCGCAGCAAAAAAACTCATTCTTAGATAACATTGCAAAAGCCACAAATTCGTAGACAATTTGGTTAGCTTGTCGAGACGTCACTACAAGAATTCGGCTCAACAGAGTCGACAAAAGTCGTCTCTAAAGGATTTAAAGTCGTCTCTATTGATTATTAGAGACGGCTTTGTCATCTCAATGAGTCGTCTCTGTAGATCCGTGACTGAAGATAATTAGAGACGACTCTATCGTCTCTGTTTCCTTCGGGGGAATTGAGACGACATTGTCGTCTCTATTTGTGAAAATATTTAATTAATTTTTTATTTATTTATTTTGACCCGATTCAATCCCTTTTTAACCCGATCCAAATCTCGATCCGAACCGTCGACCAAGAAATTTTCTTTAATTTATATGATAATTGTGCATGACATTGATTCGAATTCAGGACCTAAGTGTTGGGTGGTGATGTCCCAACCACTACGGCAATTGAATTCTTGTGTTAAATTTTGTTTTAAATAATATATATTAGTTAACTTAATAATATTTTCTTAACAAATTAACTTTAATATTAATTATATAAATGTAAATAATTAAAAAGGTCAACAAAAAAATAGCGAAATTTTAAAAAATAAGAATAAAAAAATTTAAAAAACAGAATTGAGACGACTATATCGTCTCTATTAGTCTATCTATAGAGAAGATAAAAAATTCGTCTCTATTGGTCGACCAACAGAGACGACTTTGTAAGTTGTCTCTATTAGTTATCAACCAATAGAGATGATATTACAATGTCGTCTCTATTAATTGGCAACCAATAGAGACGATTCCATAATGTCGTCTCTATTGATCGATCAATAGAGACGACATTATGGAGTCGTCTCTATTGGTTGAAAACTAATAGAGACAACTTAAAAAGTCGTCTTTATTGGTCGACCAACAAGATCAATAGAGACGACTTTTCGCGTCATCTCTAATTTTCGTCTTTTTTGCTCATTTTTCTTGTAGTGCGTGCCAAATTAAGCAGTGCGTAATACCTTTCATAAGAGTCCTGTTAGCCCAAGAGTAAACTAACTAAGAGGGGGTGAATTGGTTTATAAAAAAAATTCGATAAATAATCTCAAACTTAAAAATCAATGGGTACAAGTATGAGCACTTAGTGTTGTAAGTAACTTAACTATCAATGTAGTGTGCTATAAATGTGTAAACTTAATTGATAAAGTAAGTATAGCACTTAGATATAGTGTTGCACAATATAAATTGATAGAATAGAGTAAATGCAATGTAAGTAAGCAAAAGGGATAAGAGAATGCAAACGCGATTTAAGGAGATTCAACCAACCAACGTGATCTACGTCCCCCGTTACCGAGCTCTCCGTCACGAGTAAGGTCAAATCCACTATATTGGTAACTTACAACAAGGAGTACCAAATCCTTAGGCGACTTACAACAAGGAGCACATATCCTTAACCAACAATCGAGTTTTCACAAGACTCTCGAAACCACAAGATATAATGAATTGAATTTACAATTGAAATAACTCTCTTGACAAATGATATACTCAAATTAAATACCGAGAGAGTTAGGCTAACACTTCAATAGATAACAATGAATTAAGCTCGAGTGTTAGAGAAAAACTTTGATGCAAATGATAATGAAAAGTTCAATGCAATCAAACAAAGTTTTTCAAATAATCTCTTGTTAAAATATTGAATCAAATTAAGTACCAAGAGATGCCACACTTGAATAATTAACAATGAGTTAAGCTCAAAGTGTTTAGGCAATGGAACTTTGATGAATCAAATGATAATTAAAAATGTAGTACAAATAATCAAAGTTCCTTAATTGAAATTTCTCTCTTGTAAAAGATTAAAACAAGTTTAGAACAAAGAGAGACTTACACTTTCAATTCCAATATAGTGTGAAGATGTTGAAGAAGTTTAAACAAAATAAAATCAAAAATCTTCACAAAACTTTCTTCCAAAAACTTTGATAAATTTGATAAAACAAAGTTTAGATTAATCAAAGTTTTATAATAATAATAGATGAATATAAACCAAGTAAGAACAATGAATTTTCACAAGAAAGTTTCTATAAAATCTTTTCTATGTTGTTTTTAAAAATGAATGTAAATGAGATGGCTATTTATAGATCAAGATATTCAAATTCGGCAACTTTCGGTTGACCATTTCTGGAGTTTCGGTCGACCGAAACATACATATAGCCGTTACACATTTTCAACCATTGAACTTTCGGTCGACCAATTTCGGTCGACCGAAAGTTGACTTTCGGTTGACCGAAAATGGACTTTTGAAAAACATGAAAATGTACGATTTTTAGGTTTCTAACTTGTTTTTCAAAGTGGTTTAACATAGTATAATCATGATTTAAAATCAAATAACATATGAAAAGTAATATTGACTTAGATAAAAATATTTTATGCAAGTGATGAATTTTCAAGTAAGTTTCTTGATGCATAAAAATCATTTTTGAGCTCGTTGAATTTCATCGCTGAAGATTGAGAGTGTTATACCTTTACATAGGTTAAATCAACTCTAATCTTGTATTCTTGAATTCTTGATCTTCATGTCATGTTTTTCAATTTCAATTTTGATCTTTGAATATCTTCAATTCTTTCATGATCTTCTTTACTTCTCATGTGCTTGATCACATAGTTTTGATTTATATCTTTGAGAGTCGAATTGAACATAGAGTGATTTGAATATTTATCATTACATGAAACACTTGAAGCACACTTGTTAATAACACAATATATTATTGTTTGTTATGATCAAAACAATAAGGTTAAATTAACCATAGGTCAACAATTTCCCCCTTTTTGATTATGACAAATAAGATGATTTGTAATGATAATATAAGCAATTGAAGTATATAATCAAAACATAGGGAAATAAGAATAATTGATAAGTTCAATTTTAGCATATATTCCCCCTATCTTATACAAACCAATGAGGCATAATCTAGCATATAATGTAATCATTTTTATGCATATAGATTATCCAAAGACAAGCTAAAACAAACCATCACCATATTTTCCCCCTTTTGGCATAAGTAAAAAGGTGGCATCTATCCCTTAAGCATGAGCATAGGTGTGATAAACATAATAATGGGGCACAAATAGAATATCTTGATTGTAATCATATTCCCCCTTAGTAAAACATTTGTAGCATGAAATGAGTTAAAGGGTATAACAATGCATATTGTCGAAGTATCAAAGTATTTTCAACTCATTGAATAGGTGGATCATGTATGGATGAGTTAAAAAGTTTAAAATTATCAAAACAATTTTGGTCAACAATCATATCACTCTTTTAATCAAAGCCAAAAATAAGTGATCAAAAGTAATGTAGTACAAGAGTTTTATGAAGAAAAGAAGATGATTTCAAGTCATTTAGGGATTGTGTATGAAAATTTTGAAATTAAAAGAAAATTCCTAAGTCCAGCCACTTTCGATCGACCGAAAGTATATTGGTCGACCGAAACTCTGCAGGAGTTAAAAAAAACAGGTAGCTGCAGTCACGTTCGGCTGACTAATGGTCGATCGAAACTCTGGTTTCGATCGTACAGTTGTTCGACCGAAATATCTTTCGGTTGAACACTTGTTTGACCGAAAAGACACTTTCGGTCGGTCGAAATAGTTTCGGTCGATCGAAATCTGCAAATATTGAAATTTACATGTGATTTCGGTTAAATCATGTATGTAACATAAAATTATGAATAAAATACATATTAGCACCATATTTCATATTCATACTCATACCTCTTTTCAATGTAAGAAATTTTTTATGAAGTGCAAGAGGTTTTAATCAAATATGTAGATTAATAGATCTTTAAATCATTGATCATTGAAAGTCCAAGAGGTATCAAAAAAATTTACCTCATCCTCAATAGTTATGAAGCACATGTTAGCCACTTCATCTTGACTCTCATCTTCATCTTGCTTATCATCACTTTCATCCCAAGTGGCTTGTAAAGCTTTCTTTTTTAAAAATATTTTCTTGCTTCGACACTCGGTACTTTTGTGACCGGGTTTGTCACAGTTATAGCGAACAATCTTTTCATCTTTTTCGTCTCTCTTTTGGATTCGATGATTGTTGCGTACGACTCTCCACTTCTTGATAGGGATAGCAAGATCATCAAGTTTCTCATCACTTATGTTTGAGTTTGATGAGCATTTACCATGTGATGATTTAAGAGCAATTTCGTACTTGACATCTTCTTTTCCTTTTCTTGTCCTCTCATTTGTTATGCTGTGGTTGAGGATTGCATGATCATCGAAATTGTTGACTTCTCAAAAAAACTATCCAATAAAATATTGCAATGTGATCTAACAAAATTTATAAACAAATTTTACCAAACATAATAATTATATTCACGCACTTGTCTTGTATTTTTGTTGTGAACTTATTGTAAATTCGAGTCACATGTTTTGTCCTAATCAACAAAGTCAGCCTCGAAATCCAATTTAGAATAGTAGAAACCAATTGGAGTGGCACTCTCTTGTTGGTTTTAGCCTTTTATTATGGTATAAAGGCCATTTGCATGATTATGAATAATATTATCCTGTGTTCGGTAATTTGGTTTATAATTCATTTATAATCGCTCTAATTTTTAATACAATATTTTAACCATACATTTTTTCTTTTTTAGAGGCTTGGTCTCTTCTAGTCTTATTTTCTATTTGTCGGAAGGCACCGCCATGGTGGTTGCGAAGGCAACAGGTTAGCAAAGTGTTTAGTAACTTTATTTATAAATTTTTTGTCCCATGTTTCTCAATCATTTTTTAGAGCGTATTTGGTCTCACATAATTTTTTCAACATTTTTCGTAAATTAATTTTTAAATACACATTTTTATGGAAACCACACATTTTACCAAAAAAAAATTCAAAATTTTCAAAAAACTACATACACCAAAGAGGCTCTTAATCATACATATTTTTCAAATTTACTTTTTAATTTTTTTCGAAATTACTTTTTAATCACACATTAAAAAAAAATAAATAAAAAAAAAACCTTCCTTATTTGTAAACAAAAATCAACCATCAAATAGAATGTAGGTAATTGAAGAAAAAGACGACTTTTGTTCTATGATATAAGAACTAACTAATATCTTCTCAGTTTGAGGAGTATAGATTTTACTAATAATTTTACTGATAATCTTCTCAATTTGAGGAGTATGGATTTTACTTCGACCATACAATTTCATTGACTTCCGATTTAGTGCATGCTAAAATCTTAAAAGCACGACAAAAAATTAATTATCATGGTATATAATGTGTCGTAAAAATTATAAAATGCACATAAAATTGTTGCACCCACAAATTGGGGATATAAGGCATTGGTTTTAAGATTCAAATTTTAGGAGTTAATAAATCATTTTTAAGTTTTTATATAGATCATTAAATAAATAAAGTAATACAAACTTTGAAAATTTATAAGGATTTCATAGATATTTTTCAAGTTTTCAGCATAAATATAATCCTCAAAATGATAAATACTCCAAATAAATATATTTATTTTTTCTTTTGGAAAAATGAGTGATATTTTCAATTTGGGAAATGAGATGTGATATATTTATTTTTTAGTACTTTGTGGGATTAAATTCTTCATTCAAAATAATTTGTCACATTGAGTTGTTTGTACTTCGGCTTGGGCGATTATGGTTTTGCTTTGCATATATTTAGTATGTGATCGGGAAACTATTTTCGAGTCAAACATTAATTTGAAGATAGATCGACAATTTGTCGTTTTATGGCCTGACTAGCCATCCGATGTTTCACTTTTTTTTTTTTTTTATAAATAATAATAAATTTGAAATTCCACAAGTTACTTATTTTACTAAGCATAATCTTTGATTTTTCTAACGAAGTTTGCATAACATTTGAGAACAGAAGGCATGTTTTGTATTTAATGCTTGTGTGGAAGTGATTTTTTCACATTCATTTCCAATCAAACATTTAAAAAAAAAAAAGACGCTTTCATTTCACCATAATACTTCCAACCTTTTTTTCCCCAAATAATTACTTTCCACACGAGCATATAGTACAAGATATTTCTGTTAAGTGGAAAAAATATTTTGATAAAACATTTTTAAAATTTTGCAAGCACACTTGATGCATTAAATAAAGGTAAGAAATATATAACTAATCTTACAAGTTATTAAATACTCCATTAAAATAGACCTTTTTTTAATACTTTTTTCACACAATAGAAAATGTAATTAAAGTATTGGAAATATAATTTTTTTTACATTTTACCGAATATATACCTACATTAAACAATTGTATAAATATAATTAATTTATATTTATTAATAACAATGTACATTAAACAAGAACATATTAGAAAACTTAAAAATATATATTTTTTTAATAAAGAAAAAGTGATACATAACTTGGGATAGACAATTAAGGAATACTAGTGTATGATTAAATTACGAATAAATAAGGACATACAAGAAAATTTTAAAAAATCTATACTTTCAATAAAGAAAGTAACATATAACTTGTGACAGACAAATAAAAAAATATAAGTCTATCAATACACGACTAAATTACGAATAATGCTATTTATACAACTTAGAGTTTGTTTGAAAATGATTATTTTGGAGAAATTTTGAATTTTTTGAGAAAATATATGATCGAAAGAATGAAAATGGTGAATCTCGTAGATATGTACTATTAAAAATGAATTGTTGGAAAAAAAAAATCCACTACCAAACAAGCTATTATGTTATAGCACTAAAGATGTTGTTGGCTCAGTTATTTGTTCGAAGGCTGGTTTTGTTTAAAAATCAATTTTTTTCATTGTATTTTAGGTAAATGGATGGTTAAAAAATGGAGAGAGAAAATGTATATAGTTAGAAATTGATTTAGAAAATTGTATAGTTTATAAACCAAATTTTTAAAAGATCTGAACACAGGCTTAATTGCTTAAATATACACCCATTTAGGGCCCGTTTAATATATTTATATTTTAAGGAAAATGAAAATTGATTTCCATGAAAAATCAAAGTGATCCACCTGATTGTGTTTTTATTTGATAAAATAAAACTCATTTTCATCTTGTTTCGATCTTCGTGATTTGTCTTGGAAATAAAGAAAATATTTTCTTTGGGTTTATTCGTCAAATTTATTTTTTGTGGAAACTAATTTCTTAATTTCTCTAGAATTTATTTTATTTTCACATTTTTTCCATGTTTGCAATCAAACGGACCCTTAATTTGAACATATCATATCATTGTGCCTCGAGTTTATTAGCATCGTTTACTAAAAATCAATAAATAATCGGATATCTGTTAATTTTAATATTTATATTACATTAAATTTTTTTTATTAAAAATGTGTTTTTATATAGTGATTTTTTGATAGTATGTGGTTAAAAAGTATGAAACAATCTTGAATTTACGTGCAAAATATTTTATTATGAGAATGTGCGATTGAAAATACGTTTGAAAAAAAATTGTTTTAAAAATACTTAGCCTATGTTAAGCGGCTTGTAGTCCTAGTTATAAATGAATTTTTTTGTATTTTTTAGGTAAAATTTATAGTTAAAAAATAATTTCAAAAATGTGTATAATTAAAAAATGGTATTAAAAACTGTGATGTGTTATAAATAAATATATTTATAACAAAGCCACGGAACATGGCTTTAAACAAAATATTCATTGTTTAAACTAGATTAAAAAGTTATCCAATGAGAAAAATAGAAACTATTTACAAATTATAGATAAATTGAAGCCTTGAAAAGTATTCATTTGAATAATTTTTTGAAAGTGCTTCTATCTATTTAGATTTATTTATTTAAAAGAAAGCTAATCTTATGTAACTTTTTCAATAAGCTCTTCTACAAGACGTAGAGAAAAATAATCTTTTCATAATTCCTATATATGGTAAGAGAAAATTGAAGATTACACCCTTACTATTTCTTAGAACAAATAACGAAGAGATAAATTCAATCATGTGACGTGCAAATATCTCGCTTGCTTCAACAAACACAAAACGTGTTAATAAGTTCAAGTTCTAGATTAAGGGTCCATTTGACATGAATTCTGAAAATCAAAAGTTATTTGTGACATTAAAAAATTATTTGTAGAAATATTTAAATAATTTATTAAAAGTACTTTATTCAATCAGAAGAATTTTTAGACGATTCTAAGAAAGTTCTTAGGCTCCGTTTGATTGGCTAGATTTTCCACGTGATTTTCTAACTTTGCGCTGTTTGGTTGCCTAAATTTTTCATGAAATTCATTTTTCCACTTATCTCGAAATTCGGTATTTTTCTTATTTTGGATGAATTCGTTTTCCAAGGGGGAGGAGGTTTTATTTTCCATGGAAAATCTTATACCATTTTTGTTACGTTTGATCATTTTTGTTGTTGTTAATTGATTTATTTTTTTCCCAAAAATTAATATTATTATTACCAAGTACAAACTTGTTAAAAAATGAAAAAAATAATAATATTATAATAACTAAATTTTACTTTATTTTTCATAGAAAATAATGTCAATCAAATAACAAAAGTTGGAAAATTCTTCACTTTTTCTACCTAGAAAATTAAACCAATCAAACACATTAAACTTTCAATTCCCTAGAATTCATTTTCTTTCCACCCAAATTCCACTCTCCCTATCAAACGCAGCATTAGCTTCTCTTCTACAAAAGAAGCAAAACTAGAAATCCTAAGAACGATTTCTTGGATCACGTTTGATTAAACCTAAAAATGTTTATTACTTAGTTTCAACCCATTTTTTTGTTCAAAATAAACAATTATATAGTTTAGTACTTTAGTTCCTCTTTAATGTTAGGTGGGAGAATGCTTTAAAAAATGATTAAAAATGTGAGAAGTGATGAATTCTGTACGAAAATGTTTAATTGAATATGAATTTAAGGAAAAAGTTAAAAAAAATAGTTAGGTAACAAACAATTGTTGGAGATTACAGAAGAGGGAAGAAGCCATGAAAAACAAACTTCTTTTTTTTTTCCTCTATATATATTTTGCTTTCACAAAACAAAGGAAATTACATCTCTCTGTCTCTCTTCCTTTCCTTCCGCCTTATCTCTCTGAAGATTTCCGTATCTTCATCTGCAAATCATTCACAATCTATCTCCATTTATATGTGTATGTATATCATTTCATGAGCCAGGACATTTGTCTTCTTTCTTTGAATTTTCTGGAATTCAATTTCTCTTCAAGGGTTAATTAATTCTTTTTACCTGGGCTATGATTTTCAATTCTCGAGCTAAAAGAACCCCCCCCCCCCCCATTCCCCTGAAAATAGCCAATGTTTTTTGAAGCTTTAAGGGTATTGGGCAACTGGGTAGGTGTGAATTCCTGTGGTTGGCCAATAAAATCTCTATTTTTTGGTCCAGAAATCATATATAGCTGAGTGTTTAGACAACAGGGTCTCGAAATCCAATATATAATAATTTTTGTACAAAGATGATATTTATGGGTTTTGTCAACTGGGTCTCCATGAATTTCAGCTGAATTTAAGAAAAAAGAAAAGGAAAAAGGTCAAAAAGAAAAAAAGAATCATGTCACCGGTTCCAATAGAGACTACAATGGCCGAAACAATGACGTCATGTTCTGAAGGTTTAAGTCGTTTTGGAGGCCTGAGAGGGGTGCAGTGGCGCATAGATTTAGGGGTTTTACCATCTCCTTCTTCATCTATCGACGATCTTCGCCGAGAGACGGCCAATTCTCGAAGAAGGTAAATATCTTAACTCTTTGATTATTTTCTTATTGTTGTTCAGGATTCATTTTATTTCTAATTTAGTGACTCAATTTGGGATGATGTTCTTGGACAGAGGTTTGAGAAGTTTCTATGTTAATTTTATTGGCATATGCTTCTTTTCATTAATTTGTGCACTTTCGTGAAATGTTGTGATTGAGTTAATAATCCGATGATTTTTGGAGTTATTCTTGTTTCTTAGTCATCCAAATCGAGGTTTATCAATTTTTTTTTTTTTTTTAGTGATTTGCATTTGGGATTTTTTTAGCATTAAAGCTGGCAATCTTATATTTGTTTCTCGATTAGTAAATTGTTCTCCAAAAGTTTTGTTTTGGTTACAACAAACCTCTTTTTACTTAGTTTCCTGAGTTATACGTGTTTAAATCGGCAAAGCTCCTAGTTTTGTAGTATCTTTCACAATTTGGATGTTGCTACTGAAGATACATTGCATGATGTGATTTAACCAAAAGTAACAGAAACTACTCAAAGCTATTTCTGCAGAATCGTCTCCTTCTAATATTTCAAGCCTCAGAAAAGACGATACTGTCCGAGGAGCATTGTGCAAGTGGTTATTAGATATTCATTCTTATTCCAGTTTTAGGTGAAGAGTTTCTTTTTGATAATTTAATTCATGATTTTTGTAGGTATGCTGCTCTGAGGCGGCAGCTTCTATTCGATCCGCATGTTCCCAAGGATGGAAGTAATTCTCCTGATCTCGTCATGGACAATCCACTGTCACAAAATCCAGGTAGATTTTCTGTATTATGCATATGTTTCTCACCACAACTTCTTTGTCCCATCTAGCTCGGTAAATTTTCTTAAGTGTCCGCGTTTCTAAAACATCCCCCCCCCCCCCCCCCCCCCCCTCTCTCTCTCTCTCTCTCTCTCTCTTTAAGTTTTCTTGATTTAGATTCCTTTTCCCAGCCATGTAAGTAGCTTACTTGAGTTACCATACTTGTCCAGAACCTGCATTAGTGATTATTAAGTTCTGCACTCACACGGATTTGTATTTTCTAAGTAATCCATGCTGTCGCTATTTGTCATGCAGATAGCATGTGGGGTCGTTTCTTCAAGAATGCTGAACTGGAGAGAATGGTTGATCAAGATTTGACACGTTTATATCCTGAATCGGGTAGCTATTTCCAGACACCTGGATGCCAAGGCATTTTAAGGCGAGTTTTACTACTTTGGTGCCTTAGACATCCAGAGTATGGCTACAGACAAGGTAGGTTTTCTTTGTAGTTTGTATTCTAGTTTTACTGCTTTATCGTTATTCATCAGTCATAGTGGAATTTCAAAAGTGGCTGGCTCTAGTGTGGATTAGTAAGCGGAGATGTTTAGGCTGAAAGTTTGAAATTATACTTAAATAGATTATTTGGTTATCCGGATTTGAAGAAGACTTCAATCAAAGTTGAGCTTCGTGATTAATCAGTTCTGTGATACTAACAGATGTGATATATATCTGCCTTCAAAAGATATATCTCATTAATTGCATAGACAGGATGTTGAAAGGATATCTAAGTCGGACTTTTTCTATCCAGTTATTATCACAGTAAAACTGATTGTTACTCCTGGAATCATCTCTTCATTCAATCTCTCCATGCTTTTGTTTGTAGGGATGCATGAGCTCTTGGCCCCACTATTGTATGTTCTACACGTCGATGTTGAGCATCTTTCAGAAGTGAGAAAAATTTATGAAGACCACTTCATTGATAAGTTTGATGGCTTCTCGTTTCATGAAAATGACTTGACATATAAGTTTGAGTTTAAGAAATTCTCAGATTCAGATGGGAATGGATTGGGAAAAGGTTCTATGAAATCTAGCAGTCTCAGTGAACGTGATCCCAAGATACAAACAATTGTTTTACTTTGTGATGCCTATGGGGCAGAAGGTGAACTTGGTATTGTTTTATCAAAGATATTTATGGAACATGATGCGTATTCTATTTTCGATGCTTTGATGAGTGGGGCAGGTGGGGCTGTTGCCATGGCAGAATTTTTCTCTCCATCTCCATTTGGCAATTTACACAGTGGGTTCCCCCCTGTAATTGAAGCTTCTGCCGCACTCTATCACTTGCTTTCCATTGTTGATACATCTCTTCATGGCCACCTTGTTGAACTAGGAGTTGAACCACAGTATTTTGCACTTCGTTGGCTACGG
This sequence comes from Ligustrum vulgare, assembly GCA_963555705.1. Taxonomy (NCBI): domain Eukaryota; kingdom Viridiplantae; phylum Streptophyta; class Magnoliopsida; order Lamiales; family Oleaceae; genus Ligustrum; species Ligustrum vulgare. The sequence goes on from OY743176.1 coordinate 24,170,651, forward strand.
GTCCTATTTGGGCGTGAATTTTCACTTGAAGACCTTTTAGTTATTTGGGACAAAATCTTTTCGTATGATAATACCAAATTCAACAAACCTGCCAATAATGTTTCCGAGTCCAAATTTGCAGTCCTCAGTTCTCCTAGAGGAGCATTCATTTCTGCTTTTGCAGTTTCAATTATACTTTATTTGAGATCGTCAGTGCTTGCCACTGAGAATGCTACTGCCTGTCTTCAAAGACTGTTGAATTTTCCTGAAGATATAGACCTTGTTAAGCTGCTAGCGAAGGCAAAGTCCTTGCAGGCTCTGGCAATAGATGCGAACAACTCAACTTCCCCAATGATTTATCCCGGATTTTATTACAGAAGTCAGTCAGCTAGTAGTAGGGGTCATAGCCTTTCGTTAGATTTAACTTCTCCAAGAACTCCCACGAATGTGGTCCCTGATAGCTACTGGGAAGAGAAGTGGAGAGATTTGCACAAGGAAGAAGAGCGCAAGGAAGGTGGTGTCAAAAAACAAGTTCCATGCAGCAGAAAAAGTTGGTCAGAGAGAGTAAGATTGCGACTGTCTAGAACAGAATCAGACCCGGCTTCATCAAAGGTTGGTCAAATACAAAGAGATGAGAAGTCATCTGTTAGGAGGAGTTTGTTGAAAGATCTGTCCAGTCAGCTCAGATCAGATGAAAATGCAGAACAGATGGGGTTAGGCCATGAGGATCCAGTTGAGGTCAATGGACAAGAAATTACTGATAAGAATTTTGGTAGCACGTCCGAGCCAAGCTATTTGAGTGGAAATGCAGAGAGTGAAGAGAATTCTTCCAATTTCTCAGATTCACCTAGTCCTATTCATGGGGCAAATGGTCATCAGAACGATTCAGGAAAAAGTAGCGTAGCGTCAAACTTATCCATTGATGAAAATGATCTCGGTCCATATGGGACTACCCCAGAATGCTCCCCTCTTCCCATCTCAGATTCACCTGATGATCTGTCTATAAAATGTGAACAGAATGACAATTCTGTAAGTAAATCAACCATGGGCATGAAGGAGCGAAAATTTCTATCAGGGAAATTTCAATGGTTATGGAAGTTTGGACGGAATGCAAGCGAGGGAACATCTGAAAAGATAGGTGCTTCTGGAGATGCAAAAACTTGCCGTGGAGGAAGTGTGCAGAAAACTGTAGTTAGCTCTTCCACGGCCGATGGATGTGATAGCTCTTCGGGAATCAGCGAAGCAGAGACGGTTGAGCAAAACTTGATGGGCAGCTTCAGCAATCTCGGGCAGTCCATGCTTGAGAACATCCAGGTACCAGTTAGTCAATTATGAATATGGCTTTAACTGCATGCTTGAGAACATCCAGGTACCAGTCAGTCAATTATGGATATAGCTTTAACTGTCAGTAGAATGTTCTTAACTAGCCTCATAATGATTGCTGTATTGGGAACTACGAAGCAATCACTTTTCTTTTAACCAAAGCTCCTATTTTCCTTGATAAACTTGATTCGGTTTCAAGTGTAATTGAAGTAAGTACACAAGCTTAATACAAGAAGTCCTTCCCTTCACCAAGAAGCTGCTTCATAAAAACGAAAATATAATGGGAAATGCTTTTTTCAGATTGATTGTTCCCAGAGCAGAAGTGCGTGCATTATGCATATGTGATATTTTGTTTGAATGTGCAGGTTATCGAGTCTGTTTTCCAGCAGGATCGAGGTCATGCGGGACCCTTGGAGAACAGCTCGAAAAATGGTTTTGTCGGGCAAGGACAAATTACAGCCATGGCAGCACTTAAACAACTTAGAAAAATCAGCAATCTTTTATCTGAGATGTGATGAAGAAGTATTTAAAAACTGTATATACATTTTGTAGTTATTTCTATCTCCAGTGGCAGAATCGTCCTCCATCGGATTTGGTATAATTGTTTCCCCTTATTTGTTCCAATTCCATTTTTTTTATTTTTAAAAAAACATGTAGACGGACTTGTAGTCTGTAGATAGAATCATTATTAGCTATAAATATTCTTATTTATAATAAAAGTCATGCAAATGTTGGTAATTTCGATGGCAAAAATTGTTCCTCAGCTGCAATGTCTTTTGGCACTTTCACCCTGCACCAACATTTCTAATTTACTACTTTCATTAATCAATATGATTTATTGCTTTCTACAATCAATGATCAATCAAGTTTTAATGCATTTAAGTTTTTTCTTGTAAAGTTTTTTTCAATTTGTAATCAAATCTTATTTCATCCCGAAATAAGCGAGAAAATGCAAAAGGTAGTCTAGTGGACAGTCTAATGGCGCACGATACCTTTTTTTTGTGCTAAGAAGAAAGGTGTCCCGTGAAAGTTCTTGTAAGCGACAAAGTGACATCTCTGCTAAAGTAAACATCTACAAAGTAGGTTTTTCGCAATAAAATCGGGTTTCAATTTTTGTCGAGTTCAACATTCTCGTTGAACCGATGCAGAACATGAGTACAAGGGGAGAACTTAAGCTCAATATAATAAGGATCCGTTCCAACATACATGACTATTGTAATTTGTAAATACAACTTTTATGAAACCTTTTTTAAAGAGAGTTACTACATAAAATCTATGGTTGTTTTGTTGTCAATAAATAAAGTGCGATGAGCCGATGAACATTAAATTCACAGTTTAATAGCATATATTTATAAATAAAAGTGCTTTTGATTTATTAATTGTACATATTGCATATTTATTTGATTAGATACAAACTCTTATGGCACAAATTTCGGTAAAAATCATATTATTAAAATTTATTTGTTAAGACGTGAATATTTTAAAATATCATAAAAATATGAATTACTAGCTTCTTTTAAATCAGTCATTTTTTTTTCACAACCAAACAACTACATTTTATACTGAAGTGCTTTTTGACACCCAATAAGCCTCCCAAACGCGCCCCTGTAACTCTACCATTATGCAAAATCTATTTTTTCAAGTATACATTCTCACAATAAAATATTTTACACGTAAACCAAAATAAATTCTTCTTCTTTAACCACAACACATCGTCCCAAAAATTACTATTTAAAAGTCCCCAAAAAAAAAGGGACATCAAAGAGGGATAAATATAAGGGAAAATTACATGGACTCTAGTTTTAAAGATTTTTTTGTAAGAGCATCTCTAATAAACTTTTTATATTTAAAGAGTATATTCTACATAATAGAGAGCATTTTTAAATTTAAAGAGTAAACCTTTTTACAAGCTCTAACAAACTTTTTATTTTTGGCTCTTTATTTTACTTTTTCATAAAAATATTTATTGCATTTCTTTATTTTTAGTTAATATTCATTTTTTTTCAAAAGTAAATGACCAATTATATCAAATATGTAATAAAGAAAGCTAATGTAGGAACGTTAAAAATTGAAATATTTTGAATGCATTTAATAATAGAGAGTAAGTTTGGCCAAACCTACTATCTAAATTAAAATGTTAAAATATAGAGTTTATTAGAGTTAAATTTTAAGGGTTAACTCTTCAAAATAAAGAGCATTTTAAGTTTAGAGAGCCTATTGGAGATGATCATAAGATGATGATGATTTTTACATTTGTAAAAATTAATATTTACTAATTAAATATATTCTATTACTAAAAATTAAACTATCCTACCTAAACTCATTTCACACCCCAACTCAAAAGCTAAATAATTTTTATCTCATTTCAAACCAAAAACTTACCCCCCCCCCCCCTTCTCCCCATTCTCTCTCTACCCTCCGACGACATAGCGACAACGACAGCATGTACCGCCCACTGCTGCTGCCCGGCGCAGCACTGCAGTTGTTCTTGGGGATCAAATACAGCCATGAACAGTTGTCGTTCCCTCATTCCATCATATTCTTGCATAGACTCAAGGTTTCAGCATCTTCTGTTGATAAAAAATATGGATACAGATTTTGGTTGTGAAGGTGATTTTTGGTGGTGGCTGTTGTGGAGTCGGTGGTTAAGGAAGTGGCGAGGCGGTGGTTGTTCCCGGTGGCGTTGTGTGGTGGGAGGTGGAGAAAGGGATTAAGTTGGGAAGGGGATGGGATGGGATGGGATGGGATGAGAGTGTAACCAATTATTAGGTAATCGTAATAAAAATATCGACTAATTGTGATCAAAAGAATAGTTACAAAATTTTATTGATCACATGTGTGAGTAATTATTAGGTAATTATGACCAAAATATTGATTAATTGTAATTAAGAAAACGATAAGTTGTGACCAATAAATAATATGCGATTAAAAATATTTAATTTCGACTATATATATAATTGTCACCAAAATATGTGTCGATTGTAATTTTGTGCGTCTTGTTATTGAAAAAATATTGAAAAGTATGAAAGTTGTGGATCATACAAAAATATGTAATTGAAAATGAGTTTTATAGGAAAGTTGTGCAAAAATTATTGGACCAAATAGGGCTAAATGATTTACCTTTCTACCTCATCAAAGTACAATGTATTGTATCAACCACTGTAGGCGCCGACAATGCGCGCCAATGCATGACGCATTTATGAAACACGTCGCATAAGGCATATGCACATAATAATGCGTTTGACTAATAGTAAACCGGTCAAAACGGTTATTAAAAACCGAAAGAACTGATATATACGGTTATTAAAAATCGAAAGAACTTATATATATATATAGTTGAGGGGTTGCTTTGTAAATTAAAGCCTCTCGTTTACAACCATTTGCAATGCATAACTGATATGATCCGGACCAGGCATCGAAGGGTGAAGTCGAGCCATCGGCAATATGACAATTATCTACGTGCAAAACGGAGCAAGTTCCATGTTGGGGTCGAGTCGAGAAGAGGGACAGATCAAGCCGATTCGAGAAAACGAAGTTATTTGGGCAGAAAAGTCATTACGGCCGTAATGGAGGACCTTCACGGTCGTAACCCATATATTCACGGCCGTAAATCATGTTATCACGGCCGTAATCAATTATCGAAGAAAGGGGATGAATTTCAGTAGAACGAGGCTTACAGCCGTAAGCCTGGAAGTTACGGCCGTAACATTCAAGCAGGGGCATTTCGCGGCCGTAAGAAATTCGTCACGACCGTAACTAATAATACAGTTTTGGATCAGAGAGGCCTTTACGGCCGTAAAAGAATTATTCACGGCCGTAAATGGGGAGCGGGCCAGATTTTTCGGATTTTTCAATTATTTTATTTCCTTTTGGTTTTTAGGTTATTTTCCTATTTTAGAATTTTAGTCTAATTAGAATTCTATTTTGAGTAAATTAGATGCTAGGTTATTTTGCTTATTTATATTCCTTTCCATTCATTGTAAAAGTTAAGTTTAAGTTTATGAATAAAGTTGAGAAAGTTTTCTCCAATTGAAAGGTTGAGGAGTTCCTTTGATGTTCTTCGAGAACAAATCTAACTTATCAAATATTGTGAAAATATTTGTGGCATTGAACTTATCAAATATTCGCGAGAATATTTGTGGCATTTCCAATTAGAATCTTATCAAGGAAATTGACAAATCCTTGTGGTGTTTCGAAAACCTTGGATCTCGATTTCGCATCGCCAATCTTCGCGTCGTAAATCTTGGGTCAAGGTCCTATCGTCAATTTTATCTTTCCAGTATTTTAATTCTTGTGTTCTTGTTTATTTTCGTATTTAAATCTGATCTGGATCTTTCCTAGGTTTTAATTTCGTTATTCCGCGTTGTTCGACGAGATTCTCCGACTGGGATCGCATCATCTGGTATCAGAGCTTTGATCTATTTCAGATTCTTGCGTTTTTTTGAATTTTCCTGATTTTTTTTGTGTTCTTCGCGTTCTTCGTGTCAGCCATAAATTTTTTTTTCAGTTTGATCCATAAGAGTTAGTCCCAAAAATTCAAAAGTGTTTTTCTTGTTCGTTTTTCGTCCAAATCCAGTTCCGTTTTTTCTGCCATACTTGTAGTCCAATTCTTTGGCAGATTATAAAAAAAAAATCCGAAAATCCCAAATATTCCCCAAATATTCCGAATTTTCTTAATTTCCAAATTTCCTTATTCGTGTCTTAAAAATGTCTGATAGAGAGGTTTCCACATCTTCATCTTCTATTGGAGACAGAAAACAGCTCAGGGGTGTGAATAAAAAGGATGAACAGGGTAATAATGATATTGCAGCAATGAGGGCACAATTTGAGAGGTTTATGGCTCAGATGGAGAATCGAGGTGCAGAACGTGAACAAAGACATCGGGATCAATCTCATGATGGTTCTCGGGTTAGGAGAGGTAATAGGCGTGAATGTCATGCTAGGTACGGAGATGGGATGGATGAAGGGCCATTAAAGCGAAAGGAGACATCAAAACGGGAGAATAGTGATCATGTTCACAAAAGGAGGAAGGAACTGATAACCAAAGGTAAAAATAATTCTGATTCCAAACCTCTTAAGGATAAAAATGTTAAGTGCTTTAAATGTTTGGAACGGGGTCACATTGCACTTGATTGTCCATGTAAAAAGGTTAGGTGTGATAGTGAAGGGGCGAAAAGTGTTGTGGTGGATAAGTCAATTATTGATAAGCATGCTCTTAGCATTAGGCGTAAGGTGAATGTTTTGGATAATGTGGAAGGGCAGAAGGATAATATTTTTCGTACTAGATGTTTAGTGGATGAAAAAGTTTGTAACTTGGTGATTGACGGTGGAAGTTGTACTAATGTAGTTAGTACAATGTTAGTGGAAAATTAGGCTTACCTTTAATAAAACATCCAACACCTTATAAATTACAATGGTTGACTGAGTCGGGGGAAGTTAAGGTGAAGAGACAGGCCTTGGTGACATTTTCTTTTTGTGGGTATTCAGATGAGGTAATTTGTGACGTGGGGTGAAGAGACAGGCCTTGGTGACATTTTCTTTTTGTGGGTATTCAGATGAGGTAATTTGTGACGTGGTGCCAATGCAAATTAGTCACATACTGTTGGGGAGACCTTGGCAACATGAAATGACTGTACTACATGATGGGTATACGAATAGATACAGCCTGGTAAAAGGGGGAAAAAAGTTTACTCTAATGCTACTATCTCCAACTGAAGCCCTGAAAGATCAACTGAAGGTGAAAAGTGAGTTTGAGGGGAAAAATAAGAGAGTTGGGGCCACGACCTCAGAAAAAGGAGAGGGTGTGAAAATTAAAGAAAAGAGAGTTGAGGCCACGACCTCAGAAAAAGGAGATGGAGTGAAAAATAAAGAAAAGAGGGTTGATGTTCAAACCTCAGAAAAAGGAGAGACTGAGTGCAAAAAGCAAAAGAAAAGAAAATCTACCACAAAAATGAGTCTATTTGCACTTACTCTCGCTAACACTCCCCTCCCCAGTTCTATAAAATATGTTTTGCAGGGACATAAATCAAACCATGAATTTAAGGCCGGGAAGATATCCGTTGGCAAAAATGAGCAACCTAAAAGTCTAAAGGATCGCACAAAGCTTAAACATAATCATCGAGCCCAGAAAAACAGGAGGAGTTTGAAAAGTCGACCAAAATTGGATTCCCGGTCGAGTCCTTTTCAAGAGAGGGAGTATGATATGATCCAGATCAGGCATCGAAGGGCGAAGTCGAGCCATCGACAATATGACAATGATCTACGTGCAAAATGGAGCAAGTTCCATGTTGTGGTCGAGTCGAGAAGAGGGACGGATCAAGCCGACCCGAGAAAACGAAGTTATTTGGGTAGAAAAGTCATTACGGCCGTAATGGAGGACCTTCACGGCCGTAACCCATATATTCACGGCCGTAAATTATGTTATCACGGCCGTAATCAATTATCGAAGAAAGAGGATGAATTTCAGCAGAACGAGGCTTACGGCCGTAACATTCAAGTAGGGGCATTTCGCGACCGTAAGAAATTCGTCACGGCCGTAACTAATAACACAGTTTTGGATCAGAGAGGCCTTTACGGCCGTAAAAGAATTATTCACGGCCGTAAATGGGGAGCGGGCCAGATTTTCCAGATTTTCCAATTATTTTATTTCCTTTTGGTTTTTAGGTTATTTTTCTATTTTAGAATTTTAGTCTAATTAGGATTTTATTTTGAATAAATTAGATGCTAGGTTATTTTGCTTATTTATATTCATTTACATTCATTGTAAAAGTTAAGTTTAAGTTTATGAATAAAGTTGAGAAAGTTGTCTCCAATTGAAAGGTTGATAAGTCCCTTTGGTGTTCTTCGAGAACAAATCTAACTTATCAAATATTGTGAAAATATTTGTGGCGTTGAACTTATCAAATATTCGCGAGAATATTTGTGGCATTTCCAATTAGAATCTTATCAAGGAAATTGACAAGTCCTTGTAGTGTTTCGAAAACCTTGGATCTCGATTTCGCATCGTCAATCTTCGCGTCTTAAATCTTGGATCAAGGTCCTATCGTCAATTTTATCTTTCAAGTATTTTAATTCTCGTGTTCTTGTTTATTTTCGTGTTTAAATCTTGTCTAAATCTTTCCTAGGTTTTAATTTCGTTATTCCGCGTTGTTCGACGAGATTCCCCGACTGGGATCGCATCAATAACCCCCCAACAGCATTTTATAAGAGGCGTTGGTATCCCATGCCACATAACCTTTCGATGTGGGATGAGAATCAACCTGTGTTTTTCTTTTTCCTTTCTCTTTCTTCTTCGTTTTTCCAACGCCTTCCCTCTTCCAGCTGGAGTCCATAACCCTCTCTCTTGGCACTCAAATTCACTATCCTCTACATATTGATTTTTCAGAGTTAATGGATGAGCTCGAATGCCTCATTTTCTTCCATACCCCAAGTCAACATTTTGCCCCTCTCAGAATTGTGAAAGCACATGTTTCCAGATTGTAGAAGTAGAGGTGGGTATTAACCAACCGAACCCGCCGAAACAGACCCGATCGGTTTGGGTCGATTTTTCATGAAAATCGAGTTTGGTTCGATTTTTATAAAAAAAAATTAGTCGGGTTGGGTGAAAAACCAGACCCGACCCAACTGAATAAAAAATAATTTTCTTTTTTTGAAACTTAACTTATTTAAATATTAATTGAACATATTTTAATTTTATTAACAAGTATTCAATTTATTGTATTTGGTGTTATTGTACGGTACATAATTGATTTGAGTTAATAATTGATTCATGAGTTTTTTTTTTCTTTTTCAAGATTTTTTTACCAATAGGGCCAAAGCCAACCCGACCCAAACTTGGTTGGGTTGGGTTGGGTTTAAACTCATAGTTGGGTTAAGTTGATTTTTAAATAATCCGATCATAGTGGGTTGAGTTCGAGTTGGGCAAAAAACTAACTCAACCCAACACACGCCCACCTCTATCTCTACGTAGAAGACACCAAATTATGTCATGACTATCAGGAAATTAATTTTTTTTTTCCTGCATTCCTGGAATATTTCAAAATTTGAGTTTTGCTAAGGAAGTTATCCCCTTCCTAAAATCTACAAGTATGTTTTTTGGAGACCTAGTGCTAGGGGTGGACAAAATAATCGAACTAGACCAGACCAAACCAAACCAAGCGGTTTGGTTCGGTTCTGCATAAAAAAAATAATGGTTTGGTTCTTAGAATCAAGAACCAGAACCAAGAACCAAACTATATATATATATATATATATATATATATATATATATATATTTTACAAATTAATTGATACTCATCTCACTAAAAAATTAAAATCTAAATTTATAAATGTGAAATGTACAAAAATGTTATTTAACATACATTTTATCTCATTTCATATTAGACAAAGATTTTAAATTATAACTCTAAATTCTAATGCTAATTCGTTTTTCTTCTTTTCAATTATAAATACGCATTCACACTACTTTACTTGCACTTCTATAACACAACAATCGTTGTACTCCTTAGTTACCATCGACGACAATGATGTTTATTTTTTAAAATTTATGTATATATAAACCTCGACCCAATTCATCAATTCTCAAGAGTTAACTCAAATTCAAATTGCAAATTCTATCCCTAACTCACACGGCACCACGATAGAATGTGACTCAGAACTTCATCGTAATCTGTAACTATAAGTCTAAATTACCTTTATGTTCGATTCTCTAAATTTCAACAGGTCGACCTTTAGGTTAGTTTCTTCTTCTTTGACTTAGAATAATATGTTACTTTTTCTAAATCTTTATTTTGTTAACGAAAAATTTCATTTTCTATTTAGTAATGATGTAGATGGATTCTAATAAAGAAGCGGATATAAACAGGTTTTAATTTACATTTATTATTTAAAAATTCAAGTAATGGTCTCAGAACCAAATCAGACCAAACCAGAACCGAGCGGTTTGGTTCCATATCTTTGAAAAACCAATTAATTCCATTAGTAAAAAATCATTGGTTTACGGTTTGGTTTGGTTTGGTTCTTCTACCCCTACCTAGTGCACAGTCCTCTGTTTGTAGCTTTACTTTCAAATTCAACAGCTTGCAATGTAATTATAAATAATTTATAATGTGGGGGAGCCAACTGGGAATAAAACGAGAGAGGAATTAATTGGAGTCGGCGGATTGAGGTGGATTGGAGAGTAGATTAGTGATACAAATTAGGGGAGTGGTCGGTTATGGAGCTAAAAAAGAGAAAGCAGAATATATTACATATAAAAGGAAGTGGACAGTGGAGACATTAGGGAGAGAGTTCAGCAGTTTTAAACAGGAAATAGACTCCTCTTGGTGTCGGCTGGAGCAACAAAAATGCACGGCTGGAAAGAAGATGAGGCGGAACTGGAGTTTATCTTGTGCGGGGTGATGTCTATCAATTTGGAGAATGCTAGTAGGAATAAATAATAAATAAAATTAACAATAGTGAATCTATATTTTCTTTTAATTGATAATTTTGAAATTAAAGAATATTTTTATAATACAATTTATATTTTTGTGTATTTAGTTTTTATATAAAAATATGTATTTAATGTTTTAAAAAAATAAAGTAATATTAAAAAATCGAAACGGATTATGATGTTTATTCTTCGCATTGACACGCTTAAACTTGTAATTCTTGATTCTCGACATCAACGTCTCGCAACGCATTACGCATTTTAGAACCTTTTTATCAACTAGATCTATTTGGGGTTCTTCCTGAATCTCTAATCCATGTTTCTTTAGGTATCATTGCTGACTCCGTGGTTAGAACCTGATAACTGTTGGGGTGATTTTGTGTATAGTGACGTCAAAGAATAGAATATTTATATGAATTCGTGATGACAAAAGGATAGAATAACGACAAGGAAATAAGAAAAAGAAAAGAGAGAGAGAAAAGATGTAAAGTCGATGCAAGTGTTGAATACTTTGTCTTTTAGTTGAATTTGCCCTATAATGGTGTCAACGATTTATAACAATCAACTCTCATGATACAATGATTATCATTTGTGTTTGTAATACTTAAAAATACAAGCACAACGAACCAGAATAATGACTTTGTACTCCAAATGAATATATAAAGAAAAAAATTATGCAACAAGAATGCAAATTTTGGTTCAAGAAAAGAAGAGAGAATGATATTTATGTTTGCATATCATTGGTGTGAAAGAGTTGGGAATGAAGTGGCATGAAGCCAAATCATGCAACACTTCGAAAGGACGCGACTATTAGCTCTACCATGCGATCGCTTGGTCAAAAATTTGACCCAATTTTTCTCTTCTCCGTAATTTTACATTAATCTGATATTAGTTTCGCGATGTCAAATATACCCTTCAACACATGCAAAGAAATCTGAATTCCTCTTTTCAGCGCTTCAAAGTGGTGAAGCGGCAAACTATTTTGTCTAAACGGATTGAGCTGGGTATGAATATTTGAGCGAAGTTGATACGAACTCATTTTAGTTGATTTTCAATACTTAACCAATTTATCGAATTATTAAACCAATTTTCAAAAATAACTGGACAGAATAATATATTTTACAAAAGAACATAACAAGTAAAAAAATATTGCAGGATAAAATAATTGCTAAAACGTCGCACTGCAAGTGCTTGAAGTTTCTTTTTAGCATCTCTGAATTTGTAATGGAACACGATCACCAAGATATCATCTCCATCATTTCCTGTTATATTTTTGTACTGTATAAAGGCTATCATTGTGATTTTCCGTGTTTTTCACCATCATTTTTCGCATGATTGTGTTTGTTTTGTGGCATAAGTTCCCAATGGCCAATAGGAGCTTGGTTTCATTTTAACTCAAAATACCAAACAATGCCAGAGTGTTCTTTTGGCAAATGATTACAATTTATAAATCAATTTATAAACAAAACATTTTTTCAAACCACTTTTTAATCATATATATTTTCTCTCTCCAATTTTTAACCACAAATCTTACCTAGAAATTACCAAAAAAAAAATCTAGCTAAAAGCCGCCGAACAGAACTAGTTTACTGTTATAAAATATATTATAAATTAGGTATTAGGTAAAAGTTTGGTTTGAATGGCCAATTACTATTATGCCTCTGTAAAATTTACATATTACGATTGTGCCATTGTCCACCCCTATAAATAGGGACCTATACTCATTATGAATTACAATTGAATGAATGAGAAGAATTCTCCTCTCTAAGTTCTCCATCTCTTCCTCCTATAATTCTTGTTAAGATTTTGATAGTTTCACAACACGTTATCAGCACAAGCTTCTAACCAATTGAACCTTGAATTTGAGTAATCTTAAGGAATTATGCTCTGCAGTTGCCTCTAGTAGGATCCTCTGCATCATAAACCTGATTATTACTAATCAAACACACACTTAAATCGAATTCCCGTGAAGAGATCATCCTTAGGCATCTACTCAACTGTAAGTCTTCAAATTTATATCTTTGGAAGAATCAAATTCATTGATATTTCTCGATTTAGATTTCATAATCATTTTAAATATTTACGATTTTTATTAAGTATACAATAATTCTGAAATTACTTATTTTTGAGTTGTCCATATTCATCCTTTTGAAATTATTGTTTATTGAGATTATTGCTTAATTATTTAGTAGTTTTATGTGCTTTAGAATCTCTTGAATTATTGTTTCTATGCATGATAAAATGATGTGTTAGTCAAAAAGTTAAAGTTAAAGCTAAAGTTAAATATAAAGAAAAAGAGATATAAATATAATGTGTGATAATACAATATTAAATATTTATTTTTCTTCTTGTTTATATTTTTGTTTTAGTTTAACGATCTTTTTAATTACCAATATAATATCATATTATGGAAACAATTAAATAACCATATTTGAATTAACTAAATACGAATTATTGTTGTACCCTTGCAAAACATTGAATTATTATAGATCTTAGACTCATGGACTTTGGACTATTATAACCTATGCTCTATTATGGATCTTGGACTTTGGACTATTATAATCTATGATATATTATAGACTTTGGAAGTATGCACCGTGGATTGTTATGAACTTTGAACTTATGGGTTTATCATTCTAAATTAAAGATAATTTATTAAAGTTATTTATCTTGATTTTATATGCACATTATATTCATATTATAACTTTATTATATTTGTTAGTCATTCATCAAATAGCTATATTTCTTAACTTGATTTTATTTTGTAGTCTTACATACATGGCCAATCTCACAAAATTAGAATTTACGGCTCTTGATATTTCTAGAAAGAACTATCTTTCATGAATCCTTGATGCTGATATACATCTTGAAGCTAATGGCCTTGTGAATACCATAAAAGAAGAAAATACTGCATCCAATCAAGAAAAGGCCAAGGAAATGATCTTCCTTCGCCATCATCTTGATGAGGGATTAAAGGCGGAATATCTTACAATCAAGGATCCTCTTGAATTGTGGAATAATTTGAAGGAAATATATGACCATCAAAAGACAGTCATACTTCCAAGAGCTCGTTATACTTGGATGCATTTGAGGCTGCAAGATTTTAAATCAGTATCTGAGTATAATTCCTCATTGTTTAAAATAACTTCCACATTAAAATTATGCGGAGAAAAAGTTATTGGAGAAGATTTGTTAGAGAAAACTTTCTCTACTTTTCATGCCTCGAATGTTATCTTGCAGTAACAATACAGGGAACGAGGCTTTAAAAAATATTCAGAACTGATATCATGTCTTCTAGTGGCTGAGCAAAATAATGAGCTCTTAATGAAAAATCACGAATCTCGACCGACCGGATCAGCTGCACTACTTGAAGCGAATAACATTTCATTTAATAAACAAAGACAAGACCATGGTCGCAGTTACAATCATGGTCGTGGTCGTGGCAATAATCAAGATCAAGGACGAGGACAAAGCTACACTTGGCATCGTGGAGGACAAAATCATGCTCGTCCTCACAATGGTCATAATAAACAATCATTCAATTTTAGAGGAACAAATTATGGAGAAAGTGGGGAAAGTTCCCAGAAAAGAAAGATGTCAACAAGATTGACAGACAATTCATGTCATAGATGTGGTATGAAAGACCATTGGGCACGTGCTTTTCGGACAGCAAAACATCTTGTTGAATTATACAGAACCTCTCAAAATGAGAAAGGAAAAAATGTTGAAACAAACTTCGTTTTTCAAGGAAATAATGCGCACCGGTTCTCATCAGAAGTAACACATCTCGATGTTGATGATTTCATTGAACCTGATGAGAACATCACTAAACATGATAATGATCGAAGTTGAAAAGTTATTACTTGTAATTTTATGTATTCATGTATTTCAGTGTGTTAACGGTACTTTTTGATAATTTTTGCACGTTGTTTTTAATAAAAATATGTGTGATAATATAATATTTTTCTTCTCAATATAATTATTTTGTGTGTAACCGTATTTCTCTTTGTTAATGAAGAAATGGATACTTCTGATTTATTGAATGACTCTAAGATCATTGATGGAGATATTTGCTTAGCAGACAGTGTATCAGCAAATACAATACTCAGAAATGAGAAATATTTCTTGAATCTGACAATGATGATAACTAATGTTGGTACAGTAATATGACTTGCACCTATTATTAAAGGATGGGGAAAAGTAAATATTGTACTAAGTGGAGGAACAAAAATGATCATCCAAAATGTCTTATTTTCCCCTAAGTCATCTAGGAATCTGCTAAGTTATAAAGATATTCGAAGTAACAGGTACCATACTGAGATTGCCGAAGAAAGTAATAAATAATATCTTTATATTACTTCTATTGTCTCTGGTAAGAAATATATACTTGAAAGGCTACCCGATTTACCTTCTGGCTTGTACTATACAAAAATTAGTACAATTGAATCAAATATTATATTATGCCAAAGGTTCAAAGAGCCAAAGAATTTTATAATTTGGCATGACCGGTTGGGACATCCCGGGTCAACTATGATGCGAAGAATTATTGAGAATTCAAAAGGATATTCATTGAGTAATCAGAAAATTCTTCATTGTAATGAATTCTCATGTGCTGCTTGTTCTCAAGGCAAATTGGTCATCAGACCATCATTAAATAAAGTTGGGTATGAATCTCCAATATTTTTGGAACGTAGGGTGATATTTGTGGGCCCATTCACCTCCATGTGGACCATTTAGATATTTTATGATTTTAATAGATGCATCTACTAGATGGTCACATGTGAGCTTATTATCCACTCGCAACCTGACATTTGCGAAATTACTTGCTCAGATTATTCGTCTACGAGCACAATTTCCAGATTATCCAATTAAGACTATTCGTCTTGATAATGCTAGTGAGTTTACATCTCAAGCATTTAATGATTACTGTGTATCGATTGGGATAAAAATTGAACATTCGGTTGCTCATGTTCATACTCAAAATGGTCTAGCAGAATCATTTATTAAACGACTTCAATTAATAGCTAGACCATTACTTATGAGAACAAAACTTCCCGTATCTGCTTGGGGACATGCCATACTACATGCTGCAGCACTCATACGCATCAGGCCGACATCTTATCATAAATTCTCCCCATTACAAATGGCTTATGGTCAGGAGCCTAATATATCTTATCTAAGAATTTTTGGTTGTGCGGTTTATGTACCAATAGCCCCACCACAACGAACAAAGATGGGTCCTCAAAGGAGACTGGGAATATATATTGGGTTTGAATCTCCTTCTATAATAAAGTATCTTGAACCCAATACGAGTGATGTATTTATTGCACGATTTGCAGACTGTCATTTTGATGAAACAATGTTCCCAGCATTAGGGGGAGAAATTAAACACCTGGAAAAAGAAATAACATGGAATGCATCATATTTATCCAAACTAGATCCTCGCGCAAAGCAATGTGAACAAGAAGTTCAAAAGATAATCCACTTGCAAAAGATAGCCAATCAATTGCCAGATGCATTCATTGACCTAAAAATAGTGACTAAATCACACATTCCAGCTGAGAATGCTCCAGTCCGAATTGATGTCCTAGAAGGACAAAATAAAGCTAATGAGTCTAAGATACGCATGAAGCGTGGTAGACCAATCGGTTCCAAGGATAAAAAATTCTCGAAAGAAAAAGGAGTATATAGTCAATAATCATATTAAGGAGGAAGAATCTCTCGAAGATTCCAAAGATATAATTCAAATAAAAACCCCTGAGTGGTACAGGTACCTGAAAATGATGAAAATAAAGAGATCTCGATAAATTATGTCTATACGAGGAAAAGATGGAACCGAGAAGAAACAATTGTCGAAAATATTTTTTCATATAATGTAGCGCTTGAAATTATTAATGATAGCTAGGATGATGAACCAAAATCCATTGAGGAATGTAAACGAAGAAATGATTGGCTAAAATGGAAAAGTGCAATTCAGTCAGAATTGGATTCATTGGAGAAACGTAAAGTTTTTGGACCTATTGTTCAAACTCCTAAAGGGGTTAATCCTGTAGGATACAAATGGGTATTCGTACGAAAAAGAAATGAGAAAAGAGAAGTCGTGAGATATAAAGCACGACTTGTAGCACAAGGATTTTCACAAATACCTGGTGTCGATTATGAAGAAACGTATTCTCCTGTAATGGATGCAATTATATTTCGATATCTAGTTAGTTTGGCAATACATGAAAAACTAGATATGCGTATGATGGATGTAGTTTCAGCCTATTTATATGGCATGCTTGACAATAACATCCACATGAAAATTCCCGAGGGATTTAAAATGCCTGAAGTATAGAATTCGAGACCTCGAGAATTATTTTCAATCAAATTGCAAAGGTCATTATATGGATTGAAACAATCCGGCCGCATGTGGTATAATCGCCTTAGTGAATATCTACTGAAAAAAGGATTCAAGAATGATCCTATATGCCC
The DNA here is from genome assembly GCA_963555705.1 of Ligustrum vulgare. Classification (NCBI taxonomy): domain Eukaryota; kingdom Viridiplantae; phylum Streptophyta; class Magnoliopsida; order Lamiales; family Oleaceae; genus Ligustrum; species Ligustrum vulgare. Next base: position 24,187,854 of record OY743176.1, read on the forward strand.
TTGCATTTTTATAAAGAAGTCAATGAATGGGTTCGTAATTATTGCTGTATATGTTGATGACTTAAATATTATTGAAACTCTTGAAGAAATTCCGAAGGCAATTGAGTACTTAAAGTCAAAATTTGGGATGAAAGATCTTGGAAAGACAAAATTCTGTCTCAACTTGCAAATCGACCATTTATCAAATGGAATTCTTATTCATCAATCAATATATACAGAAAAAGTCCTTAAACGATTTTACATGGATAAGGCAAATCCATTGAGCACACCGATGGTTGTTCGTTCACTCAATGTGGAAAAGGACCCATTTAGACCTCAAGAAGATAATGAATAACTTCTTGGTCCTGAAGTACCATATCTTAGTGCTATAGGTGCACTACTATATCTTGCCAACAACACACGACCTGACATTGCATTCTCGGTAAGTTTACTAGCAAGGTATAGTTCTTCTCCTACACAAAGACATTGGAATGGTGTTAAACATGTATTGAGGTATCTCCGAGGAACAATTGACATGGGTTTGTTTTATTCAAATGAAACTAAACCGGAACTTGTTGGGTATGCTGATGCGGGATATCTATCAGACCCACACACAGCTAAATCTCAAACAGGTTATTTATTCACTTGTGGAGGTACTGCTATATCATGGAAATCCACAAAACAAACATTAACTGCTACTTCTTCTAATCATGCTGAACTACTTGCAATACACGAGGCAAGTCGAGAATGTGTATGGTTGAAATCAATGACTCAACATATAAGGGAGACTTGTGGTCTCTCTTCAAGAAAAGGAAATCCAATAATTTTGTATGAAAACAATACCGCGTGTATAGCTCAACTAAAGGGAGGTTTCATTAAAGGTGACAGAACGAAACATATTTCACCGAAATTTTTCTTCACACACGATCTTGACAAAAATGGTGAAATTGATGTTCGAAAAATTCGTTCAAATGATAATCTAGCTGATATGTTCACAAAATCATTACCTACTTCAACATTTGAAAGATTGGTAAATAAGATCGGGATGCGTCGATTCAGAGATCTCCAACAACATCATCAGGAAAATTAAACACGCGCTGAATTTCATTTTAGCTGAGTTTTTATCCTATTGAGTTTTTCGAACAAAGTTTTTAATGAAGTAACGACTGTACTCTTTTTCCTTGGTTCAGATTTTATCCCACTGAATTTTACTGACAATGTTTTAATGATGCAGCACTTCAGAATCTCAAGCTTTAGTACATGATTTGTTCTACTTATCATTGGATGTTATTTCAAACATTAGACTTAATGATTCACAATGGCCAACATCAGGGGGAGCAACTGTACTCTTTTTCCTTCGCTCAAGTTTTATTCCACTGGATTTTCTTAGCAAGGTTTTAACGAAGCAGACAATTGAGTAAACGAGTAATATGTCATTCAAGAGAGAGTGTTATAAAATATATTATAAATTAGGTATTAGGTAAAAGGTTGGTTTGAATGACCAATTACTATTATGTCCCTATAAAATTTACATATTACGATTGTGTCATTATTCACCCCTATAAATAAGGGTCTATACTCATTATGAATTACAATTGAATGAACATCTGAGCATTTTTATTAATTTTGTTGAACTAAAAAAAATCTTGGGTGCCTACCTTAAAATGAAAATAATCGATCTATGTAGAAAAATAAAGGGAGCTGGGTGCAGTGTCATAATCTTTTTTCCATTTGGCTATCATTTGCTGTGGGCCTTTACTCTTATGGACATATCTTGCAGTAGGGTAAATAATTGTACCGTGTGATACCTTCTGCTTCGCCAAAGACAGCCTTAAGGACGACGAGTCTTTTAAAAATTAAAAAATTAAAAAAAATAAAGTAAAATTATATATATATATATATATATATATCAATTTTCCTTTTGATTTGGGCGTATTGACTACACCCTATAGAGATGTCAATCCAGTGATCCAGCTCGCACGCTAACTCATCCGGGTCGAGCCCATGCGAATCACGGGTTGCCGTTCGTTCTGATTTGGTCTATATGATGAATAAAAAGTAAAAACATAAAATTTCACATATTTATGGCAAAAAATCTATTTATTTATTTTTTGCTAAATTATTAAATGTGAAATGAACAAAATAATAAATTTATACTTATACCAAGAAATGTTTACATAGAATTCAAATTTATATTTTATATAACATGAATTACTTCCAATTTTGCAAAGTTAAATACAATATAAATAAATAACAACTATATTTATTTCTAATTACTACTATAAAATATTTATAACTTAAGTGCATCTCAATTAGGTTGAGGCTCGTGAATGTGCAACCCATAAAACCCACGATTTACGCCTTCTTGACCACGGTCATGGGTCGATCTTAGCCAATTTTCATAGGTCTAGTCGGCCACCTTGTCTTGACACTTCTACAACCCTAATTCTGAGCTTCATGAACGTTATAAGAATTGAAATAGGATGATAAATCGCTCAGAAGGGCACGTGACTCCTATCGAGGGCAATTTCACTAAAGAATGAACATGTACTAGTGCGCAACCTCGAGTACAGCAAGGCCATCAGAGATTCAGAGGTGATCGACTGTCGACTGATAGGTGTACCCTGAATAGATGAGGTAAGGAAAGGTGGAAACATGGTTGGACTCGAGGTATCATAATATTTGGCTGAGGTCAATGACTCATGAAATGGGTTTGAATTTTTGCTTAACATTGGGATCCGTTTCACGGATGAATTCACACCATCTCCATGCATCTTTTTTTCTTCCATGGGAAGGGAACCTGATGAATTCCTTAACCATTGACTAATGCTTGCTTTCATTTCAAGCTTTTACACTGAAAAACTCATAATTCAAGTAAACCGAGCTGTACCAACTTGACCTTGACAATTAATTAATACACAAATATTCAAACAATTAAGACCTCACATACATAATTAGATAAATAATTTAAACATATAGCCAAGCTCGCCACAACACATTTTGACACCTCTAAAGGAATTAATAAGCACAATGTTCTTATTTCCCAGCAGCTGCTACAAAATTAAATCCCTTCCCACAAGAACTCAAGAAGCATACAGTTTAGCCATCATTCAACCCCATGCCAAAAACCCAACCAGTAGATAATAGAATTCACCCTCATGTCTAAGAAAACAAGCATTTGAAATAACCATTCGGCAGCTTATTAATTAATTATTTCAAACCATACAAAATAAAATACACCGGTCAACTCAAAAACAACATGTCAATCAGATTACATATTTCTCCAGTCAGGTGGAATGAAGTCGAGCTAACCGGTTATCTAAAACCATATGAAACGGACCTCATCTGGAGCTTCTGTACAAGCATTTCATCTGCTTGCCCTCTTCCTTTTGTAATACTCTTCAACTCTACCTTCAGCATGCTCTAGGTATCTACAGGTGTGAGCAAGCCTGCAAAACAAGATTATATTTACAAAAAAGAACTTTCTGTGCCATGTAATTTGCAAGTTCTCCGAGTCAAACAAAAAAAGAACTTTTCGTGCAAGTATAGTAATAGTAATTTTTAGTGTAAAGAACAACACGGTTATGAACACTAATCACAATAATTTTCTTGAGTGGCATTGCTGCAGTGTATTCCCTAATTCAAGCACTTCCGAAGAAATAAAGAACGAGTACACCAATCATTACTTTCATTTCACAACTAAAAAGTAGAGATTTTTTAGAGCAAAGAACACACTGTTATGAGCAATAATATGAACAGTGTCAGGTGACAATGCCACAGCACATTTCCTTAGCCCGCACATGTTAAAAAATTTAGCATGGATTGACCAAAATTATTTAATAATATTGCTGTAACGTGCTATAGGTGTTGCTAATGTAAATAACTCACCAGAGCAACAAGATTTTCATACAACATACTCATCATCCTTCTTCGTCCTCAGAGTTAGATTTGTTACGTGCATTGTTCCCTTCATTTTGAATTTTAACCTCCACTTCCATTAATGGAATTTGATGTACGGGTGAAGTACCTGCAGTATGCATTCATTAAATCAGTATGCACGAAAACCATCAGTGGTTGACAATACTCTTACATGGCGTTTTCACGAAAATTTCAACTCCCCCACTTATATATCCAATTTAGAAACCATAATGTAAAGCGTGTCGAAAAAAGACAAACATACACTTGCAGTTTCTCGGATTATCCTAACAAAATCCCATCTCAGCCCAAATGCTGATTTAAGTCCTTCAAATAACACACACCACTCCATTCTTCCACATAATAGAGGAATCATAACGTTGTACCAAAATTAAAGATATAGGATACATGTAAGGGTAAATTTCCCATCATTTACGTATCGCTTCAGTTAAGTATCACATAGCAAAATACTTTGCCAATAAACATGGACTGAATACCCTAATTGCAGCACTTCTCATTCTTAAAAGCTGAAATCCATGATCATACAACACGGATCAGTCTTCAAGCAATATATAAAAATCCCAACGTCCATTTAATGAAAAACCACAAAATGTACTTCATTCACTACAATTTTATATTTACGAGTTCTTGCCCAAAACAAAAGTGGGAACAACCATTATCAAGGTGGAATCTCGATAAAATCTCATATCCAATACTCATCCATCACCCTAGATCTAAAAAATATATAGAAAATAAAAGTTACCCAGGTTCTCTAATTACTTCGTTTAAATTCAAATTCATATAATGATCATCTGTCCAATAAAAAAAGACACCGCCAAAAACATCAAATCTACCAATTTCATTCCGATCCCAAAAATAATAATAATAATAATAATAATAATAATAATAATAATAATAATAATAATAATAATAATAATAATAATAATAATAATAATAATAAGCGAACATTTTTTATTACCTTCAACGAAAAAAGAAGATGAGGGCCATCCGCGTGCAGAGGAAAACGACATGGTTTCATCCTCCGTCAAAAGATCAAATTGCGGGTGACTCTTTCCCGTTCCCACCCCAGAAGACGCCAATTTCCCAATCACCTCAATCATACCATGTGGATGTCTCATAGTACTACTACGAGGCGGGACCCAGTAGGAATACCCAGGTAAAAACGGGAGCCAATCGGGTGCAGCACGACGCACGATGATACTGTGGATAGCATCCTCGAGTTTCTTAATCCCGACCGTGAGTACCTCATCCGGCGAATCGGGATGGGAAGAAGTGGATGACGAGTCGACCTCCATTTCGATTAGCTGGGCCTGATGAGTCTTGTTGGAGCGGTGGCGGTGGTGGCTGATTAGGGCCCGAGGGGTAAGCGACGCGGGGTGAAGGGATGACCTTGAGAGAGCTTGGGAGAGTATTCGAGACATGGCCATTAGATACAGAGAGAGAAATGGAATAGTTGTAGAGAGAGAAAGTGAGATGAGGTTAATCTAGAACTAGAACTTGGACAAACAGTCAATCGGAAATTGGCCCGGGTCACTGTGGAGTTGTCAAATCCGTGGGAGGTACCAATAACCCGAATAATCGGGTTGGATTCAATTTTGAGAAAATTACACAATCAGTCTCCAGACTTTCAACCATATTAATTATCTCCATATACTTTTTTTTTTAATCAAAAAGTTATCTTAAACGTTTTCCAAGATCATTTAAGAAACCACAAGTTAAACTCGTACGAACTTGGAGTGATCCCAAGTGAAGTTTAATCGATAAGATCAGCAGATATGGAGCTAGGGGGGGGGGGCGATCGATAGATATGGATAGGAGTGGCCATTTTTTCTCGTAATCGGTTGGAACCAGTCGGTCCGGATCGGGTTCGATCAAAGAATAAATCAATTTTGGGATTTATTGATAACACTTGAGCAAACACTTCATATAGAAGGACTCAAGTCTGAAGTTTCATTATTTTCAAAAAATTCCATACTGGAGCATCGTAAGAAATTTAAATTCTCGCATATTGGTCTAGTTCAAATTGCATGTAAACCTTTGTTTCGCTTAGGTTTAGATATACCTGTTTTGCTCACTTTGCGTGATCAAAGGCATTCAAACTTCGAACATTCATTACTCACTGTTCTAGAGTCAAATCTAGAAGGTGGTCCAATTTTCTCAAATTGCTATCCAAACTTCACTGTTAGTCTTTTTGACAAACATATTCTGAAAACCCTCAAATTACACATCCAAACTAAGCATCTTAGTTTAGATGAATCCGATTATTTTCTTGTGATATACAGGGTATATTACAAACTTCTTAATACTTCACTCCATATTAAAGCTTTACGTTCATCTCCAAGGAATGAATCTCTGTTGATGGAAGTAAACAATCCTCACTCAAATACTATGGTACCAAAAAGGATACCATGAGATCTTCAAACTAGGAGACTTGAATGGGATATTGCAGATGCAAATAAACTAACTAAGTCTACTGTCGTTAGAGATACACCTAATCAAATTCTAACATTTCCAGATGGAAGTGCTGAGTTGATTTTTGGTAAATCTTCTTCTTCAAATTTTTCTAGTTTATCTCGATCTTCTTCAACAAAATCTTTTCGAAATTTTCAAAATAATCTTTCTTTTCAACCTAGTAGATTTTCTACTTCTTCAAATAAACTCAAAGATGTCAATTTCCAGCCAATAATTCTAAAACCAATTTACTCTAAGGAGATCAGAATCTCCAACAGCTTCTGATATGATTACTCCTTTAGAGGATCCTTCAGAAGAAGAAGTTCCTCTTTTGAGAAAGAAGAATCTTCATAGAAGATCTCTTTCTTCTCAACTTTCTGTCATTTCTTCTATCTTCTAGCATTGATAGAAGAAAGGAATTCAAAAATGATTAAACTCCTCATATCAAAAAATTCCGACATGATTTCAAAAAATGGTTTTCAAAAGAAGATATTGAATCTTACTAGGATGAGTTTTTAGCCCAAAAAGAAGATGTGTCTTTTTATGATTGGATAAATTTCAAAGTTTTTGGAAAAAGAATTAAGAAATCTAAACAAAAATCAATTCAAACTAATGATTCCAAAGAAGAAACTCAGAAAACAACTTCAAAACAAATTATCAAATCTGAATTCCCTCCACTAGAGGAAATCATTATTCCTCATGGATCTGCAGAAATAATTGCTTCTCCTTTCAAACAACTCTCCAGAGATAGATTAGATGAATCTTCAGCTAAATCTATTGATTCTAGAAATATTCAAGCTCAAAATAATTTCACAAATATTGCTCTTCAATCTATTAGCAACCAGTTAACCAGAATTGAAAACAATTATGATCAACCAGTTGCAACTCCTAAAAATAGACCTCCTATTGATGTTCTCTTATAGAGATAAAAAGGCATCATCTTCAAAATCCGAAGGTAAGAAACCTCTTGGATCTGAGATTACTCCTAAACTAGGAAGATCTTTAGATTCATAATCCAAAATTTTGAAAGAATTAACAGAACAATTTTCAAAATTAACTGCATCTAAAAATGTTAACACCATTGATGTTTCAGACATTGAAGGTCAATTTTTAGATGATCAACATAATTCTCCATTTCAAATTAACAAAATTAAAAAATTTAATTCATCAAAACTTCCAACTTTCTACAATCGACCATCTCAACCTGATCTTCTTTTAGAAGAAAGTTCTTTTAGAAGAAAGGTTACTGAAACCTATTCAGGTGATGAAATAGTCGAATAGAATTTCGATGGATTAACTAAATTTCAAATTAGTCAAACTTGTGAGAAAATGGCTGTTTGTTATCAAGCATACAAATGTCGCCATGTTGATGAAGCTACAGCTTGTAGAAACCTAATTACAGGCTTTACTGGTCAACTCAAAGGTTGGTGGGTTCATTATCTATCTGATGATGATAGATCTGAAGTCATCAATGCGACAAAAATTGAGGGTGATGAAGTAATTTCTAATTGCTTTATGGCACTCATTTATGCAATTATCAAACATTTCATTGGAACTCCAACTACTATGTTAGATAGATCAGCGGAAATTCTGATGAATCTAACATGCCCAAAATTACATGACTTTAGATCGTATAAAGATATTTTTCTATCTAGAGTTTTTCTTCGAAATGACTGCAGTAATGAATTTTGGAAAGAAAAATTTATTTCTGGACTTCCAAAATTATTCACAGAAAAGGTTCGAAATTCTATAAGGTATCAAAATAATGATATAATTCCATATGATGAACTTACTTATGGTGAAATTGTTAATTTCATTAATAAGGAAGGATTTGCTCTTTGTAATGATATCAAACTTCGTTCTAAGCTCAAATCTGAAAAATTTGGGACTAGAAATGAACTTGGTTCATTCTGTGAGTAATATGGATTTCAAAAAATTATTTCTCCTTCAATCAAAAAGAAAAAGAAAAATTTTCCTTCTCATTTAAGAAAAAGAAATTTTCAAAAGAAAAATGAATTCTACAGAAAATCAAAATTTCAAAAGTCAAGGTCTTTTAATCAAAAAATTTCAAAATCAAAAAATACTAAAAATATAACCTGTTACAAATGTCATCAAAATGGTCATTATTCAAATAAATGCCCTATGAAGGAAAATATTAATAATTTTCAAATTGATGAAGATATTAAAATTGAACTTCTTAATTTGATGAATTCCTCTTCGGAAGAATTTTCTTCTGACTTCGAATTAGAATTTATTTATCAGCATCAAGAAGATTCTGATAATGAATCTAGTTCATCCTCTTCAAAATCTAATCAAAGTAAAGAAATATGTGGTTGCAAAACCATCATTGTTCTTACTAAAGAAGAAGGATTAATTCAAGATATTGTGGATAGAATTGATAATCCTCAATTAAAGAAAAAATTCTCTTCTTTCCTTCCTCCTAAAAATAAAAATAAATATTCTGAATCTTTTAATATGAATGAAATATTAAACATATTCGCCCAAAATTCCAAATCAAAATCCTCGAGTTCTGATTTAAAATCAGAAGTTAATCAAATGAAAAGTCAAATTTCCCAACTTCAACGTGAAGTCAGAGACATCAAAATTGGACTTATTCTCAAAGATAAGTTAACTTCCTCTTCAAAAATCATTTCAGATTCTTCCTCATCCTCTTCCTCCTCATTTGATGAATCTGATTCCAGTTCTTCAAAGGAACAGAAAAAATATTGAAAAAATAAAACAATTTAAATGCTTCAAAATAAATTCTAAACATGACAATGATTCTGATAATCCTCTTTCTGAGGAAGAAAAAATAAATATCATCAATCATGTTCAATTTAAAAAATGGTATTGTCAAATGACTATTGTTGTTAATGTATCTTTTAAATTAACAACAAGAGTTCTAATTGATTCTGGTGCATATCAGAATTGTATTAGAGAAGGATTAATACCAACAAAATACTTTGAAAAAACTACCGAGCGTCGTTATGGTGATAGTGTTAAGAAATTGAATATTCAATATAAACTCACAAAAGCTCATGTTTGCAATTCAAATATTTGTTTCAAAAATATTTTTTATCTGGTAAAAGATTTGGATCAAGAAGTTATTCTTGGAACTCCTTTTATCGTCCAAATTTATCCATTTCAAGCTTCTGAACAAGGATTAAAAACAAATATTTTTGGTCAAGAATTGTTCTTCAAATTTACAAATCCTCCTTCTGTTAGAGATGTTAACACTCTAAAACAAGCTTCCATTTCTCAAATAATTAGTAATATTAATTTCAAAAAACAACACGTTTCTTTTCTTAAAGAAGAAATTAAATTTCAAAGAATTTTTTATCAACTTCAAAATTCTTCTGTCAAAGAAAAAATTTCTCAACTTCTCAAAAAATTTGAAGCAGAAATATGTTCTACCATTCCAAATGCATTCTGGAATAGGAAAAAACAAATTGTTTCTCTTCCTTACAATGATGATTTTCATGAATCATCTATTCTAACTAAATCTCGTCATATTCAAATTAACAAGGAACTCCTTGAGTATTGTACCAAGGAAATTCAGGATTTACTTGACAAAGGTCTTATTCGCCCAAGTAAATCTCCCAGGAGTTGTTCTACATTCTATAATTTCAATCAAGCAGAACTTGAGCGCGGGGCGCCCAGGCTTGTTATCAATTTTAAACCATTGAATTCTGCTCTTAAGTGGATAAGGTATCCACTTCCTCAAAAGAAAGATCTTCTCAATCGTCTCTTCAAAGCATCTATATTTTCAAAATTTGATATGAAATCAGGTTTTTACCAGATTCAAATCAAAGAAAAAGATAGATACAAAACTGCATTCAATGTTCCTTTTGGCCAATATGAATGGAATGCCATGTCATTTGGTCTAAAAAATGCTCCTTCTGAATTTCAAAAAATTATGAATGATATTTTCAATCCTTTTCAAAATTTTATCGTTGTTTACATTGATGATGTTTTAATCTATTCAGATAGTTTAGAACAACATTTCAAATATTTGAATACATTTTTTAATATTGTCAAATTAATGGTTTAGCTGTATCTACCAAGAAAATCGTTTTATGTTAAACAAAAATTCGTTTTCTTGGACATACGATTTTTCAAGGTACAATTACACCAATTCAAAGATCTTTAGAATTTGCTGGCAAATTTCCAGATCAAATTCTTGATAAGACATCACTTCAAAGATTTCTTGGATGCGTTAATTACGTGTCAGACTTTATTCAAAATATCAGGATATTATGTGCACCACTTTTCAAAAGATTGAACAAAAACAATCACCTTGGGAGCATGAGTGTACCTTAGCTGTCCAAAGTGTCAAAAAAGCAGTCAAAAGTATTCCTTTTCTTTCAATTATCGACCCAGATGCCAATCTTGTCGTTGAGACAGACGTGTCAGACCTAGGGTTTGGTGGAGTCTTAAAGCAGATTCCATTAGGGTCAAACCACGAACAGTTAGTTAGATACTATTTCGGTGTCTGGACTGGTCCTCAAACAAACTTTCCACTATCAAAAAAGAAATCCTTTCAATTGTACTTTGTGTGTCAAAATTCCAAGATGATTTAGTCAATAAATCATTTATTCTAAAAACTGATTGCAAAGCCTCAAAAGAAGTCCTCTAAAAAGACGTCAAAAATCTCGTTTCCAAACACATCTTTGTAAGATGGCAAGCCATTTTGTCGTGTTTCGATTTCAAAATTCTAATTATTGAAGGCAAAAATAATGTTTTGGCAGACTTCCTCACAAGAGAATTCCTCAACAAGAGAGAGTGTGAATTCGAGTGAAAGTAAGGCCACTCCAAAAGAGTGTTCAAACAAAATTTCAAAAAATAGTACTAATTTTGTTTAGTGCTTCAAAAGTTCATGGATACTTCATCAAGATATTTTGTGAAAGGCAAGAAAGCTGCCTTACCATCAATTCAAAATTCCTTCTCAATCCCTCTTTCAAACAGGTTTTCGTTCTTTATGATTTCCCTCAAGATTCAAATTTGGAGATCCCAAAATCTTCAAAATTCAAAAAAGTTTTTCAAAAATTTTATGTTAATCTCTCAAAAGTTAACAGATGTTCTTCAAACATTTCTCATCCTCATAACAATTGCAACGCCTGTTATGCATTGTACAAATTCTTCACTTTTCAATATGACGCCTCAAAGTGGTATGAATCCCGAATCTCTTCTCGTCAATTCTGGGAATCACCATTTTGCTCAATTGATTTTGAACAAAAATATTATGAAACTATTAATGATTTCAATCAAAATATTAATAGCTTCATAATTTATTTTGCAAATTGTCACCATAGTTATGGTGAAAAATGAAACTTTTAATTTTCAAAATAAGGTACTACTGAGCCTAAGAAGTCAGTGGTTATTCCAGTTCAAATGGTAACTGATAAAGAATTCTCAAATCCGTTGATGGCTATGGACTTGCCAAAAGTTCAGATGAAGAGTTTTCCTCTTTCAAAATTCAAAATCAAAATTGCTGCTCTTGCAGAAAATGCCTCAAATTCTTCTGCTCAATGTTCCTCGTCAGAAGCCAGTTCTGAAGCTGATTTTGATGTTGATGAATCCTACCAGAATGAAGATGACTGTTATGGTATTACCTTTGATGAGTCTTTTCAGGATGATACTCAAAATACCAAATGACTACATGGACGTAGTTTTCTCGATGACTTAAGAGGATAGTGTCAAAAAATCAAAATAAATAATGATCAATATGCTTTTCTTCAAAAGATTTCAAGAAATTCGAGATAATTGGTAAAACTCTGTTCTGATCAAACTTTCGATGAAGTGGCGGACAAGCTTTTCCAAAGGAAGATGCTGACTTCTACTATTCAATCAACTTTTTCAAAGTGCGGCTCCTGTTCAAGATTTCAGATGTCTGAAGACTTTTTCTTTTCAATTTTTCAATGTAACTTTTTCAATCTATTTATTTGCAGGTTTCATTTCATTGTAACTCAGAGTTTGAAATACATTAGAGTTTCACTCTCTGTCAAAATATTGTAATCTTCAAAATTTCAATATAATCTCTTGTTCTCTCATACTTTGAGTAATCTTTCAATTATCAATTTTAATTTCTATCTGCTTCTTAACCTGGGTCAAGCTAGAGGGGGGGCGGTCGGTAGATATGGATAGGAGTGGCCATTTTTCTCGGAAACGGTTGGAACCAGTCGGTCCGGATTGGGTTCGATCAAAGAATAAATCAATTTTGGGATTTATTGATAGGAACCGAATGTTCGGTTCTGGTTCGATTCTCGATTTTTTTTTTAGAACCGAAATTTAATTCGGTTCTCAGGTTTGTTTAATTTTTTATTTTTTATTTTTGGTACGATTCACGACTTCTTTTTTCCTCCAATTTAAGGTCTTGTTTCCTTTTTTTATCTCCAACATATTCCTCCTCCTTAATTTCTTTAATTATTTTTTAGTTTCTTATAATCAAATCAATTAACGTATTACCTATCAAATACCAAATACCAATTACCAAATCAAGTCCGTTGGAGGGTAAAATCAATGAATGGCCACCCAACTTCAACCTGATTACTATTTGACCACCCATTTTTAAAAGGTTTTTCATTGCCCACCCAACTTTACAAAAAGTTACCCATTCACCGTTAGATGCTAAATTTTGCTATTGTTAAGGGCGCCCCTCCTATGTGGTGGACAAAAATTCCAACGTGGCATTTCAAGGAGTTAAATTTGATCTGGTCATCAAATACATAGCCAAACACACCTTTAAATAAGAAAATTGAGTAGTCGTTCCCTGCAGTTTTCTACAGCCGAACCCTCTGAGGGTGGGGGCACCACCCCCATATTTTCACCCCTGCAAGATTGAAATCCTGGCTCCGTCCTTGAAAATCAGTAAAGTAGGTCACGTATGCACATCTTTAAATAGTTCTATTTCTCCAATCTACTTGATTTGTTTCTCTTCCCATGCATTCATTCTCCAAAACCTCTTGTTTCAACTTACAAAAAAATATCAATTGAGAAAAAAAAAAACCCCCTCAAAACGGTGATTATGTGAAAGGAACAATGCGTTTATGAAAAGTGATGAGTGATTACTTCTACTGGTTGTGGATGTGCAGGATGAACATCACTGAATCTGAAGTCTAACCTCATTTAGTATGTCGATCAGTATTTTTCGAAATAGCTACTCCAATCTTTGTTTGTGGAATGTGAGTGTATCACACTAAGCTGTATAGCAATTTCTTTCCAACGATGTTCAATTAGTCGAGTCTACCTTGTCAAACATGTCGAAATTAATCAAAAGTATTAATATTAGTTTATATTTTGCGGTACATATTCAAAAGAGGAATTGATAATTAGCTAGATAAACACCATTAATTGATGTAACCGGACAACTATTACGATTAACAAGTAGAATATTTACAAATCTAGTCATAACTTGATTCATAAGTCTCGTTTATTCAAGGATGATATGTCATTCGCAAAACTCACCATATATGAGTTACACGGGATATTGCTTCATAGACTAATGCAACTTTTACATTAACTTGTCTCCTAATTTAGGGATCAAAGCCATGGAGATACACGAGTTCCAGAGGCTGATATGGACAGGAAGGATGTCAAATGTTGGTTGAAAATGGTGAAATATTTGAAACACAAGATTCCACAGGCCACACTAACGCTAATGCCTTCAGACGAAAAGCACGATTTCACAGCCGAGGTCTCGATAACACGGGATTTCTCAAGGGCCTTCTCAGGTCATGTCATTAATTACAATGCATGCAATTTCTCAAGTGCAGTTGCATAGAGAAAGCAAGAGAGTTGCAAGCCATAAAGAAAACAATAATTTTATTCTGTGTAGACATTTTTTTGAGACATGAAAATGAAACATTGTCAACATGATGCATCTTGGTTGGATGATGAAGTGATGTCCATGTGATGAAGCACATGACACATCTCTTCATCAACCAATGCTGAAGCGCCACCTCCGCATGTCCTATTTTCATGTCCTAAAAAATGTCCACGTTAAAGGAAAGTCGATAATAAGCATAGGAACTATAGGTTAAAGAATTAAGAACTTGAACGAGAATTTCTGCAAGTTAATTAATGAGCAAAATAAGCAAGTTGATCGGAAAGACTTCGAATGGAAAACAATCTAACTGGATACAAGATCAAGAACTAAATCGTAAAAAAAATCAAAAACTAATCAAGAATGGGTCGATTAAAAAAAAAAAGACCTTGAGAACAAGCTGGAGAAATGAAAGCTTACCGCACATGGCCATAGCTTGTCTCGTGCTGCACTTTGAAAAATGCCGCAACCCCATTAATGCTTGTTTGGTACGTAATAATGAACATGGTAGTCCACTAAAATGGACGAGTTCTGAATTTTTTTATATATTGTTCAAAAGTATTCTATTTATTCCCAAAAATCATATCATTAAGGTTTTTAATGTCCAGATTCCAAAACTTGAAGGACAATTTATCAATTTTCTACAATTTCATCTTTATGCTTTTATTCCCATAATCATTCAGTAAGTAGTGATTCTAATTTACCATCAACCAAACGGCCTCAGAAATTAGTCAAAGTACCCCAGAATTTCACCAAAACTTCAAAGAGATGTAATATAAAAACTTGAAATAGTTACATGAGCTACAAGTTGCCAAAAGCTTGAGCTAGTGGCACGAGTCAAAATGAAGCATAAGGCAACATTATAGAACCTCACAAGTCACTAGCTTAATCATTTCAACTTATATTTGCAATTCAATGTTTTTCTTTTTTCTTTTTTTTTCCCCAAGAGTAGCAACATCAAAATTTGGTATTTTTCTCACCGAAGTTCGAGTTCTTGTGAACCAATACTCTTTTGACTATCCAATTTACGCCTTTTTGCAGCCAGCCGGGGTCTCAACTGCAAAGAATGTCAAAATATGAGTTATGTTTTCCCATCATAAGAGTATATAGTAAGCATATTAACAGAGCAAACTGAACGTTGTGAGGCACTTACTAATAATGTAAAATAAAATGTACAAGCAAGGGATAATGTGGCATCTAGGAAAATTATCTGAAAGATCTTTAATTTGATATTATACTAGAAAACTTGGTCCAACCCAACCGAGTTTAGCAGTTGACTAGATTCTTTCAAAATAGTTTCACAATATTGAGAAAAATTTGTCACTAGCTTATACGTAACAACTTGATTGGGGAAATGTAACCACAAAGATTAGATGAATTGGTTTTCACTACTACGTAATTCGCAACATAAGAAATTGAGAAAATTTTTTGTAGTCCACGGATTCTGATTCAATTAAGTTACGGACTGGAAAGACAATGTAGAAATTTCATTGAGTTTAAAATTAGATCTCTCATTAGCAAATAGAAAATGTGAATATCTTTATATCCATAACATCTATTGCATATACAAGCGAATATGTTTATATTGGTAACATATATGCAGATACAACTTCAAATTCAAAAGACTATTGTAATTGTGGATCACTTATGACTACATGGCACATGAGTATTGGTTTAGAGGGTTGTGGGTGGATTGTGCTAAATTAGATTTAGATTAAACCCAACGGTATCTAATCAAGTCCCTTTCTTTCTAGTACAATTATTTGAATTTGAATTCAATTGATTTTGACTCTATAATTGAAAGACAATTCTCCTTGGTTTCATTGTGGACTTGGTAAGTGATAGAAAGATGGAGAAAAAGATAAAAGTGGCAAATTTAATCATTCTCCATTGATATTCTTGGTGATATCTGATGGTTTCTTCTCAGTAGTTCATTCTCATTTTCTTGGACAACAATGCTTTGATCCATTGTGACAAAAATCTGAGCTCAACAACAAAGACACAAAGTTGCAAGGTTGAAGAAGATTCAGTTTGGTTGGTTCGGGTTTTCAACACTTTATTTGTTAGTGGACTAACAAATAAAGTTCTCCTAGTTGTTATTTTTGCTGGAATAATTAGACCTTCTCAATGAAGCAAAAGATTTATTATTATTATTATAATGCACTTAATATTGAAAGCAAATAATGCGCGAGTTAAAATCAAGGTCCATGTTTTAACAGGATTAAAATTATGTTTTCCACATAAGAAAAAAGAAAGTTATCTTCAAAGAAAAAGAGGAAAAGGAAAAAAAGAAGACAGCGCCAGGTATGGTCTGCACCCGATAATGATCAAAAGAAAGCAGCAATGTCATTGATCTCAGCAAAACCATGGAATCTCACAAGAATGAACAATAGAAAAAGGGTATAAACCTGCAAGGATTCACATAACTTACCATCTCCATGTACTTCAATTGCTTCATGACTCCTTCTGTGTCTAGCTCCTAAAACAGAAACATGAACCATTTTAGATCATCATAAAATGGAATTAAGAAGATGCGTGAAAAGGAATTAAATTTCATGAAATAGCTCTAATGATAATACAAAATTGGGATGCTAAACTATATCAGTGGAGGAAAACAATAGAAATAGAAATCAAAGGGAATGTCATGAAAATAAATCAATACTAAACGACTTTTGTCAAACAAATACTTGAGTAGCAATACAAATGTGTTCTTCCTATCTATCAGTCTACCCACTAATATATACGAATGGAAGTTTGAAGCAGATAAAATAGCATGTAGATATGTGTTAAAGATAATAAGCTTGAGGTTTGAAGCAGATAAAATAGCATGTATCTCTGCGTTAAAGATAATGAGCCTGTTGTGACCCAGGTTTCTCTGTACTATCAAATTGCAAGATGAATTGTTTCCAAGTTTGAGAGCCAAAGATTCTTTTTTGCAATCAGGATTTTAATGAATTATAAGAATATTTGTTATTGAATGAAGACAGATCTCCAGTCTAGATATACAAAGAGTGCTCAAATTTGTTCCATTTGTAACAAATGAATCCATGAAGTGAACATTTTCGGCAACGGAAATATTCTAACAGGTGCAACCAATTTGTGGAAAGGGGTAATACCAGCTAGCAGAAAAAATTTATACTCGACAAATATAGTGAAAGCAGCCAAGTTCCAACTAAGATGAAAATGTGTAAAGGTTTCATCCAATTGAAAATATATATAGACATGAGAAGTCATATAGTAACCCTCGTGTACAAATAACTGAAAATATGCCTAAAGATACAAATTAATTAGACATCTCAAAGTGCTACTAGGAGTTTCAGAACGTAGAGGTACTCCTACATTACCATGGCATTTTTCTTAGATTTGTAGCTCACTTCCATGTGAAGAACCATAAAACTACAGAGAAAATAAGCTTTATCTGGCTATCTTTTTTTCTAAATGATTCAGACCAATTAGATCATGAAACAAAATTTGAAATTAGAAAATTCATATACAATAATATAAAATCAGTAGAATACCTGGGGTACAGCACAATCAGCATGAGATGGATCCCAAAGAACACAGCAAAAGCATTCCCAGTCATCAGTTTGAACTTCAAAAAGAGGAGCCCTGCAATATGTTCATTTTAGGGGGGAAATTGAATCGTAATATTTAGAAACTCAATTGAATAGACGGAAATGATAGCACTGGATTCATCATTGAAATGGAAACTACCATACAATGATCATATTCTTACAGCATATACTAACTGCAAAATAGGCACGTCACAAGGAGAATGATTAACCAATTCAAAATTTTTACCAATCAAATGTGTAAACAAATTACATGCCATGGCACAAACAAAAAATTTCAGGGACTACAGAATCTTGTGGATTTTTGCATTTCATGATAGTTCTTCTTTCATAGATGATCACCATATTCTCGATATGTAGTCAGCTCAGCCACCTTTAGGTAAAGTGATGACACTCCAGGTTTTCTAATCTTAGTCAAAACAAAAATGCTGTCATAATATTATTTAATGTTCCAACTATTGATGCTTCCACGTTACTGAAAGTGAAAACTAATTCAAAAATGTATACTTAGCAAAGCTGAAACCTTATGCATCAGTTGTTACGTTTTATACGAGTGTATTAAATTCAATTCAAATGTGTTCTCCATAATCGGTTTCACGATATAACAGTGACAGACACTAAACTAACATGAAACGTAAAATGGCATAGTGGAAAATGTGGGGAAATGAATACTGAAGTTCATGATTGAATATCACACACCGTTCACATTTATGCCAAATCTGTACCCACTTCTAAATTCAAAATATTGGCAAATTACAGTGCCAATAATGAACAATTGATATATCCTATGTGACAGAGAGAGTTTTCCAATTTGAATGTATTCATTTTAATCATTTATATTCTTAACCATAAATGTAATCTATGAAAACTGTCCTGCAAATTAAAATAGAAAGATATTCAAAAACATATTTTAGCCACATTTTATGTAAATCATGCGCATTCTGGGGCCACTGCTAAGTCACTTGGCTTAAGAGAAAAGTCGAGATTTCAACATGATTCGAAACAGATGTTTTTAGTCTTTCAATAATCACTTCATGCTGACCTGCTGCCAATCAACTCTCCAATCTTATTCACTCCAAGTAGACATAATTTTGTCTTTTTTTTTTTTTGGATAGGTAATCTGTTTATTCCTATCCTCAGAGGACAAAAACAGCTGCACAAAGGCCATAGAGAAAATCACCACATAAAATATAGCAGTGTCAAATATTATACATTTACTCAAGGTATTTCACACAAAACCAATACAACAGGCACCAAGTCTTATGAGCCCATAAAAATTATTAACTGCTACAGAATGTGTCGATCCATATACAGAAGGTTCACTCTCTCTCCTAATAGGATTCTCCATACGATCCCTCGTCTCCTAATAGGATTCTCCATAAGATACCTCGTTCAATATTCATAAATGGAGCACTCTAACCTTCTCACTAACAATCGTCAATCATCCGTTTTCTTCGACCAAAAAAAAAAAAAAAATGGACTACTTCCCTTATTTTATTTTTTTAACATAACTCAATAAACCCAATAAAAACCCCAAACAATTCATTTCTCCCAACTTCCTTTCCATAAAAGTCAACATAATCTCCATGCTAGTAAAGATACCTATTACTGCTGATTAGCAATTCCTACTGCAACAGACTCCATTTTATACCTAACAAATTTGAGGTTGGTTACATGAACCCACTTTTGTCATTCGATTCAAGCTATCGCTACATCTGTTGGGAGATCAAACAATACATTTATCTTGTAAACAAGTAATTCCTACAAAAATACAAAATTATATGACTATCATTTCATAGATCCTCAGGCGCTCAAAAATACATCAGGCTGGAAGCTCATTCCCTAGTCATAACACTAAATCCCACTATGGCTAGTTCTAGTTGTGTTCTACTATCCTGAAAATCATTGTTATAATGATCATCTTAAAACACAGATAGCGCTGCTTCATGTATACAAGTTCTCTTCCTCAAAACCTAAGATGCTATTCACACGAGTTGCAGCTAGTTCTTTTGGGGTTTTTAATTACCGGAAAATAAAATGTATGGTGGCATTCACCGTCCTTGAAGTCCTCTAGCTTGCATATCCTTCATCTACTGGTCCACAGATATCGTCCATTCTCCTGATTTCGATATAATTTCAACCTTGATCAACATTTTTTGTCATTTAGGTATCCAAATACAGAATTTTATGCGCCATTCCTACTAAAGGTTAAATTCCTAACTAATATTCGAGGAACTTATTTGAACTTTATGATTGCTACAAGATCTTCCTGTTTACTTGCTTGCACATGTCTTCTTAGCTCCCCTTAACTTCAGCATTTATTATTACTGGCATGAGTCTCCAATTTTTTGCTACTTTACTGCCATATTTAATGCTCCTTTAATTACCTCTGCTAATACACCTGTTATATCCCAATCCAACGTGGCATTTGAGTCAGCATAGGAAAGAGATGCAAGACAAGACCTATTTAGTTACTGAGAAGACAAAATTGCGGACCACCGTCTCTGTCAACCTAGAAGAAGAAATTCCTACAACTGATTCTGAGGACTATATAAACAAAACCAACTTGAGACAGTGTCCCTGTCAATGACCACGCAAATCCAGTCAGCAGAACAGTTAACGATGGAGTTGGCGTTGAGAAAGCTCAGAAGAGTAGTTCTCAAGGTCAGCCGGTCTGTTTAGTAGTTTAGATAATTTTTTGTTTCGTCTAGATCCTAGGAGTTCTTTGGGTTTTACTGGTTTGAGTAACCCATAGAATAGTATATAGTCCTACTACTTTGCCAGAGATTTAAGCCTCTATGTGATGGACGACTCGTCCACAATTCCTATTGTAATTTTATGAATTAGATCAATAAAACTCAGTTTTCAATAAAAATAAATAAAAAAAAGATCAGCATTATCCAACGTTTGCTTGTAACTTGTGGAGCCTCCCAGTTTAATCATGCACCACCTAGATAATTTAACAAAGCACGTTGGAGATCTCCCAAAATCAAGGGATTTGAGAAGATCCTGGCAGGTATTAAAGTCAATAGCCTACAAGATTCCAACTAATCATTTACGCTATATGGGAATGGGACAAATCATCAATCGCCCAATTCATCTATAAATACCCAAGGATCATACCACAAGACATAACATGAAAACAGTGCACAATACCATTCGATAAAAACACTTGCATAACAATCCTCCACACATATTACAATTCTGGCTGGTGGCACACAAGATATTTGTATCCTCATTGTGTCATCCAGCACACTGTGACTTGACCGTTGGAGTGGTCTCATTTTGCAGGCTGATTAGTGAGGACAGATGCACTTAGTTAGCGCAAGGATACCACCCAACAACTTCTGACGCAAAAAAGATCTACATCAGCAACAACTTTAATCATTCCTCTTTCACACTTAGCAAGTTACACCAATATACTTGTAACGACCCGGCTCCTTCACTGGGGCCTTTTCCGAGCCGTACTCATGGTCTTTCCACTCCCCCTGACTCCCTCGCTGGGGTCTAATGGTAGCAAGAATTTAAGAATCATTGTACTAAACCCCTAGGTACATGGTTCAAATCCTGCGGAAGGCAAAAATTCACTTTTTGAGAAGGAGGGGGGAGTGGAAAGACCATGAGTACCGCTCGGAAAAGGCCCCAGCGAGGGAGCCGGGTCGTTACAAAAAAAGGTTCGAATCCTGCGGAAGGCAAAAATTCACTTCTGGAGAAGGAGGGGGGAGTGGAAAGACCATGAGTACCGCTCGGAGAAGGCCCAATGAGGGAGCCCGGTCGTTACAAAAAAAGGCGCCTTTTTTTGTAACGACCCGGGCCCCAACGCCTTTTTTTTTAACGAAACGGCTCCCTCGTTGGGGCCTTCTCCGTGTCGTACTCATGCCTTTTTTTGTAACGACCCGGCTCCCTCGCTGGGGCCTTTTTTTGTAACGACCCGGGCCCCAGCACCTTTTTTTGTAACGAAACGGCTCCCTCGTTGGGGCCTTCTCCTTGTCGTACTCATGCCTTTTTTTGTAACGACCCGGCTCCCTCGCTGGGGCCTTCTCCGTGTCGTACTCATGGTCTTTCCACTCCACCTGGCTCCCTCGCTGGAGCCTTCTCCAGAAGTGGATTTTTGCCTTCCGTAGGGATCGAACCTTGTACCTATGGGTTAAGTACAAAAATTCTTAAATCCCTGCTACCATTAGACCAAATATTGTAATACCCCGACTAAGAAAGCTTAAAAGAAATTATAGGTACTACTCATACCAACAAGGTGCACCTTCTTTTCCGGAAGTCCATCGTTAGAAACTCCACAGTTATGCGTGCTTAGCTTGGAGAAATTCTGGAATGGGTGACCTTCTGGGAAGTTTTCTCGGGGAGCTTGCGAATGAAGACAAAACATGCTGAAAAGACTCGTATTGGTACAGTGGGGATAGTACGCCGTCATCTAACTGCCGGGTCAGCCCGTTAAGTGGGACCCGGGTCGTTACAATACTAGTAGTTAAAGATCATCATTTTCTGGGCTAGAGCTTTAATGCTTGGAACTTGATGGTTAGTAGGTGTACAGAGGTGTCCTTTTAACTCGTCTACATTATTTGAGCCCAAATTTTGCTTGTTGCATTCTAATGGACAAATCCCACTAGATTTTTCTGGACACACAGGAACAGAGCTATCTGCAGGGTACATTTTCAACGGAGTTATTAAAAATCCTCCTGATTTTGAATTGGCATGACCTATAGGAACAAATTCAAGTTGTTGCTCCACTTATTTGTTTCTTCAGGTTAGCTCACCTAATTAATTCCAAGTGCAAGAGTATTCTGTTACTGACATGTAATAACTGCCTGAATCAACATGCTAGAACCAAACAAAATTTATTTCCTAACTATATTTTCAATGGACGTCCTTAACCAAAATTTCAACCTGAAAACTCATCCCTACACCCCAGCAACTCTTGCACCCTATGCAATCAACTCCTAATTATTGTTTTTGACAACTATATCTGCATTCATGGGTTTGGATTCAGTCTCAACCTACAGAACTCTCAGAAGAATTGGTTCACAAAAGACCAGAAAGGCAGATATAAGCAGCAACAACAAAACCCATTTTACATATATATCGCCTTTCATCCTACCCCAGGCCATTAATCCCTTGAATTTCTAAAATCTTCAACCAAAAGACCTTGCCTTCTATTATGAAACTTATCACATAAAACACAACAGAGGAGCAGAAAATGAGTCAGAAGTATGCATCCACTTCTTTAAGTCTTCAAAAAGTTTCTCCGTCATTTTACTATTGAAATTCAACAACCAATACAAACTATTTATTCACTACAGACTTCTTTGAATCGAGCATTCATTACTACACCTCAAAGCTCAGAGATATTGTGAATTTCATTTCGGTTGCATTGTGTTCCTTCTCTCTGCTATAGTCTGGTAACATTATCCTCAACTCTGGAAGTTCTAGGAGAATAGGATGAATATAGAGATGCGAAGTAATCTGAATACAAAAAGGGCTTTCTATTAGTCTTATATATTGAAAAATGAGCTAGGAATGTCCCTTAAATATGCTTTCTTTAAGCCATTACAAGGAGTTTCTCCATCCATAATCTGTCTAAGCAGTAGGAAAACCAAAATATCCATTTACCCCAAATTTATTTTTAACACATTTGAATCTCTATTCGACTATTGTCAATCTATTATTACATGTCTCGCCAAATATGTTACAGTAAGTGTTGAATCCCCTGGAACCATGGCAAGTGATAACTTATAGCCTCAAGAATACATATCAAATGGAAAAATAAAAATAAATAAATAAATAATAATAATAATAATAATAATAATAATAATAATAATAATAATAATATTTACATTTCAAAATCTGCTGTTACCTATATTGGTGATTTTGCTAGAAGAACTTTAACTGCGTAACACATTAATAAAACCAGAAGATTGTGCAAATTAATGTAATTTTGGTCCGTGGGCATCAAGATAAGGTTACTCCATTGCACTACAGACTGGCTAGAACATTGCTCTCAAAGTGGGCTCGTGTTCGAGTTCTCGTGCAGCTTCAGAAACAAAATACCGTGCCAGTCACAATCATTTGAACCATATTTACTGCATGCCATCCTATCAAACCAACTTTTTAATGAATGTATCTCTCTTTGCAAATGGATCTATTTATTTCATCTATACTTCGCTATGAATCTTTCAAATAAAAAGGGCGATATTCTATATTCTGAAGTCAAAAGATAACATGAATTGGCAGTCTTATGCAATAGAAAATGTCATTTTAGGATTCTATGAAAAGTATCTGAATAAAGCCTGTAACCCATTATTACGGCACATATTCTCTTATCGGTTAATTCAGCCCTTCATACAAAAGAAGCCATTCAGGAACCAATGATTGGAACATGGAACCATTCAAATATGTGATTTAGAATAAGACGGTGCATATGGGAAAAAAAGTTGAACCCCTTACACAAATGGTTAGTCAGTTTGATTTCTAAAATACTCGGTAAGCTATTTATAAAGTAGAATATTTTGCGCCTTTCTCTTCCTTAGTTCAAAGCTGTCATGTTTAAACAATAAATCCATAAAAATAACTTCTGCATTAGCACAAAGACAAAATGTTTCACGTTCACAAAAAATGGGAACAAGAATTTACCTGCGCCATTTTCCACAAATAGTTCCATCAACATCTCCAATACCCTTGATGGGCTCTCGACATTGAAGCCAATTGCCGATAGAACTGAGCTTTGAAGGTTTGGTGGTGTTCCAGTCCTGAGAATGATCACATTGTGTCCTCTAACACTCTCAGAAACATACTAAATTTATCTATGTAAAAATATATAGAAAGCTTTACCTGCATGCCGGCATTCTTTGGTGGATCAAGTTCTAAAGTTTCGCCAATAAGATCAGATTCACTGTAGCAAGTGTTAACATCAAATGGCTGGTGTAAGGGAACAAATGAGAGTTATAACACAAGAAATGGTATCGAACAATTAGAACCCAGTAATAAAACAAGTAGTACCACATCTAGCATTGTGCAAAATATGCATGACCCATTGGATGACAAAATGTTATAGAGTGATATCCCATGGGTCACAGTATTTGAATGAGATGGTTAGCCACTCAAAATAATATCTAACTTAATAAATAGGAAATGAACAAATTATGAAAAGCTTCTGTCACAATTCACCGCCCAAGAAACAAAAATTCCTTCATGAAACTTCTACCAATGAAATGTGCACTCCAAAATCTAGATTCTTCTCAACTTAAATATTGTTAGTGTTCTGTCTCCCTATTCCTGAAGTTTAAAAGCCACAGAGTTGCAACACTGACTAGAAAGTTTTCAAAGGAATTTGCAAAAAGTTTTCACAACTGAAAACAGAGAAAATCAATGCTAGTACTGGGGAAAAAAAAAATTGAACAGAAAGTGTAGTAGCTATGTGCCACAAAAGGGTGACATGGGAAGGTTAATGCCAGAAGACACATAATAAAATAAAAAACCACTTACATAAACAAAATAACAATGCTCCCTTCTCATTGTACAGGGAAAAGAACATAGAGAGAGAAAACAGAAGGGAAAAAAAGACAATGGATCTCTCTAATCATCTAGTTGTATGAAGTCTTTGAAAATGAGAAAAGATAGATTGTTTTGGTCACCAATTAATGAAGGGAAGATATGAAGAAGGTTCTAAAGATACAAATTGATGGCTTTGAAAATTTCCTGCAAACAAGTCTCCTATGAAGAAGCAGATACTGTAGATGTACAAGAAAGTGTTCATGCCCAGACTAATATATTCACAAATATTAGGCTCAAGTAATGGTCTTCCTTTCTCAATTCATCTTACTAAGTGGTAATCCCTTCCCTAGATTTAACAAAGTTATAAACAATAATCAGATAAAAAAAATCTTTAAAATCATTCTAAATACATAAAATAGTTATTGAGAGAACATACTTATCAACTGGACCAGACCAGTCAGGAACATTTGCTTGAAATTCATTCCCTATTCGAACGTTGGACATATATGGCTCAATGTCTCTGAGCATGTACTCTATGAGCCCTAATGCATATTCTGATGCAGAATTTCCATTCTGGCCAATTGCAGTACTGATATTCACTAAATTACTGGTAGATTTATCCTTCCGTAATTTATGCTTCTTTTTTAAGCAAGTGTTACAAAGCCATTCACCAACTGGTATTCTCTTTATTCGAGGATTGCAGCAAGACATATGAAATGAATCTTCGCAACTATCACATATTAACATATTCAGCGTAGTTTCCACCTGCTCGCAAACTTTGCACATCTGTGAACAGCATTTGTCAGTAGCAATACCAGTATCTTTATCAGAGGCATAGTTCTGTCTGGTCCAACATTTTTCAAGCATCCCCTGGCTTCTGAGAATTGAAATGCATATATCTCTTTCCGACATATCGCCTGAAAACTTCCTGGTAATTGATGTGCCAGAGGAGGAGCACTCACCTTGATCACCCACATCAGTTTTCAAGTGAGCAGAGACAAGGTCCAAATTTGATTTTGATGATGAATAATTATCATTAACACTGCAGAAATCCAAACCTCTTTGAGCAATATTTCTCAAGGCTTCTTCAGAACTAGCTTCTTTTCCAACAGGATGTCGACTAAAGGAATCCACAGCCACGGTATTGCATTCAACTGGAAGTACAATTGACAGTCTAGCAGCTTCTGGTGCAAACTCAGATGCAGAAACGTGCTCTGGGGCATGCACTGAAGGAGATTCAGAATTGACGAAAGAATTACAACATCCGTTAGGCTTATTGTCACCAGATGCCTGGGCTGTGCAAAGAGCAACGGAATTCCTCCGATGCTTCTTACGTTGATAGACAAGATTATGTGTACAATTTTGTGACATTGTACTGGCAGTTGATAGATGGGAACAATTTCTTGTACAGTTGAAGGAACATAAATCATTATCAGTTTTTCTATCCTCTGAAAAATGTTCTTTACACCCACCTAAATGATGTTGGCTGCATGCTGAACGATTCAGACAAATCTTGGTACCTAGTGTGCAGTCATTTAGAAGTTCTTTGTTCATGAAGTCAGACCTGTAAAAAAGAGCAAGTTCTGCTGCTCTAGGATGAGAACTCTGTATCAGCATTGTCAACTGTACCATCTACACAAACTGAAGCCATCAGATTGACATTTTCTCACACTTACAGATATCAGAATCCAAATCACAATGAATAAAGAGTCAACAGCTTTCAAATCACTGATTCATGTTGCAACCTAATCCAATATAAGAAGGAAGTATAAAGCATTAGAGAACTAATGCCAGACAACTAACTGAAAGACCTTGTAGCATTAGAGAACGAGAACTAATTTCATACAACTAACTGAAAGAACTACAAGTTCTTTCTTCAAATGCATTAAGAAAAATGTAGAAAGGAAACAATTAGCTAACACCTCATGCCCGTCAGAGTCATACATCAATAGGCGCAGCATAGAAGTGGCATACTTCCACTACTTCAGTCAGATTTTAAAACATCCCCAGCCATCAAGAATTTGAAAGTGAAAGAAGCTCTCCGTAGTTGAACATTTCATGCACGTCACTATGAGATGAGGATCAAACTTAACTGAACCCAACACAACAAACACGACCCCCTAACCACCCCCACCCCCCCGAAAAAAAATAATAATAATAAATAAATAAATAAATAACCACAAAAAATAAAAGAAATGAGCCCCAAAATATGGTCCATTCAAGGTTCCCAATTTGCACTTCTCACCCAGTTATAGCCATTCTCATCAGTTCCATTCTGATTCAGGTTTTGTTCCACATGCTCAAGATCATTACACGAGATTTTTCTCTCACCATATCTCATATAATGCTACTTCTGCAGCCCTACAACCCTACAAATTCATTGTCTATTTCTGCACTCGTGGTCTATCCACATACCAATTTAAACACCCATGCTTCCACTACACAAGTCATACAAAGGTGCTCTTTCTCAGGGACCTAAAAATCTG
The DNA here is from genome assembly GCA_963555705.1 of Ligustrum vulgare. Classification (NCBI taxonomy): domain Eukaryota; kingdom Viridiplantae; phylum Streptophyta; class Magnoliopsida; order Lamiales; family Oleaceae; genus Ligustrum; species Ligustrum vulgare. The sequence continues at coordinate 24,215,603 of OY743176.1, forward strand.
ACTAACTGCATAAATCTGTCTTATAAAATATACATCTGAAATTCTATCTCTTCACATCGAGATCTTAAATTTCCTACACAAATATAAAATATCTAGGTCCAATTTTCAAGATTCATTTTTGACCTCATTGTCTATCTTTCTGAACCACACTGTAAATTTTGGGCATGTAGATCATAAAACCATCTTCCTAATGATCGAGATAACATCATCCACATCATTCCCTTCCCATTTTTTTATCTTTAGACACGATTTTTCATCTGGGTTTTCCTATAAATCATTGATACGATTCAGTTGGGTTTGCAATAATTAATTAAAGGATTACAAACGAATACACCAGATTAACATTTGTTCACATGGTTCAAATTGAATAAGCCATACATGTATTTGTATATGCATCTAACTGGGTATGGGTCATTCAAAATTGTTAATCATAGTGCAGTAAAAAATCTTCACAACCATTCACATCAGATTTTTATGAAGCACAACAAATATTCAAGAAATAAATGAAAAATATATTATTTGAAATATTTTTATACCTTCAGTCTCCCATTGTACCAGTTGCATCCGTAAGGTCTCTTCTGGCGATTTTTGCAGGACTTGGGGGGTTTCAATGTCTTTGGGGTTTCACAGAGAGAGAGAGGGGTATATTTCTGTTATGCACTACCAGACTAGAAATATATTTGTATGGGCAAAACTTTGAAAATTATTATGAACTTTGAAGGCCTTCAAAATTATACTTTTTAAACATTTTTTCCAATTTTTGAAAATAAATTGAGGAATTGGAAGCACATCTTTTTGGATTGTAAAATTTGAAAGAAGAAATTGTATAAAAATTATACCTTTTAAACCCTTTTTCAATTTTTTAGTATTGTTGTACTAAATATAATGTCCATACAATACATGTAATACATGTAATTTGTATAAAAAATAAAAATAAAAAACAGAAAAAATGTCTTTGTATTTGTAGGTCATATTGTTGAATATTATTATTAGTTATTAAAAATGTCAATTGCCTTTTTAACAATAGAAAGAAAAACTCCAAGTGGTTTCTATATTTAGAAACACCTATCAATTAAAACGCCGCACCTACTCTTTCTCGATTAAGTTTTAATATATTTTAATAATTAATATATATTATCCTAGAAAGATAATTAATGCATAATCCAATTAAATAGATCAAGGAATAAATGTTCATATTAAACAAAAATTCGCCCTTATCGAACTTGAATTCTCATAATTAAAAAGTTAAAATCACATTAAAAATAAAAATAAAAGGTTAAAATCACTTTTCAAAGGCCATAGATTATATTTTGCATAAAGAGTATAAATTGCAACATTAAATGTACAAGGAGTTCTCCTTTGTTATAGATTGCAAGTTTAATTTGTTAACATGTATAAAACTACGACATTACACAAACGAGATCTCATTAACACATTGTGAGTTCAAGTTTAAGAGTTATGATACATATAAAACTCATTCTTACAACTTTTAACTTACAATCATGATTGTTACAATCCTGCTAGATCATATATCACATCATTTTCAAAATTAATACACCACAATTTGTCAGATCATGAGTTGTAAGTAATGTTGTACAAATAATTGTACATGTATCATAATTCAAAGTTTAAAACGTTTGTACGACTCACAAGGAAACAGAAAAGGTAAAAGTGCAAAAAGTCAACATATTTAAATGTGTTTAAAAGTTACTACTTTTCTCAAAGGTACATAGATGCTATATGCTGCCGTTCATGTTACCAAACAAAAAATAAATAAAAATACACTTGTAATAATTCAAGAGAGTGAAATATAAAACAAGAAACCATGTCCCTATATTACATGAGAAATCAAAAGAATTCAAATGTAAGAATTCTGCCTCCAAAGTCTGATCTCAGATTCACATTCAGTTTTTCAAATTAAAACAAGTAATCTTTTCTAAGCTAGATTTTGGATGCCTAGCACAAGAACATGACCAATTCAAAGGCACTGCAATTTTGATCCTTCAGACCCAAATCAATAGCTGCATAAACAGATTACATTCTCCATCACAGCACCTGAAAATCAAATGATTTGATCAGATCAACATGTCGATTATATGAACTTGAGCACAAGAAGCAGCCATGTATATGACTCAATTAGGTGGATTCCGAACTATCTTATTTATGTCAATGTCCAGATGGGGAAACAAGTAGTTGAAGACATAAAAACCTCGTAGGGATCACAAGCCACTTGAGATAGATTAACATGTTCCTAGATCATGTCTAACTAAAATTTGTGGATTGCGTCCAATTAGACGAACAGTAAAATTATTGTTTTAGATGCTCTATACGAGTCATGCCATGACATCTTTAAGGTGCAAAACATTACAAGACAAATAAGTGGGTATACTTTGAAACTCACATATTAAGAGTTATCTATATGAATTCAAACAATGGTGGTCAGAGATCCATTATTAATCAATTTCCTGATACGGAATTTAGCCCCTGTTTGGCCCCCATTAAAACGTCAACTACATATTATCCAATAAAATAATATTAAACGTAAACCCAAAAAGTCTCATCATTTTTCACCATACATTCTGCCAAAAAATACTATTCAAAAACTCATTATTTTCCATAAAATGGGGCTCAAGCAGGGGTTTAATTTCTTCCTACAAACATTCTAATATCATGACAGATAAGCCAATTATTTTCCTTCTTTTATTTGTAAATCAGTAATCTAGCATCCTGGATTATGTATTCTGATGGGTCACAAGTAGCACAAAATATTTTATGAGTCCCAACAATGAAAGTTCAATATCTATAGCAAAAGGCATGACATTTGAGAAATACAATCAAATAATTTCTACAGAAGACATACTAAAGCATCTTGCCTTTTATTTCTTAGCAAAGATAATCTTATGGATTAGATTAAGCATGCTATCTCGAGAAATCTAATGCAATCATATAAGCACATCAAAGCATGAAAATCCACTGTTTCACTTATAACCTGGATGCTGATATGTGTAGTTATGGTTATGTGTACAAAGAATAGATAATATGAATCTCTCTCTCTGTGTGTGTGTGTGTGAGAGAGAGAGAGTGAGAGAGAGAGCTGAGCCAAAAGGCCAAAATAATACCTCTGCAACTGGAATCAGTCCATTTTAGACCCCTTGCATTGGCTTTCTGTGAGGCTTTGGGGCTGAATCAAAGTAAAGACAGTAATCACATCCTATGCTAGCAAATAAAATTAATATATGAAGAAGAAAAGTTATTGTACAAAAAACTAGAATTGAAAGTATACAAACATGTGATCTATGGAGTTGCTATCCTAGAAAAACATAAAGCTGCAGAAGTGCACAAATGTAGCCTAACACCGGATAATAGATACATCATATGAACGGATCCAAATCCTCTTTAATATGTCTATGCAACAAAGAAGATTTTAGTATGAACAAACATCCTAAATTAAGGAGAAGAAAATTTAGGATTGGAATATGTGATTGACGGATTAAATAACATGGGAATGCTTGTGATCATTATCCAGTAAGAACATTAAGCTTCTAGATTTTTCATCAAAGAAATTTCTTTGCAAATGATTAATAAATACACTCCTGAAGTGATTCTAAGGAGAATCATACGTTGAATTTTCCTTTTTGTTTTACAATCTAATTCCCAATTTAAGCAGAAATCCATAACTATAAAATATGTTAAATTGCAGGGGCACACAAACTACAACAAATATACATACCATTGGGATTTCCTTGCTCATAGAAGCTTCTTAATAGATTGACTGCTTCTGATGCCATTACTCCTCCAGTACACTTGAAACCCTTTTTTGAAACTCCACTGTCAAGAAGTTGAAAAATATAAAGAAACTAATTAGACCATATCTAACCATTAAAAGAAACCAGTATTTACTGGGGAATTATCAAAGAACATGAAAATAAAGGCTTTTTTGGTTTGAAAATCCTATTGTGACCCTTCATTTTTATTCTAACTAGTTGCCAGGATAAGAGAATTCTTAAATTTTAATAGCCAATTATGTTCTTTGATCTTATTTATCATGCAATACTATGACAAAGCAACAAATGCAAGTTTCCATAAGCAAGAAAACCACCCCTGGATAGATTATCTCGTAAGGGGGTGGGGAAATGTAAACTAAATAAAGTATCTCGCTTTTCTTTATGGAGAGATCGTAACGCAGAAGCAAAAAAATTGCATAGGAACTGAAACATTAGCAAGAGCCTCCAGCCCCACCAGACCACCCCTGGGAAAATGTTCTGTTTATGAAAGAAACCCTCCTTAGATTTAAATCTGCACATATTTTGTGATAATGCAAATTGAAGAATGTCCTAACAGAACTAAACAACAACAAACTAAGCCATGTTCCGAATAAAAGAACCAAACTTTAATAGTTCTGACTGTAAAAGTTTCTAATAGAATTAAGGGTGTGTTTGATTGAAGGGATTTTCCATGGAAAATGTCCCATCAATCAAAAAAATTTCCATTTTTGCATGTTTGATTCCCAAAAATTTCCATGGAAAATGTCCCAATATTTTCCATGGTACAACCCCTTTATGCATTGTTTTACATTATTTGCCTTGAAAATTTTCCAATGGGGGAAGGTGGGAAAAGATTTTCCATGAAAATATTTTCCATTTTCATTTTCCATCTTTTGTCTATCAAACACACCCTAAGTGCTTACTTTAAAATGGTAATTAATTTAGAGAACTTTTGCTGCACCTAATGTTCTTAAAATGGTATAAAATTAATAATTATAAGAGAAGCAGCTATACATCACCATTGGAAAGAGTATTATTTATCCTGCACCTGCAAATCTCCAATGCAATAATGAGAGACCAAGTATAAGAAAGGAAGGGGTGAAACAGTGGGGATGGGGGTATGTTGGATGAAGTGTGGATCCAGGCCAATTATCCAAGTTTTATTAGATCCAGTTATCCAACCTTTACTTCTATACATAATTGACCGATTAACGTTAGTAATTGATATATGTAATTTTGTTGAACCACCTCATTTGAAAGTTTAATCTTATAGAGCAGAGTTAATTTTATTTATTTAAACTCTTCAACACATCATCTTACATGCAGGCATACTCGTTTTTTCATCAAATGATGGATCAGTGTTCAATTTTTATAAACAGGCAGCAGTTGAGACTTAAACCTAGAACTTTGTTGTGATAATCCAGCCTCGAAGTCATGTGACGATTAAATTTGTAGCAAACACACAAGCATCCCACAACCAATAATTCAGAACCTACCGACGAGGTTGCTCCATAATTTTCTAAAACAGACACAAATAAGAATGTGAACTAGGCCATAAAGCAAATTTAAGCACATTATAAGCCCTGGTCCACATCTGTTCCCACCCACATACTAAGCTTGCTTAATATATTTGGTTGCCAAGTTTTTGCCACATACCATGAATAATATGATCATTCTGCAATCACTATAATGCTAATCAATCATGACTTAAAACTAAAAGAGGAAAAGGGAAGACATTGAGCTCTCATATAACTACAATGGTTATAGACTTCATAGCATAAGAAAGAGACTGTAAAGGTTAAAGTTTATCAACCAATATTGCCCATAAAATACCAGAAGTGACAAGTATTATATACTCAACATGTATAAATAAAAGAGGTTAGAATCAAACCTATTGAGTTTTTCAGAGCTATTCGTATGCAAGGACAAAATTGACCCACACCCTCCAAATTTATCATTTGCACAGCCGTAGTATACTTCTTTTATGCCTATATGAAGATCACAACGTCACCCCAAATTAAAATAACTATTAAAAGTAACATTAATTATGAAAATACGCATTTTTGAGCATACCAATTATAGATAAAGCGGCTGCACACATTATACATGGTTCACATGTAACATAAAGAGTGCATCTTGAGAATTTTGAAGCAACTTCTTCCCTTGAAAGTCCATCTTTCTGCCACTGCTCAAGTAGCATATCAATTGCTTCCATCTCTGCATGTCTGGTAGCCTGAACTCATAAAACATAAGTGAATCAAGCCCCAGATTTCGCATGGAGAAGGAAAATGTGAAAGTTGTGATATTGTTAACCAGAAACGGGGTTTCAATACACAGAAGAAAGAGAGAAAAGTTTAAATAAATAGAAGGAAAATGCAACATATAAATGAGAAAGAAACAATGTCACTGTTAGGAATTCATTCAAAAAGTTAAAAACGATTCTCCAACATTGCAATGGTAGAATTGAGAACATGTCAAGAAGAAAATGCTTCAGACAATTGCCAATATTTTATTCACCACATCAAATTCTGAAATCTAAGACCTTAAATCAGTAGTGCAGGGATGAGGGTGGACAGGAGGGCCACAGGCAACCCAGCCCCACAACCAAAATGCCTGAAAACATAGGTAGCGTCATTCTTAATATGAAATGCTATAGGGTTCTATTTTCCATCTTAAGATAGTGATACATTGACAAAAAAAAAAAGGGGAAACAAATATCGTTGATTATGAGAAAACTCCCCAAGTAACAAAATGCTTATCTCCAATTGAACAAAAGTTCAATACATACCATCGTGATTAGAAGTAATTCCAAACTATTTCAGTAATTTTGTAGTTCTGTAATTGATCATAAAAGTTCTTACACCAAGAGCATGGTTTTAGAGATCAGTAGCAGGGATAACATGGGCAAAGACAGAAAATCGTTATAGGAGGGCCAAAGTACAGGGAATGAACTATAACATAAATTCACAGGGAAATATATAGCCCTTGTTTGATTTTCATTAAAATTTTCTCATTTTTCTACAGTACTCAGTCTCAACAATCCATTAGAAATCAAATCTACAATATTTGACTTTTCAACCAAATCTCAACCATCAAAATCACTATTCATTTTTAAAAAAACTCATTTTAACTAGAATCAAATACACTTATAAATATATCAAGAACTGAGAAGTTGCCAATCTTGTGTGTTCATGATAAAACAAAAGAAGATAAGTGGAAAAATATTGTTCTTTCAAAAGGTTAGGGTGGAACATGGGCTCCTAACCAATAGCTTCACCATGAATGGTGATGTCGTACAACATTTATCTGACATGATGTTGGCAAAATAGCTATTAATATTATTTACACATAGAATATCATATTTATGGGGTATTATTAAAATGAGAACTTTAAAATTAAAAGCTTATTATCAGGGAATTGGCACCATAGAGTTGGATTGGTTATGATATTTTCTCCCAGCAAAGCCAAACATAGTCCTAGTATTGATGGAGGTCATTTTGGACAAATGAAGGTGTTAGAGATATTGGTAGAAAAATTTTTACTTTCACATATTACGGTGAGTATATGCATAATATGTACCTCCAGTTAGCAGGCTGTTGTCACATTATGACTTTAGGGGCATTTAGTGATGCTGAATGAGCAGATCAATTCATAACCAATGTTCAGATTTAGGCTATAAAATCATTCATGGAAGACAATTTCTACATAGTGAAGCACAATGCAAGCAGTTGTGGCTAATGTAGTGTGTAGTTTGTCATCATTTATTCTATCATATTTTATTTAGGGAGTTGGGAATAGCTTAATAAAGAGACTACAATGTCCAATGCGACAGGTAGTCCTAAGGTGGCCATTCATATTATCTCAAATCTGATACTATCATAAAATAAAAGTCCCCAAATCTGCAACTACAATAATTAGTGCCATAAATCATTAAGCAAGAAAAATAAAATAGACCTATGAATAACATGACTAATAGTTTTCATCTCTATCTGCAGTTCAATAGAATATTTTTAAAACATAATCAATTAATTTTTCATACCCAAGCTCATAAAACAGGGCAAGATTCTTGAAGATATTAAGAATGGAAAATTACTAAATATCAAAAATATAATCTAATAAATAAACGTTCAAAATTATATTTAGTATTTACATATTGCAGTAATAGATGGAGGAAAAAATTTCATAGAAGTTCGAGAAGCTCAAGCAGCTCAATGACACCATCGAAATTCTTTCCTTCAACGAGTTAGGATGAAACAAAGACTAGAGTCTAGAGGTAGATTCGAAAAGAGCAAAAGAGAAGGCGAAGACAATTAGACACAAAATTTTTACTTCTGTTCGATTGATTCATGTAATAATTAGTTTACTTTCTATTATTTCTTTTACTTCCCTCATTTTATTCACTGGTTATAAATACAGAGTATTCAGATTGTAAACACAAGTTGAATGAGAGAATTCATTTGTTCAATTCATGGCTCTATTTCAGTCTTCTTCTTTTCCCCCTAGCTACTCTCCTTTCACTTTGTCTCATGGTATCAGAGCAGACACCTTAAGAGGGTCCGCTGTCATGTCCACCCCTTCTGCTTCTATTTTTGCTTCTGTTTTTGTGTCTAACACAAATATGGAGAGTAGAGTAATCCATACCACTTACAGAGTGGTGATTCACCAGGCGCAATATTGGTGCCAACTCCTTACAGAGGAAAATTATCATACATGATGCAGGTCCATGATGATGGCCTTGAAGGCGGAAAACAAATTGGATTTGTAAATGGATCGGTAGTTTGACCAGCTTCAACAGATTCTTCAAATGTTTTGTGGAAAAGATCCAACAATATGGTATCTTCTTGGATCATCAGTTATGTGTCGAGAAATTGGGGCCAGTATCATTTGTGCACAAATTGCAAAGGATATGTGGCAAGATCTCAAGAATAGGTATTCACAAGGAAATGGGCCAAGAATTTTCCAAACTTCAAAAAGATTTATCGATGCTAACTCTAGAAAATATGTCGGTAAGAGATTACTATACAAAATTCTAGTCCTTATGGGATGAATTGGTGGATTACAATCAAATTCCCACTTGTTCTAGTGGTATTTTAAGAACTTGCACTTGTGGTGCCATTCAGCAATTCTTGAAATATCACGACAGGCAACATGCCATTCAATTCTTGATGGGATTGAATGAATGTTTTTCCTCTACCAAGAGGGGGGAAAAAGTATATTATTTAATGGTCCAAAAAGAGAAACAGAGAGAAATTAGCAGAACTAGTGCAATTGACACTGTTGCTTTTATGAATAAAATGTAAGAATCGAATTCATCAGGCCAAAGATTTGTTCCTGGAAATCAGCAGCATAGGAGAGCCAAATTGTGTTGTACTCATTGTGGGATGAATAATCACATGGTTGATAAATGCTACAAAGTACACGGCTATCCTCCAGGATTCAAATTTACCAACTCTGGACAGAAAGGAAAGTCTTCATCAGTAAACCAATTCACGAGCCAACCTCTCGAGACACCCTTTGATTCTTATAATCAATTGCTTTTATATCAAGAGGACTGTAAAAAAATTGTTAGCTTTAATCCACTCACAATCAAATGAAATCATCACTCATCAAGCAGCCAATATTGTTTCTAGCACTCCTTTTCAAACTGCCCAATGTATGATACTTCCCCGTTTTTCTTCAAATTGTCTAGCATCTTCCTCAATATCTAGGAATAATTGGATTGTAGACACTGGTGCTATAGACCATATTACTCATTCCATAGATATCTTTACTTCCATAACAAAGTCTTTAAACGTTTATGTTAAGCTTCCAAATGGCAATGCCAATACTGTACCAGCCATCCATCTTGGTACGTCTGAAAATTTAATTCTAAAAGATGTACTTTGTGTACCGTCTTTCTCATATTATTTCCTTTCGGTTAGTAAGCTTACTTCATCTCAGAAATGCACTTTTATATTCCTATCCGATGTTTGTTTTATTCAAGAATTTACCCCATGGAGGACGACTGTGATTGCTAGAAAGCCCGCTGGGCTATATATCTTGCAACAATCAGGTGCTAATGCTGTTGAGTTTTCACCAAAATAAAACACTGTGAACTCTGTCATAAATTCCAAAATCTGGCATAGCAGATAAGGAAATCCTTCTGTCTCTCGATTGTCTCTTATTTCAAAGAATGTATCAGATATTAGTTTTTCAGACAAACTTGATGGTCATTGTACAATTTGTCCTCTAGCCAAACAGAGAAGGCTTCCTTTTGAGATTCATTCATATAATAACAGCTCTTCTTTCAATCTTGTTAGGGGTTGTTTCAACTCATAATGGTTCTGGATAGTTTCTTGCCTAGTGGATGATCACTCTAGATTTCCTTGGATCTACTTAGCCTTTGTTTGAATCCCATTTTTTTCAAAACTCATTCTCAAAACTTTTCCTTACTTATTAACCACACATTCTCCTAAATTTCACAATTACAAAATGCATTTCCCCCAAAAGATGGTTTCAAACAGGGGCTTAATGAAAACAAAATCTGAAGTTCAAAATATTTTTATTGCCTTTTACCATCTGGTTGAAACATCAAATACAGTTAGAGAAAAATAAATAAAGTATGTGAGATCTGACGATGGTTTAGAGTTTAAAATGACAATATTTTTAATTCAAAATGAATTTTGCATCAAGTATTGTGTGTACAAACACCTCAACAAAATTGTATAGTTGAGAGAAAACACCAACATCTATTAAATGTAGTAAGAGCTTTAAAGTTTCAATCAAACATACCTTTGATTTTCTGGAGAGAGTGTATACTTGCTGCAAAATATCTCATTAATAGAATTCCCTCTTTAATCTTGAATAACAAATCTCCACATTAAGTTTTGTATAATTCAGTTCCAACATATCATCATTTAAAAGTTTTTGGGTGTTTATGTTATGTAGGTTGCCTTATCAAAAACAGATCGAGATTTTCCTCAAGAGCAAGAAAATGTATGTTTGCAGGATATCCATTTGGTATAAAGGGCTACAAACTTTATGATTTGGAACAGAAATTATTCTTTATTTCAAGAGACGTAATATGTCATGAATCAATATTTCCCCTGTTTAAAGTAGTTACCTTTGGTAAAATCCCTCCCATCTACTCAAGAAATCCTTTGCGTTTTAGGATAGATGCAGCTAAAGGCTCCGATCAAAACTGTTTTCAGATGATTATCTCAAGGTCATGCAAATTGTGAAGAAAATTTAATTAGATTTTATAGGATTTGTACTATGCCTTAATCAATAAAGTAATTCAAATGTTGACTTTAATTAATATAGTTAAAGTTGTTGTCTCACCGTTTTCAATATAATTCTCCAAGAAAATTGATATAGTGTTATTTTTTAGATTGCATTTATGTAGTGAAGAATGGCACTATTAATTCCATCTATCATGGCAGGGATATGTAGCATGCCTTGTTTATCTTGAAAATAAAATTTGTTAATGTCAATTAAAAAGTTTTGTATCACAAATGAATTTTTACAATAAATAGTGTGCAACAATTAGATCATGGCAGGGACATGTGGCATGCCTTGTTTATCTTGAAAATAAAATTTGTTAATATCATTTAAAAAGTATTGTATTGTAAGCATCACAAATGAATTTTTACAATAAACAGTGTGCAAAAATTAGCTCTAAAATGAGATTAACATTTGAAATTTGGCACATTTTATTATGGCAAGTGGTCAGAATATCATACATTATGCACGGTACTTTCTGGTGTAAAATATGGTAATAACAATTTGGGATAACTTATATAAACTGCAATAGCCATGATTTCAGTTAATGATTCACATAGGGAAAGTGTTAAAGTTCTAGTGTTGAATCAACTTGATGAAGCACAGAGGGAGACAGAACAAATATAACCAAAATGAAGGCCAAAACATGAATCTCTTGGAGACAGGAGAAAAGCAGATAATGAGCATACATTTCTTGTTTCAGTGGTTCGGTTTCTCCCTGAAGCAATGACTGCATGATCCTCGACAATAACACAACTGATCAAGAGAACATGGAAAGTGGAATAAGAATAACATGACTAAGTGTTCATCTAACAATCTTTTTTAAAAATTGAAATTCTGCTCTCATCAATCAATTCTAACTACATAGACATTTTAATTTAAAACATATAATTGCACCTTAAATTGACACTAATTTATCCACATGCTTGATAAATCAATGAACATATACAGGAAAAGCTATTACTGATATTCACTCCCAAAATCTAAAATGTATATGTAATTAAAAGATATAAGGAAAAGGCAGAACGACAAGCTTACCCAACAGGTACTTCAAGGTTATCTAAGGCAAGTTTTCCCTGGCAGAATATAAGTAGGCATTAGAAAATAACAGAGATTCAGACACAAATAAGTTAGAACTGCATCTTACACTGGAAATGACACGTAAATTATGACACTTGAAGTAATGTGCATCCTCAGAGCTAAGAATTTACAACCTACAACACATCATTTATAGAGATTCCCTTTTGCAATTTTGCTTTCATACTAATCAACTCCATTTTCTATGCCTAGTATCAAGGATACTCATTTTTAGTTGGCAGTATAGTCAGAACCTTAAATTATTATTGATAAGAACTCCAAATCTTGATTACATCTACTCCAAACAAATAGAATATAAACTTGGAAAAAGTTTAAAATATATGCGGCTAACTTTTATTGAAAACTATGAACATTGGGAAATGGAAGAACCCACAAACATGGGTGCCAAATATGCCAAAGGAAGAATAAGATGAACAAGTTTGGTCTAACACCTGTTCTATAGCAAGGTTCATAAACGATGTAGTATCTCCCTCTGTCTCTACCATCTGCATAGACAAATGAAAATAACAAACATTGAAAGTCGTATTTGTCATACTTTTTCTTGTTTACGGGATTGAATTCTCAAAGGCATTTTCACAAACATATCAAAAGCTCAAAACTTTTTACTACACAGCCGCAAGTTCTTGACACCAATTCCCCCTGCCTACATAACTTGTATGATACGCATGACAAAAATGTGCATCTGCGAGAACGTGTTTATACAGCTGTAGTAATGGGCCCACAATAAATTTGATGAGAACGTCTGTTCGAACAACTGAACAAGAAGCTGGAAGAACGATATTTGAAGATAGTTTTGTATCTTTGTCCTTGTCTCCGTTTTTTATGATGGACGAAATTTTTGACTAATCGAACTTGTGGAGTTAAAAAAAAACATAGTCAAACAATATTCAAGTAACCTCCATGTTAAACCACTTCATAATAGACTAGAAATTTTTAATGCCGACAAAATGCTGATTGAAGAGGAAAAATAGATTCAAATATCAAAAATTATTCAAAAACACCCGCATCATAATCGGTAATGCGACACGTGAGAAGAAAAATCCAAGCCCAACCGCAAAATCGATATGAAATTCGGCATGGAAAAACTTGCTTACTGTACTTCACCCACGAGGTTAAGTGATGGAGGCGGAGCAATTCTTGGAGAGGTGTTGGTGTTCAGTTGGAGTGTTGTAATTGGAGGTTTGTATTGATGCCAACGGTTGGATTCGAGGTTGGAGGGTCCAAAACTATAATCGAAATTCCAATTTTTTGCTCGTACTATAATCGCCCCATAATCGTCTAAGTTGGGTCGGTTTGATTTCGGTTCGTGACTCAATTCGATGAGGTTAATAACATGTATATAAATTAATTTTTTGCAAATCGAACTGAAAATGTCGTTTAATCATTTTAAAAAAAAAAAAAAAAAAGCAACATGATAATACTAAGCATATTTCGCAAACAATATCTCAGATTCAAATGTGAAATGCAAACAATATCCAAATTCCCAAATTTAAAATTCGAATTTAACAAATAATATAATGAGTATAACAATACTAGTATAACAACTTAGTATAAATTTCTATGGATTTCAAACTATCCATTTAAAAACAGTAAAAAGGAATAATTTCGGTTGTGACCAAAATATTTCTAAGAACATACTAACAGAGAGAATTTGACAATAAAGCACGTTGAACAACTAAAGGAGAATCAAAACAAGTACTCTCATGTTAAAATCAATTTGAGAGCATAACTACTAGTATAACCCTCCACATACAAAGTTCCCTTTTAACACCATTCACCTAAGCATTTTCTAGAAGCAGCCTATTATCAGACAAAATTATACTAACACCCACCAACAAATATTCTAAATGCACATCCTGTGGAGAATTGTCGTCTGTCGAAATGGAGATCGACTCAGGGATTGGAGATGAATGAATCAGATACTCAAATGACTATAGACCTAGGATTAATGAATTTGGATTGGACTTTGGTCACGTGGGTTTGGTTAATTGACTTTTAAATAGAAGAGTTGTAGCGACCAAGAATTTTTACGCAATTATATAATTATTTTAATCGTGTCGCTACTATTTCACCATTATTTTAAAAGTTAACGCCGCTACGTGTTCGTCTAGCCAAAGTCGAGAAAATATCTAATTTTTTTCGATTTTAAATTAAATTTCGAATTTCTAAAAATTATATATTTTTAATTATTTATTCAAAATATTATTTTTAAAATCATTTTAAATTAATTTTCATTATTTAAACTGATTCAAGTCCAAATACGTAATTCAATTTTATCTCAATACTTAGTAATCCAAAATATATCTCTTTTAAATTCGTATCTTGATCAAAGTTAATCAAATTTTAGTTAATTATTTAAAATTAATCCTATAATTCTAAACCGTCCGACCCTCCCCCAAAAATTTCACAAACTTTGTTTTCCACCAAATTCATAACCATTATTTATTTCTCCACCATCCTATCCACTATCCTTCTTAATTGCCAAACACCATCATTCCATTCCACATTCAACATTCTTAATTCATAAACATCAACAACTCCACCTATCACACTTTCAATCCACTATATCACCATCATTTGAATAATCAATATTGAGACTCAATTCTCAGCATTCTTCCATCCGGCCCATATCAAACTATCATCATTTTTATACCTAACAAAGAACACCACTACTAATTAATCAAACCTATCACAATTCAATCCTACTAAACATAATGATGAATTACCCATTTTCCACCCTTTTCATACCTAACTATCCACCATCTTTCCTAAATTTATACATTCTCCAATTTCCCTGTCCACTGCCACATCCATCAGTCTTCCCAGCATCCATCACAACCGAACTACTACACAACTCCACAATCATTCAACCATACCAATTCACTACCAAGCATATCATATCATCACCATTTCTCCCAACACCACCACTACTGCCCAATTTCCTCAATTCCAAACCGGCTGCATCATGATCATCACCAGTCCACTGCCCCAATATCACCATCACTGCAACACCACTGAAAAATTTATATGCAAGAAGCCAGACATGCCGCTCACAACCACAGTTCATCACCACCCCTGCAGCCATACACTGTCAAACCCAACTCACCCCCCCACAGCCACGTCCAACCACCTCCACTGCCAGGCAACCACCACCACTGCAATGTTAACCGTCCTAAATTCAGACCAAACCACTACCCATTTCCGAATTAACCTACACCCACCATCACCATACGACAACCAATTTCCCAAAACAGCTCATTACCCAAAACCCCAATCACCACTGCTGCCTTCCACCCCACGAATGACCCTCTCAAAAATCATACTGCCACTTCCGGTTTTAACACCCAAGAAAAAGAAACCCAAAATCGCAGAAACCTCAACTCAGATCAAACTCCAAACCCAAGAATAAACCCAAAAGAAAACCACAAATTTAGAAGCTCAATCCCTTACCTCGACCGCCGGAAAATCGCTACCTAAAGCCGCGTCTTCACCTCGGATTCCAGCCCTAACTTCGCACTCAAAACTAGCAACAAATCCATCAAACCGGAACCACTCTCTTGCCGCCGTCCACCGCTACCTTCCGGTGATGTTGCGCCGGCACATCGCCGACTGTAGATCGGAGAATCAGATCTTCGCAGCCTCCGTTTCGTGAGAGTGAGAGAATGGTAGAGAGAGAGAGTGAAATTAGAACGAAAGTGAGAGAGAATGAAATCTGAATTTTTATTAACATTTTAACTTTCTGAAATTTCAATCCTAGTCCCTAACTTTTAAAGTTATTTCAATTCAGCCCTTTAGTTTTAAATTTAATCATTTCAGTCCTTAAAGTTCTAAATTAAATTAATCGGCCCTTTCATTTTAAAATCTATTATTTCAGCCCTATAGTAATAATTATTTGAGCTTCGACCCAACTTATGGAAATTTACATTTTAGTCCCTCAACTTCCAAAAATGTTCAATTTGGTCCCTCATCTTTCAAAAGTTATTATTTTAGTCCCTAAGTATCAACCTATTTTATTTCAGTCCCTGCAAATTTAATTCATTTGATTTTAAGTCCAAATTTTAAAAGATTTACATTTTAGTCCCCAAATGTTTAAAAATAATTATTTAAGCCCCATATTTTAAAAGTCTTTTCGATTTTGTTCATATTGATTTAAAATGATATATATGTGTATATATGTATATTTATAAAACTCAACTTTCAAAGATATTCATTTTAGTCATTCAACTTTCAAAGATATTCATTTTAGTCCATCAACTTTCAAAGTATTCATTTTAGTCCATCAACTTTCAAAAACATCAATTTCAGTCCTCAGATTGTAAATTATCATATTTAAACTATAAATTTCAAAAGATTAAGTGACTTATTGGCTAAGACGAAGCGTACGGAGAATTAAAGAAATTGAAGTCATTCCCGCTCAACTTTGCACTCGTCGGATTAGAGGTAGACTCGCCCCCACTAATTGATTTATATTCTAATTGCATGTGTTATGTGGAATGTAAAGATCATAAGTAGACGGCCGGCAGCCCTTGAGGACCGGGAACGCTACAATAAAATGTGTTATGTAAGTAGACGGTCGGAAGCCCTTGAGGACCGAGAACGCTACAATAAAATGTGTTATGTGAATTTACGTGATTATATGCTTAATTGCATAATTACATGTTCAATTGTCTTGTAAATTAATTATTGACGATGAGTCTACTAAGTATTTCAATTTGAAATGTTCAACCCGTTGTTTTAACAATTTTTGCAGATTTCGGAGACGGTGGCGAATGATGGGCAATGACGGCAAATTACAAATTGATATGTTTAAAAGTCGTGAACTATGAAATAATTATTTCATTTTATCAAGAAATTTCATTTTCATAAATTTGTACGAATTTACTTATTCCATTTGAATTATCGCTAAACTTTTATTCAATAAATGCGATATTTAATATTTAGTCATTTTCCGCAACAAAGTTTATTCAAGAATTTAGAAAAGTGACGTTCTCGCGCTCCTCGGAACTCGGGGCGTTACAAGGGTTAATTGCTCTGTCTACCCACATTTTGTAACATAACTGAAAATTACTGTATGAAGGGAAAAAATTGGAAAATTGAAATTCCAAATTGCATTTTTTTTTCCAGTGATTGCATGAGATGAACTCCCATAACCCCACTGGTTATGGGCAAAAAACTAACAGATTTTGGAGCTTTAGAACCAGATACAAAGTTTTTGTGCTTTCATTATCAAAGGAAGGAGGCTCAATTAGAATCGCAGAAAGAACAAGAGCATGGACGTTTGACATATGTATCACAGTGGATGCAGCATTCTGGTTAGCAGATTCAATAAGATTATTGTACACAGGAGATGGGAATTTAAACAAGGAACAGAGATACAAGAATATAGACATGGTGACATGGTTTGAAGTGTTACAAAATGAAAGAGGCAGGTTCTTGAAAATTTCAACACTAAAGAATAGCTTGCTGAAATCAATAATAGTCCCCTCAGAGGAGCAAATGATAGGCTGGAGAAAACTGGATGGTAATCTACAGAATGTGCTTGGAAGGAAGAAGAGGACAAATCAGAAACCACAGACAGAGCAAACATCCACAGAAAAGGTAGTATCAAAACGAATATCATGGTTCAGTGTAGTAAGAGATGGAATAATAGAGAAAGAAAGAGGGGTGAAGGGACTGGAAAAATCTATAAATTCACAAAACAATGGGAACAAAGATTCAAAAGACTGGACAAAAAGTGTGCTGATGTTTAGACAGAGTAGCAAAATACCATGGGAAGCCATTCAATATGGAATGATGAATATGATGAAGAAGAAGTACGACTTTAGACCGTTACACGATGATCGTGCCTTGATTTGGTGCCATAGTGAAGAAGAGGCAAGATGTCTGAGTAATATCACAAATTTGGAAATTCCAGCAGCAACTCCTGTCTTTTTCTCACCGTGGAGTTGGAAGGCTCAGTCAGATAATATCAAAGTCGATTGCAGATACAGTTGGATTGGAGTGGAGGGTCTTCCTCTGAACATATGGAATATCCATGTGTTTAAAGTTATAGGATCATTTTGTGGAGGTCTATTAGATGTTGATCGAGAAACACTCCAATTAAAAATTTTAACACATGCACGACTGAGGTTAAAAGGCAGCAAACATGGCTTCATCCCTGAAACAATCCAATTACCATATGGAGGTTCCAACATAGTCATTAAGTTCTTCAAGTTAAATGACAGGAAGTATAGATTCCATGGAACATTTGGGAAGATAATGCATAATGGGAATTTACTCAAGATAGCGGAAACATCGACGGTAGATACTCAGCTGATACTAACAGCTCAAGATTCAATAGATGAGGAAGATGATGATGTAGCAGGAGGTAGGAAAGATGGGAAAAACTACGTCGAATCGGTCCTTGAATCCAGTGAGACACGTGTCAAAGAAGGAAGTGGACAATTTGAATTAGGGCGGCTCCTCAGTGCAGAAAAAGAGTACGATGCTGGAAGGAAAGAGAAAAAGGCATCGAAAACAGGAAAACTTATCAGTACCACCAACCAAGAGAAGCAGATTGTGAGCCTCAATAAGATTTTTGCCAGAATCGAAGACAGCTTTACCTTGGATAATCCGCTAGCTGGATTCACGAGGAAGAAAGGTATCATTCCAGACCAAAATTCACGATCAAAGTGGGCTTCAAAATTGTTGGGTAAAGTATATAAAAGAAGGAAGAAGAACGGGCCCAACAAGAATTTAACGATGGAATCTATGAAAGCCCAATACCTGTTTCACCTCGGATCAACGCAGATTGCTGAACCGACAAGCCCAAATCGTAATTCACAGCTACAATATGTCCTTGTTAACAGGTTCGACCAACATGGGCTTGCTCAGTTTAAACATTTACAATCGATCGAGATCAATGGTTCGAACTTTACGAAGAATCAGTGGCTGTTCATGTCAGGGAAGATTTTCAGCTGTGGAGACGAGCAACCTAAGCGACTGGGTAGTGGCGGAAAGCATACAACTAATACTTCAGCTATCCTATCTGACAATCTGGTAGAAACTGAGGGTGAAGAAGAAAAGGATGGAGAACAAGATGAAACATATAAAAATGAAGAAGGACAAATGAACATTATTGAAGAAAACCATCATATGGATGAGAATTATGAACTGGATGAGATTGGGAGAGACGATGTCTTAGACGAGATGGGTGGAACCTTCTTTGCTGAAACAGAGGAACGGGATTACAGTGAAGGGGAAACATATGATTCAGATTGCGAGGAACAGGAGAATCTAAATGTTTTGGAAGATATTCAGAACTTGTTTGAAGAACTAATGAAACCTTATCAGTTGTACAAAAAGCAAGAGGAGCTTGAACTAAAGATTCAATCAGCAGGAACTTTGACAGAAGCTTATAACCCAAGTAAGATGACCAATACAATAGAGCATACTCAGTTCACTCATATCCCAACAGACAGACATAATAATTTTCCAAATTCTCCATCTACTATTCATAAACCCGGTCAATCTCCTATACCAGGTATGTGTAACTTTCCATACCCAAATTTGGTAATTTCTGATTGTTTTCCGCACTCTTGTAATAAATTTGCATGTGCCATTGATGAGAGGGAATTAACTAAATCAACGCCAACATTAGTATTGAATGGACAGCCGACTAATCACTTTGAGAAACAGACAAGTCAATCCGATTCTTGGGGAAATGAAAGATATACAAGCACTGGGATGAATATCAAGGATAAATGGAAGGAAAATGAGGAGGTACTGATCATGGAAGATGATGACAAGTTAACATCCACTCTCAGTAGGTTGAATTTAACTCTAGTTCCATTAGATAGTTCTTGCTATGAGGGGAATAGTTTGAACACTTCAAGGAAAAATAGGAGGAAAGGGGTTAGAGAACTAAAGAACCTTCAAAGTAACATTAACTATGGAACAACGAAATCAAAGGTGATGAAGTCAGGGGAGTTGGAGGGGATCCAATGAAGATAATAAGTTGGAATGTGAGAGGGTTAGGGGGTAGAGACAAGAGAAGGATGGTTAAGGAATTGCTAAGCAAGGAAAAACCAGATGTAGTCACAATACAAGAAACGAAAAAGGAAAATATTGAGACGAAACTAATTGGTAGTATTTGGGGGAGTAGATTTAAAGAGTGGGCATTCATACCATCAGTGGGAAAATCGGGTGGTATTCTTGTAATATGGGATTCAAGGGTGATCAGGGGGTAGGAGGTAGTGTTGGGAAATTTTTCGGTATCGGTTTTCATGGAGAAAGTTGGAGGTGGCGAAGGATGGTGGTTCTCAGGTGTTTATGGACCTTGCAACTCAAGAGAGAGGGATGATTTTTGGGTAGAATTGGCAAGTTTACATGGTTATTGAGGGGGAAAATGGTGTGTGGGGGGTGACTTTAATGTTGTTAGACATCCCTCGGAGAAATTGAATGGTGACAAATATACTAAAAGTATGAGGAAGTTTGACCAACTTATAATAGAAACGGGATTAAAGGATTTACAGCTTCTTAATGCGGAATACACATGGTCCAACATGAGAGATAGATTGGCATGTTCAAGAATTGACAGATTCTTAGTCACGGAGGATTGGGTAAGCATGTTTGAGGAAGAAAGGCAAGAAGCTCTTATAAGGGTAACATCAGATCATTGTCCCATTTCTATAAACACCAACAAATTTCAGTGGGGGCCTAGTCCATTTCGCTTTGAAAATATGTGGTTAAGGCATAAAAACTTCACCAAAAACTGGAAGCAATGGTGGAATAAGTATGAAATTGAAGGATGGCCAGGTTTTAGCTTCATGGGAAAGTTAAAAATGATGAAGGAAGAGTAGAAGAAATGGAATAGAGAAGAATTTGGTGATGTACGAATCCAGAAAAAGACAATAATGAAGAGAATAGAGGAAATAGATAAGGAGTCAGAACAGAACATTGGGGAAGAAGAGAGGTTAGAAAGAAGGAAGCTGAGAAGGAGATTGGAGGAATTGATAATAAGGGAAGAAATCTCATGGAATCAAAAAATGAAAATTAATGGAGTCAAAGAATGGGATAATAACACGAAGACGTTCCATAGAATAACAAGTGGTAGGAAGACAAATAACTTGATCAATAAACTTGAAGGGAGGGATGGGAGAATTTTACACACGGAAGAGGAAATTTAGAAAGAGATCGTTGAATTTTTTGAGGACTTGTTTAATAAAAAGGAAGGAATTAGTCATGGCATTGAAGGATTGGAATGGGCTAATATCGAGATGGATAGGAATTTGAAACTAGAGGAACCCTTTCAGGAAAAAGAGATAAAAGTAGCACTTTTTGATTGCGCTGGAGATAAAGCGTCGGGGCCAGATGGATTCTCTATGGCTGTATTGAAGGAAAGCTGGGAAGTTATTAAGGAGTACCTAATGAAGGTGTTTACTGAGTTCTATGAAAATGACATTGTAAATGCTAGAGTAAATGAAACCTTCATAAGCCTCATTCCAAAAAAATTGAGTTCCATTTCCATCAAAGATTTTAGGCCAATCAGTTTGGTTACTTCCATGTACAAAATAATTGCGAAGGTTTTATCCTTAAGACTTAAGGAAGTCATGGAAGAAACAATAGATGTAAGTCAATGTGCTTTTGTGAAAGGAAGACAGATTTTGGATTTGGTTTTGATTGCAAACGAAATAGTTGAGGAATACAGAGTAAAGAAGAAAGAAGGTGTAGTGTTCAAAATTGATTTTGAGAAGGCATATGATCATGTTAGCTGGGAATTTCTAGATTTCGTGTTAGAAAAGAAGGGTTTCGGCAAAAAATGGAGAAAATGGATAAGAGGTTGCTTGACATCAGTTAACTTTTCAGTGATGATTAATGGCAAACCAAGGGGCAAATTTAAAGCGTCCAGAGGATTGAGACAAGGTGATCCATTATCACCTTTCCTTTTCATTTTAGTGGGGGATGCACTCAGTAGATTAGTCAATAAAGCCTGTGATATGGAGATAGTAGAAGGTTTCAAGATTGGAAATAACAGAGTAAGGATTTCACATCTTCAATATGCAGATGATAGTATTTTCTTTTTGGAAAATAAGGACGAAAGCATTGAAAACCTAGTAGGAATTTTGGAAATCTTTTCAAGGAGTGCAGGATTAAAAATCAACATTGTAAAGAGTACGGTGGTAGGCATTAACTTGACAGAAGAAAGGATTGATGAAATTGTTAAGGAGGTGGGGTGTACTAAAGGTAATTGGCCGTTGAATTATCTTGGTTTGCCTTTGGGAGGAAATCCAAACACTGATTCTTTTTGGAATCCAGTTATTGAGAGAATTGCCAAAAGACTCGAAGGGTGGCATAAAGGCTGTTTATCAAGAGGAGGGAGACTAGTGCTTTTGCAATCGGTATTGGAAAGCATACCTACATATTTCATGTCAATTTTCAAAATGCCAAGGAAGGTAGTAAAGAGGATTGAAAAGATGATGAGGGACTTCTTTTGGGAAGGAAAAGGTGAAAGCGGTAAAGATCATTTGGTAAAATGGGAAGTTGTCACAAAACCTAAGGAAAAAGGAGGACTAGGGTTTGGCAATCTTCACTTGAAAAATGTGGCACTTCTTGGTAAATGGCTTTGGCGGTTTCCCCTTGAATTGGATTCACTTTGGCACTCTATTATTCTTAGTCGGTATGGCCTTCAATCAAATGGTTGGGATGCGTGCATAGAAGTTAAATCCACTTTCCGAGCACCATGGAAATCCATTACAAGAGTTTGGAATACTTTCGAGGCATGCACCAAATTAGTGGTTGGGAAAGAGGATAAAATTCGATTCTGGATAAATAGATGGATGGGTGAACAAACTTTCCAAACGCTTTTTCCAAGATTATTTCGACTATCAAACAACAAAAATTCTGTTATTAGTAACATAGTATCCATTCCATCAAGTTCAACACCTACTTGGAACTTTCAATTCCTAAGAAACTTTAATGACAGAGAGATTGATGAGTTTACTTCCCTTTCTAGTCTGCTTGAAAACATCAATATTGACTCATTATCCCTAGATAGACAGATTTGGATTAGCCACCCATCCGGGTCTTTTTCATGTAACTCATTTTCCAAAAGCCTCTCTCAACCCTCATATACCACAACCTTCCCCCAATCAAAAATTATTTGGAAAGGTATGTTTCCTTCAAAAGTCAAAGTTTTTGCATGGTTGATATCTTTGGGAAAAGTTAACACTTGTGATTTGTTACAACGAAAGAGGCCTAATTGGTACATTTTCCCATCATGCTGTATTATGTGCAGAAAGGCGGATGAAACTATTGATCATTTACTGATCCATTGCGAACTAGCCAAAGGAATCTGGGATAGAATTATGAATTTGTTTAGTTTATGGGGAGCATTACCTAGACGATGGGCTAACCTGATACTTATCAAATGGAATTTCAGGATTAACAAAGGAAAAAAGAAGGTGATATGGAAACTATTTGTAATGGCAGTAGCTTGGACAATTTGGATTGAGAGAAATAGGAGAATTTTTTACAATTTCGAGAGAACGATAGATGACATTTGGGATTCGATAATATTTTGCATAGGACTTGGGGCAAGAGCGACTGGTCTATTCAGCACCTTAGATAATTTTTGGTTTCGTTTAGACCCACACAGTTCATTATGTACTCTAGTTCTGAGTACTTAGTAGAATATCTTTTATCGATCTTGATTAGAATCAAAACCATATTGTAGAGATGGACGCCTCATCCATAATGATCATTGTAATCTATTGAGTTATTTTCAATAAAGATATGTTTCTTATCAAAAAAAAAAGGGAAAAAATTGGAAAAAATGTAAATTCTCTTCATCCCTTCTTCCCGACTGCTATTCTTCCCCGCCAACCCTCCTTCAGCATGTATGTTTCTAAGAACATACTAGCAGAGAGAATTTGACAATAAAGCACGTTGAACAACTAAAGGAGAATCAAAACAAGTAATCTCATGTTAAAGCCAATTTGAGAGCATAACGACTAGTATAACCCTCCACATACAAAGTTCCCTTTCAACACCATTCACCTAAGCATTTCCTAGAAGCAGCCTATTATCTGACAAAATTATACTAACACCCACCAACAAATATTCTAAATGCACATCCTGTGGAGAATTGTCGTCTGTCGAAATGGAGATCGACTCAGGGATTGAAGATGAATGAATCAGATACTCAAATGACTATAGACCTAGGGTTAATGAATTTGGATTGGGCTTTGGTCATGTGGGTTTGGTTAATTGACTTTTAAATAGAAGGGTTAATTGCTCTGTCTACCCACATTTTGTAACATAACTGAAAATTACTGTATGAAGGGAAAAAATTGGAAAATACGTAAATTCTCTTCATCCCTTCTTCCCGACTGCTATTCTTCCCCATCAACCCTCCTACAGCAAGCACCAGTCGGCATCAAATTTATCTTCTTCCCCCGGCACACGGATCGCCACCTAACCCAGCACCGGTCACCACCGAAGCACTTTGCACCATCGCTAGAAGGTTGAAGACGGCGATGGTGTGGTGTTGAGACGGCGGTCCAACTTCTCCACTTCAAATCTGTGTGGCTTGTGTGCGCAGCTTCTTCCCGTATTCTTCTTCCTCTATTGCACCAGCACCGCCTCTGCGGTGTTGGTGGTGATGGTTGTAAATATTGTTCTCAGTGATAATGTGGGTTTAGAGTGGTGGCAGCGGGTTGCGGTGTAGGTAGTGGTGGTCTTGGTCAGTGGAGGTGATGGCGATGGTGTTGAGAAGGCGACAATGATGGTAGTGTTGAGAAGGTGGTTGTCGTGGTGACTGTGGTGGTGGTGCTAGTCAGTGGTTGTGGACTATAAATTCTCAATATTGCACAAAAATTGTTTGATTTTATATCTGAATCGAAGTATCATACAAAAAGTGTGAAGTTTCGAGTTGTGATACTACAATTTCGCCCAAAGTATCATAAATATTTGATAATATTTCAGGTTATAATACCATAATTTTGAAGTATCATGTTGTGATATTTTAAAAGTATCATAAGAATCTTTTAAAATGTCATAATATGATACTTAGATAAAACAGTATTTTTTCCAAAAAAAAATTAAAAAATGAAGTATTTTTCAGTGATTATTTAAAATGAAGTAAGTTTCAATTATGATACTAAAATTGAGTATTTTTGCAAAAGCCCCTAAGTAGAAACTCTAATTTTGAGCTTTTTAAGTTTTAAATATAGTTCAAAATCATTTTTTAATCGGGTATTCGGTTCGGATCAGGGCACCGATACAGGGACGAAGCTAGGATTTTGAGCGAGTGGGGGCCAAATTTTTTAAATTGGGGGAGGCCACCTTCCGGGGTCGGTCCCCGAATTTTTTTTTTTATCTAAATGATTGAAACGACGATTTTGAGTACCAAATTGGTTTCTAGAGTTGAAGGTCCAGAGGTTTTCTGCATATGTCATCTCCCTATCACCCTATGTATATGAACATGGGAATAACAAACTTAAATTTTAACTTAATTAGAAAATTTTTAATTTCATCCATCTAATCAGAAAATTTTAACTTAAATTTCATCCAATAAATCAAAAACTAAAATGCACTTCTCATCACTATGACAAGTCTGGAACAAAATCTTAAATAAAAAGTAAAATGCACTGGAACTCTAAGAAGCTGCACAACAAGCACATTTCAAATTTTCAAGTACACAGCAAAAGTAACATTTAACAAGACAAAAGGCAATATCAATTAGTTAAAAAACTTACTTGGAAAAATTATTTGCACCCCAATCTGATTTTTGACCGAGAGGAGCAGCGCAGGCAGTCAGGGACGGCGGCGACGTAGGAGCAGCGATGGTGTCGCCAGCGACTGAGGCTCGACCGGACACCGACAGTCGGCAGAGGCACGCACGCAAAACACAGATTCAGCCTTCAGGGACGGAAGAAGCGGGAGCCAGCAAGAGACATGAATTGGATTTGATTTGGGATCGGTCCGGGACTGGAGCATAATAAGCCCAGATTTTGGGCTTTTTCATTTTTTCTGGGCCAAAGCATACTCAATTTTTTCCCAAATATACGCCCCACTGGGCCTAAGCAGGCTCCGTCCCTACCGACACAATTACCATACCCGCCATACCAAAAATCGAGTCATTAAATTATTATACCATACTCGTCCCCACTGTCCCATCAATTCGATTTTTTTCGCACCATTCAATTCAGTTCACTGCGATTTTCGGTTCAGGTGGTTCAAATTGCCACCCCAAGTTTGGTGTTGAGTTTGAATTTTTGGCACTCAACAGATTTCATTCAATTCCAGGTATTATTCTTCATTTCCTTAGAAAGGCCTTGTGACACGTTCAGGCAAAGCAAATTTCTTTGTAGAGCCATTACTGAATGTTAACAATCTCAAAATCCCTCGACAAGAAATGAAAATCAGAGAATAAAATTGGAAAAACTGAGCAAGACGAAAGTATGGTCCAGGCATCAAAGCAAACAATGGCTAGTCACCTGAGATATTGCAGGAGGTAGGGGATGCTAGAAGTTGAGAGGGAGGATTTAGGGTTTTAACTTATATGTTGGCTGTATGGATTTGGGTTGAAATGGGGAACCGACTTTGAACCCAACCCAACCCAGTCTTTAGATGAAACCGATCCAACCCCAACCATAATATGACCGGGCCGCGGGTGAAAACATTCTTTTCTTGATTTTGTTGTGTAGTATATGAGGATAATGTTAAATAGAGGGGTACAAATTGCATTGGCCGGACTGAATCCATCTGCATATGGGGAATTGATCTCTATTGGGGGACTTGGACCTAGTGTCAATGGCAAGCTTAGCTCAACTATTGCAGAGATTCTTGAAACAAAACTATCTATTGATCTTTTCAAAAAAAAAAAAAAACTATCTATTGACAGCTCTCGTTTTTATATCAATTTTTTTTTTCATGTTTTTTTATATCAAATTTTATTATGTTCAGGTAAACTATTTAACATCTTGTCCCATATATTCAAAAATCAAGTATTGGAGGGACCAAGAAGTGGCCACAAGTTGCGCAGCTTTCTTCGTGACACGAATGTTGATGCGTGTCGCAATGCATCAAAATAATAAATAATTCTTTACTCGCTAAATATTAATTAATAATGTAGTAGTAAGAGTAAGGATCGATCCCACGAGAAACGGAAACTAATTTAAGTTGTTCGATCAATTAAAATGGAATGGGGGTTTGTTGTTTGAAATTGCTTGAATAAAAAATATGCATAAAAATAAACAATTAAATATGACTAGAGAAATAATATAAGAAGAAATATTGTTCTCGGGTTCGGTTGTGCCATTAATTAATGTTATACTTTTCCTTGTAACGTGTTTATATCCCTATTCAATTATCAATCATAAATAATCAACAAGCTCTGATTATCTAAATTCTTCCTTATGTATATTGATTCAAAACAAGTTCTTCGAATCAATTTTAGCCACGGACAATCCTAAACAAGCTCTTAGGATTTAATGCACGACTAATATGAAAATCTAGAAGAATAGATTGAATTGGATCGTTAATTTCATAAGCTCAAATTAATCAATCCAAGTTGAATTATTACTAAACCTGCACGATATTTATTTGCTACTAAAGTAAAGATTCAATAACAATTACGGATCAAGAATCTAAACATAGCATATTCATGAATCCAAAGATCAATAATCTAATTGGCCAAATTAAACTATTAATCAAATAAACTCAATTGAACATTCAAAACATAATAATCCAACAATTGAAATAAATGAATAAATTCACGCTACTAATTTGTAGGAAAAGAAAATAACATAATCAAGTTAACACAACTTCCCCTTTGAACAAGATATGGAATTTAGCCTAGCATGGTTGTTGTAGATTCTTGAAATTGCTTCATGAATTCCATTGTTGTTGATATTCTTGCGATTGAAAATCTCCCAAGAATGCTCTATATTTTTCTCTCAATTTTCCTCAATGTCCAGCCTCCTTTTTGTAGTGATTTTTGTTCCTTTAATACTCCCAAAATTGTGCCCTAACTTTACCTCAAAGATATATCAAAGATAGACCTTGAATCAGAAAAGGAAATTTCTTCGCTAGAAAGTTACAGCCGTAACTTTCCTTATTACGGCCGTAATTGGGTTTCTGAAAATTTCCGGAATTTGGAAGTTACGGCCGTAACTTTACCATTTTACGGTTGTAAGTGCATTTCTGCCAAGAAGCCCCTGTGTTCGATATTTTGGTCATAACTTTCTCTCCCGAAGTTCGATTATGGTGATTCAAGTTGCGTTGGAAAGAAAACTCAAATATATACAATTATTTGTGAAATAGATATTCCCAAATTCGAAATTATTATATGACAAAATTGAGCTTCAATCTATGACTAAAATTCATGATCACAATCCTTGCGAGTTTTTGATTTCCAACTTCACCCCAAACCTTCTTTGACCATAATTTTTGCATCTAATCTTCTTCCCACATGCCATTATTGATTTGGAGCTCTTCGAATATGCCCTTGAACCTCACTTCTTGATTTTTTGTATTTCTTTGGTCCTATTTCCTTTCTTTTCTTCTTTTTGACCTAGAGCTCATTAGCATGCAAGTCGATAAAACCTAAAGGCAAGATGCGAAGGTACAAGCTTGAAGCATATAGGGGCAGCGACCCCTTATTAGTTTAGAAAGCGCAGCTCTATTATACCTTTATCTAGAAAAAGCTGGAAGAAAGGCGAGAAAGAAAGGTTGCCTACTACTAATACTAATAAGGGCGAGTAAGAAAGAGAGGTGAGGTGACTAGCTTAGTAACTTTATTCAATCTAAAAGTTGGCTAAGTGCCCTATCCGCCTTTAAGTGAAAGAAGTGAAAGGGGGGCATCCACCGAAGATGGCAGCGGGAAAGACGGGAGCACGAACGAGGTAGCTTATACTCTCTCTTTTTCATCCTCACTACCTGGTTTATGGTCGAATCTGGAGAATAAAAACTTTTCGAATTCTTCTTTTTGGTACGTTGTTATGAGCAGATATGGTGCTCGATCTTGGGTCTTAGGTATGGGTCGAATCATGATAAAGAAGGTTCGATGGTTGTATAATACCCAAGCGGAAAGTCATCTACTTGCAAAGTAGATGGAGTGGTGATCAAGCGGCCCTTCTTGCGCCAACATACATCCAATGGCATAGAGTGATGCGTCAGTATTAAGACGGAACTCCTTATTCCAATCCGGAAACCGAAGGATTGGGGCTGACAGCAAACACTCATCTGCATGCTTAAAGGCTACTTCTTGTTCTGATTATGAGGGAAACGGTTTGAAATCCATAACTAGGGATCCGAACTCCTACGTGGACATCTAGAAAGGGAGTACTTGGAGACGGAGAAAGTGATTGTGCTACCGATTCCAAGAAATGCTTATTTAAGCAAATAGTAAAAAAGCTAGTCTTAAAAGGGCTTTTGATCTCCAATTCCCGGGTTTGAGCATGATTTACCGCATCTATCAAATGAGTAAGTGAAGTGAACTATATGCTTAACACACGCAAGTCGAAGACAGTTCCTTTTCTCAAATATGAAAGATCGGATTTTCAACCCACCCTTGGACTATGAAAAGTCTAACATAGTACAATAAGTGAAAGTGCATTAAACGATACTTCAATAGGATCAAACCAATAACAAAATAAGATAATAAGTGAATTAAATACGTGCTAATAAAGCACTTATCAAATGTGGTTTTAGAGCTAAAACTACTTAGGATTGTCCAATAATATTGGAGGAACATGATTGAAGTTAGATTTATTTCATATAAGCAATATTCATACTAGAAAACATAAATTTTTTGATTAGCTTAGGGTTGAAAGTTTTGATAAAGTTAAAGAAATGCATGATCAAAAAGTTAATAAAATGTGCGAATCAAAAGTTTTCTAGAATGCAGGTGGAATCGTTCGTATGGAATCTCATAAAATGTATGGCTAAAATTGAAATTTGAGTAATTGAAAGGTTATAAGATTTCAACAAAGTCTTATCAAACAAGACCTTATAATTGATTATATATGAATGGGGAGAATCTTGTACGTTAGTATAAATTGTGATTCTTCTTCTCATTGGCGGAGCGTATTGGGGTCCATGACCCCAATGACCTTTGAGGGGAATGTATTGTGAATTTACAATTTTCTTGTATTAATTCATTAATTTTAGTTTATATTATTATTTTTTCAATATATAGTGTGTGTTTGGTTTTGATTAAAATGAGTATTTTTGAAATGAATAGTAATTTTTAGGAGAAATGATGGTTGAGATTTGGTTGAAAAGTAAAAAATTGTGGGCTTGACTTTTGATGGATGGTTGAGATTGAATACTGTAGAAAAATGAGAAAAATTTAATGAAAACCAAACGGGGTGATAGTCTTAAATTTGGAACATAATTTAATATTTATGTTTATTGTTTTTGTTGAAACTTCCCTCTTAATATGACGTATTTTAACATATTTATGTAAAATGTTTACTGCTTATTTCTTTTTTTATAATTACATTTGTTTAACTTGAATGGATTATTGTTAAACTTAATTTGGGCATCTTTTATTTTATTTTGATATTATTATGTATTTCTTTTGTTTAAACTTTTTCTCTAGTTAACTTGTGTCCCACTACTGCTTCTTCTTGGCTCCGCTACTGCTTCTTCTTGATGTATTGGTCTCTTTCTAACCGTTTTATATTTTTTTCTCTCCAAATACATGTTTGAATCAATATTATAATTAATTTCATTGTTTGAAGTTGAGAGAGTCAGGTTACTAACACTTTCTTTTGATTTTTTGTGTTCAGCATTCGTTCTTTGGGTTCAATGGCTCTACGTTTTAACTGAAGTAACATAGAAGGTGACGGGTGCGCTCGAACTGGTTAGAACTAGTTAACCCTTATGTGTCTCTTCCCTGTATCTTGGAAACTATTGTAAGGTTTTAATCAATCATGTGGGTTTATATGTGAATTATTGTGTACTGAATCAAGTGAAAATTAGCTCCAACACCATCTTAATACTTTTGAAAATGATAAATACCAACCAAAAAATTAAGTACTGAATAATAACTTGTGTGTAATACTTACTATTCACAATATTACCACCTAATTCAAAATAAAGGATTAATTAATTAAATAACGGATTTTAATCTCAATCAGGAAATCCCACTAGATCAAAACGGCTCCTGATTCTTCTCCATTCTTAAATCCTCTGTAAAACAATCAAAATTAAATTCAAAAAAGTGATTTCATCGCTAGCCGACTTCTTATAATTTCTGAGGAAATTCATAACATCACTGGAATTCTAGCCGAAATTCATCTCATTCGTGACCGGAACCAGTGCAACGACATAATGTCTAATTCTGTTTCAGTCCGCCACAAACTATCTCATCAGTAAATAATTTTTCAAGGATCAGTCTTGAATCTCTACTTGCAACAATGACAATGACGATGTCGAACGCACACACGGATGTCTGCTGAATAAGATTATACTCCGTCGTCTTCATTTGATCGAGCTGAAATTTCTGATTCTGTTTCAGATCATTCTGCAGTAAGAATTTTTTTCAAAGTCCAGTCTTGAATCTCTACTTGCAACAATGAAGATGTCAAACACTGGAATATACTCCAACTAACAGCTACTGAGAAACGAGTTATTCAATAGTCGTTGAATTACATTAAGAACGAGTTGTAATCCACTGGCCTTCAGTCCGAAACCAGTGAATATACTTTCAGAATATCTCTAAATGGTCTTTCAATATACTCCATGGTTACATGGTTGTACATGTATTGATCTTCATATTAAATAGTTTTGTTGTGAACTAAAGAACCTCTTGTTATATAATCTGATTGTCAGAACTTTCTTTGGGAAAAAAATTTAAGTAAATGAATACGTCCCATGAAATCCTCATTTCGAATTCACAGAATATAGCCATACTAGTGGGTCAGAAATTCAAATCAAATGCTTATTTTGTTGATGTAATACACGAATTGAGTAGCCATGCTCCATAAGTTTATCTTGGTCTATAACTTGAAAAAACCAGCATGCACAGCCATCACGAATTTTGCCTTACACAAGATTCGAACTGTGTACCTAGGGGTTAAGTATAATGATTCTTAGAATCCACTAACATTAGACCAATTGCTCAATTAGTACCAGGTTTGATCTTAAGTCTCTCTTAAAGTGGGAGGTCTTGGGTTCGAATCCTGGGGACGCGTCCAGAAATCTGTGAGGGGTAAGATGGACTTAAACTCTCCCAAAGCGGACAGTAAGTAATTTCTAACGGTCAAGACTAGCGCTTAAGTAGGGACCGGGTTGTTACATGGCACGTTATAACTCCGCTTGCCAAGGGTCGAAATCCATATTTCAGGATTCAAACCCTCACCCGGTAGCTGCGAGTACACCTTCCACCCCTCCCCTTTACCACTGGGAGATTTTCCCTGGGGGCTACAGGTGGTTATAGTCGTTTCATTTGTACTGATACTAGTATAAAAATAAATAGCTTAGTTTTTTAATGATTAAACATGGAACTATTACCCCCTTGAACATTACAAATTTTGGCTGAGATGAAACTTTACACATTGCTGTACTCTCTCAATCGTCATAAGCAGGGGCGGATTTAGCCTTGGCCCATACTGGGCTGAAGCCCAGTCCTAGTATGGGCCAGATTCTGTTAAAAAAAAAAAGAAATAGTTAATAGCTCGGCCCAAATAATTACCCAACTCGGCCCAATTCTCTCAGCAGCCCAACTAAAGATTTATTTCCTTCCGACCTTCCCTTTCTTCCTTTCCTCTGAAACTCTCCGCCCTAAGTAAGCCCCTTCAGCCTTCACCCCTCGTCGCGTCCCCTCCTTCGAGACTTCAACTCCACGGTCCACCAGACTGCCACCGCCATCCGCCGCCCTCAGCGCCGCTCCGACAGCACAGCAACCATCAGCCTGCGCCCTGCAGCATTGTAGCAACTAGCAAGCAGCAGCGCAGGTCGACAGCACAGCAACCATCAACCGGACTTGATTCCTGAGTCCTGACTGAGCCCTGAGGTAAAGGTTCTTCTTCTTCACTTCTTCTGTGCTCTGTGCGAGTGTGCGACTGTGCAGGCGGTGCCGCGGTGCAGCTGTGCTTCAGGCTTCAGCGCTTCAGCCTTCAGTTCTTCTGTGCGACTGACGAGTGACGACTGTGCTTCTGCACTCACTGCCTGACTGCCAAATGCCAATATAAATATTACAAATAAATGAAATAATTATAATTTGTTATTTGTAATTGCTACTTGCTAGTTTAAGTTTAATGTTATACTTTTAATTTGTTATTAACTTATTTATGGTAATACTTAATATCAATTTGAAAATTGAAATTGCTGCAGGTAGAATCTGGTAGATTGCACAATGAATTAGAAATCAGAAATTAGAAATTTCAAAGTTGGCAAAGTTGCTATCTTGGTCTTGCTGAGCAGCCTGAGCTCGATAAATATCATAAAAAGGTTAGTGCCTAATGTTATTGAAATTTAATTTGATATTGATTATTTGTGATTTTGAATTTTTGATTTGAGTTGAGATTTGAGAATGTGATATTCAGATTATCAGATTTTTAATTTGACTATTTGAGAATGTGAATATAATCATTAGATAATTTGAGAATGTGATATTGATTTTTAATTTTTGAATTGAGAATGTGACATTAGAATAATAGAATGTGATTTTTAGTTTTAATATTAACTTCGTTGCAACTTAGCTACAAAATGGAACGACACCAAATGGGCAAGAAATCGGAACTATTGATATCCTCATTTTTCAAAAAAAAAGGATCATCAACCTAGTGAAGCAACTAATGAAGCAACTCCGATTCCTTCTATGCTAAATCCTTCAATTGAAAATTCCATTTAATTGTTCTAGGTTTTAGAATGTGATTTGTGAAAAATGATATTAATATTATGTAAATGTGTTTTTAGGCTTAGAATGTAATTAACTTTGTTTGAAGATTCAAGTGTAATAGTGATTCAAGTTATATTTTGATTATATATATTGAATTTTTGATGTATTATTATTTATGATTTTCCTTATATTAGATTTGGTACTCAATATTCTTGATTTCAATCCTCTTAGTCAAAAAAAAATTCGGGGATCCACCCCCCACAACTTTTAGAGTCCAGCTCGGTACAACATGAAATCCTGGATCCGCCACTGGTCATAAGGAACTTGTGTGTCCGTAAAAAAGCTCGCTCATTAATTGTTGATAAAAGAATGACGGGGAATGAAGCTAGATAATGATGCTATCGAAAGACAATTACAGCAGCCGAATGCATGCTACAATACCAGCAAATAATGACTTAACAACAATAAATAATGATGCTTCCACATCAACAGGAAAACATTGATGGCACAGTGCCATAAAATGGGGTCTGCAGACCGCTTTAGAGATCCCATCGTCTATCCACAGAATACTATGCCAATACAGGGAAACCATACATTAATTTAGGAAGTCAAATTTCTAGTTGTATTCATAATTTTCTGTGAGAATTTGGCTCATTGTAGATTCAAGAGAGAGTTTTATCCAGGTGATTGTTACAAAATCCTTGCCTTTTTTCCTTTTTAATTGGTTCATTTCAATCCGAGAAAAAATAATTTAGGAAAAAATGTAGACTGTTTTTATAATTTAGAAACGGAATATATACTCTGTAAAAACTTCACTAATTATGGGATTTTTGGTTTGTCATTAGGAAGTGGAATTGCATGGTTAAAGACATAGCAGCAAGGAATTGAGAAATATATTATTTAAATATTATAAGGATTCTAATAGAATATGGTTACCTACGAATAAGGGGGGAATGGAGTGACTGTGATATTGCATCTACCTTTTTTTTAGAATGACGAGAGTTTTGGATAATATAATGCAATGTTAAAGAATTTGTAACTGAAATTCCATTATGGTCTTTATCCCCTATTTTATATCATGATTTGTTAAAAAGGATATTTACACAAATTAAACTTCAAAAATTGACATTTTCCAATAATATATAGTTGGGTGGTATATATCATTAAAGGGTCACAATGGATGGTATCACTCCAAATTCCCCTTGAATCAAAGACTATCAAATTTGGTTAAGTCCATTTAAAGCGATCTAATAAGGATTTGGTATATTGTGCTTTAATGCATCTAACTAATGTATGTGCTTTTATGTGTAGATACCAGACAATTATTCCTAATTTCATGATGGGCCGAATTAGGTTAACAGACAATTCCGTTTATAAAGTCGGTTATGGTCCTTGAATTACACGTACTATTCATTCTATTCTGACATCCCATCATTAGAGAGAAAATAAGAAATACGTGTTGATTTGAAAAACTCAACCAGAATCAATCATCGTGAACCGTGTTGGATTAAGGTATGCTTCCTCTTTAGTTATTTGAATCTTGACAATTCCAGCGTGATGATTTTGGATTATAGATAAATGATTATCTATTATAAATTCTCTAACAAGTGGTATCAAAATCATTCATCATGTTGGATTATCAAATCTATATTTGTATGAACATGATGCATATTTTCAGAAATATAAATATTGCATTCAGTCTGCCATTTTTTGAATAATTAATTATGGAATACGTATCACTTACTGTCATGCCATTGAATCTGGAATTTGGTGTTGGATTTACTAAAAAATTGGAATTGCTTTATGCCAAAACACACGCATAAATGTATACATCATCTCGCTGCCGTATACATGTATGTGGATTGAGATTCATATGTGATATTTAGGTTTGAGTTTGGGTATTGATTTATTTTTTATGGTTTTGGTTTGACAAAATTCAATCTATTTGGCAGTATGTACATGTTTTTCGAAATTAAGGTAAGGATTTCTGTTTTGGATTGTTGAGAATATGGCTTTTGTATCTGGTTTGTAATGCATAATCTGTGCGGATCAAGAGGTGTTGCTCGTGGCTCAACTGTAGCCGACACTGTCTGCACAGTCGCACGTAGGCTGCCACTGCTGTGTGAGACGCTGAGGTGACCAGCGACGGAGGAGGCTGCAGTCGAGGCATCAACGGGCGCCGCTCGGTGCAGATGAAACCGCCCTGGTAATGGGCCGCGTTCTCCTGATATGGAGGGGCGTTGGTGGTGGCTAGGGTCACAAACCCTAGCAGTTGCAATTTAGATCTTGGGACAGGGACTTTTGGCTGGAAATTTTGTGTTTTCAAGGACTCATTGTGCAATTTCGGATTTTTGGGTTTATTTCACAATCAGATCCTCAAATCTTATTAAGGAATTAAAGTTGATCCTTGAAAGTTATGGAATTTATAACCTCAGCCCCTAAAGTTATAAATTATTTAAGTTGGGCCATTTAAGATTAAGGGTTTTTGTATTTCAGCCCCTAAGGTTTGGAAATTTTCTAATCTAGTTGTTCGCTAGAAACACACCGCAAGTGCACGTATCGCATACAAGTAATAGTGGACTAAATGAGTCCGATTTATCGATCCCATAAGGATTGTCTATTTCATTTACACTCCAATTTGATCAATTTCAACACTAAATACACACAATAAAGTTTAGTTTTGGAAATGTTCTAGCACTTAAATTAAATTCACAATAGTACTAAATAAGTAGAAAATGCTGATGACTTGGTGATAAAGGAGTGTTGAGATTCTTGATTCCACTTGACCATTACCTAATTGAATTCTCAACATGCAAATTGAAATGTGATTTATTAAATATATTAGATCCGATTTTCCAAGTTTAGTCAATTACCTATCTCGAGTGAAATCAAGCCTAATTAGTGGAATTAACCTACTATATCTCTATGTCGATTAAACCTTTATGAAAATAACTCAATGGATCATCTAGGGTTTAAGGTATATCTCTATCCTTAACAAGAACCTAGAGCAAATATTGTATTGATATAGAATACACAACAATTTCCGATTCTCTCAATAATTGAACATCGCATGATATCCAAGCATAAATTTGGCCACAATAAATGCAAGTCAATAAATACAACAATAAATGCACAAGATAAATAGCTTAAATTCCCAATACAAGTAGCAATATCAACTAAGCTAGGTCAAGCTTCATCAATCATCTCAATACAAAATAACTTAGCTCATAGTGAAATAACAATAAAACTCAATAATTAAATACATCATTTCAACAATGGATTAAAATATATGAAGAAATATGAAGATTAACAATAAAAACTTTCCTTCAACAATGATTTGTGCTTCAAAACATCAATGTTTTCCCACAATGTTGTAGGTATTTCTTCCCTTCATCAACATTCATCAACCCAAATAAATAAATACAAGAGAAACCACAAGATAAAATGAGAGAAAACTTGTTTGGAATTAGTCAAGAGGCAAGAGAATGTGAAAAAACCCTAGCAAAATCACCTAAAAAAACCAAAAAACGGGTAAACCCGCGTTCAAAGCGTTTGGGCCGAACCGGGTTGCACCGGGTTCGGTCCAGATTTTTTTTCCAAATTTTGACCGCGCGATCGCGCGGCTCAATTGATTTCGTTTCTGGTCAGATTTTTACCATGAGCCGCGCATGCCAACTAGTTCGGACCACGCGTTCGTGTGGTTCGGCTGAGTGATTGTTTGCGGTCTGGTCCTTCAATTAATCGCCTCAAGGTCCTCCAACTTTCAAAGTATGTCAACTTGGTCCCCAAAATTTTCAATTTCTTTCAAATATGTCCTTCTAAAATTGCATTTGAGGTCCTTCAACATTTGAAAACTTGTAATTTAGTCCCTCGGTCAATTGCACATGAGGTACACAACTTTTCGAAGTGACAAATTGATCCCCAAACTTTGAATCTTTGAAAGATTTGAGTCTTTTCTCCTCAATTTCTTTAATTATTCATCCATTTAGCTTATTTCTTGTGCTTTATCCATGAAGTTGAAGGTTAAACCTATTTAATCACAAAATATGCACAATTAAATAGATATTTGTCCAAATTACTCAAAAAGTACTACCATAAATGTATGAAATATGCATGTAAAATGCACTCAACAAATACCCCCAAACTTGAACTCTTGCTCGTCCCGAGCAAGAATATTTACATGCATCTACAAAAATAATGACATAATGATCAACAATGCTAGATAATTTGCAATCTTCTATGAGAGAGAAATTGAACAATTAATTCACAAATATGTTCCCAAATAATGCTACAAAAATGAGTTTGGTTTATACGATGTTCGATCGGTGTGTGTGTGTGTGTGCATAGCCACTTTCAATCGTCAATTAAGTTGGAGAATGTTGATGAGTAAAGAGGTTTCAAGTCAAAACTAACCCACCATTAGTGATCAATTCTTTCATTTCCCACCCGTGACATTCATCCCCTAATAAATATTTTTTTTTCCTCTCCGGGATGCAATTCTAGAGGGTACCCTCAAATCATTCTTTTCTTTTTCCACTCTAGTTTGGGTGTATTTTACCGACAATCTCGACAATCTAGAAATGCGGTGACTCTCCACTAAATGAGTGCTTCGACATTCAATTTTATACTAAGCAATTCAAACCTACTATTAATCTAAGCCCTTATGCAAGTACAAATGCATGATTTCTAAAAACTAATATGATGATTGCTCCTGCCTTCCCCACTCCCTTAAGCTTTCTAATTGACTCATGTATCGAGCTTTATGTCGGTAGCTCCCTGATTGTTTTAAGATCAAAGGGTACCAGGTTTTAAAATACCTCTACGGACTTAATAACTCGAGTCAAAAGGTTACGAAGTGGGGTAGACTTATTAAACAAATGCAATGATCACGTGCTTTTTTTTCAATTGTGTGTGTAAGTACCCTACTCATTAAGCTTTTTAATTGACCTATGTAGCGAGCTTTAGGCCGGTGACTCCCAAGTTTCAAACTTAAGGCACCAAGTTTCAAGATACTCCTACGGGGCTTAATTACTCGAGTCAAAAAGGCTTCAAGATAGGGCAATGCAATGCAAAAATTAAAATGGGCATAGAACTTTAGCATACGATCATTACTTAGCTTATACTTGGCGAAAGACACTGCACACAAAAATTTACTTCCACATGCATGGAGTCACTACACGTCTATACCGTTTCCTTCGTTGGGCCGACCACCCCCAAACTTGTCTTACATTAGGGTCAAGAGATCCAGAGCATTAGGAAACATTGCATAAGTTGATTAAAATTAAAATATAAGCTCACAACCTAATTTTTCTACTCCTTCAACCTCTTCTCCCTTCAACAATTCCTAAACTCACCAACAATCAAACATGACTGTTAAGCGCATTTTTATACACTTTTTATACTTTTAAATTTGCATATTTTGGAATATCTTGAGCAAATATCTACTAATTTATGCACGTTTTGTATTTAAATAGGTTAATATCCAAGTTTGAGGCCAAAAACCACAAAAAGGAGTGCAAATTATGCTGAAATTGGAAGTTTGGGGACCATTTTGTCACTTCCAGGAAGTTTTAGACAAG
The DNA here is from genome assembly GCA_963555705.1 of Ligustrum vulgare. Taxonomy (NCBI): domain Eukaryota; kingdom Viridiplantae; phylum Streptophyta; class Magnoliopsida; order Lamiales; family Oleaceae; genus Ligustrum; species Ligustrum vulgare. Next base: position 24,255,136 of record OY743176.1, read on the forward strand.
CCGCGCAATTAACCGATGGACCAAATTGCAAGATTTCAAAAGTTGAAGGGCCTAAAGTGCAATTTTAGAAGGACATATTTGAAAGAAATCTGAAAAGTTGGGGACTAAATTGTTTCTAGATTAAAAGATGAAGGACTTGATGGAAATTACGGAATGGACTAAGCTGCAAAATCACCCTCCAGCTGAGCCACGTGAACGCGTGGCTCGAACCAGTCGTGAACGCAACTTGGATCTCAAAACGGACCCGAGACAAAGCTGTCGCTCAGAAATGAACCCCGCGCGCGATCGCGCGGCTTTAAAAACAAAAAATAAAAAAATGTCTTGGCCGGACCGGGTCAACCCGGTCGACCCGGTTCGGCCCATAAGATCCTTTTACGCGGATCTTAGCATTTTTTAGGGGTTTTTGATGATTTTTAGGGTATTATAAATAGATAAAATCAGATTTTTGCTAGGGTATCAAGTAAGTCTTGCCCCTTTTTCAATTTTCCTTGTATTTTTCTTAAGATTTACTTCTTTAATGCAATTTTCAAGTAATGTTTTTATGATTTAGTAATGTTTTCTTATACTTAAGTATTTTATTGTTGTTTAAACTTTTGAGTATTGTTATTTTCACACATTTTAATCAAGAATGTCATTTATTTCTTGTGCATTTAATGTTTTGTGCTTGGGTTGTTGAAGACATTAATGGTTGATGGAAGAACTTGTATTGAAGTGAAGAAATCTTGGGTTTTCACTTCAAGAACTTTACAAAAAGGGGGAGTTTTCTTTATTCTCTTGTTTTTAATCTTTATTTTGAGTATTATTCACATGTTTATGTTGTTTGTTAAATGTTGTTGTTAGTTTATTATGGGTTAATGTTATTGTGTTGGAATTTTTGACTAGTTTATTTTTAATTAAGTATTTTAGGTTGTTTATGGATGTTGGGCATTTATGTTTATATTTTTTTTATTAGGAATGTTGATTTATGTTTATGTAATCTTAAAATGTTGTCAATATTTTGTATTGTATTTGCAAGTTAGTATACATGTTAGGTTTAATTTAGAGTTTTCCATGTAATTTGGTTAATTGATTGACTACCGCTATTTGATTTGTGAAACAAGAAATTAGTGTAGTTATAAAAACTTAATTCACCTTGTCTCATGTTGTCTAGTTTAGTTTATTCACTAAGTTCTTATTGTTATTAGTTTACTTTGGATAATTAGTTCTAATTCTAGCTTTTACATATTGTTGTCTATTTGCTTTAATTAACTAGTTTTTTATGTCGCCATGTTTTAATTTTATGATAGTATTCACCATCAAACCAACTTTTTATGTTACTTGACTTTTCTCTTTAAATGAAATCAATAATTTTAGTTACAACTTACAAATCAATCAATCCTCGTGGGTACGATAACTCGGACTTCTCTAGTCCACTTTACTACTTGAACGCGAACCGTGCACTTGCGGTATACGATTTTAGCGAACAAGTTTTTGGCACTGTTGCCGAGGATTGATTTTATTTGTACTAAATACATTAATTTTTGTTAATCGAATTGTCTTCTCATTCTCATCTCTTTCTTCTTTTTATTTTCATTTTCTAGGTACTCTTTCTTTGTTTATGCAGCAACGTCCGACTTGGGACATTCTTCCAATAGATCCCGAACCCGAACGAACTTTTAGGAGGAAGATTAAGGAAAGAAGAGAACAAGTTGAACAACAAAGAATACAAGGCAATATGGGGGACAACAATCAAGGTGGTGTCAATCCCGCTATTGATGAAGATGATAGACCAATGGGGCAATTCATGGTTCCTCTCATCACTCAAAATCGAGGAAGCATCACATATCCCCCATTTGGACGTCCGGACTTTCATCTAAAGCCGGATGTGATAAATCTCTTCAAGGGGCATCTACAATTCTATGGAATGACCGAGAAGAATCCATTTACTCACATCTCGCGATTTTTGGAGATGTGTAGTAACTTTGATTATCCAGGAATTAGCAAGGAGGTTATCAACATGCGGTTATTTCCACATACCCTTAGAGATGGAGCTCGTGAATGGTTAGATGCCAACCCGGTTGGAAGTATTACAACATGGAATGATCTTGCTCAAAAGTTCACTACAAAATACTTTCCTCCATCAAAAGTGGCTAAATGGAAGAATGATATCTCCACATTTCGACAACTTGACACCGAATGTTTCAATGAGGTATGGGAAAGATTCAAGGAGATGTTGAGGAAATCTCCAAATCATGGGTTCACCAAGCAAATGCAAGTTCAATATTTCTATCTTGGGATGAATCCATCTAGTCGAGTGACGGTTGATTCGGCCTCCAATGGAGCTATCACTACAAAATCACCTAATGAGGCAATTGAGCTCTTTGAGAGGATGGTTAGTCACAATTCTACTTGTCCAACCGACCGCATGGTACCAAAGAAAGCCGCGGGAATTCATGAAGTTGATGCATATGCGGATTTATCAGCAAATATGGACCTTCTATTCAAGAAGTGTGATGATTTTTCTTCTCAACATACGGTAAAAGCAATCTACCCTCCTATTTCTATTTGTGATGTATGTGGAGTAACACACAAGGTTGAGGAATGTCACATGCTCAAAATGGCTTCTACTTTAAATGAGCAAGTGAATTATGCTCAAGATTTCAACCGACCACAAGGCAATCCTTACTCCAACACATACAATCCGGGTTGGAGGAATCTTCCAAATTTTTCTTGGTCCAACAATCAAAATCAAGTAAAGTCTCCCGGTTTTGTTCAACCTCCACCACCCCAAGAGAAGAAGCCTTCCATTGAGAAGATACTCATGCAATACATGAACAAGACTAATACTATTCTCCAAAATCAAGCGGCTTCTATCAAAAATCTTTAGACTCAAGTTGGGCAATTGGCAAAAATGATGACGGAGAGACAATAAGGAGCCTTGCCAAGCAATACCGAGATTAATCCAAGGGAAAATGTGCAAGCCATCACTACAAGAAGTGGAATTCAATTACCGAAAATTACGGTAAAGCAACATGGCACAACCCGAGGTGAAAGAAAAAGGTAATGAGGATGTTGAGGAGGCAAATGAAAATGATGCAACATTGAAGGAAAGTGGGGAGACCTCAACAAAGGTGACTACTCCAGTGAAAGCTTATGTGCCCCCCATTCCTTTTCCTCAAAGACTCCAAAAGCACAAGGTGGATGCACAGTTTGGTAAATTTCTTGAAGTCTTCAAGAAACCGCACATCAACATACCATTTGCCGATGTATTAGCACAAATGCCTAGCTATGAAAAGTTTATGAAAGACATCCTTTCAAACAAAAGGAGGTTAGAAGATCATGAAACTGTGATGCTCATGGAAGGGTGTAGTGCCATACTACAAAACAAATTGCCTTCAAAAATCAAAGATCCAGGGAGTTTTACTATTCCTTGTACTATTGGTGATTTAACTTTTGGAAAAGCATTATGTGATCTTGGTGCTAGTATTAATTTAATGCATTTGTCTATTTTCAGGAGATTGGGCATGGGAGAGGTGAAGCCAACCACAGTTTCATTGCAATTGGTCGATCGCTCTATTAAGCACCCGCGTGGTATTGTTGAGGATGTGCTAATCAAGGTGGACAAATTCATCTTCCCTGCCGATTTTATCATTCTTGATATGGAGGAAGACCTTGTTATCCCAATCATCTTGGGAAGACCCTTCCTAGCAACCGGTCGGGCTTTAATAGATGTGCAAGGAGGCAAATTGATATTGAGGGTTCCAGATGAGCAAATCACATTCGACATCATGAAATCCATTAAGTATCCCGCCGAGGAAAATTTATGCTCCCGAGTAGACATCATTGATCAAGAAGTGGCTACATTATTCATCTATGGGTTATCTAAGGATCCCCATGAGACTTGCATTTCTCACTCTATAACCACTAAGGGAGAGGATGATTTAGACATTGGAAGGATGTCACAACATTTGGATGCTTCCAAATTTTATCCCTTCAAGAAGAGGCCATATTTTGAAGAATTGGGAGAGAGCTCTTCTCCTTCACTATCCTCCATTCAACAAGCCCCAACTCTTGAGCTCAAACATCTTCCATCACATTTGAGGTATGCATACTTGGGCGATTCTTCTACCCTTCCGGTTATTATCTCTAATTTTTTGAATGAAGTGGAGGAAGAAAAACTACTTGAGGTATTGAAAATGCATAAAATGGCTATTGGGTGGACTATGGCGGATATTAAGGGTATTAGCCCTACTCTATGCATGCATAAAATCCTTATGGAGGATGACTTCAAACCAACAGTGGAGCACCAATGCCGTCTAAATCCAAACATGAAAGAAGTAATGAAAGTCGAGGTATTGAAGTGGTTGGATGCTGGAATTATCTATCCAATTTCGGATAGTGCATGGGTGAGTCCCGTCCAATGTGTTCCAAAGAAAGGGGGTGTCACGGTGGTTGAAAATAAGAACAACGAGCTTATTCCTACAAGGCCCGTGACGGGATGGAGAGTGTGCATTGACTACCGGAAGTTGAACAATGCCACTCGAAAAGATCACTTTCCTCTCCCCTTTATTGACCAAATGCTTGAGAGGTTGGCGGAGCATTCCCATTATTGTTTCTTGGATGGATACTCGGGCTACAATCAAATTTTAATAGCCCCCGAAGATCAAGAGAAGACCACCTTCACATGTCCATATGGGACTTTTTTTTATAGGAGGATGACGTTTGGTCTTTGAAATGCACCGGCTACTTTTCAACGTTGTATGATGGCCATATTCTCTGACATGGTGGAAAAATTCATCGAGGTATTCATGGATGATTTTTCAGTTTTTGGTTCTTCTTTCAATGAATGCTTGGATAATCTTGATTTAGTATTAAAAAGATGTGAAGAAACCAATCTAGTGCTTAATTGGGAGAAATGCCATTTTATGGTGAGAGAGGGCATTATACTTGGCCACCGGATTTCACAAGGGGGGATTGAGGTTGATAAAGCCAAAATACAAGTTATTGAGAAATTGCCTCCTCCTACTTCGGTGAAAGGTATAAGGAGTTTCTTGGGGCATGCGGACTTCTATAGGAGATTCATCAAGGATTTCTCTAAAATCACTATACCTCTTTGTTCTCTACTTGAGAAGAACAACACTTTCCACTTCTCTCAAGAGTGTCTATTGACTTTCAACACTCTTAAGGAGAGGCTTATCTCGGCTCCTATTATTATGGCCCCGGATTGGAGCTTACCATTTGAGCTCATATGTGATGCTAGTGATTATGCCGTGGGAGCGGTTTTGGGGCAAAGGAGAGGTAAAGTGTTGCATGTGATCTACTATGCAAGCCGAACATTGAGTGATGCTTAGTTGAATTATGCCACAACCGAGAAAGAGATGCTTGCCGTGGTCTTTACCTTTGACAAATTTCAATCTTATCTCATCGGCTCAAAGGTAATTGTCTATACGATCACTCCGCTCTAAAATACTTGCTTGCTAAGAAGGATGCGAAGCCAAGATTGATTAGATGGGTCCTTCTCTTGCAAGAATTTGATTTGGAAATCCGTGATAAGAAGGGAGCAGACAATCTTGTAGCCAATCATCTATCTAGGCTTGATCAACCTAAAGAGTTGGGAGTATAGGAAATCAATGAAGCCTTTCCGGATGAACAACTATTGCATGCCTAACATCTTCTCCAAGTTTTCGAAGCACCATGGTATGCGGACTTCGTGAATTTCTTTGTAAGTGGTATTCTTCCCCCGGATTTCTCTTATCAACAAAAGAAGAAATTCTTTGCCGATGTGAAACATTATTTTTGGGATGAGCCATATTTATTCAAGAGGGGGTCGGACCAAATTATTAGAAAATGTATTCCCGGGGAGGAAATGGAAGCAATTCTTGATAGGTGTCATTCATCACCTTATGGGGGTCATTTTGGAGCTTCCAAAACCGCCTCAAAGGTTCTTCAATCGGGGTTCTATTGGCCAACTTTGTTCAAGGATGCTTATACCTTAGTATCCAAATGTGATAGATGCCAAAGGAGTGGGAATATCTCTCGGCGTAATGAAATGCCATTGACTTCAATCTTGGAAGTGGAGATTTTTTATGTTTGGGGAATTGATTTCATGGGGCCATTTCCATCCTCATTCTCAAATCAATATATTTTGGTAGCGGTAGATTATGTTTCTAAATGGGTAGAGGCGGTGGCATTGCCTACTAATGATGCTTGGGTGGTTGTCAGTTTTCTCAAAAAGAACATTTTTACACGCTTTGGAACCCCCCGACTCATCATTAGTGGTGGAGGCAAACACTTTTGCAATCGCCTCCTTGACTCACTTTTGTCAAAGTATGGAGTGAAGCACAGAGTAGTCACACCTTACCATCCCTAAACAAGTGGCCAAGTGGAGATCTCAAATCGAGAGTTGAAAAGAATTCTTGAGATGACGGTGAATACATCAAGGAAAGATTGGTCAAGGAAGCTAGATGATGCATTATGGGCTTACCGCACCGCATTCAAGACTCCTATTGGTATGTCTCCATTTTGTCTTGTTTTTGGAAAATCATGTCATCTCCCCATTGAACTTGAGCATCGAGCATTTTGGGCTACACGGGCATTAAACTTTGATGCAAAATTAATTCGTGAGAAGAGGTTGCTTCAACTCAATAAACTTGATGAATTTCGCCTCAACTCATATGAAAATGCTCGCATCTATAAGGAGAGGACCAAGAAATGGCATGATAACCACATTGTGAAGAGAGACTTCAAAGTTGTGCAACAATTTCTTCTATTCAACTCCCGACTTCGATTATTCCACGGAAAGCTTCGATCCTGTTGGTGGGGCCATTCACAATTTCCCAAAATTTTCCCCATGGAGCTATTGAGCTATATCATCCCGACAAGGGAAATTTCAAAGTCAACGGACAAAGGTTGAAACCATTCCTGGAAGGAGAACCCCTGGAGGAAAAGTCATCATTTCTCCTCAATGCTCCCGAATGAACATCAAAAAGTCGAACTTATGACTTTAACCAAGCGCTTTTTGGGAGGAAACCCAAATTTCTTCTCTTTTGAATTATTTGTAATTATTTACTTTACTTGTCTACTTTCTTTTTAATTAATTGTCAAACTTTTGTAGGTAACAATTTTTTTTTAAAATCCTAAGTGACATTGTCCTCAACAAGTTTGGGGGTGAACTACATTCGACGAAAGCTTAGGTCAATTTCAAACATCAAAAACAAGCATCGAATCAGGGAAGTTCCACTACCTCTTTTCTTCTTTACATGTTGTTGCTATTTTCACATTGAGGACAATGTGTAATTCAAGTTTGGGGGTATTGACTTCATTTTGCACTTTATCATGTTAGATAGTCTTGCCGGCTTAAGATATTGTGATGTTTGATTTTGTTCATTTTTTGTGGATATTGACATGCTAGATAGCCTTGTCGGCTCAAATGATTTGATGTTTGAAATTGCTGATTAATTCACGGATCATGATTGAATATGCTACTTGTGCCTATTTTTATAAAGTGCTTATCTATGAGTGATCCTGAGTTCTCTTGAACACAATAGTCATAACTAATTGTTGTTGAGATTTGGAATCTATTGAAGGTTGGAAAAATTTGTGAAATAGAAAAATTAGGTTGTGAGCTTGTATCTTCAATTTTTATCAACTTATCCAATTCCTTCTCAATGCTTTTAATCTCTTGATCCTTTGTAAGACAAGTTTGGGGGTGGTCGAGCCAGTAAAAGAGACTGTCTAGATGTGTAGTGATTCCATGCATGCTTGATTTAAATTTGTGTGGAGTGTCGTTGACGTTAGTATAAGCTAAGTGATGACCAAATGCTAGAGATCTAAGCCCATTTTAATTTTTGCGTTTCCGTATCTCGTAGCCTTTTTGACTTGAGTAATTAAGCCCGTAGGAGTATCTTGAAACTTGGTGCCTTAAGTTTGAAACTTGGGAGTCACCGACCTAAAGCTCGCTACATGGGTCAATTAGAAAGCTTAATGAGTAGGGTACATACATACACTTGTAAAAAAAAAAAAAAAAAAAGAGCACATCATCATCATTGCATTTGCTTAATAAGTCTACCTCACTTCGTAACCTTTTTTACTCGAGTTAGTAAGTCCGTAGGGGTATTTTGAAACCTGGTACCCTTTGATCTTAAAACGAAAGGGGAGTTTCCGACCTAAAGCTCGCTACATGGGTCAATTAGAAAGCTTAAGGGAGTGAGGAAGTCACGAGCAATCATCACATTAGTTTGTAGAAATCATCCATTTGTATTTGCATAAGGGCTTAGATTAATAGCGGGTTTGAATTGCTTGGTATAGACTTTATTGTTGAAACACTCATCTAGTGGAGAGTCACTGCATATTTAGATTGTTGAGATTGCTGGTAAGTCATAACCAAGCTTTAGTGAAAAAAGAAATTTGTGAAGTGAGAGTTACCTCTAGGATTGCGTCTCGGGAGAGAAAAGAAATAATGTGGGAGGATGAATGTCACGAGAGGGTAAGGAATGAAATTGACCACTAAGGGTTGATAGTATGGTTGTAAAATTTATCCTTCCTACAATGTTTCTTTGAACCTTAGTAATAATTGGAAGTGACTATGCACACACCCACCGATCAAACATGAGATAAGCTCAACTTCTTTTTGTAGTATTATTTTGAAAACATAATTGTGAATTAATCATGCAATTTTACACTCAAGAAAGAATTTACAAGTTATATAGCATTGTTAATCATTCATTCATTTACTTTTTATGTTAGTAGATATTCTTGCTCGAGACGAGTAAGAGTTTAAGTTTGGGTATTTGTTAAGTACATTTTTATACACTTTTTATACCTTTAAATTTGCATATTTTGGAATATCTTGAGCAAATATCTACTAATTTATGCACGTTTTGTGTTTAAATAGGTTAATATCCAAGTTTGAGGCCAAACACCACAAAAGGAGTGCAAATTACGCTGAAATTGGAAGTTTGGGGACCATTTTGTCACTTTTGGGAAGTTTTTGGACAAGCCGCGCAATTAATCGAGGGAAAAATTGCAAGATTTCAAAAGTTGAAGGGCCTAAAGTGCAATTTTAGAAGGACGTATTTGAAAGAAATCTGAAAAGTTGGGGACTAAATTGCTCGAGATTAAAAGATGGAGAACTTGATGGCAATTACAGAAGGGACTAAGCTGCAAAATCACCCACCAGCTGAGCCACGCGAACGCGTGGATCGAACCAAGTCACGAACGCGACTTAGACCTCAAAACAGACCCGAGACAAAGCTGCCACTCAGAAATGAACCGCGCAATCGCGCGGCTTTAAAAACAAAAAATAAATAAAAAAATGTCCGGGTAGGACCGGGTCAACTCGGCCGACCCGGTTCGGCCCATATGATCCTTTTACGCGGATCTTAACATTTTTTAGGGTTTTTGGATGATTTTTAGGGTATTATAAATAGATAAAATAAGATTTTTGTTAGGGTATCAAGTAAGTCTTGCCCATTTTTCAAGTAATATTTTTATGATTTAGTAATGTTTTCTTATATTTAAGTATTTTGTTGTTGTTTAAACTTTTGAGTATTGTTATTTTCACACATTTTCATCAAGAATGTCATTTATTTCTTGTGCATTTAATGTTTTGTACTTGGGTTGTTGAAGACATTAATGGTTGATGGAAGAACTTGTGTTAAAGTGAAGAAATCTTGAGTTTTCACTTCAAGAACTTTACAAAAAGGGGGAGTTTTCTTTATTCTCTTGTTTTTAATCTTTATTTTGAGTATTATTCACATGTTTATGTTGTTTGTTAAATGTTGTTGTTAGTTTATTATGGGTTAATATTATTGTGTTGGAATTTTTGACTAGTTTATTTTTAATTAAGTATTTTAGGTTATTTATGGATGTTGGGCATTTATGTTTATGTTTTTGTGATTAGGAATGTTGATTTATGTTTATGTAATCTTAAAATGTTGTCAATATTTTGTATTGTATTTGCAAGTTAGTATACATGTTAGGTTTAATTTAGAGTTTCCCATGTAATTTGGTTAATTGATTGACTATCGTTATTTGATTTGTGAAAGAAGAAATTAGTGTAGTTATAAAAACTTAATTCACCTTGTCTCATGTTGTCTAGTTTAGTTTAGTCACTAAGTTCTTATTGTTATTAGTTTACTTTGGATAATTAGTTCTAATTCTAGCTTTTACATATTGTTGTCTATTTGCTTTAATTAACTAGTTTTTCATGTCGCCATGTTTTAATTTTATGATAGTATTCACCATCAAACCAACTTTTTATGTTACTTGACTTTTCTCTTAAAATGAAATCAATAATTTTAGTTACAAATCAATCAATCCTCGTGGGTACGATAACCCGGACTTCTCTAGTCCACTTTACTACTTGAACGCGAACCGTGCACTTGCGGTATACGATTTTAGCGAACAATGACTATTGTACTCAATGAACATAGGATCTTACATGGATAAGCATATTATAGAGAGTAGCACAAGTAGCAAATTTGGTTATAACTCATGAATTAACAACAATTTCAAACATCAAAATCTCTTAAGCAGGAAAGGCTATATAGCATGTTAGTATTCCAAACAAAATAAGCAATTTCAAACATCAAAACACTAAGAGCCGGTATGGCAATCTAAAATATTCACATAGCAACATGATCCCAACACCCCCAAACATAAATCAAACATTGTCCTCAATGTTGACAAGAGCATAATATAAAGAAAGGAATGGGTGATGGAACTTCCCCGAATTGATGCATGAATGATGTTCAACATTGACATAAGCTTTTGATTCTCTTGGCAAGCAAATCTCCCCCAAACTTGTTGAGGACAAGGTCGCTTAAGATTTCAAAAATATTGAACCTACAACAGTTGATGATTAACCAAATTAGAAATAATAAAAATGAAACAAATATCAACATATAAGCAAAAGAGTAGAAATTTTCCTCCCAAAAAGTGCTTGGTTAGAGTAGTAAGCTCGACTTTAGGATACGATCACTCCGGATCTGCAAGAGGGATGGAAAACTTCTCCTTTTCATAATCACCACCCAAGTATGGCTTCAAGCGTTGCCCATTGACTTTGAAGTTCCCTTTGCTCTCATGATAAAGTTCGACCGCTCCACGTGGGAAGATTTGAGCAATAGTGAAAGGTCCCGACCATCTAGAGCGGAGTTTATCGGAAAACAATTGTAAAGAAGCACTTGTTGCCCAACATGGAAGTCTCGCTTCAAAATGTTCTTGTCATGCCACCTCTTTGTCTTCTCTTTGTAAATCCGAGCATTCTCATATGACTCAAGGAAAAATTCATCAAGTTTATTGAGTTGGAGTAGTCTTTTCTGACCGGCCGACTTCATACCAAAATTCAAGATTTTTGTTGCCCAATAGGCTCGGTGCTCGAGCTAAACCAGGAGATGACATGCTTTTCCAAATAAGAGGCGAAATGGAGACATACCAATGGGGGTTTTGAAGGTAGTGCAGTATGTCCATAATGCATCATCCAATTTCTTGGACCAATCTTTCCTCGAGGCATTCACCGTCACTTCAAGAATTTTCTTCAACTCTCTATTTGAAATCTCCACCTGCCCACTTGTTTGTGGATGATAAGGAGTGGATATTCAATGTTTGACTCCATACTTGGTCAAAAGTGAGTCGAAGAGGCGGTTACAAAAGTGTTTTCCTCCATCATTAATGATAGCTCGAGGGGTGCCATAACGAGTAAAAATGTTTTTCTTTAAAAATTTCACCACCACTCGAGCATCATTGGTGGGGAGTGCCACCTCTTCTACCCAATTTGACACATAGTCCACTGCAACCAATTTTTTTCCAAATTGACTATCAAGCTTTTGCTTTTGCAACCTTTGAGGAAAGGGGATAGGAGGAATATAAGCTTTGATTGGTATTAGAGCCTTTGATGTTGATGATTCCGGTTCACTCTCCTTGGCCACTTCAACAATTTTTTCGGGTGTTTGAATGGGCTCATTTTCTTCAATGGGAGTCTTGCTTGACTGAGTTGTTGGTTGTGGAGTCGTGATCTCGGACAATTGTACCCCACTCCTTGTTGTAATAGCTTGAACATTCTCCCTAAGATTTGTTTGGGTGTTTCTAGGCAAAGCTCCTTATTGCCTTTCCGAGAGAAGTTTTGTTATTTGACCCACTTGCTTCTCCAATTTTTTCAAAAAGGCATCATTGTGTTCTTGATATTGCAATTGATGATTTGCTAGCTTGGTGATAGCCTCTTCCAATCCCTCTTTCTTGTCTTGTGGCTTTGGATTCAACACATTTTGATTGTTGCCATAAGATAGATTTGGATGACTCCTCCAACCAGGATTATAGGTAGGAGCATATGGATTGAACCCTTGGCGTTGGAAATTTTGAGCATAAGAAACTTGCTCGGTAGATGAAGAACCACTTGCCACCAATGGACAATTTGAGCTTTGACGATTAGCTCCACTTATCTCACATACCGGAGGGACTTGAACCGTGTTGATGGGCCGAGAGTTTGAAGTAGATAGCCCTTATACTTTCTTGGCTAAGGAATATATCTTTAACAAGAAAAGTGCATAATCATCACCCCCACGTGCACCACTAGAACTCCTTGGTGCACCTCTATCCGGCCACATTGCACTTTGTTCACTCATGATCTCAAACAAGTCATAAGCCTCTCGAATGCTTTTCATTTTGATGGACCCATTAGAAAATGAATCCACATTTGAACGGCAAGGAGGAGTTAACCTGGCATAGAAGTGGTTGGCTTGTTGCCCTAATGTGATCCCATGATTTGGGCACTTCCTAAGCATATCTTTAAACCTTTCCCAAGCTTGATGAAAACTCTCAATCTCGAATTATTGAAATGTAGTAATATCATGCTTGAGTTTAGCAACTCGAGAAGGTGGGAAAATTTTGGTGGTAAATCTTTGGACAAACTCCACCCAAGTAGTGATGCTCCCCGGAGGCAAAGTGTCAAGCCATTCTCTTGCCTTGTCTTTATAGGTCTGCACAAATAATCACATCCAGATTATTTCCACATTCACACCCTCACATTTGAAGTTGCTACAAATCTCAAGGAAGCGTACCACATGGGCATGTGGATTCTCATCGGTCCTCCCATAGAATGATATAGTGTTGGAGAACAAATTGATGACATCCGGCAGAAGTTGAAAAGTTGGATGATTATAGAAGGGATAGACAATGCTTGATTGATTCTCGACAATAGGGGGATTCATGAAATCTCCAAAAAACATGTCTTTTTCATTAACAACGGGCTCTTGAACTCTAGCCGCTTGAGGATCAAAACAATTCCACCCCTTGGAGGAATTGCTGGTGGAGCATTAAGCTCGATGTTAACTCTTTCTCCTTCCATCCCAGTAAGAAGTTGTTTCCTAGCTTCCCGTTGTTCCCTTAATCTACGTCGAAAAGTTTCCTCGATATCCGGGTCTAATTCAACTGGATCAAGACTTCTAGTTGGACGTATGCACAATTGACAACCTAGAATAACAAGAGAAATTAGAAGGCTTCCTACAAAAAAACAAAAGAAAATTTGTACAAAAAATAAAAGTAAGTAATTGTCAAAACTAATATCAACTAAAATGCAATTCAAATATAAACAATCCCTGGTAACGGAGCAAAAAACTTGTTCGCTAGAAACACACCACAAGTGCACGTATCACATACAAGTAATATTGGACTAAATGAGTCCGTTTATCGATCCCGCAAGGATTGTCTAATTCAATTATACTCCAATTTAATCAATTTCAAAAATAAATACACACAATAAAGTTTGGTTTGGAAATGTTCTAGCACTTAAATTAAATTCACGATAGTAACTAAATAAGTAGAAAATGGTTATAACTTGGTGATAAAGGAGTGTTGGGATTCTTGATTCCACTTGACCATTACCTAATTGAATTCTCAACATGCAAATTGAAATGTGATTTATTAAACATGTTAGATTCTATTTTCCAAGTTTAGTCAATTACCTCTCTCGAGTGAAATCAAGCCTAATTAGTGGAATTAACCTACTATATCTCTATGTCGATTAAAAACACACCAATTGCATTAAACATTTATGAAAATAACTCAATGGATCATCTAGGGTTTAAGGTATATCTCTATCCTTAACAAGAACCTAGAGCAATTATTGTATTAATCTAGAATACACAACAATCTCTCAATAATTGCACATCTCATGATATCCAAGCATAAATTTGGCCACAATAAATGCAAGTCCATAAATACAACAATAAATGCACAAGATAATAAATAGCTTATATTCCCAACACAAGCATCAATATCAACTAAGCTAGGTCAAGCTTCATCAATCATCCTAACACAAAATAACTTAGCCCATAGTGAAATAACAATAAAACTCAAGAATTAAATACATCATTTCAACAATGGATTAAAATATATGAAGAAATATGAAGATTAACAATAAAAACTTCCCTTCAACAATGATTTGTGCTTCAAAACATCAATGTTTTCCCACAATGTTGTAGGTATTTCTTCCCTTCATCAACATTCATCAACCCAAATAAATAAATACAAGAGAAATCACAAGATAAAATGAGAAAAAACTTGTTTGGAATTAGTCAAGAGGCAAGAGAATGTGAAAAACCCTAGAAAAATAACCTAAAAAAACACCCAAAAACGCGTAAACCCGTGTTCAAAGTGTTTGGGCCGAACCGGGTTGCACTGGGTTCGGCCCAGATTTTTTTTCGAATTTTTGACCGTGCAATCGCGCGGCTCACTTGATTTCGGTTCTGGTCAGATATTTGCCTTAAGCAGCGCACCCCACCTGGTTCAGACGACGCGTTCGTGTGGTTCAGCTGAGTGAGTGTTTGCGATCTGGTCCTTCAATTAATTGACATCAAGGTCCTCCAACTTTCAAAGTCGGTCAACTTGGTCCCAAAAATTTTCAATTTCTTTCAAATATGTCCTTCTAAAATTGCATTTGAGGTCCTTCAACATTTGAAAACTTGCAATTTAGTCCCTCGATCAATTGCACATGCAGTACACAACTTTCTGGAAGTGACAAATTGATCCCCAAACTTTGAATCTTTGAAAGATATGACTCTTTTCTCATCAATTTCTTCAATTATTCATCCATTTAGCTTCTTTCTTGTGCTTTCTCCATGAAGTTGAAGGTTAAACCCATTTAACCACAAAATATGCACAATTAAATAGATATTTGTTCGAATTACTCAAAAAGTACTACCATAAATGTATGAAATATACATGTCAAATGTACTCAACACCAGTTCCTAAAGTTTGAAATATTTTTAAATTGGCACCTAATGTTTGAAAATTTTCTAAATTGGTCTCTAAAGCTTGAAAATTTTCAAAATCAGCACTTGAAGTTCTAAAATTCTCTAAATTGGTCCCTAAAGTTTGAAAATTTTCGTTTTCAATCTTTAAAGTTTGTAGATTTTCTAATTCAGTCCTTAAAGTTTCAAAATTCTCTATTTTGGACCCCAAAGTTGATATTATTTCAAATTGGGACCTAAAGTTTGGAATTCTTCTAAATTGGCCAATAAGGTTTTGGAAAAATCGTAATTAGGTCCTTCAAGCTTAATTTTTTTCATAATTGGCTACCTAAAGTTTGCAATTTGACCGTCCCAACTTAAGGATTGTTTTATTCTAAAGTTTTGAATTCTATAATTCAAATCCTAAAGTCAAATATAGATGCAAATCAGTGGATTTAAATTTCAAATTTTGGTACTATGGACTCTTTTGAGAGATATAATATTCGAAAGTGAGTTAGTTGAAGCAACATGTTGCCAAAGTAACCTCTCTCGTGGATATTAATTAACTTAGATTATTAGAAGGTATTTGTGTGTGTTTTATTCATTGCAGATGTTGATCGACCCAAAGGAAGGTCAATTTTTTGCTCGAATTTCACATGCGCCTGTGATGGTAAACACGTGGCAATTATTTGGTTTAACGTGTGAACAATAAATCAGTCCAAAGAAAGGTTTATTGGTTGACATGTCGTATTTCCAGTATTTGATTACTACACTAAGAGAACATTAGGTGTTTGTGTGTTATTTCATACTGATATTTATCGGCCCAAAAGAAGGTCAATGTTTGGCTCGAATTTCACATGAACTTGTGGTGATAAACACGTGACGGTTATTTGGTTTAACGTGTGATCAATAAATCGGTCCAAAGAAAGGTTTATTGGTTGACATGTCTTACTATCAGTGTTTGATCACTACACCAAGAGTAACACTTGCAAGTCAATATTTCTGTCCAAAGACTAAATATTGATGTTGTACTAGGTACCTTGTGATGGGCCCTACCATTATTTGAAATTATGATTTGCATAATGAGGTATTTATGTGAGCTATTTTGTTTAAGTGTTCTCTATCAGTTTCAAAATTCTGCTACTGGTATCTCTGCTAGCTTAAATTTAATCCCTGTGTTTATGGAACAACTTCGAGGATCAATCATATTGTTCTTGTCTGTATGGATCTGGACATTGCACTAAGGATTGAGCAACTCGCCTCTCTTACAGATGAAAGTTCATCTAATCAAAGGAGTAACTTTGAGAAGTGAGATTGCTCATGTCGCATGAGTCTAATGATCATTAAGCGCAGCATTTCGGAAGCCTTTAGTGGCACAGTATTTGAGGAGGTAAATGATGCCAATGAATTCCTTGTCGAAATTAAGTAACGTTTTGCGAAAAACGATAAAGTTGAAACAAGCACGCTTATGCAAAGTTTGATTTAAATAAGTATAATTCAGTCAATTTTGGGTTAGTTATAACTTCCAAAGAAGAAATGGACTATCAATGAGCTCATTTCATAGTGTGCAAGCTTCTTGCATAATTCAGTCAACTTAAGATCAGTTGTAACTGTCAAAACGGAGAAATGGACACTTGATGTGCTCATTTTTCATTTTGTGTGCAAGAGGAAGAAAAGTTGAAGCAGGACATAACTGAAAGTGTTGACATGGCAAATACCTCCAAAAATAAGGGCAAGAAAACAAATAAAGAACATAAAGTTGTCAAGGGTTCAGGAAAAAAAATCATATAAAGACATTAAAGGGTTTCTTTTACTATAATTCTGGACATTTGAAGAAAGATCGTACATAATACCAACTAAAGTTACTGCTAAAACACCTCGAGATATTTTGACAGGCAGAAAACCTAGTCTAAAGCATTTCTACATTTGGGGATGTTCAGCTAAGGTTAGGCCTTATAGGACACATAAAGAAATTGGACTCCAAAACAGTAAGCAGCTACTATATTGGTTATTTTGAGTGATCAAGAGCCTATAAATTTTATGATCCCACACTTAAGTCAATTTTTGAAACGGGAACTGCAACATTTTTTGAGGATGTTGAGTTTGGGAGGAGAAATAAGATTAGAGATATTGTCTTTAAGAAAGAAGTTGAGGAAGGATCGGTTTCGATTCCTACTATTGCTTTTGACAATGTGCAAGTTTCTATGCATGTCATTGATCAAGAAGCATATCCGGAACCTCAATTAGACAATGTTGATGAACCTCCAATCTAAAATAAGGTAAATTTCAGAAGTGCAAACTCAACAACCTCAAGAACCAATGTCATTAAGGAGATATATGAGAGAAGAGAAAAATACTATTCTGGATAATTTAATAGTATTTCTCTAAGAACATAAGGAAAATAATGGAATGGTGGAAGATGGTCCAATCAATTTCCATCAGGCCATGCAGAGTTCTTACTCTCAAAAGTGGATTGATGCCATAAATAAGGAGTATAAGCATATGTAAGACAATTAAATTTGGGATCTTGCCCATTACCAGAAGGTCCGAAACCCATTTGTCTTAAATGAGTTTTGTAAACCAAAGGGGATTCGATAGGTAATGTAAAAAGATATAATGGTCGTCTTTTAGCTAAGGGCTTTACACAAAAAGAAGGCATCGAATATAAAGAG
Organism: Ligustrum vulgare; assembly: GCA_963555705.1. Classification (NCBI taxonomy): domain Eukaryota; kingdom Viridiplantae; phylum Streptophyta; class Magnoliopsida; order Lamiales; family Oleaceae; genus Ligustrum; species Ligustrum vulgare. The sequence continues at coordinate 24,273,011 of OY743176.1, forward strand.
ACTTCCTCTTCGGTTTCAATGAAAGACTATTTCAGGAAAGTTAGGTTGTTGTACATTTTGACCTCGAGTCACATCAAATGGATGCCAAGGCGACGTTCCTCAATTGCGACATTGATTGGACAATGTATATGGTGCAACCAGAAAGCTTTGTATTAGGAGACCCAAAGCAAATGGTTTACAAATTAAATAAATCCATTTATGTGCTCAAGCCAGCTTCCCATTAAGGGTAATACAAATTTCATCAAATATTATTTATTTTTTTTATTCGTTCGGATATTGCATACATTATTGGGATGCTAAGGAGATATTTAAGTAAGCCTGGGATGGATCATTTGGAAAGCAGCCCAACATGGGTTATAAAGTATTTAAAGAGAACAAAAGATTACATGCTCACATACAAAAAATCAGATCAGTTGGAGCTCATATGGTATTATGATTCCGATTTTGCTAGATGCCAAAACATTAGGAGATCCACATCAGGCTACATCTATCTGCTAGTTGGAGGAGCTATTTCTGGAAGGAGTACTTAGCATACACTTATAGCTTCTTCCACCATGGTAGCAGGGTTTGTAGCATTTTTTGAGGCATCTAATCATGGAATATAGCTGCGAAATTTTGTCACTTGGCTGCGTATTCTGTATGGTATAGAAAGACCACTAAAATTATATTGTGACAATAACTCGGCAGTTTTATATTCTTGTAACAATAGGAGCTCAACTGAGTCAAAATACATTGACATAAGTTCCTGGTTGTGAAGAATACAATTCAGAGTGGACACGTGTCAATAAGAGCACATTGGGACAAACTCCATAATTGCGAATCCGCTTACTAAGGTATTACCATCCAAGATCTTTCATGAGCACATTGCTTATATGGGTGTTGTATTTCTTGAGGATATTTGGTTTCAGTGGGAGTTTGTATTTTGGGTGCTTTAGGCGCATTTACTGTCCTTTTGGATACAGTTTAAAGTTAAAGTTATTTACAGCTGTAAGGTTTCAGGTTTATTATCTCTGAACTTGTTTGAGGATGATCTCACGAAAGTTGAACCAGTTGGAAATAAGCATGTTAAAGATCACATTACATGTAATTTCCATACTACACATCCATACTTAATCCATGTCATTTAGTTATGTCGATATACATGACCATTGATGAGTTTAGTTACGATAAATGTAGCGAAAGCCGCTTTAATCCTATGTTGATATAATTGATGGACCGGATTGTTTGGGGGATAAATTCAGTAATGATAGCAAAATTCTGAGTACTCATAAGGTTATGATTGATACACAATTGTAAGGTTACACATATAGCCCAAGTAGGAGATTGCAAGGTTTTAATCAATCGTGTGAGCTTATATGTGAATTATTGTGTATTGAATCAAAGACTATTAAATGGTTGGGAATTAAGAAAAAATATATTAAAAAGGAAATTTCTAATTTTACTGAAGGTTAAAGTTTTTTTCACGCTGGAAATTTTTTGCAATCATATGGAATTTTCAATCACCAAACATCAGGTATTGTAGAAAAAATAATTACTCGAGATTTACCCACTCACAACCTTTTTACTACTTGAATCATGAAAATTCAGGAACGCTAGCTTCACAATTTTTCCTCTCAAGTTACGTACACAAACAAGAAAAATATCATCAATTATACCATACGTTGCTATAATTTTGAACCAAAATTTACTCCAAAAGTCAAACACGTGCAAATCAAAAAGGAAACTTTGACAATTTCCTTACTATAAGAGTAGTCACAACATACGAAAATAAATGTATCATTTGAAAATAATAATAATAATAATAATAATAATAATAAATTTAGACATAGTATGTCTTTTCTGAAGATTGAAGACCTGTTGATGTGATTTTTAACTTATCAAGAGTATTTTCACGAATGAACATAAGACAACTATTTGAATGTTCATTTGGGCGGACGAAATATTAGTGAAGGAGAAATTCACATATAAGATGCAATGTTATCTCGACACTCTTCTTTCAATGCCAAAAAGTCGAACGTGATTTCAAAATACTACTAAGTAATCTATCATTAGTAGTTGTACATACTATGGAGTAATAAATTGCTTGGCTATGTGTACGTATACTTGTGTATAATATTATGGATAAATCTATTTGTACATATTGTTTTGTCAGAATGGGTTACAGAATTATCACGTGTCAACCACTTCATTTACATATTCTAATCGTGTGCAGATTTTGAATTGCCAGATTTTAGTCACCACGTTTTCCGTAATCCCTTTTGTAAAATTGTCTATACACCAAGCATTACCGTAATATTATTTACTCTGTACTATTTATAAGATATTAGATATTATGTGTCAAGTTCTCCCTTACGGAGTGGTTGTTTATCAACAAAATTACTATTCTTTTGTTTCTTATGCTATGCTGACGTGTTTCCCTACATTTTTGAGTCTATTGCAAAAGGGTGCTATGTTTGAGTGTAGATTGTAAGAATTTTAATCAATCGTGTGGACTAATATGTGAATTATTGTGTATTGAATAAAAGGCTATCGATTTTGGTTAAGCTCATTTAAAGTGATCTAATAAGGATTTAATATATATCGGGCTTAAATGCATCTAAAATAATGTATGGGCTTTTATGTGTAGATACCAGGTCATTACCTAATTCATGATGGGCCGGATTAGGTTAATTGGCAATTCAGTTTATAAAGTCGGTTATGGTCCCTGAATCCTACGTACTGTTCATCTTGTCTGACATCCCATCATCAGAGAGAAAATAAGGACTACGTATCGATTTAGATGATCCAAACACCGCCGAATCGTTTATCGTAAATCACGTTTGATTAAGGTACGCTTCCGCTTCAGTTATTTAATTCTTGATAATTTCAACATGATGATTATTTAGATTATAGATAAATTACTATCTGTAATAAAATTTTCTAACAAGTGGTATCAGAGCCAACATCGTGTTGAATTATCAGATCAATTTCGAACGCATATATGTAAAACCTTAATTTTTCCTATGTATATGCGCATGAGGCCTTGTAATTGAGAATTATACATACAGAGCTTGACTTCAAAGTGTCGAAATATATAGATACAATGATACACTGAAGGATCAAAATTTGGAAATATGGTTTTCGAATTGATATGGGAGCTGCATTGAAAATCGGTTGAAATCAGATATTGATGCATATACATATCTGCCAATTTTATTTTTTTTTCATGAAAATCAATTTCAGTACATATCATCTATATAAAAATCTGGGAATTTGCATCTGGTTTTGAACATCGAGAAATCAAAGCCATCCCGTTCATGTACATATATGATTTGAGAGTTTTGTGTATGGCTTTTGAATCTGTGGATTTCTGTATGTATACATATATCGTTCTCTCTGCCATATGGGTTTTTGAATTTGATTAAGACTCAGACTCAGATTTGAATCTGGTATTGGTTTGGTATATTGATTCGGTTGTTGGAATTTCAATTTCTAAAACATAAGGCTGCCCATGAAATTCGAATTGAAGTTTGGGATGTTGGATTCGATTTGGAATTTGTGTATGGTTGAAATCGGATTTCTGTGTGTATATATTCTGTGTGTATTATGGATTAAGGGTGGTATTGTGATGAAGAAGATGGGGTGGCCTGGAGGAGCCGCCGTCGGGCTGGGTGCAAAAAGTCGGGACTTGGCTGCACGGTGGGTTGCAGCGTCGCGCGCGACGCCGCTGGACCTTTGGAGTGCAATGCCGGTTATGGCGCTGCAGGCGGTCACTTTCTCCGGGTGTGGGTTGCGGCGACGGCAGCTAGGGTTATAAACCCTAGCTGTGCGATTTTGAAGCAAGGACTTGTGTTGGAAATTTGAAGATTACGAGGACTCCTTTGCAATTTCTGTAAATTATGGTTAATTGCACCTCAAGTCCTCCCTGTTTGTTTTGAATTAAAGTTTAAACCCTATAGTTATGAAATTATTTAAGTTGGCCCTTAAAATTCTGGAATTTATAACTTCAGCCCCTAAAGTTATAAATTATTTAAGTTGGGCCTTTTAGGGTTAAGGGCTTTGTGTTTCAGCCCCTAAAGTTTGAAAATTTTCATTTTCAGTCCCTAAAATTTTGAATTTTTTCTAATTCAGTCACTAAAGTTTGGAAATTTTCAAAATTGGTCCTTAAAGTTTGAATTTTTTTTAAAATTAAGTCCCTAAAATTTGAGAATTTTCTAAAGTGGCTCCTAAAGTTTGAAAATCTTCAAATATCAGCCTTTAAAGATTGAAAATTTCCTGTTTTGGCCCTCTAAAGTTTGTTTTTCTTTCAAATTGGGACCTAAGTTTGGAATTTATCTAAATTGGCCAATAAGGTTTTGGAAAATTGTAATTTAAGCCCTTCAAGCTTAAAATTTTACAGAATTGGCCACCTAAAGTTTAAGAATATTGCAATTGACTCTCCTAACTTAAGGATTGCTTTATTCTAAAGTTTTGAATTCTATAATTCAAATCATAAAATCAAATATAGATGCAAATCAATGGATTTCAGTTTCAAATCTTGGTACATCGGAATCTTTTGAGAGATATAATATTCGAAAGTAAATTAATTGAAGCAACATGTCGCCAAAGCAACCTCTCTTGTGGATATTAATTAACTTTGAATATTAGAAGGCATTTGTGTGTGTGTTATTCATTGCGGATATTGATCGGCCCAAAGGAAGGTCAATATTTGGCTCGAATTTCACATGCACCTGTTGTGATAAACACATGGCTATTATTTTGTTTAACGTGTGACCAATAAATCGGTCTAAAGAAAGGTTTATTGATTAACATGTCTTATTGCCAGTGTTTGATCACTACACTAAGGGAAAATTAGGTGTTTGTGTGTTATTTCATGCGGATATTGATCGGCCCAAAGGAAGGTCAATATTTGGCCCGAATTTCACATGAACTTGTGGTGATAAATACGTGACGGTTATTTGGTTTTACGTGTGATCAATAAATCGGTCCAAAGAAAGGTTTGTTGGTTGACATGTCATACTGTCAGTGTTTGATTACTACACCAAGAGTACCACTTACAAGTCAATATTTCTGTCCAAAGACTAAATATTGATGTTGTGCTAGGTATCTTGTGATGGACCCTACCATTATTTGAAAATATGATTTGCATAATAAGGTACTTATGTGAGCTATTTTGTTTAAGTGTTAGAACATTAACTTTTCGTTGGTTACATGGATCTAGGTCGTGTACTAAGGATTGAGCAACCTGCTCCTCTTACGGATGAAAGTTCATCTAATCAAATGAGAAACTTTGAGAAGTGGGATTGCTTAAATTACGTGAGTCTCATGATCATTAAGTGCGGCATTCTGGAAGCCTTTAGTGGCATAGTATCTAAGGAGGTAAATGATGTCAATGAATTCCTTGCCGAAATTAAGAAACGTTTTGCGAAAAACGATAAGGCTGAAACAAGCACGCTTATGCAAAGCTTGATTTCAATAAAGTATAAAGGCAATAGGTAAATAAGGGAGTACATCATGTAGATGTCTCACACTGCTTCAAAACTTAAGGAACTAAAACTCGACTTGTCTAATGACTTGCTCGTGCATTTGGTATTGATATCGCTTCCTGCACAATACAGTTAATTTAAGGTTAGTTATAACTGTCAAAATAGAAATGAACTCTCAATGAGCCCATTTCATAGTGTGCAAGCTTCTTGCACAATTCAGTCAATTTAAGGTCAGTTATAACTGTTAAAGGGAGTAATGAATTCTAAATGAGCTCATTCTATTTTGTGTGCAAGAGGAAGAAAAGTTGAAGTAGGACAGAACTGAAAGTGTTCACTTGGAAAACACCTCTAAAGATAAGGGCAAGAAAATAAATAAAGAAAATAAAGTTGTTAAGGGTTCAGAACAAGAGAAACCACATAAACACATTAAGGGTTGTTTCTTTTGTCAGAAATCTGGACATTTAAAGAAAGATCGTACATATTACCAACTAAAGCTGCTGCTAAAACCTTTTATGAGCTTTTGACAGGCTTAAAGCTTAGTCCAAAGCATTTCTACATTTGGGGATGTTCAGCTAAGGCTAGGCTTTATAGGCCACATAAAGAAATTGGACTCCAAAACAGTTAGCAGCTGCTTTATTGGTTATTCTGAGCGATCGAGGGGCTCATAATTTTATGATCCCACACTTAAGTCAAATTTTGAAACGGGAAATGCAACATTTTTTGAGGATGTTGAGTTTGGGGGGAGAAATAAGGTTATAGATATTGTCCTTAAGGAATAAGTTGAGGAAGGATCGGTTTCGATTCCTACTATTGCTTTTGACAACGTGCAAGTTTTTATGCATGTCATTGATCAAGAAGCATATTCGGAACCTCAACTAGACAATGTTGAAGAACCTCCCATCCAAAATAAAGTAAATTTCAGAAGTACAAACTCAACAACCTCAATAACTAAAGCCATTAAGGAGATCCACGAGAGAAAGGGAAAAATGCTATTCCGGATAATTTAAATAGTATTTTTCCAAGAAAATAATGGAATGGTGGAAGATGGTCTAATCAATTCCATCAGGCCATGCAGGGTTCTAACTCTCAAAAGCAGATTAATGCCATAAATAAGGAGTATAAGCATATGCAAGACAATAAAGTTTGGGATCTTGTCCCATTACCAGAAGGTACGAAGCCCATTGGTCTTAAATGGATTTTTAAACCAAAGGGGATTCGAAAGGTAATGTGGAAAGATATAAGGTTCGTCTTGTATCTAAGGGCTTTACACAGAATGATGGCATTGACTATAAGGAGACTTTCTTTTCTGTTTCAATGAAAGACTCTTTCAGGAAAGTCAGGTTGTTGCACATTTTGACCTCGAGTTACATCAAATGGATGTAAAGACAACGTTTCTCAATGGAGACATTGATGAGACGGTTTGCAAATTAAAGAAATTCATTTATGTACTCAAGCCAGCTTCCCGTTAAGGGTAATACAAATTTCATCAAGTAATTATCTCATTTGGTCTTGAGATTAATGTTGTTGATGGTTGTTTGTATTACAAGTTCAGTGGGAGTAGGTATATTGTCCTGATTTTATATGTTGATTATTGCTTGCCACTAATGATATAGGTATGTCACATAAAATTATGAGATTTTTGTCAATGAATTTTGAGATTAAAAATCTTGGTGACGTCTCTTTTGTATTAGGAATTCAGATACACCGGGATTGTTCTCGGGGTATTCTTGAATTGTCACAAAAGGGTTATATCGATAAAGTACTTAAGAGGTTTGGCGTGCAAGACAGTAAATCATGGGACAACCCTATCGCTAAGGGAGACAAATTTAGTCTCGACTAATGCCCGAAAAGTTATCTTGAAATTAAAGAAATGCAGAGGATCACATATAGTTAAGCTATAGAAAGTCTGATGTATGCTCAAATTTGTATGCGTTCGGATATTGCATACATTATTGAGATACTAAGGAGATATTTAAATAACCCTGGGATAGATTATTTGGAAAGCAGCCAAACATGGGTTATAAGGTATTTAAAGAGAACAAAAGATTACATGCTCACATACAGAAAATCGGATCAGTTGGAGATCATATGGCTACATTTATCTGCTGGTTGTTGGAGCTATTTCCGGATGGAGTGCTTAACAAATACTTTAGCTTCTTTCACTTGGAAGCACAGTTTGTAGTAATTTTGGGGGCATCTAATTATGGAATATAACTGCGAAATTTTGTCACTGGGCTGCGTATTCTGTACGGTAAAGAAAGACCACTAAAGTTATATCGTGACAATAACTCAGCAGATTTATATTCCAGTAACAACAGGAGCTCAACTAAGTCAAAATACATTGACATAAGTTCCTGGTTGTGAAGGATACAGTTCAGAGTGGACACGTGTCAATAAGAGCACATTGGGACAAACTCCATAATTGCGGATCCGCTTACTAAAGTATTACAACCCAAGGTCTTTCATGAGTACATTACTCATATGGGTGTTGTATTTCTTAAGGATATCCGGTTTCAGTGGGAGTTTGTATTTTGGGTGCATAAGACACATTTACTGTCCTTTTGGATACAGTTTAAAGTTAAAGTTATTTACAGCTGTAAGGTTTCAGGTTTATTATCTCTGAACTCGTTTGATGATGATCTCACTAAAGTTGGACCAGTTGGAAATAGGCATGTTGAAGATCACATTACATGTAATTTCCATGCTACACATCCATACTTGATCCATGTCATTCAGTTATGTCGATATACGTGACCATTGAAGGTTTAGTTACGATTAATGTAGCGAAAGCCGCTTTGATCCTGTGTTGATATAATTGATGGACCGGATTGTTTGGGGATGCATTCAGTAATGATAGCAAAATACTGAGTACTCATAAGGTTATGATTGATACACAATTGTAAGGTTACACATATAGTCCAAGTGAGAGATTGTAAGGATTTTAATCAATCGTGTGGGCTTATATGTGAATTATTGTGTATTGAATAAAAGGCTATCGATTTTGGTTAAGCCCATTTAAAGTGATCTAATAAGGATTTAATATATATCGGGCTTAAATGCATCTAAAATAATGTATGGACTTTTATGTGTAGATACCAGGCCATTACCTAATTCATGATGGGCCGGATTAAGTTAATTGGCAATTCAGTTTATAAAGTCGGTTATGGTCCCTGAATACTACGTACTGTTCATCTTGTCTGACATCCCATCATCAGAGAGAAAATAAGGACTACGTATCGATTTAGATGATCCAAACACCGCCGAATCGTTTATCGTAAATCACGTTTGATTAAGGTACGCTTCCGCTTCAGTTATTTAATTCTTGATAATTCCAACATGATGATTATTTAGATTATAGATAAATTATTATCTGTAATAAAATTTTCTAACATAGATTTCTTTATTACACATATAGCATGATGGTGAAAAGTAGTGTCCTCGAATCAAATTTAAAACTTAGGGCTATGTTTGATTCAACGTGGAAAAAGCAAATGAAAATATTTACTTTTCCATGCAAATTTTCTCATCAAAATAGTGAGAAAATGTTTTTCAAGAAAATGGCTTAATGTGTGCATGAGATAATTGTACCAAGAAAATATTTTTCAAGAAAATTTTTCAGTCAGATACAAAAAAATGGAAAATCTTTTCCTTGATATGACATTTTCCTTGAAAATTTTTCCAATGAAACACATCCTAAAATTTATAGATAAGTTGGTTCAACGTCTTGTCAAAAATGTAACGTCACTAACTCAAAGTTTTAGTCTTTGTTTGCTTGAAGAATTTAAACTTTTAAATAAGGTAGTTCAATAAACTTGTGCGATGAGTTTTGTGCCATAAATAAGATTATATTTGACTTAGGGATGGCAAAAAAACCCGAAGGACCCGAAACCCGAAGGCCCCGAAAATGACCCGCCCCGTCGGGTCCGCGGGGCTGGTTTTCTGCCCCGAGGCGGGTTTCAGGGCGGACCCGCCCCGTGACCAGTTAAATTTTTTTTTTTTTTTAAATAATGAAATGAGAAACTAAAATAAATTTGATGAAGTCCAGAAGAATTGAACATTGGTGAAATTTAGGGATATGAGAATATACAATCACTATACCATTATATTGTTTATTGATTTTTTTCTTCAAGTATGTACGTATTATTTTTAAAGTTCAAACTTAAAAACTCTAACTAGTTCAACGCCTAAATTTTTCACGTAAAATTTCATTACCAATTTATTTTTTTAAAAAAATAAAATAAAAAAATCGGGTCCTTAGCGGCCCACCCTGCCCCGCGACTTCGCGGGTAGCGGGGCAGGGCAGGGTGTTTTCGGGTCCGGGGCGGGGCGGCCCTGACCCGCCTCGAACCCGCCCCATTACCATCCATAATTTGACTTAGGGTGGTGTTAGAAATCAATGAAGTAATATTACTTCAAGACTCCAACGTTAAGTATCCTCACGAGCTATCATGATGTCTCGGCAAGCAATTTTGCCAAAGTTCTCACCTTCCCCATCTAAGAAATGTTATCACGAAAGCCCTTGTTTGGTTCCAATTTTTCTAAAATCAAATTTATTCAATACTCAATCTCAACCATTCATCTTAATCAAACTCACAATTTTTTACTTTTCAAACATTTTTTAATCACATTTTTCAAAAAAAGCTATTCAAAATCACATTATTCCCAAATAATGGGATCCAAACAATGTACCTTCTAACAAAACATTTGTGTGTTATACTGCACCGCACAGTATTCCTAGAATGTTTTACGTTAACTAGGAAGAAGTTAGATATATCGAAATCAAAAAAAAAAAAAAAAAAAGGAGGAAAAGCATTAGAACCCCTTATAGAATGTGAGCAAAATTTATACCAAGATTAATGGAGTTAATTATCTCAATAATCATCAAACTTATGTTTATGTCTTCGAATAGTGTTCGCTCAAAATTGTGTATACCGCAAGCGAACGGGTCGCGTACAAGTAATAAAGTGGACTATTTGAGACCGGAATGTCGATCCCACGAGGAATGTTTACTTTAAATTACAGTCTGGTTAATTTAATCTTAACAAATAAAACACACAATTAAAAGATGGAGTTTTGTGAATTCTAAATTAAAGAAACTAATTTTAAACCAAATTAAAATAAGGAAATGAAAGATAAAATAGTTGGGATTCATGATTTCACTTAACTCTCGTTTAAGTAATTTTTCAACACATGCAAATTAATATATTACTCATTTACAATGTTAGGCCCAATTTTTCAAGTTTAGCTAATTACCTCTCTCGAGTGAAATTAACCATAATCAATTGGTTTAACCTACTATATCTCTATGTCAATTAAAGTCCAATCAATTGCATTAACTCTTTGTGAAAATAGCTCAATGGACTATCGAGGATTTAAGGTATATCTCTATCATTAACAAGAATCTTGAATATATTTGTTATTTGGTCTAAAATGCACAATATCTTTCGATTTTCATACACTTCACAAAACATATATTTGGTGATCAATAAAACACATGGAATAATCTTAATAACAAACACACATGAAATAAGCTCAAAATTAATTAACAAATATTAAAATTACTTAAACTACATCAATCATCCCAACATAAAATAACTAGTCTATTGTATAAATATTGCACAAAAGTTGAGGTTTACAAAAATATATCACAAATATAGAAATCAAAGATTTAAAATACAAGATAATAAAATAAACCACTTCCCTTGATTTTTTCCCCAAAATTCCTTCAACAATGCTTTAAATCTTCACCTCGCTTTTTACTTCATAGTTTCAATGGAGACTAACAACATGGAAATAAAACTAAACTACAAACTAAATTACAAAATAAAGCAAAAGAAAAGAAAAGAAAGAAGAAGAAGAAAAGAGAAAAAGAGGCTAGGGTTTTTGGAGAAAAAATTGTGATGTTTGTGAAGAGGGAAGTGAGAGTATAAATACCCAAAAAAATCTGACCTAAAAAGGTCCAAAAAACGTGTTCAAATCGAGTCAAACGCGACCTAATGCGTAAATAATAAAATCAGAAATTAAAATTCGATTGGGCAAAAATTTGCCAACGCGATCGCGTGGACAAAACTCACTCGATCGCGTGGACAATAGAAAAATCAACTGCCCAATTTGATGGGCGTTCAGGTGAGCGCCCATCAAAACCATTGTCCATGCCTTTTTGTTTATATATATATATTTATATATTTTCTTTTTATTTTTCTCTTCTTTTTTTTTAAACAAATTGCAAGGATAGTCCATCGTCTTCTGGTTTTCTTCAATTTAGTCCTCGAATTTTGACTTTTATTACAAAACACCTCGAAAATATTTGCAAAGTAGGTCCTCTGTCTTTCTGAAATTTTGCGATAGATTCCCCAAACTTTTGATTTTTTTCAATTAGATCATGGACATCAAACCTGTTTTTCTTTTAGCTCAATTGCTCTTCAATCTTATCCATTTTCTTTCCAATTGAGTTTGTAACTAATTGTACAAGATAACACAATATATAAGTAGATATTTGCTCAATTTGTCAATTAAAGTGCTAATTTAAGAACTAAATAAGTGTGTAAAGCACACTTATCAAATGGTCACTGAAGTTTAAAGTGTTGAATTTTAGCCACTAAATTTATAAGTTAATTTTTTCAATAATCACTTAACTACGTCTATATCTTCGACTAATCACTGACCATGGTAAAGTGTTTCTTTGTATTTCATTGTGGGATTGCAGTAAGTGGGGGAGTCTTGAAGCATCTTGGCTGTTGTGGATAGAATATGATTCTATAAAGTAAAGATACTACGTTCATTCGTGCTCCAGAACTTATAAGTTAATTGTTTCAATAATCATCGAATTTATGTTTATATCTTCAATTGATTAATGAGATTTAAAGTGTCAAGTTCTGATCATACACTTATCAAAATGTTTGAAGTTAGTCATTGACTTAACTTTTGTAATGTAATTGGTGACGTGGCAGACAGAGTGTACACATAGCGCAACGCCACCTTTACATGACCAATTACAGTACACCAAATTACAACGTAAGAAAATTTTAAGACTTTTTTGGTTAGTTCCTAAACTTTTAAAAATATTATCGATTGTTTCACTAAACTTAAGGTGATTGAGTTTTGGTCTCTAAACTAGTAAAAATGATACCACTGACCTGAAAATTTGTAAGTATTTTTTCTAAATTATCAGTTGCATACAACAAATCAACAGTCAAAGATGTTTTTCAAAGTTTAGTGACCAATCGAACATTTTTAAGATTTTCTACTTGGCAATTTGGTGTATCGTGATTGATCGTTTAAAGGTGACGTATCGTCACACGCATCTATCACGTCACTAATTCTGTTACGAAAACTATGTTAATGACTAAAGTTCAACATTTTGATAAATTTAGTGACAAAAACTCAACACTTTAAACTGTAGTGATCAGTCGAAGATATAGACATAAGTTCAGTGATTATTGAGATAATTAACTTATAAGTGTAGTGATCAAAACTTGACACTTTAAACTTTGTGACCAGTCGAAGACTTATACATGAATTTAATGACCAAAATTCGATACTTTAAACTTCAACGATCAATCGAAGACATAGGCATAAGTTCAATGTGCATTATAGAGAGAAAAGTCCATGTCTTAAGAAACAAAGAGATTTCCTTAGTCAAAGTCCAGTGGGGTAGACACAAGGATGATGAGGCTACTTGGGAAAGAGAAGACGAGATTTTAGCCAAGTATCCTGATATCATAGATCAAGTGAGTTTAATTTCGAGGACGAAATTATTTTAAGGGGGTAAGGTTGTAGCGACCGAGAAATTTCTGAATTTATTATAAATAAATATTTTATTTACAAAAAACTGTGTCGCTATAATTTAACCCGTTATATAAAGTTCACGTACGTCGTTTAGCCAAGTTATAAAATTTTGAGCCGAGAATAATAAATTTCAGTCCAAACTTGTTTTTACTTCCAATAAATTCAAAATCTATTTTTAAAATCCAAATTTCATTTTTTTTTATTTATTTAATTATTTATTTATTCAAATAAAATCACCAGATAATCTCATTTCAATTTTTTGTCTATCATTCTAATTACACTTCAAATTTTAAACTCATCACTTATCTCTTCAAATCATGATCACAAGCCTATCCAACTTGCAAACAACCAATTCTATCACGAAATCTATCTGCAGTTAAAATTCGAAACCAAATCAAAGACTATCTATCCAACAATTTTTAATTCCCAATTCACGATCATTTTTCCTCACGGCACAACCTTTGATTTCAATCTAGGTATGACATTGATGAATTCCTGTTTCAGCATCATCACCATTGACCAGGCCAAGCACCACTGCAACCACAATTTTCCAATGCTAATTTCAGTAAGCAACCCAGATCGACAACCACAAAATACTTCCCCTTCACAAGCTCCAATCGAACCTTGCTACTACCCAAACTACACAACACAGCCCATCAACATCTCAATCCACCACTGCCCTGCCACCGCCTGCACCTATCACCCCCATCGAGCATCACCTTCGTCCACACAAAGCCCAATCCACCAAATTACCTTCCATCACACACTGATACACAATCCAGCCACTTCATTCGCCGTGGCCACACCTCGACCGCCACCACAGTCACCTCCCAAAATTCCTCAAAAAGCAAAACATATAAACCCCCAAATCCCAGAAGCCTACATACCTCAAACATCAAATTTTCGCCGGCAAACCTAAACCCTCGAGCATCGCCTCGGTCTCCCTCGGATTCGCACCAAAAAATCAGCCCAAAATATATTTTTCTCGCATACCCAGGTTTCCCCACTGCTCTGCTTCGCACGGGCGGTATTATCGCCGGCATTTCAGCCGACGATCGACCAGAGAGGAGGGCGTCCGCCCTCCCCTCACTCTTCGTCTCTCTCTCTGTCGTAACATAGAGAGAGAAGAAAGAGAGTGTGTATATATAATTTTTATATAATCTTGTTTTTTAAAAATTTGCTCTTAAGTCCTTATATTTATCGTTTTAATTGTTTCAGTCCCTAAAATGTTTTAAATATATATGGTTCAGCCTTAAGTTTCAAAATCTTTATTCCACTCCCTGATTACTTTAAGCAGCGTTTTAATGAGTCCTTTAATTTTCGAAAAACTCTATTTTAGTCCTCAGATTTTAAAATCATTCATTTTAAATCCGAACTTTAATTTTATTTCAAACTTTGAATTTCTAGAAACTAATTTAAATTTTATTTTATTTTGGCTAGACGATACGTACGGAGATCTAGAGAACTGAAATATATTTTCCCGCTCAACCACACTCGTAGAGAATTGAGGTAGACTCGCCCCCATTAATTTGTTTACATTTTAATTGCACGTTATATGCTTCATGTGACTTATGTGCATTATATGCATAAGACGAGACAAGAATTTATATTTCTTATGAAATATTTGATGTTATGAGCATGCCATAAATTATATGCATTTTTAAATGCATGAGACGAGACGAGATTATGATTTTGTTATGCTTTGACATAACTTATGTGCATTTATTGCATGAGACGAGACTACCCACACCCTATGTTATGAAAGTCTATTATTATGATGAAGTTGTCACTATATGATTGCATGTTTATGTGTTCAATTTTTATGTAAATTTATTAATCGGCGATGAGTCTACTGAGTATTTCATTGAAATGCTCACCCCTTTTTAACAACAATTGCAGATATCGGAGATGGAGGCGAATGATGGGCAGGATGTGGCATTAATATTTGAAAAATTAGATTTCATTATTATTTCAATTGAATAATCACATTTTGAGAAATGTTGAGATTTTGAACAGTTTGCTTTATTTGGAAATGTTTTAGAAAATAATATTTCCGTATATTGGTGAATATTTAAAGTTTGTCAGTTTTTTAAAAATTTTATTTTCTTCCGCTTAATATTATTTTAAAATTTGACGAGACGATGACGTGACGAGTCGGGTGATTAGAACCCGGGGCGTCACATTTCTAACGATGAACTTCCGGAAAAGAAGGTGCACCTTGTTGGTATGAGTAGTACATATCATTTCTTTTAAGCTTTCTTGGCCATGGTGTTACAATCACCCACCGTTAGACTCACGACGTCCTCATCGCGTTAAACTATCTGAGGATCTGTTGCCAGGCGTAGGGATTCTAGAGGTGGCACATACGGGTTCAAGAGATGGATCATGCCCTTTAGCGTAGCACTTTGTCCCGCATAGCACTTAGTTCTCGATTTCCAGCTTGCGGTCGGCTCTGATACCATTGTAACGATCCGAGTCCCACTTAACAGCCTAACCTGGTCTTTAGATGACAACGTACTGTCCTCACACGAGTCTTTTCAACATGCTTTGTCATTACTCCTACGCTCCCCGAGAAGACTTCCCAAAAGGTCACTCATCCTAGAATTGCTCCAAGTCAAGCACACTTAACTGTGAAGTTTCTAACGATGGACTTCCGAAAAAGAAGGTGCACTTTGTTGGTATGGGTATTCTCTATTATCTCTTTTAAGCTTTCTTGACCTGGGTGTTACACGACATGTCACCTTTAACTGTGACTAATCACAGCACACCAAATCGCAACACAAGAAATTTCTAAACATGTTTAAACTTTTAAAAACGTCTTCGATTGTTTACTAAACTTTAAGCTGATCGAGTTTTGATTACTAAACTTATAAAAATGACACGAATGACATGAGAATTTATATTAACATTCTTCCAAATTATCAGTTTCTTACAACAAATCGACAATAGAATAAGTTTTAAAAAGTTTAGTGAACAATCAAAGATCTTTTTAAAGATTTCTTACGTGACAACTTGGTGTATCATGATTTGTCGGTTAAAGGTGGCATGATGTCATGCACATTCCATTTGCCAGGTCACCAATTTTATTACAAAAATTTAAGTCAATAACTAAAGTTCAACATTTTGTTAGATTTAGTGACCAAACCTCGACAATTAAAATTCCAGTATCAGTCAAAGACTCAAAGATATTGACATAAGTTCAGTGATTATTGAGACAATTAACTCATAAGTTTAATAACCAAAACTCAACAATTTAAACTTCAGTGATCAGTCGAAAACATAAATATAAGTTTAGTGACCACAAATCGATACTTTAAACTTGTGATCAGTCGAAAACATGGATATAAGTTCAATGATTATTGAGACAAATAACTCCATTAAAAAGTGTTTGATATTAAAGTGTTTAGGTAAAACTTCAAGGGTAAACAGCACAAATGGTCCCCAATCATTGAACTTCTTGTGAAAATAGTCCCCAACGTTTAGGTGGCGTTCTATTTGTATTTTATTTTATATTTTCATTTTCGAAAATGTTTTATATTTCCTGTTTTTATTTTTGTTTTCAAATTTGCTGAAAACGCTTTTAATTTGTCATTTATGAAAACTGTATTTGAAAATGAAAAATTGGAAATCACGTTATGTTTGAAATTTTGCAAAATACTACTTAAATTATTTTTAATTAATTTGCTTGCAGAATACTACTGGCTCAAACTCAAATTTCCTTTCACAATATACTGAAAACATGGTTACCTGCAACACACTAATGTGACCACTAAGAGTATATATTAAAACAGTTTGGTCAGGTTTGAGATTTGAGGAAGCTCTGGTTCTATTAAAATCCAGAAAATGCAAGTTATTTCAAAATTACCAGAGCCCATTTATTAAGGCATTTTTTGAAATATAACAACAAGATTTCCCACTTATTTTTTTGTAATGTTGATATTGAATTCAATAAAACTTTATTTTATGCTTAGGTTCCAAGTTAGAATAATTCTCTAAAAAAAAACTTTATTTAGGCTTAGTTCCAAGATAGGATAATTCTAAAAAAAAAAAATTAACTTTATTTTAAGATAGGATATATAATAAAAAATAAAAAAAAAAACATTTATTTAGACTTAGTTCCAAACTAGAATAATTCTCCAAAAAAAAAAAAAAAATCGAAAATCGAAAATCAACTTTATTTTAAGCTTAGTTCCAAGCCAGGATAAAAAAAAAAAAAAAAAAAAAATTCCAAAACGCATTTTCAGCGGTTTGAACATTTTGTGATGAAATACACTTAAAACGCCCAAAACCAGGTTTTGAACGTTTTGTATTTTGTGTACAATTTTTTTTTTCCAAAATGCGTTTCCGAAAATGGTAAAGAGAACGCGTTTTTAGTATTTTCGAAAATAAAAACAGAAAACGACTTCAAAACAGTAAAGAGAACAGGGTCTTAGATTTTGACATTTATACTCTCAGAATCACCAAAAGTTGAGCAAAGGTCCCTACCGTCAGATTTTGTTAGTTACTTAGTTCCCACCATTAAAAACATGTAAATAACATATATGGTCCATAACATTTAAGTTTATTGCGATAATAGTCCCTAACATATTAAACTCATGTTTGGTGTATTTAGTTTGTAACCTAAAAAATGTTTGGTGTATTTAGTTTCCAACATATTAAGCCCCGTTTGAGACTAGTTATTTCAAATAATATGGTTTGTAATTATAATTTTTTGAAGAATTTGTGATTAAGAGCTAAGAATTTTTCTTGGATTTAAGTTAAATTATTTTATTAATAAAATGTGTGGTTGAAAATGAATTTTAAAAAAAATTATTATGGATTTTTAAAGTGCACAATAAAATATTTAACAAAAATTCAGCTCATTAACAGTTCAATCTATTGGTAAAAAGAAAAAACAAAGATTCACGGAACATAAATAAACAACTACAGTGGACATCATTTTAGGAATTGAATAACAAATATGTTTTGATCAGTTCTACTTTCGATTTCGATTTCGATTTTGAAAACCGGTCAATTTGAAAAATAAGTTTAGAGAATTTGTGGTTAATAAGTAAATTTTTTATTTTTTTAAAATTTATTTGCTGATTATTTTATCAATAAAATATGTGGAAGAAAATAAGTTTTTAAAAAAAATAAATTTTGAATTTCTCATCGACCAGTTCTCAAAATCGAAAGTAGAAATGATTAAAACATATTTGTTATTCAATTCCTAAAATGATATCCAATATATTTGTTTGTTTATATTCCATGATTTTTTTTTTACCAATAGGTTGAATTGCTAATGCGCTGATTTTTTGTTAAGTATTTTATTATGCACATTATAAATTCAGAATAAACTTTGTTTTTTTAAATTCGTTTTCAACGACACATTCTATCAATAAAATAATTTACACATAAATCTAAAAAAATTCTTAATTTTTAATTACAAATTCTTCAAAAAATTATAATTACAAACCACGTTATTTGAAATAATTGATCTCGAGTAAGAACTTAATATGTTAGGGACTAAATATTTCAAACGTTTTAGATTACAAATTAAATACACCAAACATGAGCTTAATAAGTTAGAGACTATTATGACGATAAATTCAAAGGTTAGGGAGCTAGGGACCATTTATGCTATTTACATGTTATTAACAGTGGGAACTTACAGAATTTAACGGTAGAGATTATTTGCATAACGTTTGATAATTCTGAAGATATAAATTTTAAAATCTAAATATTGAGAACTATTTTCGTAAAAAGTCCAAAAATTGGGAATCATTCAAGATGTTTACCAAACTTTAACGTCGAAGTTGTCACAATCTTTGTTCAATTCAAGTATTTTTTAATGAATAAAGCTATTTGAAAGCTCAGAGTCACATGGAGGTTCGAGTCCATATGTGCTGGACCCCTTTCATTAATGAGATGTGTCTCATGAATCTCATCCAATGCGAGATCAAATTCGGGTATACAATTAACATCCAATGTCATATCACAATTTCACTAAAAAATATCGATTAAAAATTTCTCCCTAATATTGTTCAATTTATAATTTACATAATTTTTCAAGTCAATCCAATTGGAAGGTCTTGAACCTAACATGTTACTTGACACGAGTAACATGAAGCGGGAGTGTAGAGTCTAGACAATACTTTGAAATCAAATCAGTTTTTTACAACACACATTTTTTCTTTTCACTTATCAATTACACATTTTACGTAGAATATACAAATAAATCAATTTAAATTGTACACCTAGCTGCTGAGCAGCGCCTTAATTATTGAAACCCATTGAAACATCAAACAAAGATGGTTAATACTTATAATTATTGAAAGAGACATAGTTTTTTAATTGAATAACAAAAAGCTGTTTTCTTTCCTATGTAATAATTTTACAATAATTATTTAAACCTTAGATTTACATCTAAAAAACGTGAAGTTCTCCAAGGAAGATATTTGTGAACAGCAACAACCCGACTTTTGTGATAGATATTATATTATGAACAGCAACAAACCAGTTCAGGAATAATGTGTGAAAACCTCTGTGACATAATGAACAGTAAATCTCGAACTCCCTCTTTTAAGAGAGGGTAGATAGAAAAATAATTTATCCACACTTGAGATTTCACAGATTTAAAATTTATTGCCATTATTTTAAATTCATGGGTAAATATTAAAATAAGATTTTTAATAGACTAGTAAAAATGAATGAAATGTTTGGTTGAAGAAATTTGGGTACCACGGTATGTGTGGATCAAATTAAGTGTTGACTTTGATTATAATTAAAATTTGGATTTAATTTCTACCAAACAAGGGCTAAGTATCACGAAAAGCGTGATCTTGTCATGTCATTTTAGAAAAAAATTAAAATGCAATGTCACGTCTAGACTCGGCTCAGTTAGAACCCTATTTTTTTAATAAAAAAAAATGAATTTTGTAACAGTGATTGTTTGAAATTTTCCTATCCTCAATCAAGGGGTTAATTTAGTGAAACTTCTTTTGTTTTGTTTGGTAATATCAAATCCTAATGAATTTTGGAAGTCTGAAAATATGTGGTTAGAGAATATGAAATTTTTTAAATTTACACGCAAAAAAACTTTTATTAAGAGAATTTATTATTGAAAATAAGTTTGAGAAAAATATTTAGAAAATCAGAGACTATTTATTCTTAGAATATCTTATATGAATGTAACTAATACTTTACCTTATGTGACGCCTCGAGTTCTAAGTACCCGGAACGCCACGTCATCCTGTCAAACTGGTTTTCGAAATAATATATGAACTGAAAAATGACTAAATTTCTTCGCATTATTTTATCAAAATTGACTCCAACAGTCAATACTTCAAAATTTGAAATAAAAATTGAGCGGAAGAAGTTAAAAATTTAATTTCATTTAAAACTCAACGAACAATAATTCAAATGTTCAAAATAAATTAAATAATGATAATAAGGAAATTCAAAATATCAAAGTTATTTTAAAACATATTTAAAATTCTTAAATAGCCACCATCGCATGCTTCGTCGTCAACTCCGTAATATGAATTGTAAGTTTAAAGAAAGAGTAAGCATTTCATAAAAATACTCAGTAGACTCAGCGCATAATAATAATTATTAGTATTACAAATAAAGTACATAATCATGATATTCAAGTAGTCTCATGAACAAGTAATAAATATAAGTTCAGGTCTCAAACACTTAAGCAAGTAAATTCTCGTAACGTCAAGCTTAAACAAGCAAGTAATTCTAGTAACATCATGCTTTAAATAAGCAAGTAATTCTCATGAATACAATCATACATGCAAGATCTATAATACAAATAATTATTCATTAACATTTTAGAAAATAAGCTTATGAATAGGAGTCTACATTATTCTTAACGAGTGAAAATTGAGCTGGAAATATTGAGTTCAATCCTTTAAGTCTCCGTAGGCTTTGTCTAGCCAAAGAAAATAAAATTTAAATTAGTATTTTGAAATTTTAAAGTTTTAAAACAACTTAAAGCTTAGGGATTGAAATAGAGATTCTGAAATAATCGATTTTAAAAGTTTGGGACTAAAACGTGATTTTCAAAAATTAAAGGGGCTCAAATAAAAAACGCTGTTTAAAATACTCAGGGACTGAAATAACAGATTTTTAAAACAAAGGGCAAAACTTCAAACATTTGAACACATGGACTAAATTAAAACATTTGAAAGTTGGGGATCAATGTGCAATTTTCTCAAAATAAAATATTAAAACAAAACTTAATCTCTCCCTCTCTGTGATTCAATTTCATTCAAAGAGGTGAAGAGAGGGTGCGACGGTATCCAGCCACGGAGCTAGCCTTGGCCAAGTGGGGGCCAAGGCCCCCACTGGAAAAAGTTGAGTCCAAAAAATAAAAAATAAAAAAATAAAAAAATAAAAAAAAGAAAGAAAAGAAGAAGAAGAATTGGCAACTTAAATTTATTTCTTTTGATCTTAATTATCTCTCTACAATCATTATGTTTATGTAAGAAGTAGATACAATGCCCATTACTAGTATCACTCACCTTGAAAGTTTACATTTACTTTTCAGTTATAGGTCTTTTCTTTTGTGAATTACTACTTTACACTGGTTAGTTGTTACTTATTAGTTAATTTAGTTTAGTTTTTGATTTATTGCTTCGTCGTTTCAATCATTTTGGTTCAAAAAAACTTTGGGAGCTCCGCCCCCGAACCCCCGGGAGGAGGCCTCCGCCTCCCACCATTTGAAATTTTTGGCCCCCACTCACTCGAAATCCTGGCTCCGTCCCTGATAGTATCTCCCCTCGCGTCTGGTGCCGCTGTCGGCATATAACGCCGCCATCCAGTGGGGGCGAGCGGTGTGGGCGTGCATAGGGTTAGGATTTAGTGATTTTGGTGCAAGGTGGTGGTTAAACCGAAGCTGGGTTCGTGGTTTGCTGAAGGTTGCTCGACCAAAATGCGGCAATCAAGTTAAGGGATGGGTTTTCTGGGTTTATTTCTTGATCTTCTTGGGTTTTGATTTGATTTTGGAAGTGGGCAATGGGCATGCGGTCGAGGTGGTGATGATGATGATGATTCCGATGTGTGTATAGCGGACATGGGTAGCGTTTGGTCGGGTTCTGTGGTAGAGGACTGACTAATGACAGTGGCGTTGGCGGTAGTGTGTGAGGCTTGGGTTCGGTTGTTGTAATATGTGGTGGCTTGTTTAAAGTTGATGCGGCCAGAAAAAGGGTTGATAGGTGGCAGTTGGCTTGATGGTCTGATCGTGTTAACCAGTGGTGGTGGTCGTGAAGGGCGATTCGGCTATTGGGAGGAATAGAGCATATCGGGTGTTGAATGTAGGAGTCTGAATTTTCTTGGGGTACATGTTAACGTGGGGTTTGTACTGGAAGTATTTGATTTAGATTGAAATTGTGGAAAATCTTGGATGGATTTTATCAGAAAACCGTGGAAAAGGATAAGATTTTGGTTTCAAGATTAACCAAGATAATTGTCAAGAAAATTGAGAAATCAAAATTTTGAAATATAACAGATTGATAAACTTAGATATTTCTAATTTTGAAAAGAAAATAAGTTGGAATTTAATTTGAACAAAAATTGGGTTTTAAAATTAAGTTTCTCGAATTTTGGACATAAAATCGAGTTGGACTAAAAATTATGTTTATTGGCTCAAAATCAATAGCATGGCTAGACGACGTGCTTAAATTTTAATAATGAGTTAAATAATAACGACACGATTTTAAAGAAAATAAAATATTCATTAATTATCAAATTGGAAAAATCTCGATCGCTACACCTTATTAGTTGAATTGACTATTTTTCATATATAAGCCTGCCTCTAATAGTAATAGACTCGATCGCCATGTACATCAAATTTATTTTTTCTAATGCACAAGTAAATACTAAACAATAAAGAAAATGGATCTATATATAACCAGAAATCATTTCATTTATTTGATAATTTTCAAGCTAAACTACATTTACATTTTACAAACTACCCATGTGGAAAATGGACCCCAACCCTACTCCACTCCCCCCCCCCCCCAAGCGGAAAAAAAAAAAAAAAAATACTAGTAGATGATGATTTTAATATTTTATCAATACAACGCGAGAAAATAAATTTTTTAGAAGCTCATGGGACTGTCTGGATCATTTATAGCTGCAATGGCACCTTCTATCCTTAGTCTCAAAAGTTCTCTCTCTTCTTCATCTACCTGAAATATTAGTTAAATATTTTATTAATTAAGCAATCAAAACAATTTAAAGTTGACAACAAAAGAAAAGAAAATACACACAAAAATAAAATAAAAAAGGTATCAATTCACATTAATTACTTAACTATCGAACAATTTATGTAATGGTTTTTTTATTTTCTTGAAAAAAATATTGAATGTGCTCATTTCTTAGATGACACATCAGGACTAATTGATAGGGTAACCCCTTATCTATGCCCCTGGCTAAAGTGGGTAAAACTCAAAAAGTTGTTATCTACAATATCAATTTACAACTCACGAAAATATATACAAAAAAAATAAAAAAAATCGAAGAGCAAAAGAATTTACAAGAGACGAACTCAAGTCCTCCAAAACAAATGTTCACGGCACACAAATTCTACAGACGAAGGAAAAAAGGAGAAAAACTTGAATAATTAATTAAAATTAAATAATAAAAGAAGAGTGTTAATCTAACATATAAAACATGTTAAACGAGTTTCATATATCTCCTTTCACAACAAGTTATAAGCACGTTGTCTTCTCGATGACAATTTGGCAAAGAATAATAATAAAGAAAGAGAGAATAAAAAATAAAATAAAATTCCACAAAGATCCTACTTCACCATCTCCAACAAACCCGGCCATTTATGTCCGAATAATGTTATGTTTCTCAAGATTGAGATAAATCTCAACTTAATTGACACTCTCCCATTGAAAATTGAAGAAGTGATTTGTGCATGTACACATGAGCACCTCCACATTCTTCAACGAATGTGTATCAATTGAGTTAAGATAAATAACATTACTCTTTATGTCCAAGGTGAGCAACCATCAAATTAATAATATGTTTGATAATGGTGATTTTGAAGGGATTTTAGGTTTTTGGAAGAATGTGTAATTGAAAATGAGGAAAATGATTAATCTCACGTGTGGTTAAAAATAAATTTAAAAACGAAAAAAATAATTGAAAAAATCAATATATAGGACCAAGTAGCCTTTGTTTGGACAACCTGAATTCCTCCCAAGAAATCACCGTACTTGAACCTAATGAATGAATATTTTTCATCATTTAATTCTGATTAAAATTTGATTTTAATTAAAAGTCAAAGTCAACAATATGAGCACACAATTAAGCAAATATTGGACCTTGATAATGCATGATATATATATATATATATACTTATCAATATTTAATTGATTCATTTTGTTGAAAAGTAAAAAATGATAGGTGGGAAAGAAAATTATCCAATAAAATTTTGCCAATATTCGTTTATAAACAAACTTATTAGAGTATCTCCAATGCAACTATATACTTTAGATGTCTGGTTAATATTTTGACTATAATGTGGAGGAGATAAAATTTATATGACAACATTTATTGAATGATGTTTAAAAGGATGTTTATTTCTAGACATCCTTTGGACACATTTTTTTACAATAATTGTAAAGGTTTTATCTCCATCTTTCTTTGATATCTTTTTTATTCTTTTTCCTTCTTTCATACTCTATGTCTTCTCCCATCTTCTATCTATTGCCATATCATACATATCATATTTTTGGAAATTATTGGCATTGTAGATGCTCTAAACAAATGTTTACCAAACAGAGGCAACGTTATTGTTATATTATTATATATAAAATAATCATAATTTTCTTCAAATGTCACTATTTGTAATCTTTAATTTTGATTTTGGTTACCCCTATCCTTTGTCGAAAGTCAATATTGACACCAAAAAGAGTTGAGAATTCATGATATATTTTTTATTTTGTTTCGCTATGAAAAGTATAAAGATATTTAAATAACTGTTTGGTAACATTGTAGTAATATAAATTAATTTATTTATAATTTTGAGGTAAAATCTAAGGTTGAAAGTGGAGAGAGAAAATTTGTGTAATTAAAAAGTGGTTTGAGAAATTATATGGTTTATAAATCGTTTGCCAAATGGGTAACCAAAATAAATTGGTTTATAAACTAGTTTATAAACTAAATAATTTATAAATTACTTTTTAATCACACATATTTCTTTCTTCAATTTTTAATCACTATTTTTTATTTTAAAATAATAAATAAATCAATTCATAAATCAAACTTGCCAAAGATTTGATAAAGTCATAAATACTGCATATTATTTTGAATAGGTCCAGCTGTTTCTTGAATTAAAAAATAAGACCTACACCATGTCCAAGAAATAAGGAAATTGGTTAGGCAGTCCACCATATATTGAGCGTTGATTATATATATTCTTAAATTAAATAATCATTCAGTATTTTTTAAATTCTATTATTTATTTACAAAGTTCTTGAATTTTATTTATTAATTAATGTATTCCACTTGAATTATTATAGTATTATATATATATATATATATATCTTGTATGATTCACACGTGCAAGATAAGACTTAGTAGATATATACTACAGTATAAGTTGTTACAATACAAGCGAGTTAACATGTGTTTACATACTCAATGAACATAACCTCGTTCAAACTTCAGAGTGTAAAAAATTAACTCCATAGTTATGCACAGGACTACGTCACATGCAGATTGACACGTGTGAATGAACTCGACTAGAGAGAGAAATCATCACTCTTAAGTGCAAGAAAAGAATCAAATTTTAGTAGATTTTGATAACAATTGATGAGATGTGTGGTTGAAAAGTCATGTGCCCCATAAAATATGTGATTAAAATTAATTGATGACTCGAAGTTAAAAACGAATATCAAACAATCACACGTGTGTACGTAATAGATTGGAGAGAGAATATTACCTCAACAAATACAGTCTTCAAAACGTTTTGAGAGAAAGCAGTGATGTTGGCAGTAATGATTTTGAGCTTTAAAGATTCAAAAATCTCACAGAGCTTCACAATTGTGTATGTTCTTTTGCTGCAAATGAGGCTGATAACTGCTGTCTTCTCCCCCATGTTGGATACCCTCAACTGCCAATTATTTAATCAATTTTTTTATAAAAAAATCAATAATTAATTTGCTTAATAATAATCATTAAATACGACAATATGATCGATAAAATAGACTGTAAAATATTAAACGGTCTAAAAAAGACAATTTAAAATCTTGTTCTCTAATTATTTGTTTGGTAGATTTTATGGTACGCACACCACGTAACACGTAAAAAACTAAAATCTCATCGATTGTTGCATCGACTATAACACTCACGTGTGTGAAGCAAGGAAAACTACGAAAAGAAACGTAAATATGAAGAGCCCACCTCAAGAACTTCAACGGGAAATGATTTTGATGTTTTAGAATCGTTGACATGATGATCCAATCTTTTTCTCTTTGGATTTGAACAAGAAGTAGTAGTCTCTTGATCAAAGTCAAAGATTGTACTATTTCCCGATGTACCGGATTCCAACTCTGATATTTCTAATTCAATTCTCCTCTTTTCTTCCTCCAACTTTTCAATATATTGAATGGCATCTTTGATTGTTGATGCTTTATCCATCTAAATTCAAATCAAGATTTCACCAACAAATGAAAAAAATAAAAATAAAAAATGGCCCTTCAATAATAATAATAATAATATAGTTTATTGCAATTAGGTGGGGGGTGGGGTGCCATAATTGAAAACATACATTATAGTATTTTTATTATTGAGTCACCTTTGTAATATTGGGGACCACTGCTCTCAATGCATAGAGCCTTTCATTGAGCTTTTTTCTCCTATTCCTTTCTGAAACAATGTTCTTTGATGTCATTGATGAACTCATTCCATCAGGAGAACTCGAATCATAGTAGGAAGATAATGTTTCATCGAAAAAACTGTGTCGATATAGTTGACCACGTTAGTGTCTAACCATCATACATTAACACAAACCGGAATATGAACGAGAAAATGCTTCATCGAAATAATTACGTTAAACAGGACTGTAATCTACTAACAAACACAGATATGGATACAGACACGAATTGAAACGTGAAAGTGAGAAGCAAGAGAGTACCCGTCGAGTTCTTCGGCTTGGAGGAACATATTGGTTTCCCAGTAATTTGTGTATTCGACATCGATGTTTTCCATTGTGTGTTCTAGAGAGGGAGAGTGGAGATGCTTATGAAGGGAGAGTGGGAATTATTCTATGTGACATTATTGTCATAATATATGGGTTGCTTTTATAAGGAAAGGTTTATAAAGCCATGTGTCGATTTATTTATTTTATTAATAATAATAATTCTAATGGGACATTTTTAAGCTACATTGTGACATGATATACATTTATTAAGTGATGAAAAAGTAAGTGGTGAGATAGTTATTTGTATCATCCACTGAATGTGTGACATATCACAATATTACTCTATTAATAAGCTTCCATTTTGTAACGCAATTATTATTCTATCTATTTATAAATCAACTTATAAAAAATATAATTTCTTAAATCACTTTTTAATCATATATTTTTCGAAATCACGACAAAAAAAACAATTTATAAATTGTAAAAACCCAGCCCAACACATGGCATAATATGTATGCTTGGTTGGATGGATGATCTTAGCCGTCCATTTATACTTGGGAAGTGGTCCGTGTGAAGACACTTTGTGCGTTTCAATTGAAATGAAATTAGACACTTTCCTCACATAGAGTTTAATTGAATGAATAGTACAATCAATTGTTGTCCGCATAGTGTTAAATTGGATGAATAGTGCCTAAATTGAATGAATAGTGTTTAATTGCAATTGGATGAATAGTTAAATTGGATGAATAGTATTTAATTAAAATTGAATGAATAGTGCCAATTATTCAATTTTTTATATATAGTTATTAAATTAGATTAGATATATATTTTTTCTGATTTGATGCAAAAAATTAATCCTTAGACCATTGGAGTCCCATTTCCCCTCCAGCGGGTCTGCAAACGGACATTTCAAATTACTCTGATGCGCCATGTTCATGTGGAGTGATTTTTGAAGTCTCGTATTCTTTTTTGTGTTGGGGAAAAATTAAAGAACCAAATCAAATGAAACCAAATCGAAAGTCCGTGTTTATACGATTTCCTTAAATCAAATTTGTCGTCTCACCGTGGTGCAAGAAATTTTGATCGGTGTTCGATTTACAGAATACAATCGGTTGTCGATTCACGCTGTACAACTTTATCGAAATAATTACGTTAAGCAGGACTGTAATTTACTAACAAATACGGATATGGACACAGACACGAATTAAAACGTGAAAATGAGAAGCAAGAGAGTACCCGTCGAGTTCTTCGGCTTGGAGGAACGTATTGGTTTCCCAGTAATTTGTGTATTCGACATCGATGTTTTCCATTGTGTGTTCTAGAGAGGGAGAGTGGAGATGCTTATGAAGGGAGAGTGGGATTTATTCTATGTGACATTATTATTGTCATAATATATGGGTTGCTTTTATAAGGAAAGGTTTATAAAGCCATGTGTCGATTTATTTATTTTATTAATAATAATAATTTTAAGGAGACATTTTTAATTTACATTGTCACATGATATACATTTATTAAGTGATGAAAAAGTAAATGGTGAGGTAGTTATTTGCATCTTCCAATTAATGTGTGACATGTCACAATAATACTCTATTAATAAGCCTTCATTTTGTAACGCAATTATTATTCTATCTATTTATAAATCAATTTATAAAAAAATACAACTTCTCAAATCACTTTTTAATCATATATTTTTCAAAATCACAACGAAAAAAAAAATTTATAAATTGTAAAAACCCAGCACAACACATAGCATAATATGTGTGTTTGGTTGGATGGATGATCTTAGCCGTCCATTTATTTATTTTTTTTGATCGAAGTTAGCCGTCCATTTATACTTGGGAAGTGGTCCGTGTGAAGACACTTTGTGCGTTTCGATTGAAAATTGATGGGGACATATTTTTCCTATGTGCTATGAAATGTATTGTCCGCCTTTCCTTCTCAACAATCTTGTGGAGAGAGAAACCTTCATGCGTGTATATTGTCAGTATTTTTTTATCAAAAAAATTTCAAATAATGATTATTTAGAGTGTGTTTAGTATTGTTTAAAATGAGTTTTTTTTAAATGAATAGTGATTTTTTAAGAGAAATGATGGTTGAGATTTGGTTAAAAAGTAAAAAATTGTGGGCTTGACTTTTGATGAATGATTGAGACTGAATACTGTAGAAAAATGAGAAAAATTTAATGAAAACCAAACGGGGGCTTATTTAATACTCTCCTTGTCCCCATAAAAATAGACTCATTTCTATTTTTACATGAATTAAAAAAACATAATTATTATATGTTAGAACTATAAATTTACTTATATTTTTACCTAATATACCCTTACATTAATTAAATAATAAGTAGTTCATATGTGTTGATAACAATGCATATTAAATATGGGTATATTAAAAAATTAAGACATTAATATAACTTCAATAAGGAAAGTAACCTATAATTTGGGACAAACCAAAAAGAAAACGATAGAAAAAATTAATAAAAGATGAAATACGTTGCTAATAGATCATTTTAAATGACTAAAATTTTTGGTACAATTTAGTAATTCGAAAATAATGTAACAAAGTATTGTTCGAAAGCACATCAATATTAAATATTGCTATTACGGCTTTATTTGAACCCTCATAATTAACTTAACGGAAAAAAAATAAGTAACACAAAACGATAAAAATAGGAACATGAGAAGGTCTCCATAAAAATATTCAAGGTAATCTTTGGACAGTTGATCGACTAGTGTATTAAATTCAATTGTTGCCTTCATAGTATTTAATTTGATGAATAATGCCCAAATTTAATTAGATGAATAGTGCCTAAATTAATGAAAAATTCGGGCAATTTGTCCACATAGCGCTTAATTGAATGAATAGTGCAACCAATTGTTGCCTGCATAGTGTTTAATTGGATGAATAGTATTTAATTGCAATTGGATGAATAGTGTTTAATTAAAATTGAATTAATAGTGCCAATTATTCAATCTTTTATATATAGTTATTAAATTAGATTAGATATATACATTTTTTATTTTTTGATTTGATGCAAAAAATTTATCCTTAGACCATTGGAGTCCCATTTCCCCTCCAGTGGGTCTGCAAACGGACATTTCAAATTACAGTAATGTCGTCTCACCGTGATGTAAGAGGTTTTGATCGGTTTCGATTCACAGGATACAATCAGTTGTCGATTCACGCTGTACAACTTTAACCGCCTACGAACTAGATGTGTCTATCTCTCAAAGAAATTTAGCAGACAAGGAAAAGAAGACACTTAAAGCCACTAGTGATATACACGTGCGTTAGACATGATCGTCCAACAATATTTTAAATTTTCTATATTTTAAAATTTTGTGTTTATTAATTATTAATAATTACAAAGTTTAAGTAATAATAATTATAATAAATATATAATAACATGCTATATTATATTATCAGATATTACAATGAAGAAATTGACAATTTATTTATATTCATAGAAATAAAAATACAATTAGAGAATATTTTAAAATATGACAATACTAAAAGCAACTTGAATCTTGTGAATACCTTCTGACGAATGACATTTGATTGACTAACTCATGATATGAAATTTTATGCGTT
Source organism: Ligustrum vulgare (assembly GCA_963555705.1). Lineage (NCBI taxonomy): Eukaryota > Viridiplantae > Streptophyta > Magnoliopsida > Lamiales > Oleaceae > Ligustrum > Ligustrum vulgare. Next base: position 24,304,001 of record OY743176.1, read on the forward strand.
CAGTGAGTTATTAATAAGAATTTTTAGGGCTGTATTTACAAATTATAAAAATAATAATTGCTAATTTTATTGTGATTACCTAGAGCATGCATGAGATTCAAGATATAGCTTCGTGGATAGTGCCCATTTTACACTAAGTACCTCTAAAATCCAAAACGTAATCAACTCTTTGGCTATTCTAAAAGAATATTATTAACATTATAGAAATTCGTTTTTTGGCCCAAAATTCTTCTCAAAAGAGAAAATATCAATCCCTTTGAGTTCATCAATCAAGTAAGGTTGCGGATGAGAACATATCCATATATGCCCTGGTTTTAAATTTCTTATATCAATTTTATCAATTGTTTAGCCAATGAATAACACAGAATATGTTTGCTCTAGAATTGAGTATTTTGGCTTCCCATTTAACACATTTGTATATTTCTATACTTGGAGTATCTATACTTTTTCGTCAAAGTGTAATAACAAATTATTCCACATTTAGATTCCTCATATGAAATGCACAAAATATTATGTTTCCTCTAAAAAAAGTAATTTTTTTCTTTATCATGTCTTTAAAAATCTCAAAATTTACAAATAGAAAATAAAAGTACAAACTATTAAAGATAATGAAAAAACATTCTACAAGATTGGATGAAATAAATAAAGACTCTAGTAGAGATGGCAAAAAAACCTAACCCGAACCCGACTTGAATGGGGCTAAAAAAACCCACCCCGCGCGACGCGCAAGGGGGCGCGGATTTGGTTGCCCCGCCTCGATTAAATTAAATAATTAAAATAAATAAGGAAAAAATAAAAAATTACTGAGAAAAAATTAAACCGGGCGCCAGGAGTGACCCGCCCCAAACCCGAACTCGCCCCCTTTGCCACTACTAGACTCTAACAAATCTTCGATAACAGTAAATAGTATTAAAGCAGTCATATCATAAATCTTTCAAATAAGATACATATTATAAGTTTTTTTTTCCTATAATCGCCCAAGCAAAAGCTTATATTCGCTTCTACTCTTTGAAACTTAACGGTCACCCTATCATACGCACTGCCACTAATTCAATTCTAAGCATTTCTCTTCAAATCTCATTTGATAATTCAGTAAAAAGTCTATAAAGAACTCGAAATTTATTATAAGAAATACAGGGTATTCATAAGAAGAAATTCAGAAAATATAAGCACATTATTAGCATTTTTAATGAATTGAAAGTGGATTCATTGTCATTCTGTTTCAAAATTAGTTTGCAATTTCAATTGTATCACATTTTTGCGGTAATACATTCTACAATATAGAATCAATCGTTTCTTAAAATAATTATAATAGAAACATCCGAATGAGTCAACTCATAAAATTCAAAATTATGAATCTTTAGATCATTCTACTTCACATCCAAATATAAACACACAAAACTAAAGATGTAACAATAAAAATATTCATAAAAACAAAATCAATTATTTAAGCTTGCAAATAGCTGTATTGTCCAACATATAAATAGAATTTTTCAAAAGGCTTTGTACTTGTTCAACTTCACTACTTCTGAATGATTGTAATGTGTAGACTTTGATGGGGGCAAACCCAATAAGGAATTTATCATTTTCGATAGAAACTATAAAAACCCAACCGACTCCGAGTTTCAGAGGGCACCTTTGTTATGGTCCTTGACACCGAATCATGAAGGTTTCCACCACCTATGCACATCTCTTTATGGAGGGAGATTTAAAGTACGTCAAGATTTAAACATTTCGATTTTAATCTTCATCTGCTTTTATTATTACTTTTTTCACACACTAAAGTGATCAAACAAAATAAGAAATTAACGAAATATACAATTGAAAAATAAGGAAAGTATTGAATTACATACATACATGAAGAGATTTCCTAAGAATATATCAACGTCCCTATGCATCAAGTGAAAATAATAGAATGAAAGTATGAATGGTTTAAAATGTGATAAATTATTTATTTAGGTAAACTAATTTATTAAAATTTGATAAATAAAATTTTAAAGAAAATGGACATTAATGAATATTAAGGATGAATAAGGAATTTAAGAAATTTGTAGGATTAATATAGTCCAAAAATGTTTCTCCATTTAAGGGCCTTTTAAAAGTAGTATAGATTGAAAAATAAGGGAGAAGAAGAGCTGGAAATTTTTTCATTGTTGTGCTTGATGTTTCAATCGAGAATGGAGTTGACTATTTATAATCCTCTAACTTTGATATCATTTAATCACTGACATTAATTTCCAATTAGTAACAATTGAAACTACTGAAGAAAAAGCTGATGAAATAAATTTTCTTTCAACCAAATTGAAACCAATGAAATAAGTTTCCAAAAAAGAAATTGATGAAATAAGTTTCAGTTTCCAACATTTTGTCCTTATTAAACATTTTGATATCCCAAACATGTCCTTTATAATTTTTTTAGTATAAATTAGTTGTTTCATTTTTTTATTTTTTATTTTGTTAATTGTGATATTATGTGTATTGCCCTTTTTTAATTTTTTTTTTATAAATACAGTATTTTAGTTAACTAATTTACTTTTTAAATATAAAAAATTAAGTAATAATATCATATTAATTAAATAACCAAATTAATGGTTGAGATCAAAAGGTGAACTGTTCATTTGGTGTGATATTTGAAGATCTTGATTGGAGATGTTTAAATACGATGGAAATTTGCACCAATTTAGAGATGAAGTCACATAGAAATTAACGTTGAAATCGTATAACATAAATCCAAATATTTGATGCAATTTTGTTGGTTGTGACCTTCCACAATTTGATGTAGATAGTTTATTATGACAGGAAAATGTCAAGAAAAATATATAATCAATCGAACCACAATTCTATTTAGTTTGTCTTCGCATATGGTCAATTTACTTTCAAGTAATATCGTAAAATACTATCTGGTTTATGAAAAATTTCTCAAATTTTATTATTTTGATTGATTCGACTAACTTGCATTGTAAGTTTGTAAATGGAGCCACACATTTCACATTTCCCATTTTGTGGGTGGGATTTTGGAGAAGGTTTTTAGATTGGGACATTGGGTATAGAAAATTAGAAATTGTCCTATATTGGTTTACGTCATCGATCAGCTCATTCAAAAATATGGAAGGTTGGAAACAATTATATTGCGGAAAGTGAGTGGTTCAGCCAACAACACATATTTTTTCAACGAACTTAGTTAGCGAAAAACTAAAACCTCATTAGACATTTCCTCAAACTCATTCCAATTAACACATTTTCTCAATAAAATAAGTTAAAACGTAAAGAGAGTTTTTTTCTACATTTTCACCACACATTCTTAAAAAAAAATAACTTATTAATAAAATTTAATCCCCAAAAATGGGGCTCAAGCAAAGCCTAAAAATAGGTTGGATTGATGCTAACAATATATTTTTATATGGGACAACCGCATAAATAACCTAACTGAGATTTACGTCCTCAAGGAAGATTTGAGAAGTGCATTATTAACGCTTATTTTGTACACTTATATCCTTAGCCTATTGTTGATTTGATCATATTTAAGTATTATTATTGCATTTTATATTTTATGTTGTATAGGGTCATAAAGGAAGAGAAAAGAGGAAGAAATGACAAAAATGCACATAAAACTGAAGTTTGGAGACCTTGGGTGTAAATAAGTTACGGTCGCAATATCAAACATTCACGACCGTAAACCTTTGATTTGACTAGGCGAAAATTGGGTAGAAACTACCTTACGACCGTAAACCCAAAAGTTACTCCAAATGTGGAAAATCAACAGAAAGCTACTTACGGCCGTAAAGAATTAGTTACGGCCGTAACTTGCTAGCCAAGAAATTTCCTTATGTGATTCATTGTATAATTATGGTATATCTTGTGGGTAAAGATAGGGCATGATTTTAAGAGTATAAAAGGAGCAAAATCACCACAAAAAGGAGACTGGACATTTCAAGAAAATTGAGAGGAAAATTAGAGATTAAAATAGAGAATTCTCGGGATTCAAGCAAGAAGTATCGATGGAATTCATGGAGCAAATTGAAGATTTCGTCACAATTATGATGGGCTAAGTTTTCTCGTCTTGTTCAAATGGGACGTTGTGTCAATTTAATTATGTTATCTTCTTTTCTTACAAACAAGTAACGTTGTATCTATTCTTTTATTTAAATTTTTGGATTATTATGTTTTGAATGTTCATTGAGTTTATTTGATTAATAGTTTAACTTGGCCAATTGGATTATTGATCTTTGAATTCATGAATATGTTATATTTAGATTCTTGATCCGTAATTGTCATTGAATATTTACTTTAGTAGCAAATAAATCTCGTGGAAGTTTAGTAATAATTCAACTTGGATTGATTAATTCGAGCTTGTGAAATTAACAATTCAATTCAATCTATTCTTCTAAATTTTCATACTAGTCGTATATTAAATCCTAAGAGCTTGTTTAGGATTATCCGTGGCTAGAATTGGTTCGAAGAGCTTGTTTAGGATTGTCCGTGACTAGAATTGATTCGAAGAGCTTGTTTTGAATCAATACACATACAGAAGAATTTAGATAATCAGAGTTTGTTGATTATTTATGATTGCTAATTGAATTAGAGATAGAAACACGTTACAAGGAAATGTATAACATTAATTAAGGGCACAACCAAACCCGAGAACAAGATTTCTTCTCATATTAATTCTCTAATCCTATTTAATTATTTATTTTATGCGTAGTTTTCATTTAAGCAATTCAAACAACAAAACCCCCCAATTCTATTCTAATTGATCGAGCAACTAAATAAGTTCACCGTTCCTCGTGGGATCGACCCTTACTCTCGCTACTACATTACTAATTAATATTTAGCGAGTAAGGAATTATTTATTATTTTGGTGCATTGTGAAACGCATCAAATTTTTGGCGACATTGCCTGGGAACGGTTAACCAATTTAGTATTTAATCAATTAGAATTTTATTTTTTTCTGAATTTTATTTATTTTTCACTTTATTTCTATATTTAAAAAAAAAAAAAAAATCTTGCCTGTCTACTTCTTTGCTTATATGCTAGAATTCGATCAATTAATTTTGGATTTTTTTGATTTTGACCCAGAAATCGAGAAAACTTTTCGACCGCAAAAAAGAGCAGCACAACCAATGGCAATAGATAACAATAATCTGACTCTCAAGCAACTAGCTATCCCAGATGTTGCTTAACAACTACTATGCATCACTTTTCCGGCAGTGGAAGAAGGCAGAACTTTTGAGCTAAAATCCGGACCGATCCATCTTCTGCCAACTTTCAGAAGATATCCCGGTGAGGACCCATACAGTCATCTGAAGGAGTTCCATATTATTTGTGATAGCATGAGACCCACAGGTATTACTAAGGAACAAATCAAGATGAGGGATTTTCCATTCTCGCTGAAGGATGCTGCTACTGATTGGTTGTATTGTCTACCATCCGGATCAGTAACCACCTGGAACGACATGAAGAAGCTATTCATAGAAAAGTACTTTCCTGCATCGAGAGCTGGGACGATCCGAAAGGAAATATGCGGGGTGCGCCAAAACAATGGCGAATCATTATATGAGTATTGAGAGCGCTTGAAGAAGCTCATCTCGAGCTTTCTCCATCATCAGATCAGTGAGCAACTCTTGGTGCAATATTTTTATGAAGGTCTGGCACCGATGAATAGAAGCATGATAGATGCCGAAAGCGGAGGTGCACTGATAGACAAGACACCGGAACAAGCACGGGTTTTAATCTCCAATATGGCTGAGAACACTCAGCAGTTCAACTCCAACAAGGATATGCAAGTTCGGCGCGTAAATGAGGTGAGTAGTTCCAATATTGAAAGTAAACTTTCTGAACAAACAGATCTTGTAAAACAACTTGCTATAGGAAAGTTACAACAAGTCCAGACCTGTGGGATATGCGCAAATCTTGGGCATCCAACGAATGCGTGTCCGGTGTTGTAAGAGGGAAATGGTGAACAAGTAAATGCTACAGAGGGCTTCTCGTTTCAAAGACAGCAGTACAACCCATACTCCATTACCTACAACTCTGGATGGAGGGACCACCCTAATTTGAGATATGGAAGTAGCAAGCCCCCGGGTTTCATCTCCAACATACCTCAAGGGAAATTTTAGCAACAAGAGAATTTCCAATCTCAGCTGCAGTATCAGCAAAGACCCCAAAACTTAGGTATCTCCCTTGAAGACATTGTTAAAACTTTGGCTTTTAATTCACTTCAATTTCAACAGGACACCAAGTCCAGCACTCAAAATTTGGAGAACCAGATGGGTCAAATGGCTACAGCCATCAACAAATTGGAGGCCCAATCTGGAGGCAAATTGCCATCTCAACCCGAGATAAATCCTAAAAACGTGAGTGACATAACCCTGTGGAGTGGAAAAGTGATTGAAGGTTCAAGAAAGCATACCCCAACAAATGGAGAGGAAGAGGAGAAGGAAATTAAAAAGGAAGATACAAATTCAAAAACCCAGGAGGTAAAATCCAACTCTAACTCAATTTCTAAATTGACTCCACCTGCTTTTCCTAGCGGGTTAGCAAAAGCGACTAAGGAGGGCAAGGAAAAGGATATACTGGAGATATTCAGGAAAGTGGAAATCAACATTCCACTGTTAGATGCAATCAAGCAAGTGCCCCGATATGCAAAGTTTTTGAAGGATCTATGCACCAATAAGAGAAAGCTAAAGGGAAATGAGATGGTAAGAATTAGTGAGTCTGTATCTGCACTTCTTCAAAGAAAATTACCTCCCAAGTGCAAGGATCCATATATGTTTACCATACCTTGTCAAATAGGCAATAAGAAAATAAATCGTGCTTTAATAGACTTAGGAGCATCTATCAATGTAATGCCTAGGTCCACCTATTAAAACTTTCCAAACTGACTGAAACTAATGTTATAATTCAACTAGCCGATCGTTCTAATGCTTATCCTGACGGGGTAGCTGAAGATATTCTAGTGCAAGTAGGGGGTTTAGTATTTCCTTCAGATTTTTATGTATTGGACATGAATGATGACCACTCCCCCAATTCTACTCCTATTTTGTTAGGCAGACCATTTCTAAAAAAATCTAAGACCAAGATAGATGTTAGTAGTGACTCACTTACCATGGAATTTGATAATGAGAATATTCAATTCAATATTTATGATTCAATGAAAAATCATGATGATGATAATCCTGTTCAGTCTGTTAATGTGATTGATTCTTCAGTACAGGAAATTTTTGAACTTGGTGGAAAGGACTGTCCAAAGTCACCACAACCAGGTAACATCTCATGTATCGCACCACCAATTTCTAATGAAGAGTTTATGCTCCCTGTTTTGCAGGCCCTAATGAAGAGTATGAAGAAAAAATTGAGTTTTGGGAGTCTAGTTGATCCCGGATGAAGAAGGAAACAACCCGTCGAGTCAACGACAGTAAACAAAGGCGCTGCACTGGAAGCAACCCGAGAGGGGCGTCTCTTTACTTCCCAATTTTTCTTTTTTTCTTTTTTAGTTCATTTTATTTCTTTTCCCGTTTAAGTAAAAAAAAAAAAAATTAGGACAGAAGTTAAGTTACGGCCGTAAACACTTATCTCACGGCCGTAACTAACTCAAGCATTTTTTTTATCCAGCGAGACACTTACGGCCGTAAGTGAATGCCTTCATGTCCGTAAGGTTCGCAGACTTTTAAAATTCCATATCTTCTTCTGATTCCATTCACATTCCCCTCTTTTGTTTTGTATTGTCATGCTCCACATTGAGGACAATGTGGAATTGAAGTGTGGGGGGATGATTATCAATTATCTTTTGTTATCCCTATTTTATTCATCTTCATTCAATTTTTTGTTAGTTAGCTTTAATTGTGCTTAGACCCACATTTCGGTTTAATAGGAAGCAGTCTCACTTATGATAATTTTTGAACCACCAACTTCCTAAATTGCATAATCGGACAAACAATGAGCGCATAGAGATGAGTTTTTCAATGATTTCTGAATTAATTTGAAAATGGGGACAAATTGAAAATTTTTTACAACCTAATAGAGTTAAACCAAAATTAATATGATAAAATACCACCCCGAGTAACTTCATTCTATCCTTATCCACTAGATTTTGAGTTCGGAACCAAGACTGAGAAATGACCTATACTCATAATTGGATGGGAGGAACATATATAATCCGTAATTTATGAGCTTTTTGAGCATATGAGCTGCTTTTACTCTTTATATTAAGCTCTTATTTCTTTGATGTGTGTCCTGCATGGTTGGTTTGTTCTTGGATTTGTTTTTCTGTACATGCCGTTGTAGCTTCTTGACTAAAGTGCAAAATATAGTAGAGGAATTAGGTTAAACCAAATTTGACATGCTAAAAGGGTCTACCATGATACATGTACCAATAGAAGCCCCTTTGAGCCTTAGTCTTTCCTTGAAATTCTGATGTCACGCTACAAGCCACGAATATCCTTTCTTTCGCATTGTCTCTGTTTTGAACCCATAGAGAAGGGATTCGCAAGCTTTGTTGATTAAGGATTGTGCTGTGATCTAAGTCTAAGAAGTTTCAATGGTTATCTTGTGTTGGGCGACGTTTGTGTAATGGACTGAATTCAGGGGAATGTAATTCTATCTTGTGTCAATTGGTAACTGCGTAATGATTTGAACAAAAGCGAAAAAGTTACAGTCTGTACTCGAAAAAAAAATCGAAAAAGAAAAGGCAATAAAAATGAAGTTTAGTCAAGAAAATTATTAGTTGAGGAAGTTAAACACTCAACTTGTTTAAAAAAAAAAAAAAGATTCAAGTGTGAACAAAGTTGGGTAGAGTGAAACAATGAAGTTCATATTGAGAGTGAAGGAAGTAATGTCATTGTGAATTGACTTGGTTTGCGAAATTCCTTCTCGACTCAGCCTAAATATGTCATTTTATCCTACCTGACCCGAAGCTCCGTTACAACCAAATAAAGACCTTTACTTTGCACTTGTGTTATTTTTGGCTCCAGTCATGACATTTGGGCAGTCTGTGGTAATGAATTCTCCATGCAGTGAGTTGAGTGAAAATTCTCACCCTTATACACTTTATGCGAGGAGAGAAATACCTGGTGAGGGTGTTAACTCCCATTACATATGCTTATGAGTGGTTTGAATTGTTTGGTCTATATTCTATGCTTTTGAGTGGCCAAAACTAACATCCATGTAGTAAATCGTTGATAGATGTTCAGAGAGAACTCACAAGAGGTGAGAGGATACAAGCCACGTTGGGAAATGAATTGAGCTTGGGGTATTGATTTTCATTTCTATTCAGAGGATATTGAATGATGCATCTCTTACACACAATAACACGCTCCAATTATGCAATTGAATTTTCATGCTAAAGAGAAGTAGGTCGTAACCTTGACTTTCCGAACTGTAGGTCTGTCTTTTTGTTTGAGTCCTATTCTATTCTCTTTTCCATCATTGTTCGAGCACGAACAATGGTTTAAGTGTGGGGGGATTTTATAAGTGCATTATTAACGCTTATTTTGTGCACTTATAGCCTTAGCCTATTGTTGATTTGATCCTATTTAAGTATTATTAATGCATTTTATATTTTATGTTGTATAGTGTCATAAAGGAAGAGAAAAGAGGAAGAAATGACCAAAATGCACCTAAAACTGAAGTTTGGGGACCTTGGGTGTAAATAAGTTACTTCCGAAACACCAAACATTCACAGCCGTAAACCTTTGATTGGAATAGGCGAAAATTGGGCAGAAACTACCTTACGGCCGTAAACTCAAAAGTTACGGCTGTAACCTCTAAATGTGGAAAATTAGCAGAAAGCTACTTACGGCCGTAAAGAATTAGTTACAGCCATAACTTGATCGCCAAGAAATTTCCTTATCTGATTCATTGCATAATTTTAGTATATCTTGGGGGTAAAGTTAGGGCACGATTTTGGGAGTATAAAATGAGCAAAATCACCACAAAAAGAAGGCTAGACATTGCAAGAAAATTGAGAGGAAAATTAGAGATTAAAAGAGAGAATTCTTGGGATTCAAGCAAGAAATATCAATGGAATTCATGGAGCAAATTGAAGATTTCGTCACAATTATGATAGGCTAAGTTTCCTCGTCTTGTTCAAATGGGACGTTGTGTTAATTTAATTATGTTATCTTCTTTTCTTACAAACAAGTTACGTTGTATTTATTCCTTTATTTCAATTGTTGGATTATTATGTTTTGAATGTCATTGAGTTTATTTGATTAATAGTTTAATTTGGCCAATTGGATTATTGATCTTTGGATTCATGAATATGCTATGTTTAGATTCTTGATCCGTAATTATCATTGAATATTTACTTTAGTAGCAAACAAATCTCGTGCAGGTTTAGTAATACTTCAACTTGGATTGATTAATTCGAGCTTGTGAAATTAACAATCCAACTCAATCTATTCTTCTAAATTTTCATACTAGTCGTACATTAAATCCTAAGGGCTTGTTTAGTATTGTCCGTGACTAGAATTGATTCGAAGAGCTTGTTTTGAATCAATACACATACAGAAGAATTTAGATAATCAGAACTTGTTGATTATTTATGATTGCTAATTGAATTAGGGATAGAAACACGTTACAAGGAAAGGTATAACATTAATTAAGGGCACAACCGAACCCGAGAACAAGATTTCTTCTCATATTAATTCGCTAATCCTATTTAATTATTTATTTTATGCATAGTTTTCATTTAAGCAATTCAAACAACAAAACCCCCCAATTATGTTCTAATTGATTGAGCAACTAAATAAGTTTACTGTTCCTCGTGGGATCGACACTTACTCTCGCTACTACATTATTAATTAATATTTAGCGAGTAAGGAATTATTTATTATTTTGGTGCATTGCGACACGCATTAAATTTTTGGTGCCGTTGTCGGAGAACGGTTAACCAAGATGTGCGAAAAATGCGTGAACATTGGCGGATACATACGAAATTCTTGGAAGCATATTTGACTTGATGGCTGTTCGAGACAGTCTAACATGAACATTTGACCATTACGGATGTTTGGGAAACGTGGGGGTTGTGGTTGGCGAAGACGTGCTAAGTAGTCAAGCATAGCACTTCCGAACATATTACAATACTGGAGCCACACTATTGTGTCCTGTTCCAACATGTCTATGCACTCGTTGTCGTCAAGTTCATCGTCTGAATTCCGGTCAAGAATTGAAGTAAAGTTGACGTCACCAAAATTTGAAGGGAATGACATAATGTTCCAAATTTTGTGGAGTGTTCGAAGAATCCTCGCTACTTACTCGGTGATGGTATCTATTTGCAAACACCACGGCATGTAACACAACCCGTATAGACTTTGATTGTAGTATGGGAGGTGGAGTGATTTATTTTTATTTTTTTGTAGGCCTATGAGTTTGGTCGAAGGACTGATCCCAATTGCATTCATTTATAGCCAATTCATACGTACATGATAAGAAATTTTATACATAGAATAATTAACCACTAGTGACTGTGGTCAAATGCTGCACCATGCCTTTATCGAAAATGTTTAGTGCTATAGGACAATTTCCATTAGTACCACCACAATGTTCATGCATAGAAATTCAAAAAAGCCTATTGTGTAGCCATGAAAAAAAGGTAAAGAACCTGTTTGAAGTATAGATTTCACACACCACAAATGGATATCAAATTGCTGTTCAGGACAGAAGATGCCAAATAGGAGCTGAACAAGTCTAGGATAAATTCATTACTCACCACAACTCAGTCACAGGTTGCACGTGCACAAAACATTGCTAAAGGGTGCCCATCTCACATTTTCCTTACACGTAGAAGCATAATCAGACAAATCTAAGCAGAAGTCGACGAGCAAGGGAAAATGTAAAAATAAACATCAAGTACTAGCATGAGTAGGGCATCCGAACTGACAAACCGAAAGTAATCTTCATTTTTGGAAGCGATGTATTCCTTGAAGTTATAAACCAACCGGTCCCATTTCTCATCGACAGTCTCGCAAGCAGCATAACCTTCACGGTTAAAAAAAACTAAGGATAAAATTGGACATCCTTGTTTTTGGCAGAAGTAACTGGCAGCCTTAAGTTCCTTGATACATTCTGCGCAACTTGGACATATTTCATGTGCACGTGCGCGCTCAACTCGAAGGTCCTCCCTTAGACTAGCTAGCTTGTGGGATGACTCAGAAAGTGACTCCCGTCCAGACTTTTTCTTTTGCTTACCCCCGCTGGTACTGCCTTTACGTTTATAGTCACTTCGAGGCTGTGAGAAATCCATGGCTGATCCTTTCTCGTTCACATTCCCACCGTCGCTTTCATCTCTCATCTCAGCAAAAACTGGAATAGTATAGTTCGAAGGTCCTGCTCTGCCATAGTTCGAGGATAGAAAACCACCCTTCCATCCCATTTTCTTCGGTGTTAAGGCGAACTTGTCCGAATTGTACGTGTCCCCGAACAAGCGTGTGTAGTCCTCGAAAATCTCTTTGCAATCCATACTCCTGATAATTTTCTCAGCATTTGCCCAGTGCCCCGCTTAAATGCGGGGCGCGGGACAGGGCGAGTGGACAAATCGCCCATTTAGTGAACCATTTATATTAGCGAGACGAGGTGAGTTTCATAAAACTGAACTATTTTGAATCAAAACCAAATCACGAGCTTCACACACACACAAAAGGGTCCCTACTTAGTGTTAAAATTGGTTGTTGCCATTATACAATGCATCAATAAAATTGCTTGAAGAAAGTAATTAGCCATCTACATTGCAGTTTTTCTTGCTGCAACTAACAATGTTGGATTGGAGAGATATATAGTAAATTACTGTACACTAGAGAAGACTGAATTATTTTCTTAAGAAGATTAACTTATTTTCTTTGATCTTTCTTGTCTGTCTCATGCTTCCATAATTCATTTTTATGTTTAAAATCATTCCATTGAATGAACAGTTTTGTCTTGTCATTCAATAAAAATGGAGGAAATGTAGAATAAAATAAAGATTGAGAAAAAAAATAGTGAAGGATTCGTTATTTCCACACAGTATTGATTTGTTAATTAGTCAAGCATACCTCATTTTTTTTTTAAATTGGAGATCGAGCGAGGCGAAACGAGGCAAGGTAGGGGAAAACCGTCCCCTCCCTGTTTAGATCCGGGTAGAGCTTTTTTGCCCCGTATCCGTCCTCACGGATCCATTTATGCGAGGCGGTTCTGCTCCTAATGGGGACGGGGCTCCGCGGATCACGATTTTCACAGTTCGTATTGTCATCCCTAATAAAATATATTCAAATTAAGCATCCATCTAGGAACTTGTTTATAAATAACGCATATCTGTAAACCACTTTTTAAATACATATTTTTCAATAACATATTTTACTTAGAAAATATCACATTATTTATTTATAAATAAAAAACATTTACCAAACAAATCATAACTTGACTTTGACTTAAATTTATAACAATTTTTAATGTAGGCCAACAGGTGCTAAAAATGTTGGAGGTGAACGGGAGACAATTGCGACCATCTTACAAAATTACTTTCAATGTGGGTGGTTTGATTCACCAAACGGTGAGAAAATATTTTTCGAGCAAATAAGCTATGTTGTGCTTTAAATAATTGTTAAAAAAAAAAAAAAAAAGTTTTTAATTAAACACAAAAACTAAAAATTGTTTTCCTTCAAGGGACATTTTCTAGACTCTAGGCAAAATAGTAAGCAATCAATCTCACCCTTTAATATAAAAAAATTTGGACCCTGATTGCAAAATGATTAATATGTGTCACAGACTCACATTCTTGACATGTTGCACTTAAATTAATATTACTACTATCTTTGAATGTGATTCTACGTTGGCATTTCATAAACAAAAAATATATATAATAGTAATAATCATACATTAAAACTAATTTATTTTTTAATTATCTTAAAATAAACGTGTGAAATTCCATTTAATAAAATTGTATATAACTCAATAAAGATATTCCAAATTACTTATTAAGGGAGTATTTGATATTGTTTAAAAAGAGTTTTTGTGGTTTTAAATAATAATTATTTAGAGAATGTATGGTTAAAAATTAAGGAATCTTTTTAAATTTTTGTACAATATTATTTTATTGATAAATGTATAATTGAAAAGAATAGAAAGAAAACCACGATTTTGTGAAAATCAAACAGGGACTAAGTAATTTGTATGCATTTAGTCAACATAATAAATTAGTTATTTTTTGACTGGCAGTTTGATATTAAGGGTGAAAATGAAATGATTTTTCATTTTCAATGCAAATTTTCTCACCAATAATTGCAAGAGAAAATATTTTCTTGAAAAATATGCATTTTTGTACCTTATATGCTTATATCTAGAAAATATTTTCTAGGTCAAATGTTACAATCAAACATAAAAATGTGGAAAGTGAATTAATTTTTTGCTTAATCTTACACTTACGTTTAGTAACACGTGTTAATACGTTCTTTATAAAAATAAACAATTATTAAGGCATGCTTGGCCCCGCTTAAAAATTACCTACCTCTTTTTGGTAAAAATTATTTATAAATTTTGTTTATAAACGATTACGTGACAACATTTATTGAACATTAACAATTTCGATCGGTTTAATATTTTTGTCCATCATTTTGACTCATAAAAAATTTGGATCAACTAAATATTGTCACGTTATTGTTCATAAATAATATTTATAATGTTATAAAACTATCAAAATCTAAACAAGAATTAGAGATGAAGAGATGGAGAGAATAAAGAGGAGAATTCTCATTCCATTAGGTGTGTGAAATACAACAATGAATGCCTCTATTTATAGGAAGATAAAGTCATTCACAATAATTCTTTACAATATTAATTAGGTGGGAGTTAGGTAAGAAATTAGGTAGAGATCTACAAAGGAATTTCTTAATAATTTCTAATAATTTATAACACTCCCCCTTGAATGACTTATTGCTCAATTGTCTTCCTCGTTAAAACCTTGCTAAGAAAACCCAGTGGGATAAAACTTGAGCAAAGGAAAAAAGAGTACAGCTGCTCCCCCTGATGTTGGCCATCATTAATCATTGAGTCTAATATCCAAAATGACATCAATGATAAGTAGTACAAATCATGTACTGAAATCTGAAGTGTTTCGCTGCTTCAGTGTTTTAGTGCTTTAGTGCTGCCTCGTTAAAACCTTGTCAGTAAAACCCAATGGGACAAAATCTGAACGAAGGAAAAAGAGTACAGCCGCTGCCTCGTTAAAACCTTGTCAGGAAAACCCTGTGGGACAAAACCTGGACGAAGGAAAAAGAGTACAGCATGACAGCATGATTCTCCCCCTGAAGTGTGCAATCAAGTATTCATGAACCTTTTGAATAATGATATCATCTTTCTTCTGGAATATATATGAAAATCTTCCTGTGTGTAGCCGATATCATAACATTCTTCATAAGATGTGTATGATTTTCTTCATTTGTTGATATCATTCCAGTATAACAATGTGTTGCTGAATTATAGCTTGTTGATAGCTATGATGATGCCTCAAAAACCTTGCTAGGAAAACCCTGTGGGACAAAACCTCAGCGAAGGGAAAAAGAGTGCAGTATTCTCATTAATTTTCATCAATACGCCTCAACTGTTGCCTCATTAAAAACCTTGCTAGGAAAACCCTGTGGGACAAAACCTCAGCTAAGGGAAAAAGAGTGCAACGCGTATTTATTCCTTTTCATGGAATATCACAAGTATATTGATGCAATCACGAATCTTTTCATCGTATAATTTATGATGAGCTTTATATAAATCGTTCATAGCTCATGATGTCATAACATGCTATATTAAGCAATGTTGTACTAATTTATTGATTGCATCTTTCACTTCTGGTGAATAATCAAATATTGCATCTTTCACTTCGGTGAATAATCAAATATTGCATTTTTCACTTCTGGTGAATAATCAAATTTAGAATTCACTTTTGATGAATAATCAAATCTAGAATTCACTTCTGGTGAATAATAAAATCTAGAATTCACTTCTGGTGAATAATTAAATATATTCATTTTCATATTCACTTCTAGTGAATAATCAATTTCCCAGATGTCATAAATGTTACACTCCAATTTTACTTTCAACATATTATATCATGGAGTCATTTGTATCATTCTATAGTGATACTAATCTGGGCATATTGAATATTTCAATGATTTATACATGTATGTTCTTGCACTTTATAAACTGCAATTTCTAATTTGCAGGAGCATAATCAATCATTGAAATAGATATCAATTTCGACATATAATCTACAATCATTTTACTTGAAATCCCAACGTACCCCGATCAACTGGTACATCAAAGAATACTCTCAAAGTACCGAGATGAGAATCATACATTTTGATCTCACTCATTGGTATATCAAAGAGCTCAAGCTAGTGATTTAGACTATAGTCTATCCACCATATGTCATGCCAGTTCTATGAAAAATCTTGCGCGCAACGAGTCGTCTTTTACGACTGTGAAATATTTTTCATTTGTACATATAATTACTGGCTTTACACATTTAAGCATTTGGACTTCAGGTCCTTGAACAATAATCCCTACATTAGGGTTTCATACTTGGCCAAAGAATTATAATTTCATCAATCTTATTTCATAAGAGGGTATGCAGTCGACTTATTTATCGATTCCATCTCAATATAACATAGAGAGATCTCTTTATATGTTCTATCATCAGATACCTGAGTCTCTTACATTTAATTATGTCCCTTTTACTCACCATGAGTATTTAGTTTCAAAGGGATCATCTCAATCATTCAAGAGATATTTATTTTTTTATTTTTGGAATCGATAGTCATTATGCTTCAGGCATAATTACGCTTCAGGCGTGTTTTCCCCAAATATTATATTATATCAATTGGCTAAAATGCCGCACATGTCGTCCCTTTTAAGGATGTAATTTCAACCATATATCTCAGTGCGCTTTGGTGGATTGTATACATATCACACTTTTACAAATCATAAAGCTTCTCGAGCTAATCCCGTTTATTATAGAACTTCTGGTTCAATACGGTTTTATTTCATTTTGATGTATGAATATTTGATTCAATACAATATTGCTAAACTTCTGGTTCAATACAATGTATATTTCATTTATGAGCTTCTGGCTCATACTATATACATATTTCACTTGTACGTATGAACTTCTGGTTCAATACAATGTATATTTTATTTATGAGCTTCTGGTTCATACTATATACGTATTTCACTTGTACGTATGAACTTCTGGTTCAGCAAGATATTTCACTTATACATATGTATGAACTTCTGGTTCAATACAACATTTATTTCATCAGTACGTATTTCTGTACAGTTTAAATCAGTATACCTTTATTACTTTTAGTATACCGAAAAATCAGGTACAATATCCAAGGAAATATCTCATAATCTCAATCTTGTCGCCAAATCTTCCCTTATATCGAAAAAGGTAATGACACATTATCTCACCTTTTCAATAATTTATTCCATTATTTCTTGATGGAATCCATATCACTGACACGCGGAGCCACCGCTCTTTTACGCGTTGAATAATGCTTTTAAATAGATGACTTGGGAAGAAGGCTAGATCCATCAAAAATGGATATCATACTTTCAAATATTCGCAAATATTATTCCAATCTTCCAGTAAATGATTTGAGAAAAATTTATCGAATTAGGCTCGAAAGATTGAGGTTGCTGATGGATCATGGCATGCCAGAAGATGTTCGCTGGTTGATCGAAGCAAAAGTTCGATTAGCTGGTGAATTACCAGATTCATTTTCTAAGCACAAGCCTGGCTTAGGTAAGAGTACTTTTGCAAAGAAGCAAAGAGCAAAAAGATTAAATAGTTGCTACAAATGTGCTCGATGGACATGTGATACCCGTTGTAAATCAATAGGATATTCATCCATAAATCGAGATGATAAGATAGACTTCATTAAGGGTGGACTGAGTAAGGAGTCATTGGATGATATTCGATTGACTCTTGAGACGCACCCTAGTGGGTATGTGCAGCGTGAGCTACTATCTTTATGGGCTAAATTCATCAGCGATAAAGAGAGATATAGTCTCAAAAATATAATAGCAAAAGATCCTGTTTGCCAGGCTGTTATAAACAATGATGTTTTGGCTATGCAGCATTAATACAAGGTAAATCATTTGATATATATGCACATATAAAATATTTTTCTGTTTCCTTTCACGGGTTTTGATAAAGGCTAGTTAAAAATATTAAATCACCGAAAGGTGAGTAGGGTGATTTTGTCAAAAGTAAATCTTCACTTTTTCGAAAAACGAGCAGTAAATAGTGAAGTTTTTCGGTTTTAAATAGCCAAACATTTTTCATAGTTCATGCATCCCAAAATAACATTTTCTCGTAAGTTTTTCCTTCTTTACTTTCAAAAATGGAAGGACCAAAACTTCGACAGATCAAAACTATCTGTGTATTTTGTGGATCAAAAGTAGGGAAAGGTTTTGGGTATCTAGAAGCTGCTGTGGATCTTGGAAAGAAATTGGGAGAGAAAGGTATCACTCTCGTGTATGGAGGAGGTAGCAGTGGATTGATGGGATGTGTTTCACAATCCGCTCTAGTAGAGAAAGCAAGAGTGATAGGTGTTATACCTACTCCTTTAGCTGATATTGCAGGCAAAACACGAGGGCATGAAGTACAAACCTTATCTATCCATGAACGCATAACTTGCATGTTATATGGTTCTGATGCCTTCATAGCCCTACCTGGAGGTTTTGGTACTTTAGAAGAAATCTTTAATATTACTTCATGGGCTCAACTAGATCTCCATACTAAGCCTATAGGGCTTTTAAATGTAAACAATTTCTTTGATGGTTTGCTAACATTTCTTGATTATGCTGTGGAACAGGGATTCATATCTCCATTTTCTAGGAGAATCCTTATTTCTGCTCCTACTATCGAGGAACTGCTAGATAAATTGCAATCATATATTCCAATACAAGATCCAGCAGGAGTAAAGATAGATTGGTCGCAAGGAAGGGGAATCAAGCGAAAATGGAGTCCGGTTAATGTAAATTTATCTTTGTGAACTCTAGAATAGGTGGTGGTAGAGTACGGAGTATTCTCACTCTTGAGACACACCATAAATTTCTAGGATTTTATCAGTGTTTTAATCTTGTGTACCTCAAAGATTTAAGGTGGTAGAGTATGGAGTATTTCTTACTCTTGAGACACACCTTTTTCTTTATTTCCTCAAAATGTCAGAGGTGGTAGGATACGGCTACTCCCGAAACACATCTCTTATTTTGAGGATTATAAATGTTTTTCCTCTTTTTCGTTTTGCATGTATGACTCGTTTTATGCTTATTCAGGAGCAATAATAATATCATTTCAGTATATTTAGATGATAATTTTTACTTCTTCTGGAGTAAATATGTACTTCTTCTGGAATACATAAGTACTCGTGCAAGAACTTTTCCAGACACTTATCATCTAATATTCATCTCATAATACTGATGAGATTATTTTCACATTAGCTATGTCCGTGCTATCATGTGATATTATTTTATCATACATCAACATTCTCTTGTTGAATAATTTTCATCCACTCATTCAAATTCAGATATTGGTAACTTCTGGTACCATTGGATAAAATATTTTTATCAACATTTACCAACTTTTTGGTAGTGATAACTTCTGGTATCATTTGATGAAATATTATCTATCTTTAGTAGTGATAACTTCTGGTATCATTTAATGAAGTATTAAATAACAATATTTTATTAACAATAATAATACTAGGGTTATACCACCAAGTATATATTAACAATAATATTGTATATATATTAACAATAATAATACTGGGGTTATACCACCAAGTATATATTAACAATAATATTGTATATATATTAACAATAATAATACTGGGGTTATACCACCAAGTATATATTAAAAATAATATTGTATATATATATTAACAATAATGATACTGGGGTTATACCACCACGTATATATGTTGACAACAATCCTCTAATATGTTAGAATTAACCAACAATTGAGGTGTTTATATGTATTCAATTGATAAACCGACCATATAGGCGGTGTCAACATAATAAAATAATTAAACCGACCATATAGGCGATGTCAACATAATGAAATAATTAAACCGACCATATAGGCGGTATCAACATAATGAAATAATTAAACCGACCATATAGGCGATGTCAACATAATGAAATAATTAAACCGACCATATAGGCGGTATCAACATAATGAAATAATTAAACCGACCATATAGGCGATGTCAACATAATGAAATAATTAAACCGACCATATAGGCGGTATCAACATAATGAAATAATTAAACCGACCATATAGGCGGTATCAACGTAATGAAATAATTACCTTTCATGAGTGAGTGAATCATATCTTTCAGTCAAGGTATTCATAATAGTCCAATCCGTTACGGTGCGTGAATTTGCTTTGAAAGTTTCGGGTTACACAATTTCTCCAATTTTTTCTATGGACTTGGAATTGATTTTCTAATCTATGATGTATAAATGATTTTCTAATACCAAAAACACTAGATTTGAAATATGAAACGTTGATTAATAATAATCTGGTTTCTGATACAGAAGTTCATCATTTAGATGCAACTGTAGAGCATACTCCCGTCGTATTACTCAATTGGCTAGAGACTCGTGCTGATAACGTGTTATAAAACTATCAAAATCTAAACAAGAATTAGAGATGAAGAGATGGAGAGAATAAAGAGGAGAATTCTCATTCCATTAGGTGTGTGAAATACAACAATGAATGCCTCTATTTATAGGAAGATAAAGTCATTCACAATAATTCTTTACAATATTAATTAGGTGGGAGTTAGGTAAGAAATTAGGTAGAGATCTACAAAGGAATTTCTTAATAATTTCTAATAATTTATAACATATAAGAAATTGTTTATAAATGATTTACCAAGGACTTAAGATGTGCTATGTGCTAAGCTCAACAAGCAGTAAAGGCAGATGAACTTTAAATATGTTTAATTTAATTAAGACACTATAATCACGTGAGAAAAATGTCTTAATCGTTTTAATTTAAAGCCATGTTCAATGAATCAATGCCGAATTTGCGGATTCCTAATATCTTATATCCACGTTTAAACTGGTCACGTGCACGGTGCACATTATGATTTTGGGTAAATAGTACAAAACGTTTCTATCTTTGATATGTATTGTGCAAAACATCCCAACGTTGTGATTTTTTACGCTGAACGTCCCAACCTATATATTTTCTTATAGGAGACGTCCTTTCCGTTATATTTAACCATATTTCACCGTTAAATTAAAATTGAACAGTAAACATGAGCAGTATTTCTTTCCAATTCTATTTTTAATCAATTTCTTTCTTTCAATAAAGATAATTGGCACAAAACGTCTCTACGTTTGACACTCACTGTGGAAAAACATCTCAATTTTCATTTTTTGGCGAATAACGTCCATACCTTTAGATTTTCTTGCAGATTAGTCCCCAAATTTTACTTTTCTTTCAATTTAGTCACTACGTATTTGATTTAAATATCATTGTCTTCAAACATATATAACTTTTGATCTATAACTCCGAATTGCACTCCGTTTTTTGCGATGAACTCCAAATTCAACAATCTTTCTTATGATATATCATGTGCTCATTTATTAAACATTTCATTTTGACTTTTTTATTGTAGATACTTATTTTGTTATGGCATCATTGATTAACGTAAATTTATTTCTGTAAATTTTATTGAAACATTGAAATTTTAATTTTAGTATGTGTTCGGAGGCCACAGAATTTATAAATTGAATTTATTTGACTTTTTTTAAAAGTAAAATGTTTGGGCAAAAATTGGTATCTTCACTTTTTGAGATTATAATATGAACAATTTCTTTCTCCAACAACACACAATTATAATATGGTTCAAATAAGGGCTAAACATACCAATTTTTAACCAAATATTTTACCGTAAAAAATAAAAATAAAATTCAAATAAATCCAATTTATAAATTCTGCTGGCCGCCGAACACACACTAAAATTAAAATTTCAATGTTTCGATAAAATTTATAGAAATCAATGATGTCCTAACAAAATGAGTATTTACAATACAAAAGTCAAAACGAAATGTTTAATAAATGAGCACATGATACATCATGATACATCATAAGAAAGATGTTTGAAATTGGAGTTCATCGCAAAAAACGGAGTGCAATTCGGAATTGTAGATCAAAAGTTATACACGTTTGAAGACAATGACATGTAAATCAAATACGGAATGACTAAATTGAAAGAAAAGTAAAATTTGGGGATTAATTTGCAAACAAAACTAAAGGTATGGACGTTATTCGTCAAAAAAATGAACGTTGAGATGTTTTTCCACAATGAGTGTCAAACGTAGGGATGTTTTGTGCCAATTATCTTTATTGAAAGAAAGAAATTGATTAAAAATGGAATTAGACAAAAATATCCCTCATGTTTACTGTTCAATTTTAATTTAACGGTGAAATATGGTTAAATATAACGGAAAGGACGTCTCCAACAAGAAAATGTAAAGGTTGGAAAATTCAGCGTAAAAAATCACAACGTTAAGATGTTTTGCACAATATATATAAAAGATAGATATATTTTGTGCTATTTATCCTAAATAAAATTGGAAGACAGGAAGATGCTTTAATAGATTTGTTCAGGATTTTTTGACGGAGAGATTTCTCTCGTGAAAATTATTTTAGTGAACGTGTAGTCGAAAAGTAAGAAAAATTTGTAATTCTTATAATTTGTGAGCTTAATTTCTCGTGCGAACTGCCCATCGCATGTCATAATGAGTAAAATAAGCAATTTCAGTAAAATTAAAATAATAATACTAATAATAATCAAAGGTCTAGCTGAGCCAAAATTTGATTGAGCAACCTTGCGCTCGACTCGGCTTGATATCAAATTGACAGTAGGCGTGTCGAACGGCTCAACTCATTTCATTTCATTTAACATCCTAAACCAAATTGTATGGATATTGACATTTAATAGTAGACGTACTTCGAGCAATCATTTAAGAAAACACAACAATATTATAGGAAATATGAAAATGATCAGGTGCACGTCTAACGTGTACCATACCGTGCACGTGTAATGTACACTGTCCAGAACCCACAAATGAGTTCTCAAAAAAGTGTACTACACGTGCACAATATGGTGCACGTCTACGTGCACCAGATCAGTCTTAATAAGAAATATCACCCATCTGATTGCTTACAATAGTTTATTTGTGCTCAAACTATATCTTGGAACCAATTTTTTCAAATTATTTTTTAACAAAACACATTTTTTAAATCACTATTTAACTACACAATTTCTCTCGAAAACAACACATTCTTTATTTAAAAAAAAAACTCTTACCAAGCCGAGGCTAATATATATGAAATCTCGACAGGATCTTTTATATTCAACAATGATGATTCATTGTTAACATTATTGTCAAATATGTCTTTTTGTAACTCCCATGGAAGGGACTGCGACATTGACTTCCTGTCCAATTGTTCACATTATTTTGATTGATGGTTGGTGTCTTGGTGACTATGGTGTAAAATAGGGTAATAAGATATTCAGTTTCATTCTTTTGCACTTAATGCGCAGGAGAAGAAAATGAGTTTTGCCTTTGCAAAGCTCACTCAACCACTCTTTTTAACTTTTTTTTCAAATTTCAAATTTCAAATTTCATTTTTCTTATTTTTTATTTTTTTGACTTGTTTTATCTCTACATAAATTTGTCTTGTAATTTGATCTTTGTATAATTTGTTATTATTGTCTTTATTGGTTTATAATTACACATTTTTTAAATTATTTTTAACCACACATTTTCTCTTTCTACTTTTCAACCACTAATTTTTACCTCAAAATATTAATAAACCAGTTTATAAACTAAAATTCACCTTAACCGAACGGTTGCTAATTGGTTTAATATCATAATTTTTTTTAACCGATTTTCAATTTCATTTTGTTTATTTATTTTTATTTCTTGTATATGTACGAGTCTATTTATTCTCTTTGTTTTGTTTTGTCTTGTAATTTGATCTTCTCGTAATGTGTTTTTCTTGCCTTTTATTTTCACACTAGTTAGTAGCGTGTGCATTGGACTTGACTTTATAATGATATTATGAAATATTTTTGAATGTCTTGAATTGAATATCTTCTTAATATACATTAACTATTTTTAATATATTAGTTTCCCCCACGTACTTTCGCACGTTTTATTTATGCGATAAAATAATTTATACTTTGTATTTTTTATGTAATGAAATATAAAATGAAAATCTTAAAAATTATTTAACTCTCATGTTTGTGTCAAATTAAGTAATTTTAGTAATTTTAGCTTTAATAAAGTGAAATAATTATTTTTATGAAAAGTACTCAGTCAGTTAATTATTAATTGATTTGTGAGTAAATTTATAATAGTTATTTTCAGTTTTTCCCAATTAACTATTTGTACATCAGAAAATTTTATAAAACAAAATGTCTATAGTGAGCGAAAATTCGAGAAGATGTGAAAAATAAATTTCAATCATAAAAATAAATTCATTTTTTTTATCAAATTTAAATAATTCCATTTAACTATGTCTATCATATAAGTGAAGATTGAATACATATTTATTATCTATAAATATGTTTTAATAATTTACCTCTTCTTGT
Organism: Ligustrum vulgare; assembly: GCA_963555705.1. Lineage (NCBI taxonomy): Eukaryota > Viridiplantae > Streptophyta > Magnoliopsida > Lamiales > Oleaceae > Ligustrum > Ligustrum vulgare. Next base: position 24,328,645 of record OY743176.1, read on the forward strand.
GCTTGAGGGAAAAAAATTATCTTTCTTCAAAGTAACTCTCATATTAGCGTCTAAATAAATAACTTACTTTATTTTTTATTTTGATTATTTAAAAAATTTCTGGTTTTGTGAGATTATCTTAATTCAACTACAATATTACCAAAATATCGTATTTGATAAAAATTATACATCTATATTTAAATGAGTTATTGAGTCAATAAAAAGAAAGAAAAATGAAGTTAGATAAACTAAGAATATAAACTTCAATGTCAATCTTTCATCAGAAATATTATAGTTTGTTCTCAAGCATTAAATATAATTAATCATACAAATTTTAGTTAATTTAACGTTGTAATAATGATATTAAATTACAATGTAGTAGAATATTGAAAAATATTTATCAATAAACGTGTTTTTTAAGTTATATAATTGAATATAATGATCTTATATTAGAAATTTATTTTATTGTTTAATTAAATCAAAGTCATTTGAAAAGTTTCTCAATAATTATTTATATGTGTTCCCTTTTTAATTATGGGTATTATAGACAAAAACAAAATAGATATAGGGACATTATTGTCAATTAAAAGATTCCTCCACATCCATAGATAGATAGAAGAGATAGAGATTAGAGATAGAGATATAGATGTAGATTTTTTCTAAAAATTGTATAAATTAAAAACACGTATTTACATGTTGATTATCTATTTGATTAATATTGAGTCAGTATTTTTGTCAAGACAATAACTAAAAAAAGACCAAACTTGCTAACAAATTGAAGTTGACTGACTTAATTTCACTAAATTAAAAATAATTTTGTTTAAATCCCAGGCTTGTGTTAAGGTGAAAACAAGATATATGTCAAGTACATAACTTTAACATATTTTTTTTTCAAAACTATTATCAACTAAACGATGTTTTTAATGCATTACTTCCTCAAATACTTGTTGGGTGCTATTTTTATAAATAATTGAAGTTGAGACTTAAACCCAAAAAATTAAAATTCTGAAAAAGTATTGAAACACTTGAAAGCATTCATGCCAGCTCCCTTAGCTGCTAAAAAAATAAGTTATATATACTAATAAAAAAATATCACGAGTCCCAATATCTCTTAAAAATCACTAAAGATAAATATATAGATTGTGACATTTTACCATAATATATATAGATGAATTTGGAAGAAAGTAATAATAAATGACAAAAATGATATCATATTTATACAGTGACATATTATTGAAATTTTTGGTGTCAATATTTATTAGTAATGTCGTTTTCTTTATAAAATAGGACCATTACATGCGTAAATAAATGTGAAATTTATTTTTAATTATAAAATACTACAATTAAAATAAAATTAATTGAAGAATAAATAAGAAATTATAAATTATTTTCGAGAGTATTATGATCTTAAATATTTCTCCATTCAAGTTATTTTAGAAGTAATATAGATATAAGTATAGATCAATGGAATTTAAAGAAACAAATATAGATATAAGTATAGATCAATGGAATTTAAAGAAACAACGACTATCATTAAATTAGAAATTTATTTTTAATTATAAAAAGTTATAATTAAAATAAAATTAATTGAAGGATAAATAATAAATTATAAATTATTTTCGAGAGTATTATGATAAAAATATTTCTCCATTCAATTTATTTTAAAAGTAGTATAGAAATAAATATAGATCAATGAAATTTAAAGAGACAACAATTATCATTGAATTAGAAAATATTACATTAATTATCTATATACTATCTATACTATATATAAAGGGAGAATAGTGGATTGTTTGAATGGAAAGTGGATTAGTGTGAATGCGAAATCTTGATAAATATGAATGCATTTATTGCCTTATATATATATATATATATATATATATATATATATATATATATATATATATATATATATATATATATATATATATTATTTATGGTAAATATCAAACAATGGTTAATATTTTTTTAATAATTATGCATGATTATATGATATAATAATTTCTTGATCTTCATGTTGTTCAATTGTCGTATATTTGATGAGTTAAAATTAAACACATATTTATTGTTTATTGTGATTTTTGAACGAAAATTGAGAAAAAGTTAAATATCTATATATACTATATATCTTTATCTATCTTAATATATAGAAGTAGAATAACTGTCACCAAAATACATACATAGTTTCCCGCCAAAAAAAATTATTAATTTGGAATTTTTTTGCTGAAAATAGTATATTATATAAATATTTTAGCAATTATTTTTTTATATGTGTCATTCATTGCATTGGCATACATGTTATGCTATTAATAACATCAAAATGTTATTTTTCTATTTTATTATTATTCTTTTAATAATTATTGTATTATTTTGAAATTGAAAAATATGTAATATGAGTGTTAAATTAAAGATCACAATGAGAAGTTTAATGCAAGTTAACAAGGGAGAACAAATTATAAATATATTGACCGTAAAATCATATAAAAAATTAAAGGTAAAGTTTTATTTTTTATTTTTCCTCAATATCTAATTCATCTTAATCTAATCTAAATCTATACTATCTATATTTATATATATATACTATATATAAAGGGAGAATAGTGGGTTTGTGAATGAATTTATTGCCTTATATATGTATGTATGTATGTGCAAATATTATTTTATGCTAAATACCAAACAATGGTTAATGGTTAATATTTTTTTTTTAATAATTTTTAATTTTGATAATTGTGCAAAGATTATATAATATAATAATTTCTTGGTCTTCAATAATTAAATGTATATTTTTAAAATTAATTTCCTTTTTTTTTTGTAAATAAAAACAAAAATTATTTTCAAACTTATTATTTAATGATTAAATCTTTATGTTATTTTAATTTACAACTTTTTCACTTAACGTTTTTATATTATTTTTTATCATTGTTTGTACTTTGTATCATTTTGTAATTAGAAATTTTGAACGAATTATAAATTAATGTACGATTATTGCATTTGTATATTGCATGTTGTCTAAACTGTACATTCGACCCTACTATATTTGCCTAGGTTTATTGAATTTTTTATATTTATTAATTTCTTATTATTTATTTTTTAAATTAAATAGTTAATGTAATTTTTGTTGCAAAAGTCTTCTCCTTTTTTGTGAGTACAAACAAAAAATATTTTCAATAGTTTAAACAATGATAAACGAATGCATAATTTTTAGATGGAAAATAATAAGTCATATATAGGAAAATCATTTATATATGAAATTTAATCCATATGATTTAAAAAGAAATTGTAAATTATAAAAATTAAAAATTATTATATTGTAATATTTGAATAGTAAAAAAAATGATAAATAAAGTATCAAATGAATAATAGTATATAACAATTACTACCCAATTACTTCAAAAAAATTTATTCGAGGATTATACCTTATGCTGTTGATTAAATAAAATTGTCACATCAAGTATGAATCATTTAAAAAAAATGTAAATGGATAAAAAACACATTCGCAAGAGAAAAATAAATAAGAAGATAATAAAAAAATAATTTTAAGAATTTCATATTTTAAATAATAATAAACTAATGCATAGTTTTTCAAAACCACCATTGATTATCATAAAAATAATAAATGTCATTAATTTACAATATGTGTTCACACTAAACCACTTACTTAAAACATGCGTTCACACCAAACCACGGTCATCATGTTTTCTCATATAATTACGACTACAATATTTTTCTAATTTTTTTTATAGAACAAACATATGTATAATTAATGATATAAATAGAGTGAATACAACAAATTGAATATTTTTGCTTATTTGTGTTATATTGTTTGCCCATACGCTCCACATACCAAAAAAATACCCAGCAATTTTCACATTTAAATGTAGGATCACCAAAATCCAAGTACTCTGCAACATTCGTATAAGAATTAGATAAGAAAAGTACATCATTATATTGTAAATGGATAAAAAATATTGTCGAATGAGATAAATAAATAGGAAAGTAAATAAAAATAATAATTTGAAGAAGTTCATAGTTTAAACAATGATAAACGAAAGCATAGTTTTTAGATGAAAAATAATAGGGAAAATTGCATGAAACCCTACCTTCTAAGTTCCTATTTTAAAAATAAAGTATAGATAAAACTCTTTTTACAACTCAGGTGCTAAATACGTAATTAATATTTATTAATTAAATATCCTAGTAACTAATTAAGTTATAATCATAATCAAATCAACCAAATCAGAAACCCACCGAGTACCAATTCGAGAAATCGACCCTAGCCCTATCTCTAACCCACGTTTCCACCGATGATCGGCAACATCTCTCTCTACCATCTCTTTACCCTCGTTCCACTCAGACGATAGGCGGTGTAGCAGCGTCGATCCAGCAGCGAGATCGTTGTTGCATGTGCGATCTCCATCGGCGAGATCGCCACTAGCATCAACGTAGGTTGAGGAGGTAGTAGCTCTAGTTGTGGCTATGGACGATGATGATGATGATGACGTGCAGTAGCTCCAATAGCAGATGAATGAGTAATGAACAGTGGTGATTGGCCATGTTGGTATTGTTTTTGGGGTGGAGGCGCTGGAGGAGATGATGAGGATGTATGTTGGGAGCAGAGCAGATCGATAGTGAAGAGGCAGATGATGAGGATGTACGTTTATATCATGTACATGGGAGAATGAATGGAGATAGAAAAGTGTCTAGTTGGAGAGTTTTTTTGGGGAGAAATCATTCCCTCTAGGCTCAGATTATTGGAAGAAACATTTCGAACTCTCTTTCAATTTGCAATGGCCCTCTCATCGTGTTCTCCAAGCTTACCAGTTCTTTGGTCAGTGTTTTTTCATTTGTGGTGGACGTGAGGCAGTGTGCGGTAGTGGTACAATGTTGATGGTGATTTAAAGGTATTGCGGTGGACGTGAGGAATTAGTCTTGATTTATGTTGTTGGATGAATTTTTTTATTTGAATTTGGATATGGTATGGAGTTGGTGGTGGTGGTTGAGGCTGCGGCGATGTTAATGGTGTGGAGTTTTTTTGTTTGGTAGTGCCGTAGTGGTGGTTCCATGGTGGTAAGGTGTGGGTTTGTTGGGGGTATGGCTATGAAGGTTAGGTAGGTGGTGGTGGTTTGGCGATGGCAAGGTGGTAGTGGGAAGTATCTGCAGGTGGGGTGGGTGGTGGTGGTGGTGGATGAAAGGGTTTAGGTTAGGAAGGGGCAGGATTGGGGGCGGGTGACTTTAATAGTACACATGACCAATTATGGGTGATTGTGACCAATTGTAAGGTAATCGTGACTAATTATCTTGTAAATGTGATCAAAATTTGTGACTTTGTGAGACTTGTGATGAATACGAAATTTGACCAATTATTAGTTAATTATGTAAAAAATAATAAATAAATAATATGTGATCAATTATGATTAATTGATACCAATTATTAGGTAAATGTGATAAGAATATTGACTAACTCTGACCAATAAATGCGTAAGTCGTGATCAATAAATAAATAATTTGTGAGCAATTATGGTTGATTGTGACCAATTGTGATTTTGTGTGACCATTTGATGAGAATGTGATGTGACTTATAATTGTGTCAAATTCGACTATTTGTGATCGAGTTGTGATTTTGTGTGATTGAGTTGTGACCTCATGTGATCGAACGTGACTTTATGGGACTGGTTTGTAACCTTATGTGACCGAACTGTGACCCTGTGTAACCAAACTGCGACATTGTATGATCAAAATGTGACTTTTGTGCGATCAAAATGTGACTTTATGGGGGTTTGTGGGGGGGGGGTGATATATTGTGATCGATTATAGGTGATTGTGACTATTTTTTAGGTAAATGTCATCAAAATATTGACTAATTGTGACTTTGTGCGACTTGTGACGAGTAAGAGATGTGACCAATTATTAGGTAAATGTGACTAAAATATTGATTAATTGCGATCAATTGTGACTTTCTGTGACCATTTGATGATGATGTGATGTGACTTACAGTTGTGTTAAATATGACTTTGTGTGATCGAAATGTGACTTTTTGTGAGCGAATTGTAACCTCCCGCGATCGAAATTTGACTTTATATGATCTAACTGTGACCTTGTGTGATCGAATTGTAATCTCATATGATCGAACTGTGGCCTTATGCAATCGAACTGTGACTTTATGTGACCTAACTGTGACCTCGTGTGATCGAACTGTGACCTTATGTGATCGAATTGTGACTTTATGTATGCGAATTGTGACCTCGTGTGACTGGACTGCGACCTTGTGTGACTGGACTACGACCTTGTGTGATCGAAGTGTGACTTTGTAAGAACGAAGTGTGACTTTATGTGATCGACCTGTGACCACGTGTGATCTAACCGTGACCTCGTTTGACCTAATTGTGACCTCCTGTGACCTAACTGTGACCACGTTTGACCAAACTGCGACTTTGTGTGATCGAACTTTGACCTTATGTGACCAACTGTGACTCTGAGGGGTGAGATTTTACAACTAAATTTGTAATTGTGACTCTGTGTGACATAACTTCGATCTCGTGTCAACTTACGTGACTTACTGTGATTTTGGGGGTGGGGATGGTGGGGGTAGAGGTCGGGTGAGGCTAGAAAAAGTAGAAGAAATCATTCTTTTGTGGTGAGGTAGGGTCGAAGTGGGTGGGTTGGTGGGGGGATCGAGGTTGAAAAAGTAGAAGAAAAAAATCATTTTTTGTGGGTGGGGGTAGGGTAGGGTGGGTCAGGGTGGGGAAAAGTAGAAGAAAAAAATCATTTTTTTTGGGGTGGGGTCTAGGTTGGGTTGGGGGTTGGAAAAAGTAGAAGAAAAAAATTATTTTTTGGGTGGGTGCATGGGTGGGGTGGGGTGGGATGAGATGAGGTGGTTGTGGTGAAGTGTGAAAAAATAGAAGAAAAACAATTTTTTGATGGGGTATAGTGGGTGGCGGGGTGCTGTGCGGTGTGATGGGGTGGGGTGTGGCGGTTGGGGGGAAGTGTAAAAAAATAGAAGAAAAATTATTTTTGGATGGAGTGGAGGTGGTTGGGAGGGGTGTAAAAAATAGAAGAAAAATCATTTTAGGATGGGGGTATGGTGGGATATGATTGGGCGGTTGAGGTGAAGTGTGAAAAAATAGAAGAAAAATCATTTTTGGGTGGGGTGGGTTTTGGTGGGGTTGCTAGGGTGGGGTCTGGTGGGGTTGCTAGGGTGGGGTCTGGTGGGGTTGCTAGGGTGTAGTCTGGTGTGAAAATATAGAAGAAAAATCATATTTTGGTGGGGTAGGATGGGGTGGGGGTGGGTAGGTGGGTGGCGAGGTAGGGTCGGGGCGGGGGTGGGTAGGGGAGTGAAAAATTAGGAGAAAAAATTAATTTTGGGTGGGTGAGGGTTGGGGATGAGTGGAAAAGTAGTAAAAAAAAAATCATTTTGGGTGAGGTGGGTTGGGGTAGGGACTGGGGTAAGGCTGATGGGGGAGTCGAAAATTAGTGCAAAAAAATTAATTTTGGGTAGGGTGGGTGGGGTTGGGGTAGGTGGCGGGGTAGGATATGGTAGGGTCTAGGCGAGTTGTGGAAAAGTAGTAGAAAAAAATCATTTTGAGTGAGGTGCGGGTGGGGTGGGACTAGGGGTGGGTGGGTTGGGTTTGGGGAGCAGTGGGGTGGGGTGGGGTGGGATGGGACGGGTGGGTGGGTGTCTGAGATGAGAAAAAAATAGAAGTAAAATTATTTTTGTGGTGTGGTTTGGTAGGGGTGGGTGGGTTGGGATTGGGGAGGGGAGGGGTGGGTGGGTGGGGTGGATAAGTTGGTGTCGAGGGTGGGGGTGAGTGTGAAAAAGTAGAAGGAAAAAATTCATTTATTGATTTGAGGTGGGGTGTGTGAGTGGGGGTGAGTGGGGTGGGGTTGGGGAGGGGTGCGATGGGGTGGGGTGGATAAGTTGGTGTTGGGGTTCGGGGTGAGTGTGAAAAAGTAAAAGGAAAAAATTCATTTATTGAGTTGAGGTGGGGTGGGTGGGGTCGTGGGTAGGGTGTGTGGGGTGGGGGTGGGGTGGGGGGTGAGGTGAGTGCGGGGTTGAGTTGGATTGGATTGGATTGGGATGTAGTGGTGGGTGGGTGGGTGGGTGTGATGGGATGGGACTAGTGGGTGGGTGGGGGGAGAAAAAAATAGAAGTGACATCATTCTTGTGGTGTGGTGTGGTGGGGTTGGTGGGTGAGTGAGTGGTGGCGGGGTGGTTGGGTGCGTGGGTGGGTGGGGTTGGGGAGGAGTGTTGTGTGGGGTGGGTAAGGTGGTGTTGGGGGTTGGGGTGAGTGTGGAAAAGTATAAGAAAAAAAGTTATTTTATGGGGTGGGGTGGGTGCTAGTGGGGTGGGGTGGGTTTCGGGGTGGGGTGGGTGGAGGGTTAGATTGAGATGGAGTGGTTGTGGATTAGATATTGTTTTTATTTTATTATTTAATATTATACCTTTCTTTGTCAACTCATTATAATTATTATAATATTGTATTAATTAATTAACATATTAAGACCTGATTTTTACAAAAAAAATTTAAGTTTGTTATGTTTAAAAAGTGAAAGTTTTAGTTGTATAGTTATTTACTTTTCCCAAAATAATAAGTCTTATATAGGAAAATAATTTATATATGGAATTTAATCCATGTGATTTTAAAAAAATTGTAAACTATAAAAATTAAAAATTATTGTATTGTAATATTTGAATAGTAAAAATAAAAAAGAAAAAAATAGAAAATGACAAATAAAGTATCAAATGAATAATAGTTTATAACAATTACTACCCAATTACTCGAAAATAATTTATTCGGGGATTACACCTTAAGTTGTAAATGGATAAAAAATACTGTCGCATGAGAGAAATATTTTTAAGAATTTCATAGTGTAAACAATTATAAACGAATGCATAGTTTTTAGATGGAAAATAATAAATCATATATATGAAAATCACTTATATATGAAATTTAATCCATATGATTTAAAAAAAAAAATTGTAAACTACAAAAATTAAAAATTATTGTATTGTAATATTTGAATAGTAAAAAAAAAAAAAACAGAAAATGACAAATAAAATATCAAATGAAAAATAGTCTATAACAATTACTACCCAATTACTCAAAAAAGAAATTTATTCGAGGATTATACCTTATGTTGTTGGATCACCAAAATTCAAGTACTTTGCAATATTCGTATAAGAATTAGATAAGAAACGTACATTATTATATTGTAAATAGATAAAAAATACTGTCGAATGAGAGAAATATTTTTAAGAAGTTCATAGTGTAAACAATGATAAACGAATGTATAGTTTTTAGATGGAAAATAATAAGTCATATATAGGAAAATAATTTATATATGGAATTTAATCCATATGATTTTAAAAAAATTGTATACTATAAAAATTAAAAATTATTGTATTGTAATATTTGAATAGTAAAAAAAAAAAATCAGAAAATGGCAAATAAAGTATCAAATGAATAATAGTCTATAGCAATTACTACCCAATTACACCAAAAAAAATTTATTTGAGGATTATACTTTATGTTGTTGATTAAATAATATTGTCACGTCAAGTATGAATCATAAAAAAAAATGTAAATGGATAAATGACACATTCGCATGAGAAAAATAAATAAGAAGATAATAAAAAATTAATTTTAAGAAATTCATATTTTAAACAACAATAAACTAATGCATAGTTTTTCAAAACCACCATTGATTATCATAAAAATAATAAATGCCATTAATTTACAACATGTGTTCACATTAAACCACTTACTCACAACATGTGTTCACATCAAACCACTTCCTTACATTTATATAAACTAGTGTTTTATCCGTGCGATACACGACATCATGTCGAAACATATAATTGCAACTTCAATCTTTTCTATTTTTTTTAATTATACGTCAAACAAGTGTATAATGAAATAGATAGAAAAATAATAATGAAAAGTGACTTATTTAAATAAAGACCAATCTTGAAAAGTGATTTCCCTTGACTCTTATTGATATTCATAGCGTACGAAGCTACCAACTGAAATTGTCGCATCTTGAACTTGAAAGACAATCTTGCATGTGTTTGATTGAAAAGATGAAAAATTGATGGTACGGATATTTTTTCTAGGAATTGATTTGCCTGGAAATTATTTTCCTGAAAAATGTCGGGTGAAAAAGTAGAAAATTTTCCTAAATTTATTGTTTGATTGATATTATTTTTCGTTGCAAATAAAACAAAATTTAGCTATTTTAATTAAAAAAATTTATTTCTCACTCATTTGTACTTGATAATAGTATCAAACGTGACGAAAAATATGTTTTCCACCTGAGGAAAATGTTTTCTCACCAAATAGGTGAAAAAATATTTTCGAGGCAAATGAGTTAAGTGTGTTTTAGTTGGTTGTACCTTGAAAAATATTTTTCAAGGTAAATTTTCCTATCAAATACCAAACAAATACAAAATGGGGAAAATATTTTTCATGATTTGACATTTTCCAAGCATATGATAATGAATCAAACAAATTCAAAATTGTATCAATGCTCGAAATAAAAAATTTGTACCTTGCAAGATTGCTATCGAGAAATTTTGCTTCAACGTTGTGATTTCCAAGTTTTGTAACAATTAATCTCATACCATTACATATCCCTATAAAGTGATCAAATTCCGCAACAATATAAAGATATAATGAACTTCTTCAAATTATTTTTTATTTATTTTCCTATTTATTTCTCTCATTTGACAGTATTTTTTATCCATTTACAATATAATGATGTACTTTTCTTATCTAATTCTTATACGAATGTTGCAGAATACTTGGATTTTGGTGATCCTACATTTAAATGTGAAAATTGTGGGACCTTTTTTTTGGTATACGGAGCGTATGGGCAAACAATATAACACAAATAAGTAAAAATATTCACTCTGTTGTATTCACTCTATTTATATCATTAATTATACATATGTTTGTTCTATAAAAAAATAGAAAAATATTGTATTCGTAATTATAAAATACTAGTGTATATATATATATATATATATACACAAAAGGGAGGATAGTGGATTAATGTGAATGGAAAGTGGATTAGTGTGAATGCAAATTCTGGATATATATATATATATATATTATTTTATGGTAAATACCAAAGAGTGGTTAATTTTTAATTTTAATAATTGTGCAAAGATTATATGATATAATAATTTTTTGATCTTCAATATTGTTCAATTGTCGTATATTTTATGAATTAAAATTAAATACATATTTATAGTTTATTTTGATTTTTGAAAGAAAATTGAGAAAAAGTTAAATATGTAAGGCACGTTCAGAAATTATAATGAATATATTTATATCTTAAACGAGCATCAATATTTGTACTCAAAATATTACATTTAACATGATATACAATTAAAAAACTACAGAATTTGTATTTATCATTCAATAAAGTTTTCGATAATTTGGATTTTATGTTGTTTTTAAATTTTAATAGTTGTTGTAATAAAAAATTATTTTTGTATCTTTTGTATTTGTGTTGATTATGTATAATCATTAAATTTTATGAATGCTTAACTATATTGTGGATAGCAATTTCAGTTCATCGCACTTGAGGAAATCTATACTATATATAAAAGTAGGATAATTTGACAGAATTTAATTCTTAAATTCTTTATGTTTTAGCATTATAGTAAATAATTAATATGATATTATTGTTATTTGTATATGTTGGTTATAATTATTTTTATTTTTATTATTATTAACAATAATATTGAATGAGTTCAATCAATATTTTTAATTATCAGTATTAAAATTATTATTTAATCATTGATTTTTTATTTAATTGTTGTTCTTAATATTATAAATCCTATGTGTAGCCATCAATAATTAAATTGTATTTTAATTATTAATAATGGTTAAATCATTTGTTATACTTAATATTACAAATCATAAGCATTTGTTCGACAACTATATTTTTTTCGAGGTAAAATGTGTGGTTGAAAAATAGTTTTGAAAAAATATGGGGTTAAAAAATAGGTTGAAAAAATTTGCTGCTTATAAATAATATATAGAAATAGTTATTGAACGAATGTTAATATTGAAGAGTTAATGCTTTGATTTTTTTTTTTAGTTAATAATATTAATAGAATGATTAATATTTTTTAATCATTCTTAATTTTAATAATTTTTAAGGAGGGTATAATTTTGTAATCTCCAACTTCACTCGGTTGTCGTATCATGATAATCACAAAATTTTCAAAATTATTATTTTGAATACTTATTTTTGCAAATAAAGTTTTATTGGTTAAATTCAAATATATTGACTATTTCCTTTTTGATTATTGTTATTGACATTTTTGAATGAAAATTAAAAAGTACGTTTAATACAAGAGGCAAATGTAGAAGTTATAAATAATATGCTAATGATTTTCACATGAATCAATATTCATGCACATAATATTTCATTAAATGTGATATACCATTAAAAAACTACTAAATTTACATTTTCAATAAAGTTATTAATAATTCATAAAAATTATTGAAATCAATAATAATTTATTATATAAATATATAAATTGAATTTTACTATTCAAAGAATTTTTTAATAATTTTGAATTACTTTTGTTATTTTTTAAATTCTAATAATTATTATTGTAATAGAGAATTCTTTTTTATGCATTTATATGTGTTGATTATGTATAAGTACTAAAATTTTACGAATACTTATTGAAATTGATATGGCGGATAATAACTTTCGTGCATCGCACGGGTGAAATACTAGTAATATATAATAGGATAATTGACGCAAAATGTCCATACCTTTGATTTTTTGGCAATTTCATCATCACCTTTATATTTCTTTGCTGAAAACATCCTAACATCCAAAAATCCGTTAGTTGACCAAATAATAATCTTTTGACCATTTTATGAAGGGCAAAAAAAAGTCTTTTTAACATTATTTAACTTAAAATTATATAACAAAAAATGAAAAAATGAAAAACAAAATAAAAAATATTATAATTATTCATCTTCCCCTTCACTCCTACACAACCACCACCCCAATCCAACCTATCCCACTGTCGAAAATCAGGGTATACCAGTGGTGAAAGTGGTTGAGAGAATAGTAGTGATCAAACCTTTGGTGATTATCAAATTCATGGCCGTAGGTGAGTTATCAACAATTAGTTAAAGTAAATGGTTTGACAACATTACTTTTACATTTCATTTCTAAGAGTCAAACCACCTGTGCATTTTCTAGTATTTTATGCCCCTGGAGAAAAGTTTGTTTGAGGTATTTGTGCTATATAACTATTTTGTTGTCTTAAAAGTGTGCATTATTTTAACGATGAGTCTCTATAGCACAAAAAAAGAAAAAAAACACAAATTCATGACCAAGGTATACCGCTTTCGCCACAGGTATAACTATTTATCTTCCCCAAATTTTTTGTTCAAATGGATGGGTTGGATTGGGGTGGTGGTTGTGTGGGAGTGAATGTGGGAGATGAAGGGGAAGATGAATAGTTATAATTTTTTAATATTGTTTTTCATTTTTTGTTATAAAATTCTAAGTTAAATAATATTAAAAAGACTCTTTTGCCCTTCTTAAAATGGTCAAAAAATGATTATTTGGTCAACTAACGAATTTTTGAACGGTAAGGACGTTTTCAGCAAAAAAAGTAAAGGTGATGATGAAATTACCAACAAAATCAAAGGTAAGAACGAATTGCACAAGAGTATCCAAATGTAGGGATGTTTTGCTCCAATTACCCTATATAATAAAATTAATTAAAAGGACAAATAAGAAATTACAAATTATTGTTGATGGTATTATCGTCCAAAAAAGTTTCTCCCTTTATGGGAATTTTAAAAGTGGTATAGATATAGATTAAATTTAAATGCACCTTAAATTTCATTTTTTTGTATTGTCTTGTAATTACGAGAAAATGAAAGGCAAGAATAACACATTACAGAAAGACCAAATTACAAGACAAAGCGAATAGAAAATGGGTTTAAAAAAACTATGCTATTAAACTACTTAGCAACCGTTCGATTAAGGAGAATTTTCGGTTTATAAATTGATTTATATAAATATTTTAGGTAAAAATAGTGGTTGACAAGTGAAGAGAAAAAAATGTGTGTGGTTAAAATAATTTGAAATATTGTGCAATTATAAACTAATTTATTTTGTCTACCAAACACTTTGTTTAATACATGTACTTATATTGCGCTCCGAGTTCTAAATACCCGGTTCGCCACGTCATTTTCTGGTCTAAACTTTAAAATAATATTCTAACAGAAGAAACAACTGAAATTCATTTTTGGCAACATTAAATGAACTGTAATGGTTGATAAAATTCGAAAACATTTATGAAACAATTCAAAATAACGAATCGAGCCATTAATAGTCCAAAACATTCGGCAATTCCATAATTTCTCAAATAAATGAAAATCTTAAAAATAGCCAAAGTTTAGAAATATGGATCATTAAAATAAGATTCTCAATTATTTAACGATTATTGCCACAATCATCCATCACTTGCCACCCTCTCCGAAATCTGCAAATATTGTTAAAATAGACACGAGCATTTCGTAGAAATACTCAGTAGACTCGTCGCCAATTAATTAATCTACAATATAATTGAACACATAAATACAGGGTCTTTAGAAATCATAGGGTGTTGGTTGCTCTTCTCGTGCATTAAAGCACATGACTTCTCTTTGAAAAAATCATAGACTCTTTAAAATCATAGGATATGGATTGCTCTTTCTTCTCGTGCACATAAGGCACATAAGTTATGCATAACATCATCATTTATCTTGCAAGATATTCTTTTCTTTCTTTCTCATGCATAAAAGCATATAAGTTATGACAAGCATAACAACATAAATATTTTCAAAGAAATACATTCTCGTCTCTTTTCATAAAAATGACTTTCACATAAGTCACATAACATACACATTCACATGCAATCATAATTTAAATCAATTAATAGGGGAGACTGGAGAGTCTACCTTAAAATTCAACGAGTGCAAAGTCGAGCGGGAAATGACTTCAACCCTTTAAATCTCTGTACGCCTCGTCTAGCCAATTAGGAAAATAAGTTAAATTAATCTTTTGAAATTTATAGTTGAAAAATGATAAATTACAATTCGAGGACTGAAATTGATGATTAGAAAGTTGGGGGATTAAAATGAATACTTTTAAACTTGGGGACTAAAAAGGAGTTTTTCGAAACTTCAGGACTCGAATAAAATGTTATTAAAATATTCAGGTTGAAAATGACATATTTTTAAATTAAAGGATAGAGTTTTAAAATATTTGAACTCATGGGCCGAAATGAAACATTTGGAATTTTGAGGACTAGAACGTAAATTTTCAAAACTTGGGTTGAAGCTCAAAACGAATATTAAACTATAGGGCTTGGAATAATTGAATTAAAAATGAGAGGGCTGATTAAATTTATTTAAAAACTAAGAGGATTGAAATGATTAGTTTTAAAATTGAAATGACTAAAATACATAACTTTAAAACTTGGAGGATTAAGGTGCAATTTCCAGAAATAAAAAATATTAAAAACAATATTATCACATTTCTCTTTCATCATTTTCGCAAGGCAGAGGATTGGAGAGAGAGAGAGAGGTGCGACTGCTGTTCGCTAAGATCGTATACCGCAAGTACACGGTTCGCGTTCAAGTAGTAAAGTGGACTAGAGAAGTCCGGGATATCGTACCCACAATGAATGATTGATTTGTAACTAAAGTTATTGATTTCATTCTAAAAGAAAAGTCAAGTAACATAAAAATATAGTTTGTGGTGAATTACTAACTATCATAAAATTAAAACATGGCAACATGAAAAACTAGTTAATCAAAGCAAATAGAGAACAATATATAAAAGGTAGGATTGAAACTAATTATCCAAAATAAACTAATAATAAAAAGAACTTGGTGACTAAACTAAACTAGAAAACATGAAACAAGGTGAATTCACAAATTTCTTTTTTCACAAATCAAATAGTAGTAGTCACTTACTTAACCAAATTACATGGGAAAATTTAAATTTAACCTAACATGTACAGTAAATTCCAATAAGAACCTAACATAGTGACAAACATTTTAAAAACTACAAAAAACATAAACAACATTCACAACCACAAATACATAAACATAAATACCCACAATCCAAAAACAACCTAAAATACTTAAATAATCTTAAACTAATTATAATTCCAACACAATAATATTAACCTCTAATAATAAACTAACAACAACATTTAACAAATAACATAAACATGTGAATAATATTTAAAATAAATATTAAAAACAAGATAATAAAGAAAACTCCCCTTTTTGTAAAGTTCTTGAAATGAAAATCCAAGAACCCTTCACTTTGAGCCAAATTTCTTCATCAACCATTAATATCTTCAACAAACCAAGCATAAAACATTAAATGCACTTAAAATATATAACATTTATGGTAGAAATTTGAGAAAATACCAAATATTAAAAACTTAAACTACAACAAGAAGAAGAAATGTGGAAGAAGAACACAAGAACATTAAAACATTAATTAAACATTGCATTAAATAAGGTAAATGTTAAGAGAAAATACAAGAAAAATGAAAAAGAGGCGAGAAACTTACACGATCCTTCCAAAAATCTGATTTTTATCTATTTATACAACCCTAAAATCATCCAAAATCCTAAAAAAAGGCAAGATCTGTGTGAATTAGCAAAATGGGCCGAACCGGGTTGACCCGATCCGGCCCGAACATTTTCTTTTTCTTTTTTTTTTTTTAATTTTAGAGGCGCGCGATCGCGCGCGGTAAAATTCTGCCCCAGCGTTGTCTCGGGTCCGTTTTGAGGTCTAAGTCGCGAACGCGACTTGGTTCGAGCCACGCGATCGCGTGGCTCAGCTAAATGAAGGTTTTGCAGCTAAGTCCATTCCGTAATTGCCATCAAGTCCTCCATCTTTTAATCTCGAGCAATTTAGTCCCCAAATTTTCAGATTTCTTTCAAATATGTCCTTCTAAAATTACACTTTTGGCCCTTCAACTTTTGAAATCTTTCAATTTGGTCCCTTGGTTAATTGCGTGGCTTGTCCAAAACTTCCCGGAAGTGACAAAATGGTCCCCAAACTTCCAATTTCAATGTAATTTGCACTTCTTTTGTGGTTTTTGACCTCAAACTTGGATATTAACCTATTTAAATACAAAATATGCATAAATTAATAGATATTTGCTCAAGATGTTCCAAAATATGTTAATTTAAAGGTATAAAAAGTGTATAAAAATGCACTTAACAACTGTGCGCAAGTCCGGCCCTTCAGCAGCGATTTCGCCAGCGCAACGCCGACGCAGGGTGCGGTGAGCTGCGGACAACGAAGAGGTTCCATTTTTTAGAGGTTTGGTACGAGTTTAGGTGCGTAATCGAGGCAAAAACGAGGCATATTTCGCAATTTTTCGGCGAGCTTACCAGCGGTCGAGGTAGGTAAGTATCTAGGTTATGTCTTATTCGTGGTTTTGGGTTTATTTGGGTTTTGATTTTGGGCTGATTGGAGTTGGGTTGGCAATGATTTTGTTGGTGGTGTTGGGGCAGTTTGTGGTATTGGCTGGTGGTGTCCGGTGCCAGTGGTAGAGGAGCAGTGGTGCTAGTGAGATGGGCAGCTTCATGTTGGTCTTGGCCGTAGTGGTGATGATGATTTTGGATTTGGTGCGTGAGTGGCGGTGGCTGTTGTGTTTGGGTGTAGGCGGTGGGTGGTCAAGGTGATGATGATGAAGAAGGAGGTGGCCGTGGAGTGATTGCTTGGTCGAGGGTGACGGAGATGGAGGTGGCGATCATTGTTGATGCAAATGGTTGCTGGAACTCAACGTGTGGTTTGTACAGAGGGAGGGGAAGTCCGATGAAGATAAGGAGGGGGAGTTCGGAAAAGTGAGAGCAATAGGGTATGTGTTTAAGTTGGTGGAAGTATGGGTTTGATGTTAGTGGGAGTAGGTGGTAGTATGGGTTGATAAGGATAGTTTGGAAATCTTGACAAGCAATGTACGGAATTCGAGAAAAATAATATGTGTGAATCAACTGAGCTGGAAGAATGAATCTGATAAAATGAGCTTAACGAAATTTGAAATTTAAAAATGATTTTGAAAAGAATAATTTAAATAAATAAATAAAATAATATAATTTTTGATATTCGGAACTTATTTAAAATTGAATTGGACTCGATATTTCTCGATTCGGCTAGACAAATACGTCACGATTTTAAATTAGAAATGGGTGAGATCGCAGCGACATGATTTTCGAAATTTTAAAATAATTATTTAAATACGTGAAAATTCTTGGTCGCTACAACCTTACCCCTTTAAAATAATTTCGTCCTCGAAATTAAACTTACTCAATCTATGATTTCTGGATACTTGGCTAGGATCTCCTCTTTCTTTTCCCAAGTAGCTTCATTACTATTGTGTCTACCCTACTGGACTTTGACTAAAGGAATCTCTTTATTTCTTAAGACATGAACTTTTCTTTCTAATATGCACATAGGTGCCTTCTCATAAAACAAATATTTCTGAATTGCAAGAGACTGATAATTCACTACATGACTAGGATCATGAACATACTTTCTCAATAGGGAAACATGAAAACAATGTGAACAGCTGCAAGTTCTGGTGGCAAAGCCAAACGATAAGCCATGTTACCCACTCTCTCTAGTATTTCAAATGGTCTGATGAAACGAGACCTTAATTTTCCTCTCTGGCCGAAACGAAAGGTACCCTTCATAGGAGCTACTTTCAAGAACCCTTTCTCTCCAATCTCAAACTATAAGTTTCTTATTTGATCGGCATAGCTTTACTGTCTGTCTTGGGTAGCTTTAATCCGTAATCTGATCTTTTCGATAGCATCAACTGCTTTCTAAATTAATTCTGGACCTAATAATTTCCTCTCGCCAACTTTATTCCAATAGGTTGGTGATCGTCATCTTCACCCATACAGTGCTTCATATATTGACATATCAATGGTAGCCCGGAAACTGTTATTGTAGGTAAATTCCACCAATGATAGATGATTCCCCAAACTACCACTCAAGTCTAGCACACAGGCTCTAAGCATATTCTCCAGCGTCTGAATAGTGCGTTCAGACTGCCCGTTTGTCGGGGATGGTAGGCAGTACTAAAATTTAATTTAGTACCCATTGCCACATGTAAAATTTTCCAAAATCTCGAAGTAAATCTCAAATCTCTATCCGAAAAATGGACACTAGCAATACATGAAATCGAAAAACCTCTCTAACATATATCTGTACCTCATACATAGCTATGCGAAAAGAAGTTTGATAGCTATTGTGTAGAACTCAATCAATCATCTGACCTTATCCAACTTATTAACTCATTCACCGACCTTCTATTTCTAACCTTTCAAGAATCTATACTGATATGAATCCACGATATAAATATCAATTATTCCAATGCTTAAACTAAAAATCAAGAAGATTGATCAAGAATAAAACCTTATGATCCAAAATATAGAAACGCGGTATCAATTCCAAAATATTGAGTACAAACCAAAACTTGGCATAATCTTTCTGAAAGATTTACAAACGCAATCATTTCTAAACTCGACTGAAACTTCCTTTAAATATTGGAGAATTTAAACTTAAATCCTTTAGTCCATACTTCTGAATCCTGCATCAAGTACTTGGTATCACATACTCATTCTAGTATTTTGAATCAAACCACCTGTGTATTTTCCATTATTTTATGCCCTCGGAGAAAAGTTTGTTTGAGGTATTTGTGCTATACAACTATTTTGTTGTCTTAAAAATGTGCATTATTTTGACGATGAGTCTCTATAGCACGAAAATAAGGAAAAAAAAATAATAAATTCATGACAAAGGAATTCAGTTTTTACCACTGGTATACCCTGATAACCATCAAATTCATGACCAGGGTATAACTATTTATCTTCCCCAAGTTTTTTGTTCAATGGGATGGGTTGGATCGGGGTGGTGGTTGTGTGGGAGTGAAGGGGGGAGATGAAAGGGAAGATGAATAGTTATAAATTTTTTATTTTGTTTTTTATTTTTTGTTATAAAATCTTAATTTAAATTATGTTAATAAGACTCTTTTGCCCTTCTTAAAATAGTCAAAAGATGATTATTTGGTCGGCTAACGGAATTTTGGTCGGTAAGGACGTTTTCAACAAAAAAATGTAAATGTGAGGATGAAATTGTCAAAAAATCAAAGGTAAGGACAAACTGCACAAGAGTGTCCAAATGTAGGGATGTTTTGCTCCAATTACCCCATATAATAAAATTAATTAAAAGGATAAATAAGAAATTGCAAATTATTGTTGAGGGTATTATCGTCCAAAAAAGTTTTTCCCTTTAAGGAACTTTTAAAAGTGGTATAGATTAAATTTAAATTCGCCTTAAATTTCATTTTTTTAGTCTTGTCTTGTAATTACGAGAAAATAAAAGGCAAGAATAACACATTACATAAAGACCAAATTACAAGACAAAGCGAATAGAAAACGGGTTTAAAAAATTATGCTATTAAACCATTTAGAAACCGTTCGATTAAGGTGAATTTTTGGTTTATAAATTGATTTATTTATATTTTTTAGGTAAAAATAGTGTTTGAAAAGTGAAGAGAAAAAATGTGTGTGGTTAAAATAATTTGAAATATTGTGTAATTATAAACTAATTTATTTTGTCTACCAAACACTTTGCTTAATACATGTAATTATATTATAATTTTTTACAACAAAATAAAAAACAAAAATAACACATTATAGAAAGATCAAATTACAAGACAAAATAAAGAGAGTAAATAATTTATAAAGAAATAAAACAAGTCAAAAAAATAAACAAGATAAAAATGAAATTACTTGTCAGCCACTGAAAAGTGGCAAACAACCATTTTGCGTGAGGCAAAGCTCACTTTTCTTCTCTCGCGATTCATGCACAGAAGCACGAAACTGATAAAATATTTTATTTAATAGTTTATTCGGTGGCCATATTTATAAACCATTTTTTAAATTACATAATTTTTCAAACCACTTTTTAATAATATACATTTTTTCTCACCAATTTCAACCACACATTTTATATAAAAAAAATAAAAAATAAAATTCTTGGCAGCCGAACAGGATGTTATATATTTTAACCATCTTAAGGAAAACATGTTATTAAAATAACACAATAAAGTAGATACATAGAAAAGATTACACGAGCTAATGGGGCAAAAATTCAGCATTTTTTATTAGCTATAATAAACAACTTGTTGAGTTTGAACCTCGCAAAAACACAAATGAATCATGAGTTAAATAGTTAAGAATTAAAATCAGTGAAAGCAAACGCAATAATAGGGTAGGAGTCGTCAATCCGATTCGGTTGCATTTAGTGTGAGGGGGCTCAGTTAATAGCCGTTTCAATGAAGGCAATACCACAAATCGACTATAACCTAATTCAAGACGATCCACAACTATTTCACCAAAAAGATAGGCTAAAGAACTTTACAAAGAAAAACAGAAGGATCGAAACGCTTGAAAGTTGAAACCAAAACACGGAAGCATTAATTGTACGGGAATTTGTTCCACAAGAGAAGGCTACAGTCTACAGATTTTGGTTTCCAACTGAATTCAATAATCGAAGTGGCTACAGATTCTTTGGTTTCACTTTCTCAATCCCACTTGGAGGCTGCCGTTTTCTATAGAAGGAGGCTAGTGTTTCAATCAATTAATTTCACCACCCTAACTAAATTTCGACTTCATTTAATCGTTAACAACTTAGGTTAGTGTTTCAATCAATTAAATTTCATTATTTTCTCTAGAAGGAGGCTAGTGTTTTAATCAATTAATTTCTTTATTTTCTATTTCTATTTTCTAGCATATATCCATGCAATTGGACTATCAATCCATGGAGACGAGTTACATAAATAATAGGAAAAAGTACATAACTACAACACTTGAATTATTATTTTTTAAAACTAACAAACTTAATTTTTTTTTAAAAAAAAAAAAAATTTATTGTTTAATAATAATAAATAAATATTATATAATATAAAAATAATCACCTCTTATATTTTAAATTAAAATTAATATAATTTTGAATATGAGAACTCAAACACCACTCACCCACCTAATTTGTCAGTCCCACCACATCAAACCCCACCCACCCACTCCACCCCCACCGAGTCACATTCAATCACTGAAAAATTACACTTCGATTACAATTATAAATTTAATCGCAAAATTCACTCACCTCACCTTAGCCCACCCCAACCCGTCACATTCAGTCACACAAAGTCAAATTTCGGTCACAATTATAAATTTAGTCAAAAAATACCTTACCTCACCCGCAAAGTCATATTTGATCTCACAAAGTCAAAGTTCGATCACAATTACAAATTTGGTCACAAAATTCACCCCATCTCACCCTACTTGCAAATCACAGTTCGATTACACAAAGTCGGTTCATACACAATTACAAATTTAGTTGCAAATCAAATTTTTATGACCAATAATTTAATTAAACAGGCCACGTCCTGTAATCGTCATAAGTCGCAAAAAGTTACAAGAGGCACAAATTTTGGTCAAAATTAAAAATATATCGCAATCGAACATCTTTATCTGCAAATTATTAATTGGTCATAATTTGCTCGTTTACTTGGTCACAATTTATCAATATTTTGATCACAATTACCTAATAATTGGTCACATTAGTAATCGATAATTTTTATAACATATAAATTAATTAAACGGATCACGTCCAATGATCACACAAATTGTGGGTATGTCACAATTACAAATTTACTCACAAATCAGATTTTATAATCGATAATTTAATTAAACTGATCACATTCCGTACTGGTAACAATTTGCACAAAGTCACAATTAGTCAATATTTTAGTTATAATTACTTAATAAACAAGTTACATCCCGTATTCGTCACAAGTCACAATTACTCAATATTTTGATCACAATTACATAATAAATTAGTCACATCCTTTATTCGTCACAAGTTGCACAAAGTCACAAATTATAATTACCTAATAATTGATCACAATCATCCATAATTAATCACATATTATTTATTTATTGATCATAACTTACTTGTTTTCTTGATCACACTTAGTTAGTTTTCTTGATCATAGTTAATTTTGTCATAATTACTTAATATTTATTATTTTTCTTAGTTAAAAACATGAGGATATATAAATCTTATTACGCTTACTATAATTTTTTGGACTGACGGCAGAAATCGTCTTCTGGAACAAGATGTCCAGTAATTAATGTATAATATATAGAAGATAATAATGCGGAGCAAAGATAAAAAAAATCACAATAAAAGGTTAAAAATCCCAAATGTATGGTCCTGCTTTCTTTACTGTTTTGAGGTGGTTTTTATTTTTATTTTCGAAAATATTAAAAACGTGTTCTCTTTATCATTTTCGAGAACGCATTTTGGAAAAAAAAAATTGTACACTTGTTTTGAGCGTTTTGAGTGTATTTCAAAAAAAATGTTCAAAACACGTTTTGAATTTTTTTTTTTTTTTTTAAGAATTATCCTAACTTGTAACTAAGCTTAATATATATATATATATATATATATATATTGAAAATTATTCTAATTTGGAATTAAGTTTAAATTTATTTATTTGTTTTATTTTTTTGGCGAATTATCCTAACTTGGAATTAAGTCTAAAATAAAGTTTTATTGAATTCAATATCAACATTACAAAAAAAATTAAGTGGGAATTCTTATTGTTATATTTCAAAAAATGCATTGATAAATGGACTCTGGTGGCTTTGAAAAAAACTTGCATTTTCTGGATTTTAATAGAACCAGAGTTTCCTCAAATCTCGAACATAATCAAACTGTGTTAATTAGACTCTTAGTGCTCACGTTAGTGTGTTTCAGGTAACCATATTTTCAGTGTATTGTGAAAAAAAATTTGAGTTTAAACCACTAGTATTCTACAAGCAAATTAATTAAAAATAGTTTAAGTAGTATTCTGCAAAATTTCAAACAAAATGTATTTTCGAACTTTTCATTTTTAAAAACAGTTTTCAGAATTGACAAAACAAACGCGTTTTCAGCTAATTTGAAAACAAAAATAAAAATAAGAAATATAAGCTCTTGTTCTCTTTGCTATTTTGAGGTCGTTTTCTGTTTTTATTTTCGAAAGCGCTAAAAACGTGTTCACTTTACCATTTTCGAAAACGCGTTTTGAAAAACAAAAAAAAAAATTGTACACAAACTCGTTTTGGGCGTTTTGTGTGTATTTCGACAAAAAATGTCCAAAACGCGGAAAACTCGCTTTGGGATTTTTTTTTTAAAGAATTATCTTAATTTAGAACTAAGTTTAATATAAAGTTTTTATTTTTTTATTACTTTTTTTTAAAATTATCCTAACTTGAAACTTAGCATAAATAATTTTTTTTTTTTTTTTTTTTTTGAGAATTATCCTAACTTGGAATTAAGTTTAAATAAGATTTTATTGAATTCAATATCAACATTACAAAAAAAAAAAAAAAAAATTAAGTGAGAATTCTTGTTATTATATTTCAAAAAATGCACTGATAAATGAATTCTGGTGGTTTTGAAAGAACTTGCATTTTTTGAATTTTAATAGAAGTAGAGTTTTTTCAAATCCCGAATATGACAAAGCTGTGTTAATATAGACTCTTAATGCGTGTTGCATGTAACCATATTTTCAGTGTATTGTGAAAGAAAATTTGAGTTTGAATTAATAGTATTCTGTAAACAAATTAATTAAAATTAGTTTAAGTAGTATTCTTCAAAATTTCAAACAGAACGTGTTTTCCAGCTATTCATTTTTAAAAACAGTTTTCAGAAATGACAAACCAAACGCGTTTTCAGCAAATTTGAAAACAAAAATGAAAACAGGAAACAAAAAATATTTTCGAAAATGAAAATACAAAATAAAATACAAACAGAACGCCACCTAAACATTTACGAAAATAAAAATACAAAAAGAACGCCACTTAATGTTTGGTACAAATTAAAATTTCGATTATAATCTAAGTCAAAATTAACAATTAATCTCAAACACATATTTTACGGGGTCCACAATTTTTCAATTACAGTTTTCATTAATTTTTATCAAAATTTACAAAAAAATCTGAATTTGATTTTTACCAAAATAGGACCAAAAAGTAGTTCAACAATAAAAAGTGTGATGGCAAAAGATGCCACAGTATCAAAGGTTGTCCATTTTGGTGCATCTGCTTGATTTTCCTCTCTGGTTCGGGAAAAGGCCCAGATGAAGTCCAATCTGATAGAGTCCAGTTGAAGACACCAAGTATAGAGGGCCTAGAACCCGGCCCATGTACTGCTACACAACCCAACAAAAATAAAATAAGGAGAATAGAAAATAAGCAAAAAGTAAAAAATGGAGTATTAAAAAAGGAAATGCATCTATGAAGTCTCGGTGTACACCGATGAGAATCTTGCGAAAATGGAAATTTCTGCTACGTGGATCCACTCTTTACTGTACTCGTTCCTCATAATTGCTTCTATTCACCTTCTTCACCTTCTGATAATATCCCCAAAACTCACACTCAATCACCAAACTGTCAGAGTCAAGAAGCTGCCACCACTCCCTCTGCGCTTCAACTCTGATGGAACTTTCAAAATTCTCCAGGTATAATAATATTTTGCACCAAATATGATCATTGTTCCATTTATTTTATTCTTTTATGGAAATAAAATAGTGGGTTTGTTAGAATTTTTTATTTTTGGGTGAGTATTGGGGTGAAGATGGGTTTATCTGTAGGTGGCTGACATGCATTTTGGGAATGGCATGATGACTCGATGCAGAGACGTGTTGGAGAGCGAGTTCAAGTACTGTTCTGATGTCAACACCACACGGTTTCTTGAAAAGATGATTCAACTCGAGAAGCCTGATTTCGTTGCTTTCACTGGTATTTAAATTTTAATATAGATATTCATATACTATGCTTGGCTTGGCTGGTAATTGAATATGTAGTCCTTTTAAAAATTTGAATTTCGTAGGTAATTTTCGATCAACCAAAGTCTCTTACTGCTGGAACAATAGCATTTTCTTTTGATGTGTCTAGGAGTGTGTGTGTGTGTGTGTGTGTGTGTGTGTATTAGGATAATAGGTTAGGTCAATGAGTGCACGGGATCTGGCTGAAACCTCTATATGAAGAGAGAGAAGTACAAAAATTTATCTGCAATGTGTCACTTCGATTGAGTAATGGAAACAATATTGCAATTCATTGCTATCAGTGATGACGGCAGTGAGCCCTCTGTGAATTTCACGGTAGCGGTATATCGTTTTGGACATTGATTCTCATTCAAAAAATCAGGTTCGCGTAAAAAACTGAAGTAGGAGTTTGATTGTCTTAAAGTAGGTGAATGATGTGTTTTACTCGTTCTGCACCGTGAAAGATGTTTACTTTTATTCTATGAGTTTCTTATGTGTTTGTGCTTACATCTTAGTTTTGAAATCTAATATACATCCTCTTTAGAAATACTGATATCCCCACATAATGCCGTCGCAAAAAAATAAAAAAGTCAAATTTTATTTTGGTGTCATTAGAAGCAAATAGCAGATGAATGTGCCACTGGATGACCATGAATTTTTGTCCTTGTCATCACATGAGATGACCTATATAACACATATTTTATCGCAGAAATGTATTGGTGTAATTGATGGTACGCATGTCAGAGCGGTGTTGCCGCGACATGAGAGAGAGTATTGCATTGGCCGTAAGTGTATACCTACACAGAATGTTCTGGAAGCTTGTGATTTCAACCTGTGTTTTACATTCGTCCTTCTCGGGACTACAGGGAATGCACACGACTGTAGAATACTTACTAGAGCAATCCATAGTGATGACATAAATTTTCCAGTACCATTAAATGGCAATTATTACCTGGTGGATTCAGGGTTTGCGCATAGACCCGGATATATGACACCGTATAAGGGATTAGACATTCGATACCATTTTCAAGAATGGAGTTCACTATGAAGTTGGATTCTTCGGAAGTGGATATCTTATATATGATGGGAGAAAAAGGGAGGGGTGGGTGGGTGGGTGGGGGGGGGGGATGGCAGGGGAAAATTGAGTAGTTAAATTATATTAGCATATAGTAATGTTATCTAGCATCAATAGTGTCTAAAGCTGGTTACGTGGCAACACATGATATGTTCAATTTGGATGGGACCTTTATCCTTACATTTAATTGAATCCATCATTTAATGACACATCCGATGCCACGTAGATTGGTATTAAATACCAATGAGCATTATTCTCTTTTTATTGAGGTTGCATGACATTTAATGTGGATGGATTAATGGGCATGCTAAAAGTTGCCACTTATATAACACAATTAGCTTTGACATATTAAAAGCTACGCCTCTCGGAGCATATTTATGACCAATAACATTAGCAAGGTATTTTCAAGTTGTGATTGGTTGTAGATCTCCAACTATCTACTGTTTTACAGAAATAAACGTGTCACATAAAACAAAAGTACATTTATGTAGTCCTGGTGGAGATAGAAATATAGATAGAGATAAAATTTGCATATTATTTTAAAAGTAGAGTTTAATTCAAAATATGTTATTTAGATTAAAGTAAATCAGATTTGATATTCTGATAAAGTTCTAGATTAGAAGAATTTCGTTTGATTTCTCCAAACTGCTAAAACCCAGCAAATCCAAAAACCCATTACAACTACCCAACAGCCCATTACCCTTCACTTCTCCAAAGCACCTGCTCAATCCAGAAGCCCAACTGCCCTCGAGCCCAAATTTCCTAAATACAATCTCACAAATTTTACGTCTACTTCGTCAGAGTCGAGTTCTCTCAGCCGAAGATAAATGATAGAGATACAGGTACATATAGAATAGAATTATTATCAGGATTCTATAATAAGAGTTTGATTCAAAACATATTTAATTAGATTACATTAGATATAATATTTTGATAATATTCTAGTTTAACAACCCAAATATGAATAAAAATTAATTTCCTTCCCCTTCAATTCTTCTATCTTTGCACCTCTTTCTTTTTCTTGTTCACCAATATTCATCGTCAAATTATGTGCTCCTGCGTCAAGTAAGCTTTTGAGTTAAATTATCACATTTTCACTTATTTTCCCAAATGAAGAGTTTATGTGCAATTAGAGCTAAAAATGTGTCATAACTCATAAATCTTGCTGCTAACAAAAATGATCATATCCTTGAAAGTGATTTAAAAAAAAAAAAAAAACAATTTATTTCTTCACAATTTGGTGAAACTTCGTTGGACTACAGATGCATGCATATTGTGATGGTATTTTAGTTGATGACTGAATGCCATTTCAGATGAAACATTTATATGACTTGCTAAATCTTTTCACCAGAGGAACTGAACCTCTATAAGCTCTTTTCTCCTTTCATTTGGACAAAGCGAAATTTTGAGTGGCATGTTGAGGCTTGACATTTTTTTTGCTCAATGTAAATGGTCAAAGCTCTAGTTTATATTATAGAAATTCTTCTGAATGAATTGTATTTTGCACTTTGTCCTCTGATATATCGGCATTCTGCCCATCATAATGTCACCAGACTCTCAGTTAATTTTGAAGTAGGTAATTTGCATCTTCTCGTCTGTATTTTCGTGCAGTATAATTGATCTCTCTCTCTCTCTCTCACACACACACACACTTGTTTTGGCATGTAGGAGATAATATATTTGGAGCAAGTGCTACTGATGCTGCTGAATCTCTATTCAGAGCTTTTGGTCCAGTTATAAAAACTCGACTTCCCTGGGCAGCAGTTTTAGGGAACCACGATCAGGAATCAACTATGAATCGTGAAGAATTGATGTCTTTCATCTCTCTCATGGATTATTCTTTGTCACAAACTTTTCCCACAGCTGAAGACGCCTCTTATCCAGCCAAACAAAAACCGGTGCCAAAAATTGACGGGTTTGGAAATTATAATCTGAGAGTGTGGGGTGCTCCAGGTTCCCATTTTGCCAATAGCACTGTCCTCAATCTTTATTTTCTTGACAGTGGAGACAGAGCTGTTGTCGATGGATTTCGAACTTATGGATGGATTAAAGACTCTCAACTTAGTTGGGTTCGCGGTATTTCTAAAGAAATTCAGGTATGATATATACCAAGTGCAAGGATATTGCATACATTCATATAGATCCTTGTATTCACATGCTAATAGAGCAGATATTCCCTCATTCTTCACATTCTTTTCATCATTATTTATATAGATAATACATACATATATATGCACGGAAAAATGAACGTTTTCTCACACCATATATGATTATGCTATCCTATGAAGTGATTGTTTGACTATAAATTAACTAGGAAGGAGTGCTTCAACTTCTAGAGAATGTGATTTGTGGGATTATAACAATTAGATAAAATGGAGAAGTGTTACATGGATTCTATTTGGAATTATTTACACGTTGCAGCTCACAAACTGACAGGAACAAAAACAGGAGGATATTCAAGAATCTGCGGAAACATCTAAAATTTCCAGCGTCTGTGTCTCCCCTGCACTGACGTTCTTCCACATTCCCATTCCGGAAATTAGACAAGGACCTTTTAGGGATATTGTTGGCCAGTATCAGGAATATGTAGCATGTTCATTTGTGAACTCTGGAGTCCTGAAGACGCTAGTCTCTATGGGAGACGTAAAGGCCGTGTTCATAGGTCATGATCACAAGAACGACTTCTGTGGAAATCTAGATGGCATTTGGTTTTGTTATGGAGGAGGGTTTGGATATCACGGATATGGTGTTGCCGGGTGGCCGAGGAGGGCAAGAGTCATCTTGGCAGAACTCGGGAAAGGGGAGAAGTCGTGGAACGGAGTGGAGAAGATTAAGACATGGAAGCGACTCGACGATGGGATGCTGAGCAAAGTTGATGAGCAAATCCTTTGGGAGAGACGATAATAACATACGTATCATGCCAATGAATTTTGTGTAGTTTTTGTGTTGTATTTCTGGACTACGATCGATACTTTGTTGTTCGATTTTTTTTTTGAAGTTAAATGTGAGAATCTAGTTCCACTAGCTAGTTTATTAGTAAATGATAAATTAATCTCATTGAATGTCTGTAACCATCTTGTTGGAAAAGAAACAAAATTCTGTAATATAATAATTATCATGAAATTGAAATTCCAGACTTTTATTTCTTCACTTGTTTGAGAGATGTTACTTTATGTTGTTAAAATAAAATCATGGTTTGAAACCAAATAAAACCGCAAATATAATTTGAAACCGTTTAATATATATATATATATATATATATATATATATATATATATATATATATATTTATTTATTAAAAAGTACTCTCTCAATCCCAATTATATAGGTTGGTTTAACTTTTCATACAGATTAAGAAAATATATTTAATTTTATTGAAAACTTAATTTTTGTAAAGAAAATTTTCAATTTTGTGGAATACGGAATACCATCTGCCGCCTACATCCTTAGTTTAAACATTAAAACTAAAAATAGTAAAAATGATCAAAAATCAATAAAACCTCAAAGGGCATTTAAATTCAAACCATCTGCCGCCTACATCCTTAGTTTAAACATTAAAACTAAAAATAGTAAAAATGATCAAAAATCAATAAAACCTCAAAGGGCATTTAAATTCAAACGCTCCCATTCGTTTAAACGCCAACTCTGAGAGAAACCAATTAACGACAAAAAAAATCAAAATCATTAATCATTTTTCATAATTTTGTTCACCGAAGAAGTATTTGCGCGCTATTCTATTGTATTATGCTATCTAGCAATTCTAGTATGCTGGTTTAGATTAAAGTCTCTGTTTTTCTTGATTGATTTATGAGAGAACTCGCAGTTACTATCCATTGGGTGCGTATTGGGTAAACTCTCGGATCGATACAATAGCGTGCAAATCATGCCAGCCAGGTAAATCGCACTGACAAGCCCGATGAGATAGACTCGACCGAGAAAGTGTTGATAGAAGGAATTGAACTCATGACAAAAGTTTGCATTGTGTGTTTTATTTTGCTATCTGCTAGTGTAAGGTTTGTTTTGTTGCTGCTTTATGGGAATCCAGCCAGTTTATTTTGACGTGTTAAGGTTGCATTATTCTAGCTAAAGGGCCTGATTTAGGGTTATTTTGTGCAAATTGTACCAATCCAGGATTATATTCGGCAAAGTTTACTGGTTTCAGGTTGTAATCTGTAAAATTTATCAGTGAGGATTGATTTGCACACAAACCTTTCATCAATAGACCAGTTGTGATTCTTCGTCAATACATGCACGAACGAAAATCCAAAATCAGCATAACAAAAAATCAGAAAAGTTGAACTAAAAATTACGAGCAATTCTAGGGAGATTTTTTTAATTGATATTTTTAAGTAACATTATGAGATGTCGTCCATATAATATTGAGAAAGGAAAAATAAGTGGTGAGATAGTTATTTACATCACCCAATAAATGTGTGTCATATCACAATGTTAATTAAAAATGTCTATCTAAAATTACTAAAAATCACAGTATAAAACCTTTTTTTTTTTTTTTTAATTTTTAAACAGCACTACATGAAAAATCAAACATAATGGAAACAACAGTATATTCACTAATATCGTATAAAATGAAAGCTAAATTCACAAACCTACATCACAACAAAACCAAAAATTAATTTTCACCATTCGCTGTCCACAACAAAACCACAAAATAATTTATAGTATTCACTACCCTCATCAAAACATTAATTTCCACAATTCACTATATATAATACCAATTTCTTCATTTTGCTTAAATCGTCAAGTTCTTCCGTTCAAATGAATCATGAATGGTTGATCTCTCTCAGATGATTTCTCAAACAAACGGAGCATTGAGTGTGTGCTTGGATTTGAAGATATTGAAATTGTTGAGAAAATTCCTTTCTCATAGTGAAATATCCACTTTGTTGGAAGTAGACACAAACTTATCAAATAAACAAGTAGATAATAGAAAATAATGGAGAAGAATATAAAGACTTGAATCGCAAAGAATGCTCTCCTAAAAGTTAAATTGCTTTAGTGAATTTCAAGTCTCGAACCAAGTATCAAAAAATACAATTGAAAACATGAAAATAAGGAACAAGAAGAGCAATGAAAAGAGATTCTAAGTATAAAGAACAAGAATTTTAAGGTACTTATCTCAATGTAAAATATGATAATCTTGTGTTGTAAATCATGAATTCTATATTTCTATATAAAATTCCATCACCCCTATTCTTTGTTCACACAACTCTTCACAACAGAGTGCAAAATGTTGATGAAAAGGTGCATGCAAAATTCTGAAAAAATCTACCAATGGTCGAATTTTTCAACCATGCAATCGCTTGATGTGCACTACTTAAGCAGAATCCAAATCGCCTACCAAGCGATTGCTTGACTGTGAACCAAGCGATCGCTTGGTTCATATTATTGATCGGACTGGTTAGTCCAGTTCAGTCCACCCGATCCGTCCCAACCGATCTATATGATTCGATTTTTGCACTTTTTGAACCAGTTCTCATCATTTTAATCCGATTTTGCACTTTTTCATCTTTATACTTTGATATATATATATATATATATATTGAACAACATTTTTATAACAATCCCCCACTTGTTCAAATATAAAAACTCAACTTAGAATCATAAACGATACCACGCATAAGATAAGGACTCTTTCAATTTGAACCTTATATTAGTGTTGACATTGCAAAGTAATATCGAGATCCCAGGTAGTCTTAGCTTTCAACCAATTATCTCTTATGATGTTACCGACGATATCGTACACGTGAACATTCTTGCTCAATATGTTCCACACAAATTTACTTTAGCGCTTTAATGGCCTTGCGGCCATTCGAGTTCATGAACTTTTCAGAAAGTAACTCCAACTTTCCATGAAGCGGCACCACTTCTAAGTTTATATAGGAGAAGTTCTTACAGTGACTTGGTAATTTTTTAAAGACACTTGTACTAAGTATTGAATTTCTTTCAGATTTACTCAGCCCTCCAAAGCAGTTACCTCAGCATTTACATTCTTAGTATAGAGCTTTTAAATTATTTTCTAAATGCTGTAACAATTCACTTATCGAATGATTATTGTTACCATTTGAATCCGTGAATTACTCATTTCATAATAACAGGTACAGTTGCCGTCATTGGTGAATTTTATATTAGGAGTTTAAGCCCCATCCTACTCGATGTTTGTCTTACTAACTCTTTGGTAAGTCGTTTTGTGAATAGATCAGTCAAGTTTTCACTTGATCTTACATAAGTAAGTGAAATTATTCCTTCATTTATTAATTTTCTTATGTAATCATGTCTAAGACTCATATGCATAGACTTTCCATTGTAGACTTCGTTATAAGCCCCTGCTAGAGTAGCTTGACTATCGAATAGTATAGATATTAAGTACTCATTTTTCGTATCTAATGGTACTTCATAAAGAAGATTTTTAAGACACTCTGCTTCTTTTCTAGTTTCAGCTAATGCCACAAACTCGAATTTTATGGCGAAATGTGTAATTATTGTTTGTTTCTTTGATCTCCAAGAAATAGCACCTCCTCCAAGTGTAAACAACCATCCCGAGGTTGATTTATTTTCACCAGCACTTGATATCCAACTCGCATCGGTATATCCTTCAAGTATGACTGGAAATTTGGAATATTGGAGTCCAAAGCTTTTAGTTCTCTTTAAATAACCAACTCTTCCAATTGCTTTTCAATGCTCAATATTTGGATTGCTAGTAAACTTACTAAGTTTACTTACAGCAAATGCAATGTCTGGTCTTGTGCATTGAATAACATATATTAGACTCTCAATTGCACTTGCATATTCGAGTTTTCCAATAGCCCTTCCAACATTCTTTACAAGTTTGATACTTGAATCAAATGGGGTATTTGCCTCTTTAATGTTCAAATGTTTGAATTTTTCAATCGCATTCTCAATATAATGTGGTTATGTTAATGGATACCATAAATCATTCTTGATCAGTTTTATACCCAATATGGTATCTACTTGACCAAGATTTTTCATTTTGAATGTTGACGATAGAAACCTCTTTATTTCTTTTATACTATTTATGTGATTACTTATAATCAACATCTCGTCCACATATAAACACGCAAATATAACATGTTTATTACATTTTTTGATATATAAACATTTATCTACCATATTGTATGAAAAACCAAAAGATATAATTGCATTATCAAATTTCTCAAGGATTATTTAACAGGTATTCCATTAATAGGCAACCTTTATGTTAAAGTCATACTAGTATTTCACCTGTACGATATACGAAAGTTGTTATCGAAAATATCGATTTGAATATGTATTTGTAAAATTTTAATACTTATACATAATCAACATATATAAAAATGTATAAAAATAATTTCATATAAAATAATTATTAGAATTTAAAAAACAACGTAATTAATTCAAATTATTAAAAACTTCTTTGAATAATAAACGTTGATTTATATATTTAAATAATAAATGATTATTGATTTTAATAATTTATATGAATTATTATTAACTTCATTAAAAATGCAAATATATTAGGTTTTTTTTTTTAATGGTATATCATGTTTGATGTAATATTATGTGTACAAATATTGATGCATGCATGTGAAATGTATAAAAAAACATCAATCACAATAATTAAAAAATAAGTAAACAAAATATTTGAATTTAACCAATAAAACTTTATTTACTAAAATAAGTAGTCAAAATATAATTGAAAAATCTCGCAATTATCATGATACGAAAATCGAGTAAAGTTAGAGATCACGAAACTATAGAGAAAATCTTATATCCTATAATCTTTAAAAATTTATTAAAATTAAGAATGATTAAAAAATATTAATCATTCTATTAATATTATTAACTAAAAAGAAATCAAAGCATTAATTATTTAATATTAGTCTTCGTTCAATAATTTTTTTTTATAAATTATTTATAAGCAGCGCATTTTTTCAGCCACATATATATTTCAGAAAATATGAGTTTTAATGTTAAAGATAACGAATGATTTGATCATTAATAATTAAAAGACAATTTTTATATTATGGTTACACATAGAATTTATAATATTAAGAATAACAAATAAAAAATAATAATTAAATAATTATTTTAATATTGATAACTAAAAATATTAATTGACCTCATTTAGTATTAGTGTTAATAGAAAAATTAAATTGATTAAAAAAATATCAATCATTATTTAGTGTATATATGTATATATAATTAAGATAATAAATGCGTTCATATTTATCCAGATTTTGCATTCACGTTTGACATATATCCATTTTGCA
Source organism: Ligustrum vulgare (assembly GCA_963555705.1). Classification (NCBI taxonomy): domain Eukaryota; kingdom Viridiplantae; phylum Streptophyta; class Magnoliopsida; order Lamiales; family Oleaceae; genus Ligustrum; species Ligustrum vulgare. Next base: position 24,363,932 of record OY743176.1, read on the forward strand.
TTCACACTGTCAGACTTTTCTCCCTTTATATAAAGTATATAGTATAGCATATAGTATAAATATAGATATAGATATAGATTGTTCTAATTACCCTCCATAAAATAGTAAAATATGAAACTTTAGAGCATCCACAATGGACTAGCAGATTTAGTTCACATGTGCAAAAAATCAAATGTAAATTGAGACATATACATGTTAAAATTAATCATTAACTTTTGCTACAAGAGATACGTTAAGGAATTAAACTACTTGTACTAATAAAGTTGTATAAATTAGTATACTAACCCACATGGAGGTGAGTTCTACACATAATATTTTGTTCATGGCCCCTCTCATGTAAGGATTTGTACACTAATTTGTACAACTTTGTTTGTACAAGTAGCAAAGTTGGTTATTAATTTATAACTAAGTTAAAAAATACAATAAATATTTATTTTTAAAATAACAAAATTTATATATTAATATGATACTCATTTCGAAGATCTCATTAAATTATATAGTATGAAATTATCAAAAAAATTATTGGATTAATCTAATTAACCAAATTGATTTACCTAATGATTTACGAATTTCTGTGTTGGCACAACTATGATAGTTGATTTTAAAGATGATGTAATGGATAAAGTGATGGATGTCTGCCAAGTGTATTGTAGGTAAGTCAGTCAGTAAATCAATCTGGTAACGTAACATGATTCAAAATTATTTATTATCGACATTAAAAGATTTAAAGAATAAAGAAAAAAAGAATAAGATTTTAGGGGAATCTTTCAACATAAATTGTTATGTCATCAATTAAGTTGCTAGTCAAATTTAATAAAGAACACATATACTACCTCCCTCCCATAAAGATAGGCTTGTATACTATTTTCGTCCGTCCCACAAAGATAGATCACTTACTATAATGAGCATATATTTAATTTTTCATTTCCTCATATACCCCTAATTAATGTACCTTGATAGTTAATTTCAATATCAATTTAATAACATGTAGTTTGAATGAATTAATTAGTTTTTGAAATTAACATAAGGGTATATTTGAAAAAGTATAGATAAATTTATTATTTCAACTATATTAACTACCATTTCTTAATCTGTGTGAAAACGGGAATAAGCCTATCTTTATGGGACAGAAGTAGTAATTAAAAAGATTCCCTTAAGAGCATCTCCAATAGGCCTTTTAAACTTAAAATGCTCTTTATTTTAGGAGTCATGCTATTCTATCCACTCAATTCTATCACACTGGGTGCTACCTCCTCATATGGAAGATATTATGAGACCGATCTCACACTCACCCATATGAGAGGGGGCACTCGATGTGGTAGAATGAGGTGAGTAAAGTAGATTAATTCTTATTTTAAAGAGTCAATACATAAAATATCACTCCAATAGACTTTAATTTAATATTTTAATTTAGAGAGTGGGCTTGACTCTTTAAATTTGGAAAGTCAAATACACTCTATTATTAAATGCATTCAAAAAGTTTTAATCTTCAATATTCCTCCAATGTCTTTATGTATTACATATTTGATATCATTGGTCATTAACTTTTTAAAAAATAAATATTAACTAAAATTAAAGGAAGATAATAAATATTTTTATGAAAAAGTAAAATAAAGAACCTAAAATAAAAAGCTTGTTGGAGCTTGTAAAAAATTTCACTCTTTAAATATAAAGATGCTCTTTATTATGTATAATATACTCTTTAAATATAAAGAGTTTATTCAAGATTCTCTAGCATGTGAGTTAACATATCCATTGTAAACTAATATTCAATCTCTAACTAATTTATTCCACTATCATATAGTTTAATTCATCCATTGTGGATGGTCTTAACATCTTTTTGGTAAATAAAAAAATATATATTTTCAAACAATATAATTCCTCAAACTATTTTTTTAACCACATATTTTTCCTCTCCATTTTTTAACCACATATTACCTCGAAAACATAAAAAAATCATTTTTTAAACAGAAAACTTTTAACAAACGGAATCTATCTTTCTATGTATAATAATAGAATACACGTCAAAAAGGGAAACCCGAATTTGCCTAAACTCATTCCTAAATCTAAAAACTTTAAAAAAGTTTTCAAGACCAGCTTAATTAATGCAGTTTGTCCATTGTTTTGAAATATTGGCTCTGTTAGTTAAAAGTTTTTTTGTTTAAAAATATTTTTTTTTTATATTTTCTAGGTAAAATGTATGGTTGAAAGTGAAGAGAGAAAATATATAGTTAAAAAGTGATTTGGGGAATTATGTTGTAAAAAATATGTTTATCAAACATAGGCTTGAAATGCACGGTGCATCTTTTCAAGAGCCTGCGTTGATAAATGAATCATCATTACAATTTGACTGCATGTGTCATAATTGACAGTATCCATTTTCTGCCTATAAATAAATTGCAGATGAAATAATTGAGTAATTTCATACGTGGATAAAAAATACAGTAAAAATATGTAATATGAGTGTCAAATCGAAAATGTTGTCAATATCACATAAATATTTTATCCTTTAAAAATAGAAAACGAGAGAGAATAAAATAGGAGCTTTCATTGATCTATTTTTTCTTTCATTTTCATTTTAATAAGATTCTGAGCGTATATCACAAATATATCTATTTTTTCACTTATTACAAATTCTATTTAAATGTAATTTTGTTTTCTCACTTTAAGCTTTAAGTCAATTTAAATTACAATGTTTAAAAAGATTTCTTGAAACGGTAAACATACGAATTGTAAAAAAAAAAAATTTAAGGTATGTGTAATTGTACATTTTTTGCAATTAATTATCTTCTTCGTTTCTCATTCTTAATTAAATATTCATTTCATATGTTATCTTTTTTTAAATTCGAAAAAAAAAAACGTTGACAGTATCATATAAATATTTTTTCTTTAAAAATAGAAAATGAAAGATAATAAAGTAGAGCGTTCATCGATCTACGTGAGTAAAAAATTAAGGTATGTGTAATTGTACATTTTTTGTAATTAATTCTCTTATTCGATTCTCATTCTTAATTAAATATTCATTTCATATATTAACATATGAAAATCAATTATATATTTTTTTAAATTCGTAAAAAAAAAAAAAAATTAACAGTATCACATAAATATTTTTTCTTTAAACATAAAAAAATGAAAGAGAATAAAATAGAGCGTTCATCAATCTATGTGAGTAACAAATAGGAATGGACAAAAAAATCAGAACCGATATGATCGAATCGAAATCGGACCGAAAAAATCTGAACCGTATGGTTTTAACAAAATAAAATAGGAAATCGATTTTGGAACCGAGAACCGATTGGTTTTCGGTTCGGTTCGGTTCTCGGTTCCGCCTTTAGAACCGAAAAATCGAAGTTGGAACCAGTCTTTGATCCTTGTTTATTTTTTTTATGGTCTTAATTGGTTGTCTTAAAACTAAAAATCAAAAGAATTTGTAATTTTTTTAGGTAAAATGAAAATGATTAATTTCTTTTTATGAAATTTGTAACGTCTCTACCTCATTCTAACATTTAACTTCACACTTGAATTGAAATTCTTAGTAAATGAAAATCGAATGAGACTAACTTATTAATAAACGAAGTTGTAAATGACCACGATGAAGTTAATTAAATATTTAAATACAAATATAAAATAATTTATAATAATGCACTTAAAACTCATGATTCATCTCACAAGTTTACAATATTGCCATGCTTGAAAAACCTTCTAGGCCATTTGTTTCCTATTTTTTGTTATGAATATCTTATGTTTCATGGAGAATTCTATACTTTCTTTGGGGGTAAAAGGATTTTCGAAATCTTTAATCTTGGTATATTCGGTAGAAGTTTATTTCAGGTAATTGACTCACTTCCTGAGGCCTGATGCTCCTCGATAAGGCTCTTGAAAAATAATTATTATTGTAGAACTGAATTAGAACCGAAACCGAACCAAAATCGAATGATTTTGTTCTGGTTTGGTTCTTGCGATTCAATGGAACCGAATAGTTCCATTTTACAGAACCGAAAAAATATGATTCGATTCCAGTTCTTGAAATGCCTGAACCAAACCACCCGACGCCCTCCCCTAGCAACAAATTTCTTTTCGATTCTCATTTTCAATTAAATATTCATTTCATATGTTAACATATAAATTCAATATATGTGAATAACAAATGACCTAGCGTTGCACGAGTGTAACAATATTTTAAAATCAAATCAAAATGAATAATAAAAGGAGGTAAATGTAAGTATTGATTTGCAATTAAAAAAATTGTAAAAGGTGGCAGTTTAAATGGTTATTTATTTATTTATTTTTATTATTTTTTAACATTTAACAAAAATTGTAGCTCTTGACCTTGGTCAGAGCTCTTCCGCTAGTTTACTGGCTCTGGTAGCAAGGAAGGCTCTTCAGTGAATACTCCCACTAGCATTCATTCACGTTTTTTTTTTCCTACATGGATGCCAAAAATATTTATAATTAATCCTGCGTTCGGGAAACTTTTTTTTATATTATGCACAAATTTTAAACTATTTTTTTAATCACACAAATTTCCCCTCTCCAATTTTTAACCACAAATTCTACCTCGAAAACACAAATAACACTAATCATTACGTATTATAACACTTCCTGAGAGCGGGCTAATTGTTGGAAGTATCAAGCTGTTTCTCCAACATGCCGAACCAGAAGCTTCTGTTTCAAAGGAATAATCACATTTATCAAAGGAAAAAATACCTTCTCCAGAAGATTTGCACCAACAAATTTTATTTGCATTAGCTCTCAAATGAGAAGCAAAATGCTACAAAGCTTACAAATGAAAGCAAAAGCAACACTTAAAACTGCCAAAAGGTTTGGAATGGGTAAAAATAACATGACAAAGCTAAGTGGAATATGTAAGGGAAGCAGGGGACAGAAAAATCTACACATATTAGAGCCAAAAGGGGCTACCTTATATATACAAAGAATGGCACTGGCGGAATGCTTTACTCTACTTCTATATACCTTGGATTTCCTTTTTGACATATACAAATTGGTGGTTAGCAGAAATTTCCACCTCTTGTGTACAAATTCTCTCATGGGGAAAAAAGATATAAAGATATGAAGGAAGCTCATTGGTAAAAATTTTCCAATGATTCTCATTAAGTCTTATCATCCACAGGTTGAGTAGGATTTGAAGAATCTAAATCTTTTTCAAGTTCAAGCAAAGGTTTTAGTCTTCTCTCCACTTCATGGCTCTGTAATCTTATATCGTCAAGAATCATCATCAAAGCAACCTTGCAAGATTCCTCATCCCGGAATGCCAGAGTCCACCTTCCATCAACCAAAGCTCTTGATTTAACTTTACCATGTGAAGAACGCTTAGCAGCATCAGCGAAGGAGAACAAGGATGGACGAATTCGGAGGTGCAACCATCTAGGATGCTTCTCATCTATTCTGGGCTGAAGGGTAAAATAAAGGATTAACTAAACTAGATAGCTAGCATTGTAGTTAAGTTATTAATGTATTAGACAATAAAGGATATTAGCTTATTAATGTAGCATCAAAATTACAAAACAAATCTTCGGAATATCATGTGAAACGTTGTTTACAAAATCTTAAGAGGGAGTATATTACTTGGACACAAACTCCTCGACTTCATAATTTAACCCTAAGTTGCTCGGACTCGAGTATGAGTATATATTTAAGTATTGGAACTCTTTTTTTTTTTTTTTTTCCCCCAAAATCTAGGATACGAGGATACGACTAAAATGACACAAAATCTTGACATGGGTGCATAAATACGTCTTATAAACTTTAAATTATTATGTATTGGTAATTATATATGACTTTTTTGGTTTAAAGGATTCGAGAAGGTCTCATACCCTTATCCCATTACCATATATGTGTGTCCGACACAGGTGCTTCTTAAAATAATGGGGTCCGAGCAACATATTTTAACCATCAGATTTTGTTGTTTTCTTATGCATGATTAATTTCACCAACAGTTACTTCAATTCAATTACCGGTAAAGACTATTGTATGGAAATACATAAGTAGAGCCAAGTCAGATGAAATATCTCAAAGAAAGCAATACTCACATTACACCCAGCCAATGGGGCTACAACCCGGATGACTCCATAATGTGGTTTTGTAACCAACTCCTCAGCAAGGACAACCCAACCAGAGCTCCCCATAGATATTGATAGAAAGTTAAAATGGCGTTCTTTTCCCCTCTCAAATGCAATTCGACAAGGCACCGCATCCACTGCATAATGCAGCCAAAAAGCATGTTAAAATTCAAAATCTTTATTGCTACACGTTTGTACAGATAAGCATATGATGCCAACTGTTATGACGAGACACAAAAAGATATACAAGAATTTAAAGCCCATCAAACTTTGACTAATAAATATGAACATCAAAATTGAAATTACCAAGATTTATTTCAATGCCTGGTTTTGGTCCTGGTGAATTTACTCCAGCATTATTTGCTCGGGATTCTTCTGGAATGTCAACTTGAGAGAGAAGAGGCGGTTGATCTGACAAAATTCTGTGGAGCGAGAAAATCTGGAGATGATGATGGAGTACAAAAACCTACAGGAAAGTGAATAATTATTAGAAGTTGAACTGATGGTACTGAAAATGAAAATACATTTTTAACACGTCACATCTATAAAAGAAAACAAATATATATAGATGATGCTGTTTTTTAGAAGTTACAAAGTTAAATTAAGCATGTAAAGTCATGTTCCCAAAATGTCCCATGCTTCGTATCATCTGGAAAGACATTATAATGAAAGTACTGCTCGAGAACAACCTTCACTGTCTCCCACATTCTTTCACCAGCAATAAAGGATGATTCACTGGAAACCGGCTCTGCCAAGACAACAAAAATAAGATGTGTGCTTAGAACAAAAAACAACAAACATGTGAATATGAGAATTCCTACTAATGTCCTCCAACCTATCTGAAGTCTTAAAAACCAGTATAAACTATATGAGTAGCGAGAGAAAGGGATAAATGGAGGCAATGAAAATCATACCTTCTGAGGCAGGTTTGTATGGTGGCAAGAGCATACACATTGGATCTTTTCGAAGAGAAGATGCCTCAATTACTACAGTTAATACTTCGTTATTAAAAAAAAATGCAATCAAACCTCATAACAAGTCTTTCTTGAATTAAAACAGATATAATGACACACCTCTTTTGCACTTTCTCCACTCATCACAAAGAACAGTAACTAACATATCTGGCCAAGTTCCCCTTGTCTCCTCTAAAAGATGATGAGTGCAATTATGGAATGAATCCTAAGCACAAAAAGGACCACCCAAGTTATTCCATACAGATAAATCAGCTTGCCATAGAACTAGATTCTAAAAAGTGTAAGAACTGAGAAAGAAATTTCAAGGGGGAAATAGAGAGTATTAATGTGCATAAACACTTCAAAATGGCCAGATGTCTTTTTTTTTAAGTCAACTACCAATACAACCATGATATACATGGAGAATCATACAAACACAAACAACAAAATCTTCATGGACAAGTAACTGAGAAAGAAACTTCGAGGGGGAAACAGAGAGTATTAATTTCCATGAACACTTCAAAATGGCCAGAGGTTTTTTTTTTTAAATACCAATACAACCATGATATACATGGAGAATCATTCAAACACAAACAACAAAATCTTCATGAACGAGTATGGTAATTCACCGAGTCCAAGCAACTCTAACTCTAATATTTACTTACTTTGAGTAATCTAGCATGATGATTCTTAAACTCTGCCTTGCTATGAGGTAGCAACTGGCGCAAAAGCCAACTACCATCCCATAATGTTTCTGCAGATACGTTTGACCTGCATAGAAGACTGACCAACGCATCGAGTACCTAAAATATTGATATACATTTTAAGAATGGTAATTGTAAAACAAAAAATGAACAAATAACAACAAATTTCCTTCAAGTTCCTTAAACCAAAGGCACGAAAAGCAGGGTAGCATTCATCATCATAAAATATGAAGTTTATTAGAAAAAAAATTATTTTTCGCTTTATACATAATCCGGCTAACAGGATTTTTACTCTATACTATTTAGTAAGATATAGAAATGAGAAAACTACAGATACCAACTCTATAGTTCTAGCAGCTGTATGAGTAGGCCGATACCGACTCCTTAAAATAGTCTATTGAACTCTCTGTTACCCTGATAGATTATCCCTCAACAGTCGATGAGGCAAAGCGTGTTTTCAATATATAATGCATGCTTCCATCATATTGTTGTCTGATATTGACTCCAGTATGAATCAATAGATAGTTCTAAGTAATGAATTAAGGTAGGAATTGAGGGCAACAGTTGATTTAAAGAAAATCAACAAAATTTTGTTATCCAATTTTTTTTTGAATATGAGCTCTAAAATAATGTTAGAGCTGCATACAAATCCAACCCAAAAATTGACATGTGGTCCAACCTCGTAAACTTTTCTTACAAAAGAAGATAAAATTTTGAATATTGGAGAAACAAAGGCAGACATATCGTGGTGACAAAATAATTAGCTTCTGGAAAACAACTAATTTTTCGAACTGATATTTCCGTTGCCATATTAAATATACACACATCCAAGCAGTGTTCTCCGAGAATCCATAGGAATATATTCTCCCAGCATTCTGGCACATGTTTTCATGTAAATAACTGGTGTAAATATCTTATTTATACACCCAAAAATTTCTTAAATAGAAAAATACCTAGGCTATGTTTGATAGCCTTTAATTTGGCATGAAAGTGGGAAAATGTTTGAACATTTTCCATGTTTTGCATGTTTGATGGATAGCATTTTCTTGGCAAAATATTTTCTTGGCTGATGGTCACGTGGTGATATTTTCCTGCTTTTGAAGGCATTTATTTTCCTTGCCCTTTGATGGATTTTTATTTTCCACATTAAAAAAAGATTTTTTTTTTTTTTACTAAAATAACTTAACTTCACCAAATTTTCCATGCAAAATAATATATATATCAAACAACAAAACTTGAAAAAATTATCCACTTTTTTCACCTAGAAAATAAATCCAATCAAATACTTCCAATTGACATTTTCCATGAAAATAATTTCGTTGCAATTCAATTCCCTGAAAAATATTTTATTTCCACCCATTTTCCACATTTTCAATCAAACAAACCCTTATAGTCAGTTTCAAAGAGGGAAAAATCTTTTAAACAAGAAGGGAGAAGTACAATTTTAATCTATGACAGGCAGATCTTGTTCATATAAACAAGCGAACTTGGATTCCTTTGTCTTCAAATTTACTGATAAAGTGCTTGAAACATTTTTATATCTCATGAGAAATATTTATATAAGTTCAATGTCTTGCCCGATTGATAGCATAAAAACAAATGAAATGAGCAGAAACTTCATATTTGCTAGTTTTTGTACTCTTATCTCATTTTATGATACTGTACCATTCATCCATAAGTTTAATGCATCTTTAAATACTTTCATTGGCTAGTAGATTCCTGGAGATTATGGGTAATACAAGGTAGCTACATTTAAAGCATATGCCATAACAAGCTAATATACTCAATTCAGGTAACATCAATATTCATGAACTCTATATTTTAGTTCTTGATGACTGAGCTATTTGCCGTCTTTGGTAAAAGAGAACCCCATAACTAATATTCATGATGGAATTTCTTCTATCTTTCTTGCTTCTATAGAAAAACAACCAAATTAAACTCTTTTTCTCTCATAATACTTCCTTGTTTTCAAAAATCTGCAGCAATCTCTATTAATTTCTTAATTTCTATTCTTCAGGCTTCATTTATACAAAATTTAACAAAAGAGTTTAGGTTGGCTAAGAAAAAAACTCTCCATAAAGAGTTTTGTTATGACTAACCAGGCAAAGAACAATTAAGTCAATTAGGACCAGATTATTAGTCAGCTATCGGTACATACAGAAGTAACACAAAACAGAAAAGAATATTTCCAGAAAATGAAACTTGAACTCTAAAACCACTTTTGTAACTATAAATAACTTGTAAACACTACTTCCACATTTTTATGTAGAAAATTATAGAAATGATTAGTCAGTATCGAATTCTTTCATTGTCGAGATTGTTGTCAAATCAAATTAAATTCACAAAATATGTATTTACTTGAGCACAAGTCATGGATTAGCTTTAAAGAATAGTGTACATACAAATATCGTCAAGCAAAAAGCAGAAGCCTTTCCCCTCCCCCCTCCCTCCTCCCTCCTCCCTATATCAGTCTGTCTACATGGAATGGGTCTCCATTCACCCTCGATAAAATTGAAAGGATAATGGCTCTGCATTTATCCAGTTATTTTCTGTTTAACTGACAGCCAGCCAGTTTCTGTTCATTTTGATTGAATTTTAACTAAACAAGATGGAGTCATTCCCACTATAGTGGATGGCGGAGGAAAGCCTAACAGAAACTTGAATTATTTGAAGAACAAAGCAGGACAGTTATACATCTTCTATTTTTTTGGTTCCTATTTATAAAAATAAACCATCTGTAAATGAGATGGCAGGGCTATATCTCAATAAAATCAATGTCCTGGTTATTTTTTCCTCAACAATTCAGAAAAACCAACTGGAAAAAAAAGGGGAAGTGAAGAAAACAAGAAAAATAAATTGTATCATAGGTACATACTTGAAATCTGTGCACACGGGGGCTTGCTCCAATCATTGGGCTTGTACAAGAAACTCCATACTGGTCCTGTTTATCAAGACCAACTCAATAAAGATTCTACTTTCACTTGTGACTTGCTCAAACATGAAGCATACAGAAAATCGACTTTGAGTAACATCTAATACAATTTATAAATCTCCTCAATTGCGATTCAAGACATTTGATGTCAACATATAAACAAACTCAATTAGCTTTGCTAGTGTCAATATCCAATTACCAAGCAAACGTGCATGCCAGAGTTATCCCACTTGGTGGTTAGTGAGCGAATTCAATCTCTTGGCTCAGAAATCTATGATCTTACCAATCCAGGACTAAATAAAAATTCCTATAGAGGCAGGAAAATTCTTTTTCAACAATCCCTTGACATTATGATATGGATGAAGACCTTGTGTAACTATCCTTGAGGACATGTAAACATCAAGATCATCCAAAAGATTTACAGCTAATGTAATGCAAAGTTTCCATAGATAACTCTTTCCTGGTAAATTAATTAAGCATAAGGAAATTATAATATTTAGAAGCGATTTAAGAATGGTATCTTAGTTGTCAACTAAATGTGAGGTTTCAACATGCAACAAGCACAATTAAGTTCAGAAAGGAAAGATATGATGGTGTAAAGGAGCAAATGGAACGACATTCATACCTTCAACTTCTGTAGGTAGTTATCAAGTTCACTGCTGATGCCATCTCTTACCATAGTACTTTCCGAAGAAAACAGTTGCTCTTCACCTGCTTCTTCCCCAACTAAGGCTTGCTGTAATTACACAACAAAGAGACGCATTTTACCAACCAGGACACACATAACTAAGCAATCACAACGTTCTCTCACACAGAAGGAAATTTTCAATAAAGGGTTAAAAATAACTCAACAGGGGAAGATGGCTGCACCACTATTTACAGAGACAACTAGAATGGATATGAAGCACTGTACTATGTAATAGACTTAAAAGTCATCTAATAACATAGCCAGAGTGGCAGATCACACTAGCACAGAATCATTTAATTGGCTCGGAATGAATTCCGATTATGAAGAAACATTTATCTTGCAATCATAGCTACCACAGCAGAAAATATGAGATTTGATATACTTTTAAGTCTTTAACTTCCTTCCATCATACCCATTGCCCAATAAGATAATGGAAAAAAAAAAGCTGAAGACAATTCTTTATTTTACCCCAACCAATGAAGCATTGATCTTATTAAACCCAAACAGAAAGCAAATAGAACAATCCTGTAGCACTAACTGCATTGGCAGAAAAAATTACCATCAGTATGCTATGAAAAGTATCACTATCACATACCAGCAGGAGTTTTTTATGTTGTTTGCGTTGCGGAAGTATGCCAAGAGCATCTACCATTGATTCATCCAGTTCTGCAGGTGCACATATTGATAAGTGCATTGTATGTAAGATAAGCAGATAAAATAATATCAGTGTTCAACCTTTAGTCTGCAACAGTGTAGCCAGTAGGTTTAAAGAACCTGATACTTGAACATCATCCCCGCATGTAACGAAAGAAAGCAAGGCCTCCCTACAGAATTCAGCATCAAAGAATACAAATTGATTCATAAACAACTATTAATTGTTTCCATATTAGTACGAAGAAATTCATTCCATTCTTTAGCTGTAAGAAAAGATGTAACAATGCATTACAAAAAGGATTTTATTTTCAAAAATATATATGATAAACATCATTTAGTAGTTCCAGAAGTGGTATGCCTGTCTGTATGTCAAAGTCTCATCTCAGACTGTAAAATTTAGTGGCACCTGAAAGCTTTTAACTTATCAATTCCATGAGTTTCCATGTTTTCCCCTACCTATCCAAAAACAAGCCATTAAAACATCCTGCTTTCGTTATCCCCCCCCCAAAAGGTGAATAGGAACCCCCTCAATCATAAAGGACCCTCTTGAAAGATGAGAACCATTTCAAGACATTTTCTCTTTGGAGAGAGAGAATTATTCCTTGTGCAATTGACTTATTTTTCTAAAACTGATGATGATGATAATTAATGGATTTTGACTAACATACTTCTGAAACTTGTCACTAACAAAAAAATCAATAATTACATTACAGACCAATTGCGTTTTTTTTAATAATCATGCCCGAGACACATAAAAACACATGCAAATGCATAAACACTAAAAAAGAGAAACAACATTATCTCTCTCTCATTTGGACCTTATTCTACCCAGGGAGGATGTTTATAGGAGGTTACTACAGTAGATTTGAATGCGCTTTAAGGACTAGCACAATATTTATGATAGAAGAAGCTACAGGACAATAAATTTTCAAAATAAGAGAAGGAAATACCAGTCATAGCTACAATATTAAATGTGATAAATTGAGCTGATTACCTTGGTGTAAAATGTTGTGGCGAGTTATTGTCTGCTGTTGGACTTTGTGAAGAACTAGGATACGGAATGGTAACTTGGAGACTTTCACTATAAGAATCTGGGGTGATATTATTATCCTCTGCAATTTGGTTAGCATCTCGAGAAGCATGGTCATACTTATGACCGTTGAGTTTAAGTTCAGATCTCAAAGCAAAGGTCTCTATATGACAGAGTAGAGCAGAAGCAACAGTATTTGCCAGATCTTTGATTTTGACAATGCGCAAAATGGAACAAAGTAAATATAAAGAAGTGGCAGCAGCAAGTCCTGTTTCCTGAATTTATAATATTCAGAATGTTATAAAAATGGTTTTGGAGGAGCAGTGCATTACTCAAATCATCAAAAAGCTCTGCCAAAGTTCAAAAATCTGAGAAAAGATAATAACTGCAGAAGAAATAGGTTAGCTGAGTAGGTATTTATACATTAACTACGCTCATCCTTAAAGAAGGAAGAATAAATGGAAATATCAGAAATGTCAACATGCCATCCATTATTAAGCTCCCAACTTCAGGAATACCGGCAGAAATAACGTCACTAAAATAGTAGAGATTATCTTCAATCTCATCGATAGCAGAAAGCAGGGAAGATGTTGATTCTGCACCAAGATTCCTGTGTTAAAAACAAGTATTTATGTCATCTATAATTAACAAAGATCATCACTGCAAGGAAAACAAAATTTTAAATCTTACTTTGCGGCATTTGAAACCAATACACTGAAACTGATGCACTGATCCCGGAAAAATTTGACCAAGTTTAAGAAATAATCTGCATTCTGGTTACTGGCTACAAATTTATTAACAGCTTCATCCCCAACTGCAAACCAGTGTTAGGTTTCAGTGTGGTAGTTCATGTAGACAACATACTTGATTCCTCGAGATGACATTAAAGAAGTAAAAAAATAAAATAAAATAAAAGCAGAACTAACCATGATAAACATTCAGCGTCAAAGCACGTACAGCTGTTCGAATCATGCCTTCTTCATGGAAGGCAAACCGTATCGCCTCAACATAAAGTGGGAAAGAAACTACTTCGTCCTAAATGAAGAAATAATGAAAAGAAAATAAAGATATAAGGCTCCCATAAAAACAAAAATGTAAACTGACTAAAATCAATATACATGAGTTATTTCCCCCTTTATTAACCAAGAAAAATAGTTATGAAAAGTACCAAAAAGTGGGAAAGAAACTACTTCGTCCTAAATGAAGAAAGAATGAAAAGAAAATAAAGATATAAGACTCCCATAAAAACAAAAAGGTAAACTGACTAAAATCAATATACATGAGTTGTTTTCCCCTTTATTAACCAAGAAAAATAGGTCTGAAAAGTACGGACTATGGGTTAGCTCCCATGCCAAGAGTAAGATACGAAAGTAAAGCAACTACAGTGAATACATAAAATAGATGCAGCTACAAAGCCAGTTTGGAACAGGTTAGCTGGGTATCAAGATGGCTTTCTTCAAAATCATTCTTTTCCTATGTCCAGCATCTTGTAATTATGAAACTTACTGTTTCAATAGTCCACAGCATTTCTTTCTTATTTCCCAGTTGGGTATTCTCAGCCAATTAACCAACTATTTGGCCAATAACTGTTCTCCATTTTGTTTTACAATCCAAAAAAGCATTCCCCATGACAGTCTAGAACACCAAGCTGTGTACTGGTTTCATTTACAGAGTTCGTAAGAATTCCCACACTACTCACAATGTCATATAATTTTAGTTATCCAAATATATCTTGTGCCTATACTCCCATTCCCATTCCCATTCCCAATCCATGCCTTCCATGGTATCTCTTAAGTCTTACCAGTATCTTGTCCTGAACAGATCAAAACAACTCTGATCTCATTGCTTGACACTTACTTAGTACTGATCTTGTTCCACCAATTTTATCACATTATATCGTTATCACTTGTCAGCATATACAACATGAAAACTGCCAAGAGAACAAGACCACTCATTTTCTCAATAAGCAGATAAAGCCCCCAATAGTTCAAATTAAATTATCCCCCGACTGAGATAACCACAACAAATTCACGCAACTTATCCATAACAATTAGTTTCTTTTTTGCTTTGACCCGCGAGAAGATGTGCTCAGAAGTTTTAGTTATATCAGAAGGATAAGAAACTATTTCTAATAAAACAAGTGGCCTGGTAAAAATCTACCTATGCCAAAAGTATTTAGTACATGTTATACAAGGCTCCTAATGGAAGGAAGATGCACACACTAAATTGCAGGTTAAAACAAGGAGATCATGGAGTAATTCACTGTAAGTATCTGTTTAACTGCATATTTATAACTCTCGAGGAAATAATGGAGGCACGGTAATTAATACTGATAACTACTGGCTGGGTTGAGGTTCTCATATTGACTCAATATAAGCAAAGAAATAGTTTTTATAAAATAATATTTTATACTTCTCCATCAATTAAAACTAGCAAATGTTGATGAGTTCGGAAGGAATCACATAAAATAGAATGTCAAATTTTTTTAATTATTTGCTGATCAGTCATTGATGCAAGTTAGGAAGTTTTCCTAGTCTTCAACACATACGTTTGGGGTCTGTTTTGCTGGTAATTAAGACAGATTTTAGGAGATTGTTTTCCCTCATCTATGTATTTTCATTTGTATATATGACTGTAAAAAACCTTTTACAGAATATAGAAAAGAAATATACATTTTCTACATAAAGAACAGATGATAGAAAGTGAGTTTCAACTGAAGGCTGTTGAATGTATTCATATGCTGAAATAACTATTGTCACAAACTTTTTGACCCCTATCATGATTTTTATAAAGTCTACAATTGAAAAGTAGTTATTTTAAAGCTTTGGAACCATTTTGCAAAAAATGTTTCGTTCTGTCATGCTTATTATTAAGCTCTGATTTTGCTCACCCAATTACTTAGAGATTTCATATATTTGGATTTTAGTTCATTAGAAAGCTAGAGAGATGGAGTTCAAGTGTTTAGTTCGATCATGGGATAATTCTATATTCTGAATTTCAGAGTTTCAGATATTTTCTTATAGGTATTCGTCCATTTCTAGTTATTTAGTTACCCGCTACTTTTATCCTAGTATTCCACTTTTTCGCAGTGAGATCCGACCGTATAATATGCTTCAAATTCAATAATTTGATAGACCCATACAATTTTCTATCAAATTACTTTTGCCTACCTTAGTGGAACCGAAACAGCAAGTGCATTAGGTTTGCACAGATGGTCATGGTTGTTGTCGGCCACTGAAATCACAGGACCTGGTGGTGGCAGTCGAAGAACAGACAAATTGTTGAGAGGGAAAGTTTTAGAGATAAAGATGCTTATATAGTGAATCATTTTTTATGGAGACGAAATTATAGAAAGAGATTAGAGATTTATGTAGAAAAATTGGAGAAATTTGGTGTATTATGGAGAATTTGATAATGACGTTGATTTGTGAAGATAAACATATAGTTCTTTTTGTCTATGTAGAGGAGGAAATCTCCCTACGGTCGGTGATAATTGGAATTCGTTGTATCTTATTTCGTGAATTAATTTAATGATTATTTTTGGATCACAGAGAATTGATTTTGAGTTGATGCACTTAGTCCCTGTGCTGGGATTTGAGGGCTACCGTATTTATGGCCATGGTTATCACTTTTTGTTATCACATTTTACAATTGTTGGTTTGGATAAAGGTCTAGATCAAATGGTTGAATGTCTATGAATACCTAACAGCCTGAGAAAGTGATCAATACCATTAGAAAAGAAAGCACAGATGACATTGATAATAACATATCAAAGTACCTCAGAATAAAATATGGACAGGCAAACTTACATTCCAAGTCTTGACAAGGAGAGAAATTGTGTCCTTGTTCAACTTTCCACTTATTGCTCTGTCCCATTCCAAAACATGAACAATCCATATCAAGAAGGGAGGAGATCAGAAATTCTTGCAAAAGTAACATGTGACAAGAACAACTCAATTCTGAAACAAGATACAACCTTAGAAAGGATATGTAGTAAGACAACAGTTCTTCATTCCGGAAGTCAAATGAATAAGTTATTAGGTAGTTAACATGTTCATTGCAAAACATATAATCTGCACAATGTCCAAGGAGAACAGTATTAGATAATCAAAATGATGGGAGAGAATTAAAATGCCGCTCTCATCAACTTTATAATATAACTTACATATGGAATGTTCACTTTTTAAATTTTGGATCATAATGCTCATAGTCTGTAATAGCTGAAGAGAAACAGAGAGTGTTCTACTAATTCTTAAAATGCGCACGAACTCCCCCAAGACCTGCTTCTCCATAAAAAACCTGAAAAGGAACCAGGCGAAATAAAAACGAGTTAGAAAAAATGCCATTTGTTAGTCTATACAAGTATCAAAGATACATATCGTCTATGCTCTACTCGAAAAAGGCTGCATCATGTTGGTCCCCATAAGTTATCAGTTCTGCAATTGATCTCAATGCTTCAATCACAAAATCCTAAACATAAAACAGGATCTGATTAAAACTATATGAAGTGCACAACCAGTACATGCCAAAAAAATAAATTTAACCATGCAGAAGCAGTGAAAGTGCTAGCTACAGGAGATGAAGTTACCTTGTTAATCTCATTTACATTTTGGACTTTCATCAGTTGATCAGTTAGGTATCTGTATGCAAGACAAATATTGATCATGTGAATCATTAAACATCAAGAAAAATCCCCAAATCAAAATTGTTGCGTCCCATTGAGAATTAAAGTCCACATCCAAATAAGAATTACTATGTGACACACCTTTCAACAGTAAAAGCAATGCCTGCATAACATTAAGAGCATATACTCACTAAATTCCAGATTCAATCCAATTCTAAGTTCAACCGCATCACAATTTTGGTCCATAAAAAAGTTTTTAAACTAGACAAACATGATTCTGATGACTAATTAATTGCAACAGACAAGAGAGGTGCTCTTCAGGTTCACGGAAATTCTTTGCTTGCACCTAACATAAAAGAACTGTGCAATCATAAAGCAGCCGCTCCAGTGTAATGGAATAAATACACTATCACTTAAGTATGTCCTCTCTCTTAAATCCACCTATGGGCCAAAAAAATACCTTCCAGTTAATTCAGGTCACAATTCTTCAATTAACCATCCAATGTGAACAGAGTACCAAAGATCAACTCAAGATGTATCATTAACAGGCCAGGCCCCAATTTTCTTGATTCATACAGAGGAATTCTAAACCAAGGTCATAATACCATTACTTGAACCTTCACATTGCATGTAGAAATTTTATGACAAAATAGAAACCTTCCTAAAATATTGCATCTCTTCATTTTCTCTACATTATGTCCCTGATCAGTGTGTTTTGTTCTAAGTTCTTCTTTAATCATTCTATCCTAAACCATCCTTGTTAACATAATCAGATTTCAGTCAAACATCAACATCATCTATGGACAAAATTAGGCTAGTTAGTACTTCCTCGTTTCCTGAAATCTGACTTAGATGAGTTCTGCAGCAAGACTTTGGCTTGCATCATGTTCCAAGTAACCCTTGCTCCAGTAGGCAAATATTATTACAAAGTTGGGGGGGGGGGGGGGGGGGATGGGGATTTAAAGCTTCTATTGCACCACAAACACCATTAGGAAAAATGGAACCCATAGCCAGATAAGAACCGAAAACCACCCTTAAAAAAAAAAAAAAAAGAAGAGTAGAAAGAAGGTAAAGATGAAGAAAGACTGCCGCAGTGGCAACCGCAAGCACAGATGCTGCTACTGCCCCACTACCACCAAATATCACCTTCAAAAGACCAACAGGTAACCCCAAATCACAGTAGCAAAATTAGGTTGTCTCCCAAACCACTGCCACCAGTTTCCAACACACAACTTGTTGACATGGTTTAAAAAGGTAAGGCGGAGGCCCGCACAAGGCGCACAACCTACGCCTCGAGGGACTAATTTAGTGTTATTTTGGGTGGAAAGTACTCCTCAGTCGTTGAGGCGTACGCCTCGCGCCTCACACGCCTTGAGGCGTTCTACATGGATTTTTTCTTTAAATGCTTTGGGCCGTGGCTCATCATTACAAAAAAATATGTTAGACCCAATTTGACCTCTTAGTTTATCAAAAATTGAAACCAAAAATATATTTTAGGCCCAATTTGGACCATCAATACAAATATATATATATATATATATATATCTTAGACCCATGCCCATTTAAAAAAATAACTAAAAAACCCTATATGTTCCTCTACTCCCACTCCCACGTTATTGCTCCTATTATTATCCCACCGTAGTGTCAAGTCTAAAAACATACATATCCACTTCCTTTCATTATTATTATTAAAAACTCTTTATAAACATTATTTATGCACTAATTAGTTATCAAAATTTAAAAAATAATATGATCACCTGTATGTAAACTTTATTATATATGCACATCATCTACAGTATGCTCATCATGTTCTCTCTCCCCCCTCTCTTAAGTCTAAACAATGAATTTGAAGTTTGAAGTCATGCAATCCGCAATTTGACAATGTAATGTATGTTTTAATTAAATGCTTGATGTTTATGTTTGTTTTTATACTTCTATTTTAGGCTATTTTTATGTTATCTTACATTTTTTTTACTAAATTTTCGGTTTGTAGTGAGGCTTACGCCTCACATCGTAAAGAAAAAACGCCTCCTTATCTAGTTCTGTCTTTTTAAACTATGCATGTTGAAATTATGTTGGATATCCAATACACCTCCGGGCTCAATAAGCTCTCCAAAATCGACCCCAAACCTTCAAGTTCGACCCAACAATACCTAGAGTATATAATGAGGTCACACTAGGATTAAAAGAACCTAGAGTATATAATTTCTTTCCAGGCTTTCTTGTTTAAAGGAATGTTATAATAGAAACAAGAGAAGTACACAAGCAGAGCCCAAGACGTCCTCCCAAATTAAAATGCACATTGAAAAATTACTTTTCAATCCCTCTACAAGTGTTAATTATACACACATAAAAATCATCATAATCTATAAACAAAACCAACTCACCCCCAAACCACCCCACTTAACATGATAAAATGAATTTGAAGAGTTCTTCATTCCTGTCCTTCCAAGCTACATACTTTTTTCCATATTACAAATTAAGCATACTATTAGATATGCTTAATGTGCTCATTCATTGAAACCTCATTCCATCTAGCATAGTGTATAGAGAGACCCGCATCTTCGAATATATATACAATAAAAAATTGTCATCTTAGAGTTCCGTTTTCTACTGATTTTGACAACGTTTTTTGGTGGCACCATTTATGACTTGTTAGTTCTTTTTTTTTTTTTTTTTGGGCCATGGATTGGTGTAATTTAGATCGTATTTTTTAACCCCTAAATCGATGTTTTTGGCCATTTTTTAATTTTATTCCAAATTTACCATCTTTAAATTAATTATTTAACAAGACATAAATTTAATTATACGTTAAAAAAATAGGTTATAAATGAAAAATAAAATAACTAAAAAATTTACTTAAATATCACTTTATAAAAAGAAATATTTACAATCACTAGTGAGATAAAAAAATTTATTTATATAAAAAATTGCTTATAAAGTAAAAATATACTACTAATAAGATAACAAATCATTTAGTATATTTTCTCATTCCCAAGGCGGTGAGTCTTATTTTCTCCATTGCACTTAGAAGGGAAGGGCCCATTCTTACTTCTTACTTCATGGGTTGGTTTGCCCTCTTTCCTTCCTACACTGGGGATAGAAGATTATTCCGAAAACGAAATTATTTCTTTTCGTTTGTTTCGAGAAATCTATCGATCAATTCCAATTCTTTCGACAGATACAAAGAAAATCAAATAAATAAAGAAGATACAAAATCAATAGGAATGGTAAAATCTACTTATAGGTTAAAAAAATGAAAAAAAAGAAAGAAAAAAGAAACAGAAACAGAAACTTACATCTTAAAAATTTAATTATTAAGTAAATATTTGACTTTCATGTTAAAAATTAACTTACAATTAAACGAATTACTTATTTAATAAGTAACATATCATTTACTAGTAAAAAAAAATACATACATACATGAAAATTATAAATTGAAAACTTCACTAATTAAAACAAATTGGACGTCACTTAAATATTTAGCAGGATGAGTTGAGATGTAGCTGCACAAATTATATTTGTTTTCCTTTAATTTATAATTCAATACAAATTGAAGAGCTCATTGAAAGGAACAATAGTTAGTCCAAAGTTTAATCCAATGACAATAGAATATGATTGTATAATCTATGTAAAATCATGTTAAATTGTAAAGCATACACATTTACTCCATATTGTTTACACATACCTTTTTTAAATATACACGGCCATGTATATAGTTTTATTATTCGGAAAAAAAAAAGAACAACAACAACAACAACAGAATCACTTGATTATATACTTCTTGGTTATACGGTTAAACCGCTTACTAAAAGCCTAAAACCCACCCAAAATCTGAGGAAACGCCCAAAACCGGTATCCTAAATCTCCCAAGCAGGCTCTAAGTATATTTCTTTCATACGGATAGCTGTTAATTTCACTATAATTACATGCAGGAACCTAAAATTCACTTCCAGCCACAAATTAAGCATAGCACGCATAAATTACAAAATAACCATCGCTAATGGTAAAAAAGAATGGGAATGAGAGGGTGCACCTGAGTTCATCAAATGAGAATCGATCCCGGGATCTCCAAAAGGAAAACCACATCCTTTAAGAGCTCAAAATCACGTCTTTCTTCTTTATGCCAAATTTCATCCTCAGTAACCCGAGTTTGTACAATTCAATATCCTCTATTGCATATATTCCAAAATCACTGAGTTAAATGAAAAATCACTGTATCAATTCCAATTCCGGTGTACCGTCGAGCACCTGCACTTGATTATTCCCACAAAGCCTAAGATTGAAAGTAACGAAATTTTCAACCGGAAATAGAAAGAAGTGAACGTAAGGAGAGATCAAAGCAATCTATTGGGGTATGTGGGTCGGGATTTCTGGAATGGGTAGGATCCTTACAACAAACAAGATCGAGGATGATTTTTTCTGAAGTCCCTCAACTGACAAAGATGTCTGTATTTTTTCCCTTTTTATGTTTTTCTTTTTTTAAGAATAAAAATAAATTAGATTATGGTCCTCTATCTTTGGGAAATAGTATAAAGAGAACTCTTCTGCTTTGGGAATTATGTTTTTTGTCCTAGTATTTTGTAGTTGACGACATTTAAACCCCTGACTAATACTGTCGGTTTTAGGTCTCGTAAAAGATCTAGAATCTGTCAGGGGAATCAAATTACTTTTAGAACTTCAGTATTCCAATTTTAGATACCAAGTTTCTATTTACAATTAAGCCCTTATTTGGTTGGATTAAAATTAGATTTTTTATAAATTTAAAAAAAATAAAAAAAGGTTAAATGCATACTTAAAATCCCGTAGATCCTATGAAATATATATAGATAAAGTTATTTATTAACTTTTATTTAAATTAAAACCTAATTTTTAATCCAACCGACTAAATTTTAAATTTTTTTCTTAATAAAATTTCTAGCTCTGTTGAGATAGGTTTATTGTTCTATTTGAAAATTATAGATTTAGAGATATGACTTTTTGAGAGGAAGAAATCGAAGATGAAACAACATGCAGCATTACAAGAATTATCGAAATTGAAACAACATAAACGCCTACATAAGAATCGTGATGATGACTTCGTCGAAAGATTATATTTATTTTTTAGTTTCACCCTTATCCCACCTAAAGGAGACTCGAACCCAGTTCAATGACCACTCTCAAGCTAAGTTTTGGTATCCATTGTCTCACGGATCTTGACCGTGCACAATCTTTTAAATATTTACTTCCACCTAAATTCAAAATGAGTTTTTCGTTAAGTGAGAGATTGAAATAGGACTAATTCAAGTATTATCAGAGCGACAAACTTAATATCCTAATTCGATAGCTATTAGGAAACTATTATTATTAATTTTATTGTTTCTTGTATGGGATTACACTTACTAGTAGTTGATTTATAAGTTTAAAGATAATTAGTTTCACAATTCAGGACTATATACGATAATGTCAATTATATCTTTTACTCCCTCCGTCCCACAACGATAGTACACTACTCATTTTTACACAGATTAAGAAATATCAATTAATGTTGTTGAAAATATAAATTTTACAATCATTTTTTCCTAATATACCCCTAATAAATTTTGTAGTTTCCCAAAAATTGAAATAGTAAATTTATTTAGATTAATAAAAAATAGTGGACTATCTTTATGGGACGAATGAAGTAACTCTTTAATTTCATACATATAACTAGCTCATATTATTCAACGAGTGTATGGCTTCATGAGTAACTCGAAAGCAATGACATGAGTTACGTTTTGACTTCATTGTATGCTCCAATTTGTAGACGAGATGGAAAAATGATGCTGTCCCGGCTGAATTTTGCCTCTCACTAGATATTAATCCAATTCAATATGCTAGGGTTTGTTGCAATGTGTGGTGCAACTTGACCATTACAATGTAATCTTGCTGAACTCAAATCATTAACTTGTAACAAATTTTCGTGTGGTAGGACAACTTCCCCAATCAGCATTGCAATACCCAATTAACTCATTTTCAATGGAAATATTAAGCCTTGTCCAGTGTTACCTTTGAATATCGAAAAATCGAAATAGAATCATTTAAGTGTGTTGTACTCAGGGTCAACCCTAGTCCTATGCAGTCCATGCAACCACATAAGGCCCCCAAAAGTATATAATGTCTAGCAGTTTATTCTAATAGATAGTTCAAAGTTTTGTAATAAAAATGTTTAATTCATCCAAAAATGTTAGAAGAGTAAATTTAATTTCATATCTTGACGGTTTACGTTATTATTTAAACAAATTTATTTAATAATTTTTTTCGTTCAAGACCCCATTTAAAATTTCGCATAAAGACCTCTAATTTTTTGGGCGCCCCAAGGCCGGTTCTGGCTGTACTTGGCTAATGCATGAATTGACTTGGATATGAACTCAATAAGCAATGTGTTGGTTTGTTTTTTTATCCCAAACAAACCTTAGGAGCTATGACATTTAAATAGGTGGATAAACTTCATAGGCTTTTAGCTAAGGATTGAAGAAACATTACTTAGACTATGCACTACTTTTCATTCTCTTAGTAAAAAATTACTAATATTAATAGTATTTGAAATATTACGTAATCTCAATTCCCATTTTTTTTAAAAAATACCGAATTTCAGGAGATAAAATGTATTTTTTTATTAATCTATATATCTATATGTACATATATAAAAATAAAGTACATACTAAAAATAATACACATATAATTTTTCATCCAAAATAACTTTCTAAATCAGGAAACTATGCAAAAGAAATAATGTAACAAATATTTTAGCAATTATTATGATACATAACATTAGAATTTGTGTTATACTATTAATGACCTCAAGATTTTCATTTATTAATGTATAAACTTTTTTTTGTTTTGTAATAATTATTATTCACTGGATAATTATTTTATTATATTTATTTTCTATCTATTTATCTCCTGCACATATATAAAAATAAAGTACAAACCAAAAATACACACACATAATTTCCAGCCCAAAATAACTTTCTAAATCTGGAAATCTATGCCAAAAAAGTAATAATAATAATGTAACAAATATTTTAATAATTATTATGGTACATACATTAGAATTCGTGTTATACTATTAATAACATCAAGATTTTAATTTATTTTAATGTACAAACTTTTTTTTAATAATTATTTTATTATATTTAAGTCAAAAAATATGTAATATGAGTGTCAAATTGAAGATCTTAATGAGAAATATAATACAAGGTAACAAGTGAGAACAAACTTTAAACATATTATCCGTAAAATCGTTTCAAAGATCATACGTAAAAGTTTTTATATTTTTTAAACTCAATATCTCATTCATTTTAAATTATATCATTTAAGTTCATAATACTATCTATAAACTATTTTTTTATTAATTATTATTCTTTTATAATTATTGTATTATTTTGAAGTCGAAAAAATATGCAATATGGGTGTCAAATCGAAGATCTCAACTATAGAAGTTTAATACAAGATAATAAGTGAGATCAAATTGAAAATATATTGTCCGTAAAATCATTTCAAATATCAAATCGTCCCGAAATTTCTTAGTTTGTCTTCTCTTCTTGAAAATCAATTACAATATTTAAAAAAAAAATTTGTTGTCAATATTACATAAATATTTTTTTCTTTAAAAATAAAAAATGAAAGAGAATAAAATAGAAGCGTTCATCAATCTATTTTTTCTTTTATTTTTCATTTTAATAAAATTCTGAGTGTATATCACAGATATATGTATTTTTTCACTTATTAAAAATTCTGTTTAAATGTAATTTTGCTTTCAAACTTTAAGTTTTAAGTCAATTTAAATTAAAATATTTTTAAAAAAATCGGTAAGGTAAAAAAAAAAAAAAATAAAATAAAATAAAATAATAATAATAATAATAATAATAATAATAATAATAATAATTAAGGTATGTGTAATTGCACATTTTTTGTAATTAATTGTCTTCGTTCGTTTCTTATTCTTAATTAAATATTTATTTTATGTTAAAATATGAAAGTCAATAATATATTTTTTAAAATTCTTAAAAAAAAAAGTTGTCAGTATCACATAAATATTTAAAAAAAAAAGAAAATGAAAGAGAATAAAATAGAGCATTTATTAATCAATTTTTTCTTTTCTTTTTCATTTTTAAAAAATTATAAGTGTAAATTTTCTGGAACGGTAAACATATGATCCGTAAAAAATTAAAGTATGTGTAATTGTACTTTTTTGTAATTAATTAATTTTCTTCCTTTCTTATTTTAATTAAATATTCATTTCATATGTTAACATATAAATTCAATATATGTGAGTAACAAATGACCGTGCATCGCACGAGTGTGAAACTAGTTTGATTAATATGAGAACCCAATATTTAGGGATGTTGGAGAGATATGGTAATTAATTTAATTAATTATGGTAACCATAATTTTAGGAATGTAGTTTATATTTAAAATAGACTAATAATTATGGAAATTATAATTAACCAAATAAAAATATTACTACAAGAGACATTACAAATTTGAAGTGATTACTAAGCATTACGAATGTTATAATGATATGCATTTCATTACTAAGTGATATGCATTTGAATTGATTGTCCGGTATTATAATCTGTGTAATAAAGTGTAATTCCTACATGATTATAACTAGGTTGTGAGCTTGTATTTTAAATTTTTATCAACCCATCCATTTTTTTTTCTAATGATCTAAATCTCTTAATCCTATTGTGAGATAAGTTTGGGTGTGGTCAAGTCGGTAAAGGAGATAGTCTAAATGTGTATTGATTCAATTCATGATTGATATAATTTGTGTGAAGTATTTTTAATATCAAGTATAAACTAGGTAATGACCATATGCTAGAGATCTAAACACATTATAATTTCTCGCATTGCCTTATCTTGTAGTCTTTTTTACTAGAGTGATTAAACCCGTTGGAGTATATAAAAACTTGTCGCCTTAAGTTTTAACTTGGGAGTCACTGACCTAAACCTCGCTACGTGGATCAAATAGAAAGTTTAATGAATAGGGTATCAAAAAAAATTGCATTTGCTTAATAAGTCTACCTCACTTTGTAGCATTTTTTACTCGAGTTATTAAGTCCGTTGGGTATTTCAAAACTCAATACCCTTTGATCCTAAAAACATTAGGAGTTATGAACCTAGAACTCATTATATGGGTCAATTAGAAAGTTTAAAAGAGTAGGGAATTCACGAACAATCATCACATTAGTAGATAAAAATCATGCATTTGTACTTAACTTAAGGGCTTAGATATCTAGTGGGTTGAGTTTCTTAGTGATTGCTTGATTATTGGAGCACTTGGATTTTGAGAGAATCATCACAGATCTATATTATTGAGATTGTCGATAAAGCACAACCAAACTATAGTGAAAAAAAATAAAATTGGTAGATAAAAATCATGCATTTGTACTTTACTTAAGGGCTTAGATATCTAGTGGATTTGAATTTCATGGTGGTTGCTTGATTATTGGAACACTTGAATTTTGAGAGAATCATCATAGATCTAGATTATTGGGTCGACCTTTTCTTGCCACTGAACGAGCTTTAATTGATATAGAAAAGGAAGAGGTCCGTTTAAGAGTACATGATGAACAAGTAACTTTTAGGATAAATCAACAAAAAATTCCATGTTTTTAGTCTAAAAGTTACTTCAAAATCCAAGAAGTGTGGAAGAGGAAGGAGGTTTGGTTGGAAATTATAAGCAGTGCAAGACCTCAACATACCATTTCAGGCCAATTAAACAAAATCTACCAAAAAGTCTAGATCTACAATATAAATTAAGGGCTTATTGGGAGGTAACCCAATTTTTCTACTCTTTTATTTATTTTGCTTTATTTATTACTTTACATATAACTAAATTAAAGAGTTGAATTTATTTGCATTTTGAGTTTTAGCATTCATCATGATTATAGCATAAGTTTTTATCCTAAAGAGAAATGCTTCCCTCTCTTGAGCTTTTCTTGATGTGATAGGCATTCTTAAGGTTGCACCTAGATTTTCAATCTTCAAAACAATTTGAAAAACTTTTATCTTCTCTTAGTTATAGGAACTTTTTGCAGAGATGTACACTCTGTTATGTAGTTTTTTTTAAAGAAAGGAGATTAGCATTTTTCTTGGTGTGAGTTCATTCATCATTGTAAATATTTAAACATTATATTTATCACTAATGTTTATTTTGAATTCTTAACAAGAAGTCCAATTCTATAAACCATTGGTCGTCATCCACTGCAAATCATACCCCAGGGGAGTACACTATTTTTTTGACACATTGGGGCAATGTGTTATTCTAGTTTGGGTGGTTCATTTGATGCTTATTTATGCATATTTTGAAATTTGGAGCAAAAAAGAAAGCGAAAAAAATTTAGAATAGGTTTGGTGACTTGCTTGCTGCTTATGATGCAGTTCAGATTAAAAAGTTTGCATTAGGTGGAAAACTAGACAGCATTTTTAAACTTGAGTTTTACTACTTTGCTTATCTATGTTAGACTTTATAAAATTGAGAACATAGTCAAAATCAAATTATTGCTTGTGTAGGAGTATACTCTGCATGTGTGAGGCATTTTAAGTATGAAATTCGACCTAGGATTGACCATATTATTCTCAACCTTAATTTTAAGAAATCCTGACATTTAACTTAGAAATCGACTTGCTCAAAAACAATTTTGGGTTAAAAAATTATTATAAGTAGCCAATAAACATTTGAGGGTTTGAAGTTCTTGAATTATACATTTGGTTGAAAGGATTTTAATCAACGAGTATAAACTGGCACAACTACTAAATAATAGTCTTATTTTTCTCTTCGTAGACTTATTGACTGAAGAAATTAAGGCCTCGTTATCTTTGCTGTTTTCAGCCCGTTTTGAGTTTTCGATTTTAAAAAATATCGAAAATGCGTTTACTTTTCTCATTTTCAGAAATTTGTTTTCCAAAACATAAAAAAATATACAAATGAAACTTAAAACGAGTTTATTGAGTTTTAGATATTTTTTTGTTAAAAAGCCCAAAACGCGCGTTTTGGACTTTTTTTTTAAAATTTTTTTTTCTGTAAATGTGAGACATTTCTTTCGCTTGAAATTCTTATGTTATTTTACCATTATATATAGATTCATGTCAAGATTTTTTTTTTTTTTTTTGGTAAATGTGACACTTCCTTCACTTGAAATTCTTATGTTATTTTGACATTATATATAGATCCATGTTAAATAAAAAAAAAATTGTTTTTTTGTTTTTGTGTAAATGTGAGACACTTCTTTCACTTGAAATGCTTATGTTATTTTTCCATTATATATAAATCCATATTAAGATTTTATTTATTTATTTATTTGTAAATCTGAGACACTTCCTTCACTTGAAACTCTTATATTATTTTGCCATTATATATAGATCCATGTTAAGATTTTACTGATATGGGGTTGGATTTTTGTTTAGATGAAACAATATTAATGATGAATTTATTGATATAGAAAACTAACTGATTTATTGATATTAAAATTAATGTAATTCAACAAATCAACCATTTTTTACATATAAAATATCACAAAATAAATATATCAAAAAATTACAAAGTAAACGCATTTTTCAGTTTTCTATTTTTGAAAACAGTTTTTCAAAATCATAAAGAGAACATGTTTTCAGCAATCCCAAACACAAACAACCAAAATCCAAAATTCAAAACAAAATCCAAAATTCAAAATCGAAGTACAAAGAGAACGGCCCCTAAGCTTTTAAGGATACCAAAACTCGATACCCTAAAATCATTTGATTTAATCACTTAGAGAGCTTAAAGAAGAGAGGACTTACATATAAGATATAATAGCATCTTTTACTTTTCTTTGCAGTCTTGGTAACTCAAGTAAGTAAGCCTTTAAAGGTTCTCAGAATCTGGTGTCCCTAAAGTCATTTTACCTGGGAGCCAACGACTTAAAACTCGCTATATGGGTCACTTAAAAAGCTTAATGGAGAAAATATTTGCACAAATATGAGCCAAAAAAGTTTATTTAGTGCTTGGTATAAGCTTTGACGTTGGAACTTTTTGAGATTGAGTGTGTGAAATTGAGAATTGCTTACCATCGTTCTTTTATGCAGAATTATATCTATTTTCTAATTGCCTTGTGTGGAAACATACAATTTACTGATATTTAGAAACTAATAAGTAGAAGAAATCTTGGAATTTGAGAGAAAAAAACATAAATAGTGATCATACATGAGAAATGTAGGAGAATGAAAGAAAAAAATATTGTTTGATCACATGGGATTTAGGTTTGCACATTATAAGCCACACTAGGTTATGTGTTTTTTTATATGATTATGTGCTTGGTATTGGATATTCACACACACACGAAAGTCGAGTATCAGATAAGTAAAAAAGATTTTATTATATTGTTTGACTTTCTTCTCTAAAGTGTAATTTTTTTTTTATCCAAACCTGAGGCATAAGGTCAACAAGTCAATGTTGAGTCAATTATGTTTTTAGACTTGTTTTGCAGTTATATTTTAGTTTTATTTTGTTCTAGTACGAACAATTATCCAAGTTTGGGGATGTTCAATAAATGTATTTTATACACTTGTGTTGTGTTCGCTCAAAATAGTGTGTGTACCGCAAGTGCACGGATCGCGTACAAGTAATAAAGTGAACTTTTTGAGTCCAAATTGTCGATTCCACGAGGAATGTTTACTTTAGATTATACAACTTTAATTAATTTAATTCTAACAACAAAAAAAAAAAACACACAATTAAAAGTTGGTTTTGGAAAATTCTAAATTAAAATAAAGAAAATGAAAGATAAAATAGTTGAGATTCATGATTTCACTTAACTCTCACTTAAGTAATTTCTCAACACATGCAAATTAATAAATTACTCATTTACAATGTTAGACCCGATTTTTCAAGTTTAGCTAATTACCTTTCTCGAGTGAAATTAATCATAATCAATTGGTTTAACCTACTATATCTTTATGTCGATTAAAGCACAATCAATTGCATTAACTCTTTGTGAAAATAGCTCAATGGATCATCTAGGATTTAAGGTATATCTCTATCCTTGACAAGAACCTAGAGCATTTGTTATTTGGTCTAAAATACACAATATCTCTCGATTATCATACACTTCACAAAACATATATTTGGTGATCAATCAAACACATGGAATAATCTCAATAACAAACGCACATGAAATAAACTCAAAATTAATAAACAAACATTAAAATTACTTAAACTAAGTTAAGCTAAATCATCCCAACATAAAACAATTAGCCCATTACATAAATATTCCACAAAAGATAAGGTTTATGAAAATATATGGCAAAATATAGAAATTAAAGATAAAAATACAAGAACAATGAAATAAAACACTTCTCTTGATTTTTGCTCCAAGAATTCTTTGAACTTTGTTTTGTATTTCCACTTCACTTCTTGCATCTTTGATTCAATGGATGCTAGTAATTTGAAATCAAAAACTAAACTACAAACTAAATTACAAACTAAAACAAAAACAAAGAAAATAAAAAAGAAGAAAAGAGAAATAGAGGCTAGGGTTTGGAGAAGAAAATTGTGATGTTTGAAGTGAAGAAATGGGAATAAAAATACTTCCAAAAATTAGACCTAAAAAGGTCTAAAAAACTTGTTCATACCGAGCCAAACATGCCCTTAAATTAAAATAATAAAAACAGAAAATAAAATCCGGTTGGGCCGAAATTGGCCCACGCGATCGCGTGGGAGACAGAAGAATTTTTTGTCCGTTAATGCTGGGCCTTTAGCCCATGCCTAAATATTTATAATATATATTATTATATTATTTCTTTTTTTTTTCTTTTCCTTTTTTTCCTTTTTATTTTGAATAATTTGCAAGTCAAGTCCTCATCTTCTGCTCTTCTTCAATTCAGTCCTCACATTTTGACTTTTATTACAAATACGCCCTTGAAATATTTGCATATCTGGTCCTCCAACTTTTTGAGATGTTGCAATTGAGTTCCCAAACTTTTGATTTCTTTCAATTAGGTTCTTGAACATCAAATTTGCTCTTTTTTTAGCTCAACTGCTCTTCAATCTTGTCCATTTTCATTCCAATTGAAGTTGTACCTAATTGTACAAGAAAAACACAATTTATAAGTAGAAATTCGCTCAATTTGTCAATTAAATTGTCGATTAAAAAATAAAATAAGTGTGTAAAGCACACTTATCATGTAGTTACTAAAACTAGATGATTATATTTTCGTTTAAGAATAAATCCTACTTATTTTGTTGTTATTTGGATTTATTTCAGTTTTTTCTCAAAGTTGAGAGAGTGGATCAATTGAGGCAAATAA
Organism: Ligustrum vulgare; assembly: GCA_963555705.1. Classification (NCBI taxonomy): domain Eukaryota; kingdom Viridiplantae; phylum Streptophyta; class Magnoliopsida; order Lamiales; family Oleaceae; genus Ligustrum; species Ligustrum vulgare. The sequence goes on from OY743176.1 coordinate 24,395,910, forward strand.
GGACCAATTTTAGTACAATTCGGACTAAGTTATGCAAATTAAAGTAGATAAGAAGAATCAAGTCAGGGCTTAATTAAAGAAATTCAAAAGTTCAAGGGTTAAATTGTGCAAATCAAGAGACGAAAGACCGAACTGAACATAACAAAAGCAGAAACTCAGCGGCATAAATAAGAAAAGGGTTAAGTTGTAATTATGGAAATTGAATAAAAACTGAAGAGAAAAGATTAAGCCAAGTGATCGCGTGCCAAGAAGCCGCAAACTCAGTTTTTCGTGCAACAAAACCTAAAGTTCTAGGCTAGTTTAATTAGGATCATGATGAAACTTTGATTTTTCAAATTTTATGTTTTGATTTTTGTTTACTTTAATACAATTCGGACTATTGTTACAATAGTCAGTTTGATAGACTAGAAGCATCTCGTGTGGTATTTAGGAATTCGGGCCTTACCGCATCTTGTTTTGATGCTCTTCACTTCCTCGTGATACCCGCGCCTCATTTTCGCTAACACTATTAAGCAACAGTTGGGAAAACACACGACCCTTCTTACTAGGATTTGTGGTTTCTTTAGATGGTTATAAGGAAAGATAGTGAATTTGCCACAATTTATCATTAATGGCATGATCTTGGTTTTTACTAGCTACAACTCCAATAAACTTCTTTATGGGTGGGTGATTATGGTGTGTCTAGCTAGGGAGGGTATTAAGTTTACACGGGAGGTTTTCATGTCCATTCACCCTTAACTCTATTCTCGAGAACCTTCAATGAAATTAATGAAGAATGTCGAGGTTATGGTAATTGGGTCATGAGGTCTAGCCGAGGTGAGGGTAGTAGTTGAGCACCACCAATACTGGAGGAGCTGATATGTATGGAGGGGGTGGTGCAAGAGACTAGGGAGGAGACGATTTTTGTGGCACCGAAACACGTGTATGAAAAATCTATTCTTTAAATTTAAAAATATATCTGTGTTATTCATAAAATACGATTTATAAATAGATAGTCTCGTAGAGGATTGTATAAAGAGATTGGACAGTTAAAATTCATAAGAAAATACCAAACAAAATTGATAATTAATATCCACACATTGAGTTAATATTTTGGTAGGTTCTTTTCTGTGCAAAATATCTAATTATTGACTCGATTATTATTAGTCGACAAGTAAACTTGTGCCAACTCACGTTCCAAATCAATGATCAACGTGATTGACCCCTCAAAACCCTTTTTATAATAACGGATAATGAAAGGAAACAACAACATATTTCGATCAAACTCCACGTGTGCATACGACATTCTTATTTATAACCATAATATCCCATGAAATATCATCATGTCACACTCATATGCCCCAAGCGCATGTTAGCCTCATGTTACTTGAAGAAACCTGAACTTGCGCCGAACATTCTCGATCCATCGGCCATACCCTATCCATCTATCTATAATCTATCTGTCTTTCTGTTTATATGTATCTTCTTCTCTCTCTTTATATATAAATATACATAAAGTGATGAACATATACATAAACACAGATACCAAAAGATACATATCAGTAGAAGGTGAAAAGTGAGAAAGTCAAAAGAATGTGTATATTGATGATTTGTAATAGAGAGGAAAAGGAGATTGGGAGGCAACAGGCAAGTGGGTCATGCCCTTATTGTGGAGGGAAAGTGCATGCAGTAGATGTAAGAAGACAATGGAGATTTTGCTCTATGCCTATATGCTTCAAATTCAAGAGAAAATATTTATGCACTCTCTGTTCAAGGCGTCTGGTTTTGTACGCTACATAATGGGTTCTTACACGGAACGGTCGACCTATGAACAACACAGTGATATTAAAGATATTTAGCTGAGACGATGTTCAAGTAAGTCGAGTTGTTTGAATGGCATTGTAATAAAATGATTTTTGGGTACTTTGGTAAGAAAGGAGTAGGGTGAAAGAGTGTGTGACTTGTGATGCCTCATTTTGCATATTGCAAAAATATGTAAATCCATTGAGTTGGAGAATCTTCTTTCAAAGTGATCAATCATTATCATTTTTTACTCCACTAATTAGTTTATGATGTATAAGTTTATCTTCTTAGAGTTGTTATCATTTGTTTAAACATATAATGAAGAAGTGTTTTGAACATATACTAGTATGAAAAACAAGTGAAATGAAAGGTTGAGAATCTAAACAAACGAGGTTACTTGAAAAGCAACCTCGAAAGGCTGCCCAGAATTGCCATGGGCGGCCAGGCCACCCCCCGGCAAAGTTGGGGGTATTTAGGCAGCCTTAAATAAGACTGGGCAATCGCCCATGCCATATTTCTAGCCGTTGGATTCAAATTTTTCAAGTACCTTTTGACTCATTTGGTGTCTTTTCACTTGGTTTCTTGCACTCATTCGTGCATGAGATGTACAATTCTATAAATAGAAATGTTGGGGAAGACAAAACATACTTCATAACATTTCAATAACATCTCTTGATCTAAAATCAAAGATTAAACTTCAATTCTCAAAGTGTACGTTTTTCAAGTTCTTATTCAAGTTCTTAATTTCTTGATTTTGTACTTGTTTTAGTTTGATTATTCCTTTATCAGATTTGCTTTGAGATCTTCAAGTACTCATTTCAGCGGCGACAAATATTGTTTGAAGACAACGATCTCGAATCTTGTTAAATCATTCATTTTGTTTGATTTACGAGGGTGTGTTAAATCATTTATTTCTTTGTTGCAATCTTTTGTTTGTTTTCCATCCCATATAAATTTTTTCCCCAGTAGGAACTTATTATGACCTTACCATGTTTTTGCTTTTTAGGTTTATGATCCAATCAAGGTTTAAGAACTTAGGTTCTGTTTCGGCTCTTAATACATATATAGCCCAGTTTGTACAACTTTTTTGAGATTATAAGTTGGTCAAACTTGAAATCATACATTTCATTGGACCTATAATTTTTACTCACTTTCAACTATAAATTTTATGAGACTCATTCATAGCTTATAATCTAAAAAATGAACCAAACGGGGTATGTTGATAAAATCAAGGCGAGTGTATTTTTAGTTTCTCAAAACATTAATGTCCAGTAGATTTTTATAATGAACTCCATATACCAACTCTTACTCAGCAAAGTAACCATATTATTTGACAAACTTTTGGGCATTTTTAATGGAGAGGTCCGCGCTTTATCTTGTTGTCCATGTGGCAATCAATAAATTATTAAAATATATCAAAGACATCCACAAAGTCAAGTGAACGGTACTACGACCCTTGTCATTAAAGATGCTCTTACCATATTTTAGGTCGGGATAGATGTTGAAAATTGAGAATTTACTAAAAACTGAATGAAATGTTTCATAATTGGGATTTTATCCTCAGACAGGTACAAGTCATATCAAATATTGTACGTATATAGTTATAGATAACACAGTTTTTGTACGTATAGCTTAGATTAATTATTGGAACACTGCTTTGTTGTCTTCTTTGTAGTTTATCCTGTTGGCTCTGTTCAACGGCCAAGTGGTGAATTATAATGTATTTTATTTGTATTTTTTAGATAAAATGTGTTGTTAAAAAATGAAGAGAAAAAATATGTATAATTAAAAAGTAATTTAAAAATTTGTGCAATTTAAATTTTTGGTAATGATTATGTTGCCGAACCCACCCACGAAACCTCATTAAACCAAGTCATTTTCTATTTATAGAAAACAATAAATGTTTTCTTATTTATAGACTACAGCAGCTTTGTTATAGTGACAAACTATACATTTTGTAAAACATGTATGAAAAGTTTTCCATCCTCGTCAAATCTAGAATATTAAAAGTAGCCTAACCTTGTCTAGATAAATCGGTGCCACAAGAGAAAGCTCTAAGGGCATCTTTAATGGTTCACGTCCATCAAAGCTTATTTGGCAAAATAATTGACAAGGTCGTAACTTACGTGGCAAAGGCCCATCTAAATATACATTAATCCACTCCAAAGGTGTTGTCGGTTACTCTATCCAAAAAATAAAAGTTATTTGACATTGGGAAGAAAAAAAGAATTTTGACATTTCTTTTTTACATTGAGAAGACAAAATTGCTTAGTTAACAGGTCAAGTATAAGGTCTAAAACTAGACCTTCTACCAGACCGAGTCTTCCTTTTTGGTGTCATATCAGCTGGACCTGCTTAGTTAACTTTCGTCATTGGAGATGTTTTTTTTGGATAGACAAGGACTTTTGTTTAGTTGGCACAATATTTCCTCCAACCGACTGACATCATTAAAGATGCTCTAAGAAGATCTATCATTTCGTTATTTAAAAAATGCACAACCAAAATCTCCGAACGGAGCAAGGTACGAGTAGATATGTATAATTGAACGTAATAATCAACTTCCCGTTACTACCTAAACTAGTGCAAGAGAAGCCACAGGGCATAGACAAACGATATCCTATTAAACTGCTCAATGTAGCGTATTGAACCTCAACGCCCTATTAAAATCTGTAACTTATTAAACAGCATCCTATTAAACTGCTCGGCGAGCCCTTAGAGAACTCAAAGCATTTTTCAAAATCACAGGCAGCCCAAGACTTCTAATTATGTTTTATTATCGGCTTTTCACCCTATTTGATTCCTGAATTTTCAAAACTCTTTTTTTTTTTTCTCATACTCATTTCCAAATATACATTCACATAATAAAATAATCTACGCATAAACCCAAAATTATTCCTTACTTTTCAACCACACATTCTTCAAAAATACTGAGGAATATCTCGTGGTGGAAGCAGTGGCGGTGACGGTACCAATGATGCATAAAGGGCAAAATATGAATCAAGAAGCCATTGAGTTAATTTTCTGTCTCGTCTAACAATCCAATTGGAAATATGATGAAAACCATAACAAACTTTTCGAGCATTGATTTCTATTCAATAAGTAGGATTTTATTTGTTTGTATGAGAATATTTGCTATTCATTTTGTTATTATTTGTTTATATTTCAAAAATAGTCTCAAAGTCGAGAAAAGAAAGGAATTCGAGCAAAATCAAGTCAATTGGATGATAAAAATACTAAATTGTGCAAAGGAAAAGTTGATGAAGTCAATCATGGTGCAAATTGAAAGAAAAGTCAAAGAAAGAACAAAATTGGAAGAAATTAGAAGTTCAAGGACTAAAGTATATAAATCAAATAAAGAAGGACCAAATTGCAAATATTCAATTATTGATTCAGACCATGATACAATACTTAAAGATTGCTAGAAGTCAATTAGATGCAATTAAAAGTCAAAAAGGAATAAAATGTGATAAGAATATTACCATAAATTGATTTCAATCATACAACATTTTCAGGCAGATTTTTAGTCGGATTTTGAAACCTAGTTTCGGGGCAGTAAACGTTCGAATTGTGAAAGGGTTAATAGCACAAAACGTCCCAACGTTTGACATGTATTGTGCAAAACGTCCCAACGTTTTGATTTTTAACGCTAAACATTCCAACCTTTACAATTTTTGGTAGAAGACATCATTTCTGTTAATTTTAACCCCATTTCACCGTTAACTTCAAATTAAATAGTAAATGTCAAGGGCATTTTCGTCCAAAAAAAAAGCAGCCCATTCATACTTGGGTAATTGGCACAAAACGTCCCTACGTTTGACACTTATTGTGGAAAAACGTCCCTACGTTTATTTTTTTGGCGAATAACGTCCATACCTTTAAATTTTCTTGTTCATTAGTCCCCAAATTTTACTTTTCTTTCAATTTAGTCATTCTGTATTTTATTTAAAGGTAATTGTCTTCAAACGTGTATAACTTTTGATCTACAACTCCGAATTGCACTCCGTTTTTTGCGTTGAACTCCAAATTCAACCATCTTTCTTATGATGTATCATGTGTTCATTTATTAAACATTTCGTTTTGACTTTTGTATAGTAGATACTTATTTTGTTAGGGCATAATTGATTGACGTAAATTGATTTCTGTAAATTTTATTGAAACAGTGAAATTTTAATTTTAGTGTGTGTTCGGCGGCCAGCGGAAGGTAAAATATTTGGTTAAAAATTTGTATGTTTAGCCCCTGTTTGAGCCATGTTATAATCTCTAATAACTTTCTGAACAACACACATTCTCTCTCTTCAAATCATTTTTTAAAAATTGGAGAAAGAAATTGTGTGTTGTTCAGAAAGTTATTAGAGATTATAACATGGCTCAAACATGGGCTAAACATACCAATTTTTAACCAAATATTTTACCTTAAAAAGATTACAAAGTCAAATAAATCCAATTTATAAATTTCGCTGGCCGACGAACACATACTAAAATTAAAATTTCACTGTTTCAATAAAATTTACAGAAATCAATTTACGTCAATCAATTATGCCCTAACAAAATAAGTATCTACTATACAAAAGTCAAAACAAAATGTTTAATAAATGAGCACATGATACATCATAAGAAAGATGGTTGAATTTGGAGTTCAACGCAAAAAACGGAGTGCAATTCGGAGTTGTAGATCAAAAGTTATACACGTTTGAAGACAATTACCTTTAAATAAAATACGGAATGACTAAATTGAAAGAAAAGTAAAATTTGGGGACTAATGAACAAGAAAATTTAAAGGTAGGGACGTTATTCGCCAAAAAAATAAACGTAGGGACGTTTTTCCACAATAAGTGTCAAACGTAGGGACGTTTTGTGCTAATTACCCAAGTATGAATGTGCTGCTTTTTTTTTAGACGAAAATGCTGATGCGCGTCGCGATGCACCAAGAATTAATTAAGTTTCCTTACTTGCCAAAACTCAAATTTAAATGTGATAGCGGAAGCAATGGTCGATCCCACGAGGAACGGGAACTAATTTAATGACATGTCAATTAGAATTATAAGGGGGTTTTAAGTTGAAAATTGCAATTAATCTAAATAATCAAATAAAGATGTAAAATAGCTGGAATAAAAATCAAATAATAAAGAATCCTAGTTCTCAGGTTCGGTTGTGCCCTATCATAATATTGTCATTCCCCAAGCAACGCATGTACTATTTCCTTTGGTTTATTTATCACCCGGAATAATCAAAAAGTTCTAATTAATCCAATTCTTCCTTAATAATAATCAATTAGAATTAGTTCTCCAATCAATTTAGAGTGAATGAACAACCTAGAATAAGCTCCCTAGATTTAATTCATTAACTATGTGAAAACAAGAAGAATTAGGTGAACTAAATTATCAATTACATATGCTCGAATTGATTAATCTAGATTGGATTTTCATATGGAAATATAAAATTATCAATTGCTACTATGATTTGGATAATAAGACAAATACGAATCCAATTACCCAAATTAGCAAATATCAACACAATAATTAAAAGACAAGGCCTTAATCAATTAATACATTGTCTTGACGAAATTAATGTTCATGAGAAATCCAATAAATAAAACATAAAAACAAGAACTACGTTACGAGTTTGAGGAATGAATAATAAAATAATATGAACACAACGCCCCCCTTGAACTAGGTTGAGAAGATTAGCCACGCATTGCCATGAAGAATTCCCCAAAAATGTTGTCTTGATTCCCCTTGATTTTTGCCCGGAATTTCTTCTCTTCAAACCTTGATATTGGTGGCTCTCAAAATTAATTCTCCTCCCTCTCTTTGGTACTGAATTACTCCTTTTATAGAGCCCAAATTCGTGCCCTAGCTTAGCCAAAAAGAAATACCAAAGATAGAGTTTAAGTTGAATTAGGAAACAATTTTCCTTTTTTTCGGGCTTAAGTTACGGCCGTAATATAAGGAGTTACGGCCGTAACTCACTTTCTGTTTAATTTCTACGCAATTGATTCACTTCTTACGGCCGTGACTTTGCATTCAATACGGCCGTAACTTGGTTTCTGCAGATTTTCGTATTTTAGTTCAATCAACTGCTTACGGCCGTGACTTTCATGTTGCGGCCGTAACTTATTTACATGCCAGGTCCTCGAACTTCCTTTTTACGTGCTTTTTGGTCCTTTTTCCTTCTTTTCTTGTCATTTGCGATCCTACACAATATAAAACATAAAATGCATTAAGCAATACTTAATTAGGATCAAACTAACAGTAATTCGAGGCAACAAGTAAAGAAATAAAGTGCTAGTAAAGCACTTATCAAATGCCCTTGACATTTACTGTTCAATTTGAAGTTAACGGTGAAATGGGGTTAAAATTGACAGAAAGGATGTCTTGTACCAAAAATTGTAAAGGTTGGGATGTTTAGCGTCAAAAATCAAAAAGTTGGGACGTTTTGCACAATACATGTCAAACGTTGTGACGTTTTGTGATATTAACCCATTGTGAAAATCCTATTTCAAGAAGAATTATATCCCTTTAAGTTATCTTTCTAACTCACTTTAAATAACCTCAATCGGATAATGGAATAGAAAGATATGATCAAAATACTGAATGTTGTGCAGTAACAAAAAGATCTCCAACGAAGGTAACTTTCCTTGTTCGGTTGGAACTCTATTGAAAGCCAATTTGGACGTGATTTTGAGCCAAATTTCGACTTCTATAAATAAGGAACAACAGAAATACATCAGGGGGTTCCCAACTTGTTGAATACATGCCAAAACGATGTCAAATTGTCAGGGATCCAAGCAATGCCAAGAAAACGATTGAAGATACAATTCCAAGAAGATGAATAGAGTGACATCCTTTGATTTTTCTTCAATTATGACTCTAGGTTTGGCTTCTAATTGTTAGAATTGTATGAAACATTAACTTATTGATTCCATGTTTTAATTTTACATTTACATTATACAATTTATGAGTTTGATGAAATTAATATTGTTTTTATTTAAATATATGATTGTGGACGCATGATGATTGATGTTTGTGATAGATTTCTATGTTCGAAATAGTATGAATTTATTATACTTGAATTGATTATCACAAAGTCCGATGGAAAATAGAAATATACCCATATACTTTGTGTTATCCCAATTAGTGTTCATAATTTGTTAATACTTTTCTACATATTTGGATTGGTCATAGAAAGATAGTCTAATCTCTTGTGGAAATAAGATTTTATGCATTGCTTGAAATGGGATATAAATAACTTTAGGAACATTTTTTTTCAATTCTCCATAAATTGTTGTTAAATGTTTAAGTCAAAACAGGATTCATGATTCTAATATATTTAATTCATTGTTTTCACATATCAAATTTTCTTGCTTTTTAATTTGTTAGTTTAATTTCCAAACACAAAATCCCCAATTCAAAGCTTTTATAGTTCCTGTTGCGATTTGTAATCCAAAATACAATTTACTCAAACCTCGTGGAATCGATATTTAGACTTAAATTCACTTTATTACTTGTGTGATCCGTACACTTGCGATAAGCGAAACAAGTTTTTGGCGGCGTTGTTGAGGATTGTAGTTTAAATTTATTTTTAAATTACTTTCACTAATTCAGACTTTTTACTTTTATTTTATTTTTATTTTGTTACTTTAGATTATCCACTACAATTTAAGCCTTCCTATGTTCGATTTTTCTTCTAAGGTATATTTGAATTTACCATTGGATTGCAATGACGATCTTAACATGGACTATGAAGAAATGTTTGGAGAATATTCATGTTGTGAATTTTGCTACAAAATATATTGTAATGGACATTGCTTGGATGCGAACAATATTTGGGTCACGCCGAAACTCCTAATGTTTAAAGAATATTTGAAATGCCGACAATAAGCAATTGACACGTTGGATGCAAGTCACATGCTCTTTGATGTGTGTACCAAACGATTGAGACGAGGACATCGCTCTTGTGGGAGATGGACCTCTACTATAGAGTGAAAGGATAATTTCAAAATACTATCAGAAGCTGACCAACTTAGATGAAGGTGATATGCTGCTGGGAAACTCCATGTATTGGAATGAATTTAAAAGGTGGGGATATAATCAACTCGAGAAAGTTCATAAGAAAGACTTGTCATTGCCATTGGAGTTTGAGGAAGTACCAGCCATTCAACCCAAGGATGAATCGGATATTGAAGAAATAATTTAAAAAAATGAAATATCAATCACAATGGAACAAAACAAAGATGTGGCCATCATTAAGGAAAAAAATCAACTTACATGGTTTTGACTTTGTTGATTGTCATGAAATTGATTTTGTGATTAAACTTAGTGAGGAGGTGGAAGTCTTCGTAGTTGAATTTGAATTGGATGAAATGGACGGGTCCAATAATATGGAGATGGGCAATTTCAAGTTCTGGGGAGTAAATAAGGAGTGGAACTGATAAGTGCTTTATTTTATTAACACTTATTTTGTGCACTTATAACCTTGGACTATTGATGATATGATCATATCTAAGTATTATTAATGCGTTTTATATTTTATGTTGTATAGGATCATAAGGGAAGAGAAAAGGAGAAGAAAGGACCAAAATGCACCTAAAACTGAAGTTTGAGAACCTATGGTGCAAATAATTTACGGCCGCAACAATTTATATTCACGGCCGTAACACCTTGATGGGATTAGACGAAAAGCAGCAGAACCTACCTTACGGCCATAAACTCAAAGGTCACGGCCGTAAGCTCCAAATGTAAAAATTCAGCAGAAACTAATTTACGGCCGTAAAGAATAAGTTACAGCCGTAACTTACTCGACAAGAAATTTCCTTATCTGATTCATTGCATAATTTTGGTATATCTTGTGGGTAAAGTTAGGGCACGATTTTGGGAGTATTAAAGGAGCAAAATTACCAAAAAAATGAGGCTGGACATTGAGGAAAATTGAGAGCAAAATATAGAGCATTCTTGGAAGATTTTCAAGCGCAAGAATATCAACAACAATGAAATTCATGAAGCAACTTGAAGAATCTACCACAATCATGCTAGGCTAAATTTCATATCTTGTTCAAAAGGGAATTTGTGTTAACTTAATTATGTTATCTTCTTTTCTTACAAACAAGTAACGTTGTATTTATTCCTTTATTTCAATTGTTGGATTATTATTATATTTTGAATGTTCAGTTGAGTTTATTTGATTAATAGTTTAATTTGGCTAATTGGATTATTGATCTTTGGACTCATGAATATACTGTATTTAGATTCTTGATCCGTAATTGTCATTGAATCTTTACTTTAGTAGCAAATAAATATCGTGCAGGTTTAGTAATAATTCAATTTGGATTGATTAATTCGAGCTTGTGAAATTAATAATCCAATTCAATCTATTCTTTTAAATTTTCATACTAGTCATGCATTAAATCATAAGCGCTTGTTTAGGATTGTCCGTGGCTAGAATTGGTTCGAAGAGCTTGTTTTGAATCAATACACATAAGGAGGAATTTAGATAATCAGAGCTTGTTGATTATTTATGATTGATAATTGAATTAGGGATAGAAACACATTACAAGGAAAGGTATAACATTAATTGAGGATACAATCGAACCCGAGAACAAGATTTCCTCTCATTTCAATTCCTCACATATTTATTTTTATATTTTATGCATAGTTTTCATTTAAGTAAAACTCAACAACAAACCCCCCCCCCAATTTTATTCTAATTGATCGAGCAACTAAATAAGTTCACTATTCCTATTGGGATCGACCCTTACTCTCGCTACTACATTATTAATTAATATTTAGCGAGTAAGGAATTATTTATTATTTTGGTGCATCGCGACACGCATCAAGAATAAAGCCAAAAGAAAGAAGATGGGCAAGGCATCCAATGCTTTCTTTAGGTGCCCTTGAATCAATTGCCCAAAAATGTAACTTTAGACTATAAATGAAGACCTTATTGGGAGGTAACCCAATTTCTCAAACCATTTTTCTTTAGTTGTTTTATTTATTGCTTTTGTGATATTTCATTGTTTGACATTGCATTTTAGGAGCACTAGTATGTTTAAAATGCATGTATTGAGTTATTATGTGCTTTAAGTAATTCTAGTATTCTATTTTGCATGTCTAGCATTAGGAGTAGTTTTTAGTTTTCATTGAATTTTTACTTGTTTTGTTGTTTAACATCACAATCTTCAACATCAGAACCTTGCTTAGGACATGTAGACATATTTTAGAATTTGGTTGCATGCATTTAAAGGCATTTAGGGGTCGAAAACGGAGTCCAAAAATAAAAAAATGAAAAAAAAAATGGTAACTGTCAAACTTTACCATGCGATCGCACAGTTATTCACTAGACATATCCAACAGATTGTTATATTTGGTGCAAACTTTCATGTAACCACCTCTAACTCGTTTTTCTTTCCACAAATCACCCAACATTGAGTCCCCAACCACTCCTCAGTGTTTGCACATCATATTGACTCAAATTCATGCCTTGCTGATTATTGTCCAATTTTACTTATTTTAAAGAAGTAAATAAATGAAAAAAATACAATTTTGGGATATAAATTTTGTCATTTAGAGTAAAAATTATTAAAGATTCAATTTTATTTGTTTAACTCTAAATTAACTTTAATTTCTAAAAATTTCATTTATTTGATTACAGATTGTTATATTTGGTGCAAACTTTCATGTAACCACCTCTAACCCGTTTTTCTTTCCACAAATCACCCAACATTGAGTCCCCAACCACTCCTCAGTGTTTGCACATCATATTGACTCAAATTCATGCCTTGCTGATTATTGTCCAATTTTACTTATTTTAAAGAAGTAAATAAATGAAAAAAATACAATTTTGGGATATAAATTTTATCATTTAGAGTAAAAATTATTAAAGATTCAATTTTATTTGTTTAACTCTAAATTAACTTTAATTTCTAAAAATTTCATTTATTTGATTACAGATTGTTATATTTGGTGCAAACTTTCATGTAACCACCTCTAACCCGTTTTTCTTTCCACAAATCACCCAACATTGAGTCCCCAACCACTCCTCAGTGTTTGCACATCATATTGACTCAAATTCATGCCTTGCTGATTATTGTCCAATTTTACTTATTTTAAAGAAGTAAATAAATGAAAAAAATACAATTTTGGGATATAAATTTTATCATTTAGAGTAAAAATTATTAAAGATTCAATTTTATTTGTTTAACTCTAAATTAACTTTAATTTCTAAAAATTTCATTTATTTGATTACAGATTGTTATATTTGGTGCAAACTTTCATGTAACCACCTCTAACCCGTTTTTCTTTCCACAAATCACCCAACATTGAGTCCCCAACCACTCCTCAGTGTTTGCACATCATATTGACTCAAATTCATGCCTTGCTGATTATTGTCCAATTTTACTTATTTTAAAGAAGTAAATAAATGAAAAAAATACAATTTTGAGATATAAATTTTGTCATTTAGAGTAAAAATTATTAAAGATTCAATTTTATTTGTTTAACTCTAAATTAACTTTAATTTCTAAAATTTCATTTATTTGATTACAGATTGTTATATTTGGTGCAAACTTTCATGTAACCACCTCTAACCCGTTTTTCTTTCCACAAATCACCCAACATTGAGTCCCCAACCACTCCTCAGTGTTTGCACATCATATTGACTCAAATTCATGCCTTGCTAATTATTGTCCAATTTTACTTATTTTAAAGAAGTAAATAAATGAAAAAAAATACAATTTTGGGATATAAATTTTGTCATTTAGAGTAAAAATTATTAAAGATTCAATTTTATTTGTTTAACTCTAAATTAACTTTAATTTCTAAAATTTCATTTATTTGATTACAGATTGTTATATTTGGTGCAAACTTTCATGTAACCACCTCTAACCCGTTTTTCTTTCCACAAATCACCCAACATTGAGTCCCCAACCACTCCTCAGTGTTTGCACATCATATTGACTCAAATTCATGCCTTGCTAATTATTGTCCAATTTTACTTATTTTAAAGAAGTAAATAAATGAAAAAAAATACAATTTTGGGATATAAATTTTGTCATTTAGAGTAAAAATTATTAAAGATTCAATTTTATTTGTTTAACTTTAAATTAACTTTAATTTCTAAAAATTTCATTTATTTTATTACGGGTATATTTTGGACAAGTTCAACCCAAAAATCCCTAATTTAATGGACCGAAAAAGCCCATTTTTTTCATCCTCTGTCTTCTCTTTTCAACCTTCACAGTCGCTAACCCACAAGCAGCCATCATCTCTCTTTCACCCAAAAACCAGCAGCAGCAACTCATAGCCACCTCTCTCCCTCACACAACCCGTCAGCCTCCACCGTGAAGAACTAAATCAGACAGCAGTCGACACTCTCCTCCCCCAAACCGCACTCACCTTCTGGAATTCAACCAAGCTGCAACTCTCACCGGACACACTTCTCTTCCTTCAACCGCCAGCCACTTCTCTTTCTACAACCTACAGTAGCCTCTGTCTTCCTCTAGATAACCAGCCGCAAGCCACTCTTCCCAGACTTCATCAAAACCGCCAGGCATCTCTCTTCCCTCATCATCCACTCAGCCACCAACGTCCCCAGCAGTAGTCCCCTTATCACAGCAACCTCCACTCACTTCTCTCTCACAGTCAACACATTCTCTCACACCAACCTAACAGCCGCCAGCCTTTTCTCCCTTACCATCTCTCTCTCTCTCTCTCTCTCTCTCTCTCTCTCTCGTACTCAGCACTCAACGTCACACTTCCACCAAAACCAGCCGCAAGTCAGAACCTGAAGCAGCCGCACCTCACTTCAAAAGGGAACTTAGCAGACATTTCTCTCACAGAAGTCGGTTGAGGAGAACTACAAAGTGGCATTTCGGGTTATTCGTTCCAGTTTTTATTCATATTTTGCTTAGATTTTTTATTATTCTATGTTAATTTCTATAATTTCAGATTATTGACATTAGTTTAGTTTGAGTTATAATGTTGGTTATAGAATTTTCAGATTATTGACATTAGTTTAGTTTGAGTTATAATGTTGGTTATAGAATTTTCATCTACAAACTTGAATTTTATTTTCTAGAATGGTTATTGTTTGTTTGAACTTTATCTTGGTTAATTTAATTATGGTCGGCTAAATTATCTTTGAGAGGAGTTATTTTTAGCTTCAATAGGTATATTTTAATTTCTTATGGATGAATTCTTTTTATTGATAAGGGTTTAAATTTTTTTTTTCAATTTTCAAATTATTTTACTTGGATTAATGTCGCTGATGTGGTATGTATTGAATATGCACACAACATGCTCGACAAAACGCTGTAGAATAGATTGATTAATTTTCTCCCTAATATTTTTACATCTTATCGATATCAAGAAATTCATACTAATATTAGTTGCAAGCCCAATTGATAGCAAAAGAATAACTCCACTCAAATTTCTCTTTCATTGCAATTTAATTATATCCTCTTTTTATCATTTAAGTAATCTTGAAATCATAGTTTAAGACTTGAATTTAGCAAATATTATTATACCAATAAAATCCCTAGGAAGAATGACCCTGGATTATTGTTAGGCTATAACTTGACCCATTTATACTAGGAGGGTAGATTTAACATCGAGTCACTTGCCTCATATCAAAATCATTCCAAATGTATGCATTTTTCACACTCTTATGAGATTAAGCACGATTTTTTAGTTTTGCATATTTTTTAGGAAATTTTTTATTGTGAATAGTTGGAATTGGGATTAGAATAGACTTTGGGTTTGTGAATTGTGAGTTTATAGGTGAAATTTTTTTTTGGATTAATTCAAGTCTCAAAATCTATGTCTTACTTGGATTTCTTCATATGCATGCCAGGAGATTGATAAAATGTAACAATGAGTTTTTTGTTGAGTTTTTGCAATTCGTTTTGGATGATTACATTCACCACATTTTATACATCATTTGTACATCATTCATTCATTGTTTACACTTATTTAAGGCATAGAACTCAACACGAACATCACTGTACTCCATTGCACTTCATTGCAAGGTCACTATCGACACCATTGCACCACAACACCTAATTTCAATTTCACTACACCTACTTCACCATGTATTTTCATGACCCAAATGAACTTTAAATGTAATGAGTTTTTGATATGTTGTAGACCAAGTTATAATATGCTTAGGACATGTCTCGGGAAATTTTCACTTTTTCGAGGCGATCTCAATGGTTGAATATCTATTGGTCGACCATGTTCCAAAAATTCAAATTTTTGATATATCCTAGTTTAGGGTGTTTAGTTGATTTACTTCAGTTCTTATGCAATATTTATGCATTCTTATGTTGTTTATCTCTATTTTGCATGGAACACAATATGAAAACACTTAGGGCCAAATATGGAAAAGTTGGAAACCGGTCAAATCATCCAAACTATATGAAGATCAAAACTTCAAAATGGGACCATCTCTCCAAACCTGGGAAATACCTTAACTCTCTTTGTTATTTTGTATTTATTTGATTTTTGTTTTCGAAATACATTAAGGACAATTTACATTTCTAGTTTGGGGGTGGAAATCTCATTCATATGCTTTTATTTACAAATTCATTCGATTTTGGGGGGTAGAAAATTCATAAGAATTTGAGAATTTTGAAAATTTTTGTTAATTTATTTATTACTTATGACATAATTTGAATTGACTTTTGTACTTTAGTTAGAAAATTGGATAACGTGTGAACTTGAATTTTTTTTAACATTCATCCATATAAGACTTTATTAAAACTTGAGCACATAATCATTGTCAAAATAATAACTTGTGTAGAAGATGCTTGAAATATGTGGGGTAGAATTGATAGAAAATCCAAAACCTTAAGAATTTAGATCCCGAATGTGATAGTCTGAAGTTCTTGGTTTTGCATATTTGATTAATGAGGTTTTAATCAACAGGTATAAATCGACAATAGCATAAAAACAGAATAATGTTAATGGTCTTATTCCTCTCATCGGAACCTTTTTTATTCGAGCAAGTAAGCTTTAAGGGCCTTTCAAATCTAGTACCTTAAATTCAACTGAATTGGAAATTATCAGCCTAAAGCTCGTTACATGAGTCAATTAGAAAGCAAAAAGGAGAGATGACTTACACATAAGACGCTAAAACATTTTTAACTTTTCTTTGTCACATTTATGACTCAGACAATTAAGTTTGAGGGATTCTCTGAACCTAGTGCCTTAAAGTCGTCTGATTTGGGAGTCACTGTCCTAAAACTCGCTACAGGGATCATATAGAAAGCAAGTAAGAAAGGTATTACACAAATAGAGATGGCAATGACGCAGGTACACTCGACCCGTGCCCCGCCCCGCCTTGCTAGGTTAACCCCGAACCCATACCCGCCCCATGACTCGCTATGTCTTTGCGGGGCAGGGCCCGTTTGTATTTTTTTGGTTATGTAAACAATATATTTTTATTTTTGACTATGTAAACAACATGTTTAATTTTTTTTTTACTTGTTTTACTTCTACATTCTATCAATCTATCCTAAAATGAAATTTTAAATCTTTAATTAAATTTTATTCTATTTTAATTAATATGAGGGTCGGGTTCGGGGCGGGTCACTCAATACCCACCCCGAACCCATACCCGACTCGGGGCGACAATGTCAACCCATACCCGTCCCACCAACCCGTGGGGCGATCAAAATTTGCCCCATTAGGGGCGGGTACCATTTGGGTTCAAGTTGGAGCGAATTTTTTTGCTATCCCTATATACAAAGATGGTAAAAGACAAAGAGATAAAAAGAAAAGGTCGTCCAAAAATAAAGTGCATGAAGCCTAATTGATTAAGATTTCTAACACTGAAGTGTGAGATTGGGGATGTATTTCTTTTTATTTGTTGTGCATGTTTATCTAATCCTAACCGCCTTGTTTGTTCAAATGCAATATATAAATGTTTAGAAAACCACATAAATAGCAAAAACCTTGGGATATGAGAGAAAAATAGTAAGGTTGTGATCATCAATTAGTGTTGTAAGGAAAATCATAAAAAAAATCATTGTTTGACCACATGAAATTCGGGCATATTTATGCATGATTAATCACACAGTGTCAATGTATTTTTACATGAGTTTAAATTTGATTTTTGGTTATTCACATACAAAATAAAGCCGAGCATCGGGGGATGAAAATATTTTTATGTTGTTCATATTTCTTTATTAAAGTGAATTGTCAATTTGAATCGATCGTTGAAGTTCATTATAAATAAATTAACAAAACAAAAATATTTGTTATTTGCATTTTTATTTATAACTTAGTTTTATTTTGTTCGAGGGCGAACAATAGTTATAGTTTGAGAGTGTTGATAAGTGTATTTTATACACTTATTTCTATCTTAAAAATAGAATTTTATTTGTTTGTTTAAGAATATTTGCTATTATTTGTTTATATTTCAGAAATAATCTCAAAGTCAAGAAAACAAATGAATTTGAGTAAAATCAAGTAAATTGGATGATAAAAGTACTAAATTGTGCAAAGGGAGAGTTGATGAAGTCAATCATGGTGCAAATCGAAAGAAAAGTAAAAGAAATAACCAAATTGGAAGAAATTAGATGTTTAAGAACTAAAGTATACAAATCAAATGAAGAATGACCAAATTGCAAATACTTAATGATTGATTAAAACTATGATACGATATTTGAAGATTGCTATGAGTCAATTAGATGCAACTAAAAGTCAAAAAGAAATTAAATGTGATAAGAATATTACCATAAGGTAGTGTTCGATTAACAAGGATTTTCCTAGAAAATAGGAGAACTTTAGTCATTTTTCATCTTTTTTATTGTTTGATTGTCTACTTTTACTTAGGAATTCATTTGTCTCATTTGGTTGGAAATTGTGAAAATCTTGGTTTTTAAGGCAAACCAATTATCTACACTTTGGCAAGAATTGGTTTGCCACATTGAATGGCAAATCATTTTCGTCACATTTGATCATTTTTGTTGTTAATTGACTTATTTTTTTTCAGAAAATTAACATTATTATTATTATATATATATAAATATTGATTAAAATAACTAAGTTTTACCTTAATTGCCATGGACAATAATGTTAATCAAACAATAAACTTGAAAAATTTCTCACTTTTTCACCTAGAAAATTAAACAATCAAACAAGCAAATTTGGACGTGATTTTCAGTCACTTTTCAACTTCTACAAATAAGGAATAGTAGAAACACATTAGGGGTTCCCACATTGTGAATACATGTCAAAACGCTGTTGAATTGTTAAGGGATCCAAGGAACGCCAAGACCACGATTGAAGATACAATTCCACGAAGATGAACATGGTGACATCCTTTGATTTTTCTTGTTATTTATTTTCAATTATGTTTCTAGGTTAGACTTTTAGTTGTTAGAATTGTGATGAAATGTTAACTTATTGATCCCATGTTTTGATTTTATATTTATGTTATGCAATTTATTTATGGATTTGATGCAATTAATTGTGTTTTTATTTACATTTATGATTGTAAACGCATGATTATTGATGTTTGTAATAAATTTCTATGTTCAAAAGAGTGTAAATTTATTATACTTCAATTAATTGTCATAAAATCCGATGAGGGATAGAAATACACTCCTATATTTTGTGTAAATCATAATTTGTTAATAATTTTCTACATGTTTGAATTAATTATAGAAAGATAATCTAATCTCTTGTGAAAAAAAGATTTTCTACATCGCTGGAAATGGGATATAAATAACTTTAGGAACACGAGTTTTCAATTCTCTATAAATTGTTGTTAAATGTTTAAGTCAAACAAAATTCATGATTCTAACATATTTAATTCATCGTTTTCACAAATTAAATTTTCTTGCTTTTTAGTTTAATTGTTAGTTTAATTTCCAAATACAAAATCTTCAATTCAAAGGTTTTATAGTTTCAGTTAAGGTTTGTAATCCAAAATACAATTTACTCAATCCTTGCGAGATCGATATCTGAACTTTAAATGCACTTTATTACTTGTGCGATCCGTACACTTGCAGTAAGCGAACAACACGCATGGGGTGACAAATAGTTGAAGCACGGAACCATTTCACTGCATTCACCATTCATCTCTCTACCATGGGTAGAGTTCACATAAATCAAATTTGAACTATACAAGTATGGTTGAAAGATCAGTGATTTGAATCTCAGGTTTTGTAAAGAATTTCATTACAACTAAAAACGCATATTGAAGCTTATAAAAGGTCAAATCAAGTCTCGATAACACGAGCAACTGAAACTAAACTAGCAAATCAAACCAAACACAACAACACGTCATCAGTAGCTTCGGGCAAGGAATATTGCAATAGTAATTACTTCATTGGCACCAGCAAGTTGCTCGTCCAAGAATAAATCCTAATGCCCATCCCCCCCTTACAAAGAACACAGTATCCTCAAATACTTCACCCTGTTCACATATACTGCCGGCGTAAAAAAGTAAACCCCCACCCCCAATTCATATTTTTCTCCTTTGGTCAAGTTCCACACACGTGTACTCTTGCTTATAACCACCAAATCATGCCCAAAAGTATGGTGATGGGCCTGCTCCAGGCTGCCTTCCTTAAACCTCACAATGGAGGTTGTAGGAATCTCCCTCAAAAGTTTCATGGATGCACCAATCATAATATCCTCGGGCGTAAACTCCTTTTGATCCTGGCTTTTCGCCAGGGAGCAAATAAAACAACGAGGATCAGCATTACCATCAGTATTGTTCCTAATTTTAATCTTCCCAAGTTCAGTCATTTCTTGAACAGTGTCCAAGGACCTAATATCTTCCAGCCAGGGATAGGAACCTGAAGTGGGACGTGCAGCCTTGAAAGGGGTACTCAGAATTTCTAAAGCAACTTCGGGGGCAGTAGACATACCATAGATGGCAAGAACATTATTCACGGGCCGGGCATTTAGAGCGTCAGATAGAGTGAGGCAGGTGGTGGCGTATGCTCCTGGGAACTTGTTGGTAAAGATGCCAACACCCACGCCAGTGCCACAAGACGCTAGGCAAAGGGTCTTGGTTGATATCAATTCGCATTTATATGTATGCATCCAATTAATCATACATGCATTCATTTGTTTCTAAGATATAGCTTAGACCATAATTTGAACACAGCTCTGTTGTTTTCTTTGTTGATTATCTTGTACCTGCTCGGGAGATGAACCCTAAAATGATTTCTCTCTTTATAAAACCATAAAATCCTCTCTCTCACAACCCAAGACTCGGGCATAATTTTTTGTTTTCCAAGAAACAAAATAAAATAAACTGGGCAATGGCGGATATGAGGGACGCCCCGAACTGCCCAGCCTGCAACTAGTCTTGTCTAGGGACGGGGCACCTCAAAGATATCACAAATTATGGGCGGCTCAAAACTTCTGAAAGAGATTTGTTAGAAGCCTTTTACACCATCCTAAACAACTAACCAACATTCCTGGAGTTCGCTTGTACGCATTATGTAGACTGCTAACAAGAATTCCATATCATAGAGAAGCACATTTTGCATGCTTTTATCATTTTTTTGTTTAGGTGAATGTCTGATAAAGAAGTATAACAAGAGTTGAAGCAGCTAGGAAAATAACGAGTGAACACTACAAAAAAACAGCATCCCAATAAACTACTAAGTGGAGTCAATTCTACATCACTGGACAAATCCCATGTGGCACATGCACCCGTGTTTGTATAAACATATATTACATATCACTTAAAGCACATAGTTTTCAAGGAATAAGTTCATAACGAACGAGCGAGTAAGGGATAGAGAGAGAGAGAGCAGGGGGCAGACAAACTATGATCGCAAAATGATAAAACCATCTAACTCAAAGTTATTTTAGTTTCAACAAAATGCAATAATTCATAGTTTAACTATTTGAAGAAGAAATATGTTTGGTAAAGCTTGAATCTTTATGAGAAATAACCACAAATTGTATTGCAAGTGCAAAAGAGCATCTGACATGACTCATGAGCATCCACAGGAATATTGATTCATAGGCATCCACACGCACAAACAAGCATACATACATACATACATACATACATACATACATACATATACTTAGTTTAAAACAAACAAAAGCCCTTAGACATCGAAACTTCTCCCAAACCACAGGCAACTTAAGACTTCCAACAGTGATTTATTAAAGGCCTTTTACACACGTATGATACATCCCATGTCAAATTTTCTCTGTAGCAGCCTTGGCAGCAGCAAGATCCTCATCCAAGAACAAATCCCAATGGCCATCCCACTTAATAAAGAACTCAGTATCCTCAAAATACTTCACTCTGTGCACATCTTCTGCTGGCGTAAACAAATAATCCCCCACCCCCAATTCATATTTCTCACCTTTCGTCAAGTTCCACACACATTTACTCCCGCTTATAACCACCAAATCATGCCCAAAAGTATGATGATGGGCAGGTTCCATGCTGCCGGCCTTAAACCTCACTATAGCCGATGTAGGAGTCTCCCTCAAAATTTTCATAGACGCACCAGGCATTATTTCAACAGGCTTAAACTCCTTTTCATCCCGGCTTTTCGCCAGGGAGCAAATAAAACACGGAGGATCAGAAATACCATCAGTACTAATCCCGGTTTTAGTTTTCCCAATTTCGGACATTTCTTGAACAGAAGTGTCCAAGAAGGACTGAATATCTTCCGGCCAGGGATTGGAACCGGAAGCGGGGCATGGAGCTTTAAAAGGGGCGTTGAGAAAAGTGTTCAGAATATCTATAGCAGTTTCAGGGGGGGTAGACATACCAGACACCGCTAGAACATTACAATTATTGATGGATCGGGAATTGAGGGCGTCAGCAGGGTTTAAGCAAGTGGCGGCGTATACTCCTGGGAATTTGTTAGCGAAGATGCCAACACCCGTGCCGGTGCCACAAGCTACTAAGCCACGGGTCTCGATCGAATCATCGGTATTGACCTGGCTGACACGGCGACCAATTTCTTCGCCGACGGAGTAGTACTTATCTGTTCCGAGGTCTTCCACTTCGATGTTCAGAGAACGCAAGTGGGTTACGAGAGTGTCTTTCAAATTGCATCCGAATGCGTCGGCTCCGGCTATGATTTTGATGCGGCGGGGAGTGGTGGCGATTGCTTCTTGCTGAGCCATGGGCACTATAGTGAATTACCGATCGAACTGAGTACCAGATAAAAGGATTTACAGTTTAACTTTACAGTGCTCGTGGACGGGGTGTCAACGGGGACTGGCTTGAAACGGATCGATGCCTAATTTACGTCCGGATTCATTATTCTATCTCTGATTTCTATTCTTCAATTAGTGACATCGCATCAATCACGCACAATGACAACCTAAAATTGACACATATAGCACTTCACTATATCCACTTTGGATTAACATAATTATTGTACATATTATTTAAAGATGGGGGGGGGGGGGGGGGGGGGGAACCCAAAATTACTTCATGAAGAAATATCTCAGAATATTATGGATTATTCTAGTTCTAGATTATAATTGAACGAAGAGATGTAAGGGTGGATAAAATGACCGGATCAAATCAAATCAAATCGAGCGGTTTGGTTTGATTTTGTCAAAAAAAAATTATTTGTTTGATTCTTAGTATGCTGAAATATTTGGTTTTGGTTCTGATTCTTGAATAAGAATCGGAACCGGAACCCAGAACCAAACCCAAGCAAAATTTTAGATCAAATTTAATTTTTTTTTTTTAATCAGTCTTAATCTTGAAAGTTAGAAAATCAGAACAATCTAAATTTCACAGGCCAAACCCGCTGCCCAAGCCCAATCCAACATTCAGAATGACTTCAGACTAATCAAAATAGTAGATTCATTTCATACAGATTCTCATTTCTAAAACCCGATTCTTCTTTCTAACCTAACCTGCGTAGTGAGTGACTAGTGCGTAGCGTACAACGGTACAACGGGAGTGAAGGAAGAACCGCGTGAAGTTTACCAAACGACGACGGCGATCTGCAGTGCCTGCTTAACCAAACAAACGGCGATCAGACCGACGTGAACGACAATAGGTGGCAGCGGTCAGATGTGAACGACGCAAGCCAGTTTCTTTCAGGTTCGATTTGTTGGTGTATTGTTCCATTTTGTGGTTTATTGTTCGATTTTTGGGTTTATTTTTTGAATTTGTGGTATATTGTTTGATTTTTTTAACTCACTTCCAGATTTGTGGTTTGTTGATGTTCTTGTTCGAATTTGTAGTTTATTATTGTTCTTGTTCGATTTTGTGGTTCTAAAGCAACAAAATGCCAAAATGAGTTAATGGAACACTTGTTTTGTAAATTATAAGTTCAGTATTCTTTTAACAACTTAACGGTAATGAAATTTTTGTAAATTCAATCTTCTATAGATGGGTAAGCATGAAGACGTCCTGTAACTTGATATGATTAATTTCTATCAATGACTCATTCATCTACATTTGTAAATCATGGTTATTAGACAGTATTTTGTATAGAGATGTAACTTGATATTTGTGTATTAGTTTAAACTTTGGTAAATGAATTTCATTAGTCATTACTAACTTATGGGTATGGTATGGACGTTTGGTGATGATAATTTGCATTTACATTTGAAAATTAAAGTAATTTATTAGGAACCAAACCAAATCAAACCAGAACCGAGCGGTTTTGTTCCATATCTTTGTAAAAATCGATTGGTTCCATTAGTAAAAAAATTATCGGTTCATGGTTCGGTTTGGTTCCTATAGAACCAAACCGAACCATGTCCACCCCTAAAGAGTTGTGATATTTTAGGGGAGATTTATTGAAATGGCCACGGTCAAAAGGCATTAAGTCAAAAAGGCAAATTTTTGTTTGATAAGTTAAAATGGCCTCCATCCTTATAAAAAGATTAAATTATCCTTGTTATCTTGTTAAATTTTCAACCTTACCTAACAATTTAAAAGGACAGAAAAATCCTCAAGAAAAATCAACGGTTATCTCTCTATCAAAATCGTGTCCTTCCAACAAAGATCCTCCCCCCCAGCTACCCACATTATAATAAACTCAGTTTTACTATCTGTGATCTTCTCCATATACTCCTTCTATGGATTTGTTACAGAACTATTCATCATCTTCTCAAATATTAACAAAAACCCTAAGTTTTACGCATTTGATATTGGTAAGATATCCCAAAATTAATATTATTTTGAGTTGATTTGATTTGTTTAAATTGTATTTATATGAGTTTTGCTTGGTTTGGGATGAATTTTTTAGTGTAAACTTCATCCATTGCAAAAACATCATTCTAGACAGAGGGTAATATGATTTTACGCACACATGTCGATTAACTGACTTCACGGTCGGTTAACCTACCTTAGTGAAGTTGGTTAACCAACTTTGCAGTAGGTTGGTTAACCGACCAATTTGCAGTAGGTTGGTTAACCGACATTGGTCGGTTAACCAACCTACTGCAAAGTTGGTTAACCAACTTCACTAAGGTAGGTACCAACTTCACTAAGGTAGGTTAACCGACTTTGCAGTAGGTTGGTTAACCGACCAATGAAGTCGGTTAACCTACCTTAGTGCAGTCTGCTAACCAATTGTTAACATGTTTGCTTAAATTTTAAAAAAAAAAAAAATCCTTTAATGAATTCTGGTGTTAACACATAACATTTTTCAATTTTTTTAAATGCAGATATGAATGATACTACATTAATTCCTATTTGTTACTATGATGAGTTTGTGAAGAATGATCAATCTAGATGGATATGGAATTGGAGCAATGAAGAAGCCACAGAAGCAATTTTTTGTCAAAAGTGCAACGTATACAGAATTATATCATGATGTACAAGAGCTTCTTCATATTGATTCTTCTTTACACACTTTGGAGATGAGATTTATTTTCCCTGATAATAATACACAAGTTTCTATTCCACCAGTCAAGATTACTTCAGATAAGCTAGTGAAATGGTTCCTAGAACTCAACAGAAAAGGTCAGTCTCCCCTTTGTGTAACAATTGTGAGCAAGAATCTCATTGAACATGAATTTGAAGCAAGTATTGTTGAATATGAACATGCTATAGATCATGTTGAACTTGAACATACAATAAACACAGTTGAACACGGACGTGTTGAACTTGAACATACAATAAACATTGTTGTAGATCATGTTGAACATGAACATGTATCAGTTAATGATGAATTTGAAGACGAGGTCCGTAATGATGTAGATTCTGAGATGAGATTGGATGATAACAATGATGGAAACTGCGGTTTAGATGATTACTAGAATGATTTGAAGATTGTTCGAAACAACAATGGTGACACTATTGAGGAAAATGGGAACAATGTTAATTTACCTACATGTGGACAAGAACTAGTTCGATAGAATGAAGCTGAAATTCGTTTTACTAATGAGGATCTTGTTGCATTGTCTGCACGTGGTAGCACATCAAGCCACACATTTGAGGCTGGATCGAGTTTAAGGTACGCTCATACATCACATGTGATTCCTGAGGAAGAGGATTTAAAAGATCATCAGGTGTTTGAGAACAAGAAAGATCTACAACAACACATTCATTTGCTTGCATTGAAGCACAACTTTGAATTGAAAGTTAAAAAATCAAATAAGAGTACATACAGAATTATTTGCATAGATGACAGTTGCAAATGGCGTTTGCATGCTACGAAGTACAAGGAGTGTGATTATTTTTGAAGTTCGTCGTTATGTACGTGAACATACTTGTTGTTTGGGTATACATAGAAATGATTGTAGACAAGCGAGGTCATGGGTTATCGGCACACATGTCATGCATAATTTTCAAAATCCAAATCAAGAATACAGACCTGCAAACATCATCAGTGACATTCGTCGGGAGTTTGGGGTAAGTATGAGCTATCAGAAAGCATGGATGGCTAAAGAACGTACCTTAGAGATATTAATGGGTTCACCTGATGGTAGCTATGCTAGATTGGCCGTGTATTCCACAATTTGGTTAGAACTAATCCTGGCACATTGGTATGTGTTGACATTGACCCAAGTAGTCACCGCTTCAAGTACTTTTTTATGGCTGTTAGACTATGCATTCGAGGATTTCACTCGTCGATGCGACGAGTAATTTCTATGGACGGAACATTCTTGAAAGAAAAATATGAAGGTACACTGATAGTGGCAACATGTCAAGATGGAAATGTGCAAATCTATCCTCTCGCATGGGGTATAGTAGATTCTGAGAATAATGAGTCATGGAAATGGTTTTTTGAAAAAATGAAAACAATAATTGGTGATATTGAAGATCTGGTCTTTATGTCTAATGGGAATGGGAGTCTACTCAAGGGTGTAAGAGATGTTTTTCCTAATGCGCATT
The DNA here is from genome assembly GCA_963555705.1 of Ligustrum vulgare. NCBI lineage: Eukaryota > Viridiplantae > Streptophyta > Magnoliopsida > Lamiales > Oleaceae > Ligustrum > Ligustrum vulgare. The sequence goes on from OY743176.1 coordinate 24,422,994, forward strand.
ACGCTCATTGCATATAGCATATACAAGGCAACATAAAGGCCAAGTGTCGCATCTCCGGGATGGTGTCATTATTTAAGAAAGAGACATATGCATATACAGTTGAAGAATTTAATAAACATATGGATGAGATTCTTAGCAGGAACCCCGACCTTTGGGGTTATTTAAAAGAGGCTGACTATAAACATTGGACTAGGTCACACTTTATAGGGATCCGTTACAACATCATGACATCAAATAATGTCGAGTCGCTGAACTCGGTATTCAGAAAAGCTCGAGAGTGTCCAGTACTTGCTTTGGTTGAGTATATCAAGTGCAAATTGCAAAAATAGTTTTATAAGAGGCGCATTAATACAGAAAACTGTACAAGTATACTAACCCCGGCAATGGAGGAAAAAATCAAGAAAAAACTTGAGTTGTCCAAGAAGTTAGTAGCGAATCCTATGGATGAATATATGTTTGATGTGGGTAATGGAATCAATCATTTTGTTGTTAACATAATCAATAGAACTTGCACATGTGGGCCGTTTCAGTTGGATAAGTTTCCATGTGAGCACGATATCGCTGCTTCAAGACAGGTAGGGAATTCTGCATATGATTTGTGCTCTCCATATTATACTACTACCATTTGGAAAGCAGCATACGTTGATACTATAATGCCTCTACCAAATGAAATTGATTGGGAAGTTCCAGAACACCTTAAGTGAACGTTGAATATCTTACCACCGTTGATCAAACCAAGACAAAGTGGACGTAAGCGCAAAAGCAGGATACCATCGACCGGAGAGTTTTCTACGACACGTAAGTGTGGTAGGTGTGGTGCATCTGGGCACAACCAACTACGATGTAATGATCGAGTACCACTATCCAATAGAACAATAGACTAGTAATTGTGGTAGTATTATTTGCTAATATTGTTCATATTTATAAGGTTACCATACATGATCAAATAGCGTAAATGCATGCTATTCAGTTCTGTAGTAGGTTAACCTACCTCCGAACCGATTTGGTCGGTTAAGAGGTAGGTTAACCGACCTCTAACCGACTATGATGAGGGGTGAAACGTTTTGACTAGGTAGGTTAACCATGGTCATTAACTAACCAGGTCGGTTAAGAGGTAGATTAACCTATCTATTAACCAAAGTGGTCGGTTAAGGGGTAGGTTAACTTACCTCGTAACCAACCGCGTCGGTTAATAGGTAGGTTAACCTGCTGAAAAACCTACCAGTATATACGATCAAATTAGACATATACAAGTGGACGTATCATGAAAATCCCAAACAATAAATTCAAATTTTTTAGTCATTTACCAAAAAGAAAGATTCGATAAATTCAACACGTCACACTTGATCTAATTGAGCGAACGTTTTGATTGATTCGAGAAAGTTGCTAAACTTGATCCTGATTAGTAAAATCGATTGTTCACATCACACTTAATGAACTTAATAATCGATCAAACATTTGTCCATTTTCACACTTAATGAACTTAATAATTGATCCAGATTGGTAAAATCGTTTGTCCATTTTCACACTTAGTGAACTTAATAATTGATCAAACATTTTAATAGATTTGATAAAGATGTCAACGTAGGACCTCGATTGGTAAAATCCTTTGTCCATTTTCACACTTAATGAATTTAATAATTGATCCAACGTTAGCGACATATTTGAGAAAGTTGCTAATGTTGATCTAGATTGGGAAAATCGATTGTTCACGTCACATGAACTTAATAATTGATCAAACATTTTAATAGATTTGATAAAGATGCCAACGTAAGACATCGATGGGTAAAATCCTTTGTCCATTTCCACACTAAATGAATTTAATAATTGATCCAACAATAGCGACAGATTTGATAGATTTGAGAAAGTTGCTAATGTTGATTCAGATTGGGAAAATCGATTGTTCACGTCACACTTAATGAACTTAATAATTGATCAAACATTTTAATAGATTTGATAAAGATGCCACCGTAGGACCTCGATTGGTAAAATCGATTGTTCATGTCACACTTAATGAACTTAATAATTGATCGAACGTTTTGATAGATTCGAGAAAGTTGCTAAACTTTGACCTCGATTACTTAATTCGATTGTTCATGTCAAACTTAAAATCAATCTACAAAATTTGATAACCGACTAAGTAGGTTAAACATAGCTATTAACTAATCAAGTAGGTTAAGAGGTAGGTTAACCTACCTATTAACCAAAGTGGTCGGTTAAGGGGTAGGTTAACCTACCTAGTCGGTTTTTTAGGGTTTAGGTTATTCATTCGTTTAAACTCTCAAAAACCGACTTGGTCGGTTAACCTACCCTTTAACCTACCTGATCTGTAGTAGGTTAACCTACCCTATAACCGATCACGTCTGTTAACGGGTAGGTTAAAGGTCGGTTAACCTACCATTTAACTGACCTGAGTTTTTATAAGTAGGTTAACCTGCTGAAAAATCTACCAGTATCCAGAACCAATATATACAAGTGGACAGGTCATGAAAATCACAAACAATATATTCAAAAATTATAGTCATTTACAAAAAAAAAAAAAAAAAAAAAGTCATTTACAAATATTGTAATTTACAAAAATACAAAAAATATTCAGTTATAGAAATTTAAGGATCATAATCAAGTCTGTGTAAGTCAATGGCCAATTTCTTTCTCCACTGGAGCATATACAGGTTACGGACTTTATCAGCTTCCTCTCCAGCACTTAAAAATTCAATAAATTTAATGGCAAAAATACCACAATCTCATCTGCAATTAATTAATGAGATAATAAAGAATGAGTATATTTTTGTAGCAAAATAGAAGAACAGTATGGACACAATATTTATCATACTCAAAAAACTTACTGTGTACTTTGCTTTGCAGTGTTCTCGACCCTTTCAATTGTAAAATCACCATCCACAGTAGATATGCCTGCTTTCTTTAAAAGACTCGGCAGAAGTGTAGTCAGTGGGTTCAATATATTTTTCAATTGCCCTTCCGTAAGGCAACTTTTATCCGGGTCATACACAAATATAGTTTCTTCGCCGAAACTAACCTCAACTGCAAACCAATGACTATTTTCTACGATAGGTATTTACAGATGTGTACAATCTCGCCATCTCTTACCCAACTTTGGAGAATGACCATGTATGAAACTCTCTGCGCATTGGATCCCCTCTGTCAAAGCAAACTGTAAAAGAGTCAGAAATGTACTGTCCAGTATAGCAATGGGTCTGTTGAATGTCTTTGAGTAGTTCTTTGCCTGAAGCTGCAACAAATACATCGCCAAATCAACATGCTGAAGGCAAAAAACCTATTATCAAATAGTTCAGAAAAAAAACATATAACATGTGATCAAATCCTTAAGTTTTACTTACATAGGAATCGAGCCAGGCACCTGAATCCATGACATCCTTAAACCACTTCTTCACGTCATTTATTTTGATCCAGTCTAACTCGTATGTGACACTAAAAATGACAATATCAACTAAAGAACATAAATTATAAACAACTGAATTGATAAAAATATAGATATGATATTTACCCGTCCTTTAATTGTGAATACCAAGTATCAAATGCCTTCTCCTTCACTGGATCAATCTTCTGAAAGGGAAGAAATTTAGAGCCATCCTCAAATTTTCTCTTCTTTTCCTCGGCTGTGAATGGAGAAGATAATTACTTCGATCGTTTTGGAAGTCGCTTTTCCATCGGTCTCATATCAGCTTCGGGTATTCGACTGGCCAGACTTCTCTTATTTCGTGAATATGTTCTGGCCGTCTGTCTCGTAGGTGGATCATTCATAGGAGATGCCACCTCCGTCTCCCTCACCTCTGCCTCCTCTATATCCCTAGGAGCTTCCACCTCTGTCTCCCTTATCTCCGCCTCCTCTGTCTCCCTCACACCCGCCTCCTATGTACCCCTCACCTCCGCCACCTCCGTCTCCCTAATCTCCGCCACCTCCGTCTTCCTCACATCCGCCTCCTCTGTATCCCCAGGAGATGTCACCTCTATCTCCCTAATCTTCGCCTCCTCTGTCTCCCTCACCTCATCCTCCTCCATATCCCTCACCTTCCCCTCCTCTGTATCCCTAGGAGATGCCTCCTCCTTTTCCTCACCTCCACCTCCTCCATATCCCTTACCCCAGCCTCCTCCGTATCCCTCACCTCCCTCTCCCTCACATCCGCCACCTCCACCCCATCCATCATTGGGCCCATCCTCCCAGTACTGATTATTTCCATTAGTTTGATTGTAGCGCTGCATCGACTCCATCATGTTATCAACTTTGTTGTTTACTAATAGTATATCTGACCGCAGTCGCTCCTCCATCCGATCCATATAATTGAACAATCCAGGAGCAACAATCTGGTCTATGTGCATCCTCAAGCCCTCCAATATGAAGTCCAAATCGTGAGAAGGCTGATGTACATGAGGAGCCCGCTAACTAGCCTGTGGATTTTCATGTGCAGCATCAGGTGCTGAAGATGGAACTTATGCAAATCAAATAATTAAAAGTAAGCATTAATTAAATAAGAAAATGGACAAGGAAATAAAAGAAAATCACAAAAAGATGTTAAGCAAATTCTAGGTTAACATACCCAAGTGGTCGGTTAATAGTAGGTAGGTTTTGAATTTGAGAGTAGGTTAACACCTACCAAAGTGGTTGTTTAACGGTAGGTTAACCAACCTTTTTGGTAGGTTAACCTACCTTTTGAATTTGAGGGTAGGTTAACACCTATCAAAGTGGTCGGTTAGCAGTAGGTTAACCGACCTCTTTGGTAGGTTAACCTACCTTTTGAATTTGAGGGTTGGTTAACCTCCAACCTCTTTGGTAGGTTAACAGACCTTTTGAATTTGAGGGTAGGTTAACACCTACCAAAGTGGTCGATTAGCAGTAGGTTAACCGACCTCTTGGGTAGGTGTTAACCTACCTTTTGAATTTGAGGGTAGGTTAACATCTACCAAAGAGGTCAGTTAACCGTTAGCAGTAGGTTAACTGACCTCTTTGGTAGATGTTAACCTACTTTTTGAATTTGAGGGTAGGTTAACACATACCAAAGTGGTCGGTTAGCAGTAGGTTAACCGACCTCTTTGGTAGGTTAACCTACCTTTTGAATTTGAGGGCAGGTTAACCTCCTACCTCTTTGGTAGGTTAACCTACCTTTTAAACTTGAGGGTACGTTAACATCTACCAAAGTGGTCGGTTATTGGTAGGTTAGCTGTTCTCTTTGTTAGGTTAACCTACCTTTTGAATTTGAGGGTAGGTGAACATACAAAAGTGGTCGGTTAATCTGGTCGGTTAATGGTAGGTATGTCAACGAGCCGAGCCGAGCATCAAGGCTCGAGCTTTTTTGGATCGAGTTTTTTTTTGCCCGAGCCGAGCCGAGCCAAAGCCCGTCCAAAAACTTGAAGCTCGGCTCGAGCTTCATCGAGCCGGGCTGGCCCGTTTTTTTTTTTTTTTTAATACGGCGAATGCATATGAATTGTATTTGTAATTACTTAAATGAATTATACAAAATAAATGTAGTTAAAATATAAAACATAAGATTTAATAAAAATGTAAACGTAGATTTCGCAAAGTTTATCTATACTAAAATTAAATTACTAGTTGTTTTATATATATTCAATAAAGGTTACAAGTTACATTCTTACAAGTTACAACCCTCCTCATTTTTTCGGGCTTGAGACCAGCTATGATCAACATAGGCGGAGTTAAAAATTCTACACGAATAAAAAATTTCGTGTACAGTTTTTTTAAAAATATAATAATTTAAATTACACAAAATGATTTTTAAAAACTCACCATTTCTTCTATCTTAAATATTGCTCCAAGTCCTCGGCCATGATGCTATCAACTTTATCTTGAAGTCGTAAATCTGCACATTCTCAATCCTTCAAGCATACAAGAGCTTCTAATATGTCTTCCTTCAGTCTTGATCGTTCTTCTGACAAAATCCTACCACTTAAACTAAATGCCGTTTTCGATGCCACGGTGGACACCGGAGGTGTTAGTAAATCACGTGCAATTTTTGCTACAACTGGATATTGCCTTTCATTACACCTCCACCAAGTTAAAACATTAAAATTCTCTAATTCTTGTGGTGTTAAAACACTGCAAATGTCCACACACATGTACCTAGCTAATTCAGATGGAATTTCAACGTTTGTACCACCTATCGATCTAGATGTGTTTCCACTGGAACTAATTGAGGGAGCACTTGCATTTATGTTAATAAAGTCCCATAAAGAATTAGAATGCATTGGAGTATTTTGGGAAACATTAGTTTGGGAACTAGAACTACATTGGTCTTTTTTTGCAGTATAATAATTGTACATTTCACATAATAAAGATTCCACATTAACATGTGATAATTCTATATTTAAATTTTGTGAAATTCCCTTTATAATAACCTTAGTGCCCATTAAATTTAATCGAGGATCCATCACCGATGCTAAAACAAATAAAGAAGGTAATTCTTCCCAATATTTGAAAATTTTTAACTCCATGGAGCTGACTACATCATTAAAAATTGGCAAATTTCTATATTGATTGAATGTTTGTGCAATATGAAAAAAGTGCTGTAAAACAAGTGAAGATGTTGGGTAATAAACACCACTGCATGCATTTGTGGCATCATAAAAGGCTTTTAAAAATCTTTTTACACGGAATGAAATTTCCCATTCCCACTCTTCTAAATTATTGTCAGATCCATACGTATGTCTATCACTATAATACATTGAAATAATTTTATCATAATTTTCACACGAGTGTAACATAAGGTATGTAGAGTTCCATCTATGTGATACATCCGTAGCAAATGAAAGTTCTTCTAAACTATACTCCGCACACAAACTATTAAATGCTTGTTTTCTTGATGGTGATACATTTATGAAATTTATTGCTTGTCTAATTTTATCTAAGGATTTTTCAATATGTTTTAAACCACTTTTAACAATTAAGTTGATAATGTGACAAATACAACGTTGGTGAAAAAATAAACTATCAAATGCAGGGTTAAAATCAGAAACAAATTTATCAATAACAACTTTATTAACGCTAGCATTATCAAAAGTAAAACTACGAATCATATCTTGCATACTGAATTCTTGTATAATCCCTTTTAAAACTAAATATATGTTAGCGGCATTATGAGGATATTCTACTAATCTAAATGCAATAATTTTTTTTGTGTAAAATCCAAAGATTATCAATGTAATGAGATGTGGCAGCAATATAACCTTTTTTGTTACCAACAGTCCATAAATCAGATGTAAATGAAATAACATTATCATATGTTTTTAAGGCTTTAATGGTAGTTTCTTTCCTTTTGTTATATAATTTTACGATGTCTGCACGAAGTGTATTTCTACAGTAAGGAGTATACCTGGGTTGAAGATAATTCTGCACAAGTCGGGTGAAGTGAATATAGTCAATTAAGGAAAGGGGCATCTCAGCGGCCGCCACATATGCAGCCATACATTTGCGAAATCTTTCTTGCTAATACACAAAGGTTGAAAGAGTAGTACCAGAAGGTCCAGAACCACCAAAAACAAGCTGCGACTGTGTTGGGTCACCAACCGGTTTCACTTTGCACGTCCTTACTATGTGCCGATTCAAATGTGACGTGCTTGACCCGGGCTTCCAGCTCATTTCCTTACCACAGTAATTGCAGCATGCTTTCCATATATCAACTCCATTTTCAACACCAACAATTTTTCTTGTCATATGTTGCCAGCAATCCAATGACTCTTTTTTAACTCGTTTGATTTCAACAACTTCCTCATCTTGGATATCATCCAAGTCAATGGGAACATTTTCGGAGGCATCGATATGAGAGGGAGTACTAGAACTACCCCTGAATTGGTTAACTTCATCGCTGTTAAACTCCATACGTATTGTAGTGTAGAAATTAGAATATAGTTTCAAAATTGAAAGTTGAAACTTGAAACCGAGAGAAATATTATCACAAGAATTAAAGAATATAGAGAAATAGAGAACTAAATAGAAATTATAATAAACAAATGAATATTATGACAAAATGAAAAAACTTGTAAGTGAATTGTAAATTATTAAACAAAATACGATCTATTTATAGAAAAAAAAACGTGGGAAAACAAAAAAAAAAATCAAATTTTTGAAAAAAAAAAATCTGCATGATTCAAATACAGATAAAAAATCAGATCAACTAGTACGCAACAGGAATACTAAGCGCTGGGGCCTGGGGCTGCAACCCGCGCAGGCAGCTACAGCTGCCTGCAAATTTGCGGGCCGACCCCTGCTCAAGCCCAGTGAGCAATTTTGGGCTCGGCCCGAGCTTTGGCTCGGTCCTATGAGCCTCGAGCCGAGCTTTTAACGAGCTGAGCCCGAGCTACCCGAGCCGGCGAGCCATTTTGACACGCCTAGTTAATGGTAGATTTGTAGGTTAACCGGCCTCTTTGGTAGGTTATATATACCTTTCTTGGTGAAGAAATTTGATCTCTCCCATAGCCTGGATTTTCATCATGTCGAAGAGGAGAGACTCCATCTCCCTGGAGAAGATCCACATCGTCGTCCCCTTCTTCATTATCAGCCATAAAATCATCTCCATCCTCGTGGATATAAGCATCAAGGACTGGGTCTGCTCGTCTTGAAAAAGGTTCAAACAATTGCATGTACCGTTGCTTCTTCTCAACCTCTGTAGCCATTAGTCTGACACGAACTTCGAGTTAAAAAGTTGACAGAGTTAATATTTACATACCATTAACATTATTGTGTGAAGGTAATAAAATAACACCATATAACAGTTACTCACCTGTGGATGGTATAAAACTGAACTGATTTCATTTTGTTCAAAAACTCCAGTGGTCGTCCAGTTTGCCATCCTCTGAACTTTATTCACCAGTTTCCTAGTTGCAAAATCATTGCCAATGGCCGACAAAGCCTCATAAGCCCATACCTACAAACAGACAGATCATTTATTCATTCGCACATCTAAAAATAAAGTACAGCATAAAAAACTACAAGTGTTTGCTATTTACCTGCAATGCGTAAGGAAAACCCTCAAGGGAGTAATTATAGACGCTCTTCCCCCCCCCCCCCCCCCCTCTTTGAGTTTTGTTGCAATTTCTCACCAACTCCTCAAAAAAGCATGTATCGTGCTATTATATCACCTTCTTCCCCATGGATATTGATTAAATAAATGCCTATCGTCGACTATATTCAAGACAAGCATATCAATAGATGTCTTGTAGTGTTTGGATCTCAAAATTGACTCATAGACATACACCAAACCTAATTTGTACTTGTCTTCCATTTCTTCGCAATTGTGAAAGGCAAGTTTTAACTTGGAGGGAACAATCTTATTAGCTCCACCAAAATATGTCTCTGCCAGTCTATTGGTCACCGGTATTTGATCTTTGTACAATGCTTCATCCTCGGGGTTCAACCCCGTAATCAGAGTGAACTCGTCAAATGAAAATCTTGTAGCCTTGTTATTATCGACTCCAAACCATAGTTCATTCTTATTCTCGGACTTCAGGATTCTCAATATTAGACCATGGATGAGTTGTCCAGATAATTGCATTTTTCTCATATGATAGAATTTCTGAAAACAAGAGCGATGGAAAGCTTGTCGATGATTTGCATCCAGTGCGTGATAAACATCATCTATAGCATATAAGTTACAGAGGTTCGTACATTTTCCTGTAAACCGATCATCGATGTCCACTTGAAACTCCATCCTGCATAATATAAGACAATTTTAGTCAAATGAGTGTGCTAATTACGCTATGAAAATGGACAAGGAAATAAAGAAGAAACACAGAAAAATATTAAATAACAATATAGAGTTCAAAAGAAAGTTCTAACAATAAAATATTAATTAACCGAACAAAGTAGTAGGTTAACCTACCTTTTGATTCTAGGGTAGGTTAACCTACCTCTTCACGATCAAAAATTAAGAACACATCAAACTAACTAAACAAATTTGTTCTTGTTAGTGACACTGACTTAATTTCAGTTTCATATATTTAACATGACACACTACGAGTTCCATTTTCCAATTACAAACAGAGCCATGAGTTTAAATCCCACATTTCGTAGAAAATTCAAATATATTTATCAAAAAAGAAAATAAAAAATGGAATTCATAATAACATCCATTGCATATCAAATTTGTTCAAACAGATGCATAATCAAGAATTATCAACTATATGTTGGTATGGAAATTGGTACCTGAAACATGTCTGTCTATTGGTCCAAAGAAAGTTGCATCCAGCGGAGGTTTGACCTGCGTACGTGACTGCGTGAGTCGGAAAAAGGACAAGAAGGTAGCGAACAGGGGTAGAATGAAGTCTGAAATCTAAAGCGGGAGGAAGAAGAAGGTTGGCAGTGAAGATGGGCTTATGGACTGGCTGAAGCTGGAGGAAGAAGAAGGGGATTTTATATGACCTGAACTGTATTTCGAATCAAATAGATTGGACGGTGGAAAAAATGGCTTGGTTGGACGGCGGTGAGGAATGTATGAAGAAGAAATGGGAGACGAAGAGAAGAGTTCATTCGAAGGCAGGTTAAGGGTCGGGTAGGTTTTGAAATGAGAGACGTTTCTTTTTGAAATTGAAGGTTATATTATGAAACAACAAAATTGATTTTTATTACTATTATTTTAAATGAAAAAAATTTGGTCAAAGGTCATTTTTATAAAATGGCAAATTGGGCTGGCCATTTCCCCTATATTCTACGTTATCTTAGTTAAATTGTTCTAAAAATAAAATTCAATAGATGTGTCCCTTCCAAAGGTTGTGTATTTTGATATATAACTTTTCAACAATTATTATATAGACCACATGTGTTTAGATTTTAAATGATCATTCATTCAATTCATCTTGCAAAACCCCGACGTCTCCGAGCACCTTCTCAAATGGGTTATTGAACTTGGAGAGTTTGGTATTGAGTTGAAATCAGGACCAACAATTAAAACATAGATCTTGGTAGACTTCGTGGTCGAGCTCGCACCAAGACCTCAAGGCCCAGCATGAAATGATAACAAGAAGAAAGATATTTGGACCTTACATGTGGATGGGGCATCCAACACAGCATGCTTAGGGGTCGGCATCATCATGATACTAAAAAAGGACAATGGTACAATAGAAATCCAATGTGCTATAATGTTCGACTTTTCAACGACAAATAATGACACATAATTTGAAACTGTCATCATAGGGCTACGTGTCGCACTTCATTTGGGGGTTGAGCATGTTATAGTACTAAGTGACTCACAGCAAGTAGTTGGATAGATAGACGGGTCATTCAAGGCAAGAGACGAAAAAATGTCATCATACCGAATAATCTTCCTTGACTCGGAGAGGAAGTTCAGATCATGCAAAATAGAAAAGATCCCAATGTCGGACAACCACGAAGTCGATGCTTTATCAAGACTAACATTTGCAAACATCGATGGTTTAGAAATATGGTTTGGAAATGACAGTGTTCGTACGCTTTATGAGCAGAGAATAACACCTTTCCCTAACATTATGGACAACACATAACACGAACCCTGTTAAATGGACCCAATTATTGAATATTTAACATCAGGAAACCTACCAACAGATAAGACCACGATGAGAGGATTAAAGCAAGATCTCTAAGGTATACCATCTTAAAAGGCACTTTGTTCCTTCATAACTTCACTCTCCCTTACCTTCGTAGTCTGCCCTCAAGAGAAGTTGAACTTCCCATTACTGAGGTTCATGAAGGAGTTTTGGGAGGTCATCAAAGTGCAAGGACATTGGTTACTAAATTAATAGGATATGGATATTACTAGCTAAGTATGAGGAAGGACACAACAAATTACATAAAATCTTGTGATAAGTGCAAGATATTCGTAGCTAGACTACACCTTCTGAGAATTCTGTACAAACTTGGGGATTGAATATAGGTTGACCTTGGTCTCACATACACGAAGAAATGGATTGATAGAAGTCATAAACAAGCTTATACTCCAAGATATACGCAATCGTCTTAACAAAGTCAAGGGCACCTGGCCCCAATGTTTTTTTGGCAATCCTTTGGACAAAAAGCACCACCTTTAAAATAGTCACGAGTGAGACTCCGTTCATGATGGCGTTTGGTAGGGAAGTCACGGTCCTTGTTTAAATAATAGTCCCTAATTACCGCATGATGACAACAAGACTCGCCAATTCCAGCAAAGGTCAAATAGAATGTCTAGACCTCTTGGAAGAAATAAGAGAAGATGCCTCTTTTAGAATAGCCACTTACCAGCAAGTCATGTCAAATCAATTCAATGTTCGTATCAAAAAAAGGGATTTCTAAGCAAAGGACCTCGTCTTACGCCGAGCGACAGAGGTGAGGCTGCAAGACATCAACATGGGAAACTTGGCCTTATCCGGGAAAAACGTTCTATGTGATTCCAAAGGTCGATAAAGATTCTTATAGCTTGAGGAGCATGGACTCTAAGCCCCTGTCTTGACCTTTGAATTTTTAGAATTTGAAGCCCTACTACAAGTAAGGGATCCCCCCTTCCAATAGAGTCTTAGATTTAGGTGTCGTCGAATCTACGCGTCCACTTTTAATTACGTTATATGTAGGGCCTGCGTACCCATTCTTTATTTCCTGCTAGAAACAGTCTGCTTGCCTATTATTTACTTTCTGTAAGGGTCTATTGATAATTTTACTTTATACACTTATTTAAATACTAAAACCAAGGAATTATATTGTCGTTTAAGAATAAATTCTACTTATTTAGTTGTAATTTTTTTTTATTTCAATTTTTATCCAAAATTCAAGAGATTGGAGAAATTGAGGCAAATAAGGATAGATCAAAGGGAAATTCAGACTAAGTTGTGCAAGTTGGAAGTAGAGAAGGAGAATCGAGAACCAAATAGGAGTTAAATTGGAAGAAATAAAAGAAAATAGCTGAATATGGAAGAAAATCAAGGCTTGAGGACCAAATTGTAAAATATTCATTAGTTGATTCGAACTACAAGATAATGATTGAAGATCATATGAGATCAGTTGAATGATATTAGATGCCAAATAATTAGATTTGCACTTGAAAAAGGACTTAGGGCGAAAACGGAATCGCACAAGTTATGTTCCATATTTCTGGTCGGACTTTCGAGACCTAATTTTGGGATAGTAAAAGTTCGAATTGGAAAGATTGTAATTCAAGAAGAATTGTATTATTTTAAGTTATCTTTTCATTGTAATTTGAATCACATCAATCAGATAAGGGAAGAGAAAGATATGATAAAAAATATTGACAGTTGTGCAGAGACTACGCAGATGCAACTTTCCTTATTTGATTAGGACTCTTTCGAAAACCTAATTTGGACGTGATTTGACCTAATATCACCATATATAAGAGACTACACGGGAATCAAAGAAGGTGTGTTAGGTTAGATACCACATTCTACATAATATTTGAGAGAAAGGACGTGCATACCAATACCAAGACCAAGATCACGATTCTTTCTTCACAAAGATTAATTCCTACATCCCGGTGATGAACTACACAAAATATTCTTGCTTATTGTCAATTATGTATCTAGGATAGATTGAAATTATATTAGGATCATAATGAAACTTTAATTTTCTGGATTTTATGTTTTGATTTTTGTTTAATTTAATACAATTTATGGGTTTGAGAATTAACTCCACATTTCACGTTTCTACAATTATTTGTCCAATTATTGTATGAGTTTTGTGACGTTTTATTAAGTTCGAAAGATTAGGAATTTGTTATACTTATCTTAAGTGACATAAAATTCGATAGGGGATAAAAATATACTTCTATACTTTATGTAATCTTTAATTGTTCATAAATCATTAATACTGACCTATTTGTACACATTCGTCATAGAATATAGGTGGGTCACATATAGGGATGAGTTTTAATTCACGGTTCAAAAGAAGGTTTCAAACAAATTAGGAACATTGATTTTCATAACCCACTAATTGTTATTAAACATTTAAATCAAGATATGGAAGATAAAAATAAAAGTGGATTCTAGGTCCTAACATTTTTCTATAATTAATTCTATATTTCAAAATTATTTGGTTTAGTTATATTTTATTTTTAAAACCTCAAATTTGTTTTTATCTCGTTTCAGTTAAAGTCGATAATTTAAAAATATAAATTAACTCAATTCTCGTGAGTATGATACAGGGACACATTGTCCACTATATTACTTGTGCGATCCATACACTTGCAGTAAATAAACACGCAACAATTTTTTGGTGTCATTGTCGATAATTGTAATTTAATTTAATTTAATTTTAGATTACTTTCGCTAATTCGGAATTTTAATTTAGTATTTTTATTTTATTATTTTTAATTGATAAGTGTGCTTTACAAACTTATTTTGGTTTTAAATTGACAAATTAAGCGAATTTCTACTTATAAATTGTGTTTATCTTATACAACTAGGTACAACCTCAATTGAAAAGAAAATGGACAAGATTGAGACCAATTCAGCTAAAAGAAGAGCAAATTTAATATCCAGTGACATAATTGAAAGAAATTAAACGTTTGGGGACTCAATTGCAACATCCTAAAAAGATGGAGGACTAGAAGTGCAAATATTCCATAGGTGTTTTTGTAATAAAAGTCAAAATGTGAGGACTAAATTGAACAAGATCAGAAGATGAAGGACTTGACTACAAATAAAAAATGACTTGCAAAAGTTGAACCACGCAACAACGTGGTTCTAATCATATGCAGCCGCGTGTCTTGCATCAATTTAACCAGTGTCTTAATTCTTGGCCCAAACGGTCGGGGGACTAAATTGAGGTTTTTGATTTCCAACCTAATTCGGAATTTAACTTCAATTTCTTTATTTTCGTCTTAAACGCTATTTGGATCAATTTTAGGGCATATTTTGGCACTTTTTAATTCTGATTTTTCGGAGTATTTATACTCCAACTTCCCAACTCTCGAGAATGAGGTTAGATTAGCTCTCAAATCAGTCTCTTCTCTAAAACCCTAGCCTCTATTTTTATTTTCTTTCTTCTTTCTTCTTCTTTGTTTTCTTTTTTGTTTGTGGTTTATTTTTATTTTTAGTTTTTTATTTCAATCCTCTAGCATCCATTAAATCAAATAAGCAAGAAGTGGGGTGGAGATTCAAAGCAAAGTTCAAGCAATTTCGAAGCAAAAATCAAGGGAGGTTGTTTATTTCATTATCTTGTATTTTAATATTTGATTTCTATACTTTGTGATGTATTTTCATAAACCTCAACTTTTGTGCAATATTTATACAATGGGTTAGTTGTTTAATATTGGTTTAAGTAATTTCAATGTTCACTTGTTGATGTTTAATACTTATTTTCATGTGTATTTTTTATTGAGATTATACTGTGTGATTGATTGATCACCAAATATATATTTTGTGAAGTGTATGATAATCGAGAGATATTGTGCATTTTAAACAAAATAACAAATGTCATAGGTTATAATTTAATAGATAGAGATATACTTTTATTCCTTAGTGATCCAATGAGCTATTTTCACAAAGATTTAATGTTTTTTTATTGATTTTTAATCGACATAAAGATATAGTAGGTTAAATTAATCAATTAGGGTTAATTTCGTTTGAGAGAGGTAATTAGCTAAAATTGAAAGATCGGGTCTAACGTTGTGAATGAGTAATTTGTTAATTTGCATGTTGAGAAATTAGTTAAGCAAGAGTTAAGTAAAATCATGAATCCTAACTATTTAATCTTTCATTTTCATTATTTTTATTAGAACTAAAGTTAGTTAATTTTATCTTTGAATTTCTAAAATCCATTTTTTAATTGTGTATTTTATTTGTTAAGATTAAATTACTAGAGTATAGTAGTGTATACATTTCTCGTGGGATCGTCAATCTGGAATCAAAAAGTTCGCTTCATTACTTATAAGTGACCCGTGCGTTTGCGGTACATACATTTTTAGCGAAATTTAATTTTTCAATTCATTCACTGTTTCTTTTGTCTTCTCTCGAGATCGTGTATGCGAAGTGCGAGGCACGGTGTGATCTTGCATAAGTTGATCTGAAAATCTAATGCACGTTTCATCGGAAGTTAAGCGGCAAAGGAAGCAGAAACATAAAATACAAAAAAGAAGAAACAAAACTTTTATATTTGTGTTGTCAGTTCGAGGACATCGCGTCTACTTGTTTGTAGTAAAGCAAATATACTTTCACAAGAGGATGCACAAAGGGTAACATCTACCTATCCTATGTAAGTTTCGTAGTGAACTTTATCACCAAGTCTTTATTGTCCCTATCAATTTTCATTTATGTGGGGGGTTGTTGGCAAAAAGTCTCGATATGCCATTTTTGGGCATGATTTTGTGGGAACTAATTTTTCTAAGTGGAAGATGAAAATGCAAGTAGGAGCGGATGCCGAAAGGCTAGAGAAAAGAAAGGCGATTATCGTTTGGTAGCAACCAAAAGAGTTAGCTTCGCTACTGGTCTACAAGGAAGGTAAGTAGCATGATGCTTAGCTAGTCGTTTTGGACGATTGGCGACATAAGGACTAAGACATGGCCCAGACCCCTACAGCGTCAATTCGATTATCTTATCTTGATTTCTTGAACTGAGAAATCCATGAATCTGGATCTTCGTATGAATCTTTTTGAATCCTTTTGAATTCAATTAGATGTTAATAAAAGTATATATTCAGCATTAAATGAGATAGTACGATCGTTGCTCAAGCTTGCAAAAAAAAAAAAAAGATAGGTTGATTTAGTAGCAGCAGCAAATCCTTCTCTATCTACGATATGATTTTGTCTATCAAAAATCACCTATATGGGGCCCCTTCCTGCTTGTTGATCCCTATTTTTCCTCGTTGCACGCCTCTAGTGGAGTCAATAAAGCTAGTTGCGGCTTTTAAACTTAATTAATGTAGTGAGCGATCTTACCATTGAGCATTTGGCAGGGTTGGAAGCTACACATGTCACTTACATTTCCTCTTTTATATGTCACTCCCCAGTCAACGCGAATTGATTTTACTCTATCCAGTCCCTTGGTCTTTGCATCTCAGCACAAGCTATGCCAAACTAAAAATCTTTTAAACTTGATAAGTGTAGCTACATTTATTTATAAATTGGTTAGTCATAGGATCTGATATACTGGACAGTGCTCTTCAAATTCTAACAAGTCATCTTGAAGATAGAGCATTCAAAAGTATAAAGACAATCTGCCTAGGCAAGCATTTAGAAGCTTTTATAGCAAGAAAAGAAAGAGTTAACTTCTTTAGCTCCAACAAGACAAGAACAGTCAATCTACAAGCAGAGTTGTTGTGGTGCCTCCGACAGACCGACTCTAATCTCCTATCTGGTCGAGGGAATCCACTTTCTCTATATTAGTTTATTATGTAAAAATTTATAATTTATAATATAATTTTATAATTATAAACTTTCTCATTTATGTAGTATTAAATTAATTTATTATTTAACAATTTGCAATGTTGGAATATAAATTTTATATTAAATTCTCGTAGTATTAAACTTTTCATTTATTATTATAGTTTTTTTGTGGATTTTTAAGAGAAGTTCTGTTATAATCTTTGCCTCGTTCTTTAATAAATATTATTGTAACTATAAAATATTAATATGATACTTTAAATATCTATACACCCTTTAAAAGGCGTTAAGGAGGGGAAACATTTCTGGACACTTATGTCCTCAAAATTCTCTTCAAATGCCTAATTAACCCTTAATTAATCACGAAATGAGGTTTTTTCCTTGGCTGAGCCCATTAAAAGAATGCAACAAAGAAACAAAATTTCCCTCATCACACTCTTCATTTGAAGGCTTTTATACCAAAAGAAAACACCCCTTCTCGCTATTTTCACCGTGAGTTTTGATTTCCAGAAAGTAAATCACATATGTAACACTTTCTCCTTCCTCTTCCGATGGTAGATAGTTGGGATTAGCAAAAATGAGGTGAACCCACTTCAATTATAACTGAAATAGCATTTGTTTCTCAAAGGTTTAGTTTAATAGTGTTTTTGCTTTGTATTTGCATTGTCCGCCTCCATCGAAAATTAATTATTTGTACGAGGCTCCTTTTTTTTTTAATCTAATTGTTGTGATTTACAAGGATTTAGCACCTTATTGTGTTAGGTGAGTTCAAAATAATTTGAATTTAAAGTTTCTTTATCTAATTATATTCTCATCAGGCATGACTTTTGGTTTATGTATGCATATTGATTCAGAATTTGGTTAGAATACTATTTTTCATGGTAGGTGTTTAATTTCCTATATTTGTTGAAATTTTTAATGGGTATCGAGAAGTCAGAACGAGGAAATAAGGGGTCGGAAAAGATGTCATATATGTTGTTCTACCTTCTAGAGTTGATTATTGAAGAAGATATAATTAAGGTGGTCCTCATATCATGGTTAAGGTAGAAAGATATTAGTACTTAATGGTGTAAGTTTTCTACAAAATTGAATGTAGATTGTGTATGCCTCTAGCGTGTGTTATGTCATTTTCGTGATATGATGAAATTATATAATTTATATGCATGATATGGCAGGTGTCGCTTGGTTGGGGGGCATGCACTTGATGATTATGAGATATATTTACAAAATAGATTTGACTTCATCGTCACAATTCGTGAGTTTTTGTTGAGATTATTTTAAAATTTTCTTTGTGGGAGGAGGATTTAGGTAGTAATAATTTGTGTGAAGCAAGTTCAGTAACAAATATGTTATGCAAGGCTAAATAAAACTTGATTTTTAAATCTTCCTTTCTTTTCTCCAGCATATTGACTAAACAAATATATATTTTATGTTGCATGAATGAGGTAATTCTTCACAGTACAATTCTACTTTCACATCCTTTTGCAATTCTATTTTTAGCATATTTGAGATCTATTTTATAATATGATACTAAATGATACTCCCGTCCAATTATATAGGATGTCTTTTCTTTTTCTCTTATTCCAATTATATAGACTTGTTTCTTTAGTGGGAAGTATTTATTTTGTTTGCCTACTATTGTACCCCTATTTATTACTTTAGATGAATGGTTTCATACACAATCTAAAGAATATATGACTAGTCTAAAGATGAATTTAAAAGCCTTCTACTGAAATTTGTTACATGAATAGGGTTGGAAATCCTATCAGCTATCACTAATATATTACTATCTCTTAGGCCATTATTTTTCACTGTATGGTTGAGACTATTAATCTAACATTAAATCTAAGTAGCTTGCCTTGGACCTCGCAGGAGAGAATTTAAAGCTGCCTAATCCCTCTGAGAATTCTACATACGAGCTTCTGATATCTAAGATCTTAATTTTGTTGTTTGTAATATAAGAAGATTCCATTGTTTAATTGTGTATTATGTACTATTCAATGCTTAAATCTTCAATCCAATGTTGTTTGTAATATAAGAAGATTCCATTGTTTAATTGTGTATTATGTACTATTCAATGCTTAAATCTTCAATCCAATGTTGTAATCAGTAGCGGATCCACCACATGGCTAGCCACCGACCTCGCTCGTGCTGGATCCTGCGGGAAAAAATAGTTAGGTTTTTTGCATTTTTTTGGGTTACGACTCGAAAAAAACAATTATTTAACTGATGTTCACCCAAGCTAAACAAAATTTCTGAACGAACGCCTTAACTGGAAAAAGTTTCTGGATTCGCCACTGGCTGCAGTAGATAAGTCCTCTAATTCTTGAGGTTCTACATTTGTAAAAGGAGGATTTTGGTAGCAAGAATGTGTGTGAAGCAAGTTCTGTAATAAATATATGATGCAAGGCTAAATAAAATTTGATTTTTAAAACTTCCTTTCTTTTCTCTAGCATATTGACTAAACAAATACTCCCTCCATCCCATTTATATATACTTGTTTGACTTTTCACACATATTAAGAAAACATATTTAATGTTATTGAAAAGGTAATTTTTGTAAAGAAAATTCTCAATTTACCCTATTTAAGTACTAAACTATTATTATTGGAAGTAATAAATATGAGTAAAATAGTAAAAAAAACAAAATAAATATTTTCTCATAAAGAAACAAGTCTATATAATTGAGACAAGAGAAAAATGAAAGGTAACCTATATAAATGGGACAGAGGGAGTATATATATTTATGTTGCATGAATGAGGTAATTCTTTACAGTAAAGTTCTACTTTCACATGCTTTTGCAATTCTTTTTTTAGCAGATTTGAGATCTATTTCGCAATATGATACTTAAATGATAAACAAGAGAAGGATAATTCTACTACTGGAAACAAATTATTAGAATTAGAGTGGAATATCCAATTATTAGCATTGCAATCCTCTTATGCTAATGCGCATTTGTGGTTGATGTATGGACAAAGCGACATATATCACTTGTGATGCAGTTGCTTTACTATAACTATGTCGAGTTATTTCTTTGTTGGAACATTAGACGAAAGGTTTCATATACAATCTAAAGAATAGTCTAGGGTTCTACTCATATCGTAGGACTCTATTGCCATATTGATGACGAGCATCCCGTAGAAGCAAAAAATGACGTGTGTCCAATTTGTGAAATGAGGGTCGGTGCCCTCTTGATTTCTTTTATTTTTTCATGTTGTGAAACAATATTCCATTTTTTGCACAAATCTATAATCCATTATTATTATTATTATTATTATTATTATTATTATTATTATTATTATTATTATTATTATTATTATTATTCGTATTTTAGGTAAATAGTAATTATTTTAGATCTATAATTTTCTTATGTCTCTCACGAATTTTTGGTCTTTCATTCGAATGATTTCTTCATTGTATAGAAATTAAAGGTAAATTTATCCCCCTTATTGTTTCTTGAAGACATGAACCTTTACCTTTTGTAATTATCTTTTACTGACCAAACATTTGAAGACAGATTGTCTTTTAGATGGTAGTGATTTGTCTAATGCCCAAGTGTATAGAGAAATATTAGATAGCACTAATCATATTTGATCTTGATCAATCACTGAGAAAATATGAGTGTGATTAGGAGTATGTATTTGACTATTTCATTTATTAGCAAATTGTTATTCTTAAATTTGAATTATTAATGTCTATTTTGCAATGAAAAATTAAATTCGAAACTATTTATTTTTTGTTAACATATAAATATAAATTAACGAAGGAGAGAATGATTTGTAGTTTGTACCTTTGATAAATGAATAAAAATAAGAAAATTACAAAAAATTGCCCTGATATGTGGTTTACTATATATTATATTAATCAAATTTCATAATTTGCAATGTATAAATTATGAGTGTAGTAACTATATAGCCTTCAATCCAAAATGTTACACTTCCATTAGTGCGTGACTTTTATTTCATATGTTACATAAAAAAAGTATTTTACAAATTTTGATTTACATTCACATACAGGACAATTACAATTACATTACATTATGTTGATATACATTTTAGAATTCAAGCCATAGTCTAGAATGCAAGACCAAGTCCCTTTATTATTATTATTATTATTATTATTATTATTATCTAATTACAGATGAGATGAGGCTCATTCAAAGAAGGACTACCACAACCCTAGATAACTGACCTCAGAAAAACGGTCTCCGACATAATCAGTAACCGACATAACTATTAAGTACGACGATCCTATCATCAGTTCAATAAATGCCGAGCTGAAGTCAGATAAACCTTATCAAGAGTTCAACACTAACATTGTACTCAATACTTAGCAAGTGGGCAAAAGGATAACATTGAGCCACTAAATATGGAAGTTGCAGGGCGCCACCTACATACCTCGACGACACTTGTGTTGCGGCTCACGAAGATCAAGGCTAGAGGGACCTATTGCAAAGCCTAAATTTGGAAACTTCAGTAACTAATCATCATTATTTATATTGAAAACTTGTAGTAAGCACGTGCGTTGCACGACTTATGTATAGGATGACCGAGATGCGTAATGTTTTTGAAGTACTAATATTATTTTTAAAAGTAGTTGAGGTATTAAATATTATTAAAAGAAAAAAAATTAAATTGTTAAAAATGTTATATATGAATATTTTTTTTATGAAATTATGTATATAATGTGAAATTTTTGAATAAATCGAAATGTAATGTTTTGATTATAATAACACTTATTTGGACATAATATTTTTTATCAACTTCTCAAAAATTTTCTCATTTTTATTTTCTGATTTTACCGTGACTTTAATAGTTTGTATTGAAATTTCCAACAGTAAGCATTATTTATCCTTAAGCCTAGTTAATAGTCATTACAAAGTATAGACATATTGAAAATTGTTCATCTTGAATTTGAATTAATATATTCCATCATTTACTGGAACTAATAGGATATGTGAAAGAAAAATTTATTTTTTAGCATGTTATCCAATTATTATTTTTGCATGGACTATATGTATTTTGAAATTACGATAAATCATTATTGTCTCATTGAAAAAATCATTGAATGAGCTTAGATTCCTTAAAAGTATCATTGGATAATTTATTTTCAAGATTAACTTGTTTGGTGGGATACCATTTGACAACAATGTATTTATGAGCTCCTCTTGTTAAATTTAGTTTGTATCATCTATTTAATTGCTTCATCGAAATTTACAAATTCTACACTTTCTACATGAGATAACTCAATTAGTTTGTCATTTGAATAGTCAACATACTTTTATTTTGTTGAGAAATTCATATTTTACCACACAATTAGAAGGTGTTGCAGATAATAATTTTAAATTATAATATACATTATATATTATTAGGTAATAAATTAATGAATGAACTATGTTATTAATATTATTAATTGGTAATAATGATATTGTGTAAGGATTTAGTGTATCTCATTGTTTTATATTGATTTACTATGGAAGTCGATGAATCATTACGTATAAAATGTCATCTGCAAATTAATTTATATTAATGTAGTGCAATATAATTGTATTAGTAAATATATTGTATGCGATTGTGAATTAAAATTTGTAAAATATTTTTCATATAACCTATGGAAATTAAAGTCATGGATTAATGAAGTAGAAACTTTATATATATATATATATATATATATATATATATATATATATATATATATATATATATATATATATATTAATAACATGTAACCTATGAAATTTTAGTAGACGATTCAATTTTTAAAATTTTGGATGTAATATTTTAAATATTATATTAATATATTATATTCTAATAATATTTATTAAAGGAAAGAGTAATTTTTTTCTTCTTTTTTTTAATAAAAATTGTAATAATGTGAAATTTTATTACAACATTTTAAAAAGTTGATAGTAAGTTAATTTAATATCAAATAAATGAAATAGTATAATAATATGAAATTACATTATAACATTGTAATTCTTAACAATAAATTAATTAATGTAATAAAGTATTTAAAGTTATTTAATAGGGTGGGGGTATATTGGGTATATAGTTAAGTATATAGGGGTAAAATAAGTTTTCAAAAGATTATCCTCCATTCATCCTTTTTAGATATTATAGATATAGAAGATGTAGATAGGAAAAATATCTATTTTTAGTTACAGTATACCATAAAGTTCATCTATAAATAGAAGGGTTATTTGTATTAAAAGGTGCAAAACCTTGGGAATAAATCATTATATTACTTTGAGTCATTTTACTCTGATTTTTACTTACAAAAAATAGCCCAAATATACAACAAATCATCATTTAAACATAATTCACTCCGTACTCCTATCTTAAGTTGACCAGAAAATTGCCACACGTCCAAGTCATTCTTTGACATCAACACATTAATATAGATTAATTTCTGAATTAATATGACATTTTATGTGTACTGTTTCATTAGCTTCCATATTAAATCAATAGACAAGAATCGGAATTAATACCATAAATCCTTCCCAATACTAACCTTATTAATTAATAAAATTAATATGAAAATTCATTAAGTAACTTTATATATAACAATACAGAATGTTATTATATAATTTATTTTTATATACAACAACTTCTAATTATTAGATACAATATGAAATGAGTACGTTAACTATATCAATGACAAGTTAATTGAGTTATTTTTTGAAACATGTAGAGAATTTATCAGTTTCGACGAAAAAATAGATAACACAAACTAGTTTTATAAAAAAGAGTTCCTAAATATATTGTTGTCAAATGATATTTCATCACATAAGTTAATCTTTAAAAGAAAATGTCCAGAGATGCTATTAAGGAATTTAGGCACATTAAATGCTCTTTGCAAACAAACAATAATGATTTATAGTGATTTCAAGAAACATGTTATCCATGTAAAAATAATCATTTGACAACGTTGTCGAAAATATGTTTTACTTAAGCCCATCCCATTAACTCCAGCAAATAATGAAGAATTTTCATTCAAACTCAAGAGGAATAATTTTCAATACGTCAATAATTTGTAGTAACCATTAACAAGGCTCACGAATAAACAATTCCTACTTTTGACAAATACCTTTCGCAACACATATTCTTTCATAGACAACTATATGTAGTACTTTCTCATGAAATTCAATCTAAACAATAAAAGTCTCGGTAAAAACAACAATTAAAAGTAAGAAAAGACATGGGATGTACAATAAATATTGTCTACAAAGAATTGTTTTTGTAATCAAACAATTCGATTTATTCAATATTTTAATATTATATACATAATTTCAATAAAATAGTTTTTTCATATATATTCTTTTTAACACTTTTAATTTTTTCAACAATATTGATTACCTCAACTACTATGAAACATAGTATTAGTACTTCAAAAAGCATGTGTTAACTACTAATAAAAATAAATATCATGTCAAATGGGCCCTAAGACCTCCAAAGTACTTTAAGATTTTGAAAACACACTTTTACTTCATTGTTTGAATAGAAGAATAGTCTTCGTTAATCCCACGTTGATTGTTGTAAAAAGAAAGGTATGAAGAAAGGTTCGCATTTTTTACTTAATGAAGTATTTATTTTTTAGGATAAAATTTATTTATTTTAATAAACAGTCTGTCTTTGGATAAGGTCAACCGTCAAAGGCTCGACTCGTTGATTTTTCCTGTAAACTTCAGATGGAAGTCATTCTCGTTGATTATGATATGCAAAAGTTTATTGAATATGGCTCATATCGTGCTCGTATGGTCACAATCACCACGAACAATGTGACAAAACAAAGTCCTAAATACAACATATGGCTTCATCAAGATAAACTTCTCTTTGGGGCTCTAGTTGGCACCCTCTCTCCTCTCTTATTCCTCTCGTGCAGCTTGTGAAGTTTTGGCCAATACTTATGTCCGACCCTCTTGTGTTGTGGCCATATTAAGTGGATCAACTCAAACATAACCAAGGACTAGCAAACTATTTCTGATTATATGTTGGCCATAAAAACTCGAGCAAATGAATTTACGGCACTAAAGTCTCCGTTTAAGGACTATAGCTTATGGTTGTTGTTTCTTATCCTTCTATAGCTCTTATTGGCCCTTTGGTATGCGTGAGAATTTATCGGTTCGATTATTGAAGGAACCAAAACAAAATTGGAACTTTTGATTCGATTCAACTCCATGAACCGAACAATTTCGATTTTGTTCGGTTCATATTAAGAAAACTGACGCAGGACGGAAGCAAGCAAGGAATTTCAAACGAACTCCCTTAAAAATAAATAAAACTTGGAATCCACCAAGCGAATTGAGAAGAAATCTCAAGAATTTTATTAATAATCTGAATGAATAAAAAATAATGAATTAACCCTCTATTTATAGGGTCATAAAAGAAGAAACGTGTTCTAAATCAACTAGAAAATCAAAAAACATATTCTAGATCAAATAAACAAAAAGAATTCAAAATAAACTAAATTACATAAATAGCGTTAAAATAATAAAACACTATTTTCGCTGTCTAAACGAAAAAGAACGCCCAAAATCTATCATAGATCACAGCATAGCAGTGAGTTGCACTCGCCTCATCGAGCTACCCAAAATAGACATATTATGGGCCCGAAACGGAGGTTGGACGCCAAATCTGTAAATTGCGGTCCAGTCCTTTACGTTCTATTTCTTCTTCAATCCACTCCGCTATTTGTTCTACATCAATCCCTTCCAACTCCGAAGAACTCGACCCCGAGTTATAATCTGGATAAAGCGGAACATCATCACAAAACTCATAAAGATCAGCTACATTGAAGGTGCGAAATATATTCATGTTAGCAGGTAAATCTATCATATATGCATTATCATTGATCTTCTTGATCACTTTGTATGGACCATACTTTTTCAGTTTCAATTTGTTATATGAACCAATGGGAAACCTTTCCTTACGCGGGGAACACCATCACCTGGTCACCTTCTACAAACAATTTCTCACGCCTCTTCACATCGGCGGCAGCCATATATTTTGCGTTCTTCTCTTCCAACCGAGCCTTCACTTCTGTCTGAACATCCCAAACTTGTTCAGCCATATTCTCGGCTGTCATACTTGTTCCAATAACCTTAGGGAATTTTACTAGATCCAAAGCATGCTTTGGTGGCTGCAAATATACCAAAGCGAAAGGAAATTTACCCGTAGTGGTGTGAACTTCATTATTATAAGCGAGCTAGTGCCACATCCTACTGTTTTGGATTGTCTCCACAAATACTACGAATTAGATTTCCCAACGTGCGGTTCAAGTTCTCAGTCTAACCATCGATCTGTGGATATGCAGTGCTACTGAACTTGAGCGTAGTATCCATCCGTCGCCACAATGTAATCCAAAAATGGCAAGGAACTTGGAGACTCTGTCGAAAGTGATGGATTGCGATACCCCATGAAAATGAACAATTTCCCGAAAGAATAGTTGTGCCACATGAGATGCATCCAAAGTCTTCCGGTACGGAATAAAATGCCCCATCTTAGAGAACCTGTCAACTACCACAAGGACAGAATCGACTCCATGCTGAGTTCATGGAAGCCCCAATACAAAATCCATTGACAAATCCTCCCATATTCCATTAGGTACAGGTAAAGGCATGTAGAGACCCGTATTCTGTGCTTGCCCCTTAGCAGTCTGACACACAAAACACTTCCGAACGAAGTTGCCCACATCACGCTTTAGCTGAGGCCAATAATACCTCTCAATTACTCCACTAATAGTCTTGTCACACCCCAGGTGACCGCTCAAACCACCACCATGTAATTCTCGAATCAATTTCTCCCTTAAGGAACTCCGACGAATGCACAACTGATTGCCTCGGAACAAGTAACCATCGAAATGTGAAACTCTCCTTCCGTTTGTTTCTGAATACACTTCTCCCACAACTCAGCAAAATATTCGTCCCCATAGTACAAGTCTTTCAAAAATTTGAACCCAATAACCTCTTGCTGCATTGTTACCAGCAAACTTGCATGTCGACTCAAGGTACAAGCTACTTTGTTCAAAGCTCCAGACTTGTATTTCAAAATAAATGAAAATTTCTGCAAATAAGTCGACCACCAAGCATGCATATTGCTCAAACTCCGTTGGCTATTTAGATACTTCAATGCTTGATGATTAGTGTATAGAATGAACTCCTTCTGAATTAGGTAGTGCTCCCAATGTTTTAAAGCACGAAAGATGGCATAGAATTCCTGATCATAAGTACTCCAATTTTGACGTACCTCACTTAATTTCACTGAAAAAAACGCTACTGGTTTCTTCTCCTGTGACAAAACTGCTCCAACTCCAATTCCACTAGCATCGCACTCGACTTCAAATAATTGTTAAACCTGGGTAAAGCAAGAACCGGGGTGGTGCACAATTTTTCTTTGATAACTGCAAAGGCTGTGTCCGGGGCTTCACCCCAATAAAACTTACCCTTCTTCAAACATTCTGTTATAGGTGCTACAATGCTGCAGAAATCTTTAATAAACTGACGGTAAAACATTGCAAACCCATGGAAACTCCTTACCTCTCCCACTGTTTTTGGTGTAGGGCACTCACGAATGGTTTTCACCTTTTCTTCATCCACCAAAATTCCCTTCGAACTGACCACGTACCCTAAGAATAACAACCGTTCTGTCAACCAACTGCACTTCTTGAAGTTAACAAATAGCTTGTTTTCCGAAAATACCTCCAAAACAGCCCAAAGATGCTCCATATGATCACTTTCATTCCGACTGTAAACCAATATATCGTCAAAGTAAACAGCTACATACTTGTTGATGAAAGGTTGTAACACCTGGTTTATAAGACGCATGAACGTACTCAGGGCGTTAGATAGCCTGAAAGGCATCACCAACCACTCATAGAGCCCATTCTTCGTTTTGAAAGTTGTTTTCCATTCGTCACCTGGTTTCACCTGAATCTGATGGTAGCCACTGCGGAGATCAATTTTGCAAAACACTTTCGATCCCTCCAACATGTCCAGCATGTCATCCAGGAGTGGAATTGGAAAGCTGTATCTGATTGTGATCTTATTTATTGCCCGACTATCAACACACATTCTCTGGCTTCCATCTTTCTTCGGTACTAGTAAAGCGGGAATAGCGCATGGACTCATGCTCTCTCAATTAAACCCCTTCGCCATCAGCTCCTCCACCTTTTCCTGCAAAATCTAATTTTCTTTAGGACTCATCCGATAATGTGGTAGATTTGACAAACTTGCTCCTGGAACTTAATCAATATGGTATTGGATGTCTCTCAATGGTGGGAGGTATGTCGGAAATTTATCTGATACCAACTCACTGAATTATGCCAACAGATTCTGCACTTTCTTTCATACCACAATTGTCTGCTCTTCCTTCCCTTCAACCACTAGTGCTCGCACTGCCACGACATGCACTTCCTGTGCTTCTTTAATCCAGAATGCTAAAATTTCCTTTAACCTATGACTTCTATTTTTCATGGGTTACGTGAAAAAATATATTTTACAAATTTAAATTTACATTTACAATTACATAAAATACAATTATTATGTACATCTTTTTTTAAATTTTTTACACGCCTTATCATAAATATTTTATAAATCAATTTTCGAGATGTCTAATATTTTACGATTTCAAATTACTTCTTGACACATGATACATTATTTATTTATTAAGTAGACATTTTAACAATTGTCTAATAAATACTTTTATGAATTTATTGGAAATTTTCAATAAAATATATATTTTTTAATTACAGTCAATTTACAATTTTATTTTTTCCTTTAAAAATAACAATTACCTCATCTACTTTCAAAAAAATCTATATAAACTCAACTACTTTAGAAAAATTACGCTCATCTTCATCTTAAAACATCTCCACTGGGACAATGTGTACTTTGTATATGTGGCAAAAACATTGATATTATTTCGAAAAACTTCTCGAATGCAACATTAATGTTCAATATGCAACTGTGGCAAGTTATTATATGATTTCTAGAAAAAATGAAAGAGAGAGAAATGCATTGATTGAGTAGAAATTATTAAATTAATGGTAGAATGTCTAGAGTTAGACATTGTGTTAGACAGTATCTAGTATTAGTTATGCTACATCATTATTTTTTTCCATTTGTCAAAAAAGAGTTAGATATTGTATCTTGACAATGCCTCTTTGGAGATGCTCTTATACATATGACGTACAAAACATATGCTTAATACTAGTTCAATAAAAAATTACCCTAGTCCAATCCAGCCTACGAACATAACATTCTTTGCCCATGAGCAAAGCAATAATAATCACTGCAACAAAAATTGTCTTTTGCAACGTTCAGACGTATGTTGCAAACTGTGATGTTGTCATAGACTGTTAGTATATGGCAACGTTTTGAATGTTACAAAAAAATTTTTTTAGTAATGTTCGTTGAATGTTGTAAAACACCATTTTGCTGCATTTGCAACGTTCGCGTAGGTCGACTAGCTAGGTGTTTTTTGCAAAATTCAATCCAGAGGTCAATTATATATATACATGTATTTTTTTATTTTTATCTTATTTTTCAATCTTTAAAATATAGTTTACGCAAACAAAATTAAAGGCGTTTATCATTGAAAACTTGAAACTACATAAAAGATCTATTATTCTCTTCATGAATTAAATAAAACATGAATTCACTTATTCATTTTCATTCAAACAAAAAAGAATCAACTTTGATTTGAGGACTGTTTTATTATAGGCTGAGAAGTTTTCCCAGTTTCCTCTGGTGAACTCTCGATTTCCACAAGTGTCACAACTTCCTTCATTGTTGGCCTTTCAGCAAGCGATGACTTCACAGAAAACATAGCTATTCCAAGTGTTTGGAGCATTTCTTGCACCATCTAATCTGGCAGATCTTGGAGCTTTGAGTCGAATATTGTCACAGTTGGTTCGTAGCTTCGCATCTTCCTTACCCACTCTACTATGTGTAGCCCATCTCCAATCTGAAGTTCCGTTTAATATCTTGAGCAAAAACCACATCGTAACCATAGACATCGCTCTTTTCTGCAATATTCATGATGTTTCCATATTGTGCAATATTCGTCATCAAAACCACTTGATTAGAAAACAACACTATGATCATAAATAATAATAATAATAATAATAAAAGAAAGGAAACCAAAGTTAAATAACACTTGCCTGGTTCAATATATCCATAGGAACTAGCTATTCACGACATTGCTATATGTAGTTTGGATAATCTGCCAAACAAACCTTATATTTTAAATCCTAGAGTATATTATTGTATTTCACTTCTCTTTGAAGAATCTGCCAAACAAGCCTCACACGTAGTAACTTATTTTAAAAATTAACTCTTACATTTCATCAAACTTACTTATTTTTAACTTTAAACGATATAATTATTTTTAACTTTAAGCGATATAAATGTTATTTATATTAGAATTGTTTATTTACTTATAAGTACAAGTTACAGCATACATAATTGCACTAAAATGATTTTTACATAAGCCAAAATAAACGATGATTACAAAAGTTTTTATCAATTACAACATGTTTGTGACTATATTTAACACAAAAAATTAATTAAAACAAGCACAAAAGCAGCTACAGACGAAGTTGTTAGGTTCAAATTGTGTCCTGGGCCTGATTTTCATCAAAATTTGTGGATGCAACATTAAAAAATCCTTGCTATGCTCAATGGCAACAACTCTAAGAACTCGAGAGTCGATATGCCCCTGCAAAGGAAGAAAAAACATCAAAATGTGGCTTCTGTCGGATCCTTTAAATAATTATTTATTTAAGTGAAAAACAATCGAAAGAACAGAGAATGACAAATTGATAATCAAGATTTAGAAAATTCCCCTCTTTGACACTGGCATTGGGGAGCAAAATCTAATCTCGTATTTTCTGTGCAAAACATCATTCTTAAGGGATTTCAGAAGTCAATATCATTTTCATACATAATAATACAAATCTTCACTATCAAAAAAATGTTAAATATAGCATGTTAGCATCTCCAATGAAGATGTATATTAACTCTAATTAGTGATTTAGATTCTCAAATTCTCCGAAATTATCTCCAATGAGGGTGTAAAAGAGATGTAAATTAGAATTTCGGTCGAAGATTTAAAAAATTATCCACATTTCTATATAGTTTTACACCTTCATATGAAGCAAATTTCACCTAAATTTAACCATCAATCCATAAAATCTTGATGCAAAATAAATAATTTGCATCTATTATATAACTTTACATTACAATTTGAAATTCTTATATCAATTTGCACATCTTTAATTTTTTAATATTTTTATTTTCTTTACCAAATCTCTAATTTTTTAGGTCGATTTTTTCGTAATATTTATATATATGCACAAATAAAAAAATAGATTAACATATAATTTAAGAACTAAAAAATTGTGAAAAACCTAAATTTAACTCTTATAACTCACATCTATCCATTAAAGTAAAATTTTGATATAGATTCACCGGAGTGTAAATTGAGATGTAAAAGTAATTTCGAATATACTAATTTAGATCTAAATTTAGATCACGATTGAAGAAGCTCTTACAATCCAAATATCCAAATATAAAAATACAAGGAAAATATTTACAAACATCATATTTTTGGTTTACTACAACAACAACTCCAAATACTTATTCATTTGAAGACCTTAATAAGCAAGAAAAGGTAATCACAAAGAAAAACATATACAGATGATTACCAATAAAATCCGGAACCTAGAAATCCCAAATTACCCAAGCGAAATTTTCCTACAACACCTCATATACTTCCTGGAACCCCATTCGAAATTATACAAATCAATTCTGCAATTCAACAAATAACACATTTTATCCAGTCATAATTTTCTCAAAATTGATTGAGCTCATTAGATACATATGAAATTAAAGAAAATAACAACACATAGCATTGAAACTCTCTGCATAATCTTCAAAAACCCTAACCCCTCAAAGCACATACATGTACTGGTTCTATACATAAATCAGTCGAACAAAAAAAATTAGGATTATGTAAGACGTACAAAATGGATGACAAATTAGTTTATAACCCTCAATGGATGGGCCTACATACAATAAAATATTTGTAAGCACCCTCATGCCTCATGTGAGGAGGGTATAAATCAGTTTTCATCCTTAGAGTGTGTTTGATGTTATTTAAAAAGAGTTTTTGTGGTTTTAAAAATAATGATTTTTAGAAGAATGTGTGGTTAAAAAGTAGAGATTTGTTTTTGGAATTTTGTGTAATAATATTTTATTGATAAATGTATAATTGAAAAGAAGAGAGAGAAAATCGTGATTTTGTTTTAATGAAAATCAAACACGAGCTTAAATTGTACAAATAGAATTATCTCACGAGATGGAGTAGCCGCAAGAATGGAAGTCTTCCATTCTGCATGAGAGAGAAACTCGGATATTTTGTCCATATTTTTCCTTTCCTAAACTAAATTCGTTCATATAAAATGTTGTTGCCTACTCTTGCATGATTTACTATAAGTTTATGAATCACACAATTAATAAAGTTGACAGTGAGCCCATGTATCATTCTCACGAGAATTGAGTTAAAATATATTTTAGACTATTAACCTTGAATGAAACTATAAAAATATCATTTTGATTTTGATTTGAAAGTAAACTATCAATTAAAAAGTAAACGAATTTTTTAATATAAAATTTATGAGAGAAATATGTTAAAATCAATAATCCACTTTTATTTTCATCATTCATATCTTGATTTAAATGTCCAACAACAATTCATGAGATTTGAAAATTAATGTTCCTTATTTGTTTAAACCTATCTTTCAAACGATGAATTAAAACATTTCCTTGTATTTGATCCGCTTATATTTCTATGATGAATACAAACAAATAGGAAAGCATTCATTAGTAATTGAAGATTACACAAAGTATATGAAGAAGTGCTACTCTCAAATTGCCAAATAACGTTTTTTACACTTTTGGGCCTAAAATTGAACTTGGCCCATTTATCTAGCAATTGGACTTTGTTTTATAAATTACCTGTGGCTTTAGTCATAAAAGAGGCAGAACACATTTTGGCTGAAAAAGGAATCAGAACTCGGCTGAAAAGAAAGCACAGAAAGAACGCGAGAAAAATATCGGACTGAAAAGGAACGCGATTTTTCATCCAAAATCAGAGGCGATTTTTGATTCGAACGATTCTTCTCTTGGTGAGATCAATCCTTTACTCTTCCTTAATCTTCTCTTGGTGATTAGATTGATTACAATAGGTGTAATCTTGTATAAAAGGAGAGTTTTATTCTTGGCGATTTTTAGGGTTCGTTCGTATAGGCTCTGATTTGGGGTTGTATTTTGGACGTTTTTGGTCTTTGTTTAGGGATTAGATTCTTGGTGAATCTTTGGCAATTTTTCAGCTAGGGTAGTCCGAATTTAAGGGATTATCTTTGTGTTTTTGGGATTGATTGTAATTGCTTTGAACATTGCTTTGTGCCTAGTGGATTTTAGCGTGAATCCAAATTTTGTGGATTGCTCAACGGGGGAGTAGGAAATTCTTTGAATTACCGAACCTCCGAGGTCTTCGGACTGAAAAATTCTTCGTGTTCTTGCGTTATTTTCATGATATTTTTGTTATTGTTCATATTCGGTCCAACAGTATAGCAGTTTATTTCTATCTTCTATAGGACTTTGTGGCCATTAACACAAGGATAATGAATTCCTAATTTTTTGAACTTAAGAAAACATTACAATATTTATATAATTAGCGATCAAATAATTGTAGAAACGTGTAAATTGGAATTGTTTGCTTAAATCCATAAATTGCATTAAATTAAACCAATATTGAAACATGAAATCCAGAAAGTAAAAATTTCGTCAAGATCCTAACAAAAATAAATCTAGCTTAGAAACATGATTGAAGATAAATAACAAAAAGTTATCATGGAATTCATCACTCGGACGTAGAATTAATCTTGTTGTAGGAGAAATCTTCAATCTTGCATCTTCCCCCAATTGGTTTCCTTAAGAATTTGATAGAATATGGTATGAAATAATGTGGTGGTGGAACCCTAATTTCGTGCATTGCATCTCATATATAGAGGTAAGGAGGAAATCTAGTTCATCTGGGAAAGAATTAATCAAAATCGAATTTTAAGGAGGAAAAATCTCGCCCAGCCTGATCACCACGCGATCGCGTGTGCAAAAGAGTGGTGATCGTGTGCTTCGATCAATATGTATTCTCATATTCTGCTTATTCACCTTGACACCTCACGACAACGTTAAATAATAGTGTGTGATCGCGTGGCTTTAGTAGTTTGCCTTCGATTTTTTGTCTTTCAATTCATTCAAGTTGGTCCATCCTCTTTAATTGCCCGTGACTTCTAATTTAGTAAATCTGGCCCTTAAACTTTTGAATTTCCTCAATTAACTCCCATCTCACAAAATCATCAATTAAGCCCTTGAACAATTTGAATCTTTCAATTTAGCTCCACTTTGATCCTGAATTGGATCCACCAACTTCTACTTTGCACACTTTAGTCCAAATAACTCTTAATTTGATCTTTATTTGCTTCAAATTTTTCATTCTCTCAGCTTTGGGATAAATACTGAAATATAAACAAATAACAAATAAATTAGTAGAATTTAGTATTAAATGACAATATAATATCCTAATTTTAGCATATAAATAAGTGTATAAAATACACTTATGAAACACCCCCAACTAGAATAATTGTTCGTCATCGAACAAAATAAAGGATAAACTATAACTACAAAACAAAATTCAATACTAAAAATTACTCAACTGTTACTTGTTTACCATGTACCTCAAGTTCGAATAAAAACATACTTCAGAAGAGAAATCCAAATAGCACAATAAAATTATTTCTACTTATTCGATGCTCAACTTTTCATGTACATGTGTGTGAATAATCAAAACCAAACACATACTCACATAGGAATACATCGTACTAGCCACGCCAACCTGCGGGGCTGGTTTTTTCGCCCAATTTTGGTTGGGTACCCGTTGGGCTTGAGGAGGATCGGGTCGAGTTTTTTTGCCATTTCTATGTAAAAAGCTTTAGACTTATAACTCTCAACTCAGATGAATTTAGGGTACTAGGTTTTAACACCTTTAAAAGTTTAATTGCTCGAGTAAAAAAGCCTACGAAGAGAAAAATAAGACTATCATTATGTAACTAGTGATGACTTTTATTTGTTGACTAAAATCCCTTCAACCAAAGGCATATTTTTGGAACGTCAGACCCCTCAAACGTTTATGCATCGTTATACTAATCTTTCAACCCTCAAACTTCTCTTGAGCAAGTTTGGTTTCTAAGTTAAAGAACACGATGTTTATAGATTTAAGGTGAGAGATCATATGGTCAATCCTAGGTATAAAAAATGAAAATGCCCCACTTATGCAAAGTATGTCCCTACCCAAGTAATAATTTGATCATAGCTACGTGCTCAATTTTATAATCGATTCCAAATGCTGTGCACTCTGAATTCACCACCCTCAAACAAAATAATACATTGCCCCTAATGTAATAAAAAAATGAAAATACAAAGATAGAGGTCAAGTACTTCCTCAAAATCGTTTTGACAATGGAGGTCAAGAAGGTCTGCCTCTGTCTGCAGTGGAGCCTGTGCCATCCTACGATCCATTGAGTTCAACCAAGCTAAGACAATAAG
The DNA here is from genome assembly GCA_963555705.1 of Ligustrum vulgare. NCBI lineage: Eukaryota > Viridiplantae > Streptophyta > Magnoliopsida > Lamiales > Oleaceae > Ligustrum > Ligustrum vulgare. The sequence continues at coordinate 24,458,979 of OY743176.1, forward strand.
ACTCCTACTAACTGGCACTAATCTCATCCAAAGAACCGCGCATTGTACGTTGCTCACTCTCAATGTTAGCCCGCATCAATGTGTTCATCTGTCTCTTTATACTATCAATATGCCTCTACTAGGCTACCCGAATCTTCCTAATAATCCCCACAATCATGCCTATCACTGACATCTCAGCCAAAACCTGTCTCAATAGTCTATCGGTCCCAGCTGGTAGAGCTGGCTCTAGCGTTGGCGCTTGTGCTGCGGGCCCTACTAATCTTGCTATGTCGATTGACCCTATTGGCCCAACAGATGGAACTAAAGGTACCCAAGCCTTTGCACTGTCCCTCGTCACAGGAACATGACTTGTTGTGCTGTGTCCAGATGGGAGGCAAGAGTGATGATGAAGTCAAAGATAGGACTTCCCAAATCCAATTTTTATACTAAATAAAGATGGGGTAACTTCAAAAGGCTATACTGATTCTGATTTTATTGGAGATAAGGACAATAGGAGATCAACTTCTTCCTATTTTTATACCTTGTGTGGTACTGTAATTAATTGAAAATCCCAACTGTAGAAAGTCATGACGCTGTCTTCTACAAAAGCTGAATATTTTTCAGCTACTTACGTTGTTAAAGAGGGAATTTGATTAAGTGGTTTATGAGGGGAACTTGGTTTCGTGGATGAAAATGCTATCTTATTTTCTGATAATCAAAGTACTATACATTTAAGCACAAATCCCATGTTTCATGAAAGAACCAAACAAATTGATGTTAAATACCATTTTATTAGAGATGTGGTATCAGAAGGAATTCTAAAAATTGGTAAAATTGCAACTTAATTTAATCCTTCTGATATGGGAACTAAAGTAATTCATTTGAACAAATTTCTGAAAGTTTTGAAGTTGCTTTCTATTGATTCTTTGTTATATTGTATAGGTAATTGAGCTATGAAATTTAACATGTCGATGATGATCCTGACTATAATATAAGACACAAATTCTTGGTAGCAAAGTGGAGATTGTTGGATATATGTTATGCACGTGTACAGTGTGTGCTCCAAAAATTTGGAAGAAACATGTTCTCTATTTTGACACTTCTTTAAGTGTCTTGCATTTTTATGGATGGTTGACACCTAGCTTATTTCGTACCTTCGGATTCAGGTGTTCTGACGCTTCTAATGCTTGGCTCTCGATATTCCGTTTCAATTGGCATTCTTCATTGGTCTTGAATTCTGACCTTTTGGCTTCAGTGTGTGATATTTTGAAAGATATTAGGATTTTGTATCTTCTGGTTTTCTTCTCACTTGAATGCCTTATTCGAGTATATATTTGTGTATTCCTCCTTCAATAGTGTATATTTCTTGAAGAGATAGTTATGATTGAGTGTTCTATGTTGATTTGTTGAGGGTTGAAGTTTCTTTGTGGGTTCTTGGTGATCCTTTGTACAGACCTATGAAGATTTATTATAGATAAGTGACTTGTATAATCCTTCTTGTGTATATTTATAACTTTATTGAACTTTGTTGCCTTTTTAGGCGTTTCTAGTGCAACTAAACAATATTCATGCTAAGTGGATGCTCAACGGGGGATTCCTCATGTGACTTTGTCAATGAACCTCTGGGGTTAGGTCAAATAAATAAATAAATCCTTTGTGGCCAATTTCTTTTACATTCTTGCGAGATCTTTTATTTTGGTTTGCTATTTTGTGTTTGACGTCATGAATCTTTTATATTCTGGACTTTTCCGTCCACAGTTGGTTTAGCCTAAAAATCATATCCAAATAAAGCAATTAATATGTAACTTTTTAATCTACTTTAAAATCAATAATTTAACATACTATTATGAGATAATTTAAGTATATAATTATTAACCAATTCTATTTGTCCTGATTAATTAAGAATTATTTTCACATCAAAGTCGAGAATCAAGGGTCTTTACTTCTCTCTCCATCACTCCACTGAACACAGAAAAAAAATGCAAAAGTATTTAAGAAACAAAGATAAATAATTGCATCCACATTGTGTATGAAATTGTGAAAATAGACTTATTCTTAATTGTATATATAAATTACGTAAGCGGAATGCATGCGGCCCTCGTGCCCAAGCGAGAATGATTAATCAACACATTTGAACATGAAAACGATATATGTCCATGTAATCAACAATTTTTTTTTATTTTTTGGTGAACCGACCATCTTTTTTGGAGTACTTGAAATATATATTTTCTTCATTTTTGAGAATTTAAATAAGTTAACAGTATTAATTTAGGATTCATTTTACTTAAAAAAAAAAATTAGGATTCTTGTATGTTTATTATTACCATGATATCAATCAAAAAATTAAGATTCCTTATTCCACATTAGAAGATAATCAAACTCAGTACAATCAATTGTTTGATTTTCTAGTAGATAATCCAACTCAGCTTATCTTATACATAGAGCTAAAGGCCTAAAAAGACTTGTACGTTCTTGTCTTCCCCCAACAAATTTCACGTGTTGTTACAATTGTTACTCTCTTTTTATTCGTCTTCTATTATTTTTCACGTTTAAAAGTTGCATTTCATTACTTCTTTTAACAGGAACAAATATCTATCATTTTTTTTTTATTATTATTTTTTTATTACACTGATATCTATTTTTCATATCCTTGTTATATTTAGTCCCAGTTTTCTGTAGACTAAAATAAATTTTTTAATAAAGTTTTATAAAAGTTGATAAAATTTATGGTTGAAAGTGTGTAAATCCCATGAAATACATGATTAAAATTAATTATTGACTTTGACTTAAAATTTTTGTTTAATTCCAAGCTAAATCAAAGCTAGGTTTATTTTAATTCTCCACTTAGTGTGTACAAGTATTTTAAAATAAATATTTTATTAATTCCCTGTTAGGAATATTTAGGTAAAGTTAGGTAAAATTAGGTGAATTTCATATTACCATTATGCCCCTGTAAAATTTATATATTACGATTATGTCATTGTCCAATATTACGATTATGCCATTGTCCCCTCCTATAAATAGGGGCCTATATTCATTATGAAATATTAAGAATAAGTAATTCTCTCTGATTCTCTCTATATTCTCTATTGTTTTACAACACGTTATCAGCACGAGTCTCTAGCCAATTGAGTAATAACGGGAGTATGCTCTACAGTTGCATCTAAATGATGAACCTCTGTATCAGAAACCTGATTATTACTAATCAATGTTTCATTTTCTTTCGAACTGAAAAGAATGATTCCGACCAATCCAAATATCCGATCGACGATCAGCTACCACCATCAGAACGAATTTGTCAAGGAGAAGCCTCGCCTGAAATTTGGAGATAATCCGACGGCTGAAACAGAAGATATCGACCGGAGAAGAAAAGTTGAAAAAACCGAAACTTTCAAAGCAAATTCACGCCAAACCATAAATCCAAATGACGATCGGACAACAGATCCATGACGACGGCGACGGGACGATCCTCCGGCACCGGCGCGTGTCGACGGCTCCGGCACCGGCGCGGCGGAGCGTGAAGCCCACGCGCAGACGTCGACGAGGCGCGTGAGAGCGCGTGGATGGGATTCCAGCGATGACGTCAACAGGAAGTTTGTTCATATTGACGTTCTTGATTTTTCTATGGTCTTACTTTTCTGTTTGGTGCAGTTTTGGATATTTTCCGGCGGTCGAACGTGGCGGCGTCGTAAAAACTATTTTTGAAGCAATTCCGGCGAGATTTTGAACTTCGGACCAAAAGTAAGTTTGTTCTAAATTAAATTTCAAACCTATTGACGGTTTCGATTTATCCATATGATCAATATATTAAAATATGGACGATTTTGCCCTTAATGATACGATAAAATATATTAATCGTGATTTAACGAAATTGATTAATCATTATTAATGATATGATGATAAGTGTTAATAAAATATATATTCTAAATTATTTAACACTACTATGTAATCAATACGATAAATTAAAAGATTTAAAAGTAACATAATAGTTGCCATACCGTGATGGATTGAGTTTTATGGACTTGATTTATACCTTAACTGGATATGACTCATTATCATAACGGATTGGACTATTATGAATACCTTGACTGGATTTGAAGATACGACTCGCTCAATCATGAAAGGTAATTATTTCATTATGTTGTTGCCACCTACATGGTTGGTTCTACCACCTACATGGTTGGCTTTATCAGTTTAATTATTTCATTATGTCGATTCCGCCTATATGGCCGGTTTAGCAATTGAATATATAGAATACTTTACATATATTCATATTTTATATTATTTCAGAAACACCTCAGTTGTTGGTTAATTCTAACATATTAGAGGATGTTGTCAACATATATACGTGATGATATTATTATTATATACATGGTGATATTATTGTTATTTGATACTTCATCAAATGATACCAGAAGTTATCATTACCAAAAAGTTGGTAAATGTTGATAAAAATATTTCATCCAATGGTACCAGAAGTTACCAATATCTGAATTTGAATGGGTGGATGAAAATTATTCAACAAGAGAATGTTGATGTATGATAAGATAATATCACATGATAGCTCGGATATGACTAATGTGAAAATAATCTCATCAGTATTATGAGATGAATATTAGATGATAAAGTGTCTGGAAATGTTCTTGCACGAGCACTTATGTATTCCAGAAGAAGTGTATATTTACTCCAGAAGAAGTAAAAATTATCATCTAAACATACTGAAATGATATTATTATTGCTCCTGAAGAAGCATAAACGAGACATACATGCAAAACGCAAAAGGGGGAAACATTTATGATCCTCAAAATGAGAGATGTGTTTCGGGAGTAGCCGTATCCTACCACCTCTGACATTTTGAGGAAATAAAGAAAAAGGTGTGTTTCAAGAGTAAGAAATACTCCATACTCTACCACCTTAAATCTTTGAGGTACACAAGATTAAACATTAACAAAATCCTAGAAATTTATGGTCTGTCTCAAGAGTGAGAATACTCTGTACTCTACCACTACCTATTCTAGGGTTCACAAAGATAAATTTACATTAACCGGACTCCATTTTCGCTTGATTCCCCTTCCTTGCGACCAATCTATCTTTACTCCTGCTGGATCTTGTATTGGAATATATGATTGCAACTTATCCAGCAGTTCCTCGATAGTAGGAGCAGAAATAAGGATTCTCCTAGGAAATATCTCATGGTATTTTGGGATGCATAAACTGTGAAAATCATTGGTTTTTAAACTTGAAAAACTTCACTATTTACTACTCGTATTTAGAAAAAGTGAAGATTTACTTTTAACAAAATCACCCGACTCACCTTTCGGTGATTTAATATTTAACCAACCTTTATCAAAACTCGTGAAAGAAAACAGAAAAATATTTTATATGTGCATATATATCAAATGATTTACCTTGTATTAATGCTATATAGCCAAAACATCATTGTTTATAACAGCCTGGCAAACAGGATCTTTTGCTATTATATTTTTGAGACTATAAAGCTCTTTATCGCTGATGAATTTGACCCATAAAGATAGTAGCTCACACTGCACATACCCACTAGGGTGCGTCTCAAGAGTCAATCGGATATCATCCAATGACTCCTTACTCAGCCCACCCTTAATAAAATCTATCTTATCATCTCGATTTATAGATGAATACCCTATTGACTTACAACGGGTATCACATGTCCATCGAGCACATTTGTAGCAACTATTTAATCTTTTTGCTCTTCGCTTCTTTGCAAAAGTATTCTTACCTAAGCCAGGCTTGTGCTTAGGAAATGAATCTGGTAATTCACCAGCTAATCGAACTTTCGCTTCGATCAACCAGCGAACATCTTCTGGGATGCCATGATCCATCAGCAACCTCAATCTTTCGAGCCTAATTCGATAAATTTTTCTCAAATCATTTACTGGAAGATTGGAATAATATTTGCGAATATTTGAAAGTATGATATCCATTTTTGATGAATCTAGCCTTCTTCCCAAATCATCTATTTAAATGCATTATTCAACGCGTGAAAGAGCGATGGCTCCGCGTGTCAGTGATATCGATTCCATCAAGAAATAATGGAATAAATTATTGAAAAGGTGAGATAATGTGTCATTACCTTTTTCGATATAAGGGAAGATTTGGCGACAAGATTGAGATCATGAGATATTTCCTTGGATATTGTACCTGATTTTTCCGGTATAAAAGTAATAAAGGTATGCTGATTTGAACTGTACAGAAATACGTACTGATGAAATGAATAATGTATTGAACCAGAAGTTCATACATATGTACAAGTGAAATATCTTGTTGAACCAGAAGTTCTATAATGATTGGTTAGATTCCAATTCAATAATGAGATTTATTGAGAATGAATAATGGCATTCATTAAAGAACCAGAAGATTGTTATCATTGCTGCTTGTTCTCAAAAGCAAATTAATTATCTCACTAAATGAATGACTGATTTTTGCTCAAGTAATGATATTACAAGCAAAGTGATAAATGCTAGCATGAATATATCTTAAAGTCATTAATGATTTTACGAATTAGTTGAGATAATAGAATATTATATTGCTAATGGTTTAGCAGATTAAAAGCCTCGAGTTATTTGCTACGAGAACAATTTGATTATGCAGTAATATTCTACATATAAACATGTCAATACGATGAAATAATGATTTGCTTGTGAAACTTTATGATTTCTAAGAAGTGCGATATCTATATACACTCCAACAATACACACTTGATATATGATTGTATGACATGTGTTGCGGCATTTTAGCCGATTGATATAATATAAGATTTGTGAATATTATGGGGAAAACACGCTTAAAGCGTAATTATGCCTAAAGCATAATGACTATCGATTCCAAAATAAATATCTCTTGAATGATTGAGATGATCCCTTTGAGGCTAAATACTCATGGTGAGTAAAAGGGACATAATGATGAGATATTCAGGTACCTGATGATAGAACATATACAGAGATCTCTCTATGTTATATTGAGTTGAAATGGAATCGATAAATAAGTCGACTACATACAACCCTCTTATGAAAATGAGGTTGATGAAATTATAATACTTTGGCCAAGTATATAACCCCAATGTAGGGATTATTATTCAAGGACCAGAAGTCCAAATGCTTAAATGTGAAAAGCCAGTAATTATATGTACAAATGAAAAATATTTCACAGTCGTAGATGACGACTTGTTGCGCGCAAGATTTTTCATTGAACTGGCATGACATATGGTGGATGTGACTATAATCTAAATCACTAGCTTGAGCTCTTTGATATACCAATGAGTGAGATCAAAAAGTGTGATTCTCATCTCGGTATTTTGAGGGTATTCTTTGATGTACCAGTTGATCGCGGTACGTTGGGATTTCAAGTAAAATGATTGTAGATTATATGTCAAAATTGATATCTATTTCAATGATTGATTATGCTCCTGCAAATTAGAAATTGCAGTTTATAAAGTGCAAGAACATACATGTATAAATCATTGAAAGATTCAATATGCCCAGATTAGTATCACTATAGGATGATACAAATGATCCCATAATATAATATGTTGAAATTGAAATTGGAGTGTACTATTATTATATTTGAATATTTGGGCATGCAATTGATTTTCAATATGCAAAATTATATTATCCACCGGAAATTGATTATTCACTAGAAGTGAATATGAAAATGAATATTTAATTATTCATCAGATGTGAATTCTAGATTTTGATAGAAGTGAATCAATTCTAGATTTAAGTAATGCAATCAGTCAACTAAATAAACATTGCTTGGTATAGCATGTTCAGTACATCATAAATAAACTATGACATCATAAATGAGCTATGAATGATTTATATAAAGCTCATCATGAATGATATGTTTTGATGAAAAGATATGAGATTGCATCAATATACTTGTGATATTCCATGAAAAGGAATAAATACGCGTTGCACTCTTTTTCCCTTAGCTGAGGTTTTTCCCACAGGGTTTTCCTAGCGAGGTTTTTAATGAGACAACAGTTGAGGCGTATTGATGAAAACTAATGAGAATAATGTACTCTTTTTCCCTTCGCTGAGGTTTTGTCCCACAGGATTTTCCTAGCAAAGGTTTTTGAGGCATCATCATAGCTATCAACAAGCTATAATTCAGCAACACATTATTATACTGGAATGATATCAACAAATGAAAAAAATCATACACATCTTATAAAGAATGCTACACACAAGAAGATTTTCATATATATTCCAGAAAAAAGATGATATCAATGTTTGAGAAGTTCATGAATCCTCAATTGCACACTTCAGGGGGAGAAACAGCTGTACTCTTTTTCCTTGGATCAGATTTTATCCCACTGGGTTTTACTGACAAGGTTTTAATGAGGCAGCACTTCAGAACTTCAAGATTCAGTACATGATTTGTCCTACTCGAACATCAGACTCAATGATTTACCATGGCCAACATCAGGGGGAGCAGCTGTACTCTTTTTCCTTCGCTCAAGTTTTATCCCACTGGGTTTTCTTAGCAAGGTTTTAACGAGGCAGACCATTGAGCAAGCGAGTAATATGTCATTCAAGGGGGAGTGTTAGGAATATTTAGGTAAAGTTAGGTAAAATTAGGTGAATTCCATATTACCATTATGCCCCTGTAAAATTTATATATTACGATTATGCCATTGTCCAATATTACGATTATGCCATTGTCCCCTCCTATAAATAGGGGCATATATTCATTATGAAATATTAAGAATAAGAAATTCTCTCTGATTCTCTCTATATTCACTATTGTTTTACAACATTCCCCATAAAGCCAAATATGCATGGCACGATTATCAATTTTTTGCCAATGCTACTTCATTCCATTAAAGTTTGTTGGAAGAAATGGCTTTAAGCGGGACCTTTTAGGTACAATTTTGGATGAGATCCACTCGTCTGTGAAATATCAAAATGAATTTGTGTTCTCCTCTATGAGAATATCGAAATGATATATTCATTTGTCAAAATTGATATTGGAATGAATGACGAAATTGCGGTTCAAAGATGACCACTTGAAAGATGCATTGAAGGAAAAAATATTGTTATTATCCCACATGGGAAAATGATCAAACCAAGACTACTTTATATATGTTTATACTTTGAAAGTGTGTAATTATTTGTAGCATAGAGATTCTTTGCGTGCACGCATGAGGTGCAAATATCGGTCCAAATTGACCTTTGAGTCTCAAACATGTGTGTAGGTGCGAACTGCGTATACGAATGTCGGATCGAATGAACCAAAATTGGCCCATCTCGTTCACGTTTTTCATTTTTATAATTTAATTATTTTTTCTTCCAAGAAACTCTCAAACTCCAAAACTCCTGTTGTTATTGACCATTCATTCAGGGATTAAATAGCTAGGTTAATAGATGTGTTAATATGTAACACATGGTAACTCTTGTCATCATTAGAGTTTATTGATCCACTAGTTCATTCACCATTCACCAAACATGAAATCTCTACTTTTGCATTTAATCTACATGGTGATCCAGTCAGTTTTATGTTGAAATCTTTGTGGTCGAGTTGAGTTCTAATATAATTCTATTTCACCTGAGTAGAAACTGAAGTGCTCAAAACTTACTGTTCCTCTATTGTATCCTAGGAGACAAACGCTCAAACAAACCTCAAAGCACGTACGGTGAGGAACGAATCTGTTTTAAGTATATTGTTTAATACAGAGGCCTCAATTTGACAATCCAGTTTCTTCCCTTCTGCAATTATAGATTATTGTTTATTGCAAAATTTTAAATTTTAGTTTGTTCTTCCTGTTAATCAATAAAATAGTATTTTGTTATGCAATATTTTTATAACAAACTTAAAACAATATTGAAAGAAATGAAGAATGCAATATTTTCAAGTTTTGGGTTGCTTCAGAACATGTGAGGAAAAACTGTATTGTCAGCTAATCTATATATTATTTATCTATATATAATAATAGGATAATCGACACCATTTTTACGCACACATTTTCCCGCCCAAAATTCTTTCTAAATAAGGAAATTTTTTCAAAAAAAAAAGTATTAAATGTAATAATTAATAAAAGTTAGTATTAAATGTTGATATTAAATAAAAGTTGGTATTAAATGAAAGTTAATAATAAATGTGAGTTATTATTATTATTATTATTATTATTAATATTATATATATATATATATATATATATATATATATATATATATATATACACACGTATGTATGTATGTTTAAGTTTTTATAAAATATATGTAATCAATACATTAAAAATTAAACTTAATCAAAAATTAAAACACATAAAAAAATTTGGTAATAAATACAAATAAAATTAAAACAAATTTACTAAAAAAATTTAATTAAGCGCCAAATTTTAAGACGCGTGATTATTTTTTTCTTAAGTTGATTAGTGTTGTCCTTTTTAAAAAAAAAAATCAAATTCGATAATATTTTGTAATAAAATATTATTTGTAAAATATTTTTCATTTGATATGATTTTATAATCAACAAATTTTCGTGACTTCCAAAAAAAGAAAATGTTTTGAGCACCATGCAAGATATTAGCATTTCTTTAATATACATATGTATGTGAATGTGAGTGTGAGTGTGCGCGCGCGTGTGTATTTGTAATCAATACATTAAAAATTAAACTTAATCAAAAATTAAAATACATTAAAAAGAAAATTGGTGATGAATACAAATAAAATTAAAATAAATTTAATACAAAAAAATTAATTAAGCGCCAAATTTTAAGAAGCGTGAGTATTTTTTTCCGATTTTGATTAGTGTTGTCTTTTTTAAAATTTCGAATTCGATAATATATTGTACTAGAATTTTATTTGTACTATATTTTTTATTTGATATGATTATATAATCAACATATTTTCATGAATTCCAAAAAAATAAATGTATTGAGCAACGTGCAAGATATTATCATTTCTTTAATGTGTGTGTGTGTGTGTGTGTCTATATATATATATATATATATATTGAAGTTTTTATAAAATATAGGTAATCAATACATTAAAAATTAAACTTAATTAAAGATTAAAATACATTAAAAGAAATTGGTGATGAATACAAATAAAAATTAAAACAATTTTAATACAAAAATTTAAATTAAACGCCAAATTTTAAGACACATGGGTATTTTTTTCTTATTTTGATTAGTGTTGTCTTTTTTTAAAGTTCGAATTCGATAATATTTTGTAATAAAATATTATTTGTACAATATTTCTTATTTGATATGATTGTATAATCAACATATTTTCTTGAATTCCAAAATAAGAAATGTCTTAAGCATCGTGAAAGATATTATCATTTCTTTAATATGTATGTGTGTGTGTGTGTGTGTGTGTGTGTTTTGAAATATTTATTTATAAAATATATGTAATCAATACAATAAAAATTAAACTTAATCAAAAATTAAAATATATTTAAAAGAAAATTGGTGGTGAATACAAATAAAATTAAAACAAATTTAATACAAAAAATTTAATCAAGCACCAAATTTTAAAATGCTTGGGTATTTTTTTTATTTTGATTAGTGTTGTCTTTTTTAAAATTTCGAATTCGATAATATATTGTAATATGTTGTAAATATTATATTGTATTAGTGAATGACAGTTGTACCCCTAAAACCCTAGATATTATTACCTTATGTATCCCTTATTCTCCCTATATATATGAGGTTTTGATTCATAATAATACACAAGTTTATTGGTGTCTCTACTTTTCACTCTTTTTCTCTCTAGTTTATAACACGTTATCAGCACGAGTCTCTACCAAATTGAGTTATAAAAATTCCTCAAAATCCCATATATCAAAATATTAGTTAGAAAGTAAAATCATATGCACCGAAATTAATTTGGTGACATATGAATTTTTTTTATTACTATTCAATTGTAATTCACATCTATTCATTACGATGTTGTTCATTAGCAATTGCGGCTCATAAATCTGAATCTGATTTTCTCCAACCAATTAACAGATTTTGATCTTTATATTGATAATTCATTATGTTGTTGCTCCTGAAGTAGCACAACAGTATATATTAATATTCCAGAAGAATATTAATTATAGATTTGTCCATTACAAATTTATTGATGCTATTAATTCATTTGTTGTTGCTCCTGAAGTAGCACAACATTATAATTAATATTTTAAAAGAATATTATTTGCTCCCGAAGAGTATAAATTATAATTTTCAATATTTCAAAAGAATATTGATTTATTATTCTTGAATAATCGAAATTTTAGAACTATAATTATTCTAGAAAAATAATTTGTGGTTGCTCCTGAAGTAACACAATTTTTATTATAATAATATTTGTAAAGAATATTAATTGCTCCTGAAGAGCATAATTTTGAAAGATTTATTATTCAATTGCTCCAGAAGAGCAAATATCTAAAATCTTTAACAATAATTTGTTCTCGCTCCTGAAGTAGCACAACTGATGATTAATATTTCAGAAAAATATTAATTGTAAATTTGTCTATTATAAATAATTTGTTATTACTCCTAAAGTAGTACAACATTATAATTAATATCCTATAAGGATTTTATTTACTCCTGAAAAGCATGAATTATAATTTTCAATATTCTAGAAGAATATTGATTTATTATTTCTTTTGGAAGAATCGAAATAAATTCGTTAAAGTATACCTTGTTCCAGCAAATTATTATTGTTATTATTTTTTGCTCTTTCAATTTTGTCATTGGAAATCACTACGTTATTTTAAATTCTCAAATACATTATTAGATTTGATTCTACTATATATTAGTTATATATCTAATTTTTATATATGGAATTCACGTGCATGTTTAGTATCTTTTGAATATTGGTAAAAGATTTAGTCAATTTTGTTAACTTCTATATATGGAGATTCTTTTTCCTGATATATGTTTGGTAATTCATTTTTATATATAAATTCATATTATGTTTATATGGTAATTAATATTCTTTAAGATGATTAAATATTTGTAGATGTTCATTCATAAATTTTGATTTAATAATGTATCATATTGTTACTCACGAAGTAGGACAACAATAGTATTATTCTAGAAGAATATTACTTGCTTGTCATGAGCAGTATATTACAATTTCAATATTCCAGAAGAATATTGATCCAATGCTCATGAAGAAGCATAATTTAAAATATGTTTTAAACGAATATGGTGTTGGTGTTCTCGAATAAATACAACCCACGTTAGATAAATATTCCAGAAGAATATTTTAACGTCACTCTGTAGAGCACAAATATTGTTGGCTTGAAAGGAATAATGAATAATTAATATCAATATTCCAGAAGAATATTGACTTATTATTCTTGAAGAATTGCAATTTTAGCAATATAATTATTCCGGAAGAATAATTTGTTATTTTGCTCCTAAATAACACAATAGATATTAATTATTGTTATAATTGAATGAGATTCGAATCAATATTCCAGAAAAATATTGCGTAATTGCTACATTTCAATATTCTAGAAGAATATTATTTTATTGCTCAAGTGATAAATATTGCATTCTTTTTCTCAAAGAAATTCGAATTTATTAATAATTCAGAAGATTATTATGATGTGGTCTAATATATAGTTGTGATGATTCCTGAAGAATCATAATTTTATCTCATATGAAATATAATATTGGAATATAATTTGCTCTCGGAGAGCCCAATATTATGAGATATGTTATTAATTTGATATTACAATATTCCGGAAGAATATTGACATATTGATTTTGAATGAGTAATAAAACGTGCTTTTCGAAGTAGCATTGTTTCGAATAATATCTCATTTGAGTTCATGTTTATCCCTGAAAGAAAACATATAACTAATGTCATAAGGACATTGATTAGTTTGACTACTTGAATAATACATGATTATACAATATTTAATCATTGAATTATATCTTATATTGAACCAGAAGTTCAATTTAATTTTATTATTTGGCATGATCAGTTGGACCATCACTGGATCAATAATGATGCGAAATTAAAATTGATACTAGATGAAGAACCAGAATATTCTTCAATTCAATCATATATGATGTTTGTTCTCTTTCATGAAATTTTTCATTATCACTAGCTAAAATAGGGATTAAATTCCCTATATTTCTGAAAATTAATTGGGGTGATAAATGGGGATCCATCATCCTCCACGTTGATCATCTAAATATTATTTGTATCTAATAGATTTGATACATGTACTAGATGATTGCATGATGTTCGCAACCCGAAGTTTGCGAAATTATTGCTCAAATTATGAATTATGAGCATCATTTACAGATTATATAATCAAGAATGTGTCTTGATAATGCTAGTGGACACGAGTCTCAACATTTTAATAAGTGTTAGTTGGGATGTCGATAAATGGTTTAACATTTTTGTTTGTTAAACGCCTCCAATTAATTTAATTGAGAACAAAATACTTCCCTTTTTGTTTAGGGAATTCTATTACGCATCATGCCAATATCATAGTTCTCCCTATTATAATTGGCTTATGGTTAGAGCATAATTTTCCCATATAATTTTTTAATAGTGCAATTGATCCACCACAATGCACTGATATGGGAAATAAAGAATGTTGAGAAAAATGTGTTGTTTGAACATATATCCCAAATGGGTGATATTTTACAACGACGAAAAAAAAATGATTGTCATTTTGATTTGACAATTTTCTCAACATTAGGGGGGAATAATTCAAAATCAAACAAATGCATCATGTTATGTTATATATATCCTCGCGATTAATAATACGAATCAGACGTTCGATTGAAAATATGAACGAAACGTTCAAAGATAACATAATTACAAGATGCATAAGAGATTAATAAAATCTCATGCTCTATCTTATATTGATATGTAGCACGCCTGAAGTGTAGCGATATTTGATTCGAATAAAGATCCCCAAATAAATAAAAATAGAGCAAATGATTATAATGGTCTTATAGATGAGGCATATACTCATGAGAGAGTATTTATTGACATAATTAATTGTAAATCTCCAGAAGAGGTTCAAGTACTTGAAATATTGAAAATTGAGATCTCTATAGTTATGTCTGTGGGGAAAGAAATCAAATTGAGATGATAATTGTGTCGACACACTTTTTAAAGCACTTATGCAAAAGCAAATTGCGAAGCTAGCTGCATCATAATTTGAATGATAGCGAGGATAATAAAAGAAAATATGTCGAAGAAAATTGACATAAAAATAGTTGGCAAAAATATGCATTCAGGCTAAATTAAACTTATTACAAAACCTGAAGTTTTGGGACCTGAAGTCCAAACACATAAAAGTGTAAAGCCAGTAAAATACCTATAGGTATAGTCGTAATACACGACTTGTTGCGCAACGAATATTTCAAAGATCTGGCATAGATACAATATTTTATTTGCCTGAAAATGCATAATAAGTGCCGATAATTATATGACTATCAGAAATGTATATAATGAAAAAAGATTTACTCTGATTACTAGCTTGCACTCTTTGATGTACTAATGAGTGATATCAAAATGTATGATCATCAACTCGGTACTTTGGGAGTATTTTTTGAAGTACCAATGAGTAAGATTAAAAAGGGTAATCAATACCTCGGTACTTTGGGATTGTGGTGAAATAATTAGAGAAAATCTATTTGAAATATAGGAATTGTTATCTATCTAAAGTTTCACGACTTAAATTTGGTGGTAGCAAATTGACAATTGCAATGTGAAACATATACGATGCCTGAAGCCTACAGTATAATCCTTGAAGGATTAAATATATTTGAAATATATAATTCAAGTTTTTAAGAAACTTGTTTGATCAAAGTATACATATACTTTGCGATCTGAATATTTAATATGCCTTGAAAAGATTCAATTTGTAATTGAATGTGATTCTCGTATAAAATTATATTTGAAAATTCAGGCAATTGATTTTCAAGATACAAATTAATGGTTAATTATTCACCTGAAGTGAATAAGTTATTTGTTCATTGAAGTGAATAAGTCACTTCCAAATTTTAGAACTGCATTAAATGCATTGATAATATTGATTATAGAATATGACTCGATGCAGTATGTTCAAATGATTAGAAATATTTTATATTTCTTCAAGTTCAAAGGAATAATTGAATTTATATTCGAATAACAAATAATACAAGATATGCACCATTTATATATGTTTGGTAAACATATTCGATATTGCACCGATTTATAATTGAAATAATTAAATGCAGTATCAATATAATTGTAATGTTCCAATAAGGGGGAGCTAATATACGCTACACTCTTTTTTCCTTAGCTGAGGTTTTATCTTATGAGGTTTTCCTGATAAGGTTTTTAATGAGGTAACTGTCGTCAATATCTATTGATATACTCTCCTATACGAAACTCCTGAAGAGATCAAGATATGAATGATTCAATACATATTGAATCAGGGGGAGTAGCTGTACTCTTTTTCCTTCGTTCAGGTTTTTTCCCACTGGATTTTTCTGACAAGGTTTTAACAAGGCAGCATCAAAATACTCCAGAATTTCAACAACTCTACTCAAGTGATAATGAAGCTGATTTATCTACAAAAGCACCATCAACATCTACATTCAAGAAACCGGTTCACAAGATTGGGATACATCAACTTGATAATTTACAATGATCAACACTAGGGGGAGTAGTTGTACTCTTTTTCCTTAGCCAATGTTTTGTCCCGTTGGATTTTCCTAGCGAGGTTTTAACAAGGCAACATTCATCTTAATACTCCAAGAACAACTGTACTCTTTTTCCTTCGTTTGATATTTTTGTCCCATTGAATTTTTATCAAACAAGGTTTTAACGAGGCAAATATTTTGTAATATCATATGTCATTCAAGGGGGAGTGTTGTAAATATTATATTATATTATATTAGTGAATGACAATTGTACCCCTAAAATCCTAGGTATTATTACCTTATGTATCCCTTATTCTCCCTATATATATGGGGTTTTGATTCATAATAATACACAAGTTTATTAGTGTCTCTACTTTTCTCTCTAGTTTATAACATAATAAATATTATTTGTACAATATTTTTTATTTGATATGATTGTATAATCAACATATCTTCATGAATTCTAATCATCATCATGGATAGAAATTCCGTGCATTGCACAGGTGTACTACTAATCTGAATAAATGTGAACGCATTTATTGCCTTAATTAAATATAATTAAGGTAATAAATGAGTTCACATTTATTCATATTTTGTATTCACATTTGACATACATATATTTTGCATTCACACTAATCACTTTCTATTCACACTGTTTAATTTTATGAGAACTTACTATTTATGAAAACGAAAAAATGAACGAGAAATTATTTTTAGAAAATACCCAACCTTTTATATATTATAAAGATTTTGTTGGGGTAAATTGCACTCAGGTTTCAAATCTTTCAAAAAAATATCACGAGGTTTCTACGCTTTCATTTTTTGTTCTCAAGTCCCAAACTTTTAATTTAATAATATGCAATATATTTCCCTTCGACGGTTTGGTCCAAATGATTGTCGTTTGACCCAAATATCATTTGACCAATATTTTGAACAGTTTAATCACGATTTCTGACGTAACAATAAGAGTGTCAACTCAAAAATATAACCAAAAAGTCTCTAAAATCGTCTATAAAAAGGGCATTAGCTCAACAACAAAATTGTTGAAAAAAATAAAATGATTAAAAAAGATTAAAAGGAACAAAAATCTTAGGGACCGTTCTCTTTGTGTTTCGATTTTGGATTTTGAGTTTTGGATTTTGTTTTGAATTTTGAATTTTGATTGTTTGTTTTGGGATTGCTGAAAACATGTTCTCTTTGTAATTTTGGAAAACCGTTTTCAAAAATAGAAAACTGAAAAATGCGTTTACTTTGTAATTTTTTGATATATTAATTTTGTAATATTTTATATGTAAAAAATGATTGATTTGTTGAATTACATTAATTTTAATGTTAATAAATCAGTTAGTTCTCTATGTCAATAAATTCATCATTAATATTGTTTCAGCAAAACAAAAATTTAACCTCATATTAACAAAATCTTAACATGGATCTATATATAATGGAAAAATAACATAAGAACTTCAAGTGAAGGAAGTGTCTCACATTTACAAATAATAATAATAATAAATAAATAAATAATTACAAAAAAAAAAGATCTTAACATAGATCTATATAATGGCAAAATAATATAAGAACTTCAAGTGAAGGAGTGTCTCACTTTTACCAAAAAAAAATAATAATAATAATAATAATAAAAAAAGAAAATTACAAAAAAAAAATCTTAAAATGGATATGTATATAATGGCAAAATAATATAAGAACTTCAAGTGAATGAAGTGTCTCACTTTTACAAAAAAATAAAAAATAAATAAAAATAAAAATAAAAAATTTACAAAAAAAAAAAAAAAAAATCTTAACATGGATCTATATATAATGACAAAATAACATAAAAACTTCAAGTGAAGGAAGTGTCTAACTTTAAAAAAAAAAAAAATCTTAACATGGATATATATATAATGACAAATAACATAAGAATTTCAAGTGAAGGAAGTGTCTCACATTTAAATAATAATAATAATAATAAATAAATTACAAAAAAAAAAAAAAAAACAAATCCTTAACATGGTCATGGATCTATATATAATGACAAAATAATATAAGAAGCTTAAGTGAAGGAAGTGTGTCACATTTAAAAAAAAAAAATATCCCAAACGCGAGTTTTGGTCGTTTTGGACTTTTTAACACAAAATATACAAAACGCAATAAACTCGTTTTGAGTTTCCTTTGTATTTTTTTTTTAGTGTTTTGGAAAACGCGTTTCTGAAAATGGACAAAGTGAACGCATTTTCGATATTTCCAAAAATCGAAAACTCAAAACGGGCTTAAAATAGCAAAGTGAACGGGGCCTTAGAGATCCATCCGTTCACTCTAAAATTCACGTTGGATCAATGCAAAAATTAGGATAGGCACTCTTGGCATTCTCCAATCGAAGTGCCATTTTCGATCAGAATTCCACTGAAAATTTTGGCCCCGTTCTCTTTATTGGTTTCAGCTCGTTTTGAGTTTTCGATTTTTGGAAATATCGAAAACGCGTTCACTTTGCCCATTTTCAGAAACGCGTTTTCTAAAACACTAAAAAAAATACAAAGGAAATTCAAAACGAGTTTATTGCGTTTTGGAAATTTTGTATTAAAAAATCCAAAACGACCAAAATGCACGTTTTGGATTTTTTTTTTTTTGTAAATGCGAGACACTTCCTTTAGTTGAATTTTTTATGTTATTTTGCCATTATATATAGATTCATGTTAAGATTTTTTTAGTAATTTATTTATTTATTATTTTTTTTAAATGTGAGATACTTCCTTCACTTGAAATTCTTATATTATTTTGTCATTATATATAAATTCATGTTAAGATTTATTTTTTTGTAAATTTTTTATTTTTTTTTATTTTTTGTAAAAGTGAGACACTTCCTTCAATTGAAATTCTTATATTATTTTGTCATTATATATAGATCCATGTTAAGATTTTATTTTATTTTAAATTTTTTTTTTTTTGTAAAATTGAGACACTTCATTCACTTGAAATTCTTATGTTATTTTGCCATTATATAGATTTATGTTAAGATTTTTTTTTTTTGTAATTTTTTTATTATTATTATTATTTTTTTGGGTGAATGTGAGACACTTCCTTCACTTGAAATTCTTATATTATTTTGTCATTATATATAGATTCATGTTATGAGATTAAATTTTTGTTTAGCTGAAACAATATTAATGATGAATTTATTGACATAGAGAACTAACTAATTTACTAACATTAAAATTAATGTAATTCAAAAAATCAACTATTTTTTACATATAAAATATCACAAAATAAATATATCAAAAAATTACAAAGTAAACGCATTTTTCAGTTTTCTATTTTTTAAAACAGTTTTCCAAAATCACAAAGAGAACATGTTTTCAGCAATCCCAAAACAAACAACTAAAATCGAAAATTCAAAACTAAAAATCCAAAATCGAAACACAAAGAAAACGACCCCTTATTTTTTGTGTTTTGAAAAAAATCCACTTCAAACACAGTGTAAAAAACTCGAAGGGAGTAAAATCCTGCAAATTTCAATGGAAGAAACTCTACTACTACCATTAAACAACTAGTTTTACACCCGTACGATTTACGGACATATTTCATTAAAAAAGAAACAATGAGAAAAAATCAATAGAAATCAACAATAGAAATCATTTTTAATATTCAAAATGTCTCCATTTTCTTTTTTGGAAGGTTAATTTGGATTCCGACAATTGCATTTCTTCCCCCATTTTCTTTCGATTTCACCAACAGATTATTTTTTCTCCTCACTTTTATCTTTAGTTTTTTCTCTCGGGTAGTTTTACAACACTACCCAACTATTTTGGTGAAAATTTTGAGGTAATTACTCAATAATTGTAAAACTCACTCGAAAAGAATTCCAAAAAATTACTGTAATTGGCAAAAAAATATTAAAATAAATACTGAATGAATGAAAATTTAGATTCTGTTGAAAATTATGATTGAAATCAAAATTGAACATAATTTGTAGCGACCAAGAATTTTTACGCAATTAAATAATTATTTTAAATTATGAAAAATTGTACCGCTGCGATCTCACCCATTTTTAAGTTAGCGCCGCGACGTATTCGTTTAGCCAAGTCGAGAAATGTAAAGTCAATTCGATTTTAA
Organism: Ligustrum vulgare; assembly: GCA_963555705.1. NCBI lineage: Eukaryota > Viridiplantae > Streptophyta > Magnoliopsida > Lamiales > Oleaceae > Ligustrum > Ligustrum vulgare. Next base: position 24,479,695 of record OY743176.1, read on the forward strand.
TTAAATTTTGAATTTTCAAAATTTTATTATTTTAATTACTTATTTAAATTATTATTTTCAAAATCGTTTTAAATTCTAAATTTCGTCAATCTCATTTTATCAGTTTCATTCTTCCGACCCAGTTGGATTCGCGTACGAATTTACCTCAAACTACGTGTAATGCTTGTCTAGGTATTCACACTACCAACCTCCATCTATCACATCAATACTCCACCTATCACATCAATACCATGCCCTAACTCTCTTTATTACCAACTCATTCCCATTCCAGCAACCCCAAGCTCACCATCACCACCTCAATCACCAACCAGCACTGCCACATTTCAGCAGCCACCACCACTCATCGCACCACCACCACACACAGCAGCCACCACCACTCACGCACCAAAGCCAAAATCAATCCAAATCATTCCATCACCACAACCAAACCACGGCCACCATTCACCACCCAGCCTGCACAACCAAATCACCTTGAACCACCCACTGCAAACCAACTCCAAATCCACACACCAATACCCCTGCAGTCTTACCTCCACCGCTGAACAACCATCCCAATAGACCCCAACCACCATCACTGCCACTACCCCAAACCAACAACCACCGTCACAATACTCAACCTATAACCTCTAGCAGCCCAGTATCTCCTTTCGCCGCCGCCTGGACCACCAAATGCCGCCAACACATCACGGCCAAACCACCATCACGGCCACCACCACCCTACCATTTGAATCCACAACCGAACCTCAATACTCAACCATTCCAAAATCACAACAAAGCGGCCCACCCCTTTCTAATCCTCACCCAAATCAACCCAAAACCCAAGAATCAAATTTAACATAGGCTTACCGTCGACCGCCGCCTTCTTAACCGGACTTTTGGCCAGAAGACCATCGAACTACAGCCTCGATTTTCACCCTATTTTGACACCCAATGTCGAGCCCATAGCCTCCCCACCATCCGCCTTCGACGCCGCCAAGTAAGGGCGGCAATTCCGCCGGAGATGGCGCCGACAATGCGCCACCGGAGAGGAGAGCTCCTCCTCTCTCTCGCCTTTCTCTCTCTCTCTGTCTGAATTTCAGATTGGGAATGGAAGAGAGGTATATTTTGATTTTAATATTTTGATTTTCGAAAATTACACTTTGGTCCCTGGGTTCCAAAGTTATTTAAATCAGTCCCTATAGTTTTAAAACTTATCATTTCAGGCCCTTTAGTTTTTAAATGATTTTTAATCAACCCTTTCATTTTTAAAATCAATTATTTCCAGCCCTATAGTTTAATATTCGTTTTGCGCTTCTACTCAACTCTTGAAAAGTATTCATTTTAGTCTCCCAACTTTCAAATTACTCATTTTAGTCTCCCCAACTTTCAAATTACTCATTTTAGTCCCTCAACTTTCAAAGTACTCATTTTAGCCCCTCAACTTTCAAAGTATTCATTTTAGTCCCTCAACTTTCAAATTACTCATTTTAGTCTTCCAACTTTCAAATCATCAATTTCAGTCCCCAAATTGTAATTTATCATTTTAAACTATAAATTTCAAAAGACTAATTCGACTTAGTCTTCTAATTGGCTAGACGAGGCGTACGGAGATTTGAAAGACTGAAGTCATTCCCGCTCAACCCCACTCGTTAAGTTTAAGGTAGACTCGCCCCTATTAATTGATTTAAATTATGATTACATGTGAATGTGTATGTTATGTGACTTATGTGAAAGTCATTTTTATGAAAAGAGACGAGAATGCATTTCTTCGGAAATATTTATGTTGAGATGAGAATATATTTCTTATGAAATATTTATGTTGTTATGCTTGTCATAACTTATGTGCTTTTATGCATGAGAAAGAAAGAAGAGAATGTCTTGCAAGATAAATGATGATGTTATGCATAACTTATGTGCCTTACGTGCACGAGAAGAAAGAGCAACCCACACCCTATGATTTCAAAGGGCCTATGATTTTCAAAGAGAAGTCATGTGCTTTAATGCAAGAGAAAGAGCAACCCACACCCTATGATTTTAAAGAGTCTATGATTTTCAAAGAGAAGCCATGTGCTTTAATGCACGAGAAGAGTAACACACACCCAATGATTTCTAAAGAGCCTGCGTTTATGTGTTCAATTATATTTTAGATTAATTAATTGGAGATGAGTCTACTGATTATTTCTATTAAATGCTCATGTCTATTTTCACATTATTTGAAGATTCCGGAGAGGGTGGCAAGTGATAGATGATTGTGGTAATAGTCGTTCAATGGTTGAAAGTCTTATTTTAATGATTTCTGATGCGTGTCGCAATGCATCAAAATAATATATAAATCCTTACTCGTCAAATAATAATTAATAATGTAGCGAGAGTAAGGGTCGATCCCACGAGGAACGGAAATTAATTTTAGTTGTTCGATCAATTATAATGGAATGGGGGGGTTTTTTGTTGTTTGAATTGCTTGAATGAAAAATATGCATAAAATAAATAATTAAATATGACTAGAGAATTAATATGAGAAGAAATCTTGTTCTCGGGTTCGGTTGTACCCTTAATTAATGTTATACTTTTCCTTGTAACGTGTTTATATCCCTATTCAATTATCAATCATAAATAATCAACAAGCTTTGATTATCTAAATTCTTCCTTATGTATATTGATTCAAAACAAGTTCTTCGAACCAATTCTAACCACGGACAATCCTAAACAAGATCTTAGGATTTAATGCACGACTAGTATGAAAATCTAGAAGAATAGATCGAATTAGATCGTTAATTTCACAAGCTCGAATTAATCAATCCAAGTTGAATTATTATTAAACCTGCACGAGATTTATTTGCTTCTAAAGTAAAGATTCAATGACAATTACGGATCAAGAATCTAAACATAGCATATTCATGAATCCAAAGATCAATAATCCAATTGGCCAAATTAAACTATTAATCAAATAAACTCAATGAACATTCAAAACATAATAATCCAACAATTGAAATAAAGGAATAAATTCACGCTAATAATTTGTAGGAAAAGAAAATAACATAATTAAGTTAACACAACTTCCCCTTTGAACAAGATATGGAATTTAGCCTAGCATGATTGTGGTAGATTCTTCAAGTTGCTTCATGAATTCCATTGTTGTTGATATTCTTGCGCTTGAAAATCTTCCAAGAATGCTCTATATTTTTCTCTCAATTTTCCTCAATGTCCAGCCTCCTTTTTGTGGTGATTTTCCTCCTTTAATACTCTCAAAATCGTGCCCTAACTTTACCCCAAAGATATACCAAAGATAGACCTTGAATCAAATAAGGGAATTCCTTGGAGAGCAAGTTACAGCCGTAACTTTCCTTATCACGTCCGTAAGTTAGCTACTGAAAATTATCGAAATTTGGAAGTTACGGCCGTAAGTGTATTTCTGTCGAGAAGCGCCTGTGCTCGATGTTTTGGTCATAACTTTCTCTCTCGAAGTCCAATTCTGGTGATTCAAGTTTCTTTGGAAACAAAACTCAAATATCTACAATTATTTGTGAAATAGCTCTTCCCAAATTCGAAAGTCTTATATGACAAAATTGAGCTTCAATCTATGACTAAAATTCATGATCACAATCCTTGCGGGTTTTTGATTTCCAACTTCATTCCAAACCTTCTTTGACCATAATTTTTGCATCTAATCTTCTTCCCACATGCCATTATTGATTTGGAGCTCTTTTAATATGCCCTTGAACCTCACTTCTTGATTTTTTTGTATTTCTTTGGTGATATTTCATTTCTTTTCGTTCTTTGTGATCCTGTATAACACAATAAATGAAAATGCATTAAACGATACTTTAATAGGATCAAAATAATAACAAAATAGGTGTCTTTTGTATAAAAAATATCCAGGTCGACTGCCCAGTTGAAGCTATGCACGATGAAGATGCATGGTGTCTTTTGTGGCCAATATTGCACTGCCTCCTCCTAATTGAATTTCGTATTAAATTGGCAGAATTTTGTATTAAATTGGCAGTCTCTGTTGTTTCGTATTGAACTGGTATGTCTATGAAATTGCCCGACACAACTGCCATTGTTTAATAATATTAGAAAATTAGCAAATATAAAAATCACTTACCTAATACTATATTGATTGAGTAATACTTGTAAATATGCAATTACCATTAGTTATGAACTCATGGAAAAGGACTTGTTCTTGATTATTTAAATGAGTAGTTGTCAAATTTTTCGGGCTAGCAGGACATTGTATATTTTCTTCATCAGGATGCAGCAACTGTTCATGAAGGTTTCCTGCAATTTATTCGAACATCATCAATTCGAGGTATATGATTATACTCTTAGCAATAATTTATGATGTTTTATGTGATATTGTTCTTGAACATAGCATACACATACAACATTTTAACCTTGTGACATAGTAGATTGATAAAGAAAAGCAATGCTTAGTTTATAACAAATGAAATAGTATTGGTGGAATAGTAAGTACCTGAAAACTTATTAACAAAAAAAAAATTAAAAAAAATTTTAAAAAAAATGAATGTACGTTTAGTATTATAGGATTGCATTACTGACCTGCTTGAGATGTCTCCTTGAAGAACATTTTGCATTGTGATTTCCTGATTCTTGTGTAATGATTGTGGTAAAATTTGTTTTCTTGAAATCTTTTTCAACATTTATTGAATCTCCTCTCATGATTAGGGTAGAACGTAGTCGGGTAATCTTCTTCAACAATGTGGTTGAACAACGTACATACCAAATTAAATGTGGGGAAAGAATATTGTATTTAGTTGAAGTTAACTCCTGAATTATGCAGTAGCATAAGGTCCGTGAATAATGATGCTGTTAGTGTGAATGAAATTATGACGTGTTGATTCAGGTAGATACAGTTAAAGAGTTTTATACCAGGGAAAGTAAAGTGGTTAGTTACATTTTGGGTAGTGGGAAGTTACTTAACGTGATGTGATTTTATAATAAATTATTAGGTAAATGGCAATATATATAATTGAAAACATCATACTTGACAATAGCCTGAGTTGTCGTATATATATATAAAATAAATTATTTTTCAAAGTTTTATTACACATTTAAAAATTAAAAATTACGTTTTTTATTATTTTTTTTGAAAAAATAGAAAAAAAAAATGGTAGGTAAGACCTATATTTTTAAGGTTAATAGGAAAAAGGTAAATTATATTGAGCCTATTGATTAGCAAAATGGTAGTTTATTTTAGTTGAAAATAATGTATAGTTTACCTACAAATTAAACATGAACTCAATTCATATAACTTGTTTCATTTTAGTTATCTAGATGAAATGAAACAGATTTATAATTAACTAATGGTATTTACATTTTTTGTAATTCGCACATGACAACGCTTGATACCATTAAATGAAATAATTTAAGTATGAAAATATAATTTAAATAATTTGTATTTAAGTACGTTTTTTTTTATTAAATTTTTTTTTTCTATGATGACGTTATCGATGTATGATGACAACAATTTTCATGTTTAATTTTTATGTATTGAAATTAATATATTTATTATTAGTTTAAACTTTGATGATGAATGACCCAAAATTATTGATAGTTAATAGAAACGACACTCTATTTATCATGTTTTATGTTGTAACATTGCATTGCACTGCATTGTTTTTAATGAGGTGTGTTTCATGAATAAGTTAACCATGTTTTAACGTGGATGTGGAATCTCGAATTGAACAAAGGTGTTAGTAAAATGGGGGACTCCAATTGATGTGAAAATAACCATTGCTGCCTAACCTTGAAAGCAAAGTTAATAACAAATGTGGAAAACAAAGTTGCAATACTAAAAAAAGGAAACTTGCATGTGAGAAGATCTGTTCCTAATTCTTTTCTACTTTAATCTTCTTGTCAAGCTTGATGTCTGAGACCTTGATGGACGATTCACATTTAGATATACAGCTACTGTTTGCAGTGTCATAAATAGGCTCTACTCGAGCTCTCTTTGTAGTAGATGTGGTTCGGTCTTTTTCTTCATTGTCACTAATTGAGTCATCTAACTGAAAAAAGAAAGTGTTAAATAACAGAATAAGTTTCAATTAAATAAATCTGAAGTGTAGCATACGAAACTTCTACCTGGATGACTTCCTCCCCCGACTTAGCTAGCCACGAAAGCAATTCTGATTTCTACATGCATATTAATTAACAGTTGATTAGTTTTTAGAAAAGGAATTCAGTTGTAGATAAATATCTAGTTTTCACCTTTGTAACAACGACTGGTGTCTTCTTATGTTTTTCAATCAAATGTGAGTCAGCACAAATACGACTCACGGAAAACACAGGGTCATTCTCTTCTATGTTTCGATCCTTTACGTTCACTTTAAAAAGCAGAAGTTGGCCAACCATAATTTCTAGATTATTGGGACGACCAGCTCTATGAACAGAATATTCACTATTTTCAACAGATGCTTTACCTTTCACATTTAATCCCTGTCAATGTGAAATCAAATAGGAAAATACATTAGAGTGCTAAGTAGGTTTTAAATCAATATCATCCATACCTTTCCAATTTCCTCCATTATCTGTAGTGCAGTTTTTCCTATAAGAGCTTCACACACGTTGTCCCAAAGCAAAAATGTGGAATCTTGTGTCCCATCGACGACATTAACTCTGACTCTATATCGTGGTATAGCATTGCTCGACCGTAAATTACACGGCTGACAATAGAAACCACTAGGTGAATCTTCCAGTTTTTTGCGGCATTTTTTACAACTAATGTATGACCAGTCCCCTTCTGAGAGCACAGCAGATATTCTATCCACAACCCAGTAGAATCCACTCTTGAGGGGGGAAAAATATGTCATTTTATAAAAATGAAAAACATTCTTATAGGTTGAGTAGAGATTATTGGACTTAATCACCTTCCTACTGTTAATGAGTTCATCAAGTGTCACAATTTCAAAATTTCCACTATCCAATTCATCCTCAACAGTTTAAATAGTTGATGCTGAAAGGTGTGCTATTTTTGGTTTTGAGTCACCGTCGTCGGAAGTAAGTCTAAAAAAAATTATACATAAAAAAAAGAAGTAAGAATGGGCGTACATAATTTTAAAATTACTAAGAAATGATGTTTGAATGTTTTACTTGGTTTTGTAGTCATCTATTTCTGGAATGTGTATGTTCATGAACAATTTCGTTGCATGATATGTATTACATAGCCCCATCAGCCCCATATATTTCTTTTTCCGACATAATTGAATAATAACAACAACCGGATAGTCACTTGAACTATCCAAGTAGTTGCTGATTTCATCAGCATACGAACCCCATAGGGTGACACTCATCTTGTTTGCCCTATAAAAAAATTAGTAATATTTTCAATATGTTGATAGTGAGTGAAATAACAAACTATTCTATGAAAAAAGAGCAGAGTAATAGCTGTAGGTCTTGAAAAACAATGTCTATGTATTTTGAAACAGATGATGAAGAATTTAATTTCTGGTACTAAACATCATGCTTGGCGACTGCGTGGCCAATGAAGTCTGCAAAATAAGATTCTGGTTAAAAACATTTAACAGGAAAAAATAAAATAAATAATTCATCCTTAGTTAGTGGTCATACCAAATAAGCCAACATCTTCAATGTTATCAATCCTTTCAATGTCTGGAATACTCTTGAAATTGAATATGGAAGTAGGGAAGCTCTTGTCTACAACACCTATTACATCAGTAATAGGTATAAAGAAAATTCGATGACACCGGCTTGTAATTCGGTATTTTCCTGAGTTGTCCTTCACTGTGAAGTTGCTAAGATAATAAGTTGAATGTTCATGTAGTATTGTTTCATATTTCGCAATCTGCGGTGGCATTTCCTAGCTTGTATTCGGTCACCCTAAATTGAAAAATAAAGAGATTTAGATAGTAGCAGCGTTATAGAACGTGTAAGATAGGTTCTGAGCAGAACATGGTTGTACGTGTACGACCTCGTGGTCCAAGAGCAACAACTCCATGCTTCGAGGCTGTGATTTGGTGTCATTCATTGGAATGATATATTTTCTTGCTACTTGAATTTTCACGATACAATTTGTATCTTTTTTGTTCAAGTCTGTGAACAAAGAAGTCTTCATTTTTCTGAACAATATATGTGCTGAACAGGATGATTATGGAAACCGAAATGGAGATCATCCGGGACTCAGAATTTATTTATATACAAATATTTGATGCAATTACGAAGTGCAGTTACGAAGCACTAATAATGAACAGCCACAAACCATGTAATCTGGAACAAAAATTACAACAAAGAAACTAAATAACCGTCAACCACTTGTGTGTGCACTATGAATTAGGAAATGTGTAAAAGTATAATCGATGCACTAAAAAACTGTCCCGGTCATGTATAAACCATAAAACGTGTGGAACTAAAAAATTATTAGGGAAAAAAATAATAAATATTCAGATTCTAATTTCAGTCAACAATTTTGCCAACTGAGATTCTGGTCAATATTAATTGGCCAGAATCTTAGTTGGCTTTAGTATTATATAGATATAGATAATTTCCATTTGAGGATAACGATCATTTTAAGATTTCAATATGAACCGGATCATTTGTAGCTGGTATATTAAGACTTTGCTATTTTTTTTGGCTCGTAAATACATCTTAAAATTAAGTTATCATTTGAACATCTTGTTCGTGTTGTTACGTGCATTTTTTTGGACTATTTTACCATCACACCTTTTCAATAATTTTATATTCACCCTTAATTTTAATTTTAATTGAAGTATATTTTTTAATATTTTATTTCTTTTTTATTTTCTTATTGTTACTTAAAATTATTTTTCATACATTTACAATCTAAATTCTTCACTTTCTCACTAAAAATCTTTTAAATAAAACCAATAACTCTCATATGATTTATAGTTTCTAATATGTCATTTCAATTAATATGAGAAAAAATATGCACTTCTTAAATTAAATTTTTTACATGAACAAAAAAAAACTATTTCTAAAAGGCTTTAAAGGGATTTTTTTTATTATTATTTTACCCTCAAACCTTTTAATTAATGTAAAGTTTTTTTAAAATTTTATTTTATTTTATTTTATAATCATATTGTCGATAAAAAAATATTTTTCAATAATTGCAATCTAAACTCTTCACTTTCCCACTAAAAATCTTTTAAATAAAATTAATAACTCTCAGATAATTTAAAATTCATAAACATCATTCAACTAATATGAGAAAAAGAGAAAAAAAAAAGGTGTATTCCTTGAATTGATTTTTTTTACTTGTACGCAAAAAAAAAAAAAAAAAAAAAAAAAAAAAAAAAAAAAAAAAAAAATCATTTTCACCTTCTGCATTAAACATTTTATTCTCTATTAGTCATATTTCAATTTTAAGTTTTTTGTCAAATATTAATTCGACGCTGATTATATTATCACCACACCCATTAAATAGAGTGTTGTGATCAGTCAATTATTGAAGTATGATGAGTGTAAATTTATTTTTCTAAAATATTAATTATATGAAAAATTATTTAAGTTTTGTTTTCCAATCAATTTAAATTCTTATTGTATTAGATTTTTACGTTGAAATTCTGAAGTGCAATTTTATTAAAAACATCATTTTTTATGTTTTAAGTTGGTTTATATGTATATATTTTTATTTTGTATTCGAATTTTAAAGTGAAATTTTAGTTTTTACAGTATATAAAAATGTCACAAGATATACGCAACTATAAGATGATATTCTGTAAATATGTATTGTAATCTGTTCACCTCTACTCATTTTACTATGTTTGAATCAATTCTTTTATCATGTATTTACTATGTCAAACGATGCAAAGAAATCTGGAGGGCATGTTGTTATTGTTTTTGTTCCATCAAATCGATGAACACGTCTCATTAGATTGAAGCAAAATTTGAGATGATGGTTTGTGGTGGTTCTATCAATTTAACAATATGTGTGCTACTTTGGGATTCACAACACTATAAATCAATTTGTTGAGAGCACTGATTTCAGAATAGTTTCCTGATCAAACATTACTCTAATTAAATATAATATCTTTTGTATCTCGAATAATCATACCTTAGTAGAGAATCTAGATTAGACACATCTCAGTTTTTATCAGACATGTTTTATCAAATGTTGTTCTGAGTTCTAACTTCACATGCATGATAAACATTTTTTTACACCAAGTTACAATTTATTTTTTTCATCTTGATTCTAAAATCTTGATAAATTGTCAAATGATATTTATCATTCTTTTTTCACTGCAGCAATTGATTGATTATGAACTATATGCACACATTGAAGAAGAAATCCTCCCAACTTCAGTTTTTTCGAATAAGGTAGCTTAAGAATATATTTTAGAAAATACAAAATTTAAAGAAGTTAGCGAGCAATAATTAGAAGAAAGATGATGGTATTATTGATAATGATATTGCGTACTTAGAAATTTGAATATAATGTTTAAGGTAAATTGAGTTTGATACTGAGATTGCTTAAATCAACACTTTGAATATTTTTTAGGAAAAACACGTAGGAAAAATTGGACAATTTTTATTCAATTTCAAATATATATATATTTGAATAAAAATATCATAATACCGTTACAATATCACGTGCATCGCACGCGTTATATACTAGTTCACCCTTAAAATATCACCATTCGGAATCAAGATATTTTAGAATAAAACGGTTTTCAAATTCAAATTAGTCACACCAATGCGTCCATAAGATAGTCATTATGTATAGAATTATATTTTTTCACTCTAAAGCAATTTAACATATCAATGTTTGATCTAATAATTAATTTTCAAATAAACATAATGCACAAGAAAGCTTGTTTAAACAAACTACATAGCTTCATAAGTAATACCAAACAGACAAATATCCACGACTTCCTAGCCTAGTCTCACATATAGGTTGGAAAAATTACCTCTGGACATTGTTGTCGAAGTTCATTTTAACCTCAATCCACACGTAAATCTATAACATTCCAAGTAGAACTAGTAAAGAAAGGTTGAATAAATTCTCTTAAAAACCATTATCCTAACTTCCTATACCAATGCTAACTACACAGGCTAAAGAGAGCCAATGTTCATAAGGCATCATCAATGACGTGGTGTTGAAATCATTTTATTTTATTTTATTTTGCACTCCCTATTTGATTAGAATTTGTTGTTTAGTCCTCGAACTTTTCAATTTTCAGATTTTGCCTCCCTAAACTCATGAACTTAATGCAATTGTTCCAATACTTCTTGTAATTAATTGATTTTAACCTTGAATAATCTTCAAACATCTTCTTTCCATACATATTTAATTAAAAAAAATTATTTGGTACTCAAACCTTTAAACTATCAAATTTTGTCTCTATAAACTCAAAATTTCATGTAAGTGCTCCAACATTTCTTATAATTAATTAATTAATTAATTTCAAATCCGGATGATCTTCAAAATACGCGAATCAATCTCCAAGCCGTCACAAGTTAGCATCTCCTCGTGTCACCTTCAATATTTTTTTTCCCTGTGGTGTGATTGTGTGAACATCTTCCAATTTTTCCTCCATTTTTTCCAACCTAGATTTTAAATTTGATAAAAATTGATTACTTTTCTAATACACATGTCAAACTATGGAGGGTCTTTTTCTAATTTTTCCTCTATCTTATCTTTTTAGCTTTTGATTTGATTGTAAAGGATGTTGTTTTCTTGTATCTTCTACGCTACTTATTCTTGTATAATTTTATTATCTTGTTTTAATAATGATTTAATTCAATTCACAAACTTCATAACTGATTGGATAAACTTCCATTGAAAGAAGAAACATTTTATGTAATTAAAAATGCAATTTTTGCTACTTTCCTATTTCAGATTTACAAAACAGATCAATATAAATTTACCAATCCTCATAAAATAAAATTATAAATAATGTTAAATCATCATATTACGATAACTAGATCCGAAGTCAATACGAAAAATTTGATTACTGCACATTCAATGCCTCATTTTAAGTTTAATGTTCACATTGTTTTAATTATACTACTGTAAATTATATTAATTAATTCTGTAAATCTATCTTTAACGGTATCACAATCAACATAAAATCAAACAATCGTGCAACGATCCCACAATTTTATTAAAAATAAAAATAAAAATATGTGACAATATCTCAATTATTCAAAAAAGTCTTTCTAGTCAAGTTTTGATGGTGTAAGAACTAAGATAAGTAATGTCGTAAGGTTTATTTTTGGCACATTGCCTGTGACCCACCTGTCCCAAAATAGACCACTTACCCTATTATATATATAATAGAAATAAACCCCACTTTACTACAATCGCCTTATTATTGTTGGAAACACGTTTAAGCAACGTGTGGATCAGTCAATCCTTTCTCCTAGTGGCCCATTCAAATACGCGTGAGCGTGATGGATTAACCCCTTTTCATCCCACTGTCCAAACGCACATTGCATATTAATTATTTATATAAAAAGTGTGTTTGGTCCTCATTTTTTGAAAAAATTGTGGTTGCAAATAGTATTTTTAGAGAATGTATGGTTAAAAAGATATTTGAAAAGTAAAAAATGGTAAACTTGCATAAGATGAATGTTTGAAATTAAGCGTTGAATGAATTTTATTTTAAAAAATGGGAGCCAAATGGGGACAAAATAATTTTTAGAAATTATTTCTAGAAAAAATTTCGAGTTTCTTCTCAAGAAAATTAGCCAAAAATACAAGACAAATAGAATTAAGAAAATTTAATATTTTTTAACATTTAAACAAAGTTTTCGAGCACATATATACTTTACCTCTCAATCGAAACCGTAGCTAAACTCACTTATTCGATGAAAGCAAATATGAGCTTCACGTTGAGAACAACGCCTATAATGTTTGGGAATAAATAATAAGTTTTATTTATATATTTGAAATATTATAAAATAACAAAAAAAAAAAAAAAAATTGTCAACGAAGATTTTATACCAAATATTTTTACTTCATAACAAATTTTGGGACTTGTAAGAATTCAACAATGCATCAATTTGAAAATTTCATTGAGATGCCATCTTAAATATCTTCAATTTTGTTGTTTATCGTGAAATTGATTTCAATTTCATCATGCACATTTGAAAATGTATCATTACTATTTGTCTATTTTTTATGATAAAATCGATATTTTTTCTCTTTCTGGAGCTTGGGAGTAAAAATTTTAATTGTGGCCCAAAATAGTGTAACAAGAATATGATACCTCGCAAGTATTAAAAAAAAAAAAAATTTGTTTAATATTGAAAAATTATTAAAACAAAAATTGACAAATTTAATTGAAAATATCATATCTTCATTAACCAGAAATTCAAATTAAGTTTTAAAACTTCCATCGGTACAAAATGGCTTTAATTTAATCTCGGATATTGGAAATCTTTATACTTCAATCTTTATCTTGTGCAATCAAATTTCGTAATAACATATGGTTGATACTTTAATTTGTGGACACAATAATTCGATTTATTAAAATTCAAATTTGAAAAAAATGATGACTCAAAAAAAGTTCAGCAAAATATGAAGTTAGACTTTGAATCCCTTTAGAATTTATAATGGGCTATATTGAGTTATATTATAAACTGTATTTAATTCATTTTTAGTGTAGAAAACATGTATGAATATTAGGGTTCTTGGAATTATAAATGTGCTAATAAAAATTTGTAATTGATAGTTATATATAACTATGTAAATGTATTATAATTGATGTTATAATGTATGTGATTTTTGTTGTATAGTGGAAGTTGTAGATATTCTTATTGAATTAATGACATTGTTAACAAATAAAAAAATAATATAGAATATTAAAAGCATAATCCAAAAAATATATTATTCATATTTCTCACAATTTCATTAATGATGAAAATATATTAATATTTAACTAAAAAGAATTTTAGTTTCTTGAAAAAATTATAATCGAATTTTTATACTATTTCATTTATGATAGTGTATTAATATAATTATATTTGTTTTTAATGAGAATAAATAATAATTTGAAATAAATCAACAGAGAATAAAAAATGAAAATTGAAAGCTTTAAGCTTTATTTGAAAGACTTTCATTGAGATAGTAAAAAATTTAGATTGTAAAGTGAAATTAATGACATTCGTGATAAAATGAAGAAAAAATAATATTAAAAATAATTATTTATTAATTAACATTAATGATAAATATGAAATTATAAAAAAAAGTTGTGAGAGTTGCAACGTCAAAAAATGAACAAAAATTTGTCAATGAAGATTTTAATACCAACTATTTTTCATTCATAATAAAGTTTGAGACTTGCAAGAATTCAACAATGCATAAATTTGATAATTTCAGTGATATGTCGACTTAAATCTCTTCAACTTTGTTGTTTCGTGAAATTGAATTCAATTTCATCGTTCACATTTAGAAATGTATGATTACTACTGGTCTAATTTTTCATGATAAAGTAGATATATTTTCCATCTCTGAACCATGGGAGTAAAAAAATTTATTGTGACCCAAAATAGTGTAGCAAGAATATGGTATCCTGCAAGTATTAAAAAACACAACTTATTTGTTTATTATTGAAAAGTCATTAAAATAAAGATAGACAAATTTAATGGAAAATATCACATCTTCATTAATCAGAAATTTAAAATAAGTTTTAAAACTTCTATCTTGATAGATAAAGGTTTCAATGGAATCTCAGATATTAAAAAGTTTATACTCCAATATTCATCATATACGATCAAATTTTGTAGCAACATATATTTGATACTTTTATTTGTAGACAAAATCATTCGATTTATTAAAAATCCAATTTTGAGAGAAATGATACTCAAAAAGAAAAAGAAAAAAAAGTTAAGCAAAATATGAGGTTAGAATTTGAACTTCTAATTTATAATAGGCTATATTGAGTTATATTATAAATTGTATTTAATTCATTTTTGTGTAAAAATATGCATGAGTTTTAAGGGTTATTGGAATTATAAATGTGTTAATGAAAATTAGTAATTGAGAGTTATATATAGTTTATTAAAATGTATTAGACTGAATGCTATAATGTACGTGATTATTGTTGTAGAGTGGGGTCGTAGATATTCTTATTGAGTTAATGATATTGTTGACAAATGAAAAGAAATAATAGAATATTAAAAATATAATTCAAAAAATATATTATTCATATTTATCTCAACTTTCTTATTGATGAAAATATATTAATATTTAATTAAGAAGAAGAATTTCAGTTTTATGAAAAAATTATAATCAAACTTTTCACTATTGCCTTTATGATAGTGTATTAATATAATTGCATTTGTGTTTAGTGAGAACAAATAATAATTTGAAATAAATCCACGAAAAAAAAGAAATAAAAATTGAATGTTTTAGGTTGTGTTCTCTTTGTATTTCAGTTTCCTGTTTTCATTTTCGAAAATGTTTTCCGTTTTCTATTTTCTGTAACTTTTTTCGAAAATGCTGAAAATGCGTTTGGTTTATTATTTCTGAAAACTGTCTTCGAAAATGAAAAGCTGGAAAACATGTTCTGTTTAAAAAAACTATTTATGTATACTTGTAATTATATTGCTTGTGAATATAAATGAAATAAAGATGTCATATTTGAGTTGTACAACAAAAATAAATGAAATAGCTCCAATCACACAATTTGGTTATGCCAAAAAGTTCAAAAATTCATGTTATTCTTCTAAAGTAATCGTTCCACATTTGGGTAGCAATTTTCCCTTCTAGAGTAATCGTTCCATTTAATACTTCATATATATATACATCCTTCCAGTAAGCACTCATAACGTTTAAATTTTAAGTTTCAATTACATTTGCAGAAATCAATTTACGTTAATCAATGATGCCTTCATAAAATAAGTGTCTACAATACAAAAGTAAAAAATAAATGTTTAATAATTAAGCATATGATACATCATCATCATAAAGATTGTTGAATTTTAAGTTCGACGCAAAAAAAACGGAGTGCAATTCGGAGTTGTACATCAAAAGTTATACATGTTTGAAGATAATGACCTATAAAGCAAATACGAGAATGATTAAATTGAAAGAAAAGTAAAATTTGCTGATGCGAACCCCTTTGGTGATTAAACAAAAAAATTCCCACAACAATAATGTATCAACCCAAGAAAGCTAAAATAGGTAATAAATGAGAAATCTTGACCCAAGTTTAACCTAACCAAAATTCTAAAAAAAGTTAACCCTAGCCCAATGGAGAGATTAAGACAAATACCAAGACTTGTGGAATAAATATCAACAAATACACAAGAACAAGCCGTCAATATATAAGTTGAAATAAATTCAAAGAAAATGTTACAAGATAAAGAAATGATTTTTACCTCTCAAACTCTCAAGGAGTGCTCTTCAATGTTCCAAAAAACTAACTAGGGTTTGAGGCTTTACAAGAAGATATACAAATTGAAAGAAAAGAAAGTTTGCAAAATTGCACAAAAAACCCCGCTATTCTATTCTGGGGACTTTCGGTCGACCGAACTGGTCGACCGAAACTATTTCGGTCGAACACCTGGTCGACCGAATTGGCAGTTTCGGTTGTACAAAGGTCGGCCGATCCTGCCTGAAGCTATGCCTCAAAATCCTGCAGAGTTTCGGTCGACCGGAGGGCATTTCGGTCGACCGAAATGTCCTGAACTTCAAAACTTAGGCAATTGACCTCGATCTTGCTCTCTTCCATGTGGACTTGATTTCGGAGCTTGAAAATGAGTCCCGCCATCGACTCTTGGACCTCTTTAGCCTTGGATCTTGTCATGGGCCCCACCGGTATTCTGATAAAGGGTTGACCTGTTTGACTTTGACTCGAATGACTCCCTGGATTCTCATCATCCCCTCCCTCTTGAAAAGGATTCGACCTCAAATCTTCACCTGCATCAAAAGGGGATAAGTCAGAGACGTTAAAAGAAGCCGATACATTGTACTCACCAGGAAGGTCAAGCTTGTAGGCATTGTCATTGATTTTCTCTAGGATTTGGAAGGGGCCATCACCACGTGATTGTAGTTTTGATTTTCTTTGATTCGGGAACCGCTCCTTCCTCAAATGCAACCATACCCAATCACCGACTTCAAATGTCATTTGTTTTCTACCTTTGTTGGCACTGGAGGCATATTGTTCATTCTTCTTCTCGATTTGGAGTTTGACTTTCTCGTGGAGAGATTTTACCAACTCCGCCTTTCTTTTCCCATCTAAACTACCTCGTTCATTAATAGGTAACGGAATCAAATCCAAAGGAGTTAGAGGGTTAAAACCATAAACAATCTCGAATGGAGAAAAAGAAGTAGTAGAATGAACACTTCGATTATATGCAAACTCAACAAAAGGTAAACATTCTTCCCAATTCTTTAGGTTGCCCTTAAGGACGGTGCGAAGAAGTTGTGTTAAAGTTCTATTAACCACCTCAGTTTGGCCATCAGTTTGGGGATGACAAGTTGTTGAAAACAAAAGTTTAGTTCCCAATTTCCCCCACAAGACCTTTCAAAAGTAGCTAAGGAATTTAACGTCTCTATCCGACACAATGCTCCTAGGAACCCCATGGAGTCGCACTATCTTCCTAAAGAATAGGTCGACTATATGAATGGCATCATCGGTTTTATGACAAGCAAGGAAATGCGCCATTTTACTAAACCTATCTACAACCACGAAGATGGAATCACTACCTTTCTTTGACCTAGGCAATCCTAAAATGAAGTCCATATAAATTTCCGTCCAAGGTTCACTAGGGACAGGTAGGGGTGTATATAATCCATGCGGTTCTACCTTGGACTTGGCCTTCCTACAAGTTATGCACTTCGAACAAATTCTCCCAACATCTCTACTCATTTTAGGCCAAAAGAAATGTTCTTGTAAGATTTCCAAGGTTCTCCTTACCCCAAAGTGACCCATTAATCCCCTGCCATGGGCCTCCCTTACCATCAACTCCCTCAATGAGCAATTTGGCACACAAAGTTTACCTTCTCGAAACAAAAACCCCTCATGCCTATAATACTTACCAAATCCAACCCTCTCACATGATATAAATATACTAGCAAAATCCGCATCATGCGCATACAAGTCCTTAATGCTCTCAAAACCCAACAATTCAGCACTCAAGGTAGTAATAAGAGCATACCTTCGAGAAAGGGCGTCGGCTACCACATTCTCCTTACCTTGTTTGTATTTGATGACATAGGGAAAAGTTTCCACGTACTCCACCCATTTGGCATGCCTCTTGCTCAACTTCTCTTGCCCCTTCAAGTGCTTCAATGACTCATGGTCGGTGTGGATGACGAACTCTCTAGGCCACAAGTAGTGGTGCCATGTCTTTAACGATCTCACCAACGCATAGAGCTCCTTGTCATAGGTGGGGTAGTTCAGGGCGGCTCCACTGAGCTTCTCGCTAAAGTAGGCAATCGGTCTTTTCTCCTGCATCAAAACTGCTCCAATACCTGTGCCTGAAGCATCACATTCAATCTCAAAAGTTTTATCAAAATTAGGCAAGGATAAAACCGGGGCGGTGCACAATTTGTTCTTTATTTCATTAAAGGCCTTTTCTTGCGCCTCACCCCATTTAAACCCAACATGCTTTTTGACAACCTCGGTAAGCGGTGAAGCTAGTGTGCTAAAATCCTTGACAAAACGACGGTAAAAACTAGCTAACCCGTGGAAGCTTCTTACCTCAGTGACACTTGTGGGAGTGGCCATTCCTTAATGGCTTTGATCTTCTCCTCATCGACCTCTATTCCCTTAGTACTAACTACAAATCCAAGGAAGACCACACTCTCCATGCAGAAATTACACTTGTTGAGGTTAGCATACAATTGTTCTCCTTTCAAAACCACAAGCACACTCCTCAAGTGTTCAATATGCTCATTCAAATTTTTGCTATAAATCAAAATATTATCGAAGTAAACTACCACAAATTTCTCAATGAATGCACGCAAAATATGGTTCATTAATCTCATAAAAGTGCTCGGTGCATTAGTGAGACCGAAGGGCATAACCAACCACTCATATAAACCATATTTAGTTTTAAAAGCGGTTTTCCATTCATCTCCTTCCCTCATCCTAATTTGATGGTATTCACTTCTCAAGTCGATTTTACTAAAAATGCACGAACCATGCAACTCATCTAGCATATCATCTAACCTAGGAATGGGGTGTCGATACTTTACCGTTATGTTGTTAATGGCTCGGCAATCGACGCACATTCTAAAGGTTCCATCCTTCTTGGGCACTAGTAGCACGGGAACGGCACAAGAACTCATGCTCTCACGAACATATCCTTTACTCATCAACTCCTCAACTTGTTTTTGGAGTTCCTTGGTCTCCTCCGGATTGCTTCGGTATGCTGGTCTATTTGGAATGACGGCTCCGAGGATGAAATCAATTTGATGCTCGATGCCTCTAATGGGTGGAAGCCCACTAGGCATCTCCTCCGGAAAGACATCCTCGAACTCCTGCAACAAAGAAGTAGCTAAAGTGGGGAGGGAAGTGTGAGGGTCGTCAAGTGTAAGGAGGGACTCCTTATACACCATCAAAAGAATAGAATGATTTTCTTTTAAAGCTCTCTCCACATCACCTTTACTCGCATACAAATTCATTCTTTTCTCAATCTCTTTTGCTCTATTTCTTTTTTCTTGCATCCCCTCATTTTTTTTCTCACTATTTTTTTCCCCTCTTTTTTTTTCACTTTCCTTTTGTCCCTCACTCAACTCCATCTTTTTTTTTCTTCTTTCTTTTTCCTCCTCCTCCTCCTTCTTGAGTTTCAATTGGTCCTTGTAAACTTCTTCCGGACTCAAAGGTAGGAGTGTCACGGGTTTTCCATTCGTTTGGAAACTATACCGATTTTTCCTACCATCATGCAATACCCTCCTATCATATTGCCATGGTCTCCCCAATAATATATGTATAGCTTGCATGGGCACCACATCACATAGTACTTGATCCTCATAGGTCCCTATGTTGAAAATAAGTAGTACTTGCTTGCTTACTTTCAACTCACCATAATCACTCAACCATTGCAACTTATAAGGATTAGGATGTGGCATTAAAGGTAATCCCAACCTCTCGACCATACTAGTGCTAACTACATTGGTGCAACTTTCCCCATCAATGATGAGACTACACGCTTTGTCCTTCACAAGACACCTAGTATGGAAGATATTCTCCCTTTGCTTAGCCGCATCATCAACCTTAGCTTGGGTGTTGAGAGACCTAATGGTGACTAAAGACTTGGGTGGACTAACAATTCCCTCCACCTCTTCTTCCTCGTCATCACTATCTCCTCTACATGGCACCCTCTCTTCGTCATCTTCATCTTCCGAGTACCACTCCCCATTTTTGATAATCATCACCCTATTGTTAGGGCACTCTCGAGCATAATGCCCCCGCCCTCTACACTTAAAGCATTCTATATCCCGACTCCTAAAAGTGGTAGGAACAACCTTTGGTTTATCCCTGATGAAGCCAACTTCCTTTCCCTTGGAGGTTTCAATATTGTCCTTAAGTGGTGCCTTATCAACCCTTTCACTCCCCCACTTAGACTTCCAATTGGAACTAGGACCCCCCAAGAATTTTTCTTGTCCCTTTCTTTTAAATTGCTCCTTCTTCTTCAATTGAGCCTCCACTTTAATAGCCATGTGTACCAACTCCTCAATCTCAACATAATGGTGTAATTCAACCACATTGGCTACCTCCCTATTCAACCCACTCATAAATTGAGCCATAGTGGCTTCTCTATCCTCCTCTATGTCGGCCCTCATCAAAGCTTTACTCCTTATAATAATCTTCAACACCCTTTGTTCCTTGAGTAAGAGTTTGTAGTCTTTGATAGAGCCCCCTATAGTAGTGACTTGGTACAAATCTTTTTCTCATAAGGCTCTTCAACTCATCCCAAGTATCCACACTACCCTCGAAATTCATTCTCCTAGTGAGTAATAAATTATCCCACCAAGCTAAGGCATAGTCGGTAAACTCCACTATCGCTAACTTAACCTTTTTATCCTCGGAGTACCTATGACATTCAAAAATCAATTCCATCTTCCTCTCCCATTCTAAATAGGCATCCGGATCACTCTTCCCATGGAAAGAAAGAATTTTCATCTTAATACTTCCAAGGTTACCATCCACTCCATCCCTACCCCTAGGGTTCCTCCCATGACCTCGACCTACTCCCCTCACATTCCAACCTCCTATATTCCTACCCATGTTCCAATTTTGGTCACTACCCCTTCACTCTCCAATTCATCATCATCAACATCATCATCCTCATACTCATCTCTAGGCCTTCTCTTATCACCCCTCCTAACATTATCATCCCTTGGAGGTGGAACTTCCCTCCTAGTCTCCAACCTTGCTAATCTACCCTCCAACCTTCCCCCCATATCCGCCATAGTAATCGTGAGAGCTTGTATTACATCCCTCAACTCTTGAGTTTGTGCATTAGAATCTTGTCCACTGGAAGTATGTGCATTAGCCATGGAGTGTAAGTGTGCAAGTGTCCTCACAAAATATTTTTCACTCGTGTTTCACTCAATTAGGCTTTTTCCCTCTAATGAGCTCGCCACTCTTGCCTTTTACCACTCCTCACTTTCTTATCCAAACTTTCCAAGGAACGTAATTCAATTAAATTGAGAATTCAACTCTTGTGTAGCACAATTTCCACAAATAACAAAGGAAGTAAAGGGAAGGATTGACACAATAGCAAGTAGAATTTAGTTGCTTGCCATTATACAAGGAAGTAAGGATTTGAAATTGATCAATAAGATTTCCAAGGGTGTAGACACAATAACTTGATGTAAGACACAAGGAATTCAAATAGGAATGCGTTTGGTAATTGAAATGTAGGATTCAATATGGAAACACTCTTTGAAACATTCTGTCAAACACTTAGGATGCAACTTGAATAGTTTGGAATTTTCAAGTGTTTGTTCAAATGTATCCCCAAGAAACTTTCAAATTGATGATAACAACAATGCCCAATATGTAGGAATCATGAAATATTCATGGGCAACTAATTTCCCCCAATTTTTTTGTAATTTTCGTTTTTTTTTTGGACTATCAAGAACAACAACAATAAATGTAAAGATAGGATTACCAATTTTAGAGCCAAGCTCTGATACCAAATGATGCGAACCCCTTTGTTGATTAAACAAAAAATTCCCACAACAATAATGTATCAACCCAAGAAAGCTAAAATAGGTAATAAATGAGAAATCTTGACCCAAGTTTAACCTAACCAAAATTCTAAGGAAAGTTAACCCTAGCCCAATGGAGAGATTAAGAAAAATACCAAGACTTGTGGAATAAATATCAACAAATACACAAGAACAAGCCCTCAATATATAAGTTGAAATAAATTCCAAGAAAATGTTACAACATAAAGAAAGGATTTTTACCTCTCAAACTCTCAAGGAGTGCTCTTCAATATTCCAAAAAACTAACTAGGGTTTGAGGCTTTACAAGAAGATATACAAATTGAAAGAAAAGAAAGTTTGCAAAATTGCACAAAAAATCCCGCTATTCTATTCTGGGGACTTTCGGTCGACCGAACTGGTCGACCGAATTGGCAGTTTCGGTTGTACAAAGGTCGGCCGATCCTGCCTGAAGCTATGCCTCAAAATCCTGCAGAGTTTCGGTCGACCGGAGGACATTTTGGTCGACCGAAATGTCCTGAACTTCAAAACTTAGGCAATTGACCTCGATCTTGCTCTCTTCCATGTGGACTTGATTTCGGAGTTTGAAAATGAGTCCCGCCATCGATTCTTGGACCTCTTTAGCCTTGGATCTTGTCATGGGCCCCACCGGTATTCTGATAAAGGGTTGACCTGTTTGACTTTGACTCGAATGACTCCCTGGATTCTCATCATTTGCGGACTATTGTGCAAGAAAATCTGAAGTTGAGGCACCTAAGTTGCAAATAAATGAGGGTATTTTCGAAAGAAATTTCAAAATTTGAGTATTAAAATGACAAGTTTTGAAAATTACGGACCAATAATGTAATTAAAAATGACAAATTTTAATTTTTTTTTTTAATATGAAAACGCGTGTTTTCTGTGTTTTCATATTATAGTTATAATTGGTAGAAAACGTGAAAACATTTTCCATTTCATTTACAAAATTTGGAAACATTTTTCGAATTTTTGTCCTGAAAACGGTGCAAGAGAACTCGTTTTTCGCGTTTTCGGAAATAGATAACGAAAAACGGTTGTCCTAAAACGCGAAAAACGGTTGGAAAACGCTAAAGAGAATGCAGCCTTAAGTTTTATTTGAAAGACTTTTAGTGAGAAAATAAAGAGTTTAGATTGTAAAATGAATTTTATGGCATTGTTGATAAAATGAAAAAAAAATAATTACTAAAAAATAATTATTCATTAATTAACATTAAGAGTAAATATTAAATTATAAAAAAGTTTTGAGGTATAAACGTCCAAAAATATTTCTTCTTTTTAAGTCACTTTTAGAAGTTGTAAATGTACATATGTATGGATTATTCAAAATTCATTTTTAAAACTCATTTGCAATAACACACTGTATTAATAAAATAATTTAGCCTATGTTCTTTAACGCAATCATTATTAATTTATAAATCATTTTATAAATAACACAATTTTCCATATCACTTTTTAATCACACACATTTTCTCTCTTCACTTTGTAACACACATTTCACCTGGAAAACATAAATAAACAAATTTCTAATTGTTACAGTGTTACCAAATAGAGCAACATAAATTCAATTTTCTTTTCTATTTTTAACTAAAAATTATCTAAAAAAATTATAATTCTATAAATCATCTTCTGATAAAAATGAGATTCAAAAGGGATCAAGAGATGTCCCAAGTAGGGGTGGACATGGTTCGGTTTGGTTCTAGTTCTATTGGAACCAAACCGAACCATGAATCGATGATTTTTTTACCAATGGAACCAATCAGTTTTTATAAAGATATGAAACTAAACCGAAACCAAACCGCTTGGTTCTGGTTTGGTTTGGTTCCCAGTACATTACTTGAATTTTAAAATATAAAAGCAAATTATCATCACATACCATATCCACGACCATAAGTTAGTACTTAGTAATGATTAACGAAATTCATTTACCAAAGTCTAAACCAATACACAAATATCAAGTTACATCTCCATACAAAATATTGTCTAATAAAAATGATTTAAAAATGTAGACGAATAAGTCATTGATAGAGATTAATTATATCAAACTATATGACTACGTCTTCATGCTTACCTAGAAACTATTAGCATAAAACAAAAACAAAATTAATGCACAAAACACAAGATGATGCCTATAATCTCATAATACCTCTTTGAGCTACAAGTATCATATTTTAGGATGAGTTAACAAATGTCCAGATTTCATAAAAAAAGTGAGGGATATGTAATGCATGAAATCTTCCACCGAGTAAAAGGAGATGTGAGAGCCACATTGAAATATTTTCAATTACACAGTAAGCAAAACATCTTACAAGTTACATACCAAAAATGGAAAAAGAAAAATAAGAGAGGATTAAAGAAAAATAAATTTAGATTCTCTGACGGCATAAACAAGCTAAGACCTAGATTACCAAAATATTAGATAAAGTTAATTTTTTAACTTTTAAAAATAGTTAAAAAAAAATTGATCTAAAAGTGGGCTTGGGGTTCTGTTCTTGGTTTGGTTTTCCATACTAAGAACCAAACCATTAATTTTTTTTTTTGTAAAACCAAACCAAACCGTTCGGTTTGGTTTGGTTCGGTTCTGGTTTGGTTCGGTCCGGTTATTTTGTCCACCCCTAGTCCCAAATGGTTAAAGGTGTACTCCTTTACTGGCTAGTTCGGGGTTCGGATCCCTCCAATCCTCTCCCCTCCAACCCCTTGTAATCCAAAAAAAATAAAAATTAATAAATAAATGAGGCTCAAACAAAGACTTAATAATGACACTCCAAAATCACTCCTCAAAAATACATATATTTGTAAAAGCACTTAAGCATCCGTTTGGTAACACCGTGTGGTTTATAACTGGTTAATTTATATTTTTGAAGTAAAAAATAGTGGTGGAAAATTGAAAAGAGAAAATGTATGTAATTAAAAAGTTGTATGGGAATTTTTGTAGTTTATAAACCAATTTATTTGATTTACCAAACGAAATCTAAGATTAAAAAAATATATATTATACATTATTGACACAATTGTTACTTTAATGTTCGTTTCTTTTAGAAAAACTTTATAAAAAATTACCTTAATTTTTTTCCTAAAAACATTTTCTACTTTGGAAAGTGCTTTTTGAAAGAAATCACACTGGATCAATCTCTAGAAGCTCTTCTGACTGATGGGAAGACTTTTAAAAAGTTTATCGAATAGATCAAAATCAATTTTCTATTTCTCAAAAGTCATCCAATTGTGCCCTAAATACGTGGTTAAAATGTTGATAAACGTTGTAACCTCTGTGTCGAAATCAATAATTAATTTTAATCACAATTTTCTCGAATCCACAACTTTGAACTCTACATTTCATTAATTTTAATCTACTTAAAATTTCATTTTAATCATCGCCAATCATAAAATATATGATTAATTTTTGGCATTCGATAATTTTTTATCAATTTTTCAAATAAACATAACAGGCCAATTGCTGCCCCCACGTTATTTCCTTAACCGACCATAAACCCGTGATTTACTGTCCACTTGTTCCCCATGTTTTTTTTTTTTTTTTTTTTTCAATTCTTCACATTTATTTTTAATCACATATTTCTATGTGCCACAATTTTTTCATTCAATCACATTTTTCCAAAAAACAAAAATCCCTCCAAAAAAGAAAAAAAGTGAGAAGCACACATGCAGTGGCGGAACTAGGATATATAAACGTAGTAGGCTAGATAAAAAATAAAGGGTGGAGGGGGGAGACCCCCCCTCCCGGGGGTTCGGGGGCGAAGCACCTGAATTTTTTTTTTTCAAGCCAAAAATAAGAACAATTTAGACTTCAAATTCGTAAATATAACAAAATAATTATACTTAAATGTCAATATCTAAGAGCTGAAAAAGCATCACAAATGTGTAAATGCAAAATATCTCGAGTTGTTACTAGTGACGCATCCTCCTACTCCCTACACGATAAAATTTATCGACGATGACATCCGTATCAATTCCAAGAGCAATTTCCCTCTCAATATAGATGACCATGGATTTTGATAGAAATTCATTCTCCATTTTATTGCGAAGCGAAGTCTTGATAAGTTTCATTGCTGAAAAAGCTCGTTCTGTTGTTGCTGTAGAAACTGGAAAAGTCAACGCCAAACGAATCAACCTATCAATCAAAAAATAATGACGAGACTTCTTTATTTCAACCAACATCGACATAACTTAAGAAGAGAATCAATATTCTGGAACTGCGGATGAAGAAGTACATCATACTTCGAATCTCATCTTGTTTATGAATTTGATATTGAGTTATTGGGACGTGTTTTCCAGGATCTCGTTCATAATATGGGGTATCACTTTGCAATGTCTCAACATGACATTCATTCTCAGGCATCGGTCTTTTGTTTGAAATAGGAGTTTCTTGGGGAACATTTGGAGTGTTTGATGGTCCAACATTATCTTTCTTATTAAAATAATGAAAGATATTTCTTTTTAGTATTCTAATCAATCTGCAAGAATATGTAATGTTTAAATTCAATCAAAAAATTATCATCACAATAATCAAGTGGTAAAATAAATCAATAAATTAACTATGAACTATCACAGTTCACAAAAAATTTAAGTAAGCCCTTTATTAATAAAAAAATTACCTACTAATCTACCAATCTACCACAATAAATTTTAGACAAACCTTTTCTATAATAAATATATTAACTACAACAAAAATCCCTAATTCTAAATAAGCCCTAAATAAATAAAATTAATTAATCAACAAATTTGACCCCCAAAATAATTAATAACCAATAAATAAACTACCAAATTAAGAAATAACAAAAACAAAATGTAACATTAGTAGATTTTATTAACTATTAACTAATTAACTAATTATAAGTCTAAAGTCTCGATCCAACCATTCACTTACCAAACCAACCAGTCGGCACCGAGGAAGAGGAAGTGAGGAGCTGCCGAACTGACCACCACTCAACAAGGCAGGGCAGCAACCAGGCTGGCAAGAAGGGGGCGGAACACCGGAAGGAGAGAGCTCGTTGGCCGCAGCAACGGTTGCAGGCTTGCAGCAGCAGCAATCACGCACGCACTACGGTAACGGTACGCAGGCTGAGGTTCACTGGTTTGCTGAAATGCTGTGAACTTGATATGGATAATGGATTGTGTCAAGATTTTATGATTGATTTGTAGTAGGGAATGGTACATAAATAAGGTATTTTTAAATGTCATTTTCAAAATTAAGGTGAAACCTATAAAATTTCAAAAATCAGGTTATATTTATAATCAATTAATTAAATTAAACAATTAAAATATTTTATTAATTATATGTATTAAGGTCACAATACTATATATTTAAAGTCACAAAACACAAATTTTTTAGGTCACGAATGATTTCATGGTCACAAATTATTGAAATATTAGGTCACAAATTGAATTTATCTTTAGGTCACAATCTACAAACCACCATTTTTAAGGTCACAATTATTCATTTTCAAGGTCACAAGAAAAAATGTTAGGTCACAACTATCATTTTTTTTATCACAACCTACCAACCACCATTTTTAAGGTCACAAGAAAAAAATTGTAGGTCACAACCATCATTTTTTCCGATCACAACCTACCACCCCATTTTTAAGGTCACAGTTATATATTTTCGAGGTCACAAGAAAAAAATTGTAGGTCACATTTATATTTCAAAGTCACAACCCCAACCCACACCGCCCTCACTTCACAACTCCAAACCATCGCCAGCACCGGCATCTCACCACTATATTCAACACCGTGTCACCACCACTAGCGTTTTCGTTAGCCGCCTCCACGTCAACGCCGCCTCCATCACCATCGCCGCCAGCACCCCATCTTCAAATTTCAATAACCAAAATTTCACTCCCTTCCTCACCACTATCACCGCCACTTCCTGCAGGCACTGCGACACCACTACTTGCAAAAATACCACATGATCGAAGCTCCAAACCACTAGATCGAGCAGCAACACCACATATCGAACACAGCCTCAACACAATTGATGCCACGCCCTTGCACGCCACCACCATCGCCCTAGCCCCCGCCACGAATGCTTAGATCTGGCAATGTGCAGCCCCATCACAATACTTACCAATTTAGAAGAAGCAAGATAATAAATAAAATAAAATAAAACAGAATCAAGATCCAAAATGATGCAGCAGCGCGCCACCAGTCGTCGACGTCACACAACCACCACCGTCTCCACATCACCATCTCACCGACAGTCACACAACCACCACATCTCAACGCCGCCGCCACCAAAACGATGCAGCAGCGCCCTGCCATCGCCGACAGTCACCACCAGTCACACAACCACCATTGTCTCCACGTCACCATCCCACCGCCAGTCACTCAACCATCACCATCTCGACGCCATCGCCTCAAAGTCGCCGCCGCAGGCTTGTGCCACAAGTGGTTGCAGCGGTGAGCTTGCCACCGCGCATCAGAAGCAATGGGTGCGAGACCAACTAGAAGCCGCACCATCACCGTTAGAAACTGCACAACCTGTACCACCAAAACCTCACAGCCGCACAACCAAAATCTCACTGCCGCACGAACATATTTCACAAGCACAATTTCTCTGAACGAGCAGCAGCATCGTCTCCGTTGAAGAAAGTGGTGGCATCGTCGACATTGAAGAACATAATAGATGCGTGTGTGAGAAAATGAAAGGGAGGGAAAGAGAGCTATGGAGGCGTCAGGTTTGTGAAGTGATAAAATAGAATTAGGTTTAGGGTCATTTAATATAATATTATTATCACCTGAAATTTGATTTTTTTCAAGTTTTGTCACATATTTGAATTTGGTTTTTAAAAAACAGGTTACCTTGTAATTTCCACTTTGTAGTATTGTTGTCTTGTGGGCTTTTTCTGTTGGATTGGAAGACCATGCCTGGAGCTGTCGCTGGAGGAAGACCGCTGGAAGACAGGTTCATTTCTCTGGTGGGCTAAGTTTTGGACGCCCAAATCAACTTCAAATTTCTCAAAAATTCTTAGTGTAGTTCTGCCCCTGCACACATGGAGTAAATTTAATCATTAATCAGCGAACTTTAGTTTATATATCACTACTTGCTTACTAAATTATAAAATATAACTCATTGTGCGTCCATTATGTAAATGGGTGATCAAATGAGTGATGGAAGGGGAAGCCATTTGGATAGATGAACAATAAATTATGTTTTATAGTTAAGTGAACAAATAGTAATAGTTGGCAAAATTAGGTGATCATAACCTGTTTGGTTCTTTTTTATTTATAAACAAACAATGTAATATTTTCGAATGAAATTATGTGATAGAAAATTGATTTTTTAAAATGTGTATGGCTAAAAGTTATTCGAAAAATGTGTGGTTTATAAACTTGCTTTGCCTTTGTTTGGTACAACTAAAAATTAATTTAATCTATTCAGAGTCAATATACTTCATATTTGATTGAATCAACAATTTTTCAATCCCATATTTTATAAACTTTTAACAAATCAGGAATATAATATATTCAAGATAGAATATGTGATTAAAAATTGATCTTACAAAATGTGATTTGGTTAAATAGTGGTACAAATAATGGTGTGTTCGGTAAATTTTTGCTATAATCAAGATAATTTTCAACACTATTTTTTAACTTCATATTTTTTTTTTGTCCAATTTTTAATCACACATCTTACATAGAAAATACAAATAACATTAATCATTACATGTTATCTCTGTTTGTTAAAATTTTGGTGTTTAAGAACATTTTTTTATGTTTTTTAGGTAAGATGTGTGGTTGAAAAGTGGAGAGAAAATATGTGTGATTAAAAGATGATTTGAGAAATTGTGATGTCTAAAAGTTTGTTTTTTTTGTAGCTTTTTCCAAACAGAGGCTGTGGACGTTCCTCGAAGCTGACCCCTCCGTTTTCAAACCAGGAAGTCACGAACGGAAATTTCCTGGTAATTTCCCATAGTGCAGAGTGCAGTTGAAGGCCTGTAGTCACTGTATCGACAGCAATTTCAGCTTTTTGGCATTCACTCACTTGCAGGTTTTTCATCTCGTCGCTGTATATTCATTATATTATAAAATATAAATGCACCTTGTTAAACTCCGTGAATCTTTTCGCGTTAGTTAATACTTTACCATTTCGTCGGTTCGATCTGTCTTCTATAGTGGTTGAGTGCAGATAACCTAAATAAGTGGCTAAAAAGTGAATTGAAACCCTAGTTTAAGTTAACATTGTATGGAAATAGTGAAGTTGTGATTGTTTGTTTGTTTGTTAAGGCGTGTCATCTCTCCTGCGACATCAGAATGAGCGACAGAATTGGAGAGGATTTAAAGACCTCGCCATATAGACGCTACAAGAACGACCTTGAGGCTGGTAGCAGTAGCCGAGAGGTTGATGAGGACGACGATGAAGGCTCAGG
This sequence comes from Ligustrum vulgare, assembly GCA_963555705.1. NCBI lineage: Eukaryota > Viridiplantae > Streptophyta > Magnoliopsida > Lamiales > Oleaceae > Ligustrum > Ligustrum vulgare. Next base: position 24,510,199 of record OY743176.1, read on the forward strand.
ACCATTCGATATCGTTCGAACTAAAAGGGCTCCGGTGAATCGGTTGCGGAGATGGAGAGTAAGTCTATTTGCATTATTAATTCGTTTCTTGCTTTTTTTGCACTGATTTTTTATTGATCTTGATTTTATTCTATTATGTTTTCAAAAGCATACCAAATAAAAACATCTTCGATTGATTGAAATTTGTCAAATCAAGGGGGGCAGAAATTTTTCAAAAAATTTTGGAATTGTTTTATCGAAAATCTATCTATATATGCTGTTCATATTTGTGACTGGAAGTTTAATGTTTGTATCATGCTGCAGTTTCTTTGGATTTCTTACCTGTTGTAATGAGAGGATGATTAAATAGTCTAGAATTCAACTAGTTGTTTGCTGTACAGTAAATTGATGTTTTTCCCCGTTTCAAAAATTCCAGACTAACCATTTACTATCCTATTATTTGATTGAAACACATTTAGAATGTTAACAAGGTTTTCAGTCCCCACAGCAAATTTAATTATTTTAAAACACATTTAGAATTTCCTTTGGTTAGCATAAAAAATGATTATAACCTTATCCAATTAATTAAATCTTGGCTGATTACTAAATTATTATTTTCCTAAAAGGTTGTAATGGCTATTTTCTAATTTGCTTTTATACTGATTATTATTTATACAATCACAGTTATTCTGTATTTTGGAACCAAACAGGGTCATAGCACTTCCTTTACAACTAGTATGAAAGAATTTACATTTTAGTTAGTGCTCCAATATCCTTGTTCTTTTGCATGCAAACCGTGTGAAATTTTTTTCAGTTACATTGTGCAAGGATGATTAGACGCGGCAAATGATTAATAGGAAAATCGCTCCCTAAAGTGGAAATGGAACAGAGAGAGTGGTTCTTGTAAGAAATGATTGGATGTGGGAACTGATGGTGTTTGGGTAGTTCTCTCAGGTCCATGATATTTATCTCTGGAAGTAAATGATTATGTATTTAATCTTGACACCATCTACGTCCTGCTTCTAAGATGTATATAAACTGCATTACTAGTATTCTTTATTCTACATAATGATGCTCTCGTATTACTTGTCTATGTATCAAAGGAGATGTTTAATCGTTGATCTAAATTAATTATGTCTACCTAGCAAGCTGCACTTGTGCTCAATGCTTCTCGCCGATTTCGATATACGTTGGACTTGAAAAAAGAAGAAGAGCGGAAGCAACTAATTGCTAAGATTAGAATGCATGCTCAAGTCATTCGGGTAAATCATACTTCTTTCTTATTTAGGTGAAGCGTATTGAGTTTTTCATTAGCTGTTAATCTATTGTTGGTTCAACAGGCTGCTGTTCTCTTCCAAGCAGCTGGCCAAGGATTACATGGTAATTCTCATTCTTTGTACTGGGGTATGTAACTAATTGACTAAAGTTTAAATTTCAATGGACCGCACCAAGTGGCAGGTTTGCATATAAATGAAGAACACATGTTTTTGCCCCTGTACTCCTAATGAATACTGGCATTAAGTTCTTAGGAGATAAATTACTGATGTAGGAAAATTCTATTTTAAATAGAATAAAACTATTTCTTATAATAAGATATTTATATTCAGATTTCCAATTGTAATTTGTTTATATCTTTTTATTATATATATATTTTTTGTTTAGGCTTCGTTTAGCGACTCAAATAAATAGAATTTAAATTATAATGTGTATTATTTGGGGTTTCTAGGTAAAATGAGTGGTTAAAAATTGGAGAGAGAAAATGTTTGTGGTTATAAAGTGATATGGAAAATTGCGTCCATTATAATTTGAATTTTAAAATATAGCCGAACACAGCCTTGGAATAGGATTTTTAATCATTATTGATTAGAATTATATCAGTAAGATTAGAGAATAATTTGCCTATAAATATAAAGGCATTGAATATTTTTTCAACAACCAACTCATTATCAATATATACAAAACAAGATCATTCCAAATATTGTTCTTTATTTTCACCTAATTCTTATTACAAAAATTTTACAATCACTTTAGCACCAAATTGATATCAGAGCAAAGTTTTCCCTTTGTTAATGGCTGCTTATGATGGTAGTGGTATGCATCTTCGCAATGATGACCAGAGGATTGCAAAATCAACCTTGGACCATAATTAGGAAGGAAAGATGGATATATTTAAATATGCAACTTTCAAAAATTTGCAGACTTTAGCTGCCATGAATGTTGGTTGCTTCAATAAGTCTAGAACAAAGCAATATGAGGCTAGAGAATTTCCTCGAGTCCCAGCTAAGTCTGAACACAAATTATGAAGAAATTTGCGAAGGCCTATAAAAAAGATATAAAAAATTCCAATTTGAAGCGCAACAAGATATTAGAATAGGATGCACCATAGTGAGAACTTGGTATCCAAATCATTGATGAAATCTTTTGAAAATTGAAAAATCTCATCTTACTATCAAGCTTCACAAGTTAATATGGAGTTATAAATTCAAATTATGAAGGTATGTAAAATTTCACTCTTTATTGGAAAGTACTATAAAGATGAGATTAAATGTAACATGGTAGAGATGGACAATTGTTCTGTACTTTGGAACCACAATGGTACTGTAATGTAAATTTCACTTACATAAGTCGAGATGACATGTATGTGTTTTGGTGGTACGATAAGAAGGTTGTCTTGGTGTCACGTGATGAGCAATTTGTGAATACTAGTGTAAATAAAGTGATGTGATTCGTTGTGGGAATCATGAAGAATTCGTGGAAAATTGAATTAAACGTCGGAAAGTTTCAAATCCAAGTTGTAGAATGTAGCAATGCGATCCGAACCTCACGACTCAAGAACCTAATGTATATTAAACTTTGGACCCGTTAATATGCGGAGATGAAGAGGATTTATAAGGAAGATGATGTTAAAAAGATTCTAATCAAAATGATCAGAATGTTGTCAACCATGATACTACAATAGAGGTAGAAAACATGTGCAAGTTGAAAATTCAAAACCTGCCGATCCCTTATAGATGAAAATTGCAATTGAAGACCCTAAGATCAAGCTGCACTCCCTTGAACAAGTTGAAGTTCAGAAGCGTCCAACAATAGAGGAGGAAATTAAACTTTTCAATTACAAAGGTACCAAATGTGAGATTTGTCAAATTGAGAATAAAATTTTTGTAGACCTTTTCTATAGTTTCAATGTCAATGAATTGCATAAGAATAAGGAGAATAGGGAAAATATGGACGATGAGGATTTGAGTTCTCGTGCTAGTTCTTTTATATTGAAAACAAAGCATCACTGGACGTTTATGAAGGAATGTCACGTTAAAATTGTCCATGAAGAAAAATATAATGAGCAGGATGAGAACAAAGTTGACTTTAAACAATACAACTGAAGAGTATAACGATGTTTATCGAGGACATCAAGAAATTGGCATTTCTTTAATATTAGTATTGACATAAATTTTTGAGTATTTTCCTCCTGATCAATCAATCCTGATCAATCAAACTCGAACGAGTTTTTTCAAGAGGGAGAGAATAATGTAGGGCAATTCTATTTTAAAAAGGATAAAATTAGTTATTTATAATGAGATATCTATTTTAAGATTTCTAATTGTAATAATTTTATATCTTTATTTATTTATTTATTATTAGAAATCATATTCTAAACAAAAAAATATGATTTCTAATCTTTATTGATTAGAATAAGATTTTATAGTTATTTTAGTTTAGGATTTTAGTTTATTTCCTTTTTTTAGTTTTCTTTCATCGCTAAGATTAGGGAATAATTTGCCTATAAATACAAAGGCTCTATACACTTTTTTCAATAAACAACTCATTAATCAATAAATACAAAGAAAGATTATTCCAAATATTGTTCTTTACTTTTTACATAACTCTTATTACAAGAATTTTACAACCGCTTTCACACCAATTACCATCTTCATTGTAACTCTCATATTTTGGGTTCAAGCTTAATTGCAAGCATTGTCACTCTAAAATGGGAAAAGAAAATGCCTATGGATTTTTTGTAGTTACTGTTGTCATTTTCTTCTTCCATGTACTTTATTTATTAAGGTCCTTTTGGTCGAGAGTATGTAATGTGGGTGGAAAGAAAATAAGTTCGAGGGAATTGAATTGCAAATAACTTGTTTTCCATGGAAAATAAATTAAAGAAATTTGAGTATGTTTACTTGAAAATGGAATTGATATTTGAAAGTGTGGTAAATGTGGAAAAAGAATTTTCAACTAAATCAAAAGAAAACATTTTCCTTAAAAACAAGGAAAATCACGGAAATCGACACAAGACGGAAAATAAATTCAACCCCATCAATATGGCAATCAAACAATTACTTCTTGGAATTTGGGTGGAAAATGTTTTCATTGTCCATGGAAAACACACCAATCAAGCATACCCCTAATTCATATACTACCTGTATGTTCGTGCACGTGTTTAAACCTCCGTTTGGGATGAACTTATAGACGGTTTAATTTATAAATAGATAGAAGGAGTGTTGGCTAAGTGAATAGTATTTTTTTTGTCAATTGGAAAGTGTGGTTAAAAATGAATTTCGACATTTATCAATGATTTATAAATTTTGTCAAAAGGAGGCTAAACTATTGATTATTTGACATTTTTCATCATGCTTTGGTTGATGTTTGTTTCACAAAGGCCGATAACAAATGTTATTGGTTTTTTTTGGTTGATTATTTGTACTGAAGTTACATTTCTGCATTTTAGAGCCTGGAGTCTCCAAAAAACTTCCTTCAATCCAGGACCATGTTGGCGATTTTGATGTTAGCTTAGAGGAGCTAGTTTCAATGTCCCAAGAGCATGATCTTTCTTTGCTGGAGCAATATGGAAGGGCAAGTCCACTGCTGTCACATTTCTGTCCTCGTATTTTTATTTATTTATTTATTTTTGCTCAAATGCAATATTCTTGTCATTGTTACTCCACATTGTCTTGACTTCTTTTTCTTTCTCCTTTTGTCCTTGGTATCAGGTCAAAGGAGTTGCTGATAAAGTAAAATCAAATTTGGAAAAAGGTGTACCTGGAGACGAGACTGATCTCATTAACAGAAGACGAGCTTTTGGATCAAACACATATCCTCAGAAAAAGGGAAGGAGTTTCTGGGTAAGTATTGAATATTCCAAATTTTTAGGCTACAATTGTATATTTTCTTCACAGGCAAACATTGTCTCATGAGCATATATCCTTTTTCTGCATTTATCTAAAGAGGTTTCTCTGGGAGGCTTGTCGAGACACGACTCTGATTATCTTGATGGTTGCTGCAGCTGCTTCTTTGGCACTAGGCATAAAGTCTGAGGTAAGTTCAAAAGGTGACAATAGACTATTTATTAAATTTTGATTGCATATCAGAGAAGTATACTGTCCTTTTATACGAGTTTATAAAGACTACATTGTCACACTGCCTGTGCAGCATCAAGTTGTTGGTTTCTGTTTCTTCAACTAATGCCTTTTCTTCTTGATAGCATAGTTTTTCCCCTGTACATTTTTTGTAGAGAAGCAATGAGATTACAGATTGGAAGATGCCATTCTACTTCTATACATGTGTGGAAATCTGATGTGTTTGTTTTGAATATTAGAATTGGTTGAATCAATCTAAAAGTGGCATTGTTAAGTTTTCAACTTTTACGAATTGTTTGGCATCAAAAAGTACTGACCTGCACAGGCTGAGAATTACTATGACAGTCTATAATTGATTATTTGATTAGTTTTCCATTGATTTATGAAATACAATCGACAACCCTGGACATGAACTGCTGGAGTGACCCCCCCCCCGTCTCCCTTTTTCAGTTCTCTAATAAATTGCGAAGCAACAATCCATAATGTAATAACAATACAATGATGCAGAGTGTTTGTGATCTATGAAGATTACATTTCCATTTATCAGTTTATGCAGTTAGTCAAATTTGTGTGTATATATATATATATATATATATAGAAATGCATAGATGTTTTGCATCTTTTTTTTGTTTTGTTTTTGTTCCAATTCACGTTTATTCTCTTCCTTAGGGTATAAAAGAAGGTTGGTATGATGGGGGAAGCATTGCCTTGGCTGTACTAATTGTTATTATTTTTACAGGTATACTAAAGAATGTAGGATTTATAGCCTTCTATTTTTTTTTTTTCCGTCTCAACTGGTATGACATGCTTGTGCTTGTTTATGATAACACTTTTCTGTTTGATGTTCTTGACCTGGTATCAATCTGACTGCTTTACCAATGTTAATTAAAGTGTTACGGAACAAGAAATGCAATAGATTGGAGGTATGCTAATGCAATTAACTGTTCTATTGTTTATCCTTTGATTGAACACAATTGTCACTCTCCATTCTTACTGTGTGCATTTTGATCTTCTATGTGGAATTTCATGTTGAGAGCAATTCATATTACGATGTTGAGTGAGCTCATGGACTTGAGATTTTTAGTTCCATTGAATCGATGCTGTCTATCTATATGTGTGTTTATTATCTCTGAAATTCACGTTTTATGACTTCTCTTGTTAGTTTTATGCTTATCCCTTGGACAGTGTCTAACTTTAGGCAGTTAAGAATATCTACTTACTTTTACCATATTGCAGCTGTAAGTGATTACCGACAATCCCTCCAATTCCTAAATTTAAATAAAGAGAAGCAAAATATACACATGGAGGTAGGTATTATACACTCTGGATTGGTTCCTATTCCCTCCCTTTCACGTTTTCCCTCACATTTCCTGTAATGCTACACAGGTCGTTAGGGGCGGGAGGAGAATTGAGGTTTCTATTTTTGATATAGTTGTTGGCGATGTTGTGCCTCTCAATATTGGTGATCAGGTGAATGACAAGACCTCTTTCTTGCCTTCAAAATTTAGCCACTTTTTTCTATTCATGCTACTTATAATCTTCTTTGCTTTTTCTTGCATATGTTTTAAAAGGTCCCTGCAGATGGAATTCTAATCACTGGTCATTCCCTTGCAATTGATGAGTCGAGCATGACTGGGGAAAGCAAAATTGTAAGCCCCAGTAGCCCCCCTACTGCATTTGTTGGTAATTATCATGCTCATATTTTTCTTTACTGGTCATGTTTCTGCAGGTTCACAAGGATCCAAGGGCACCATTTCTTATGTCTGGATGCAAGGTTGCTGATGGTTATGGTACCATGCTGGTAATATTCTGTTGCTCTTTCATCAACTTCTACTTGATTGGAAATGGATTTTTATCTGTCAAATTTACTATCATCATTTTAGAGTATATGTATTGCTGCTGGTATATATTTGGATGAAAGCATTTCACAGCTAATGGTTGTGAGTAGTATGTTGTTTATCACAAAAATGTGGTACACATGGACACTGGTTTTGATTATTGCTAGTGTCTGCATGGGACCAATACAGCTGCTGCACGCTTGCTTTGTATTCTCTCCTCCATGCTTCTGTATTTCTGTATACGATCCAAATTATTTGTTTGTTTCCTTTTCTTCGTCTTTTGGTGGTAGCCTTCTTGTATCTCATCAATCAGAGTGTTGGCTCCAGTGAGTTAATCTAGCTAACTGCTGATGGGAAGATTCATCTCCATACTTGTAGTGCATCCAGTATTTTTATTTTGTTGAGTAACAACATCTTTTAGTGTCTTTCTGCTAAAATTTGTAGATAGTCCATAAGGCTTGAAGTTTGAGCCCTCCTTATAATGTGCTTTTACTTGGTGACTCTGAAAAGTGGAGAACTCAGTATATTAAAGTTAAGGGTTGATCGAGCAACCTTGATGCTATCAAGGGAAAGACAAAATGACCTAACCTGTTCAAATTGGGACGGGTAACTAATAGTTAAATGGTTTTAACAATAAAAAATATAAGTGGCTTCTAGGTGTGCTTCTCTCAGTGTTAATGTTAGGTAAAAGAGATTAAATATCTATATTAAATAATATTGCCATTCATTTGTATGTTGCCTTGGTATTTATTTTGAGAAGCCCTTGTATGTAGTAGACACAACTAATTGATGCGTTTTGATGCAATGTTTAGTTTATTTTGTATATGCCTTCATAATATGTTGTTTGCCAGAGCTTAAGAGAACTAGGACATTATGTATAATGCTAACCTTGTTTTTAGGTTATGTTACTTGATGTCCGACGGTGTGCTCATAGGTTTAGGAGGGAAAACTTGTATCTTATTATCATTATTATTAGTAAAGTGGTATTACTATTACTATTCTATTTTGCACACTTGTTGATTTTTAGCTACAATTTCAAGTGTTCTACGGTTACTTGTGAAGTACATCAACTCAGAAAAAGGTTTGGTCTTTTAATATATATATATATATATATATATGTCATTTTCATGAAAATGTTTGTACTCCGTGATTACCATAGCTATTTTTATAGACTTTAGCATGGTAACTTACCGTTTGTTGGAATGTTATTCTTTATCAGGTAACAAGCGTTGGGATAAATACGGAATGGGGATTGCTCATGGCCAGCATATCAGAGGATAATGGTGAAGAAACACCATTGCAGGTTATTTTCTTAGGAATTCCTGAACTTTTACACTGGGTACTAATGGGGATTTATTCAATCTAGATTTTGAAAGACATTTAAAGACTTTTTTTTAAATGAATTTCATTAGATTTTATTGACTTTTATGAATTTTTTATAGACTTTTATTTAAAAGATTTTTATGGACTTTCAAAGACTTTTATAGACTTTGATTTTTTCAATTGAAAAACTTGAATATTAATATGACGTGAATATTGATTGTTAATAATAATTATATTTCAAGTTAATCACAAAAAAATATGATGTGAGAGAGAAACATTAGTGATAAAATTTCTTAAACTTCTATAAACATTTATAGATTTTGATTGATTTTTAATTAATTAATTTTGAATATTCAAATCTTTTTGGAGATCATACTAGAATCACCTTGCTTATTTATTCATAACAGTGAAGATTAAAATCAGATTTTAGTAGATTTTTTGATAAAAGTTGATGAGACGCGTGGTTAAAAAGTTTTGGATCATATGAAATATATGGTTGAGATTGATTGTTGATTTTGACTCAGATTAAAATCTAGATTTTAATTTGTATCAAAAAAGAGCGTTATATGTTTTGGTACAAAATTTAATTATTGTTTTTCTATAAAATTTAATTGGATCTATTTTCATAGAAAATTGAAGAAAACAATGATAAAGAAGATAGAGAAAAAGAAAAGAAGAAGATTATTAAAAAGAAAAAAATATAACAAGTTGAAAAGATAGAAAAATAATGATTTGTTTAGTAGATCAGGTTTCTAAAAGTGAACATGAAAGAAGAAAATAAATAAGAACAAAATTACAATTTGAAAGTTTATTATTATTATTATTATTATTATTATTATTATTTTTTTTTTTTTTTTTTGAAAGTCTTTCAAAATCTTGGATGTTCATGAAAGACAAATTAAGAGATTTTGTGGTTGTACATTCTGTTTAAAAGTTAGCACATAGAGGGTTTTATAGAAGCCTTTAAAATTCATTGATATTTTGAATAACACATGACTTTAGAAGACTTTTAAAAGTCTTTATATTATATAATACATTATCACTTTTATATACATTTAAAAAACTCAATATAATCTATATTAAATACCTTTAGACTTTTATGGAATCTTGAAAGTCTACATTGAATACACCCAAAATTTTCAAATCCTTTGAAATCTTTCAAAATCTAGATTGAATAAATCCCCCCAAGAGTAGCTGCAAACAATATTGACATTTTCTTGTTTTATTAAGTTCAGGTACGGTTAAATGGGGTTGCAACATTTATTGGTATTGTTGGGCTTGCTGTGGCTGTAGTGGTTCTGCTTGTCCTTGTGATTAGGTAGCTTTAGATTTAGTAAATGTTTCAATATGTGATCTCATATTTTGAATTGCTGAAGTGTCAGGGATAAACTTGACTTTGTGATTGAGCAGATATTTTACTGGGAGAACTGGAGATCAAGGTGTTGTAGTCCAGTTCCATGCAGGGCGGACTAGTGTTGGTGATGCTATAGATGGCTTCATAAAGATTTTCACTGTAGCAGTATGTGCTCATTTAGATAATCAACTGATGTTGTTTACATTAATATTTATTTTTGACCTTTTAACTTATTTAGATGAAACTGTAGGTGACCATTGTAGTTGTTGCAGTACCTGAAGGGCTTCCATTGGCTGTCACTCTGACGTAAGTTCATTTGTTCATTTCCATCTATTGAATCCTTTGCTTGTTGTTTTGCTGTTTTAAAGTCTAGAAGAAATTTGTGAATGTCTGATAATCCTTTTGTAAAAAATTACTTCTAATGGTTATGATACCTCATTTACGTTTATTGCACCTGCAGGCTTGGATGCATGTATACACATGTTCTTCATTTGCACTGAACATTTTTATTTTACTGAATTTTAAATTTTCTTTGTAGGCTTGCCTATTCAATGAGAAAAATGATGGCAGACAAGGCCTTGGTACGTGTGTTTACCTTATTTGAAGCGACGGTCATTTTCTTGTTCTTAAAATCTACTTTCATATTTTAGATGTCTCATAATTGACAATTGAACTGCAGGTTAGGAGGCTATCAGCCTGTGAGACCATGGGCTCTGCAACAACTATTTGCAGCGATAAAACAGGGACCCTAACTTTGAATGAGGTCGGTGGTTTTTATTTATTATGCTTCCACTTATCTTTTGATTTTTTTCTTTGGGAAGTCAGGACAGGTAGGAGCTTGTTGGTTGCTTCAACTATTGGAATAAATATAATTGGTAGAGATCTGGGAATTTGTTCGTTTGTATGATTTTTTCCCAAACTTTGTGCAGATGACTGTGGTTGATGTGTTTGCTTGTGGGAAGAAGATTAAACCCCCTGATGATAAGTCACTGCTTCCTCCTAATGTTATGTCTCTGCTTGTTGAAGGCATTTCACAGAACACAACGGGCAGCATATATGTTCCTGAGGTTGGTTAATGCTAAATGCAACCATTTAGTGCATGATTTCTTCTTTATTTTTACTTCATATTCTAATTAAATGATTGATAATGATGCTTAGGGTAGTGTATTGCTCGTGTTTTGATGATTTTATCGGCTTATTAGTTTGACTGCAAGTAATTTTATGGTGTAATACTTATTGTCTCAAATTGATGTGTTGATGAATGCATGCACGCATGCTTGTTCAGAGACTCTTATGTTAACTTGTACACGAGTAAGTTGGTGTGGTGCCCAACTGTTTGGGATGTTTGTCTTTTACTAGGAGACATGCAATCATTAAAAGGTGGTTCATGCCTTACTTTTACAAGTAAAGAAACATTGTACCAGCACGGAAGCATCCCCTGATTAGCACCTCTATTACTGCACCATGACTTCATTTTCATCTCATCGCCAGCTTTTATTTGCCTACATAAAAAGGGGGTGGATTTCCTCCCTGCTGCCTCTCAATGTACAGCAATGCTGACACCTACACATGCTTCAGCATCAGAATGGTGCAGCACCTTCAGTGCCTATTCTACCTCTAGAGTGGTCACTAGTCATACTTCAGTGGGATCCTCGGCTAGTAAGTCTATGCACCTGCCTGATATCTTGGGCGTGGTTCCACATCATTTTACTGCTGATGGTAACAATTTCATGGACTTTCTAGCTTACTACTATATCTGACTAATTTATACACACGTAGGATTACTGTACCTGACACCATAAAATCTCTGTAATATTGACGTCGTCTACAATTTTCGAGGAGATTATTACCTCAGTGGGAAGTGCTGGAATATTTCTAAGCTTTGAGAAGCATTTTGACTTCTAAAATGGAGAGCTGTTCTTTGCATGATAATGTCTAACTCAATGTACTCCGAAATTCTTCATATCATGGTGGTTCTGAATGCATGTTCATGATTTTTGGAACCTGTGGACAGTAAGTAGGTTATCAATCTTAAATTGTTTTCTTATGTTGAAAAGGGGAAGTTGGCCACAAATTGTTATTTGTTTCTTGTATTAAGACGAGACTGGAGCTATAGTCCAAAGTGCTGCAGTGCTGTCTTCCATTTTATATGTGCTTTGTTCAGGCATGAACGGTCTGCACTGCATTAGCACCATCAAAGGTGTTGGTATTAGATGATGTGTGGATATCACAAATCGACACAGCTGATTGAGTTTATGCTGGTATCGTATGAATGTTACTTCTAATATTTAGTCATTGTTGAAAAATGGTAAGGAAGATCTGTACATTGGCTGCATATGTAGTATAAGAATCTTGTCAAGTATTCTAGTTTCATTGAAAATTCAAGCATCTTGACAAAGTAATTTTAATATCTGATCTAATTTTAACCATTATAATGCTAAAAATTTGATCAACAGGGTAGTAAAGCTGTGGAGATTTCTGGGTCGCCAACAGAAAAGGCCATTCTTCAGTGGGGCGTCAATGTAATATAGCTAGTTATGTTTGTAATTTAGTATACATTCTTTAATTCTCTTGTGCTATTTCGTTTACTTGAGTTGTCATTTCTCTTATAGCTTGGAATGGATTTTGATGCTGTTCGATTAGAGTCGCTAATAATCCATGCTTTTCCATTCAACTCAGAGAAAAAGAGAGGCGGTGTTGCTCTAAAACTGGTAACTGAATAAATCAATTAAATGTTATGATGTAGTTGCACCTTTGGCTCCCTACTACATATGATACTAATATAAAATGGACTTTTCATGGGAAATAGGAGTGGAAGGATGCGAAACGAAAGGTATATGAAGACAAAATTAATAATTAAGTGATTAGATTTAGATTTATTCATTCTTCTTAGCAGGATATCATTAACGGATAGTGATGGTGCAATTTTGCTAGGTCACATGTATCTAATTGTATTTATCTATAATTCTTTTTGCAGTCGGAATCTGAGTTTCATGTACACTGGAAAGGTGCTGCAGAAATAGTCCTTGCATTATGTACCTATTACATGGATTCAAATGGCTCTGTAGTGCAGATGGAAGAAGATAAGGTTTTTGGAAATTTTCTCTTCCGTGGAAAGTTAAATAAAATTGGGTTTTAAATACTTAAAAAATATATTTTTGTCTTGTTCTAATTTTTTAAGTATGAAGATCTTAGCTGGTTCTGATTTAATTAGGAAAAATTATGAAGCAACGTGTTGGTCTTGAGGGTTTGTTTGAGCCCCCATTTCTTGGGAGAATAGATTACTTGGTTAAAAAAGTAGGGAAAATGATGCAAGAGCGTATATTTGACACGAACAATTGATTATTTTGAAAAGAAAGGGGTGCAAATAATAGAAAAATTGATGGCAAAAGGAGATTCAATTTATTCATATAGTCGGTTGTGAATTAAAATGAATAAGCCCTCTATTTATAGAGCAAGAAACTGAAATGAAACTAAAATAAACTAAACGGATTTCTACTAAACTAGAATTTTATCAAAATATTTAAAACTGGTCTTATCTAATCTAATTGGAATTATATTATATTTTAAATTTCTATCTAAATGATAACCCTCATCGAATTTACGTGTAAAATTATTTTATTGAGAGAATACATGGTTTGAAAATGAGAGGGGAGAAATGGATTTTTAAAGAATGGTGCTCGAACAGGGGCTAAATTATAAGGATATATTTCTCCAAAAATGTGTACAAGTAGTTACATTTTTTTTAAAATATTGGACTTGATATTAATTGTAATTGTAATTGCAGGTATCATATTTCAAGAAGGAAATCGAAGATATGGCTGCAGGTAGTCTACGCTGTGTTGCTATTGCCTACAGGTCATATGAGAAGGAGAAGATCCCATCTAATGATGTGGAAATGGAGAATTGGCAATTACCAGAAGAAGACCTTATTTTACTTGCCATTGTCGGTATCAAGGTATATTTGATGAGTATCAGCCTCTGATTATGGTTTTAACTTTTCTTGAAAGTGATAGAACCCTGAATGTAATTGAATGTTTATTTGACAGAAAATAGAATTGAAAATATGAACTGATTATAAGCTTTCGAGAGGGTTGCTCTCTCCCAATTCCCCCCTAAGGAGACCCTCAATTCTCACAATAACTGAATACCCAAAACTAATTCTCCCTCCCCCTATATATAATGTGAAGCACTCTCATTTAACATTCTACCCATGATACCCCTAATTCCTAAATAATATAATGTGGGTTCCTATCAGAAAGTCTATGTTAACTTTCTCTTCGGAAGATGACATCCCCAATCTTGGAAGGCATGCGATATTTCATATTTCATTAAGTGCTTGTTTGAGACCCATTATAATCTAATTATTTGAGATAATGTATTTTGAAACAGTGATCTTTTAAAAAACATTTGTGGTTAAAAATTAAGAGAGAATGTATTAAATTATAATGGAGCTCAAACGAGAGCTAAATGCAGTACCAATATATGTCATCTGTAACACTCAATGATGAAGTGATTTATTGTTTTCCCGTCTCAGTTTTTGACCTTTTGTAGATATAATCAAGTAAAATCTAGTTTCCCATGTCTCTATGGAAAATATTCATCTCCATTATTTTATGATCAGAAGGCTATCGATATGACCATACCAATTCTTTTTATGATCAGAAGGCTATCTATATGACCATACCAAAATCCTGGTATTTATGGTACTCTTGAATATGAGAAAGCACCCTCGTCGAGATACCTCGTCTGATGTCAGCACATCCGATAGTGGTGGTTGCCTGACTGTTTATAACTAAAATCTTCCAGCCATCCAGTACTTCCACACCACTTTGGATGGATGGTTTTGTTTGATATGATTTCGACCTGCATTTGGGGTCTGATTTCTGCTTTATATTTGGTATTTCACTCCTTTTCTTATTACCACTTCTTACGTAACCTGATATTATGATTTTATTTTTCCATATTTTTCCTTTAACACCGGTAAGGGGCCGTTCTCTTTGTATTTCGATTTTGGATTTTGAGTTTTGGATTTTGGTTGTTTGTTTTGGGATTGCTGAAAACATGTTCTCTTTGTGATTTTGGAAAACTGTTTTCAAAAATAGAAAACTGAAAAATGTGTTTATTTTGTAATTTTTTGATATATTTATTTTGTGATATTTTATATGTAAAAAATGGTTGATTTGTTGAATTACATTAATTTTAATGTTAATAAATCAGTTAGTTCTCTATGTCAATAAATTCATCATTAATATTGTTTCAGCTAAACAAAAATTTAACCTCATACCAATAAAATCTTAACATGGATCTATATATAATGATAAAATAATATAAGAACTTCAAGTGAAGGAAATGTCTCACATTTACCAAAAAAAAATAAAAAAAAAAATAATAATAAATAAATAAAAAATTACAAAAAAAAAAAATCTTAACATGAATCTATATAATAGCAAAATAATATAAGAACTTCAAATGAATGAAGTGTCTTACTTTTACAAAAAATAAAAAAATAAAAATAAAAATAAAAAATTTACAAGAAAAAAAACTTAACATTGATCTATATATATAATGACAAAATAACATAAAAATTTCAAGCGAAGGAAGTGTCTCACTTTTACAAAAAGTAAAAATAAAAATAATTTACAAAAAAAAAAAAAAATTAACATGGATCTATATATAATGACAAAATAATATAAGAACTTGAAGTGAAGGAAGTGTTTCACATTTAAAATAATAATAATAATAATAATAAATAAAAAAATTAAAAAAAAAAAAATCTTAACATGGATCTATATATAATGACAAAATAATATAAGAACTTCAAGAGAAGGAAGTATTTCACATTTACAAAAAAAAAAAAAATAATAAAATAAAATAAAAATCCAAAAAGCTCGTTTTGGTCGTTTTGGAATTTTTAACACAAAATATCCAAAACGAAAAAAAATTGTTTTGAGTTTCCTTTGTATTTTTTTTGGTGTTTTGGAAAACGCGTTTCTGAAAATGGGTAAAGTGAACGCATTTTCGATATTTCCAAAAATCGAAAACTCAAAACGGGCTCAAAACAGTAAAGAGAACGGGGCCTAATCTTTTCTGCATTCCCTCTTAAATGCCAAATTACTTGCTATGTATAGAATATGTTTCCATAAATATATGCATAGATGCTGGCCATATGTAAAATACATTTACATTTGCACAGGAGTACATCTATACACTTTGCCATCTGTGTATTCGGCACTAAAAGAGCATTCATCTGTGATATAGGATCCTTGTCGACGAGGTGTCAGAGATGCGGTTCAGTTGTGCTTTGATGCCGGTGTTAAGGTATATCCATCCTTTTTCAATAGTGACGTGTAAAAATAACAATTTTTCATTTCAACTTTGTATCTTTGTACAAATGTAGAGAGGGAAACTCTATATTCTCTTATTGCCAAATCAAAAAATAGGTACAATTTAAGGAATATTAGTAACAAATCTGTCACCTGGATTCAAGTTGGGTTGGACTTCTGTGTAATTGATGATGTGGTGGCAGATCGATCTTTATTGTGCTTATTCTAGAGTGCCACTTGTCTAGTGTTAGAACAGAATACCTTTTCTTGGTCGCTGAACTATCAACACTATATTCCTAAGGAAGTTTGTGCTGCTGGACCTTTGATGGAGAACTCTGTCTGTTTGAATGGATCCATGGTCTTTGTACCGTGTTTATATTTTATCAATTTTATAGGTACGTATGGTCACTGGAGACAATCTTCAAACGGCAAAAGCAATAGCTTTAGAGTGTGGGATATTAGGATCAGATGGAGATGCTATTGAGCCAAATCTTATTGAAGGAAAGGCGTTCCGTGCCATGTCTGAGACGCAGAGGCTGGAAGTGGCTGATAAAATTTCGGTATTTCAGTCAACTTGGTAGCCCAAATATTTTTGTTGTCTATGTGCTATTAATTCAAGTTGCACGGATGACATCTCTTATTATCATTTCACATACAGGTGATGGGTAGGTCATCACCAAATGACAAACTCTTGCTCGTTCAAGCACTGAGAAAGAAGGGTCACGTTGTTGCTGTTACTGGTGATGGTACTAACGATGCTCCTGCACTACATGAGGTTTGCTCTTTCACTGGTTGCCAAAAATATGTACTTGTTCTGTTACTTACATCCAAAATATTGGGGCATACAAATGCCAATTTTAGTTTTTTTAATAATCGGAATTTGTATCAGCTTTTGGTGGTCTGAAAAATGAAACTTTATCTAATTCCCAATATGTGGGGATTGCACGAGTTGATTATGATAGTTAAGATCATCATTTGATGCTGGATTGTAGGGATGGCAAAACAAACTACGAAAATCGACCCCGTTAGGAACAGTACCGCCCCACATAAACTGGGGTGCGGATCCTGGGCAAGAAAGCTCTGCTCCAGTGGGAGCGGGGCGGTTTTTCCCCATCCCGCTATTTATCTTAGCTGTTGTAATTTTATGAACAACATCGGATTCTTTCTCTTTTTTGTGCACAAAAGAGCTGAGTTTTGAAAATAATTTAAACAAGAATGAGTTTCTAGTTTTAATTTCAGAATAGAACTAATAAATAGACTTATCCAAAGCCATTTCTTGTTAGGGTAAGTATAGTTTCAAGATTCTGTACGGAGAGGATGATCCATAAGCATTTCCGTTTTCCTATATACAAGAAAAAGTGAGACGAGAATAAATTGAAATATCATAAACAGTATATTTGTGGACATTAAATTAGGGAATTATGTGCAGAAATCACATGTTGATATGAGGCGTAGTATTAATGTTAAGATAAAGAATGAGAAAATAAATGCTTCCTGTGGAAGTCCCCAAATAAAGATTTCAGTGCTTCCCGTGGAAGTTCCCAAATAAAGATTGGATCTTCCTTTTTGTGTGTGTGAAGCTTGTGATTTGGTTTTGATGCAGCAAGAAATAGTTTAGTCTATGAAACCCGCCCCGCCCCTCCCAGCAAATATAAATGGTTCACTAAATGGGGTGATTTGTCGCCCTGCAATGCACCGCACCCCGCCCCTCCCTTACCCGCCTTTAAGTAGGACGCGAGGCAGATCCTGGGCAGAAAATATGAGGCAGGGCGCGGGGATGCAGACCCGCCCCCATCCCTACTGGATTGGGCTTGGAAACAGGTGTTTTTTTTTTCACTATGATTTTTGAATCCTGTGGGTTCATGAATCTCATTAATGATCATGAGTGTGTGGTATAATGAGGTGTTCAAAAAAAATGTTGTTTTGTGTTATTTTTTTCGAATCTCATTAATGATCATGTAATACTGTGTGGTATAATGAGGTGTTCCAAAAAAAATGTTGTTTTGTGTTATTTTTTTCTTTCCCCAGTTCGTATAATATCCTTTTTTAATTGTACTATGGTGCAGGCTGATATTGGTCTTGCAATGGGTATCCAAGGAACAGAAGTTGCCAAAGAGAGCTCAGACATCATTATTTTGGATGATAATTTTGCTTCGGTAGTGAAGGTGAGTCTGTGCATAAAACTAGTTTTCCCATCATATGAATGTTGCTTCAAAATAATTGAAAACATGCTATTAGGAGAATATATGATAGTGCATTACCAGAACCGTCACCCTCGATGCTAATTTGATATTTTGGATTTAGTAGTTGCATAATGCATGTTAACTATGAAAATAAGGGGGACATTCATATATTCTATCGACATTCATATCCTCTATCCTTCATAGTATTGCATAAAATAATGTCAAAGTTGTAAGTTTTCGACCTGAATGAGGCTTCTATTTTTATAACTTAACCTGCTGTCGTTTTCCGGATTCGCATCATTTGAAGATTCTTTTATAATAGCTTGTAATCTTTTTGAGTTAGGGTTTTAATAGAATTTCATAAGAGATTCTTTGGCTTCTTATGTCGTTATTGTGTCTTCTGTTATTTGACATAATTCAAATTTCTATTAGAACTATATTTCGAGCCATAGATTTTCGTTGCGACTGTCTAATGAAAGTATCTCTGAATCAAATTATTAAAGCATCAGTCCAGATTGCTCTCCATTGTAGATTCAATTATTTGTTGAGACACAGTTGCGTAGTTTTTTTATTTATTTATTTACGCCCCCCCCCCCCCTTGCAGGTCTTGTGGAAGTGTCGACAAATTGAAAATTTTATGACTGTAATTGAGATTGCTGATTATATTTTTATGTTAATTGTAGGTGGTGAGGTGGGGTAGATCTGTTTATGCCAATATCCAGAAATTTATACAATTTCAGCTCACTGTTAATGTTGCAGCTCTTATAATCAATGTTGTGGCTGCAGTTTCTGCTGGTAATGTCCCATTAAATGCAGTGCAGGTTTGTGATCTCTCTTCCTCCCCATTTTTGAGTACGAGTATTTGTCTGTCTGCTGTTTTTCTTTATATGCGTGACTTCTTAATCCTGACTCTAATTTAGATTCAAAACTAACTTTATCATTATTATGTCTTCCGAGCAGCTTCTCTGGGTAAATCTTATAATGGATACACTAGGGGCCCTGGCACTAGCAACTGAACCTCCTACGGACCATCTGATGCATAGGCCTCCTGTGGGTAGAAGGTTAGACTTTTCTTATACGAGTCACTTTTGATCTGAAGTTAAGGCAAAAATATGGTTTCGGTTAGTTGAATGGTGAACTGCTATTTCTCCCTCTTCCCCTGTACCAAAGGAGAAATAATTATCACAGAAAGCAATGGAATTTCAGCGTTGATGTTCATATACATTGCAATCACGTCATTCCATTCTCTGTAAATCTTCATGAACTCCAATCATAGTTATGTCATTAAATTATCTTAAAACCAATGCAGCAAGATTTCAACAGCCCACTAAGACTGCAAGGAAATTGGCATTTAAATAACTCCAAAATTTAAAAAACTGATAAATTGAATTTGTAACTTCAAATTCTGTAAATCCATTAGTCTTTTCTTTTAAATCATATTGTAAGAATACTGGCATTAAAATAGCTAAAACAAATGGGGGGGAACAACTTTTGAAACCTGTAAATTAATTTAGACTTAGTCTTGCCTTACCTTGTCAATCTGTGACTTTCCCTTATTATAATCTTTGAAGACGAGGGAAACATTCATGCAAGTACAGTAATCAATTTTTTTTTTCCCTTGCCCATTCTATGAACGTGTGTTTATTTTCTCAAAAATAAAAAATCTGAAAGAGACGAAAGTATTCCTGGTGGTGGTTTCTCTTGGTTGAAGTTTTGGCCATGCTTCAGTGCTGAATGAGGATTTTTAATGACAAGAAGAGAGATGAAAAGAGAGGCAATGAGGGAGTTAGATGGGAGGAATTTATTAGCTTAGTTGATAGTGGTTATTGGAAATCAATTCACTGCTGGAATTGGTTATTATAGAATACAAGAAAGGTGGGAGGTGATGATTAGTTGGGGAGTGTATAATAAGGAGATGAGAAAATCCATTTTTCAGAAATGTGGATTCACATGGAAATGTGTTCTTTCAGGAATCTATTATACCAACCATTGTATTTCAAATTGAATCAGGAAAGATGATCCTCTTTGACGCAGATAATTCTAGGCTCGTTGAGGATGCACCAGTGAGAGGGGTCTGAGAGCGTGTCCTGATGCCTCTTGGCTGAGCCTTGCTTCTTGGCCAATTCAAGCACAATGCCTACTGCTTTAATTTATTTCCTCTTCTGCAATAAGTTTTTTACTTGATCGGTCCAATCTCTTAGTTATATGTTTCCTAATTAAATTAAAACTGTTGTATTTGCTTTCCTTATCCCGTCAGGACTTCAAATTTTTATTTTTATTTTTTATTTATTTATTTATTTATTTTTTTGGGGGTATATAAATTTCATGTTCTTCGCTATTCAGATGAAGGGTGCAACATTTGATTAAATAAATAACAGAACGATTTTCTCTTTGAAATTTGATCTTGCTTTATTGCTTGATTGTTGTGGTTGTGGCTCTACTTGTTTTCCGATTGCACCACTCTTCCTTCACTATTCCCTCGTACTAGGCTCCACCTTAAGAATGTTTTTTTATCTTACCAGAAAGCACCATGGTTTGAGATGGCCTTTTATTTCTTATCCATCATTAAATTCTGTTATGCACTTTCTGAGATGAAATTATTTACTGATCAAACATTAGTGTCAATGTTTTAGGGAACCTCTCGTTACTAATATCATGTGGAGGAACTTGATAATTCAGGTATGAAACTTCTGTGTAAACCACATCTGAGTTTTTTTATATTTGGATGGAAAGTAAAACTTCATCAAATATCCACGTTCTAATTGTTGACTGTTGAATGATGACAGGCTCTATATCAAGTTACTGTTCTCCTAATCCTGAATTTTCGGGGAAGAAGCATTCTGAATTTAGAGGACGAATCAGATGACCGAGCCTTCAAAGTGAAGAATACACTGATATTCAATGCATTTGTCCTTTGTCAGGTAAGTGCATTGAGACATGAAAGTTTTGATTTTTTGCTACATAGAGCTAAGGGTAGATATCTGCAGTGCTGTTCAATTCTCCTCTCTTTTTTCAATGTTCTAATATGACACTGTTTTTGTAATTGGAATATTCAGTCTGCTTTAAAAATAATGATCATTTGATTTTGTTATGCTTAACCGGCAAGTGAAGGATTGAGGATACTCTCACCTCACTATATGCATGTTGGGCTGATATTATCAAACAAAGTATTGAAGAACATGAATCTGTGTGATGTCTATGACGGGATCAAATATTCAAAACTTGTGACGACTCCACTCTGTTCTGTTTTTAAGTTTGAACATTGATCTCGTTGAAATCATTTTGCTGAAGCTGCTCTGCCCTTTTATTTCTAGTTTGCCAATTTTTAAGCTGCTGTTTCCCATCTGCTTTAACTATTTTCTTTTGTTTATAATTACAGATATTCAATGAGTTTAACGCTAGAAAGCCTGATGAGATCAACGTGTGGAAAGGGGTTACTAAAAACCGTCTTTTCATGGGAATAGTTGGGCTTACAGTGGTTCTCCAGGTCATTTCTCTTATCTTTGCTCTTTCTTGTACTAGATACCCCAAAATTTCTTGCAATTTATAAATCTACTCTTGCTTTTCAGGTTGTCATAATATTTTTTCTTGGGAAGTTTACTTCAACAGTTAGACTCAGTTGGAAATTGTGGCTTGTTTCCGTTGTCATTGGCATAATCAGGTTTGTTTTACCTGGTATTTTGGTTTACAACTTATAGCTGGTAATTGTCAACTGTACATCTTATTTTAGTTGAGTCTGTCGTATTTGTTAATACTTGTGTACTGATAGATATTGGAGATGCTATTTCTTAACATGAAGTTGTGGACGGTTTAATTAATCCTGAAAATATGTTGGTCTATAATTGCATCACTGTGTGGATATCCTCGTATTATTCTATCTGGTATGAAATTTTGCTTTCTTTTTGTCTTGATCAGCTGGCCTCTAGCCATTGTTGGGAAGCTAATTCCTGTTCCAAAGAGATCTTTCAGTGAATTTTTTATGAAGAAAATACGTAGAGAATCAAGAGGTAAAGAAGTTTTTTTCTAGTTGAATATGAGGGGAATATATGCGCTTCTTCGTCAATACAAGTTGACTTGATCTTCTTTTGTTATCCAGGTTAAATACTGAGTGAGTGGAAAAAGACACAGCAGTATTAGGTCAAATCTAATTTTACGGTTTTAAGTATTTAGTCGTCCGTTAAACTGACTTGTAAAGTTGCTTTTGTTACAGTGAATTTTTAATGTGTTCTTTATCAACTAACGTGATATGTGGTCAAGAAATTCTTTTTATTTGAGTACAGAGTGAGTCGAATGTTATTTGTGTCAATAATTGTTGTAGGGTAGCCTATTCTACACAATGTTGCCTTCAGAATCGACTTACTTGTGTTGTTGATGCTTGTGCTGTTATAGCAATGATTTTGGAGGATTGGTTTCATTCCATGGTCCCGGTAAAACAGGGCAATCTCATATATTTATGTGCTTCAGTTCTCGTTTGGTGTGATTTTATTAGTCACCAGCCATACAGAAAAGTAACGTTCACTAACATTTGCAGACTTTTTGCAACTATTTTGGATGGTATACTGTGTTTGATTCAGATTCACTTTTCATTAGAATTACAGGCAGTTAGGGTAGTTGGGATCACTATTTCAATGGGTGGATCCCTCTTGATACAACATTAGTCTTAAATTGGGTCACATTTTGGGAATTCTACTGCCATTCTCAAGTGGCACAAATATTCTAGTACAGAAACTTGTGCAAGAGAAGA
The DNA here is from genome assembly GCA_963555705.1 of Ligustrum vulgare. Taxonomy (NCBI): domain Eukaryota; kingdom Viridiplantae; phylum Streptophyta; class Magnoliopsida; order Lamiales; family Oleaceae; genus Ligustrum; species Ligustrum vulgare. The sequence continues at coordinate 24,533,300 of OY743176.1, forward strand.
AAACTAGATGAATGGCAGTCATGAGTCTAAAAAATTATTTCAAACTGGATGAATGGTTGTCTTGAGCTCTTAAATTGCACAGTGAACTCAATAGGCTTGTATGCCACACAAGGGAACAAATAATTTGAAAACTCCAATTCTCACTTAAACAGCTTCATTTGGATCATAAATTGCATCGAGGACAAAGAAAAGACGAACAAGAGTGTACTGATTCCGGTTACTTCTTCCTTCCCCCGGACCAATGTCTAGTTTTCTACATCTGCACAGACCTTTTCCCAATATATCCTTTTTTTCACCATGACAATTAGCTACTGAGAGTTTCGTAGTGCAGACAATGGAAATGATGCATAGCCATCTCGACATTTGGACTGTATCGGCCAACGTTGTATGCCGGTGACTCAAGGCCCCGTTGAACAGCTTCACTTAAAATTATGTCTTCCATCTGCGTATAGATTCTGTTAGTACATTAAGCATGAAATATGCAAGCACTGGCTGTGATAAAAAGGTGCCTGACCTGCACTTGCTCACTGTCCTCCAAACTCTTTTCAATAAAATCACAGTTATCCTGAGAATAAATGATTGTCAAAGAACATATGTTAATGGAGCTAAATTCTGTCACACACCTGGTATTTTCTCCGGGTTTTAAGCTGGAAAATTAGGGACCGTTCCCTCTGTTTTTCGATTTTGAAATTTGATTGTTTGTTTTAGAGTTACTGAAAATATGTTCTTTGTAATTTTAAAAAATCGTTTTCTAAAATAGAAAATTGAAAAATACGTTTACTTTGTAGTTTACTTTGTAATTTTCTGATATATTTATTTTATGATATTTTATATGTAAAAAATGATTGATTTGTTGAATTACATTAATTTTGATGTCAATAAATCAGTTAATTCACTATGTCAATAAATTCATCATTAATATTGTTTCAACTAAACAAAAATTCAATCACATACCAACAAAATCTTAACATGAATCTATATATAATGAAAAAATAATATAAGATCTTCAAGTGAAGTGTTATATTTACAACAAAAAAAAAAATATATATATTTTAACATGGATCTATATATAATGACAAAATAACATAAGAGCTTCAAGTGAAGGAAGCGTCTCACATAAAAAAAAAAATCTTAACATGAATCTATATATAATGGCAAAATAACATAAGAGTTTCAAGTGAAGGAAATGTCTCACATTTAAAAAAAAAATAAAATCTTAACATGGATATCTATATATAATGACAAAATAATATAAAAACTTCAAGTGAAGGAAGTGTCTCACATTTACCCAAAAAAAAAAAAAAAAAAAAAAAAAAAGAATTCCAAAACGAGCATTTTGGTCCAAAACGTTCGTTTTGAACTATTTAACACAAAATATCCAAAACGTAATAAACTCATTTTGAATTTCCTTTGTACTTTTTTAATTTTGGAAAATGAATTTTTAAAAATGGACAAAGTGAACACATTTTCGATGTTTTCGAAAATCGAAAATTTAAAACGGGTTGAAACTACAAAGAGAACATGTCTTAATCTTTTGACTATCATTTGTCACGTGTATGCATAAATTAAAACACAACCGGAAGTGGTAATTTCCACAGAAAGAAAATCAAATTTGACGACCCTACGTTTTTGCCCATTTGGGATTTTCTTGAGATTTTCAGCAGTGCTTATAGTGCATCTTTGTAACAATTGTACAATCTGATTCGCGTCAGACAAATAATAATAAGGGTATGTTTGATTAGGTAACATTTCCTACCTCACTTTTTGGTGTTTGATTGTAAAGATTTGGTATGGAAAAAATTTTCCTTCTTCACGCACCCATTTTCTTGTATTTTGTGGAAAATATTTTTTTTTTGGTTTGGTAAAGAAAAGATTTCCCATGTAACATGAAAAATTATTTTCGCTATGTTTGATCAATTTTGTTGTTGACTTATTTTTTTTTCAAAAAATAATATTATCATTACCAAGTACAAAATGTGTTAAAAAAGTTTTTAAAAAAAAAATGAAAATTAATAAAATTGCTAAAATTTATTTTATTTGTCATGAAAAATAATGTCAATCAAACAACAATATTTGAAAAATTCCTCACTTTTTCCACCTAGAAAATCAAATCAATCAAACATTCCAATTCATGTTTCCACGAAAATAATTTCCATACAAATATTTTCCTTGAAATTTTTTTTTTCTACCCATTTTTCATTTTCACAATCAAACACACCCTAAAAGGAAGAGGATCGAATTCCACGGAGGAGTATATATAGAGATCAATGCCGAGATCATCAAAACCAGTAGTTAAAATAAGCACCATGACACAACTTTCCAATTTCCATAATTCAGGTATTTTGTAATCGATACATCCAACCTACGATTTTGAGATACTAATACTTGGATATTTATATTTCTGGGGATCATTTTGATCTGGACGTCGTGTAATGTAATCTAAGAGGAAAGGAACTTACCCTAAGAGAAGGATCAAGAAAATAATCGAATATCACTTGGCATTTCCGTGGTCCCAATGGGAGTACAAGATTGGTATCCATCCATGGTCCATACCTAAGGTACAGAGAAAAACTAGAGAAAATAAGGGCGCGATATGAAGCAAATATGTCGAAAAAGACAACATACAAACAAACTATTGGTATATTTAAGTACTGATCACTGACCTATTAATCATAAAGTTTGGATAGACAAAAGCATATAAAGCTTTTGAGCCAAGTCGGTCATAATCTTCTTCTTCACCATTCACCGAACCGCCATCACAACTTTGGATGCTAACTTTCTCAAACATCTTAACAATTTGAAGGATAGATTTACATATATGAACCAGAGTACAGTTATAAAAAGGAAAGTTAAAAGGTAAACAATTTGAATCATACATGCACATGCGGAAGCATGGATGCATAAACATATAGACAGTGTATGGTATGCAGCTAGACGACACTGGACACTATGATTTCCTGTAGCACTACAAATAATGTAAATACAATTACATAGGAAAAAATGAAAATAAATAAATAATATCCATTAATTCTGGGAAAGTTAGTTTAATAAGCAGGCATACCTTGATAGAATATGACTCTAGATTGAGACCAGATGCAAGACCTTTATGTGCATATGGCACATGATAACCTCCATCCAAGTAGTTGTCACAGAATACCTACAGAAGAAAATCCTATCAATCATGTTTTATTTTGCACCAGTGAATATACAAGTAGTGAAAACTATCTTTTTAGCGAGATTTATTAATTGAACGGAAAATTAGAGGATCCCAATCAGATTTTGAAAAAGAAACAAAAGTTGATAAGTTCTGTTTTCAGGCGACATTACGGGGATAAGAAGAACTGCGATATAGACAAGTTAGACAAAGAATATGATGAAGTCAAACCTTCCAGTTACATTCAATTGTATATTCACGTCTACAAATGTAATCCAGCGAAGTATCAACACCATTTGCACGTAGTGTCTCAGCTGGAGTACCCAGCCACTCATTTCCCACAACATTGGTATCAAAATCTTCTTTAGGCAGACCTCCTTCAAAGTTAAGTAATACAAATGGCCCCCAAATGGCAACTCTAATGGGAACAAGTCCCATTTCCTGCCTTTCATATGATCACATTAAAAGCCAAAATTACCAATTTATATGAAAACTGCAGAATATGAATAGCAATGAAATAGACGAGGTTGTTGCATACATTCACTTTGAAGTTCTTGATTCCAGTTACTCTCGTTGCTTTCAAAAGTGCTCCATCCAACCCGTAAGTCCATCCCTATAAGGGTGAAAAAAACAATGAAAACTTTTAAATTCAGTGATTAGGATTTAATTTGTTTAAAAAACGTGATTTTTGGACGGAATATTAGTACATCTCACAACACACCACTAATAACGAGCAACTGAATTTTTTATGCTCCTCGATATGGCAAGAAATCATTAAATTAATGCATTTTTGAGCAAACTTAGAGCAGTATATGCTCGCCATGACATCGCAGTATTATTAGTATATGAAAGAGCGATGAGACTATAGCGAAGGTTTCTCCACTGACACATATTATTTAATTTTAAAATGATTTATTCATATTTAAGAGCGTATTATTTACAGTCATAAATATAACAATTACCACAAATGGATGTCATTTATCATTTACACTTCAAACCATGTTCCAACAATATTAAATTGACATGCAGTGGATCATTATTTATGGTTTCAAACTCAAACCCTCTAATAAATTTCTATTTTGCAGTTCACTAAGTTCTGACAACACGGTAATCTTTAAGTTGCTATCTGTTATTCGTATATGTTACGAGAAACAAAAAACGCTATGAGTTACGGAAGAGAGATGAAGAACTTAAAATTATGACGAGTAACTGATCATGCTTTGAAAATAAAATGCTGAATCCAATATGAAGTGTGAGCTTATTACATGCACAATCCTGTAAATCTGCTCAAGCAATTAACAACTCACATGATACGGGCAGACAAAGCAAGATTTATTCCCAGTTCCTGAGGCAAGAAGAGATGCATGATGGCGACACACATTGTGAAATGCACGTAATTTCCCACTTTCATCCAGACACACCACATATTCGATATTTCCCAATCTGCTGAAGTAACTAATTAGCGCCTTCCTTGTTATTTTTAAACAACAATGCTACAGTGCCCACAGACTTGCCCTCAAGCTTGCCCTCCCACTCACATGGGGGGTGGGGCGGTTCAAATAGCATTTTCCATTTTTAAAAGCAATACGCCCATACATATTATACCTCTTTTTCTCCCCTTTTCTCTCCAATTTTCACATGCATTACTTATTTGACTTACATGGAAGAGTAAGAATTGGCAAAATCACAATTCATACCTATTAGGCTAGCTCTTACAATCTTACTACAGTTACCTGCCGGTAAAAAATTGCCGGGGCTCTTTAATCTGTTCAGTGTATCCTGATAGATACAATTAAATGAAAAATGGTAAGTATCAGAGACATCGAAAAAATCATATTAGCCAAAAATTCTCAAATTAGAATGCAAATTAGCAAATCTCAACCGGTCTTTGTGATCCTAAAGAGAGTGGTGCTTCACTATTGTTGTGATTGTTTCGCTTATAAACACAGAGACACGCGTAGACATATATAACCAAGATTACAAGTCAACTCAAATTCCTTAATTTTTCATTTTATCGCTAAGAAAAAAGATATATGTGAAGTGTACCAACAGGATGCCAGCCTCTGTAAAATACTCGATCAAGCTCAAGAGAGTAGAAATCAAGGTCTGTGTACCAGGAGCTTGGTGGGGTCCACGCTTCTTCTACTGGGATTTTGGGATTGAACTCTTGGACCAAATTTCGAGCTTTACCATAAAACTTCTCTCCCACTTCTGGGTTCTTTGAGTGTGAACGAACACTTGAATCAGTTGATGAGATTACTTGAAAAGATTTACCGAACTTATTGTTGTTGAATTGAACCCAGTTTTTGGGTTTCTCGATGAATTGAATATGAGAGTGTTTTAAAATCTCAGGGAACTGGGTGAACTTCTCCGTCATGTTCATCGCAGCCATTGCGATTCTTCTATGTTTCTCAGATAGGTGGACTTTGGCTATGCTATATTTTCGTAAAAAATGGAGATAAAATAAGATAGGAAAATATATATATATATATACACGCGCGCCGGGTAAATATTATTATATTGAAAAATGACAATTGTATTCTTGTAACCTAAAATTATTACTTTATATATCCATATTATTCGTTATATATACATGGTTCTTTATATTGACATCTTTATTTATTTTCTCTCTTGTTTACAACATATAATCTTTTATACGAGATTTCTGAAAAGATCGAAGTATGAATGATTTAATACAGATTGAATCAGGGAGACTAGCTATATGGAATTGGAGCTGGAGAATTTTTGGATTAGCTATATGCAGTGGAGGAAATTTTGGACTTCAAGGAGGTCCGGATTCTAGGCATGTTGCAGTTGTTGCCACTCGTTTTCGGGGTCTAGCGACGGCTTGGTGGCGACAATTTAAGACCAACAACGCTCGACAAGGGAAGTTAAAGCTTGACTCTTGGGTTAAGTTTAAAAAGCATATGAAGGCCACGTTCTTGCCATCAATTATACACGAATTCTTTACCAAAAATTACAGAATTTGCATCAAGGAAATCAGACAATTGATGAGTATTCTGAAGAATTCTACCTCTTGCTTGATCGAAATGATTTATTTGAGACTGATGATCAATTGGGCAAATGAGCTTACCGTTTTAGGATACATTGAACATGTTTACGCTAGCTACAGTTTCAGGGGTTCATCAGAGGGTTCTTTTATTCAAAAAGAAATTGAATTGGAGGAATTCTGGGCTATTTTCGAGCAACAACACGGTTGTCGCAAGAGAAGTGGGCGCGTCGACAGTGCGGACGAAAGGTGCAGTGGCCACACTAGGCGCACGGGTGGTATACAAGTAATAAGTGGACTTTTTGAGTCCGGGTTGTCAATCCCACGAAGAATGTATATTTAATTTATACACACTAGTTAATTTAATTTTAACAACGAAGTTACAAAATAAATTTTTGGATTTCGTGAATGCAAAATTTAAACAAATTAATTTTAAATTCTAACAATAATACGAAAAGTGGAAGATTAAAGTAATTTGGAATCATGATTTCAATTAACTATCACCTAATTAAAATGCATTTTCTAAATAAAATTATCTACTTAGCATAAACAAATACAAGGCAATAATTATAAATTCAAATGCACTAATAAATAAACAAACTTAAAATAATCAAGTGAAGTCAAGTTACATCAATCATCACAACAAAATACTATTTAACCCATAATGGTAAAATACAAAAATACTTAATATTTAATATAACTATTCTAATAAAGAGTTAAATACAAAAGATTAAGCACAAGATAGTAAAGAAAACTTCCCTCCAAGTTGATTTTTGAGTTGGAGCACCCATATTTCTTCACCTTGGGTTAAGTTTCTTCTTCCTCATTCAACGTCTTCAACAACTCAGCATAACAAAGTACTGTAAATATTATGAGATTTTAGATGAAAAGTTGGGAAAAACAACAATAAGAAAGACTTTAAACAACCATAATAAGCTCAAAAGGAAGAAAACTTAGTAAAACTCAAGAACATTAAAGATTAAAATACATTAAGAAGAGATTTTTAGAGAAAAATTACAAAGAAAATGAAAAAAAGCATAAAATAAAAGCTAACCCTAGTTTTCTTGTGATCTGGAGAAGTGGATCTTTAAATACCCAAAATTTCAGACCCAAAAATCCCAAAAACCCCTGAGCCAAATGAGCCATAAAGGAACAGAAATAAGAAATTCGAAAAAAAAAAAACGCATTTGGTCCTAGACTTGAAAATTAGTGTTCTTTTAGTTCAATTCTCTTCAATTTAGCTCATTTTCCTTTCCAATTGAGGTCGTACCTAATTGTACAAGATGAATACAATTTATAAGTAAAAATTTGCTCAATTTATCAATTAAAATGTCAATTTAAGATCAAAATAAGTGTGCAAAGCACACTTATTAAAAAAAAAAAAACTTGAGCTTTTGCTTGTCTCGAAAAAATTATCTACTAGTGCAGTAAAGTAACATGGAATATAGATCAACAATATTACATAACTTGCAAATTACACATGAGTGCAAAATTGTGTAATCAATTCAAAAATATGCTTCCAAATAATGCTACCAAAAAGAAGTTTAGCTTATCCGATATTCGATCAGTGTATGTGTGCATAGCCACTTTCAATCATCAATTATCTTCCGCTTTGCTGCCGCTTTAATGGGGGTGATTAAACTAAAATTGAAACTACACAATTTTTCAAACCACATTTTAACCACACATTTTCTTTTTCTAATTTTTAACCACACATTTTACCTCGAAAACAACAAAAAATCTTCTTTCTCCTCTTTAATAAGCCGCCGAACACACCCTTAGGTTTAAAAACATTGAAGATTGGAGAAATTTCAATTCGATACTAACCCACCATTAATAGTCAATTCCTTCATTTCCCACTTTTGACATTCATCTCAATAGATACTTCTTTTTTTTCCCGAGATACAATTATAGAGGGTAATCTCAAATTACTCGTTTCTTTTTCCACTCTAGTTTGGTAACGTTTTACCGACAATCTCAACAATTTAGACATGCAATGATTCTCCACTAAATAAGTGTTTTAACATTCAAGTTTATACTAAGCAATTTAAACTCATTATTAATCTAAGCCCTTATTCAAGTACAAATACATAATTTCTATATGCTAATATGATGTTTGCTCATGACTTCCCTACTTCATTAAGATTTCTAATTGACCCATGTAGCGAGCTTTAGGTCGGTAACTCCCTGATTGTTTTAAGATCAAAGGGTACCGGGTTTTGTAATACTCCAACCGACTTAATAACCCGAATTAAAAAGACTATGAAGTGAGGTACACTTATTAAGCAAATGCAATGATTTTCTTTTTGTACCCTACTCATTAAGCTTTATAATTGATCCAGTAGCGAGCTTTAGGCCGGTGACTCCCAAGTTTAAAACTTAAGGTACCAAATTTTGAGATATTCCTACAGGGTTTGTCACTCAAGTCAAAAATGTTTCGAGATAAGGCAATGCAAGAATTAAAATGTGCTTAGATCTCTAGCATATGGCCATTACACTTTATTGATAAAGATTGTAAATAAATTCAAGTACAAACTTGCATATTTTAAACATGATGAAAGTTTGTGATTGATTATATATCTTCATTGACAATTTTATTAAAACATGTGTTTTAGTATAATAATTCAATTAATTAAATTTAAGAACAATTTGACTTTGATAACAAGAATCGGGCACTAACTAATTTAATATATTGTGTCTTTTGAATGATCAATAATGCATATGGCAAATTGTATATATATAAAAAAAGATCATCCAATTTATCCAAAATATATATTTCAATAATAATGTCACAACAAAATTACAACATCACGTGCAACGACGTTTTACGTACTAGTTTTATAAAAACCTCTATATTTTTATTACATTCGATTTTTGACACTATTTAATAATGTTTCGAACAAAAGACTCGAAAAACTTTAAAAAAAAGTGAAATACCTTAATTAAAATTGAGGACGTAAAAACCTTTAAAAAACGTAATAAATAAATAAATAAAATAAGGCTGCGCCTACTAATAAAAATAAAAATAAAAAATTGGCAAATTAGACATAACCCGCTAGAGGGTATATTATAGCCTTCGGCGGATAGTAGATCATTTTCACGTATGATAGAATTTCGAGGAAAATACATAAATAAGGAGTTTAAAAATACAAATTTCAAAAATAAGATCAAGCCTATATATATTCAAAAATCAGGTTGTAATTAATATTAATTAATTATAGGGGTGAACCAAAAAAGGGAACCAAGAGAACCGAACCGAAAAAATCGAAACCGATCGGTTCTTTAGGAAAAAATGAGAATCGAAATCGAAAAAAGGAGAACCGAAAAATCAATCGGTTCCTATTTGAAAACAGAAAATGAACCGAGAACCTAACATTCTTAATTTAAATTGAGCCCACATAACACTTTCTGTATCTCTTTACATGATAATTGTTGAATTTTTTAATAAAAAAACAGAACAAAAAATCGAAAAATAACTGAACACGATCGAATGATATGTATCTTAACATTTCATTTCACTAATACTTTAGACAACATTTACTACCATTCACACTTAATTTTTTTCTTGTAGAAGGAGTTGATAACGTAAAGAACTCGTGGAATTTGATGTTTAAAAAACTTTATTGATGTATTTTGTAGATATATTTCAATTTAAATTTTGTTCAATAATTATTTGATTGTTTCTTTTCCTTCAATTTGGAGCTTAAGTTTAATAAGTCTTATTGATATGTTTTGAATGTTCTATTTGGCTCTATTTAGCTTTGGTTTTTGCAAATAATCAGATATTTTCGTGTTTGCATCAATTTTAATTTTTTTAATAGGAACCTGTTAAGTGCATTTTTATACCTTTAAATTAGCATATTTTGGAACATTTTGAGCAAATATCTACTAATTTATGTATATTTTGTATTTAAATAGGTTAATATCCAAGTTTGAGGCCAAAAACAACAAAAGAAGTGCAAATTACGCTGAAATTGGAAGTTTGGGGACCATTTTGTCACTTACGAGAAGTTTTGGATTAGCCGCGCAATTAACCGAGGGACCAAATTGCAATATTTCAAAAGTTGAAGGGCCTAAAGTGCAATTTTAGAAGGACATATTTGAAAGAATCTGAAAAGTTGGGGACTAAATTGCTCAAGATTAAAAGATGGAGGACTTAATGACAATTATGGAAGGGACTTAGCTGCAAAAACATCCTCCAGCTGAGCCACGCGATCGCGGGGCTCGAACCAAGTCGTGAACGCGACTTGGACCTCAAAACGGACCCGAGACTAACCTTGACGCTGAAAAATCAAGCGCGCCTTTAAAATAAAAAAAATAAAAATTCTGGGCTGGACCGGGCCAACCCGGCCGACCCGGTTCGGCCCATTTGGCTGTTTTACGCGGATCTTGGCGTTTTTTAGGGTTTTTGGATGATTTTTAGGGTATTATAAATAGATAAAATCAGATTTTTAGATCGAACCATGTAAGTCTTGCCTCCTTCCATTTTTCTTGTATTTTTCCTAACATTTACATCTTTAATGCAATTTTTCAAGTAATGTTTTTATGATTTAGTAATGTTTTCTTATGTTTAAGTATTTTGTTGTTGTTTAAACTTTTGGGTATTATTATTTTCTCACATTTTCATCAAGAATGTTATTTATTTCTTGTGCATTTAATGTTTTGTGCTTGGGTTGTTGAAGACATTAATAGGTGATGGAAGAACTTGTGTTGAAGTGAAGAAATCTTGGATTTTCACTTCAAGAACTTTACAAAAAGGGGAAGTTTCCTTTATTCTTTTGTTTTTAATCTTTATTTTTAGTATTATTCATATGTTTATGTTGTTTGTTAAATGTTGTTGTTAGTTTATTATGGGTTAATGTTATTGTGTTGGAATTTTTGACTAGTTTATTTTTATTTAAGCATTTTAAATAGTTTCTAGATTTTGGGTATTTATGTTTACATGTTTATGATTATGAATGTTGTTTTAGGTTTTTGTAACTTTTAAATGTTTGTTACTATTTTAAGTTGTCATTGGAATTTACTACACAAGTTAGGTGATTTTAAAATTTCTCATGTAATTTGGTTGATTAATTAACTACCACTAATTAATTTTTGAAAAGAAGAAATTAATATAGTTATGAAAACTAAATTCACTTTGTTTTATGTTATGTAACTTGTTTCAATTATCAAGTTTATATTTTCATCAAAGTATTTAGATTAATTAGTTTTATTTTAAGTTTCATGTTGTTATCTATTTGCTTTAGTTAACTAGTTTACATATTGCCATATTTCTTATTTGTGTCACTTAGTAAGTAATTCACCACCAAACCATATTTTTATGTTACTTGACTTTTCTTTTAAAATGAAATCAATAACTTTAGTTACAAATCAATCAATCCTCGTGGGTACGATAACCCGGACTTCTCTAGTCCACCTTACTACTTGAACGCGAACTGTGTACTTGCGGTATACGATTTTAGCGAACAGAACCGATCAAGAACCGAAAAATAATCGATAATCGAACTGAAATCAAAATTGTTCAGTTCTTATTATTAAAGGAACCAAACCGAAACCGAACCGAGAGTTTTGATTTCGTTTCAATTCCTTCAATAACCGAACCGACAAATGTTCACCCCTAATTAATTATGTTAAATAATGGAAAAAATATTTTATTAATTATATATATTGAGGTCACAATATTGTATAATTTCATGTCACAAAAACAAATATTTTAGGTCACAAGATTTTTAAGTTCCAATTGATTTCAATGTCACAAATTACCAAATCAGAGGTCACAAAAATGTCAAATTAGTCAATCCCGACCTTTTTCTAGGTCACAACCTATCAAATTATTAGGTTACAATTTTTTTTAAGTAACAATTATCAAATTATTAGGTCACATTTATTTAATTTCTTGGTCACAAATTATCAATTATTAATTAGTAGGTCACATTTTTAAGCGCATTTATAAAGTCGAAATCTTAGACAATCAAAGCCTGCAACCACCTTATCGCCACCACCGTCGCCGCCTCCGCTATGTCGCCACCTACGCCACCGTGACCTCCACCTCCACCACCACCACCAGCAAAATTGCACACGATGTACAAATTCCAAATCCAAAATATCTCTCCCCCACCACCGCACACACAAGACACCACCATCGTAAACAACACCATCACCAACACCATGACTGAACCGCCACAGCAAAAAGAATCATATCTAACAGCAAGAAGGAAGGAATCAGATCGCATACACCACCACTACCAACCAATTCAAAAGCCAGATCGCAAATAGATGCAGCGGCGTCGCTGCAAGATCGAAGCAGCAACGTTGTTGCTTGCGCGGGATGCAGTAATGGCGCCTACTGCCAATAGGGGTCTTGTGATGACGCGAAGCAGCGGGACATGCAGCGGCACCGCTGCAAGATCGAAGCAGCGACGTTGCTGCAAGATCGAAGCATCGGCACCGCTGCAAGATCGAAGCAGCGGCGCCCACAGCCAACGGGGGTCTTGTGACGACGCGAAGTAGTGGGACTCCGACGAGGTTGGGGTGTGGCCTCGGATGGGAAGGGCGGAGTGGTGGTGTGATAAACACAAATGACAGAGATAGATTGTAATGTAGAAAGAGAAAAATGATTAGGTTAGGCTAGGTGGTTTGAAATGAAAATAAGATTGGGTAATTAATTTAATTTTAGAATATTATTATTTAGATTTTTTAATTAATTAAAATTTTAATTAAAACCTGAATTTTGAAGTAATACAAGTTTGATTTTATTTATGAAATTGGTTCTTATAAAGTAGGAGTGAATGTAATTTCTACTAGTATAAATTGATTTATTTATATTTTTGAGGTAAAATATATGGTTGAAATGTGGAAAATGAAAATTTGTGTAGTTAAAAAGGTTTTTAAAAAATTATATATTATATATAAATTATAATGATTGCATTAAAAATCAAAGGTTTATAGTAAGCATCTTGTATGGAACAAGTTCCGAGAATAACAATCATGTTACGGACTCAACTGAATATTTTATTGTCGGAGAGCACTGCTTTTATTAGTTTTTACGTTATGTGATTGAAAATGATTTCAAGAAAAAAATGATTTTTAAATAATACCTGACAAGCAAACCCGTAGGTCAATGTATGATTATCATAACATAGAGGGTTATATTGCCATATCGAGTGGCACTAAGAAAACGTTGAAGAATTCTCTAGTGATGATAACATACGGTAATATTACTCAAAACTGTATGGAGAAATGGTGGGAGGATTCCCATCATTTGAGGTTCCGTTTGGGATTGATTTTAGAGGTTAACATTTGATAGTCAAGTAATCAGTTGTTTTAAGCATTTGGTAATTTGTAAGAAAGCTGATTATCAACAAAATTGCCGTTTAACATGTTCAGATTTACTGTGGGGGTAGCAGGGTCAGCTGTCCCCACTTCCCGAAACAATTTCTTTTGATATATTAATGTTTGTTTTAATGTTTTATACTTTGTCTCAATAAATGACGTGCATTTTTTTTAAGTGTGGATGCATTCTGGACCAGCCCAGTAGAAGCCCAAGCACCCTCAGCTGGATCGTGTATTAAAGCCCAAATTGATGCCTGCACTTTTCTTGTTTTTGGACTAATTATGTAGAAGTCCAGACACTGAAGCTGAAGCCCATATCACATAACCCGGACTTGAGGCCCAAGTTATCACCATCGCCTCTTCTGCACCGTTGGATCACTTCTCTTCATCCTGGTCGTCCACCTGGGGATAAAGACTGAAGACGGACGTTTCGTTTAACACTTTATCCAGATTCATTTCTCTGACTCTCTCTCCTTCTTGGTCTTCTCTCTGAAAAGGAGATAAACTCTTGCAATTTTTCGCAATTCTTTGTGGTTAAATCTCTGATTCTTAGTGCATAATCAGAGTTCAGTTCTTTGTGGTTGTTTACAGTCTGATACTGTAATATTTTAGCAGTTTTATGCAAGATTTTGAGTTTATACTGAGTTTTGTGCGCTCTGTAGAAATCTGTACAATTTTTGTTTGATACTTTTGCGATTTTGCGTTTAATAAATTTTTCTGAAGTTTTATTTGTGAAATCGCTCTTGTATACTTCGTGGTCGATTCTGAGCCTCGATCTCTTAACAGTGGTATCAGAGCCTTAGGGTTCGTATAATAAACACTGTTTAGACTCAGATCTTGCTAGATCCAGACTTCTTCTTTGTGGATCTGTGATTTTTCTGCAATTCCTTTGTGGTTTCTGAATTTGCGTTTTAGGGTTTTCAGATCTTGGTGGTGATCCTTGAGAAAATTTATTTTCTTATAGTTTCTTGAAAGCCTTTTAAAAGCGTATTTATGTTTATGAAAATTTTTCTTTTTCAGATTTCTTGGAAAATTTCTTTGAAAATTTTTCATACATTTTCTTCGTGGTACAAAATTGCTTTGTGGTATTACTGTTTAAAACCTATTTTAAAATTAGGTTTACTCAGATATTTTTAATTTTCTGGATTGTTTAAATCTGGGTCTTATATTTTTGGGGGATCCTTGTTTTGTTTTTGATTCAGTATATTTTCTTTATAAATATACTGAAACACCTAAGTTGGATCCTACATTCTTCTGTTGGCTGATCTTCCAGGCATTTCTGAAAGGCTTGGTGGTACTGAACCTGTGGATTCTGAATCTTTGTGGAATAATATCTCTGTGGTGCTGCAGTTATATAAAATTTGCATCAGGTGATACCCTTTTAAATTACTGCAATATATACTGATTTGTTTTCAATTCTTGGTTCTTTACAAAATCTCTTCGTTGAAGCCTATAGTTGGACCCCAATCCTTACCTTTGTCCAGGATTTCTTGAGAATCCGGGAATCTGAGGGAGCTTGGGCTGACCCATAAATAGGTTGAGGGATATACTGGGAGAACTGTTTTCAGTATATTAGTATTGTGTAGTTTTCTTGATCAGCCTAATTATTATTTGAATCGTGATCGCCTTGACTGGCTTATTGTTTGATAATTGTTTGAGACTGTGCTATTATATCCTGATCTTTGTGGAATACTTTCTGATAATTCTTGATTTCTGTGTTTATACTCTGCATTTCAATCTGTCTATCTGTTCTTGATTTGAAATAATAAAGTCTTCACTCTTGATAAATTTTCTTTTCAAAATCTTTTAGTCATTACTTCAATGGCTACTATAAAAGTAGATGTTGAAGTATGGAATGGCAAGGGAGATTTTAATCTCTAAAGCCAGAAAATGAAGGCTTTGTTACTGCAAATGAAATGTGCTAAAGCCATTGATCAATCATGGCCTTTAAATTTGTCTCAAGATAGACAAATTGAAATTGATGAAACTGCATGGAGTACAATTTTTCTTCATTTGTATGATAATGTGATTAGACAAATAGGTAAGACCAAAACTGCTATGGCATTGTGGGAAAAATTAGAAGAGGTTTATGATACTATCTCTTTGCCTGATAAGTGCTTTTTGTGGAAACAATATTTTTCTTACAAGTTTGATCCATCTAAGGATGTGGATGATAATATGAGTAGGTTTACTAAGATCACACAGAGTCTTTTAAACTGTGATGAAAAACTTACTGATGAACAAAAGGTTGTGTGTTTACTGAATGTTATGGGTGATAATTTCAAAGACCTTAGGAATGCTCTTGAATTTGGTGGGCAGAAATTGACTACAAAAATTGTTCACACTTCTCTTAAAACCAAGGAACTTGAGTTTAAAAACAATCCTAAAGAGGCCTATAGAGTTATAGGATCTTCCAAGAAGAGGACTTCCTTTAGGAACAACAGGCCTGTGAGTAATTTCAATAAAAATTGGAATACTTATAGCAATAATAGAACCTGGAATAATGTGAACAGTGAGCCTGTAAGAGGAAACTTTCAAAATAAAGTCAATTTCAATAGGTCTAATGACAACACCTATAAATGACTGAATAATTCTAGAAATCAGACCAATTTTAGAGTTTATGATAAATCTAGAAATCAAGACAACCTTAGAAGTCAGAATAATGTCAGGGGGCAAGACAACACTGGGGGACTAGATAACATAAATAGACCCAGACTTTGTTTCTATTGTGGCCAACCTGGACATCATATTAAAAATTGTTTCAAGAGGAAAAATGAAATAGGAATCAGTAATCAAACAGAGGCTGCAGTCCAATATAGTAATGGTGTGGTTTATGTTACTACTGAATCTGATAATAAACATGAATGAATACTTGATTCTGGTTGCACGTTCCATATGTGTCCTGAAAGAAATTTGTTTTCTGACTTCTGTTCTGATTGTCTTGGTTCTGTGAAACTTGGTAACAATGTTACTTGTGATGTGAAAGGAACTGGGAAGGTTTTGTTAAAACTTGAAAATAACAAAACTCTTGTCTTAAACCAAACAAGATATGTGCCTGACTTAAAAAGGAATCTAATTTCTCTTGGTGTGCTTGATTCTGAATCTCATAAGATAAGAATGCATAATGGTTACTTAAGAATTTTCAAAAGTAACTTCTTGATTTTCTCTACTCCCAAAATTAATGGGATTTATGTGTTGAATACCTTACCAGTCTATGCTAGATCTTTCAATACTGTGTCTGATATGAATAAAACTGTTTTGTGGCATAAAAGATTAGGACACTTAGGGGAAAAAGATCTTAAGTTACTTGAAAACAAATGTGTTTTTGGTAATGATGTGTTGCATAAACTTGATTTTTGTGAGAAATGTGTGTTGGGAAAACAAAAAAGAAATTCTTTTGGTAAAGTTATTCATAAATCTAACGATGTTCTTGAGTACTTGCATGCTGATCTATGGGGTCCTACTCCTGTTAGTTCTGTTTCAGGTTTTAGGTATTTCCTTCTTATTGTAGATGACTTCTCTAGGAAAACCTGGGTTCATTTGTTGAAAACTAAGGATGCCACTGTGTCTATTTTTAAAAACTGGAGTACCTTAGTCCAAAATTTGAAAGAAAAGAGGGTCAAAATTATTAGGACAGACAATGGACTAGAGTTTTGCAACCAAGGTTTTGATTCTTTTTGTAGCAGCCTAGGAATTCTTAGACATAGGACTGTTGCATACAGTCCACAGCAAAATGGGGTTGCTAAAAGGATGAATAGGACACTCTTAGAAAGAACTAGTTGCCTTTTACTTGATTCCAACTTGCCAAATTTTTTTTTTTGGGAGAAGCAGTTAAAACTGCTTCTTATTTGATAAATATTTCTCCCTGCAGTGCTATTGATTTCAAAATACCTGATCAGATTTGGAATAATTTTCTTCCAGATTTTTCAAAACTGAAAATTTTTGGGTGTGCTGCCTACTCACACCAAACTGAAACTAAACTTGACTCCAGATCTCTGAAATGTGTGTTTTTGGGTTATGGAGAAGGGGTCAAAGGCTACAGACTTTGGGTTAGGGAGCAGGGAGGTTACAGGGTTATTTTAAGTAGGTCTGTCATTTTTAATGAAACTGTTTTTCCTTGTAAGGATGAAAAATTAGATGATCCTGTAAGTGATAAAGACTTTCTTACTTCTGAGCTGAGTGCAGACCATTTAAGTGATGAAAATGGTTTGCCCAATACTTAGTTTCAGGTGTAGCAAACCCCACAATCTCCAGATACTATTTTTGAACCTGGACCACTTGATACTGTTCCATTAGCTGAAAATGTTCCTGAAGCTGAAACTGATTTAGGAAACTATCAGTTAGCTAGGGATAGACCTAGAAGAGAGATTAGACTTCCTCCTAGATTTGAAGACCCAAATTTTGTGTTTGCATTTACCTATTCTGATCCCTTGGTAATTGAACATGAATCTTTTGAAGAAGCTGTTTCTTCAAAAGAATCCAATTTATGGCTTGTATCCATGCAAGAAGAGATGAATTCTCTTCTGAAAAATGGCACCTGGACTTTGGTTAATAGACCTTATAATAAAAGGATCATTGACTGCAAATGGATTTTCAAAATAAAATAAAGCGAGTCAAAAGATATTAAACCCAGGTATAAGGCTATGCTTGTGGATAAAGGCTTTTCTCAAAAGGAAGGGATTGATTATAATTAAATTTTTTCTCCTGTGGTTAAGTATACTTCAATCAGAATACTGTTTACTTTAGTTGCACAATTTGAATTGGAACTTGAACAAATGGATGTCAAAACTGTCTTTCTTTATGGTTCTTTAGATGAAACAATTTATATGAATTAGCCTAAAGGTTTTGGAAAAGGTGGAAAATTTGATTTAGTTTGTCTATTGAAAAAATATCTTTATGGCTTGAAACAAGCCCCAAGGCAGTGGTATAAGAGGTTTGAATCTTATATCCAAAGCCTCAATTTCCAAAAGAGCCAATATGATTCTTGCTTTTATTTCAAGTCTGATAATTCTGATTTTATGTATTTGTTACTATATGTTGATGATATGTTGATTGTTGGCCCTAATATGCATGAGATTAACTTGCTGAAAAATAAACTGCATTCTGAATTTGAGATGAAGGACTTAGGGCATGCTAAAAGGATTTTAGGTATGGACATCTTTAGGGATAAACAATCTGAAAATCTATTTTTAAACCAAAAGCATTATATTGGAAAAGTTTTAACCAGATTTAATTTGATTGATTCTAAACCTGTGTCTCTGCCTTTTCCTGCACACTTTAAATTGTCATATGATCATTGTCCTAAAACTGCAGAAGAGGAACTTAGAATGAAAAATGTACCATATTCCAATGCTATAGGATCTGTTATGTATCTTATGGTGTGCACTAAACCTGATATTGCTTTTTTTGTTAGTGTTCTTAGTAGGTTTATGAGTAATCCTGGTGAATTACATTGGAAAGCTGTAAAATCACTTTTAAAGTATCTTAAAGGTACTGCAAATCTGAGTTTAGTGTTTTCTAAAACCAAAAATGATTTCAAATTGAAGGGTTATGCAGACTCAAACTTTGCAGGAAACATAGATAATAGAAAATCTATTTCTGCATATTTCTTTACATTAAATAGTTCATGCATTAGCTGGAAATCACAATTACAGAAACTTGTGGCATTGTCCTCAACTGAGGCAGAATACATTGGTGCCACAGATGCTGTAAAAGAATGTATTTGGCTGAAAGGTTTGCTATCTGAAATCTCTTTATATTGATAATTCTGGTATTGAACTCTGTACTGATAGTTTAAGTGCTTTACACTTATGTAAAAATTTTGTCTTTCATAACAGATCAAAACACATTGATGTTAAATTTCACTTCATTAGAGATATAACTGAAAATGGTGTTATTAAACTTGTTAAAATTTCAACTCAGTTGAATCTTGCAGATGCATGAACTAAAATAATACCTATAAATAAATTCAAAGATGCTTTGATTTCCCTTAAATTGTTAGAACTTTGATACTGCTTTGTTTTCTTATGGTTGCAGGTGTGCTGATCCAAATTGAGGTTGAGAATGTGAATGCATTTTGGACCAGCCCAGTAGAAGCCCAAGCACCCTCAGCTGGATCTTGTATTAAAGCCCAAATTGATGCCTGCATTTTTCTTGTTTTTGGACCAATTATGTAGAAGCCCAGACACTGAAGCTGAAGCCCATATCACATAACCCGGACTTGAGGCCCAAGTTATCACCACCGCCTCTTCTGCATCGTTGGATCACTTCTCTTCATCCTGGCCGTCCACCTGGGGATAAAGACTGAAGGCAGACGTTTCGTTTAACACTTTATCCAGATTCATTTCTCTGACTCTCTCTCCTTCTTGGTCTTCTCTCTGAAAAGGAGATAAACTCTTATAATTTTCTCGCAATTCTTTGTGGTTAAATCTCTGATTCTTAGTGCATAATCAGAGTTAGGTTCTTTGTGGTTGTTTACAGTCTGATACTGTAATATTTTAGCAGTTTTATGCGAGATTTTGAGTTTATACTGAGTTTTGTGCGATCTGTAGAAATCTGTACAATTTTTGTTTGATACTTTTGCGATTTTGTATTTAATAAATTTTTCTGAAGTTTTATTTGTGAAATCGCTCTTGTATACTTCGTGGTTGATTCTGAGCATCGATCTCTTAACATTAAGTAAATGTAGCCATGTTAGTCAATCATTGCAGAAGCCATTGAATGTTAACTGTCAGTCATCCAAAATGTCAATGAATTTTTCATGCTATGGACCCACAAACTAAAAATTGATTATACAAATACTAATTCATAAAATGCCAATCAATTATAACCATAAAGGCCAAGACAATGTTATAAATTTAAAATCCAACTTATCCCCAAATAAATAAGGCTGTGTTAATTTTGAACTTCATTTTTTTTAATTATATTTTGAACTTCATTTCGCTTCTTATTAAATTCTTAAATAGATTTTTGATCAATCAATCAAATTTATCAATTTTTATATTAAAAATTATCGGGGAGGGGGGGGGGGGGGCTCCCCCCTCCACCCCCAAATTTTTGGCCCTCACAGTATGGAATTCTTGGCTCTGCCCCTGCCTTTTAACAACATATTTTGAGAAGCACCGAAGTAGCAGCTTTTTAGATTATTATATGCTTTTAGCCTCTTTAATTATCTGTAACTAAAATATCAACTTCAACCTTAATTAACATAATTAATTTCATTCTCTTCTCCATGAAGAGCTCTTCTCTCTTGTCTTTTGACAAGCTTTAGTCTTATCCTTTAGTTTTCCATCCTGACAACATTTTCTTGTTGATTCAAAAATGGCCCTTGAAGATTTGTACACGAAACTAACGATAGAGGACGAAGAATAGGGCATCGAATTGCAAGGAGATGATGTTCCACAGAATAACGCTGAATATCGTTACAGTTTGGTGGGGAGATTTCTTAAAGATCGTGCTATCCATTTTATTTCAATGAGGAACACCATGGTGCCTATTTGGCGACCGAATAAAAGGGTTTGCATAAAAGATTTGGGGGCTGGAATCTCTGTCTTTCAATTTTTCCATACCATCGATATGAACTGTGCTCGTGATAATGGCTCTTGGACATTCAACAATCATCTTCTCCTTACGAAACATCTCAAAGAGGACGAAAATCCTACGAAAGTCGATCCATTCGAAACAAGCTTATGGGTACAAATTCATGATGTTCCTGTCGGATTTCGCTCAAAATGAGTTCTGATTTAGGATGGTAATTATATTGGCAATTTTCTTTCTTCTGACCCCAAGAACTTCTCGAAAGGGTGGAAAACTTTCCTTCAAATTAGGGTTATCATGGATGTAAGACTCCCGCTGAAAAGGAGGATGAAACTTAAAAAACTTGGAGGCGAATGGGTTTGGATGAATTTCAAATACGAGCAAGTACCGACGTTTTGTTTCATCTGTGGTAAGCTTGGACACTCTGACTCGAAATATGAAAACTTTATGAAGCTAAAGGGAAATAGATTGAATGACCATATGGTTCTTCTCTCCGAGCTCCACTTCGAAATACCCCTGGTTTGGCTGGAGAGAGGTGGCTCCGGGGACCATCCAGGAGGATTCAAAATCTAATTCTGGAAAGAGCATGAATTACGGCAGGGAGGAGGAGAATCTCATGCATGGTGGCGGAAATCACTCATTAGCTATTGAAGGAAAATGAGTGATCCAAGGCTCTAGTTCAATCAATCAAATCCCTGATTCCACGCCATCTCTCATGCTAAATAAAGGATAATCCTTTGTTTAATGAAGGAGCAGCTAGTGACCCTTAGATTACCGAATTCAATGACAATTTGGGTATTATCGTTTTGGACAAAAAAAGACGCTGCATGGATAATCATTCGAAAGTTAACTTGAATAACCCAACCATCGACTTTGAACCAATGCATGAGGATCCAAAAAACGTAACAGTTGTGGGCCCTGCCTTTCAGGCCCACCGATCAACATGAGTGTCCTTAGTTGGAATTGGTGTGGGCTAGGCAACCCATGAGTAGTTCAGGTCCCAATCGACCTGGTTAACCTTAATAAGTCCAACTGTATTCTTCTTATTGAGACTTTGACTTGTAACCAAAAGATGTTATTTATTAAGAATAAGTTGAATTATGATTGTTGTATTGTTGTTGATTGTATTGGACACAATGGCGGTCTTGCTCTTTTGTGGAAGAAACAGAATATGGTCTTTCTCATAGGTTATCCCGTTTCCATATCAATGTAGAAGTATCATTACTCGGCCAAATGATATGGCGTCTCACTAGTTATTATGGAAATCCTGATTATAATAAGCGACAGGAGAGTTGGGATCAATTAAGACTTCTCGCTTCATCATCTACACTTCCATGGGTTTGTCTTGGAGATTTTAATGACCTCCTATTCCAACATGAAAAATGGGTCAACGTGAACATCTGAATTGGCTCCTCAATGGTTTCAAGGAAGATATAGAAGACTGTCAACTTTGAGATTTAGGAATGGAGGGCTACCAATTCACGTGGTTCAAGAGTAGGGGTTCGATAGGATGGGTGGAAGAAAGATTGGTTAGGGTTTCTGCATCTCCAATGTGGAATGACATCTTTCAAAGTGCACGAGTTCATAACTTGGGACAATTCTCGTCTGATCATGCCCCTATATTTCTACAACCGGAGGTTCCTTTGCCGCGGCCTACTCATCGAAATTCTCGCTTTGAAAATATGTGGCTCCGAGAAGGAGATTATAAAGACATTGGAAACTCAAGTTGGGGTAGAACTAAGGGAAAACCAATCCTCAACTGAATCAAATACTGTGGAGAGGACCTACTCCGCTGGGGAGGTTCTGGTCTATGAAAAGTAAGCTCTAAAATTCAGCAAAGTAGATCAGCTATGCAACTGCTACAAAGAAGAACAGATTCAGTTAGGATTCACGAGTTTCGTATGGCCCAATCAAGTTACTTTCAAGTAGAGGTGGACATAAAGCGGCCGAACCGCCGAAACTGACCCGACCCGACCCGACCCGATCGATTTGGGTCGATTTTTCATGAAAATTTGGTTGAGTTTGAGTTTTTTTTTTAATTTTTTGGTTGGGTCGCGTTGGATGAAAACCCCGACCCAACCCAACCCAAACCGAATATATATATATATATATATTTAAAGTTAGCATTGTATTAATATAAGATATTTTCCTTTTCTACATAATGATCAATTCTAAATAATTCTATATTAGTTTGTCTTGTTTACGTACATAGCGTCCTCTGAAAAATCATTAAAGTGTAAAAACATTTTTCTTTTCAGTTAACATGTGTTATATATGACGTGTAACATTGTTAACTCACCCATTTACTGTAACTTACTGAAGGTTTTTTTTTTTTTTTTTTTTTTTTTTTTTTTTTTTTTTTTTTTTTTTATGACACTCTTTCGACATTTACATTGAGTGCATTTCTTTCTTTAGATTGACAAACTTGTTAGTCACTTTTTTTTTAAAAAAAAAAAAATTAACTTTTTAAAATATTGATTGAACATATTTTAATTTTATTAGCAAGTATTCAATTTATTGTATTAAGGGTTATTGTACTGTATATAATTGATTTGAATTAATGGTTTATTCATGGGCTTTTTTTCTTTTTCAAATTTTTTTTACCAGTTGGGCCAAAGCCCAAACCTACCAACCCAACCGAAACTTGGTTGGGTTGAGTTGGGTTTAAACTCGTAGTTGGGTTGGGTTAATTTTTTATCAACTCGACCACAGTGAGTTGGATTCGAGTTGGGCAAAAAATCGATCCAACCTAACTCACGCCCACCTCTACTTTCAAGCTCTACATCAAAAAGAAAAGCAAAGGTCCAGGAAGCTTTGGCTTAAAGAAGGGGATTTTAACAAAAAATACTGCCATAAGCTGCTTCAACTCGTAGACAGTTGAACATGATCCAGCACATCAAAGACAAGGATGATAATTGGTTCTAAAAGACGTTAGTTATTCAGGGCATCATTTCTAATTACTTTTATGATCTCTTCAAATCATCAACTCAAAGTGATGCTTCGGGTCCAGTAGTTGATGGTGTAAATGCTCGAATTTTTTATTCACACCATGAATTATTAACAGCCCCATTTACAACTCAAGAAATCCACAAGGCTTTCTTCGACATGTATCCCGATAAGGCTCCAGGGCCGAATGGCATGAACCCGGCTTTCTATCAAAATTTATGGGATGTCGTCAATATGGAAGTTACATCTATGTGCTTACATTGCTTAATACATGTACTTTCCCCATAGGTTTGAATGATACTTCGATTGTTCTCATCCCAAAGAAAGGCAGCCTTAAAACTATGCAGGACTTTAGACCAATATCTCTCTGCAATGTTACGTACAAGATAGTGGCTAAAACTCTTGATAATCGACTCAAGGTCATACAGTTGGATATCATATTGGAGATTCAATGTGCTTTTGTTCCCGGCCGCTCCATAAATGATAATATTATGTTGGCATTTGAGACCCTTCACCACATGAAGAAGAAGCATAGCGGAAAACATGGCACGGTTGCTCTAAAGATTGATATTAGCAAGGCATATGATCGCCTTGAATGGAGTTTTTTGAATCACGTGATGACTCACATGGGCTTCCCTCAAAACTGGATTGATTTGATCATCTTGTGCGTCTCAACGGATCGGTATCATGTTATCAATGGGGATTTTGATATTGAACCTATTATTCTAGAAAGAGGATTGTGCTAAGGTTTGTTGGGAATTTCGACACGTCGATTCCCACTTTACTTTTCCCACAGGATCTTTCGATGTTCAAAAATAAAATAAGCAAACAAGAAAATAAATACGAACACAGAAATTTACGTGGTTCAGCAAAATGCCTACGTCCACGGACCCTCGCCAAAGCTTTTCACTATATATTAAATTGTTACAAATATAGAGACTTTCACTCACCAACCCAATCCCACAGACCACAGAGAAAATACAACAAACGAGCTTTACCGCATATAATTTCTACCCTTTGACTTACACTACAAAGAGTTACAAGAAACTTCACAATATGCTAGGCTCACAATTTTCTCTCTTTGATCACAATGTGACACTAATTAGCACTCTCTCATATATTTGTGATGGTGTGTTTCTTCCTCTAATTCCTTCTCTATTTATAGAGAGGATTCTACATGAAATTCTCTTAACACCAAAATATCATGATTAGTCAAAACTAATCATCATTCAAAGACATCATAATTAGTCAAGACTAATTATCATTTAAAGACATCATAATTAGTCAAGACTAATTATCATTCAAATACCATAATTAGCTCCACCATCTTTTATTTCAACTAGACACTCATTATGTTTCACTAGGCACTTGATTAATTTGGGTCAAATACCCAACAATCTCCACCTTGACACAAATTCGTCCAAGCCAAAACCAAATTCAAATATTTGGTAACAGGCAAGCATTTTTCCACTTTGACAGTCCCATACTCCACCATATGAGTATAATCACTCAGAATTATCAACGAACTCCGAGAATTTCATCGGCCCATGTCGAAACAAAATTGCTGAAATTTATGGTGCAACTCCCATGTTTGGTTCTCCTTGGAAGTTCATCAGCCATCGACATAAAAAAAACCACATACCTTGCATCTAAACCAAACCAATGTTGTATGCGAACACAGTACCCGTGTCAGTAAGAACACATCCTCTATCATGGAAACTGACATCATGCCACGAGGATGTCCCATCTTACTTAGAGTACATCACCACCACCCTCCACCAGGAGAGTCGCATTGTCCTTCGAGCAGTTCGCTGAGTCCGCTCCACCTTTTGGACAATTTCTTCTCACGTGCCCGGATTGACCACAGTTCCAACATGTCACCTTCTTCTTCATGGAGTTCCCTCTCTTCCACTTTTCAGTAACAAGCAAATTATTATTAGATGAATTATCGTCTCCACCTAATCGTCGCTCTTCAGAGATCAACTTACTTGTAACTTCTGCAAAGTCCACCGTTTCCTTCCCGTACATCAAAATCGGTTTGATGTGCTCAAACGTGGATGGAAGAGACCAGATGAGCCTCAACGCTTTATCCTCATCTTCAACTTTGACTCCAATAGATTCCAGTTCAGAAACAATCCCATTAAGAACACTAAGATGGTCGGAGATTTTTTGTACCTGCTCAAACGTTGTTTTTTTTTTTCGAGATAATGAAAGGGAATGTGGCGTGATTAAGGAGCTGTTACATAAATATGAAGTGGAATCTGAAAAATCCATTAATTATCATAAGTCCACCTTATATTCCAGCAACAATGCGGACCCAAAAAGGCAGGATGATATTCGATCAATCATGAACATCCAGGCATTGCAAGGATATGAAAAATATCTTGGTTTTCCATCTATTATTGGGAGGAAGAAGAGAGAGGTGTCCTCTTTCATTGAAGATCGGGTTTGGCTGTTGGGAATTAGGACGCAACTAATCCCGTCCAAGATCGATGTGACACAAATAAATTGGACTGAGAAAATATAAATACGCAAAAATAAAATGCAAATACGAAACACAAAGATTTACGTGGTTCAGCAATTTGCCTACGTCCACGGACTCACACCAATATATTTCACTAACTCGGAAAAATGAGGAGTACAAAAATACTACACTGTATTTTTATCTGCCTATGCAAAGGCTATTCTCTCCAACTCACTTTTCTCTCTATTTTGTGAACACCTCTTGATTGTGTTACTCTTCTACACAAGAAGACTCTATGTTGTGGTGGTGTTTTACAAGTGAATTTTAGCATTCTATTTATAGGAAAAATTCACAAGCATGCATGACAAATTTTCAACAAAATTAGGCCACATTTAGCTCCATGCCTTTTGTCAAAAGTTGGCTCATTTTGACTAGCTTTTGTCTTCCAATTTCAACAAAATTAGGCCACATTTAGCTCCATTTTTCAACAATCTCCCACTTGGGGACAAATGTGGCTTCCCCTGAGATATCTCCTTCTTGCAACTCCTTGTGAAATATGGTGTGAGTCATTTCCTTTGTCTTCACTTCAGAAGACCAATTGAAGCTGAGCACAGCTCCAATTTTTTCTTTGTTACTGTCTTGGTCATCATGTCGGCTGGGTTATTGCTACCCTGGATCTTCTCTAATGTTAATATTTCATCCTCCAAAAGAGACCTGATGAAATGATAACGGAGTCCAATGTGCTTGGTTCTAGAATGAAATGCTGAATTCTTTGCCAGATGTATAGCACTCTGACTATCACTGTGCAAAACATTCTTCTCCTTACTGAATCCCAATTCTGCCAACAAACCCTGTAACCAGATCATTTCTTTGCTAGCCTCGGTTACTGCCACGTACTCTGCTTCTGTAGTGGATAGAGCAACAATCTTCTGTATCTGCGAAATCCAGCTAACTGCAGTAGTACCTACTGTGAAAACATAACCAGTAGTACTTCTCCTGCGATCTACCTCGCCAGCAAAATCTGCATCTACAAAGCCTTGTAGAGTCACCTCGCCTCGTCCAAAGCATAAGCATCTATCAGTAGTTCCCCGTAGATATCTTAATATCCACTTTACTACTTCCCAATGCTGCTTTCCTGGATTTGCCATAAACCTGCTCACAACTCCCACTGCATGAGCAATATCTGGTCTGGTACAAACCATGGCATACATCAAACTTCCAATGGCTGAGGCATATGGTATTTTAGCCATGAAGTTTATCTCGTCCTCTGTCTTAGGACTCTGATCACTAGATAGACGGAAGTGATTAGCTAGTGCGTGCTGACAGCCTTCGCACTGCACATGTTAAATCTCTGCAGGACTTGACTAATGTACTTGGCCCGAGATAACTGCAAGATACCCTTCTGCTTATCTCTGAAAATCCTCATTCCGAGAATCTGCTTCGCTGCACCCAAGTCCTTCATTTCGAATTCTGCTGACAGCTGCATCTTTAACTTCTTGATTTCGTCCATATCTGATCCTGCTACTAACATATCATCGATATAAAGTAGCAAAATTATATAACTGGACTCGAATCTCCTGAAGTAGCAACAATGGTCAGCATTACATTTGAAGTAGCCATTTTTCTGCATAAATCCGTCGAACTTCTTGTACCACTGTCTCGGGGCTTGCTTTAAGCCATACAGGCTCTTCTTCAATTTGCAAACGAGCTTCTCCTTTCCTTTGACTAAGAAGCCTTCTGGCTGCTGCATATATATTTCCTCCTCAAGGTCACCATGGAGGAAAGCAGTTTTTACATCTAACTGCTCCAATTGCAAACCCTCTGCTGCAACAATACTCAAGACTGATCTGATTGTTGTCAGCTTCACAACTGGCGAAAATATTTCTGTGTAGTCAATTCCTTCTTTCTGCTGGAAACCTTTGACCACCAACCTCGCCTTGTATCTCTTTGATCCATCATGTTCCTCCTTGATTCTGTACACCCACTTATTGTGTAGAGCTCTCTTTCCTGTAGGTAACTCGGCTAGTTCCCACGTCTGGTTAGAGATGAGAGACTTTATCTCATCTTTCATTGCAAGCTCCCACTTGCCAGAATCACCGACCCAACATGCCTCATGATAGCATTCAGGTTCACCTGCATCAGTAAGTAACATGTAGCTCATGTACTTTCTATTTGGAACATGAGGTCTGGTTGACCTTCTAAGAACAGGAACTGGAGACTGTGATGCATCAGTCTCTAGAACAGGCTCATGTAACTGCAGATCCTCCTCTGTCTGCTGCGACGTACTACTTTCTGGAGCATCATTCAACTCAACATATGTTGGATCATCATGTACTGTGTCATCGGACTGCACTGCATTTCTGTCCTTGTACATAACCTTCTCGTTGAATATGACATCCCTGCTTCTGATGACCTTTCTGTTCTGGTCATCCCATAAGCGGTAGCCGAACTCATCTCCGCCATATCCAATGAATGTGCACTTTAGTGATTTGGGGTCTAGCTTGCTCCTTGCCTGATCACTTATATGTGCATATGCGACACATCCAAAAACTTTCACGTGGGAAAGTTTTATTTCTTTTCCGCTCCATACTTCCTCCGGTATCCTGTACTCCAACGGTACCGAGGGTCCTCGATTGATCAAGTACACCGCTGTGTTGACTGCTTCTGCCCAAAACTGTTTGGGCAAGCCTGTATGTAACCTCATGCTTCTGGCTCTCTCCGTTAATGTCCGGTTCATACGTTCTGCAACTCCATTTTGCTGTGGAGTCCCTGGCAACGTCCTCTCCATTTTGATGCCATTCTGGTAACAGAACTTCTTGAACGCCATATCCGTATATTCTCCTCCGTTGTCGGACCTCAGCTTCTTTACTCGCAATCCTGTTTCATTTTCCACCTTGGCTTTCCACTTGTAACGCCCCGAGTTCCGAGGAGCGCGGGAACGTCACTTTTCTAACTTCTTGAATAAACTTTGTTGCGGAAAATGATTTAATATTAAACTATCACATTTATTGAATAAAAGTTTAGCGATAATTCATGTTAAATAAAATAATTCATACAAACTTATTAAAAATGAAAAAAAATTCTTGATAAATTAAAATGTCTCGAAATTCACGACTTTCAAAAATATTATTAAATTTGTAATTGTCGCCATTGCCCATCACTCGCCACTGTCACCGAAATCTGCAAAATTGTTAAAACAACGGGGTGAGCATTTCAAAATGAAATACTCAGTAGACTCAACTCCAATAATTAATCTATAAGATAATTGGACAAGTAATCATGCAAATAATGTAGTGACATTCTTTTCTTATTCATAGGCATCACATAGTGAACGCAAATGAACCATTCTTTTCTTAAATCATGCTAGCAGATAAGTTATGACGTGCATAACACAAATTCTCAAATTTATCTCATACGAGATATTCTTTTCTTTTCTCATGCAAATAAGCATAAAAGATCACACAAATCCACATAATCACGTGCAATTATAATCTAAATCAATTAGTGGGGGCGAGTCTACCTTTAACGTTACGAGTTCTCAAAAATTGGAGCGGGAAAATACGTCAATCTCTTAATTCTCCAAATGATTCGTCTAGCCAAGAAAAATTAATTAAATTAGTATTTTCGAAAATTAAAGAACTCAAAAAAAAAAAAAAAATGCTGCTTAAAATAATCAGGGACTGGAATAACAGATTTTTAAAATTAAGGGATAGAATTTTAAAATATTTGATCTCATGGCCGAAATGACACATTTGAAACACTGGGGGATCAAGGTGCAAATTTTCAAAAAAAATCAAAATATTATTAACAAACATCATTCTCTCTCTCTGGTTCACAACGCAGAGGAGAGAAAGGGGGTGCGACTTCAGTCGCACCTATCAAATCCGGCGCCATCGCCGGCGATCTGCCGGCGTAACGCCGCCGTCCAGTGGCGGCGAGTGCGCAGGACAAGAAGAGGTTAGGTCTAAGGGGTTTTGGGCTGTTTATGGGTGCGGTTCTTGAGGCAAACCGAGGGGGAATCCGAGGCTGTTCGTGGGTTTCCGGCGATGGTTCGGGAATAAGACGGCGGTGAGGTAAGAAATTGGTTTTTCTGGGTTTATTCCTTGCTCTTCTTGGGTTTTGATTTGAGTTTGGAAGAATTTTGGGAGGTGGGCTGTGGTGTGCGGTCGAGGTGTTGTCTCGATGAGGGTGGCTCGCGATGGTGATAATGGTTCCGTCGGTGTTGGTTGATGGCGATGATGGTGGTTCGTCGGTGAGTATAGTGGGTATGGTCGGGCAGTGGCGATTGAGGTGTTGAATTCTGTTGATTGGGTTATGTGGTTTGCAGATTGGTAGGGTGCGTGATGGTTTGGGTTGCAATTTGGTTGTTTTGGTGCACGATTGGGGAGTAATGGAGATTGGTTTGCACTCGGCTATGGAGGTTTGAGGTGTGTGTGTTTGGTTCGTTTCTGTAGAATTGTGGGTGGTTGGACATCGTGAATGGAGGCTCGATCGGCAAGGACACCGACTGCCAGTTTGGTGGAAGGTTGGTGTGGGATTTGCAGTAAACTGGGCAGGCTGATGATGAGCTCGGTGGTGATGTTGCAGAAACAGAAATTATCGATGATGATACCTGAATTCCAAAAGCTGAGTCGTGAATAATCTGATCATGCAGAAGAGTTTAAAATAGCTGGGGATTAGTTTTGGTTTCAAACTGGACTGCAGAACGATTATATGTGATAGGATTGGTTGGTTGAGGATTGGTTAGGATGGTGATCATGATTTGTAGAGATAATGATGAATTTAAAATTTGAAGTGTAATTATAATGATAAACTCAGTTTTGAAATAAAATTATCTGGTGATTTTATTTGAATAAAATAAATAGATAATTAAATAAATAAATGAAATTTGGATTATTTTAAAAAAAGTATATTTTGAATTTATTGGACTAAAAATTAAATTTGACGGAAATTTATATTTTTTTGGCTCAAAATTTACAACTTGGCTAAACGAACACTCCTTTAAATAAAAATTGGAAAAGTCGTAGCGACGTGCATTTAAAGTTTTAAAACATTAACTTAAAAAGAAATGAAAATTTCCGGTCGCTACAACCCTACCACCTTAGAATAATTTCGTCCTCGAAATTTAAAAACTTACTTGGTCTAAAATATCTGGATACTTGGCCAGAATTTCTTCTTCTTTTTCCCATGTAGCCTCATCGCTACTATGTCTACCCCACTGGACTTTAACTAGAGAAAATTCTTTATTTCTTAGGACATGGACTTTTCTATCAATGATGCACATGGGTGCCTCTTCATAATGTAAATTCTTCTGAATTGGGATTGACTGAAAATTCACCACGTGACTGGGGTCGTGAACATATTTTCTCAACAGAGAGATGTGAAAAACATTGTGTATAGCTGAGAGTTCGGGTGGCAATGCTAAACGATAAGCCACGTTACCTACTTTCTCCAATATTTCAAAAGGTCCGATAAACCGAGGCCTTAATTTCCCTTTCTTGCCAAAACGAATAGTACCCTTCATAGGAGAGATTTTCAAAAACACTTTCTCTCCAATCACGAACTCCAAGTCTTTTCTCCTCTGATCGGCATAGCTTTTCTGTCTATCCTGGGCAGCTTTAATTCGCAATCTGATTTTCTCGATAGCCTCTACAGTCTTTTCAATTAACTCGGGACCCAATATCTTCCTCTCGCCAACCTCATCCCAATATACCGACGATCGGCATCTTCGCCCATACAGTGCTTCATACGGTGCCATACCAATGGTAGCCTGAAAACTGTTATTGTAAGCAAACTCCACCAATGGCAGGTGAGTCTCCCAATTTCCGCTCAGGTCTAGCACACAGGCTCTAAGCATATCCTCTAAAGTCTGAATGGTGCGCTCAGACTGCCCGTCTGTTTGTGGGTGGTAAGCGGTACTAAAATTTAATTTAGTCCCCATAGCCGTGTGTAAGCTCTTCCAAAATCTCGAAGTGAATCTCGGATCCCTATCTGAAACAATAGATGCTGGAACCCCGTGAAGTCGAACGATCTCCCTGATGTAAATCTGGGCCAAGTGATCTATACTGAGAGTCATCCGCACTGGAAGAAAATGTGCTGACTTTGTAAGTCGGTCTACAATAACCCAAATGGCGTCATGTCCCCTCACTGTTCTTGGTAAGCCTGTTACGAAATCCATGGAAATTTTCTCCCATTTCCATTCCGGAATGTCTAAAGGATTTAGCAGTCCTGACGGTCTTTGATGTTCAGCCTTGACCTGCTGGCAGGTCATGCATCGTGAGACGAACTTGGCAATACACCCTTTCATATTCCTCCACCAGAATGTGGTACGCAAATCTCGATACATCTTTGTTCCTCCTGGATGAGCTGCATATGGAGCTGAGTGGGCTTCCCGCAATATCTCATTCCTGATCTGATCATCTTTCGGTACACACAGGCGACCCTTGAATAATAGTGCCTTGTCAATTCCGATTTCAAAATCTGCTCTCTTGCCAGTTCCAACTTCGGCTTTGATCTTTTCCAAAAACTTATCACTTTCTTGAGCCATCACGATTCTGCTTCTCAAATCTGGTTTAACTGTCAAATTTGCCAATCTGCTAGAACTTTGGATTCCTGGGTTTCTCACTTCAATTCTCAAATTCTGAAAATCCCGGATCAACTGTTCTTGTACTGTTCCCAAAACTGATAATTGACCCACATCCTTTCTGCTTAGTGCATCTGCAACCTTATTAGCCTTGCCCGGGTGGTAAAGAATGGTACAATCATAATCCTTCACCAGTTCCAGCCATCGACGCTGTCTCATGTTCAATTCCTTCTGAGTGAAGAAATACTTGAGGCTTTTATGGTCGGTGTAAATCTCGCATTTACTCCCATATAGGTAATGCCGCCAAATCTTAAGAGCGTGTACAACGGCTGCCAATTCTAGATCATGCGTCGGATAGTTTCTCTCGTATGGCTTCAACTGTCTCGAAGCATAGGCAATCACCTTACCTTTCTGCATCAACACACATCCTAAACCATGTTTCGAGGCATCGCTGTATATCACAAAACCCTCAGATCCATCCGGCACTGCTAACACTGGCGCTGAAACCAGTCTTTTCTTCAATTCCTGGAAGCTTCATTCACACTGCTCCGTCCACTGGAATTTTACACCCTTTCGTGTCAACTGAGTCATGGGACCCGCTATCTTAGAGAAACCTTCTATAAATCGCCGATAATATCCAGCTAGTCCCAAAAAGCTTCTTACATCACCGGCATTTGCTGGCGTAGTCCATTTACTCACTGTCTCCACTTTTGACGGATCAACTTCGATGCCATTGATTGTAACAATATGACCCAGAAAGCCTATCTTCTCGAGCCAAAATTCACATTTCTTAAATTTGGCGTATAACTTTTCTGCCCGTAGTGTCTCCAACACGATTCTCAGATGTTCTGCATGCTGTTGTGAATCTTTAGAATAGACTAGAATATCATCAATGAAAACAATAACGAACCTATCCAAGTACTGATGGAAAACCCGGTTCATCAAGTCCATAAATACTGCAGGTGCGTTCGTAAGACCGAATGGCATCACCGTGAACTCATAGTGTCCATATCGAGTCCTAAACGCTGTCTTTTGTATATCCGTAGACTTGATCTTCAATTGATGGTAACCGGACCTTAAGTCCATCTTTGAAAATACCGCAGCTCCTTTCATTTGATCGAACAAATCTTCGATTCTGGGCAGGGGGTACTTGTTCCTTATCGTCAACTTGTTCAATTCCCGATAGTCCATGCACATTCTCATACTGCCATCCTTCTTCTTCACAAATAGCACAGGTGCTCCCCACGGAGACACACTTGGCCTGATAAAGCCCTTCCCTAGCAGTTCTTCCAGTTGGACCTTCAGTTCTTGTAATTCTTTCGGTGCCATACGATACGGGGCTTTCGAAACAGGGGCAGCTCCTGGTACCAAGTCAATAGCAAATTCCACTTGCCTATCAGGCGGAGTACCAGATAGGTCTTCTGGAAATACATCTTGATAGTCACACACAACTGGCACTGACTCCAATTTGATTTCCTCAGCGGGCTTTCCTTGGAGGTTAACCAAATAACTCTGACAGTTTCCCTTAGCAATCAGCTTTTCGGCTTGCATAGCCGAGATAAGGCGAGGTAGTGCTTTAACCTTCGAACCATAAAATCTATACACCTCATCCCCATTCTTCCGAAATACTACTTCTTTCTCATGGCACATGATCGCGGCACGGTTAGAACTCAGCCAGTCCATTCCTAGGATAATGTCGAAGTCCTTCATCGGAATAATATTCAGGTCTGCCTCAAGTACTATCCCATCAAAATCTATTCGTACAGCCTTGACTATCCTACTAGTATCAAGAATTTCTCCTGACGGTAAGCTTACTTCAAGCACACTACCAGTTGTCTCTCCCATTAAATTTAATCTAGTTAAGCATGAGTCAGCAATAAATGAATGCGTAGCACCCGAATCTATTAGGACGTATACGGGGATACTAGAAACAGATAAAATGCCTGTTATCGTCGCTCATATAATTAATTTGAGCATGATATATGAAATTAAGTAATATGAGTATATGAATGCTGAAATAATGGTATACCTGCAATCACGTCGGAGTTCTCAACGGCGTCCATGGCAAATACCCTAGCCTTCCCCTTCCTGTTCTGGTCAATGCTCTTCTTCTGGTCTGAGCCTTGAGCAGGTGCTGCGTTGCAATCTCGAGCAAAGTGGCCCGGTTGGCCACATCGATAACAAACAACCTTGTTTCCAAAGAGGCATTCTCCTTTGTGTGTCTTCTGGCACTTTGGACATGGTGGGAGGAAACTGGTCACCTGACCTCTGTTAGGTCCTGTATTCTGTCTCTTATTGAAATTCTAGTTCCTGTTCTGATGGTGACCCTGCCATTTCCGTTTACCTTGATGCACTTGATTGTTCCGACTGCCTTGGGTGCCAATCTTTACACCAGCAAAAGCCACAGCCTGAGCTTTCTTCACAACTTCTCTGTAAGTGGGCAGTTCATGTGAGCCAACAATCTGCCTGATATCCGAACGTAGACCTCTCTCAAATCGGCGTGCCTTCTTAACTTCGGTTTCCACTAGATGTGGAGCATACCGTGATAGTTCCTCGAACTTCCGTTCATAGTCAGTGATGTCCATCTCACCCTGAACTAGCTGTAAAAATTC
Source organism: Ligustrum vulgare (assembly GCA_963555705.1). Taxonomy (NCBI): domain Eukaryota; kingdom Viridiplantae; phylum Streptophyta; class Magnoliopsida; order Lamiales; family Oleaceae; genus Ligustrum; species Ligustrum vulgare. The sequence goes on from OY743176.1 coordinate 24,568,937, forward strand.
GGTCTCCTTGTGGTCTCGAAGGGCTTGTGGGAAGAACTTGTCTTTGATCTCTTCCTTAAACTCTTCCCAGGTCAACGCTGCCTGCTCCTCTTCGGTCCTAGTCCGTGATGCGGACTCCCACCAAAAGCTGGCCCTACCGATCAACATAAATTCTGCACAAGTAACCTTCTTGTCCTCAGGGCAAGAGATATGCTTGAAAATCCTCTCGATCCCCTGTAGCCACTCCTCCACGGCCAATGGATTGTCCCCGCCATCAAAAGTAGGCGGACGGTACCTCCTGAATTGTTCAATAATGGGCACTGAGGAACCTGCTGGGGCCTGCCTCAAATCCTGAACTGCCTGCAGTAGGTCTCTAATGATATTGGCCTGGTTTGGGGGATCCTGCCTTGGAGCAGTCTGACCTTGGTTGGTCTGATTCGGTGCATCTCTGATTAAGCGCCGAGACATTTTCCTTTATCACGTAAAACAAATAGGTTTATTATTTCTTGATAGGAAAATACAGACAACCAATCATCTCATACATTCAATCTTAATAACAACGTGAAACATAGCTCGTGAAATAAATGAATCTCTTTATTAATAAATAAAATTCCTCAATGAGGATACATTATTATTTCAGGAATGGGAAAAACTGTTGAAAAGGAAAAATGCCAAAACACCTATCACTAGTCCTATCCCACTAAATGTGACTATTGATAGGGGTAGTCCCGGGCGTGCCAGGTGTATAATCTGGGACACCGGGTGAGGCACATGGTGAACCTGGGGAGTAGTCTGGTGATTCTGAAACATAACCTTGTAATCCAGGCGTATAATCATAGGTCCTTGACTGAGCATCAGATATTTCATCTAGCTCCTCCTCGTCATCCGATATTACTATCACTTCTGGTGTGAGTGCTGGCACTGGTGCAGGGACTCGGAAACGATCCCATCGCATTACAAATTCGTCGCAGACAGTCTGGAAGCTTATGTCTTCTCCCAGACGTCTCTTTACATCATCATAGAATGCGAACGCCTTAGTCTTCTTATTTTTTGGGAATGACAATATAAGTTGGAGGATGAACTGAGCGTCAGTCATCCTAAATCCGCTGGCCATGAAGTGATGGCGCATGTCGCAGAAGCTAAGAATGTGGTCTGAAATCCATCTAGATGGTGCCATGTCTAAAATCGAATTATGCAAAGTCCAGTTAGGGTTTCATTATTTATTTAATTCTAAGGACGAAATATTTTATAAAAAAAATGTCTTAAATCGTACTAATTCCCATTATGCTCCAAAACTCGTTTCTTTCTTTCTTTCTCATCTTTTCTTTTCTTTTCTTTTCTTTTCTCGTCAAATTCTCAAAACATTTATTCTCAAGTATCCGAAATAAATTAATAAAGTAAACATACTAAACTTCGTTACCTTCGGAGTCGGCGGAAAATGATGGCAATGGCAAAAAGTCGTCAAAACATTATTTCCTATTATTTTTAGAAAAATTTATTTTCTTGTTTTAATTTTTTTTTTTTTTTTTTGCAAGTCTACAGAAACGTAGACCCGCTCTGATACCACGCTGTAACGCCCCGAGTTCCGAGGAGCGCGGGAACGTCACTTTTCTAACTTCTTGAATAAACTTTGTTGCGGAAAATGATTTAATATTAAACTATCACATTTATTGAATAAAAGTTTAGCGATAATTCATGTTAAATAAAATAATTCATACAAACTTATTAAAAATGAAAAAAAATTCTTGATAAATTAAAATGTCTCGAAATTCACGACTTTCAAAAATATTATTAAATTTGTAATTGTCGCCATTGCCCATCACTCGCCACTGTCACCGAAATCTGCAAAATTGTTAAAACAACGGGGTGAGCATTTCAAAATGAAATACTCAGTAGACTCAACTCCAATAATTAATCTATAAGATAATTGGACAAGTAATCATGCAAATAATGTAGTGACATTCTTTTCTTATTCATAGGCATCACATAGTGAACGCAAATAACCATTCTTTTCTTAAATCATGCTAGCAGATAAGTTATGACGTGCATAACACAAATTCTCAAATTTATCTCATACGAGATATTCTTTTCTTTTCTCATGCAAATAAGCATACAAGATCACACAAATCCACATAATCACGTGCAATTATAATCTAAATCAATTAGTGGGGGCGAGTCTACCTTTAACGTTACGAGTTCTCAAAAATTGGAGCGGGAAAATACGTCAATCTCTTAATTCTCCAAATGATTCGTCTAGCCAAGAAAAATTAATTAAATTAGTATTTTCGAAAATTAAAGAACTCAAAAAAAAAAAAAAAAAAATGCTGCTTAAAATAATCAGGGACTGGAATAACAGATTTTTAAAATTAAGGGATAGAATTTTAAAATATTTGATCTCATGGCCGAAATGACACATTTGAAACACTGGGGGATCAAGGTGCAAATTTTCAAAAAAAATCAAAATATTATTAACAAACATCATTCTCTCTCTCTGGTTCACAACGCAGAGGAGAGAAAGGGGGTGCGACTTCAGTCGCACCTATCAAATCCGGCGCCATCGCCGGCGATCTGCCGGCGTAACGCCGCCGTCCAGTGGCGGCGAGTGCGCAGGACAAGAAGAGGTTAGGTCTAAGGGGTTTTGGGCTGTTTATGGGTGCGGTTCTTGAGGCAAACCGAGGGGGAATCCGAGGCTGTTCGTGGGTTTCCGGCGATGGTTCGGGAATAAGACGGCGGTGAGGTAAGAAATTGGTTTTTCTGGGTTTATTCCTTGCTCTTCTTGGGTTTTGATTTGAGTTTGGAAGAATTTTGGGAGGTGGGCTGTGGTGTGCGGTCGAGGTGTTGTCTCGATGAGGGTGGCTCGCGATGGTGATAATGGTTCCGTCGGTGTTGGTTGATGGCGATGATGGTGGTTCGTCGGTGAGTATAGTGGGTATGGTCGGGCAGTGGCGATTGAGGTGTTGAATTCTGTTGATTGGGTTATGTGGTTTGCAGATTGGTAGGGTGCGTGATGGTTTGGGTTGCAATTTGGTTGTTTTGGTGCACGATTGGGGAGTAATGGAGATTGGTTTGCACTCGGCTATGGAGGTTTGAGGTGTGTGTGTTTGGTTCGTTTCTGTAGAATTGTGGGTGGTTGGACATCGTGAATGGAGGCTCGATCGGCAAGGACACCGACTGCCAGTTTGGTGGAAGGTTGGTGTGGGATTTGCAGTAAACTGGGCAGGCTGATGATGAGCTCGGTGGTGATGTTGCAGAAACAGAAATTATCGATGATGATACCTGAATTCCAAAAGCTGAGTCGTGAATAATCTGATCATGCAGAAGAGTTTAAAATAGCTGGGGATTAGTTTTGGTTTCAAACTGGACTGCAGAACGATTATATGTGATAGGATTGGTTGGTTGAGGATTGGTTAGGATGGTGATCATGATTTGTAGAGATAATGATGAATTTAAAATTTGAAGTGTAATTATAATGATAAACTCAGTTTTGAAATAAAATTATCTGGTGATTTTATTTGAATAAAATAAATAGATAATTAAATAAATAAATGAAATTTGGATTATTTTAAAAAAAGTATATTTTGAATTTATTGGACTAAAAATTAAATTTGACGGAAATTTATATTTTTTTGGCTCAAAATTTACAACTTGGCTAAACGAACACTCCTTTAAATAAAAATTGGAAAAGTCGTAGCGACGTGCATTTAAAGTTTTAAAACATTAACTTAAAAAGAAATGAAAATTTCCGGTCGCTACAACCCTACCACCTTAGAATAATTTCGTCCTCGAAATTTAAAAACTTACTTGGTCTAAAATATCTGGATACTTGGCCAGAATTTCTTCTTCTTTTTCCCATGTAGCCTCATCGCTACTATGTCTACCCCACTGGACTTTAACTAGAGAAAATTCTTTATTTCTTAGGACATGGACTTTTCTATCAATGATGCACATGGGTGCCTCTTCATAATGTAAATTCTTCTGAATTGGGATTGACTGAAAATTCACCACGTGACTGGGGTCGTGAACATATTTTCTCAACAGAGAGATGTGAAAAACATTGTGTATAGCTGAGAGTTCGGGTGGCAATGCTAAACGATAAGCCACGTTACCTACTTTCTCCAATATTTCAAAAGGTCCGATAAACCGAGGCCTTAATTTCCCTTTCTTGCCAAAACGAATAGTACCCTTCATAGGAGAGATTTTCAAAAACACTTTCTCTCCAATCACGAACTCCAAGTCTTTTCTCCTCTGATCGGCATAGCTTTTCTGTCTATCCTGGGCAGCTTTAATTCGCAATCTGATTTTCTCGATAGCCTCTACAGTCTTTTCAATTAACTCGGGACCCAATATCTTCCTCTCGCCAACCTCATCCCAATATACCGACGATCGGCATCTTCGCCCATACAGTGCTTCATACGGTGCCATACCAATGGTAGCCTGAAAACTGTTATTGTAAGCAAACTCCACCAATGGCAGGTGAGTCTCCCAATTTCCGCTCAGGTCTAGCACACAGGCTCTAAGCATATCCTCTAAAGTCTGAATGGTGCGCTCAGACTGCCCGTCTGTTTGTGGGTGGTAAGCGGTACTAAAATTTAATTTAGTCCCCATAGCCGTGTGTAAGCTCTTCCAAAATCTCGAAGTGAATCTCGGATCCCTATCTGAAACAATAGATGCTGGAACCCCGTGAAGTCGAACGATCTCCCTGATGTAAATCTGGGCCAAGTGATCTATACTGAGAGTCATCCGCACTGGAAGAAAATGTGCTGACTTTGTAAGTCGGTCTACAATAACCCAAATGGCGTCATGTCCCCTCACTGTTCTTGGTAAGCCTGTTACGAAATCCATGGAAATTTTCTCCCATTTCCATTCCGGAATGTCTAAAGGATTTAGCAGTCCTGACGGTCTTTGATGTTCAGCCTTGACCTGCTGGCAGGTCATGCATCGTGAGACGAACTTGGCAATACACCCTTTCATATTCCTCCACCAGAATGTGGTACGCAAATCTCGATACATCTTTGTTCCTCCTGGATGAGCTGCATATGGAGCTGAGTGGGCTTCCCGCAATATCTCATTCCTGATCTGATCATCTTTCGGTACACACAGGCGACCCTTGAATAATAGTGCCTTGTCAATTCCGATTTCAAAATCTGCTCTCTTGCCAGTTCCAACTTCGGCTTTGATCTTTTCCAAAAACTTATCACTTTCTTGAGCCATCACGATTCTGCTTCTCAAATCTGGTTTAACTGTCAAATTTGCCAATCTGCTAGAACTTTGGATTCCTGGGTTTCTCACTTCAATTCTCAAATTCTGAAAATCCCGGATCAACTGTTCTTGTACTGTTCCCAAAACTGATAATTGACCCACATCCTTTCTGCTTAGTGCATCTGCAACCTTATTAGCCTTGCCCGGGTGGTAAAGAATGGTACAATCATAATCCTTCACCAGTTCCAGCCATCGACGCTGTCTCATGTTCAATTCCTTCTGAGTGAAGAAATACTTGAGGCTTTTATGGTCGGTGTAAATCTCGCATTTACTCCCATATAGGTAATGCCGCCAAATCTTAAGAGCGTGTACAACGGCTGCCAATTCTAGATCATGCGTCGGATAGTTTCTCTCGTATGGCTTCAACTGTCTCGAAGCATAGGCAATCACCTTACCTTTCTGCATCAACACACATCCTAAACCATGTTTCGAGGCATCGCTGTATATCACAAAACCCTCAGATCCATCCGGCACTGCTAACACTGGCGCTGAAACCAGTCTTTTCTTCAATTCCTGGAAGCTTCATTCACACTGCTCCGTCCACTGGAATTTTACACCCTTTCGTGTCAACTGAGTCATGGGACCCGCTATCTTAGAGAAACCTTCTATAAATCGCCGATAATATCCAGCTAGTCCCAAAAAGCTTCTTACATCACCGGCATTTGCTGGCGTAGTCCATTTACTCACTGTCTCCACTTTTGACGGATCAACTTCGATGCCATTGATTGTAACAATATGACCCAGAAAGCCTATCTTCTCGAGCCAAAATTCACATTTCTTAAATTTGGCGTATAACTTTTCTGCCCGTAGTGTCTCCAACACGATTCTCAGATGTTCTGCATGCTGTTGTGAATCTTTAGAATAGACTAGAATATCATCAATGAAAACAATAACGAACCTATCCAAGTACTGATGGAAAACCCGGTTCATCAAGTCCATAAATACTGCAGGTGCGTTCGTAAGACCGAATGGCATCACCGTGAACTCATAGTGTCCATATCGAGTCCTAAACGCTGTCTTTTGTATATCCGTAGACTTGATCTTCAATTGATGGTAACCGGACCTTAAGTCCATCTTTGAAAATACCGCAGCTCCTTTCAGTTGATCGAACAAATCTTCGATTCTGGGCAGGGGGTACTTGTTCCTTATCGTCAACTTGTTCAATTCCCGATAGTCCATGCACATTCTCATACTGCCATCCTTCTTCTTCACAAATAGCACAGGTGCTCCCCACGGAGACACACTTGGCCTGATAAAGCCCTTCCCTAGCAGTTCTTCCAGTTGGACCTTCAGTTCTTGTAATTCTTTCGGTGCCATACGATACGGGGCTTTCGAAACAGGGGCAGCTCCTGGTACCAAGTCAATAGCAAATTCCACTTGCCTATCAGGCGGAGTACCAGATAGGTCTTCTGGAAATACATCTTGATAGTCACACACAACTGGCACTGACTCCAATTTGATTTCCTCAGCGGGCTTTCCTTGGAGGTTAACCAAATAACTCTGACAGTTTCCCTTAGCAATCAGCTTTTCGGCTTGCATAGCCGAGATAAGGCGAGGTAGTGCTTTAACCTTCGAACCATAAAATCTATACACCTCATCCCCATTCTTCCGAAATACTACTTCTTTCTCATGGCACATGATCGCGGCACGGTTAGAACTCAGCCAGTCCATTCCTAGGATAATGTCGAAGTCCTTCATCGGAATAATATTCAGGTCTGCCTCAAGTACTATCCCATCAAAATCTATTCGTACAGCCTTGACTATCCTACTAGTATCAAGAATTTCTCCTGACGGTAAGCTTACTTCAAGCACACTACCAGTTGTCTCTCCCATTAAATTTAATCTAGTTAAGCATGAGTCAGCAATAAATGAATGCGTAGCACCCGAATCTATTAGGACGTATACGGGGATACTAGAAACAGATAAAATGCCTGTTATCGTCGCTCATATAATTAATTTGAGCATGATATATGAAATTAAGTAATATGAGTATATGAATGCTGAAATAATGGTATACCTGCAATCACGTCGGAGTTCTCAACGGCGTCCATGGCAAATACCCTAGCCTTCCCCTTCCTGTTCTGGTCAATGCTCTTCTTCTGGTCTGAGCCTTGAGCAGGTGCTGCGTTGCAATCTCGAGCAAAGTGGCCCGGTTGGCCACATCGATAACAAACAACCTTGTTTCCAAAGAGGCATTCTCCTTTGTGTGTCTTCTGGCACTTTGGACATGGTGGGAGGAAACTGGTCACCTGACCTCTGTTAGGTCCTGTATTCTGTCTCTTATTGAAATTCTAGTTCCTGTTCTGATGGTGACCCTGCCATTTCCGTTTACCTTGATGCACTTGATTGTTCCGACTGCCTTGGGTGCCAATCTTTACACCAGCAAAAGCCACAGCCTGAGCTTTCTTCACAACTTCTCTGTAAGTGGGCAGTTCATGTGAGCCAACAATCTGCCTGATATCCGAACGTAGACCTCTCTCAAATCGGCGTGCCTTCTTAACTTCGGTTTCCACTAGATGTGGAGCATACCGTGATAGTTCCTCGAACTTCCGTTCATAGTCAGTGATGTCCATCTCACCCTGAACTAGCTGTAAAAATTCGGTCTCCTTGTGGTCTCGAAGGGCTTGTGGGAAGAACTTGTCTTTGATCTCTTCCTTAAACTCTTCCCAGGTCAACGCTGCCTGCTCCTCTTCGGTCCTAGTCCGTGATGCGGACTCCCACCAAAAGCTGGCCCTACCGATCAACATAAATTCTGCACAAGTAACCTTCTTGTCCTCAGGGCAAGAGATATGCTTGAAAATCCTCTCGATCCCCTGTAGCCACTCCTCCACGGCCAATGGATTGTCCCCGCCATCAAAAGTAGGCGGACGGTACCTCCTGAATTGTTCAATAATGGGCACTGAGGAACCTGCTGGGGCCTGCCTCAAATCCTGAACTGCCTGCAGTAGGTCTCTAATGATATTGGCCTGGTTTGGGGGATCCTGCCTTGGAGCAGTCTGACCTTGGTTGGTCTGATTCGGTGCATCTCTGATTAAGCGCCGAGACATTTTCCTTTATCACGTAAAACAAATAGGTTTATTATTTCTTGATAGGAAAATACAGACAACCAATCATCTCATACATTCAATCTTAATAACAACGTGAAACATAGCTCGTGAAATAAATGAATCTCTTTATTAATAAATAAAATTCCTCAATGAGGATACATTATTATTTCAGGAATGGGAAAAACTGTTGAAAAGGAAAAATGCCAAAACACCTATCACTAGTCCTATCCCACTAAATGTGACTATTGATAGGGGTAGTCCCGGGCGTGCCAGGTGTATAATCTGGGACACCGGGTGAGGCACATGGTGAACCTGGGGAGTAGTCTGGTGATTCTGAAACATAACCTTGTAATCCAGGCGTATAATCATAGGTCCTTGACTGAGCATCAGATATTTCATCTAGCTCCTCCTCGTCATCCGATATTACTATCACTTCTGGTGTGAGTGCTGGCACTGGTGCAGGGACTCGGAAACGATCCCATCGCATTACAAATTCGTCGCAGACAGTCTGGAAGCTTATGTCTTCTCCCAGACGTCTCTTTACATCATCATAGAATGCGAACGCCTTAGTCTTCTTATTTTTTGGGAATGACAATATAAGTTGGAGGATGAACTGAGCGTCAGTCATCCTAAATCCGCTGGCCATGAAGTGATGGCGCATGTCGCAGAAGCTAAGAATGTGGTCTGAAATCCATCTAGATGGTGCCATGTCTAAAATCGAATTATGCAAAGTCCAGTTAGGGTTTCATTATTTATTTAATTCTAAGGACGAAATATTTTATAAAAAAAATGTCTTAAATCGTACTAATTCCCATTATGCTCCAAAACTCGTTTCTTTCTTTCTTTCTCATCTTTTCTTTTCTTTTCTTTTCTTTTCTCGTCAAATTCTCAAAACATTTATTCTCAAGTATCCGAAATAAATTAATAAAGTAAACATACTAAACTTCGTTACCTTCGGAGTCGGCGGAAAATGATGGCAATGGCAAAAAGTCGTCAAAACATTATTTCCTATTATTTTTAGAAAAATTTATTTTCTTGTTTTAATTTTTTTTTTTTTGCAAGTCTACAGAAACGTAGACCCGCTCTGATACCACGCTGTAACGCCCCGAGTTCCGAGGAGCGCGGGAACGTCACTTTTCTAACTTCTTGAATAAACTTTGTTGCGGAAAATGATTTAATATTAAACTATCACATTTATTGAATAAAAGTTTAGCGATAATTCATGTTAAATAAAATAATTCATACAAACTTATTAAAAATGAAAAAAAATTCTTGATAAATTAAAATGTCTCGAAATTCACGACTTTCAAAAATATTATTAAATTTGTAATTGTCGCCATTGCCCATCACTCGCCACTGTCACCGAAATCTGCAAAATTGTTAAAACAACGGGGTGAGCATTTCAAAATGAAATACTCAGTAGACTCAACTCCAATAATTAATCTATAAGATAATTGGACAAGTAATCATGCAAATAATGTAGTGACATTCTTTTCTTATTCATAGGCATCACATAGTGAACGCAAATAACCATTCTTTTCTTAAATCATGCTAGCAGATAAGTTATGACGTGCATAACACAAATTCTCAAATTTATCTCATACGAGATATTCTTTTCTTTTCTCATGCAAATAAGCATACAAGATCACACAAATCCACATAATCACGTGCAATTATAATCTAAATCAATTAGTGGGGGCGAGTCTACCTTTAACGTTACGAGTTCTCAAAAATTGGAGCGGGAAAATACGTCAATCTCTTAATTCTCCAAATGATTCGTCTAGCCAAGAAAAATTAATTAAATTAGTATTTTCGAAAATTAAAGAACTCAAAAAAAAAAAAAAAAAAAATGCTGCTTAAAATAATCAGGGACTGGAATAACAGATTTTTAAAATTAAGGGATAGAATTTTAAAATATTTGATCTCATGGCCGAAATGACACATTTGAAACACTGGGGGATCAAGGTGCAAATTTTCAAAAAAAATCAAAATATTATTAACAAACATCATTCTCTCTCTCTGGTTCACAACGCAGAGGAGAGAAAGGGGGTGCGACTTCAGTCGCACCTATCAAATCCGGCGCCATCGCCGGCGATCTGCCGGCGTAACGCCGCCGTCCAGTGGCGGCGAGTGCGCAGGACAAGAAGAGGTTAGGTCTAAGGGGTTTTGGGCTGTTTATGGGTGCGGTTCTTGAGGCAAACCGAGGGGGAATCCGAGGCTGTTCGTGGGTTTCCGGCGATGGTTCGGGAATAAGACGGCGGTGAGGTAAGAAATTGGTTTTTCTGGGTTTATTCCTTGCTCTTCTTGGGTTTTGATTTGAGTTTGGAAGAATTTTGGGAGGTGGGCTGTGGTGTGCGGTCGAGGTGTTGTCTCGATGAGGGTGGCTCGCGATGGTGATAATGGTTCCGTCGGTGTTGGTTGATGGCGATGATGGTGGTTCGTCGGTGAGTATAGTGGGTATGGTCGGGCAGTGGCGATTGAGGTGTTGAATTCTGTTGATTGGGTTATGTGGTTTGCAGATTGGTAGGGTGCGTGATGGTTTGGGTTGCAATTTGGTTGTTTTGGTGCACGATTGGGGAGTAATGGAGATTGGTTTGCACTCGGCTATGGAGGTTTGAGGTGTGTGTGTTTGGTTCGTTTCTGTAGAATTGTGGGTGGTTGGACATCGTGAATGGAGGCTCGATCGGCAAGGACACCGACTGCCAGTTTGGTGGAAGGTTGGTGTGGGATTTGCAGTAAACTGGGCAGGCTGATGATGAGCTCGGTGGTGATGTTGCAGAAACAGAAATTATCGATGATGATACCTGAATTCCAAAAGCTGAGTCGTGAATAATCTGATCATGCAGAAGAGTTTAAAATAGCTGGGGATTAGTTTTGGTTTCAAACTGGACTGCAGAACGATTATATGTGATAGGATTGGTTGGTTGAGGATTGGTTAGGATGGTGATCATGATTTGTAGAGATAATGATGAATTTAAAATTTGAAGTGTAATTATAATGATAAACTCAGTTTTGAAATAAAATTATCTGGTGATTTTATTTGAATAAAATAAATAGATAATTAAATAAATAAATGAAATTTGGATTATTTTAAAAAAAGTATATTTTGAATTTATTGGACTAAAAATTAAATTTGACGGAAATTTATATTTTTTTGGCTCAAAATTTACAACTTGGCTAAACGAACACTCCTTTAAATAAAAATTGGAAAAGTCGTAGCGACGTGCATTTAAAGTTTTAAAACATTAACTTAAAAAGAAATGAAAATTTCCGGTCGCTACAACCCTACCACCTTAGAATAATTTCGTCCTCGAAATTTAAAAACTTACTTGGTCTAAAATATCTGGATACTTGGCCAGAATTTCTTCTTCTTTTTCCCATGTAGCCTCATCGCTACTATGTCTACCCCACTGGACTTTAACTAGAGAAAATTCTTTATTTCTTAGGACATGGACTTTTCTATCAATGATGCACATGGGTGCCTCTTCATAATGTAAATTCTTCTGAATTGGGATTGACTGAAAATTCACCACGTGACTGGGGTCGTGAACATATTTTCTCAACAGAGAGATGTGAAAAACATTGTGTATAGCTGAGAGTTCGGGTGGCAATGCTAAACGATAAGCCACGTTACCTACTTTCTCCAATATTTCAAAAGGTCCGATAAACCGAGGCCTTAATTTCCCTTTCTTGCCAAAACGAATAGTACCCTTCATAGGAGAGATTTTCAAAAACACTTTCTCTCCAATCACGAACTCCAAGTCTTTTCTCCTCTGATCGGCATAGCTTTTCTGTCTATCCTGGGCAGCTTTAATTCGCAATCTGATTTTCTCGATAGCCTCTACAGTCTTTTCAATTAACTCGGGACCCAATATCTTCCTCTCGCCAACCTCATCCCAATATACCGACGATCGGCATCTTCGCCCATACAGTGCTTCATACGGTGCCATACCAATGGTAGCCTGAAAACTGTTATTGTAAGCAAACTCCACCAATGGCAGGTGAGTCTCCCAATTTCCGCTCAGGTCTAGCACACAGGCTCTAAGCATATCCTCTAAAGTCTGAATGGTGCGCTCAGACTGCCCGTCTGTTTGTGGGTGGTAAGCGGTACTAAAATTTAATTTAGTCCCCATAGCCGTGTGTAAGCTCTTCCAAAATCTCGAAGTGAATCTCGGATCCCTATCTGAAACAATAGATGCTGGAACCCCGTGAAGTCGAACGATCTCCCTGATGTAAATCTGGGCCAAGTGATCTATACTGAGAGTCATCCGCACTGGAAGAAAATGTGCTGACTTTGTAAGTCGGTCTACAATAACCCAAATGGCGTCATGTCCCCTCACTGTTCTTGGTAAGCCTGTTACGAAATCCATGGAAATTTTCTCCCATTTCCATTCCGGAATGTCTAAAGGATTTAGCAGTCCTGACGGTCTTTGATGTTCAGCCTTGACCTGCTGGCAGGTCATGCATCGTGAGACGAACTTGGCAATACACCCTTTCATATTCCTCCACCAGAATGTGGTACGCAAATCTCGATACATCTTTGTTCCTCCTGGATGAGCTGCATATGGAGCTGAGTGGGCTTCCCGCAATATCTCATTCCTGATCTGATCATCTTTCGGTACACACAGGCGACCCTTGAATAATAGTGCCTTGTCAATTCCGATTTCAAAATCTGCTCTCTTGCCAGTTCCAACTTCGGCTTTGATCTTTTCCAAAAACTTATCACTTTCTTGAGCCATCACGATTCTGCTTCTCAAATCTGGTTTAACTGTCAAATTTGCCAATCTGCTAGAACTTTGGATTCCTGGGTTTCTCACTTCAATTCTCAAATTCTGAAAATCCCGGATCAACTGTTCTTGTACTGTTCCCAAAACTGATAATTGACCCACATCCTTTCTGCTTAGTGCATCTGCAACCTTATTAGCCTTGCCCGGGTGGTAAAGAATGGTACAATCATAATCCTTCACCAGTTCCAGCCATCGACGCTGTCTCATGTTCAATTCCTTCTGAGTGAAGAAATACTTGAGGCTTTTATGGTCGGTGTAAATCTCGCATTTACTCCCATATAGGTAATGCCGCCAAATCTTAAGAGCGTGTACAACGGCTGCCAATTCTAGATCATGCGTCGGATAGTTTCTCTCGTATGGCTTCAACTGTCTCGAAGCATAGGCAATCACCTTACCTTTCTGCATCAACACACATCCTAAACCATGTTTCGAGGCATCGCTGTATATCACAAAACCCTCAGATCCATCCGGCACTGCTAACACTGGCGCTGAAACCAGTCTTTTCTTCAATTCCTGGAAGCTTCATTCACACTGCTCCGTCCACTGGAATTTTACACCCTTTCGTGTCAACTGAGTCATGGGACCCGCTATCTTAGAGAAACCTTCTATAAATCGCCGATAATATCCAGCTAGTCCCAAAAAGCTTCTTACATCACCGGCATTTGCTGGCGTAGTCCATTTACTCACTGTCTCCACTTTTGACGGATCAACTTCGATGCCATTGATTGTAACAATATGACCCAGAAAGCCTATCTTCTCGAGCCAAAATTCACATTTCTTAAATTTGGCGTATAACTTTTCTGCCCGTAGTGTCTCCAACACGATTCTCAGATGTTCTGCATGCTGTTGTGAATCTTTAGAATAGACTAGAATATCATCAATGAAAACAATAACGAACCTATCCAAGTACTGATGGAAAACCCGGTTCATCAAGTCCATAAATACTGCAGGTGCGTTCGTAAGACCGAATGGCATCACCGTGAACTCATAGTGTCCATATCGAGTCCTAAACGCTGTCTTTTGTATATCCGTAGACTTGATCTTCAATTGATGGTAACCGGACCTTAAGTCCATCTTTGAAAATACCGCAGCTCCTTTCAGTTGATCGAACAAATCTTCGATTCTGGGCAGGGGGTACTTGTTCCTTATCGTCAACACTGGTTTTTGTAATGACCGGTCTTGCCACACTTCCAACATTCCACAACCTTTGTCTTGTTGGAATTGTTTGGATTTCTGGACCTCGATCTGCCACTTCTGAATTTGCCGTTGCCACGCCCATTTCCTCTGTTAGAATTTCTGCCTCTGCTTTCCACGTTCAATGCCGATCCTGAAGTTGAGGCACCTTCTGATTGTCGTCTGATCTCCTCCGTTAAGATCATGCTTACGACATCATCGAACTTCAATTTTGACTTTCCGGCAGAGCCACTAATTGCTGTGACTGTACAATTCCAGCTGTCTGGCAACTGCCCAAGAATTAACAAAGCTCGAACTTCATCACTAAAAGTGATTTCGACTGTGTTTAGCTGGTCCGTCACTTCATTGAATTCATTTAGGTGCTCCCCAAATCTTCCGCCTTCGGCCATCTTCATATTGAACAGCTTTTTAATTAAGTGGACTTTATTTGCTGCAGATGGATGTTCGTACATGCTAGAAAGGGCTGCCATGAGAGACTCTGTCGTCTTCTCATTTTTTATGTTGAAGGCCACTGACTTTGACAACGTCAGCCTGATTGTGCCGAGTGCTTTTCGATCAAGCAACTCCCAATCCCCCTGGCTTATATCTTGTGGCTTTTCTTTTAGTGGCTTGTATAGATCCTTCTGGTACAGATAGTCCTCCATTTGCATTTTCCAAAATCCAAAATTTGAACCATCAAATTTGTCAATTTTGGATATTTTCTCATCTGTCGACATTGTTCACACTCAATCACAAAATAGTCTAAAGAAATCTTTTCTGATGTGGAAGATCAGTCAAAGCTGCAACCACAGAGCATACTAAGAATTTCAAAAGATCTCAATGAGCCAGAGCTCTGATACCAATTGTTGGGAATTAGGACGCAACTAATCCCGCCCAGGATCGATGTGACACAAATAAATTAGACTGAGAAAATATAAATACGCAAAAATAAAATGCAAATACGAAACACAAAGATTTACGTGGTTCAGCAATTTGCCTACGTCCACGGACCCACACCAATATATTTCACTAACTCGGAAAAATGAGGAGTACAAAAATACTACACTGTATTTTTATCTGCCTATGCAAAGGCTATTCTCTCCAACTCACTTTTCTCTCTATTTTGTGAACACCTCTTGATTGTGTTACTCTTCTACACAAGAAGACTCTATGTTGTGGTGGTATTTTACAAGTGAATTTTAGCATTCTATTTATAGGCAAAATTCACAAGCATGCATGACAAATTTTCAACAAAATTAGGTCACATTTAGCTCCATGCCTTTTGTCAAAAGTTGGCTCATTTTGACTAGCTTTTGTCTTCCAATTTCAACAAAATTAGGCCACATTTAGCTCCATTTTTCAACATTGGCAACGAGTGCAAGGATGGAAAGAGAAGTGGTTATCCAAAGTGGGAATTTATTAAGACTGTCGCACAAGTTGTCCCAAACTTCGTAATGAGTGTGTTCTTGATTCCGAACCAGCATTGTGAAGAACTTGAGAGAATTATGAATAAATTTTGGTGGCAATCTAATCCAGGGAGGAATGGAGCAATCAATTGGATTGCGTGGGATAAACTTTGCCTCCCAAAATCTAAAGGTGGTATGGGTTTCAAGAAATTGCATGAAGCAAATCTAGCTCTCCTCAGCGAGCTTGGTTGGAAGCTTATAACACAACCGACATCATTGGTAACTCGAATATATAAAGCATGTTACTTTCCTTTGTCATCATTCTTGGAGGCTAATATTGGTTACAGGCCGAGCTACGTCTGAAGGAGTATACTTGCTGCTCAATCTCTTTTAAAAGACGGTTGCAGGTTTCGTGTGGGGAATGGTTCCTCGAATAGAATCTGGCATGATCAATGGCTTCCTAATCCTAATCATGGATTTGTTATTACAGATCTGATTCCAAGTAAAGAAAATGACACTGTTGATCAACTTATCATTGCAAGTGAAAACAGATGGGATTTTGATCTTCTTGTTGATCTCTGCAATGAAGAAGACCGTCGCTACATTATGAACATTCCTCTAAACACCCTTGGGAGAGAAGATCGAATTTTTTGGATACATGAAAAAAGGGTAATTACTCGGTTAGAAGCGGTTATAAAAAGCTGATGGCGGATTCCTTCTTACACTCCTATATTGCTACGGAGAGCTTGTGGAGCAATCTTTGGCATCATAAAGTCCCAGCTAAGGTTCGAAATTTACTCGAGAGGGCAACATCAAATCTACTTCCAACAGCTGAACAGTTGAGGGTAAAAAAAGTTGATATTGATAGCCACTGCCCAGTTTGCTTATTGCGTGAAGAATTCGCTTTCCATATTCTTGTCTCTTGTGAATTTGCTCAGAAAGTTTAGGAGGAGGTGGGAGTAGTCAATTCATTGTTGATGGATTCTAACCTCAAAGAATGGCTCACAACCAATTTCAAAAATCACCAACAAAAACAAGAGATTATTCATTTTGCTAGGCCATTTGGACAAATCGAAAACATTCTGGGAAAGCAAGTCCTATACAGTCCTTAAGGTGGTGAATATGGCAAAAAAAACTATCCCCATCAATGGCGTGATGCTAATTAGCCCCTAACACCACCCATGGCTAACTCAAACACAACGGAGAATGATAAGTGGTAGCCACCTACAACGAGCTATTTTAAACTTAATATTGATGCAGCCATTTTTGAAAATCAAGGGAAGGCTGAACTTGGCCTTGTGATACGAGATGATTTGGGGTCTTTTGTCGCCGCCAAAATTGTTCCTGTACAAGGAATTGTCGATTCACTTATTGCTGAAATTTTGAGGGTTCATGAGGCTCTTTCTTAACTAAAATCTAAATTCCCTGATGTTTGAACTATTGAAATGGACGCCCTCTTGGTCCACACAGCTCTACAAAATAACAGAGTGAATGATTCCTACTTTGACATCTTAATAGAAGATTGCTGACTTCTTGCTAAAAATTTCTCAAATCTCAATTTCAACTAGATTAGGAGATCGGATAACCGATTAAGTACATAAATCTTGAGATAATACTAGGCATTAATTTTTTTATGGTTTAAAATAACTAGAGTGAAAACATCTTCTTAGAAAAATAATTAACAATATTCCATAGTGTTATGAAAGTAGAAATAACTTTTTTATTAGTACCAATGATTTTATTAATACAAAATGACAGTTATAATATTTTTATTCTGCACAACAAAGTTGATTTTATGAAAACACAACAATATCAAACTAGCCCAACATATAAGTTATTGTTAAAATGTTGAAGAAATTGGGTCATTTTCATTCTGTAACCAACATTCAGTAAGCCAATAGTGTTTAACACGCGCTTTTATATATTTAAGATAAGAGATGACATTTGATCACTTTTATCAAAATGTCTGAGATGAAAACATACAGCAAACATTGAACATTTCTAGACAAATCACACTTTGAATTCAAGAGGGAGGGCAGTGGAATTGCTACAATAACATTTCTGAATACATTGCTAATAATCTACCCCCCCCCCCCCCCGGCGGCTTTTTCGGGCTATGTAGAGGGAAAGGTAGTGATTGGTTATCTCTGAAGTTCTCTAATATTCTAATATGATTTTTTATTTATTTTTTTAGAAAAAGGATTGTAAAATGGCTTTTTCTGGCTATGTAGAGGGAAAGATAGTGATTGGCTATCTCTGAAGTTCTCTCCACATGAACAAATATTTGTGTTTCGCCACAAAGTATTGTGTTCCCTGCCACACTGGAATAAAATCGGCCATCGTACGCAGGTACAAAGACATCACTTTGTGAGCAAATGTTGAAGTCGATGAATTGTTCATATTCACGACCCTCTGAGCCCATGAATTTTGCCCTCTTATCAGCCTGCACAAGACCTATTACAATTTCAAAGGCATACAGAGTTATTTACAACCAAGAACACAAAATATTATAACTGGTTAATCAGTAAAGAAGTTGTGGAATTCATTAAAAATGGATTTCAAATTTTTTTTTGAAAATTATCAATAAGCAGGGTTATTAGAATATTATTGTACATTAAAATTTTCACCTTTCTTGAATTTAATATATTCGGAGAATTAGCAGCTAATATAGAGAAACCTCCAAGATGGATAATTTGAAACAGCAACTTATGCAAGATGACAAAAAGAGCATGAACCAAGCATAAGCATGATATGCCGAAAGGCCACATAAATGAAATTAAAAGCTATAATTCCCTCAACTAAGATTCAGAACACATAAGATGGTAGGTATTACCTTTATAAATGTGTTGAGGAAAATATTCCTAAGTGCATCGAGCCTACTTTGCCATCTAGTTTGAGTCAAGTATATCGTTATTTCTTTGAGAAAACCAATCTTTTTGAGAAATTCACCAATTTCTTTACCATTATAACAGCATTTACTTGAATCGACATTTTCGTGGCACCTTCTCTTTCCCAGCATATCAAACCTCAAGTCCACTGCCACAAAGCGCCCACCTGTTATCTGGCTCATGCTTCATAGTATCCCAACCATCAAATCGACCAATTCTCGAAACTCTAGTTGCAACTCGAGATTTCCAAATGCAGTGAGCCAGTATATTCATTTGACTGCATCGTTTCTTTTAACTTTGCCACGGATAAGGAATAAGGAATTAAAGTTAGTTGCGAGCCTCAAGTTTTTTTTTTTTAGTCCTAAATTTGGGTTCTATTTTGATGTAATGAAATCCTTAAAGACCCTATCCAGGACTCTCACAGCAGTGAATTTCATGTTTGATATTTCATCTGGCTGAATCCTGATACCTAGGCTTGTGAAGCATGCACTTCAGTCAAATAGAAAGCATCTACCGAAATATGGAGTCACCCAAAGATTTCATTGTCAGAGAATGCTTTATTAACTCTGTTGTTATACATTTTGATTTTCACAAGACTTCTTTTGATTTGTAAATTTATGTATGAGATATTGGTCTGAATAAAAAATAGATGGGTTTGACATTTTCTTTAGACCATCAACGATCTAAAGGAAGATATAATCATAGATTTTTATTGATATGCCTAAGTATTCACCTTTTCTTCCTCAGTTTGGTTCCTTTGATGTCAGGAAGCACAAGTGTTGCTCCAAGATGTCCAAGATGTCTAGCCACTACCACAGCATTTGCAATCTGAGAGAAAATAAGAAAATGTGGCTAATCACGAACTAAAAGCAAACCAGCTCAAGTTGTAGGATTCTGTCTAAGAATTGAGTCTGAATGTGACTTTAGTAGAGCTAAAGTATTTGCCGCTTAAAAATCTTTGAAATTTAAGCTGTCAATCCTTCGTATCATCATGAGATATCCTAGCTGTGCCAGACTGGCCCATGTGGACCAATTTATAATAAACGGCCACATGAGTAACGTTATCGAGAAGCATGGTTTTCTACTGATAACGTATGCCTAGCTGTGCCAACCTGGCCCTTGTGGACCAACGTTTTTAATAAATGGCCAATGCAAGTAATGGTTTAGGGATTGCGCAGAAGGCAGAGGATTTTCCTGGCCGACGGACAGTGATGGTTAGGAAGGTGGGCAAACCCACTTTATACCTCTCATACATTCATACTTCAAGGTTCCCTTTTCTCTCGATATATACCTCAAAGAAAATGAAGGAAAAGTAGCATACCTGTGAAGCGTGATTCTCAGGGCCATTACTCAATGAAAAAAGGACATATCTGCCAGATAGCTTCCCTTCTGCAACAGAAAAAAATAAAAAATATGAAGATTGAAGAAGCAGCTACAACTCAATGTTTTCGCTAATTGTAAGTCACATTTAAAGACTTGCCTAACGAGGGAATTCTCCAGCACGATTTTCGTACTTCAGGTAGGTCTTTCGACGGACCATAACTAATTTCAGTCATTATACCTCCTTGTTCCTTGCTTGCCTGGTACTGGTGGATGCTCTGTGATGCCTGGATAGTTTCCTGCAAAAAATATGAAATTTTAGGCCTAATTTTAGCCAGAAATTCTCTTTTCAGCTTAGAACATTTACTTGCTGCGCATCAAGTTTTTATAGATCATTTAAGTTTATGATCAGAGTCTCAATATAGAAAGTCAAAAACGTGAGAATAGATTAAAAGCTATTACAAATGCAGGACTATCAATCATATAGTTAGATAAACACTACTTAGTTTTGCAAATGTATTTTTAGAAACCCAGTTTTTCAAGTGATTCTTATCCAATAAAACAGAGATGGGGCTTTATCACATAAATGATAACAATATATGTTTCATGGGGACTGTGCTACAGAATTGTAATTGTTTGTCAATAACTAAGCCCGTGTTTGGTATAGATTAAAATCAGATTTTTTTGTAGATTTTGATAAAAAATGATAAGATGAGTGGTTGAAAAACTGTGGATTTCATAAAACGTGTGGTTAAAATTAATTGTAATCAGAACCAAACATGGGCTATATCCAAGCACATGTTTACATATAAGAGCTACTTTTTAGGAAAAAATCTTTGCACCCATCTGAAACTAGTTAAATTGAAACTTCAAAAAAAACGCACACGATTAGAAACAGAAGGAAGAAAAAGAGGCATTTCAAATCTTCTGTTCGCTTCTCTGTGCTCCCTTGGTTTTGATCTCATAATAACTAATCTTGTAATCAAACTTTCTTTCCCGGAATTCTCATTTAGCAGATATTTTTTGAATGAATTTCTATTGGTTTGATATTCATAATTGCTATGGTTTCAATATGTCAAGGAAATAATTATAAGATATATATATCCTCTGAGGAGTATTTGACTAACCATGAATTTGATAGGCACACTTGTGTCAATGCATTGCTGGTAATAAAAGACAATGCAACCGATATCTAGCCGCTTAAAGCTGACCTCACAGGCTGACATAGGTAGGGTCTCCATGTATGACCATATGCACATCCTCGTATATAAACTCAAACTTTGTAGCCAACTGTACTATTTTCGACATCCCATCCTTCAAACCTGTGCAATTTTATGCCCAGTACTTAAAACATTAAACATTTATGCACTACAGAGGAACTTGCAAGAAGTGAAGGATTTCGTTGGTGAACGGCCCATAAACGTATCAAGGAAGGTAATCCAAGGGCATGCAACATCTACGTGTACTTAATGGACTTGGTAAAACTCAAGTTATATAACAATTATCCAATTAACGGTTTACTTTTTTTGGTCAGCTAGCCATATATTGCGTTGCTTCAACTATATTTGACTTTCTTTCTTAAATTATTTTCAAATGTTTCTCAAAACCTTTCCAATTAAAAAGGGCCAATTAATTAATTACCAATAGAAATATATTTTCTAAGTCTACTCATTATCGAATCGAAAGAAATTTTTTCAAAAAACTTAAAAATATTATACTATCATATGCCTCTATTAATTATGAAAATAATAGGACTCAATTATTTCTAATTCACCCTTTCAAGGAAATAAGAACTAAGAGATTTCTTATAATTACAACTTATATAAAGATACTATATCCCTATCAATAATTATAAAGGAAAGCGGAATCTTCAATGTATGGAAAAACTCCCAATAAAAACACCTGGATTGAAAAAATTATCAATTTTGACCTTAGTAAAGTCAACATCAAAGCCTTGATCCTAAATGATGTCAATAGTAATCAATATACTCAGATTGTTACTAATAATTATCAAATGAAAAATTACTAAGCAAGAGCTCTAAGCAGATAAATTGTTTTAAATTGGACTAAATTGAAAATAGTAATGAAAATCAAAACAAAAAGATCAATGAAAAGCAAAAGCGAAAGTATTTTCATAGCATTGAAAAAAAAAGAAAAAAGAAATCAAGAAGATAAATAAAAAAACCCCACAAGCCTAGGGATCTTGGATCCTCTAAACCTAAAAAATCATATTGAAGAAGATTATGCGAGCTCAGACATGAAAAGAGGTACAGAGAGAGAACAATGAAAAATCAAATCTTAAGCCAAACATTATTGGACTAACACAGCATATTTTGAACGAAGTATATGTATTTTGTTGCCCAACTTTGCTATCCATGTGGAGTAACACAATACACGATTACTATAACATGGGGTATTGTTTACTATATCAATAGGCAGCGGGGAAATGCTAAGGTTTCTAAATGACGTATTGTCTCCTCCAACATGCATTATAAAACGAAATCTTATGTTGTCATAAAATAATAAATACTATTACAAAATGATGCCAGTATCTTCATATCACGCTTCAACAATAAATTGACACGTAGCAGATCATTGTCTATGATATTAAGTTCAAAACCTCAATATTTTTTTTCCTTTTTCTTTTCCCCCAGCTTATCAAGTTGTAACACATGTTATACGGTAAATTTCTATTCATATCATATATACTAAGAGATGACCATGTTATGAAAACTAAAATTCTTTCAACAAATTTGAAACTAGTGTGAAGTGCAATCTTATGATATGAAAATCCTGTAAATCTGCTTTAAGCAATTAGAAATTCACGTGATGGACAGACAAAGAAAGATTTACTCCCAGTTCAAGAGGCAAGAAGAGAAGCGTGATGGCGACATACATTGTGAAATGCATGCCATTTTCATTGCGACAAACCACATGCTCGATATTTTTCCAATCTGCACGTAATACCCCCATATATATACTTTTTTCCATTTTTTCTGTCACATGCACACTTTTTTTCACATTGGAGAGTAGGAATTAGAGAAAAAACAATTTGTACCTCTTGGGTTAGTAAAATCATAAAACCAATTTTACTACAATTACAAGTATCAGAGACATTGACACAAAATAAGTAAGAATAATTTCCCCAAGTGGACTGCATATTTAAAAATTCTGCTATCCTTAAAAAATGGTAAGTAGATTGGTGCTTCACTATCCCTAGGGTCGTTTTGCTTGTAATTAATCATGATCCAATTCGTATAGATCACTTAAAAACGGCTAGTTGTAGAATTTTCCACATAAATCTGAAGCATTAGGTACCATTTAGAATGCCAGAACCACATGCTTCTGCAATTGCACCTTGATTTACCATAAAAATGTTGTTTCTAGCTCAAACAGTTTCTACAATGGAATAAACATATTCCCCCTTCACATTTGAAGGGCAAAACTCAAATTATTTGAGTTCTAAATTCTTTTAAGAAGTAGTAATAAAAAAATAATTCCTATTATTTTTCTTAAATAAAACGAATATATAGTGTATGCAAGTTGAGATCTATTACATATAAGCATATAAAAAAACATAGTCTTATAATGCAACGATTACTTTTAAAAAAAAAAAAAAAAAATATAGGGTCCATGCTTAGTTCAATTAGAAGTATATGTACCGTACCAACAGGATGCCAGTCTCTGTATAATACTTGATCAAGCTCGAGAGAGTAGAAATATTGTTGGGGACCTCGCCTCTACTACTGCGATTTTTGGATTGAGTTGTTGGACAAATAATCGAGCTTTAGCGTAAAAAAAAAATTCCCACTCCTTGGTTGTTTTTGTTTGAGCAAGTACCTGAATCAGCTTCAAAGGATCATGAGAACCATTGAAGGAAGTACTGAAGCCATTCTTGAATTGAGCACTGTTTAGGGTTTCTTAATGAACTGGCGATGGAGTTTAATATTTCCGACACTCGCCCAAAGTTTGGGTGTCGTTACATATTACTCACCAAACTCTGAGTTGCTTTGGATTAATTACTCAACTTTATAGCATTGTATTGTACTCCATCATCTATTCAAATTTTAAGTATTATGACGAGTTACTTATCAAACTTCGAAATATTTCACATTAATCACTCAACGTTGGAGCGTGCACTCCATTACTCTCCATTACTCACCCAAATTTGGATGTTATCACGGTTTATTCACCGCACTTTGAAATGCTTATTTTATTTAATAGCTCAATTTCATCGCACAAATTAAAATTATTAAACAATTTGTATGTGATTATATAATAGAAAGAAATTATGATAGATTACTCTTTTTACTTTCTTATGTTACAGAGTTCGATTTATTATTATTTACTCCAAATCGTCCAATGTTATCTCAGACGTGTCATCTTAACTATTTTTTGTAATTTATCAAGTTGAAAACTTTAACTTAAAAATTTGTCTTCTATGTGGTTTTGACCATTTTTAACAATAATTGAGAGTTGATCAAAAGAACATTGACCCGTGTAATGGACAAACCAATTTATCATTGTATCACATCAACAAATTTAAGAAATCTTCACCTATGCACAAAGTTCAGGATCTTATAAGTTGTAATCATTTTTGTTATCCTTTTCTATTATCTTAACTATTTTATTTTATATAAATCATATTTTCATAATCTAATTGATTTTTTTTTTTTTTTTTGAATCGTTAATGCTATAAAACTGAGTGATCAATGAAAATCATTAGGAGATTTATTAAGTCATTCGTGACCACGTTAAAAGTAATGTGAGTGTAGTTAATTGATCAATGAGAAGCACTTTAAAGTTTGGAGAGTAAGCTCGCCAAAATACTCAGAGTTGGGTGTGCATGGATTGCAATGTTTGAAAGTTAAGTGATCAATGAAAAATATTTTATAGTTCAGTGGTAAATTATAACGATAATCAAAGATGGGTGTGTTATGTGGGTGTTTTCTTGTATTTGTTGCAACTTGGAAGTTGTGGGGAGTGGTGGTGAGGTGTCACTTGGGTTGGACTTTGTTGTACGTGTGGCTAAGCATAAAACTTTACCCAAGAGGTTGCTTTGAGAGTTCTAGGTCTGGGTTGCTGGTAGATTTTTGTTTTTTTTATAGAAGAGATTTTTTTAAAAAAGAAGAAAAAAAAAAATCTTAACCACTTATATTAGGGTTGAACAACAAAATCGTCAAATTACAAATCAATTCAAAATTGATTTTTTTGAAATCATTGATTTGAATCCATGTGAATTTGTAAACGTTTTGATTTTGGATCAAATCAAACCGTTTCGAAATGATTTTGTTTATATTTTAATTTTTGTAAACCATTACAAATTGTCAAATCGTTCACAGAAAAAAAAAATCTAGAAATAAATTAATTCAAATTTTATCCAACTCAGTTACAACTAAACACATCACATTTAAAAAGTTACATTAATTTGAGACATAACTTAATTACACTCAATATCTAAATAGACAATGTATTCATCTCCTTAATTAATTAATTAATTAAATCATTCTTATACCCACTAGACATCACAAATGTGAATACAAAAACCACAAATACGGTGAAGTGTAGAAGAACAACTGGTTAGTGGTGTTAAATCTATTCATTGACGACCCATTAAATAAGAAGTATAAAAGATGGAATTTAAAATTTAAGAAACTTGTTGTTTTACTACAAAAATCAGGTTTTTAATTAAAAAATATTTAATTAAATAGGTTGAGATCAAAATTATACAATTTATGGTCACAAACACAAATCACAAATTTATAGGTCACGAATTATGAAATTTCTCAGTCACAAATTATAAAATTATTTGTTCACGACTTAATTTTCGATTATAAATAATAAATTTATAGGTCACAACTTATTTTCGGTCACAAATTATCAAATCAATCGGTCACAGATTATTATTCGGTCATAAATTACAAATATTAAAGGTCACAAATTATTTCTCGTTCACAAATATTTGGTTATGACTTATTTTTCGATCACAAATTAAAAAAATTGTAGGTCACAATTTATTTTCGATCACATTATAAATGTAATTGGTCACAATTTCTTAGTCACGACTCATTATTTGATCACAAATTATCGATTTAATATGTTACAACCTATTTCTCGGTCACAATTTGTAAAATTAATCAGTCACAAATTTATTACTTGGTCACATATCACACATGTTATAGGTCACAATTTATTTTTGGGTCACAAATTACAAATGTAATTGATCACAACTTCATTCTTTGTCACGACTCATTATTTGGTCACGGATTATCATTTTAATGGGTCACAATCTTTTTCTCTATCACAAATCTCGAATTTTATAAGTCACAACCTATTTAACGATCACAATTTTCAAACTAACTGATCACGGCTTAAAAATTTTTGAGCCACACTTACAAATTTTGTCACAATTTCAAATTTTTTTAGGTCACCTAATTTCTATTAGTTACAATCAATTTTAATCCTACCTCACCACCGCCCCTCCCCAACCACCTACACCAGCATCACCTACACCCAACACCAATGCTGCCACTGCCACCACCACCCACCAACACCCTAATCCCTTAGCACTGACACCCCAACCACCGGTCGCCGTCTCTGATGCACCACCATTACCTCCGACGGTGATAGCGCCGCTTCGATAATTTATTGATGTTTTGTTTCAAAAATCAGGTTTTAAGTTAAAAAAATAAATAATTAAATAGGTTAAGGTCACAATTATATATTTTTTATGGTCACAATCACAAATCACAAATTTTATAAGTCACAAATTATTAAATGAATTAGTCATGATCTATTTATCGATCAAAAATCACGAATTATGATAAAAAAAATCACGAATCGTAGAGGTCACAATTTATTTATAGGTCACAAATGACAAATTTTATAGATCACAACTTATTTTTCGATCACGACTTATTTCTCGGTCACAATTTGCAAAATCCTTAGGTCACAACTTATTTCTAAGTCACAAATCTCGAATTTCATAGGTCACAACTTATTTTACGATCACAAATTTCAATTTAATTAATCACAACTTAAAATTTTGTAAAGTCACAATCCCAAATATTTTTAGGTCATATATTATTTATCAATCATAAATACAAATTTATTTGTCACAATCAATCTTAACTTATTTTACGGTCATAGATTATATACAATTTATTGTCATAATCACAAATCACGAATTTTATAATTCACAAATTATTAAATTAATTAGTCATGATTTATTTCTTGATCAAATCACGAAATATAGAGGTCACAATTTATTTCTCGTTCACAAATCATAAATTTATAGATCACAACTTATTCCTCGATCATGATTTGCAAAGTTCTTAGGTCACAACTTATTTCTAAGTCACATATCTAAAATTTTATAGGTCACAAATTATTTTACGGTTACAAATTTCAACTTAATTGGTTACAACTTAAAAATTTATAAGTCACAATTACAAATATAATCACTGCCACCGCTGTCGTTGCAATCGTTGCCTTTGCCACCACCGACCAATGCCACCGTCAATACCATTGTAGTCCATAGGAAACACCACCGCCACACCACCTATCCTCACCACCAACCACCACCATCGCCACCACTTCCCCAAACCCCCCACCATCACCAAAGTCACATCTCCATCAATGTAGTCACTATCGTACCCAATCACATTGCACCCCCACCTTACACCACCACCACTAACTGCCACAACACTACCACCATCGACGCCGACCACAACGCTAACACCATTTTCACCCCTCAAACAATCACCACTACCCCAAACCACCACCAGCAATCACCTCTCCACCACCGTAGTCACATCTAAATCTACACCCCACCCACCACCATCACAACCTCCCAAAAAGTTACCCCATATCTTCAACCACCGCCATCAAAACCACCTCCAACTAACCACCACTTCACTCATAATCGCATGCATCACATCACCACAATTTCCTGCACCAAAACATGGAACTAGAAACACCACAACATCGCCCCTTTGGGCACCACCTTCTGACATCCATCGCACTACTATCACATCACCAACACCACCACCGCACGCTACTTGCACCATCGACGCACACTACCTTTACCAGCACCGCACGCATAAACACTACCACCACACCTGTGCACACAAACACCACAACACCGTTTTCTGCAACACCTACACCACCACCGCACCGTCGCTACAACCAATCCAACACCACATACCATAGTTGCCTTAGATCGCACTAATACCACAGATCACAAAAAAAAAATGAGAAGAAGGAAGGAGGCATCACTATGCAGGAGAAAAGGAGAGGAGAACATGTAGGTGATGCAACGTTGCTTGTCGCTGTTGTTGCAAGGCTGCTTTGAAGGATCGCTGGAGGTCGAATTGTCGAAGAGAAAATGGTGCCATAGATTTTGGGTATATATTTCGGAGAGATTGGAACTAATTGTTTTTAGGTTTTTGATTGTTGTAATCGAATTGGGAGGGTTGGGGCATTGTGTGCTGTTGTTTATTCCTAATTATGATTTTGTTTAATTATATCATTATTAATATTTAAAAGTTTAAGTAAGACCTGATTTTTGAATTAAGAACTTGTAAATCATATTTTAGAATTGTGAAGTTGAAAAACATGTGCTGCTGTAATTTTCTCATATTTTAATTCAAACTCACAAATTTCTTTTCTTTCTACTAATACTTTTCTCGAATTTAGACTAAAGTTTTCAACTCTTTTTATCCTTTTTTTTGTAATTATTTGGTATATTTTATTGGTAATTGTTGTTTTGTTCTAATACGTGTCGGGCTTCCTTAAATTTTAGTGAACACCAATTTTTGTTTAGTTGCGATTCAATTTCTTGATCAGATCTCCAAATTATTATCAACTAGTTTGTTGCGTCTAAATTTCTGGATAAGATGTTTCTCACAATTGTTATATTAATTAGTTTCACTCCCGTGGGATGCACGGCCATGTTCAATTGATAAAGCATAATTTACTGAAAATCAACAATAAGGGCATGTCATGAGTCCTAAATTAAGAGTGTACAAAATTTTAGTTTTGAATTGCTAGCACAAACTGACCTAGCTTTATTTTGATATTTTGAGAATGCTGGTTTTATTTAGTGTTATCATCTCAAAAGAATTTGGTCATTTCTATAAAGTCAAATCAAATAGGTAATTATACAAAACTTTCATTTTTCTCAAATTTCCATAAATTAAGCTCAACATAAATCTTAAATATTGATACCTTATGCGCGTAGGCATTTGCAATGAGCCTCGATCCATTTTGCACAAGCATCTTCGCCATATTCAACAATGCATTCATCTCTCATCCTCTTTGTTTCAGGGCAAGCACAACAATCTTCTTGCTCTTTAGATCAAATACATGTGCTAAACCAACTGATTCCCCTTGATCTTTATGTAATTGTAAAGATAACACAAATAGATAGTGATGTATTGATAGTCTACACATCGCCCACATGTAGCTCAATAGCACTGAATCTCATCTTTCACTGGTTTGGCTAGGTAAGATGATAAGTGTTTTATTAACACTTAAATTGTGCACTTATAACCTTTGACTAATCATGATTTGATCATATCTGAGTATTATTAACGCATTTTTTATTTCATGTTGTATAGGATCATAAAGGAAGAGAAAAGAACAAAAAAGGACCAAAATGCACTTAAAACTGAAGATTGAGGACCTTGGGTGCAAATAAGTTACGACCGTAACACATATATTCACGATCGTAAACGTTTTCATATCATTATGCAAAAAGGAGCAGACACGAGTTACAACCGTAAACAAAAAGTCACGGTCGTAACCTTCAATGGTGCAAAATCAGCAGAAACCATATTACGGTCGTAAACAAAAAGTTACGGCCGTAACTTCAAATCATGAAAATTCTGCAGAAACCAAGTTACGGCCGTAAAGGATTTGTCACGGCCGTAACTTGCTAGCCAAGAAATTTCCTTATCTGATTCAAGGTCTATCTTTGGTATATCTTTGGGGTAAAGCCAGGGCACGATTTTGTGAGTATTAAAGGAGCAAAATCACCACAAAAAGTAGGCGGGACATTGAGGAAAATTGAGAGCAAAATATAGAGCATTCTTGAGAGATTTTCAAGCTCAAGAATATCAACAACAATGGAATTCATGAAGCAACTTGAAGAATCTACCACAACCATGCTAACCTAGATTTGATGTCTTGTTCAAAGGGGAAGTTGTGTTAACTCAATTATGTTATTTTCTTTTCCTACAAATTAGTAGCGTGAATTTATTCATTTATTTCAACTGTTGGATTATTATGTTTTGAATGTTCAATTGAGTTTATTTGATTAATAGTTTAATTTGGCCAATTGGACTATTGATCTTTGGATTCATGAATATGCTATGTTTAGATTCTTGATCCATAATTGTCATTGAATTTTTACTTTAGTAGCAAATAAATCTCGTGCAGGTTTAGTAATAATTCAACTTTGATTGATTAATTCGAGCTTGTGAAATTAACGATCCAATTCAATCTATTCTTCTAGATTTTCATACTAGTCGTGCATTAAATCCTAAGAGCTTGTTTAGGATTGTCCGTGGCTAGAATTGGTTCGAAGAACTTGTTTTGAATCAATATACATAAGGAAGAATTTAGATAATCAGAGCTTGTTGATTATTTATGATTGATAATTGAATAGGGATATAAACACGTTACAAGGAAAGGTATAACATTAATTGGGGGCACAACCGAACCCAAAAACAAGATTTCTTCTCATATTAATTCTCTAGTCCTATTTAATTATTTATTTTATGCATAGTTTTCATTCAATTAATTCCAAACAACAAAACCCCCAATTCCATTCTAATTGATCGAGCAACTAGATAAGTTCACCGTTCCTCGTGGGATCAACTCTTACTCTCGCTACTATATTACTAATTAATATTTAGCGAGTAAGGAATTATTTATTATTTTGGTGCATCACGACACGCATCATAAGACCTATTGGATAAGACCTCTTGGATGTCTAATAAAGTATTAAGATAGTATAAAGCAAAATTTCATTTACTATTAGTCTTCCTCTATATCTTGGCAAACATTTTTTTTTTATCCAGTAAATATTTGGATAACAAATCTATTAAGTGCTTAAACAACCATAGTTATTACTTCTTAGGTAAAATTAAACTGAAAATGGTAAAGTTGATCATTTATGAAAGTTCGAGAGCCTTTTTATAGTAAAAATATGAACAATTGAAGTTTTTTTTTTAAAAATCTTGAAATATCTTATCTTATCAGTAATCATGTTAGCTAATTAAAAATTTGTAATTTAACAAAAATTACTTGGAGTAGAACTTCATTCGGTAGCGAGGAATTAATATTCGATACACTTAAACCCCAAATGCATTTTGCACAATTTCGTTGAGCAGTTGAAGTGCGTTTGAGAATGCATTTGGTTTACAAATTGATTTAGAAGAGTTTAGGTTATGAGATTTGTTTGTAAATTCTTCTTATAAAGTGGAAATGGTCCAAATCAAAATAAAAATGGCTCCGAAATCACACAATCGCACCAGTTTGGGGGGGGGGGAGTTTCTCCCCCCTTTTCCTGTGATAATAGTTGCTAGAGCGGGCAGCAATAGTTGTGGTCGGGAATGATGAAAACGGGAGCTTTCTTGTGATTTTATTTTTGGACATAAAATTGCACTTTTGGTCATTTATATTTTTTATTTTGAATGATTTGTACCTCAAGTGACTGTTGTCGTAAGAGTTTATGATTAATCGTTGCTTCAACTTTTGAAGTTCGATGACCATTTTGAATTTTTATGCAACTTCAGTTAACCCATTTCATCATGCAAAGATTGCAATTTTTAGTTAGAAGGAAGAGATTGTTTCCCCTTTTTGAACTACAGAAGTCAAAACCACCCTCAGGAACCACACTACAGATTTTCCCAAATGTCCATCTCAATGGCTACCGCTCTCCCCCCCGGCCCCAATCTCTGCCACTCTCCTCCGACTTCGATAGCGACTCCCCTACCCACTCCTCCTCCTCCTCCCACCACCACCACCGTGTTGATCTCTCCTCCACCATCTTCCAATCATACCCCTCTCATTCCTCCACATATTCCTCCTCTCAACGTGACCTTGTTAAAATTCAATCTTTCTTAATCTTCTGCCGCTCCGATGCTCTCTCCTCATCTGTCTTAAACACATCAAGCCTACTGATCCCACCTGGTCTCGCACCTCCCACTGCTTTTCACTCTCCCAAACGCGCCACCTTACGTGCTTCAATTCCCAATGAGAACTCCATTGTGTGGCCCTGCCAAAATTGCCGTGTCGAGTATCCCAAATCATAAACCCCCAAGAACTACTATTGTTTTTGTGGAAAACTGGAGGATCCGCCTTGCGATCCATGGATTTTACCCCATTCCTGTGGGGGAGTATGTGGCCATGCTTTAAGAAACAATTGTGGGCATTTTTGCTTCAACTTGTGTCAATCGGGGCTTGCCCCTCATGCCCAAAATTAGTCAAGACAAAGTGCTTTTGCGAGAATTAAGTGTGTGTTTGGTAGGGCTTTTGAAAGATCAAAAAGTACTATTAGAAAGCCTAAAATACTTTTAGTAAAAAATAGAGACGTTTGGCTGTCATTGAGAAAATGTTTTTTGATTGGATAAACCTTTTTTAAGCTATTTTAGAGAAACTCAAATTTATAACTTTTTCAAAAAGCACTTTTACGAAAAACTGAAATCTATAATTCTTATTATGAAATCTATTGAAAATATCTTATTTTCCATAATTCGTATTAAAATATAATATTTTATTGATTAATATGAAATTATACTTTATTATATTAATTAATAAAATTTGAAATACGTTTAAAATATATTATTTTCATATCCCGTATTGAAAAATTATATTTTATTGATTAATATGAAATTATATTTTATTAATTAATAAAATATGAAATATGTTGAAACTATATTATTTTTCATAACTCGTATTGAAATATTATATTTTATTGATTAATATGGAATTTTTTTTTATTAATTAATAAAATAAAATTTATTAACAATTTTTTTTCTATAACTCTTATGAAAAATATATTGAAATATTATAATTCATTAATTAATAAAATATGAAATCTTATGAAAATAAATTGAAAATATATTTTTTCCTAATTAATTAATAAAAATATGGAATATATTGAAAATAGTGAAATTTTATATTTTATGAATTAATTAATTTTTTTTCCAATATAGATTTCAATATTGTGGTGAAATAATTATTAAATTTTTAGTTAACTATGAGATATAATTATAAGTGTTAGTTTATAAAAAAATCATTTTTATAGTTGTGTTGTCTAACAATCAATTTAATCTGAATAGTGCTTTCTGGAGTAACAACCAAATAGTCAACTATTTTTTATTAACAGCATTTTTTTAAAAAAAATCTACTAAAAAAGCTATACTGTAAAAAGCTTTATTACAACAGCTATGCCAAAAGAATCCTAATACATGTTGGAAACTACCCACTACTTTTATAATCCACTACTTAGTAACTACCCTGAAAATGAAAAAAAAAAAAAAAAACTTGCCAATTATAATGTAAACAGAGATTTTGGGAGGGAAAAAGATTCAGAATCACTGTTAACTTTATAAATATATATATATAGAATATAGATATAGATATAGATTTAGAATTATAAATTTTGGTTTGTAATATTTTCACCGATAATATTTGTAGTGACCAAGAATTTTCATAACTAATTTTGAATAAATATTTTTTTAAAAAAAAAGATGATGTCATTACGACTTTGACCAATTTATTTAAACACATTTTCGTTTAACCATTTAAATGAAAATATAATTTATTTAAATCTATCTTAGCTCAATTTAAATTTTATTAAAAGTGTCTCATTTTCATTATTTTAAAGTTCAAACATTAAATCATTTTTTTTTAAATCCAAATTTTAAATTTACTTTAGATCCAAACTATTTCAATCCAACTAATTCCACATGTTTTTTTTTTCTTCTTCTTTCCCATAAGTTTACCTTCCAAACCTCAAGCTTTCCATCCATGAATTCTTACCAATTTCCAAATAATTCTTCCCCCTCAATCCGCCATTGCCTTCTTGCAGATACCTTCAATCCCATATTTACAGCCACCAATCAACCTCAATCCCTTGCAATATGCCACAATTCACCAAGAATTTATACACAACCAAAATTATATAATTTCTCCATCACCATCACTGATCACCAATTGACTGATTTTCTCCTAGCCGACCAGCATAACCACCTCCTCAATCTGCAAGCAAAGCACCATCATCATCATCAACGACCCCTTCATCAGCCAAAACTGCAACCAAAGCTCATCATGTTGGTGGAATTTGTGAATAGTGACGCCAAAATATATTATAAATCGGTGCCAAAATTTGGACAGAATAACGGCAAGACAAATTCAAATAAACAAGAGAAAAGAAAAGGAGAAAAGTGATAAGCCGAGGCAAGAGTTGGACTCTTTATCCTTAAGTCGAAATTGCCCCGCAACGGTGCCGACGGAATCCGACAATCGACTCCCAAGATACAACGGCTTCCCTTGTGTTAGTAGCACTCCAAAACACAAGTTCGACGAACCGAATATTGGTTATTGTACTCCAAATATGAAATGAATGAAAAATAATCAAAAATAATGTTTATGAATTTGATTGGGAGAGAAATGAGTATAGTATATGTATTGCATATCAATTGTTTTCAAATAGGACACCCAAAGGGTCCTATTTATAGAGTATGAAGGGTTGTGGACGGAATGGTTCAAGCCAAACCATGCACCAATTCCAAAAGGTACCTTTTCTCGGACAACTGTGCGACCACACGGTTATAATCCGTGCGGCCACACGGCTTTAGCGAAAATCGGAAAATAAAAACGACGTGTGGTCGCACGGTTCTTAACACCGTGCGACCGCACGGGCAAAAATTCGAATTATATTTTGTCCGTTTCCGCAATTTCTCATTCATCCGATATTGGTTTTCGAGATGCCAAATATACCCTTCAATACATGTAGAGAAATCAAAATTCTCTTTCGGGGGCGTTGCCCCCGAGCCCCCACGACCCCCGCGACCTGACCAACCCCGTTTGTGCGCCCCGAAGCGGCGAAGCGGCAAACATAATTTTGCCTAAACGGATTGGGTCGGGTTTTGAGTATTTAGCCGAAGTCGACACGAAGTCACTTTAATCGATTTTAAATTCTCGAAACTCTAATCGATTTTATTAACCAATATCCAACACATCCCCCACATGAATGGAAATTTCTCGATATGCGCAACACAATGCAAATGCAATGCAAATGAAATGCAGACTCTAACAAATGGAGTACATGCGACAAGTCACAGCATCAAGATAGGTAGCTTGTGGCCTTGAACCTTCTTTAGTTGAGTACAATCGGATTTACTAGGCTAGTTGGTGAACGCGATGTCTTGAACCATCCAGCCGTTCATGTAAACCTAAACAACTGTACCAACACCGTGACTCATCTAACCAATTCGGTTCTCATGGTTGTGTCCATCTTGGCCCTGGACAACACTTGGCTTCATAAGTGCTCTAAGAGAATTAAGCCTCGAATTCTCGTAGAAGCGGCCCCACTTCACACTTATATAGGTGATCTCATACCTTTCCATTTCAAGGTTATGAATCATTAAAAGTATATATATGTATACTTATCCTTATACACATTTTACATAGCACTTAAAATTTTTAGGAATGGGAATAAGTGCTTTATTCCGAATCATTTATAACTTAGTTGTCCCATTGAACCAAGATCTTGGGATCTCCAATCTACAAGGTTGGGTTTCCGTCATAGTAATTCTATTCAATAGGCTTTAGGCCCATTCCCCTTGAAAGATGGTATACTTGATCTCTCGCAAGTCCTTTCGTCAAAGGATCAGCCAAATTCTCTTTTGACTTCACATAGTTAATAGAGATTATACCATTCGATATTAATTGTTTAATGGTATTATGTCTCCGACGGATATGTCGAGACTTACCATTATACATACTATTTTGTGCCCTTGCTATTGCCGACTGATTATCGCAATGTATGTTAATCGCAGAAACCGGCTTTTCCCAACATGGAATTTCTTCAAGGAAATTACGAAGCCATTCTGCTTCTTCACCGGCTTTGTCTAACGCAATGAACTCAGATTCCATTGTGGATCGAGCTATACATGTTTGCTTAGGTCGAACCCCGTTTGTGCGCCCCGAAGCGGCAAACATAATTTTGCCTAAACGGATTGGGTCGGGTTTTGAGTATTTAGCCGATGTCGACACGAAGTCACTTTAATCGATTTTAAATTCTCGAAACTTTAATCGATTTTATTAACCAATATCCAACACATCACCACCAAAAACCGCCCCTGCCCATCATCACAATCCAAAACCGAGCCTGCAACCATCATCACCATCATCATCATCATCATCACCATCACCACAATACACAAACCACCATCAAGCTCGACCAAGAACCATCCATGGCCAATATCACCATCAGAAAATCATCATCAACCACCACAGATCGGAACACCACCTAAACGCCACCGTGGCTGAACCACATAAACCACTGAACCTTACCATCACTGGCTACCTAACAGTCACTGCCACAGCCAAGACCGCCCATCAACACCACTGCCACAATTCCATCACTCTCAACTCAAACCACACCAACCAACCATCCCCCTGCAACCTTCGCACAACCATTTACTGTCTTCACCATCACAAACCAAACGCCCACACCAAACTTCAATCCCCAATTTGCAATCAACCGAACCTCCGCAACCACCGCCTGGACCACCACGACCGCCACTGCCCAACTCAAGAAATCACTCAATCTGCCCAACCTACTAAAATCAAAACCCACAACCAAGAATCAAATTAAGCCCAATTACATACCTTCATCACCGAATTCGCAGCTCCAATCCCGAATCTCCAAGCCTCGGTTTCGTACAAAGATTTCCAATCAAAAAATCTTCCTCCAGCCACCACCCCACTGCTACCCTGCCCGCCGCCGCGTTTCACCGGCAAATCGCCGGGAATTGTTTCCGGAACAAGGGGCGATTCGCCCGTCGCTCTCTCTCTCTCTCTCTCTCTCTCACCTTTCCTCTGTTTTGGTCGATTACAGAGAGAGAGAAATGATTTTTTTTATAAATGTTGAGTTTATTCAAATTTACCCATTTAGTCCCTTTAGTTCTTAAAATTATTTAATTCAATCCCTGCAGATTTAAAATCTTATAAGTCAGCCACTAATTTTTCGAAAAGCCCATTTTAATACTCAATTTTGAAAGTAATAAGTTTGAGCCCCAAGTTTTGAAATATTTATTTCAGCCCTTCAGTTTAAAATTTCTTATTTCGGCCCTATTAAATTTCAAAAATACTCCTTGTCAATCCCCTTTTAGTTTTTAAAAGTATTATTTTGATCTTTTGGTTTTAAAATATTTTATTTTAGTATCAACTCATTTCCAATCCCAACTATGTTTGATTTTTAATTTAATCCCTAAACTTTTATTTTCTTATTTTAAAACTCTTTTGTTTCAATTGAAACGTTTGATTTCCAAATACCACTTTAAGGTTCATTTATTATTGGCTAGACGAGGCGCTTGGACATTTAGAAGAACAACGTGATTTTCTCGCTCAACTTTCAAACTCGTGATTTGAGGTAGACTCGCCCCCACTAATTAGTTTAAATTATAATTGCATGTCTTATGTAAAATTACGTGATTTACATGCTTGGATGCATGAGACGAGAAAAGAATATCTCTTATGAGATAAGATGAGAAATGATGATGTTATGCATAACTTATGTGCATTAAGTGCACGAGACGAGACTACCCACACCTTATGATTTTAATAGCCTTGATTTTGAAAATACAAGAGCCCAAGAATATGATGATGATGTCACTGTATGATTGCATAATTACGTGTTTAATTATTCTGTAAATTAATTATTGGCGATGAGTCTACTGAGTATTTTTTGAAATACTCATTCCATTATTTTAACAGTTTTTGCAGATCTCGGAGAAGGCGGTGAATGAAATGGCAGAGTTGGCAAATTAAATAAATGATGATGTTATTAGACAATTTTCTGAATGTTACTCGTTAAATTACTTATCGTTACTTCTATATGAATAATTGAGAATTAAAATTTTATGAATTGTTCTATATTCCAATTAATTAAGTTTCCGCTGAAGGTTTCAAATGATGAATGTGATGCTTTGAATTTAATTATTTCCGCAATAAAATCAGATTTAAAGGACAACGTGGCGTCCCGGGCTCCACGGAATTCGGGGCGTTACAATATTTATGTTATATGTGAAATTTTAGATTAATATTTATGATTTAACTTATTCGAATATGCTATTTTTTATTTGTTAAATCGTTGTTTTAAATCAAATCAAACAAAGAAATTGGCTTGACTTGGTTTGGTTTGATTTAGAAATTGAAGTGATTTGATTTAATTTGGAAAAATTGCAAACCTCGCAAACCACCCAAATTGAACTTGTTCACCCCTACTTGCTACTTTGAAAGTTCTTTTGAAAGAAGTCACACTCGACAAATTTCCTCTAAAAATCTTTTAACTGGTGGAAATATTTTCTAAAAAATTGTCAAACATGTCAAAAGAAGCTTTTAGATATCAAAAGTAGCTTTTTTTATTTTTTTTTATTTTTATCTAAAATAGCTTTTGACTTCTTAAAAGTTATCCTAAATAAGCCCTTATAAATTATTGGTTTTAGGCATTTATTACATTTAAATATAATTTGAACAAGATAATGAATTTAGAATTAAAGTTTAATTTCTAGTGTAATCAATGTAAAATACAATAAAGTGTGTTTAATTCTACAACATGACCCCCCGTCTCCCAACCAATTATTGTTTATCCAATGTTTTTAGATCGGGTATCGACTCGGCCGAGAGACTAGGTCAAGGGTTGGAGGGTCAATCCGGAGTCGACTCGGGGTCGACCCGAACATTAATTAATATTAAAAAATATTTAAAAAATCAAAAAAATTAAAAAAAATAAAAAATATATAAAACTCGAGTCAACCAGGTCGGCCGAGTTTCCAGAGTCAACCCGATCGTTGACCGGGTTTGATGCGACCGGGTTTTTAATGTGACCCGACACGATTTTTGGGCCAGCTTGGGGATTTTCGGGTCGGGTTTGGCAACATTGGTTTTTCCACTCTGGAATTAATTATCTACATAACAATGGGAACTCTATATGTTATATCTTCTTCACGTTCTTTGCTAAATAAAATTATCTATCTTGCTTTTTGCTCTATCTTTTTCACTTTTCGACAGCCCAGGCTCAATAGGTTGGTGTTTTTATTTTTTGCTCGCATTTTTTTTACTCATGAAATTGGCACGTCTGTGTTATTTTACAGTACTTGTTAAAATTCTTTCCATGAAGTTTGTACTTAACCTCTAGGTACAAGATTCGAATCACTGGGGAGGCAAAAATCCACTTCCTGGAAACGAGGCTGCCAACCCTTGAGGGGCAGGATGACCAGGGGGGAGTGGAAAGACCATGAATAGACGGTCAGTAGCTCTTGAGGACCGGATACGCTACAAAAAATGCGCCTTTTTGTGATGACCCAACTTTCTCGCTGGGGCCTTCTCCGAGTCGTGCTCTTGGTCTTTCCACTCCCCCCTGACTCCCTCGTTGGGGCCTTCTCCTGAAGTGGATTTTTTCCTTCCGCAGGATTCGAACCATGTATTTAGGGGTTTAGTACAATGATTCTTAGAATCCTGCGGAAGGTAAAAATTCACTTCTGGAGAAGGCCCCACCGAGGGAGCCAGGGGAGAGTGAAAAGACCATGAGTACGACTCGGAGAATGCCTCAGCGAGGGAGCCGGGTCGTCACTGTTGGTGCATTGATTATGTGAGAATCTATCTTGATTATTGCATGTTGCTTATTTAGTTGAAAATTATGAAGTATATGATTTTCAAGTTTTAAATTTATGAAAGTAGAGTTCCACGAATGCATGAGATTTTAATAACCTTAGTGGTTTCTTTAAAATTCTCATTATGATGAGTAAGTTACTCTTTATATTATTTAAATTACATGATATAAGTGTTGAATCATGTACATTTCATTTGCTTGAACTCTTTGAGGAATAATTATATGCTACTTTTATTCATGGTATAAATTGTTAAATTATTGCATACTAAATGGATTTGATATATGAGATAATTATGACATTAATATGAGGAAAATGATAAATGTTTATTATGCAACAATAAAGTATTTTTCTTTTAAAATATGTGAATTCTTTGCGAATACTTATGTGAAGTATTTACTATCAATTTGCCTTTAATTAAATAGAGATGCGAATATCTCATTTGATAATTTGAGAAATTTGAACAAATAGTGGTTTATTTACTACACATAAATACATT
Source organism: Ligustrum vulgare (assembly GCA_963555705.1). NCBI lineage: Eukaryota > Viridiplantae > Streptophyta > Magnoliopsida > Lamiales > Oleaceae > Ligustrum > Ligustrum vulgare. The sequence continues at coordinate 24,609,205 of OY743176.1, forward strand.
TTATGAAATTTTTGTTCAAATTTTGTTATCATCTTATTTCATACTATTGTGAATAACCAAGTTTGATTATTATTCTTATATATTTGAGAAAGTATGCAAGATGATACGATAGAATGAGTCTATCTAATTGATATCATATGTGAAAAGCATTATTACTAATGAAGAGTAATAATATGAAACATAGAAATGAATATGGATTATTGTTAAACATTGTGGTTCACAAAGAGAATCATTCACTTAAATGAAATTGAGAGATTTGAAATTTATCCCAAAATGTGGGGTAACACTCAAACGAATATTGTAAAATATTTATAGTACTCGTTGAGGAGACAATTAAACAATTGTAAGAACAAACTTTGTTCATGGAATTACGATTCTATTTCTTTCAATTGAGTGAAAGAATTGCGAAAACAATTTATTTTACAAGTAAATAAATTGTAATATAAAGTTAGAATCTTTCATTGAGTGAAAGAATAATTTTGAGTATACCCTAGAAGTGTGGGGGTAGTACAACTAAATTTTAAATAAAGTTTAAAGTAATATTATTTTGAAGTCTATAAAGTGCACAAAATAAACTACAAAATATTGCGAAATATTTGACTAGTGTTGTTAAATAATTGATAAGTGATCACATTCAAATATTCTAAAGAAATCTAGACATAAATAATATAAATTGAATCAAAGAGTGATTCAATAACTTGTGAAAAAGTTAAGCTAAAACTTGACTTTATATCTTATGTAAAATCATAAGAACATAATCAAGTAGGATGAGGTGAAACTTCTTTATAAAAGATCCGAGAATGACGGCAACCCTACATGTCATTACGAAATGAGTAATTCATGGGTTTCAAGGGGTAACAACAAGTCATTCGATAAGAGTTTCAACACTTTATCAAAACATACCCCATTCTAGATTAAAAGTGTTGGTGTTACAGTTAGAGGGCTGAGTTTTAAAACTCTTAATGAAGTTCAGAATTACAAGTATGTCTAAATGTAACAAATACTGGAAGAACTTCACCCATATGAACTTAGAAGTGTTGTCGCTTCAAGGAAAGTTTGGAGTTACTTTATGAAAAGTTCACGAATCGGATTGGCACAAGGCCATTAACACGCTAAAGCAAAAACTTGTGTGGAACAAAAGACTTTGAGTGTTGTGTGTTTGATGTTTCTGGTATTAATTATCACATGGAATAACGGGTTCAAAGTTAAGGCTATCCGAGATTTCGATAATACTTTGCGACGTTTACACTAAGGTAAGGTTCAAATCGAAAGATAGCTTATTTTATGTATAACATCGTTATAAAATGAGTTTGTGAAGATATTTGAACAAGTGGGGGATTGTTGGAAAATTGTATTTCCAAATGATTGTTCAAATATTTAAAGATGATGGATGGAGTATGTTGAATCCGGACCCAAAGAAAAGTACAGTGATCCACCAGCAAAGGCCCAATAGTGGCCCAACGGACCATGGCCCACAGCTAAAGGCCTAAAGTATCACCTGGGAAAAATACCGAGGTGGTACGTCAAGCACACCTCTTTAAGCCGACCTGGTTAACGCCTAGCCGATGTGCTTTATACCCAGCCGGGGCGCTTTACGGCGCTGACCAGAAGAGAGATGGAGTTAGTGATGGAACACTGCCTTTACCAAGATGTGACAGGCGCCCATCCCCTACGAAATGTAGCAATGATTACGGTTGAAAAGCAAGGTTGTCACCTCCATGAGCTAGGGTGATGACAAGTATAAAGTACGCCACGTGTCGTGATCTGAGATAACAAGTTCCTCTATAAATAAAGCACGATTGTCTCCAAGTTAGGGGTTAGCATTTTTACTCTCTTAACTACATATTTACTCTCACTCCCTTTTCTCTCTTTTACGCACTTATATTTCCCGCACTCAAATTATATTTGCTTGTCATGGGCACTGACTTAGGCATCAGAGTGCAAACGGGAGCCACCTCGGCCCCCTTTGCAAACTGATTGTTTGTCACAGTGTGCAGGAGATCCACGTGTTCAAGAGGGAGGAGCTGAGACGTGTTGGTTCAAGGTCCAGCGAATTTTGTGGTCAACAGAGTACATAATTAAATCAACACAAAGAGATATTGAAAAAGAAGATAAAATAATGAGAAAAAATTGGAAAAATAAAAGTGCCAACATAACCATGCAATCATGGTGGTTTTCAAAAGACACCTTTTGATGCATAAGTTGGTTTTTTGGCATCAAAAGGTGCCCTTTTTTTTTCAAGTGGTGTGTACTTTCGTAAAAGTGGATAAACTAATATATAAAGGATGTTATATTGATCATTTTAATATATGAAAATTGAGTGAAAACATCCATAAAATATAGAAACCATTTTCCACCAAAATATATACTCATTTTCAATTGTTTTTTATTCCTCTTCCATGTATTATTAGTGTTTAATAATAAATATATGATTTGTAGGCTTGATTAATCCGCTAAAACATTTGCTATCTAACCCTTTAAGCATCTCTAACGAGAGGGAACAAATGTACTTTTAGGACAACGTGTAATTACGTGTTCAAGCCTCTCGTTTGATTTCACCATTTATGTTCTTCCGTTCATATCAAGATTTCAAGTGAATGTTTTTATTTGTTTTAGCTTGTGATTCTTCAAGTGACATTCGATGATTTCGTGTCCAACCTCTCGAGGTAAGTAATTTTATTAACAATACTCACCGTATAGAAGCTCCAGAAGAGCGCCTAGTACATGACCAACAATATGTGCCGAATTTTCTCAGAATCATAGGTTTCTTCGGAGTGCTCTATGGACGTGTGAAAAATGATGAAGTGGAAACGTATAACTGATACTTTTGATTTTTAAAGGAGACAAATATGAAGTGACAAAAAATGCCCATGTTATTTTTTTTTTTTAAAATGAAAATACCCATGTTTTAATTGGTCTAAAAATCATATATATATATATATATATATATATATATATAAGATTCACTTCCAAATTTACTATTCATAAGGACCAAAAATGACACTTTTAGATCAAAAGAAAACACGTCTTTTTCTTCAATTCACGATTAACGATATCTCAGTATAATAATCATCAGTAAAAAAAAATGTTGGCATTTGTGAGCTTCGCCTTCCAGAATTTCCAGACTCTTCCTAGGGTTAGTCTCTCTTCCACTTCTTTTTCTCGTCAATTTGTTTTCTTTAGCGGGTTCTTTGAGTAATTTGTTTTCTCTAAATTTCTGATTGTTTTGTAAGATCATTGCTTTCTCTGCAATTTTGCAGATGTGATTTGGGGTTTCTTATGCGACTTCTTCGATCTTCGACCAGAATGGCGTCTCAGAAGGTATGGATCAGATATATTTGTAGTTGAAACCTTGGAGCTAAGCAAAAGGTCCCACATTAAACGAAATGCTCAAAATCTTCAAACTTCCAGTTCTTTCATTTTCTCTGTTCGTTCGCCCTCTCTTCAGCTCTCCTTCTCCTTTTATATCACGCTCTGTTATGTGTTTAGCTGGAGGGTTGTATTGTAGATTGTAGATCGAGGGTTCCAGACATCTTCGAGTCGTCCTCAATTGTTCAGCCATTGCTTGTCGTTCTCTTTTTCCTCCAATGGATCTGCTACTTTGAGGCTTCACCAAAGGTATGGGTTCGTGCCTTAGATTTTTCTATTTCCTTGTTTGAATATAAACTCTTTGTTTCTGGATTATGGCTTAATGTTTTCCACAAATTGTGGAAAATTTGTTCTTTTCTTCACGTTCTTCAAATTATGGCGATTTGTTCACCGTGGGTTTCAATTATTTGGATTTGAAGATTGTAATACATCCTATAAGTTTTGTGCCAAATTTTCCCCCGTCTATTGTTGTTTGTTATTTTCTTTCTTACCTAAACCATTGTTATTTGAATTTCGATTATTGATTATATGGTCATTTGTGAATGTGGTTTGATTTTCAGGTGTTCGTTGAGGGAAAATCTTGTTGAACAACTAAAATTATCAACAGATCCCCATTGCTTAATGCCCTTCTTAATGTGTATGTGGTACATTATATAAGCATAGCTAATAGGAATGATTTTTCTTTTCTTTTTCCCTCTTTTTTTTTTTTTCGTTTGTGCCTTACATGTGCTACTATTTGGTTGCCTTTTTCATTCTTGAGATTAATAAGATTGTAAGATTGTAGTCTTGGGTATTTGAGTATTGAATTACATTATTATGAAAGAATTAATTAGAACGACAATTCTTCTTTACATGTGTATTTAATACTATTGTATATTTTAGGTACCCTATTTGACTTTAATCAAAGTAATGCATAATAATCAGTGTGTTGATTAAGTTCAATATTACGATTTTGGATTTGAGATTATATGTATTCAGTTGTGGATTTAGTATATAATTACTTCTTCTATTTTTGTTGAGAATGGCTTCTAATTTCTAATTCAAGGTTGAGTTTTTACTTGGTCAAATTCCAAGATTTCATTTCATTGCTTCAAGATCCGTTTTTTCCATTTAAGTGTGAAACTTACTTGGAAAACAAAGTTATTCTTTATTTATATCATCTTGTACTTGCCTGAAGTCTGTGCTTTTTTATCGTTGCTCTACTGGAACTAATTTGAGTAGGGGTCACTGCCATGAGAATTCTCAGAGTGCGCATGTAGGTTTATCTTAGATTGATTTGGGATTTCACTCTGAAGCTCTTAATAAACTCTGGATATAAATATATACTTATCATATTGATTGAAGAGCTTCTAATGGTGCTTGAAAAGTAGAAATTTATAATTATGAATATGATGCTAGAAATGAGTGCAAGGATATGTACAGTGATGTTGTGAACACAATCTAATCAAGAAGAGGAAATATAAATGGATAATTGGAAGGACATGCAATATGCTTTTTTCTTTCTTTCTGTTTCACGTCTTTAGAATGCGCTTTCTTTCTTTCTTTTGAAGTCTTAGAATCTTCCGCTTGTATTCGAGGAAAATGTTTTGGACTCTGTTGTTATGTCATTGCGCTATGATCCTAACAATAAGTTCATATTTGCTATAATGGTAGCTAATCTGTGGTTCGTTTTTCATTTCTTTTTTATTAAATCAATGAGTTTCTAAAATTACTAAAGAATTGCATAGTTTTGAGTTTTTTCTTCAATGAGGCTGAAATTTATGCAAGTTTGTTTTTATGGTTTTCCAAAAAGCTTTTTTTTTTTTTTTTTGCATTTGAGATTCTTTTCTTGGTGGAGTTATTGTGTAAGGTGGTCAGCAATCCTCGTTAGTTGATTCTTCATAAAACTATTTTTGCTATATTTCACAACTACTGGCTTCTTTATGCTTTTTTAGTACACGCTGATTCTGTGTTCTTCGACTGTAGAATCTCTTTTCCTTCGGTGATTTCAAATCTTGAATTCAATATCAATAAGGCTACCTTGTTTCTTTTTAAAGGTTCAATCTGTCCGTAATTCTACATCAGAGCTCATTTTTTTTTTCACTCACTGTTGTTTATAGCTTTCTAAACCTTGTAAAAATAGTGATTATATTTGATCAATTCTTTTCCAGTTGTGAAATTCTATTAGAACTTTTTTCAAAAACCGTATAAGAACCAAATGGAAGCGACAAAATTCTATGTCAAGTTCTGTTAATTTGATGATTTTAGGTGGACTCTTTTAATTTATTGAAATTGCTATTTTCTTCGAAGAAAATGACCGTTTTTACCATATGTGCATATGTAGTTTACAGCTGTACATTTTCTATGTATGTGTAACATGGTTAAGACATGCTGATTTCTTGGTGATGGTTTGCTTGCAAGGCTAATAGAAAAACAAGGAATAGAGCATATGATATTCTTGTCGAGATTGGTCATACCTGCGGATATGAAGAGAGAGGTGGCAAAAAGGAGAATTTATCCCAATTTTTTGACATGGTACACGATTTTGATGCTAATGAATTTAAATTTATGTTTGCTGTTGAACATTAACATGCTTTTCATGTCTATAGGTTGCGGAAGGCTTCGCTGGCCAGACCACTCATATGATTAGTGCCTCGATGAAAGGCCTAGCTCGCTTGGCTTATGAGTTCTCTACCCTTGTTTCTTCTATGTACAATGTCCTCCCATCCACATTTCTCCTCTTGCTTAGAAAGAATAGATAAATAATCAAGGTACATTTCAATTGTCTATACTTCTTGCAAATTGAGTTTTTCAGAATCAAAAGGTGCTTTTTTGTTGTCACCTGATACCTTTGCATTTTGAATATTTGACTTCCATTGCAGGCTAATTTAGGTTTGCTGAAGGTATTGGTGGCCAAATCACAATCTGAGAACTTGCAAAAGCACTTGCAGAGCCTGGTTGATGTCTTGCTGAATAGGCAAGATAGCACTAAGAACCATTTCAATGCAAAGGCAAGTATTTGGTTATTTAGGTCTGCTTATGATTTACAATCCTTGATGTTTTCACTCTGAAATCCTAATAGAAACTTTTTGTTTCTGTTGCACTAAAGTTGTGTGCTAAGATTGTCTGTTTTGTGTTAGGTCAACTCTTTAGTGTCTGGAAAATTTATTTCTCTGGTGTATTTGTGTAGGTTAAACTACTCATTGAAATGCTTGTAAAAAAATGTGGAATGGATGCTGTGAAGGAAGTCATGCCTAAAGAACATACAAAACTTCTAACCAACATCAGAAAGGTTTGCCACCTCTGGAAGTTATTTTGGTTTTCTTTTAATATTTTTTGTTAAAAGAATATAAGATTAGTGATATAATTCATTCTATTAAATGCAGCTTAAGGAGCGGAAAGGGAGGAGGCAAGTTTCTAAATCTGTTGATGCGAGATCTATTCAATTGTTGAAAGCAACTACATCTAGGTTTTTCCTCTTTCTTTTATGCATGTGAATTGTTTACGAATGGAGATTACAATACATAAATGTAGAATGGAACCACCTCGAAGAACATCTTTTTTTTTAAAGCACCTTGAAGAACATCTTTGACTTTGCTTCAAAGTTAGTTTTATAAAACTTCGAGTTTTGTTAGTTACGTAATTCTGAAATCCTGTTTGGAAAATAACTAGAAATTAAGTTTGACTTTTAAGTACAGCCATACGAGCTGTATTTCTCGTCCTCGATAAAAGTAACAGAAGATGCTATTCTAAAAACAGAAAGCTGGGAATAACTTATCCATTTCCAGCTCAGGACCGTAACCACTATCATATTTGTTGGTGCTTTTTAAATTTTTATATTTGACATTTATTCTACAGTAATGTTTTTAAACCGAGCCTGGCTGGCAAGTCAGATCGGAGAAATCATGAGCCTGTTAAAAAAAAAAAAAACACTATCATTTAGTTCTTAAAATCGATTCACTACAAAACCCCAAAAAAACCAGTATGCTGGATGGTCCAAATGTGAACCAGTCGACCAAGGACCGTTTGTTGGTTGGCTTTTTTTTGCAAAAAATAAAGGAAGTTCCTTTCAGGTCCCAACCTCTGAAGAAATAAAAAGTCCAATAACAGTAAAGGATCCCATACTTGGCCGAATCCTTCTATAGTTTGTTTTTCAGCCTCTTCGTTTATTTTTTTAAGATTTTTAAATTGATGTTTTAAGTTGCAATATTTATTAATTAGAAGGTAGAAGTGCTTTTTAAATAAGGGAATAATCCAGTGGGATAATGGGTTATTGTAATTTTAATTTATTATTTGAAGAAATAATAAAAAACCTAAAGTCCAAATAAATTATTAATTTCTTGAATTCATTTTTTTAACACAATTTTTCTCATTTAATTTAATTTTATTATATTAACAAACTAAGATGCCATGACAATATTTAAGTGTTTCAATTACAAATGGTCGTCAATATTTGTTGTCTAATTTTCTGTTAATGTTTAAAGTGGACATGACAAATTAAATCCAATTTTTTTAATCATCAATTCTTTCTTAATATAATATTTAATTTCTTTTTTATACCCGAGTTATAGCGTGAATACAATTTTTTGAGAGAAGATACTCAATCAACCAACACGGGCTGAGGTATTTTTTTCCTAATTAATTGTTTATTAATTATTATTCAATTGTATATACAAACAACTGTATTTCGAATTCTTTAATAAATTACACATATTTCAATTTCAAATTTCCTCGCTTTATTCAATTGTGACTGCTATATCAGTAATTCTTATTTGAAACCTTTTGTCTTCGTTCAATGATTTTTTGTTCTGGGAATGAGCCTGTTTTCATTATATTGTTGGTTTGAGTTGGTTGATGTACATCTGAGGTTTCTCTCTTTCCAATTTGCTTGTTTTCTTGATTCTTATGTTCCTAAGCTCTTTGATTTTTAGTTCATTTACATGTGGATGTCTAGATTAGTGTTGATTATTTATTTTCTGCATTTTTTGTTCTTAAATGGATGTCAATGTTGTTAGTTTCTCTTTGAGATTGTATTAAATTGTGTTTAGCATTAAAGAATTCCTGTTTTCTAAATGGTTTTATGGATTGCTTCTCATTTTTGAAAGGTAGTTTTTTGTGATTAATAAATGAAAAAAAAAGTATTAAATTTTGTATAGTCCAATTGGTTTCTTCCACTTATCTTTTGAACTTGTAGACATGCTTGCTACATGTGAGTTTCATTCATTTGTTTTATTTTGTCTACTTAAAATTAATCCATTTTGTTATTCATGTGTGCATTTTGTGTTTAAGGTATATTGCTCTTGTTGGATTCAGCATATCAATTTGTGTTTAAGGTATATTGCTCTTGTTATTCATGTGTCCATTTTGTATTATCTGAGGTGACTGGTATTATTTTACCAGGTATCAATCTCATCTTGCTCTATTTCTGCTGCTTTTTGGCAAAGAGCCATAATTGGTGATTAGTCTTCTATTTTAAGCATGTACATTTTGTTGTATCATCACGGTTTTTAACATTCATGCTCTGTAATCAAAACCAGTTCTCCTGGTTTAGTCTGCTGTTTTTTTTTTACTTCAACTTCATCCTATAAATGTATATGTCATTTGAAGTAATACTTGATTTAACCCTTTCCGTATCAGGCTCTTCCCTTATTCCCAGTCTTCTATTTTGTACCAGTTTATTGAAATCTTTGAATTTGCACCTTAACATTTCAGAATTGCCTAGAATTGAGATGCTAGCTCTTACGGGCAAGGCTGTTGAAGGAGAAGTAGTGACTGCTGTTGAAGTTATTCCAGAGAGTGAGAGTCAACAGCATGTTTGGGGGAAGTACAAGAAATAAGTCAGATACCAGTGGTACTGCTCTACAGTTAGCTGATTGATAATTATTTGAATCAAATGCTGTCTCACAGTGTGGGATTTAGAACTTACTTTTTTCACTTGCTATGGTAGTCACAGTTTCCTGTTCAGTCCTGTAGATTATCAATTATAATTTTTTTTATACTAGATTCATTTAGAGATATTAAATTTAGTCCCATGTATAATCCATATGATCCCATATATTTTGCAGGTTTTACTCATCTGAAATTGGAAACGAAAAATCCTTTTGAGCCATTCCTGTCGCAATATTCTTGCTCCTATAAGGTGCGATTTGAGGACATTGGCCGCTATCTGAGGTGTGAATGCATTGTCACTGATGTGTTTGGAAGATTGAGTGAACCAGCATTTGCAGAAACTACAGTGATTTTACCAGGTGTTTATTCTCTGAATGCAAAATATTTTGTTTCTAATTAATCGCAGCTTGTAATCAATTTGATATTGGATTAAAGACCTTCATTAAACTATTTTCTGGAATTACACATTATGAAAGTGCATTATGGCAAGGAGCCTTCACATGTATTGTTATACTTGAAGTCTTTGTAAATCGTCTGTTCTTATCAGGATTACCTAGAATGGGTAAACTGGAGATTGAAGGCCGAGGTTTCCACACCAATTTATACGCTGTCCGTGTATAGCGGGGGAAAGGAGGGCAAAAGTAGAATCCAGTGGCTTAGATCAATGGTTGGAAGTCCTGATCTCATCTCCATTCCTGGTACTGCATATTTCCTGCTGATTGTGCCATTGTTATCCAATATGTGCATTAGAAATAAGAAGGATGCGCTATGTTGTTGCAGGGGAGACAGGAAGGATGTACAAGGCTAATGTTGATGATGTAGGCTACAGACTGGTTGTACTTTATACGCCAGTAAGGGAGGATGGAGTTGAGGGGCAACCTGTGTCTGTATCAACAGAGCTGATTGCAGTTGGTAATTTTAGAATCTCTATTTTATTTTTCAGTTCTGCTTCCTTATTTTTCAACTGGACTTGTTCACGATGTAAAATTAGAAAAAAAAAATTGTTTTTAAAGACTTCATCGTTCCACTAATCTAGACTCTAGAGTTTTGCGATATATGTGACAAATGATGGTATATAACATGTATCTGATTGATAAAGTTGAATTTAGCTTATTAAAATGCTTATATAACTTGCAGAGCCTGATGTTCTTAAAGAAGTGAAGCAAAAGCTTGATCTTGGATCAGTAAAGTTTGAGGTGTTATGTCTTCTCAATAGTTTGTTTCATCCTGTTTCCATTTTCCCATTTCACTTTAGTGAAATACGGATAGTATTTTTCATATATTGCTGTTTAAAAAGTTTGCGAGAATCCAAGACTTCCTCCCAGTTTATCTTAGTTCAGTGCTTAAAATTTTTCAACCTTTCAAAAAACTAATAATTACAATATTTTTGAAACAGGCACTGTGCGACAAGGATCGATCTTCTAAAAAGGTGCTTATTTTTCCCAGTATTTTCCTGATTTACTACACAGCTTTGATATCATCAAGAAAGGCAGAAAACAATGGATCTCTCAGTATTATACCATTTTTAACATTGCAGATTCCTGGAGTTGGAACTCTGGAGAGAAGAATTCTTGAAGTCAATAGAAAGAGGATCAAGGTTGTGAAGCCGGGGTCTAAAACTTCTTTCCCAACAACAGAAATTCATGGAACTTATGCTCCTCCTTTTCATGTATGCCTTATTCAACCCTAATCTGCCCTAATTTTGTAGTACAAATTGTTTTGACTACGAACATAACCTATTTTGCTAATCTTATTTTTCACATCACTAACTCTAATCGACAGTCTAAACTTAACAAATTTTCTTTTATGGTATGCACCCGGTAGCATGTTTGTGGTGGTTTATAAATAATTTTATGGCAGTGTTCTGATTTTTATTTCTTAAGCTTATTTGGGTTTTATTAATTGGAAGATTTGCAGCCTTCTACCCTCCCTATAATTTTTATGATTCCCCTTGTTATAGCAAGCAATAAATATTTATTAGTTATTAGACTAAATTTTAGAAGAAAAAAGTCTTTCTAGGAGAGAACAATTATAGAAAGCAAGAAATATTTATTAGTTATTAGACTAAATTTTAGAAGAAAAAAGTCTTTCTAGGAGAGAACAATTATAGAAAGCAAGTAATATTTATTAGTTATTAGACTAAATTTTAGAAGAAAAAAGTCTTTCTAGGAGAGAACAATTATATTTTTGATTGATATTGAAGGTTTTTCTTCACATAAACCCAGACTTTGTTTTGCCACGATGGTGTATATGATGAGTTTATGCAGATATGTTTAATGGCATGAATCCCTTTATTTCAGCATCACAAAATTGAGTTAACGGATTTATGCTAAAAATGAAAATTTCAAATAAATGACCTTTGGCAGGTAAAATTTATTAATTATATCAGAAATTTAAATATGAATTGACCTGTTGCGAATGTGTGATCAATGAATATTTTATGTCCAAACTTTTGGCATTTGATCGAGTCAATAAATTTTGGAGCATTAACAATAATTCTTACTATTTCCCTGCATTAATTTGGAATCATGATCTAACAATAGTCTTTTTGTCTTTGCTTGTTCATATTTTTTAGAACTGTTGGTGTTTGGGTTGAACATCGAAAGGGTTTTTTTCGAAAACTCGGATTTTTCGATGTGATTTGTTGTTTTTTATCAGATTCCACAACATTGCTTAAATCACTCTTATACTATTGATTTTTGGATATTGTAGGAAAAAGATATTATTAAGGAGCAGTAAAAATTTCTGCTTCTATCATTCTAATAATGAATTTTGCAATGTTTTTGTTGCCTTTTGATTTTGAGTTTTTCTAACAAGAATTATTGGTGCAGCATTTGACATGATTGGCTAATATGACATTGCTCTCAAATGTATTGACGAAGCTATAAAACACACACAAAACTACCATTAAGGTACATATTTTATTTGTGAATGATGCATCTGACTTCGTTTTGCTTCATTTTTGGTCATACAATACAAAGTCTCGACTACATTTCATTCTACATTCATCAACGCTGCTTCTTCCCTTCTTCATTACATTTCGCAACTAGAATTAGAAGAAAAAAATTAAGTGCATCCCAGAAGCTTATGATGAGGAAGAAACTAAAAATGCATCAAAATTTGCATATGCATTACCTGACCATGTGAAAACCATCACAAGTACATCAAACCCATTTGTGAAACATTGCCTAAAACTTTGGCAGAGCTCCTCTTATAGTTACGCTCGTGGCTCGGTTCTTGTTGCTGGTACTATTTTTGTAAGCTTTGTTTCATCTTTCTTATTTCCTTTGGTATTTTTAAGCTTTTGCTATGAAATTATTCATGTGGTAAGAACCATCCATTTTTATGTCTTGAGGGAGTAATAATACGTCCTATTGACTTTTATTTTTAAAAGCTTATGAACAAATTAAAGGGCATATGGTTCATTGGCATTGATTTTCGTTATTCAGTTTAGTGATGTTATGGATTGTAAAAGGAGATTATAGAATTAATAGTGTGTTTGTCATGTGTTTGTAGGAATTATATTGAGAATCAGTTAATATCATTTATTCAGGGTGAGAAGGGCAGATAGAACACATGTTGGGGAACATGGATGTTATTGTAGTTACGTGTGGTTTAGGTCGTGCAATTGTCATTAAGGAAAACAAGCAATTTGTAGGAAGTATAAAACAATTGACTTTGATTGTTTAATATTGTTTTTGTTATGGTCTGCTTTGTCTTTGATCCCAACTATCAGAATAGGTTGTAATGCAATCCTAACTATTGATTTGTACTTTGATTTTTTTCAAATGTATATACAAACAATATTTTTTTATGTTCTTTAAATGAATCACATCGAATTGATACCATAAATTATTCCCTAATTCTAACACATCAAATTGAAACAATAAATTATATTCCAATCTTAATGTGTACAAACAAATAACTATTTTTTTCATTACTAATTTCACGCGAATAAGCACAAATATAAATTGCTTCGTGCAACGCACGTAAATCTTACTAGTATATATATATATATATATATATATATATTTTTAAAATGAAAATACCCATGTTTTAATTGGTCTAAAAATCATATATATATATATTTCTTTTAAATTTTTTAGGTCAACTAACCGATGAACTATGATTTTCGTCATTTTATCCTTTAGGCGTGACTATTTCAAGGGTAAATGGACTATGGGCGGCACATGCTAAAGGTTAAGATAAAATCCGTAAAATAGATTTAGGATCGTTCCTGCAATTATCTCTTCTTAAAAGAATAAATCTAGGGAGACATTTTGATACGAATCATGGCAAGCTTGATGGAAAGAACTACAATTCAAACCAAAACAAGAATTCAAGCAGATTCAGAGAGCTTCAAAGATCAAACTGAGTCAAAATGAATCAGAACCGTACTTACGACCGTAAGCTACCTTGTCAAAGTCGTAAGTCATTCTCGAGTGAAAATGGAAGATTCCAGCAAAAAAATACTTACGACCGTAAGTCTCAGTGTCACGGTCGTAACCATCAACCCGTATGCATCTTACTGTCGTAAGATTTTCATTCACGACCGTAACTAAGGAGCGGCCAGATTTTTGCGAGATTTTTATTTCCTTTTCAGTTTTTATTATTTTAGTTTAATTAGAATTCTATTTTGAGCTCATTAATGACCACCCTAGTTTTTAGATCAATTTTACTTATCTATATGTTTTTTCATTCATTGTAACAAGAAAGATTTGATTTTTGATAAACAATTTATTGAGTGATTCAATAAAATTATAGGTGGATTCCTATATTTCTTCGAACTTATCAAGATTATTATCTTGTAACGTTTATTTCGAACTTATCAAATATTCGCGAGAAAATTTGTGGCATTCACAATCAAAAACTTATCCAGGAAAACTGGACAAGTCCTTGTGGCATTTCGCAAATCTTGGTTCTTCAATCCGCACCGTCGATCTTCGCGTCGTGATTGTCTGGTCAAGATTCCTCCATCCATCCACAACATGGGTTAGGAACTTTTCAGTGTTTCTTCCGCGCATCTCGAATTATATCACATTTTTAATTAACATTTTTAAGTGACATTGTGACATGACACACATACAATGAGTGGTGTAAATAACTACCCCACAACTTACTTTTTCATTACCCAATGTATGTGCGCACAGCACAATGTTACTTAAAAATGTCAATTAAAAATGTCCCCCAAAATTAATCTAAAAAAATGTGTAGTCGATGTGACATTTACAAATTTGCTTCCTCCATCCGAATTATTATTATTATTTTTTTTTTTACAATTCAGAACTTATAACAGATAATGAATTAGAAAATAGAAGGTAATTATGGAAATAACAAAACATCACGGAACATAATTTTCTTTACCATTTTTGACCACCGTGTCACCAACAGCTTTAATGATAATGGAATTATGGAATGAGTGTGTCCGTTACCAACTAGAACTGAATCAGTTCCTAGATATGAGCACGACTTGAATAAAAGTTAACAATTACTTGTCATGTCATTTGAGGCATTTGTACAGTTGTTCGTTCCGTGTCTTGCACAGATGTATCAAGAGTGAAAACAAGAAGTGCATGGGGAATTTCTTTAGATTTGATTGATTTTTCCTTGTATCAAGAGTCGGACCGTGTTTTTCGAGGCTGCCCTCGAAATATTTCTTAAGAAATGATAGGAAAAAATGATAAAATTTAAATTTACACAAGATAAATGTAGTAAATAATATGCAAACTCACCATAAAATTGCAAAAAGTAAAAAATTCAAAAGTATTATACTTATAAAACCATAAACTTATAAACATAAATAAACCAAAAACCATAAGAAAAAAAAAACAAATATACAATAATTTAAAGGAACCAAGGCAGGAAGCAAAATGGCATAAAACCATAAACTTGATAAATCCAGCTGTATTTTATCATCTGTCAACTAAAGAATTCCCCCTGCTATATGAAATTGAGTAGAAGGTGGTGGAAGACTTACAACTAATTCATGCATGGAAATTAAGGAGGTTACTTGGTGGTGAAGGAACTGATGAGGTTACTTGGTGGTGAAGGAATTTGAATATTCAAACCTTATTATTTATCACCTTATCCATCCAACTCATGTCACATGGAAATGAAGAGTTCAATTTGGATTCGAATTCCGAATGGATAAGCATTATTCTTTTGTAGGAGAAGTTCGATTTGAATTTGAACTCCGACAACTAAGTACTAGTTGTCAATGACGGCGGAAGATTTCCATGCTTATAAATAGAAGTATTCTCTTGTTATAAGATGATGCCTCCTTCATTTTGTAATTCCTATCCTGAGAGAGAGAGAGAGAGAGAGAGAGAGAGAGAGAGAGAGAGAGAGAGAGAGAGAGAGAGAGAGAGAGAGAGAGAGAGAGAGAGAGAGAGAGAGAGAGAGATACTCCAAGAAATAAGAGAGAGTTAAAGAGAGGTTGTTTGTGTATTTACAATTGAATGTGTCAACTCTTGTAAAATTCTATTCAAGTAGTAATAGAATTGTTTTTCCTCTTTTTAAATTCCTCTTTCGTGATCAAAGATTAACAACAAGTGGTATCAGAGCGCCAAGTCGAGCGTTAAGGTTGGAATTTCAGCTCCAATTTGATCAAGCCATAACAAAGTTAAGATGTCAATGGAAGAATCATCTTAGGGAGCTATGATTAAGCTTACTGCCACCAACTATACACTGTGGAGGCATCGGATGGAAGATCTCCTCAGTTGTAAGGATTTATATGTCCCGATAGAAGCCAAAGGTGAAAACCCCGATCCTGC
Organism: Ligustrum vulgare; assembly: GCA_963555705.1. Taxonomy (NCBI): domain Eukaryota; kingdom Viridiplantae; phylum Streptophyta; class Magnoliopsida; order Lamiales; family Oleaceae; genus Ligustrum; species Ligustrum vulgare. Next base: position 24,625,215 of record OY743176.1, read on the forward strand.
TAATGAGACGCAGTGGAAGATGTTGAACAAGAAAACTATTGATCAAATCCGACAATGGATTGATCATAGTGTGTTTCACCACGTTGCACAGGAGACAGATGCATATACCTTTTGGAAGACTGTGGAGGATATGTACCAGACCAAGACATCTCAAAACAAAGCCTTATTGATGAGGCGTTTGGTGAATCTGAAGCTGAAAAGTGGAAATTCAGTTACCGAGCACACTAGTGAATTCTAGAGCCTGGTGAACCAGTTGTCATATGTAGAGATGCCGCTTGGGGACGAAATGCAAGCCCTCTTACTTCTCAGTTCTCTTCCTAATAGCTGGGAGACTCTGGTGGTTTCTCTTAGCAACTCGGCCTCTAGTGGAAAACTTACCATGTCTATGGTTAAGGATGCCCTTTTTAATGAAGAGGCCAGAAGAAAAGATGTTGGCACGGACCAGTCACATGCCTTCATCATGGAAAATCAAGGGAGACAGCATGGAGGTAGTCGAGGCAGGGGGAGAGGCATAAGCAAAAGTAGAGGCAGATCCATAGATGGAAGAAAGCCTTCTTACACATGCTACTATTGTGGTCAAGAGGGCCACATGAAGAAGAACTGCAGAAAAATTTTACGAGAACAGGGCCAGAAAGGCCAGAACATTTCACAGCCGAAGAATAAAGATGGAAAAATGCTAGTCACTATCTCAGGTGATGTAGCTATTTGCTCCTTCCAAGAGGAGACATGCCTTCACGTTTCAAGAGAAGACATTGAGTGGGTGATCGATACTGCAGCATCTTACCACGCCACTCCTCGCAAAGAATTCTTCACAACATACAAAGCTGGTGACTTTGGTGCAATGAAGATGGAAAATACCAATTCCTCTGAGATTGTAGGAATTGGTGATGTTCAGGTATAAACGAACATCGGATGCAAAATAATTTTAAAGGATGTTCGACATGTGCCGGATCTTCGGCTAAATCTACTTTTCGGGATAGCCCTTGACAAACTGGGTTACGACAATCACTTTAGTAACGACACATGGAAAATGATGAAAGGCTCCATGATTGTCACCCGAGGACATATTTTTGGCACTTTATACAAGACTCATGTGAAAATGTGTGTAGACAACCTTAACACAATGGAACGTGAGGTATCTCAAAATCTATGGCACCAAAGACTCAGTCACATGGGTGAGAAAGGATTGTCTATTTTGACAAAGAAAAAACTTATCACTGCCTCGAAGGAAGCTGCGCTAGATTCTTGCAATCATAGTTCCTCTTCAACGAGAAGATTGGAGTTGCTCAGTCTGGTGCACTCTGATGTTTGTGGTCCCTTGGAGGTTGAATCACTAGGCAGTAACAAATATTTCCTGACATTCATTGATGATGTTTCTAGAAATGTGTGGGTGTATTTCTTGAGGACAAAGGATCAAGTATTAGATCACTTCAAATTGTTCCATGCCATGGTGGAGCGTGAAACAGGAAATAAGCTGAGTGTCTCCGTTCAGATAATGGAGGCGAGTACATATCCAAGGAGTTCGATGCATATTGTAGAAGAAATGACATTTGACATGAGAAGACAGTCCCACATACCCCACAACATAATGGAGTAGCCGAGAGAATGAATCGAACAATTATGGAAAAAGGTCAGAAGTATGCTCAATATGGCTAAGCTGCCAAAGTCGTTTTGGGGAGAAGCTGTTCAAGCCGCCTGCTACCTGATTAACAGATCACCATCAGTATCGTTGAATTTTGAAATTCCGGAGAAAATATGGTCTAGTAAGAATTCCTCATATTCTCACTTGAGAGTATTTGGTTGTTTAGCCTTTGTACATGTATCCAAGGAGCTCAGAAAGAAGCTCGATGCAAGGACTACTCCATGTATCTTTATAGGCTATGGAGATGAAGAATTCAGATACAGATTATGGGACCCAAAGGCAAAAACGGTTATCAGAAGTAGGGATGTTGTGTTCCATGAAAACCAGACATTAGAAGATATTGAAAAACCCACAGTATTTTCTAGTCCTTGTTCTAGTGCCCAGGACATTGTTCCAGACCCTGCACAGCCCAATTTGAAACAAATGGGTGCAATATGTCCAACATTTTCACTGACATTTTTCATTAGTGTCGTTCTCTCTTTACAGGTGTCAATGTGTCATGCGACGCAGGCCAATGCCTTAAGAAAGGAAAGGTCAACTCTTCAAGTATTTGATTTATTGTTCTTATTTTATGGAGAGGAAAATTGGTGGTCACGTAAGAATTAATAAAATCGGTAATTCTACTCGCATCTCACACGTGACAGCAACCTTGACCCAAGCTGAGGCAAATGTCCATCGTATCTTGTTTAAATAATTCAATTTATCTCCTTCCCATCCATACCCAGAAGCTAGGTTAACCAATGGTAAGATTTTCTTCGCTATCTAAAGCCGGAAATCTCTTCCTCCTTGGAATATCCTTTCTTGTTTCTCTCACGGCCAAAATGTAACGTTTTCTTGCTCCTCTTACGGTTGCGCAAGGTAGTTTTTCCTGTTTTGGAAGACGAACATTGGGCCCCTGTTTGATGATAATGTTTTGATATTTGGCCGTTACCGAACGATTAAGGTACTGTTTTGATTTTTCTCAGGCCTCTGTTTGATGATAATGTTCTGATATTTGGCCGTCACCAAACGATTAAGTTTTGTTTTGATTTTTCTCTTTATTACTGCAATATTTGAAGTCGATGGTTTTCAAATTTCCAGTTACCAAAACATAAATCAAGCCCATCATATATTGAACCTAATCAATGTAATTTTTGCAATCCTTTTTTATAAACGTTAGCTTCTTATATCCACCCGCTTCTACGACAGTTGAATTGAAACTCTTGTGAAGGGGGATTCCAGCTATGTCATTCACTTCAAGCTTTCGCTTCACCTGGTCATTCAATTGTCGATTACAACGAAACTTTCTGGACTTTGAAGGACTTATATTGTGATTGTGTTCTAAATGGACAACATTAACACGCCATGTTCCTGCAGCATTTGAGCAAACTGTCATCCTAGCCTTGCACCCAGTTTGCATAGTTGGGTGAAATTTCAACGAATCTCACGCAGTACTGGTCTCTTTCCTTCATCGAACAGGAATACTTGCTTTGCGAGAATATTTTAAGTAGAATTCGTAAGCCTCCTCTTGGTTAGAAAACTTCTTCCCCTCCACAGGCACAAAGTCACTGTCCTCAACTGTTAGGTTTTCACTCGATCCAACAAAATTCTCAACTGTTGTATCATTTCTTCAACACAATCCGTCGTCGTTGGAGGATAGGATTTCATTTCCTTTAGAAGTAAATTAACTTGTTCAAATGTGAGAAAAATTCGAATTATAGTTAAAATGTTAAAAAAAAAAAATCAGAAGAAATCTGCATATTCTATTCCTAATCACTTTCTAAACAAAGTCAGAAGAAATTTGCCTAGTCAATCAGATTTTTAGTTGAAATTTTAAACAAATTAGGATTATAGTTCAAAATAGCAACGTATTTTTAGTTAAAAGCTGGAAAAAAAAATGTGGACGATAGTAGTAGTTCAAAATATGAACATATTTTTTTGTTGAAATCTTAGGGGAAAAAAAATCAGAAGAAAACTCCCTATTCTACTCCTGATCATTTTTGTGCACAGAGTTTCAAGATGTTAAACATACTTGTCGGCAAAGCTGCTGAAGGCCCAACTTCCGGCGAAAGAGCTACCATTCGACAGGTGTTTGTTGAAATCTCCGGTAACAGACTGTCTAATATTTCGCCGAGCTCACACTGTTCAAATTACGTTGTTGGTGACGGTAGCTGTTTCACCGGTGAACTCAGGTGAGTGGCAAGAGAGGAGAAAGTTTTCAATTGACAAAAGCAGAGGTCCGGGTGAACTTTGGTGGGTGGCGGGAATGAGAAACACTTTTGGGTCTGAAATGAATGTGTTATCTGATCCATTTTCAAGATATTCAAATCATTGTCTAAAATCTCGCGATAATATGGAGGGCTGTTTCTCACGATAAATTTAGTTGGGGTCAAGGTAATTGTCATAGATGGGGTGTAAGTAGCATTTTTCTAATAAGATAAAGTAATGGATAAATAAGCATGCACTCCCACAAAGTCACTGAACATGTCCTAGTAATAAGGGAACATTCTAGGACCATGGGTGATGTCCTAGTGGAAAGCACGCACCCTTACTGGACTTTGTGTTCAGGTTCGAGTCCCTTCCCACCTCGAAGTCCCTCATATGTAATGTAATTAAAAATAAATAAATAAATAAAATAAAAATAAGGGAACATGCTCAGAAAGAGGTAAGATATCTCAATACTGTATTAAATAAATGCATGAGAAAGGTAATGTTACTTTCTTCCCACAAATATGTTTGAATAATTTATTTCGCTCTTATTTAAGATAAATTTACTTTTTCAAGAAAAGTAATTCTTTTCCAAGTAGAATAGACGAGAGACATGTAAATTGCTTTTAAAATGTTGCAGAGATTGGGTTTTCCTGTGACAAACATTAGGCAACTCTTTGAAGTCATTATATGTTAGAGTACAATGTTACATTTAAGAATTGATAATATTTGAGCACTTTGATCAACGTCTGAGAATCAAGCGACCCCAGATACGAACTCCAAAAACCAACATGATATAATATTAAAATATACAGCACACATTGTACATATGTGGACAAGTCACATCACATTTGCAGTTAAAGAGGAAGGAAGGGCAATGCATCGACAACACTTCTAAAGCAGTATAAATATGTTGCTCATAATTGGACATGGTTGCCACAATAAAAATTTCAGTCAAACACAGAAACAAGTATGTGCAAAATGACTTTTTCTGGTTATGTAGGGGGAAAGATAGTGATTGGCTATCTCTGAAGATTTATCTGCAGGATTGAATATTTGAGTTTTGCCCAAAGCTATTTTGTTCCCTGCTACACTGGCATAGAATCGGCTGAGGTACGCAGGCACAAAGACATCACTTTGTGAGCAAATGTGTAAGTCAATGAATTGTTCATATTCACGACCCTCTGAGCCCATAAATTTTGCCCTCTCATAAGCCGGCATGATTGCGTCCTATTACAATTTCAATAGGCATACAGTGAGATTAAACCGAGAACGCAAAATTAAGTAACAACTGGTTAATCATTAAAGAAGTTATGCAATTCAGTTAAAATGGATTCTGGAAGTTCAAGAAAAAATTATCCATAAGCAGGGTCATTTGATTCGATCGTATGTTAAAAAGTTCACCATTCTAGAATTGATATATTTAGATAAATGTAGAGAAACCTCCATGTGGGATCATTTTAAATAGAAGCTTATAGGATGAGAAGAAGAGCGTGAAATAAGCATAAGCATAATATGCAGATGGGGGGACAATGAAATTAAAAGCTATAATTCTTTCCAACTAAGATTTTAAACATAAGAAGGGCAGGCATTACCTTCGTAAATGTGTTGGGAAAAATATCCCTCAACGCATCAAGCCTACTATGCCATCCAGTTTGAGTCAAGTATATCGTTGTTTCCTTGTGAAAACCAATTTTCTTGAGAAATTCACCAATTTCTTCAGCATTATAACAGTGTTTACTTGAATCAACATTTTCGTGGCACCTCTTCTTTCCCAACATATCAAACCTCAAGTCCACTGCCACAAAGCGCCCACCCATTTTCTGGCTCATGCTCCGGAGAGTCCCAACCATTGAATCGACCAATTCAAGCAAATCCGATTGCAGCTTGAGACTTCCAAATGCAGCCAGGCACTGATATGCATTCAAGTGCATGGTTTCTTTCGACTTCTCCACGGATAACTCATCGAAGTAAGTTGCAAGCCTCAAGTTTCTTTTACTTCTAAATATGGGTCCAATTTTGGAAGTAATGAAATCCTCGGAGACCCGATCAGGGACTCTTACAGCAATGACTTTCATACTTGATATTTTGGAAGGCTTAACCTTGGCTACTTGGACTACTCCATCCAAGCTTTCCATAAACTTCTTGACATCATAAATTTCTCCGAAGTCTCTGAAAGGGATTCAAATATCATAGAGTTTTTTAGAGTTTTCTTTGTAACTTTCTTTTACTAGGCTCGTGAAACAAGTACTTCATCAAATAGTTAGCATCTCAAATTAAACAAAGTTCAGAAAACAATAACCATGATATGATTCAATCAATTGCCTTTATTAATTCATTTGTTATTCAATTTGATATTCACAAGATTCTTCTTTTGATGTTAAAGATTTTTAGCATTATATATGAGATATGGGTCTGATTAAATATAGATGGGTCTAACATATTCTTTGGACCATCAACTATCTAAAAGAAAAATATAATTATATATTCCTGTTGATATGTGCAAGGACTCACCTTTTCTCTCCCAGTTTGGTTCCTTCTATGTCAGGAAGCACAAGTGTTGCTCCAAGATGTCTAGCCACTACCACAGCATTAGCGATCTGCAAGACAATAAGAAGCGTATAATAATGGACATTCTTTAATACAACACGACTAAAAACAAATATGCATTCAGAAAAATTAAAACTTTTTGCTGCTTAACTATTGTATGAAAATTAAGCCGGCGGAGGTCATTGGTCTAATTGAAGCAACCTGATTACCAGACTGCGTTCCTTGAAAGCTTTCAAATTAGTATCCATCGTATTAGCAAGAGACTTTTGTTATAAAAAAAAGAATTGCAGTACAAATTGGTGGTCAGGACATGTCTGTTCTTCGTAGAGTCGTAATAATCAGGAACATGATCTAATGGTCGAGAATCTAGCTATAAACTTGCAGTCTGGAATCAAGTCCCCATGTCGTTTTAAACAGCCTACCATTATCCCACCACTCTTAACAAACAAACAAAAGGGAGAGGAAAGAAGAAAACAAAAAGCATGATTTTTGAAAAATAACAAATTCCTAGCAGCTCCAAGCAGGCCCAAGTGAACCCTTTTTTCTAATAAAAAAGGGCCCATGCGTGCCACAGGTGAATTGTCCAGCTGGCCAAGGATTTTCCCAGCAAACAGGCCGTGCTGATAAAGAAGGTTGGCCAAAACCACTTTATAACTCTCATACATATTAAATAATATCCCCTTTTTCTCAGAACCTTAAGAGAAAATGGAGGAAAAGTAGCATACCTGTGAAGCATGATGCTCCGGGCAATTATCTAACGAAAAAAAGACAGATCCTCTGGACTGCTTTCCTTCTGCAAAAGAAAAAGAAATAATGAAGAATGAAGCAGCAGCTACAACTTTCATTTCTGCAACATGCATATCATATTTAAGGACTTACTGAATGAAGGGATTTTCCAGCATGGTTTTGGCACTTCATAGTGTTCTTTAAACGGACCGTAACTATTTTCATTCAGCTTAACCCCTTGTGTGTTGCTTGCATTGATTTGGTTGATCATCTGAGATGGCTTTACTGGTTCCTGCAAAAAAATATGAAATTTTGAGCATATTTGAGCAACATATTTTGTTTTCAGTTAAGAACATTTAATTTGTATGCATGAAGTTTTCAAATCTTTTGTCACCCTCTGTGCTCCCTCTGTTCAGACGGTATAATAACTTGGCGTGCCGATTTTTTTAAAATAAGAATAACGCTTAATGGATTTAAATTGATAAATTTTCATTTCCTCATATTTGTAAATAGAAGTTTCATTTCCTATAAAGAAATCAACACGAATCAAAACAGTAATGAAATGGTTTAAGGTACTTATTCTTCTTCTTCTAATTACTTCAATCCAAAAATATACTTAACCATAAACTTATATAATCAACAAGGTAGTGAAAGGGAAAAAAAATTTGGCTTCTACTTTACACTCTTCAGTTTTAGACCAGGTGTACTATCACATGAACTATTGGCAAGAAGCTTTTGAGTAGTGATATTGTGTAAGAAAACAAAATATTAGAAAAATAAGATCAAAGGGATAAATTAAATAGAATTAATTTATAAGTTTCATTTTGAAAGAGGGTGAAGTATTTGTGTAGTTCTAGTAAACAGACACTGTATAGATAGTAGAATATAACCATGCCTCAATCATTGAGTTGAATGTACAAAGATTAATTTTAGAAAAAACTTACCAAAAATGGATCGATATGGTCTTTTTTAACCATATTCCCAAGCATTATGAACATAGAAAATGTCAGTATGGCTCCCAACACCTGCTTTAAATCTACTGCCATTTTTTTCTCTCACGCCTCTCTTCTCTGTATCTCAAGTTTCCTCTCTTTCTCTGTGTATACATATAATATTACTCCAACCCCCACCCCCATCCCTATATATATGCAGGTTCTCTCTCTTTCTACTATTTTGTCTTTCTATCAGCCATTAGAGAAAGACAGTGCTCACCGCTTGAAAATAGGCTGGAGCGCAGAAAACACCATAATGAAGCTTAAATTTGAGAAGAAGACAATTAAGACAGCTAGGAAAATGCATGCAACGCACACACAGAGGAAGAAAATCCAAACGGTGGCAGCTAATCTTTCCCCCATAAAGATTGTTAGTATTCTTTACGCAAGGGAGAGTAGATGGCTATGTCAAATGGAAGAGTAGTTTGTGAGGGCTTTGCTAGAGTCACTGTCTAGCCACACTCCGACTCTTCCTATTCTATGATTTCTTTTGTATTTCATGCCTTAATACAATAGCCACTTTTTCTAATTCATTTATTTGATAATGAGAAAGTGATATCTTTAATTAATTTATTGTCGTGGAAAGAAGGTTAATCCTTGGGTGTGTGTATAGATTAAAAAATTTCATTGTGTAACCAGTGAACAATAGGTGGTTCAATAAAGCTTAAGATTATATATATATATGGAGGAATCAATGTCACGTGATGCTTATGTACAACGAAGAACATTTCATTGTGGAAATAATTGTTATGAGCTCTATGGCCCACATCAACTACATTTTCTTAATGAACTTAGTAAAAATTATGTCATCTCAATTATCCAATTCATGAGTTCAATTTTTAGGGTCAATTAGCACTATATTGCCTTGCATTAATTATATTTGGCTTTTTCCCCTAAATTACATGAGATGTTTCACATTACTTTTCCAATTAGAAGAAGACTGTGAGTTCAATTCATTAACTAAGGGGTCGGTCACTCTACTATATCACAACCAGCTGGCTTTAGCAATCCTCATCAGTACGAACGTCACATTCAGACGGGTCTTCAGGTCTCTTGACGCCTGGCATCTCTCTTTTATACTATTTTCTGTGCATAAAACTCCTTGTTATACGGAAGAGGCCTCCTTTTTAATTATAAAGAAAAGAAAAAAATTGGAATAAATTCAGCCAAAGAAATGCATTAACAAACAAGAGATTTCTCATTAATGTTAGCATCGAGTTAGATATAAAATATCGCTATGGATTCAATAGAAGGGTATTCTAGAAATGTAAACTTTATTTCTCACATGAAAATCAGTGATGAAGTTTATATAATAATGGTTATCTTTCTTTGGATAACCTCCTTTCATTGCTATGATTATCAGAATTAAATGCAAGCAATGAACTTTGTATCAAGATATCACTTTCCATGGAATTACATACATATCTTGTGTAAACAGCAATAGTTTTGAATCATTCTATCTATCTAAAAATCACGCATGAAATTTTAGTTGTTAATTTGTATCCCTTTCTTTAGAATACATTGTAGTTTAGTTATGGAAAATACCACTTTCTACCAAATTACTTCTAAGATTCTCAAAGTACAGTTAAGGTGGACTCGATAGCACTCAACTATATTAAAGAAGAAAATGAAGTTAAATTTTATATTGCGTTACGCTGACACTTCAAGTTGACCTGTCTATGTCTAGCACTTGTCGGATACCAACACTCTTCAAACACTATACCATGGTCATTTTCTTTCTCTACCAAAATATTATATATCTTTAACTAAAAGTTATCATTAAATAATAACTACGTATTTATATTTAGAAAATTTTCAACAAGAAAAATTAATAACAATTATTAAACTAAATTTATAATATATAAATGAAGAATTTTAAAAACTTTCTCAACTTATCGACAACATATCCTATCAGTACTTTTTCATGTAATGTCGGTGCATCATAGATCCTATCTATTATGCTACCCAATTCAGTCTAATCCTAGGTACCAAAATGCCCTTAAGGTGGAATTACTAGAGTTCTTAGTGGAAATTTTGTCAAGGATTTTAGGAGTCTCTAGAAGCCTGGTTATGCTCATCCTTGAACTTTTTAGACAAATGTTGTTTCAGTCTCTATTTTTATTGGATGTTGATTAAATTGTAATAAATGACTGCGGTATCATACAAATGCCATATATTAGATTTTACGGCAACAAAACTCATTATTTTTTCATTTATTGTCTAATGAGATATTTACCAATTATTTAGGAAGGAAAAGCAAGGTAACATTCTCTCCTATTCTTCTTTTCTTGGACAAAATTTTGAAAAGCATAGAATTTCTCCCTCCATGCAAAATATCTCTTTTTTTAGATACATGCTAAAGAGTAAATTGAAATAAGTAAACATGTCTCCTCTTTAATAGCTAAGTTTTTCGATGAGATTGTTCAACACGATATCAAAGTAGCCAAATGTCTTTAGTTCAAGTCTCACTATTACCTACTCATGAAAATTGTGCAAGCGTCAAGCCATGGGGGTGTGTTAAAGATATAAATCTTAAAAATAAATGCATCTTTTGCCTAACAACTTAGCCTCTGTTTGGTAAACGGTTTATAAATCGGTTTATAAACAACACAATTTCCCAAACCACTTTTTAACCATTCAAATTTGTTCTCTCCACTTTTTAACCATACATTTTACCTCAAAATCATAAATAAACCACTACAGTGTTACCAAACGGAAGCTTAAGCTTTAGAAAAAGTAGTTCAAAACATTAATAGCCAAACTTCCCATTTCTACTTCTAACTTGCAATTAACATGACCAAACTTAAAGTTTTTCATTATACTTGAACATGTAGTATATATGTATGTTTGCGTGCGCAATCTTAGCGTTGTACCAACACAAGATTGCAAATGGTTGTATTATTTGAAGCTAAATGCATATAGTTATACATGGAGCATTGTTTAAAAAGGCATAAGCCTCATAAATGTGCCTCAAGGTGTATTATTTTGTGAGAGGAGGACCTTGGAATATTATTTTGTCCCTATATTGCGATGATTTTTAGATCTTCATTAATCATTACGTTACTTAATTCCAATTATGGGTACCCGTACTTTGCAATTAATTAAAATGTTTTCCAATTGTTTTATTATATTAATTAAAAGGAAGATGACAACACGTGCAAGAAAGCTAAAAGTGTGGGTAGAGAAATGTTTAACAAACCTAATAGATACGAAGAAAAGTGCAAAGATCATCTACGTGTACTTTTTAAGTGATATTTTCAGATGAAGGAGTCAAATCTTTAACTTGGTGATTATAACGTTTGTCTAACAATAATTTATTCTTGAGTATTTTAAAGTTAATTTATTCTATATCAAATTGGTTTAATTAGGCTTTTTTCCCTAAATTATTTTAGACGCTTCTCATTACTTTTCTTAAATAGAAGAAGAACATGTGCTTACTCATTAAAAGTTTGTCACTCTAGTGTCTTACAAGCCAGTGGCTATAGCTATGCTTAGTAGTAGTACCGACAGACTTGAACACTTATTGTAGCACATGACGAATGGCATTCTCATATTATGAATGCTTTCTTTTCATATTATTACAATATATATTGTCTATACAAAGCAAACGAATCAAAAAACAAGAGATTTTTCAATAATATGCTCTGAGGTATTAAATATAGATTAACACCATAGATTTTCAATAGAAGAGTCCATCATTGAAATACAAACAAGCATATTTCTTCAATGATAGTCACATGTTTATTGAGCATTATGAATATAAATATTAATTTCGCCCACTATCTAACAATTTGTACTTTCTCATAAGACAATGATATTAAGCTATCGTTCATTTGTTTGAGCCCCATTTTAATTTTAATACATTTTTCTCACTCTTATTTTTAACCACATATTTCCCAATAAAATAATATGACACGTAAACTATAAATATTTCCTCACTTTTTAACCACATATTCTCAAGAAAATTACTATCCAAAATACATTTTCTTCAAAAACTCATTATGCCCTTGTTTGATACTCATTTCTTCAAACCTCATTTTCAACCACACATTCTCCAATAAAATAATTTTACACGTAAACTAAAAGTTTTTCTTTACTTTTTAACTATACATTCTTTAAAAAAAAAATCACTATTCCAAAATCTATTAATTCAAACAATGAGTCTCGGACAAGGGCTATAATGAGGCTCAAATAGAAGCTAAGTATTACATTAGATCTTAGAAAAAATGTATGACATTAGAGTATACATATATCGTGAGTTCAAGTTGTTGCCACCAGTTTATGAAAAATTTACAAGTCATCAAACATTTAAAAAATATGAATCTGACATTAGGGACACGTTAAGATAAAAATATAAATATGTTTTTCTTTAACAACTTAGTTGTCCTTCCCAATCAATAATGATTCACTTCCATCCACAAAAAAAAAAAAAAAAAAAAGAGGATGCTCGAGGGAAAAGAAATTACACAAATTTACTTCATAATGTTAGGAAGAATTTCTTATTTTTCCATTATTAATATTTTTGTTGGCTTCCTTAATTCACACATTAGTTCCTAGATTAATTAGGAGTTTTGTCCAAAGAAAAGTCGTGAACCTTGATTCATGAAGGATGCATGTTGTCGAAACACTTCAAGGAAACAAAGAATATCCCATGAGAACTAGGATTCCTACACCTAGAGTTGATTTGACAGTACCAATAAATGAGGTAACAAGCACATCGTAAAAGAGACGGACAAAAGCAATAGCATACTTAGAAAATGAAAAAAGGCATAATTAGCCCCTATTTGAGTCATATTATTTCAAAATAACATGGTTTGTATAGTCATTTTGGAAAATATGTGGTTAAAAAGTAGGGAATCTTTTTAAATTTATGCATAGATTATTTTATTAGTAGAATGTGTGATTGAAAAGGAATTTTGAAAAAAATGAGGTTTGAAATAATGGGTGCCAAACAGGGACTTAGAGAGGGACATAAAAGCTTTACTGGAAAAGGCCCAAGAATGAACAAAAGGAGGTCTGCTTTGTAGGGTAGGGGGCTTTTTCTCGGATTCCATCTCGTTCTTTCTTTCATGTTAAGTGTCCTTTGGTTCTTCCATTGCTCGCTGCTTGAGATATAGTTTAAGAGAAATTGATATAATAATTGATAAACTTCTTCTTATACTTTACTTACATCAGTTCTAGAAGTTTTTTAAGAGAGGGATGTGCAAGCTTGTGGAAATGATCTCTTGAGTCTTCTCCCTATGCTCTTTACTTATTTTTGTAGTTTTCCCATGTTCTACTTGGAATGTCTTTTTGGTGATTGTTATAGACTTGTAGAATTGATATAGAAATATTATCGGTGTCAACTTCTATATATATTCGACGTTGCTTTGACTTGAATTTTTGTTTTGATATACACAACATAGGCATAAAATTGTGTTTTGATATTTTTAGTCTAAGTTAAGTTTTTATCTCACAAAATTAAGTCTAGGTGATTGAAGTTCTAGATTTTCTCTTGTTAAATATCAAGCAGTATCCAAATTCTTGAAGAAAAGATAGGTATAATAAATCATACGTGTAATCAATGTTATGCATTTAGCTGAAACGAGCATTACGTTGTTTTGGTACTTGGGTTCGTGACTAAATGCTGTTACCAAAATAATGATATTTCAGCTTTCTTATGTTTAATCTCAATAAATAGAGTTTCTTCTTAAAATTTGATTTTTAATGTGTATTCTTTTCTTAATGCTCTGTTTGTTAAAATTTTTTGTTTAAAAATATGTTTTTTATATTTTCTAAGAAAAATGCATGGTTGAAAAATGGAAAGAGAAAATGTGTGTGATTAAAAAGTGATTTGGAGAATTGTGTTGTAAAAAAATATGTTTAAAAACATATTTGCCAAACAGAGGCTAAAATGCCCAAGTACTTTGCTTACAGAAACACCACTTTTCACCTAGTTACTTTTGTGCTGCTCACAACATTAAAAGATCAAAATCCAAAGCCTTGTGCAATAATTCGGTCAAACATTTTATACAACCAAAGATTTTAGAAACTAAATACCTATTCTCAATATTAATTGTAGCCATCCAAACAAAGCTATGATGAGTTTTTGTTTAAAGTTGTGTGTTTATTGCATTTGTTTCAAATATCAAGAGTAACTTTGTGATTTCAACATCTAAACCATTGTCTCTTTGTTTCACCTTAAGGTAAGTCTTCAAGCTGACATTCGTGAAGTAGTAAATTGTTTAGTTCATAGATTTTGGGAGTTTGTAAAAGTAAGATATAAGAGTTTTTGATTGCTTCACTCATGAACTTTTAGACGTGCAACTTTAGCTGTAAACTTGAGATTATAATAATTAACTTTATTATCAGAAGTTGAACTTTAAACAGTCTAATAGTGCTTATCACACAAATACCTTAATGTTAGAGTTTAAGGCAGCATTAATGCTCTCTAATTTCTCACCAACTTGCACCGAAAAAGGAAATACTTGCATATCTATGTTACATTTACAAGGAAGAAGCAATCCACATTTTCCCTTATTTGGATAAAACTATAAAAATTATAAATTTTCCCTTCATTCAGAATTGATCTTAGATAAATGGGAGTATTTTATGGTCCCATTATTATGTTAGTTTTTAACTAGATCTTTATTACGATAAAAGAAAAACGCCTATGGTGACAAATAGTTCCATCAGTGTGTTAAATTCCGGTCGCTGAAGATCATCAGCAACTGGGATTCCCATTGAACAATCAGTTTAAGAAATATGCTCGGCGATGAATAGGGAAGGAACATCTACTATGACACAAAATTCAGCAAGGAAATCTCCCATAACAATTGTTTTAAAAAAAGTGAAAATTATCAGCAGTGCATGAGATCAGCCTCTACCATAGTTCTATTTTCTAGAAAATATAGAGACGAATGTTGATGTTTATCAAACAATAAAAGGGTCGTTTAGAATGACATTATATTCAAAAAAAAAATATTGTTAAACAATTAAATCTCATATTATCTAATCATCATTTTTCCCCTCCATGCAAAAAAATTTCATCTTATAGTTACTACCAAAACAAAAGGAATGAAAAGAAATTAATGGCAAAAAAGTATTCAACGTGTCTTCATCTCACAACATTAAGAAGTAGTACAGAAAATACTAATTGAGTAAATGCACAGAATTTATGTATTCAATTTAATTAACTCAACTCACCATTATTCACTTCATCCGTAACTTCATCGTCAGATTTCCAAAATATATCTTTCAACCAGGTCGAGAGGTTCTTGTAGAACTGTATATCGAGAGTAAAAGATATAAGCTATTAATATTGTGGGTACAAAAATTGGTTCTGCAAAAAATGGCACTCTAGATTCTTTAAAAGCAACAACCAAATTAGTCTAAGCCCACAATACAAAATCACAACTTAAATGTCACAGATTCAGTGGAAAGCAACCCAAAAAAAAAAAAAAAAAAGTGTTACGTCTCCGTAATATGCTTTGATTCCTATTCAACAGTACAGTATACCTCATTACTAGATAAACTGTGCTTATTGTCTATAATAACCAAGAACCGAAATGCCAAATGATAAATATCTAAATCTACTCATAATGTTCCAAGGTTCGAAATTCAAGCATGAAGGTAAAGACGATTTATATATAATATATATATCACCTAATAGTAATTTTCTTCACATCAAATCTTTAATTTCTGAGATTATCCCATTTACGGGAAATTCTGAAATGATTCTTTTTTTTTTTTTCATTTTTCCCACTTAAGAAGTCCCGTCAGATAAAAAGTTGGGCATCTTACTTAGGTTATACCATTTACATTCCACTGCTAAGTAGGATAACATAAATTCACAATGCACTTTAACTCCCTCCATCCACCCCATGTAGCTCTATCACTAACTACCACAAACCACAACTCGAAACCAAGATCCCACCTCCACAGAAGTTACAACCAAAAAAAAAAAAAAAAACAAGCCGCCTATGACGCCAATACACAAGCCCCCGCCCGCCCACCGGCCACAAACAAGCAAAAACACTAAATGTTGAACAAAATAGATAAATAACCTCATTTGCTTGCAATTTTCTTCAGAAATTAGATGATGGCCAGATTTTGTGGAAAATTAGAATAACTTATAGAGTACTATGAGAGTTCGGGAAAATTGGAAGGGCAATGTTACGAATTTATAACAGTTTTAAAATGGGCGTGTTGATATGAATTTATAACTAGTTTGATAGACGATCATATTTCATTAATAAAATATAATGTACTAATATAAAATTGAAAAAAAAAATCATTAAAAATTAATAATAATAATAATTTTGTTATTAATAGTATTACAAATTTTGGAGATAAGTATTACAATTAAGTGTACTAATTAATGGAATGTTAGAGATAAGAATTCGACCCCTACTTTATTTAACTAAAAATCATATTTTAAATAAATTTTGATAAAAAATAATGAAATGTGATTGAAAAATTGATAAACGATGCCGTAAAATTTATGATTCAAAATGAGTTGGAGGTAAGAATTCGACCCCTAATTTATTTAGCTAAAAAATCATAAATTTTGATAAAAGATGATAAAATGCGTGGTTGGAAAATTAATAAACGATCCCACAAAATGTATGATTGAAAATGAGTTGGAGATAAGAATTTGAACCCCTATTCATTTAGCAAAAAATCGTAATTTAAATAAATTTTGATAAAAGATAATGAAATGTGTGATTGAAAAATTAATTAACATTCCCATAAAATATGACTGAAAATAAGTTCGAGAAAAATTGAATCTTGAAAAATGAGGACCATATAAAAATTTGGCAAAAAAGAAAAAAGAAAAATGAAGAACGTTGATTGAATGTGGGAATTGAAAATGAATAACATCAGTTGAACGTGAGGGGAAATTCCAAGTAACTACCCAGTAATTTTAAAATATATTGAATTTGCATCCAAAAATTATGATAACTATCAAAAAAATAAAAATAATAATCACCAGGAAGGTCTTTCTCTCCTACTGGGGCAAAAAAGATTGGATGTCTATCTTCAAATTTTCATTATCTCGAAAATTTCACCAAAAAAGACCAAAATCTCTCCAAAATTCATCATTTTTCTCCAAATTTCTTACACAAATTTCCACTCTCTCGTTCCACAATCTCTCCTACGATAAAGTCCATTCAAATCTAAGCATCAATATCTTGGTATTTGGTTATGAAATGGCCGAACACGGATTGAAGAAGCATCTTTAACAACGAATGTTTCAGTTCCAGTTTCGATTTCTTAGTTGATTTTTAGTTTTTTAATCCTTTTTTTAGTCTTTAAACCACCATTTTGAGGATGTAATTTTTTTCAATTTGATCTTCTAATCGAGACCAGGTTTGATTCTTGTTGAATTTTTGAAATTTTAATCCTCTTTTTGGAATCTAAATTATTCAAAATTCAAATAATCATGTTTGGGCTCTTTTCATTTGGTGGGTGGAGGTGTTGTTGATTCGTGTGCTTTTGAATCATGAGTGCAAATATCTCTGTACTGCTGTCTGTGATTATAGGCATATATTTGTGAATGTTTTTTTGGTTTTTTTATTTTTATTTTTATTTTCATAGCATTTCATTAGTTCGAGGTTAATTGGAGAATGTTATCTGGGAAGAACTCGATATTTTAGTTTGAGGTTAATTGGAGAATGTTATCTGGGAAGAACTCAATATTTCTTGATAATGGGATTGCTATTTGATTAGGAATATGTATTCTACTTCATATCCTGCAACCGATGGAGAAACAGAGGCAAATGACTTCATATTTTTCAACATAGGAGAGTGCTAATGTTTCCTCTTCCCTTCATGTTAAGTCTTTGTCTCAAGACTTTTTTCCCCCTCTGAACTTGCATCAAATACATGACAGAAATTTTGAGGCCTCTGAATTTGCATCCAATACTAAAAGACTCTTTTTGCATTTTATTGTTTTGCATTTCTTGGTTAACACCATTCTCTTGATTTTATTTTATATGTTACGAGTAGCTATACTCTAAGTAATTGTTATTTATATATTGCTTTGCAGCTAAGTGCTACTTTGTCGTATTGACTTGTTATCGAATTTTATGTCATGCCCTACGGTCGGATCTCACCGCGGTAAAGCGATATACTAGTAATAATAATTGAAGGACAATTAACCACCTAATACTGACTACACAACCCTCAACCCCCATTTTTAGTGAACGTGGTAAAGGGAATATATATATGTATATATATATATATATATATACACACGTACTAGTTTCATCACCCGTGCGATGTACGGTGTTAAATATATACAAAATAAATGTAAAAAAATAAACTTACAATGAAAAAGCTAAATTCTAAAATAAGGAATATTTTTTGGTAGATCTATATATATTTATGAAGTAAAAATTAAAAAGGACAAATTATTTCAAATTTACAAAACTCATAAACCAAAACTAATGTCCATCAACTGTCACGATTTGAATGTATTTCTCTGGTGGGTTTTCTCTTGCAATCAATGGAATCACAAGTGCGATGTTTTCTGAAGTTATCATCACTTGTACAATAAAAATAGGTAGCCTTAAGCAATTGAAGATCTGCATTTAGTTCTTCAACCTAAACAATTTTTCTTGTTCTAATGTCACGATTATAGTACCCATCACCCCATTTTAATACCCTAATAAATCACATTCACGTGTTAATAAGTGTTAGTCAACAAAAAATTGCACAACATACAAAATATTCTCTACTATTCAATCACACATTTTTCAAAAATTTAGCCCCCATTTGAGACTCATTATTTTAATGGTACTCATTATTCAAAACATCATTTTTTCAAACTTATTTTCAACCACATACAATAAATAAAATAATGTATGCATAATAATGTTAATAATACAAAATATTGAACAAAAATTTTAATTTTTTTTTATTAAATTAGATTCTTTTTTCTTTTAAAATTTACATTCAAAGTCATTTATACAGAAGTAAATATGATAATGTTAACTAATTATTTGTTAATTAATAATTATATCTTATTTGATATAATATTATATAGAAAGTTTACTCAAATTTTTATATTCGTGTAATTATTTTAACTAAATGTCTGTTTTTAACGCAATCATTACAATTTATAAATCAATTTATAAACAACACAATTTTTTAAGTCATTTTTTAGGAAGAAAAACATTTTCTCTTTCCACATTTCAATTTTAATTCAATAAACCAATCACAATAATATATATTTCAGAAAATATGATATTTAATATTAAAGATAACATACGATAATAATCAAAACATAATTTTATTCTATGCAAAATTATCAAATTTTTTTCACATTCATTTTTAACAACATACTTTTGTAGGATTCATCATTTTTCACACTTTTCAACCACACATTCTCCTATAACTCTAGAATTTCTCACAATTTTTTTTTTTTTAAAAAAAAAAGTATATGAGATCAAACAGGCTCTATAAATAATAAATGATTTTTTTGCCTCTCGTATTTAACATTTTTTTTTTTCAATTTTCATTCAAAAAAATCAATCACAATAATAATATATGGTATATAATTCAAAAAATATGACTTGTAATATTAAAGATAACAAATAATAATAATAATCAAAATATACAAATAACAATACTGGGTTATTTCGCGTATGTTTGATATTTTAAAGCCCATATTTGGTAGTCATTATTCAAAACATCACTTTAAACTAAAAAAGATTCAATGCTATTCAACCACACATTCTCCAAACGTTTACTATTACAAACCACATAATTTTGAAATAGTGGGTATTATTATTTCAAATTATAAATTTATAATAGCTCATTTCAATAGTAAAAGACAATTTATAAATGAAAATGAAAATTTACACAATTTTTTGCATTTGATTCTTGTATTTAACATTTTTTATATAGTTTTCAATCAAAAATTTAGTACAATAATTAAAAATGTGTGTTGTAAAAATTTTTAGCCTCTGTTTGGCAAATCAAATATATATATATATATATATATATATATATATATATATATATATATATATATATATATATATATAACACAATTCTCCAAATTATTTTTTAACCACACATATTTTCTCTCAATTTTTCAATCATACATCTTACATTGAAAACATAAAAAAATATTTTTAAACACAATTTTTTTTACAAATTGAGAAATTTTGTGATTTATAAAAACGTCTATAAATTATTTTTTCAAATTTACCAACCATATGCTTATCTATATCAAATATTCAAATAAAGAAAAAAAAAGTCAAAAAAATGTTTTAAAAAAAAAGTAAACGCGACTATCAGTTAACAGCCACCTTTGTTTTTTTTTTTTAAATTTGAATTGGTTGCCAGTCGTCCAATTTTTTAATTTTTTTTTTAATTACTGTGGGCGGGAAATCTTATATATATATTTTTTGACGTATTTTGTCTAAGTCCTGTTCGATAGCACTAAAAAATTGAATATTAATAAAATTCAAAGTCAAATATTTTTTTTCCTGGATGTATTTCTCTAAAAATTTATTTTTATACCAGCGTGTGTCAAAAATAAGAGTGGTCACAAAGTAGAAGTTATACCCTCAATAAGATTTGAGCATGTGTCAAGTAAACTATAAAATATGATTTATAAATCAGTTTATAAGCTAACAATTTTTCAAATCACTTTTTTATTACACACATTTTCTCTCTTCAATTTTTAAAAACTATTTTTCACTTTAAAATCACAAATAAATCAGTTTATAAACTAGACAGTGTTACCAAATGACGATCTTCCATAATCGATCCAAGATTCACCGTCCATCTGTTGGATATTGGTTAATAAATCGAGAATTGAAAATCGATTAAAGTGACTTCGTGTCGACTTCGGTCAAATACTCAAAAGCTCGACTCAATCCGTTTAGACAAAATTGTTTGCCACTTCGCCGCTTCGGGGCGCACAAACGGGGATCGAGGGGGCAGCGCCTTTTTGGAAAGAATTCGTAACCAATTTACTTGAAAATGATCCTAGGACATTTGATGAAGCAATGTCCTCTCCCGAAGCTCCTTTTGGAAAGAAGTTATACGCAATGAAATTGAATCCATCATGAGAAACCATACTTGGGAATTGGTTGAACTCCCTCCGGGAAACAAAGCTTTAGGCTGTAAATGAATCTTCAAAAAGAAATTGAAGTTGGATGGATCAATTGATAAATACAAGGCTAGATTAGTAGCCAAAGGGTATAGACAAAAAGAAGGACTAGATTTCATTGATACCTATTCACCCGTTACAAGAATTACGTCTATACTTGTCTTGATTGCAATCGCAGCATTGCATAATCTTGAAATACATCAAATGGATGTCAAAATTGCGTTTCTAAATGGTGAATTGGAAGAAGAAATCTACATGGAACAACCTGAAGGGTTTGTTGCACCAGGAAATGAAAAGAAGGTGTGTAGACTTGTAAAATCATTGTATGGATTGAAACAAGCACCGAAGCAATGGCATGAAAAGTTTGATAAAACTATGTTGTCAAATGGCTTCAAAATCAATGAATGTGACAAATGTATCTACATTAAAAACACACCTAATGAATTTGTAATCATATGCCTATATGTTGACGATATGCTAATTATGGGAAATAACTCCAAAGTCATTTCCTCGACTAAGAAAATGTTAACAAAACATTTTGACATGAAGGATATGGGAGTGGCGGATGTAATATTAGGGATTAAAATCTCTAAGACATCCGATGGTTTGTCATTGTCTAAATCACATTATGTTGAGACTATACTTAAGAAATTTAAGGCGTATGACGATAAACCGGTTAATTCACCAGTTGACTTAGGTATTCACTTAGCCAAGAATACTGGTGAGCCCATATCTCAATTGGAATATTCGCGTGTTATTGGTAGTTTAATGTATATTACCAACTGCACAAGGCCGGATATAGCATACATAGTCAACAAGTTGAGTAGATTCACTAGTAATCCAAGTGTTGTACATTGGAAGGCATTAAACCGAGTTCTTAGATATTTAAGACATACGGTTGAATATGGATTACACTACTCAAAATATCCTGCTGTGTTAGAAGGATATACTGATGCAAATTGGATATCTGACACTAAGGATTCAAAATCCACGAGTGGTTATGTATTTACCATTGGAGGTGGAGCCGTGTCCTGGAAATCGTCTAAGCAAACGTGTATTGCTCGATCCACGATGGAATCTGAGTTTATTGCGTTAGACAAAGCCGGTGAAGAAGCAGGATGGCTTCGTAATTTTCTTGAAGAAATTCCATGTTGGGAAAAGCCGGTTTCTGCAATTAATATACATTGCGATAATCAGTCGGCAATTGCAAGGGCACAAAGTAGTATGTATAATGGTAAGTCTCTATATATCCGTCAGAGACATAATACCATTAAACAGTTAATATCGAATGGTATAATCTCTATTAACTACGTGAAGTCAAAAGAAAATTTGGCTGATCATTTGATGAAAGGACTTGCAAGAGATCAAGTATACCATCTTTCGAGGGGAATGGGCCTAAAGCCTATTGAATAGAATTACTTTGACGGAAACCCAACCTTGTAGATTGGAGATCCCAAGATCTTGGTTCAATGGGACAACTAAGTCATAAATGATTCGGAATAAAGCACTTATTCCCATTCCTAAAATTTAAAGTGCTATGTAAAATGTGTATAAGGATAAGTATACATATATACTTCTAATGATTCATAACCTTAAGATAGAAAGGTATGAGATCACCTATATAAGTGTGAAGTGGTGCCGCTTCTACGAGAATTCGAGGCTTAATTCTCTTAGATCACTTATGAAACCAAGAGTAGTCCAGGGCCAAAATGGATTCAACCATGAGAACCGAATAGGTTAGATGAGTCATGGTGTTGGTACAGTTGTTTGGTTTTACACGAACGGCTGGATGGTTCAAGACATCGCGTTCACCAACTAGCCTAGTAAATCCGATTGTATTCAACTAAAGAAGGTTCAAGGCCACAAGCTACCTATCTTGATGCTATGACTTGTCGTGTGTACTCCATTTGTTAGAGTCTGCATTGCATTCGCATTGTGTTGCATATATCGAGGAATTTCTATTCATATGCGGGATTGTTGGATATTGATTAATAAATCGAGAATTAAAAATCGATTAAAGTGACTTCGTGTCAACTTCGGCCAAATACTCAAAAACTCGACTCAATCCGTTTAGGTAAAATTGTTTGCCACTTCGCCTCTTCGGGGCGCACAAACGGGGATCGACCTGCCCGGTCAGGTCGCGGGGGGTCGATAACGCCCCCGAAAGAGAATTTTGATTTCTCTGCATGTATTGAAGGGTATATTTGGTATTACGAAAATCAATATCGGATGAATGAGAAATTACGAAAAAGGACGAAAATCAGGTCAAATTATTTGACCGTGCGACCGCATGGTTAGTAAACCGTGCGATCACACGTCAATTTTATTTTCGGATTTTTGAGTAAGACCGTGCGGCCGCACGATTGTCCGGCCACAAGACACCTTTTCGTAAATGTGCATTGTTTAGAAAGGGTGCATGGTTTGGGCCTCAACCATTTCGTCCACACCCTTTCATGATCTATATATAGGATCATTTGGGTGTCCTATTCCTCACTTTTTGATATGCAAAACATCTCTCATCCTCACTTCTCTCCAAAATCAAATTCATTTCATTTGTTTTGATTAATTGCATCCTTTGGAGTACATAAGCCTAATTTTGGTTCGTTGTACTTGTGTTTTGGAGTGCTACAAACACAAGTGAAACCGTTGTATATTGGGAGTCGATTGCCGAAATCCGTAGGCACCATTGCGGGGCAAATCCGACTTAAGGACAAAGAGTCCAACTCTTACCTCGACTTTGTCCCTTCTTTTCTTCTTCTTCTTGTTTGTACTTTCCTCACCGTTACTCTGTCCAATTTTCGATTTGGATTTACAAATTTTTATTCTACTTAATTTTGACGTCACTATTCACAAATACATCTTCTACGTGACCTGCAAGTAAAATCCTCGCACCCAATAATCGGCCACAATGCTTCCACGGTCATCGTTGACCATTCTCCATATTCTAAAACGTTGTATAATGTTGTTGTTGTTCACGACAATCATCATTGAATCCATTACATACATTTCCTTGTGAATAGTATATCGAGTCTCTATTTTGTAGAAATTAAAATTATTTTTTTAATAAATTTTAATAGAAGTTGATAAATTGTGTGGTTGAAAAATTGTAGATCATATGAAATGTGTAATTGAAATTAATCGTTAAATTTGATTTAGATTAAAATGAGTTTGACAGAGGTTGATGAAATGAGTGATTGAAAAATTATGGATCTTATGAAATATGTGGTTGAAATTAATTGTTGAATTTGATTTAAATTAAAATTAGATTTTTATCGGTATCAAATATGGGCTAAATAAAAACTACATAAAATGGTGCGAAAAAAGAATGTCAACCCGTCGAAGATTGAAAATGCTGAAAGTAGAGACAATATAAAGGGACATAAATCGATAAAGAATCTGCTAAAAAACATAAAACTTATTTCTCAAGATCGAAGTCGAGCAAGGTATTTTCAATTCAATGTTCACGTTCTTTTAATTTTGACAATACTTGTGAAAGTCACAATTGATAGGTCATACTTATTTCGAATGATTTGGAGGTGTGGTTACGTGAACGAGTTATGTGTAGATACTGATCTTGGTTGATATTATAAATGGGTGTTAGGGAAATTCAGCATATGTGACCTATATTTTTCCCATTTTGTTTTGCCATTTTCATCTATTTGTGACCAGTCTTAAACGATTTATTTATGATATGAATATTGTGACTAATCGGTTTTGTGACATGAATATGGTTTTGTATCCTGAGTTTCTATCTTTTTGCGACTAACAGAATTATGTAAGATACACCGTCTATTTGATTACTTAGAATCAACATGTCATCAACATATAAATAAATAATGATAACATAGGTATTACACACTTTAGAATACAAAAATGAATCCACACTATTATGTAAAAACCGAAAGAATTGATAGCAAAGTCAAATTTTTCGTATAATTTCTTATGTTCTTGCTTTAGACCATATAATGATTTTACTAGTTTACAAACTTTATGTTCATTTTTTGGGAGTACAAACTGATAGCCCAAGACTAACTAATTAAGAGGGGTGAATTGGTTTTATAAAACTTTTTCGATGAATAACCTTCAACTTAAAAATCAATTAATCAATTATGAATACTTAGTACTGTAAGTAACTAAACTATCAATGTAGAGTGTTATAAATAAGTAAACTTAATTGATAAAGTAAGTGTAGCACTTATTGATAATATTGCATAATATAGATTGATAGAATAAAATAAGTGCAATGTAAGTAAATAAAAAAAAAATAAGAGGATGCAAACGATATTTTAAAGAGGTTCAATTAACTAACGTGATCTACGTGATCTGTTACCGAACACTCAATCACGAGAAAGGTCAAATACACTATAATGGTAACTTATAACAAGGAGTATCATATCCTTAAGTGACTTACAACAAGGAATACGTATCCTTAATAACAATCGAGTTTTCACAAGGATCTCGAAACCACCAAAATATAAGTGATAATTTTACAATCGAAAGAACTATTTTAAGAAATGATATAATCGAGACAAGTATTTAGAAAGTTATGATAACACTTCAAACAATAGCAAATGATAAAGCTCAAGTGTTTATGATGTAACCTTTGGTGGATAATGGATAATGAAATAGTTTGTATCTTTATATCAAAGTTTTCAACCTAGGATCTCTCTTAACAAATAATACAAGTTAAGTATGAAGAGAAATTTACAATTCAATGCAAGTGTTGACAAAGAAAACCTTTATCAAGAATAGAAAATAAATGAGATTGAAAAGTTTCCTTGCAAATTAGAATTCTTGATAAAAAAAGATAAAACTAGTTTCATCAATCAAGAGATTATTTGTAATAACTGAAATAAAATTTAAAATCAAGCAAGCTCAATAATTTTCAAATGAATATACTCTCTTAGTTGCTCTTGTAAGTTGTTAGAATTGAATGCAAGAGATAGCTATTCAAAATGTTGAAAATCAGTCACTTTCGATTGAGCAGTCTGGCATTTCGGTCAATCGAAATATCAATATATCCGTTGTATTAATTCAATCATTGGAATTTTGGTTGATCAATTCTAATATTTCGGTCGAACAGAATTTCAGTCGACCGAAGTATAAGAATTTTGGAAATTCATTTTTATATCAAAATATTCATTTTTTCAAAATCTATTTCATATTATGAATCAAAAAATATTTTTATACAAGTGATAAATTATGAAAATAATTCGAGCTTTATGCATTTGCTAAGTAGAGAAGAGTTAATACCTTTACATATAAATTAAAGTTTCAATAAAAAACTTCTAAACTCTAATCTTCAGTATTCTTGTTCTCTTCGAGTTTCTTTTGATCGTTTGTGCTTCAATGGATAACGATTTGAGCCTTTGAATGCTTAAGAAGATTTATTCATGAAAAACTCAAGAAACAAGGCTTGTTAGAAATATAAGTATCTTGTTTGTTATAATCAAAATAATGGAGCTACATTAAATCACATGTCAACACAAACCCTTTGATTATTCCATGTATACTTCCTTGTCGATGTCTTTATTTAAGAATGTCATTTTGACATCTATTTGATGAACATGTAATTCATTTATAGAGGCCAACGTAAACAATATCCTTATGGATATTATACTAGCAACACGAGCATATGTGTTGAAGTAATTGGTTCGTTTCTTTTGTTGATATCTTTTGCCATATGCCTAGCTTTAAAAGTGTTTAGAGAACCAGTTGAATTGTACTTTTTTTTCTAAACACTAATTTTACATCCAATAGGCGTAGAATTGAGTGATAAATCAACAAGTTTCCATGTGTTGTTTTACAAGATTGAATCCATTTCATCTCTCATGGTGTCATTCCAAAAGAGACTATCATGAGCAGTCATAGCTTCTTTATAAATCTTAGGATTGATTTTCACTTGTACAACAAATTTTTTTTTTTTTAGAACGTTCTTCTTATTCCCTTCTATTAAGTAGAATGAAATGAGTTGAGAGTCTATTTAATCGAACCTAATTACTTTTCAACTCAAATTCTTTTGCTTCGTCGAGGTTCACTTGAGTCCTCAACATATTTAGTAGATATTCTCTCTTGTGTTCCTTTAGATCTAGGCATCTCTTCTTATATGTCCCTTAACACATTACCAAAAGAAGATAAGTTCTCGAAGAGTTCTACGTCATTTGATTCGATTATCACATTGGTTTCTAAGTTTAGCAATTTATAGGATTTACTATTAGTATCATATCTTACAAATGCACATTTAATCCCTCTAGGACCTAATTTAGCCTATGTTTGGCAAACATGTTTTTAAACATGTTTTATTTAACACAATTCTCCAAATCACTTTTTAATCACACACATTTTCTTTCTTCACTTTTCAACCACACATTTTACCTAGAAAACATAAAAAAACATATTTTTAAACATAAAACTTTTAACAAACAGAGCCTCAATCATTTTTGGATCTGTGTTCTTGCAATAGGCATGACACCCCTATATTTTAAATAATCAATGTTAGGTTCATGTCCCTTCCATAGTTTGTATGGAGATACCTTTGTAATCTTTGAAGGAATTGTATTCAAAATTCTACAAGTACTTAAGAAGGCTTCACCTTACAAATTAAATAACAATTTAGCATGATTAAGAATGATATTTATCATGTCAACTAAAGTTCTAGTTTTCTTTCAGTCAAACCATTTTGTTCAAGGATCCTAGGTGCAAAATATTGATGTATTATGCCAGTTTA
Organism: Ligustrum vulgare; assembly: GCA_963555705.1. NCBI lineage: Eukaryota > Viridiplantae > Streptophyta > Magnoliopsida > Lamiales > Oleaceae > Ligustrum > Ligustrum vulgare. The sequence goes on from OY743176.1 coordinate 24,653,147, forward strand.
TTCACAAATATGTTGAAGTCACTAAGAAAATACTTACCACCTCTATCACTTCTAAGTGATTGGATTTTCTTACATATAAGTGATTTTCCACTTCATTCTTATATGCTTTAAACATGTCAAATGAACCATGCTTATATTTCATCAAATAAGCACAATTTTATCTAGAATAATCATCTATAAAGTTAATGAAATATCTATTTCCTCCTCTAGTTAAAATTCCATTTAATTCGCATATGTCTGAGTGTATAAGATCTAAAATATTAGAAGACCTTTTTACATTATGATAAGGTTTCTTAGTCCTCTTTTATTCTACACAAATTTTGCATTTATGTACTTCTTTTAAATCATACGATATCAAATCATTTTTAATCATACGGTTTATAGTACTTGTACCAATATGACATAACCTTGCATGTCATAAAATAAATGAATCAAATGATTAAGTAAAATTAATACTTTTATTCATATTTCTCAAAAGTACAAAGTTTAAGCATCACATCACTCGAATATTCTTTTCCAACGAAGTTCACACTTTGTGTTAGTACAAGTTTTATGGACTAAAAAACATATTTAACACATTGGTTAGGGTAACTTTCTTTCTAGAAGTGAAGATAATGTCAACACTTCCTTCTTCGACGACCTTGGAACGTCCTTCATTACCCATTTGTATTTCTTGACCATTTTCTATCTCGTGATATGTTTTGAAGAGTGATCTTTCATATGATATATGCACCATAGCACAAGTATCATACCATCAACCAAGAATCTTTCCAGAATAGCATTCATTTTGCTTATTGTAGCTACAATGTTATCTTATTTTATGAAGTTCTTCTTTATTCTTTTGCTTTTTATGATCATTCATTCATAATGTTCAGGCTTTCCGCAAACAAAACAATATGCTTTGGACTTTTGTTTGAACTTTTTTATTATCCCCATTCAAGAATTTGCCCTTTAAAATTTTGTTGGAGGGTTTGGTCTTTTCAATAGCATTGGTCTTTGACATGCCTTCATAAGAGTTGTCACTCTTATCACTTGCTCTCGATTGTTTCTCAATTCTTAAATGTTTTTGAAATTATTCAAATGAGGAGTCCTTGAAACTTTGAAGAATCATCTTCCAATATCCTTTTAAGTGCTTGGTAATTTGGCTATCATAGCCCCTACTTGGAATGATTCCTAAAGATCAATTGTGACATCCTTTAGTTTGTTCACAAGTACTTGTAATTCGTGCACTTGTGGGAGTAGGAGAATATTGTTAAGGAATTTTAAATCAAAGTATTTAGAAATAAAAAACCTTTTGGTAATTTCCTCCTCATCTTTATATTTATTCTCTAGTGTATCGCAAATCTTCTTTGTCAATATAGTGTTGGCATAGATCGTAGAATTGACCTGACAAGGCATTATTTATTTGACCCCTGCATATAAGTTCATCATCTTGACGCTTTTATCTTTTGGCCCTTATTGCATTTGTATCTTTTTTAGTTGGTTCATGGAGTTGTGCCAATTCCGGGTCAAGAATATAGAAGACCTTCAATACAATTAGGAGGAATTTGATATTGTCTTGCCACTTTGTGAAGTTGTTTCCATCAATCTTACAAGTCTTGATTCATGAGTTTGATAGCAGCCATGGTAGTTTCGTTCTTCAAAAAAAATGATGTTTGAGATTGTTGAATATATAGTAGGATAGAGAAAGAAAAGAATCAAACAAGAATGATAACAATATAGCTAAAAATGAACAAAGTAGGCTTGACCACATAAATCGTTGTCCTCAAACAATATTTGTCACCTCTCGGTGAGTGCTTAAGGACTACTTAACAAATGGTTTATATGATTAAATCATGCCAAAATCACTTAAATTTCTGGTAAGGACTTGAAGAACACAAGAATTGGAATAATTTTTGTATAATTTGGACAGCTTTTTATCTTTAATTGATCTTGATATCGATATATTTTATTTTGAAATCTATCACATATTTATATATTTTCAAACATCTCTACGAAGAGATGCAAGTTGTACACCATAAAAAAATCACATCATTCCTCCAAAAGGCATAAGAAAAATCAAAATTTCAACTTTTTGAAGTATATATTCAAACCACCATACAATCGCATGGTTATAGTGTCTTGCGATCGCATGACACAAAATTTCCGGTGAAAAAATGAATGTTACGAACACGTGATTTAATTGAAATTGAATCTAATTCAAAATACATATACCAGTTGCGATCGCAAGGGACACATGTGATCGCATTTCATTCATAGTTATAAATATTGCTCTCATGAAATCTAATTTCGTTTTTAATCAATTTTGAATTTAATTTTTAATATTTCTTTAAGCATGTTTTCCCAAGAATACTACATAAAATAAAATTGAATAATACCGACCGACTTCATTTGTGCAAAAAAGTCAAGTCACGTGATAATGAAATAAAACGTGTCACCCCCACTGTGGAGGGGCATATTTCATTTCATCCACAAAATCGTAGTTGATTTGATGCACTAACATTTTCAATGGCAAAGTCTATATGGAACCATCATCAAATCTACATGGTATCATAAAGTGAGAAAAAATGGGTTTGAAAGGACCATTAATTAAATTTAATTTGACTATCTCAATATGAATGACCCACGATGCATTGCAATGAATTGCATTAAAATTTCTCTGTAATTTTCCCCCCCTATAAACGATGAAAATGATGTTTTCTAGATAAAATATTTGATTGATAAGTAATTTAAAAAAATATATTCAATTAAAAAATTGTTTGGAAAAATATGTTATTTGTTGGATATTGATTAATAAATCGATAAATCAAGAAATTGATTAAGTATCGAAAAACTGACTAAAGCGACTTCGACTAAATACTCAAAAGCTCGACTCAATCCGTTTAGGAAAAATTGTTTGCTACTTCGCCGCTTCGAGACGCACAAACCGGTCAGGTCGCGGGGTCGTGGGGGCTCAAGGGCAACGCCCCCGAAAGAAAATTTTGATTTCTCTGCATGTATTGAAATGTATATTTGGCATTTCGAAAATCAATATCGGATGAATGAGAAATTACGAAAAATGACGAAATCAGGTCAAAATATTTGATCGTGCAACCTCATGGTTAGGAAACCGTGCGATCACACTTCAAATTCATTTCTGACTTTTTGCTTAAAGTCGGTGGTCGTACGGTTCTCCGGTGAAAAGACACATTTTCATAAATGTGCATGGTTTGGAAAGGATGCATGGTTTGGCCTCAATCATTTCGTCAACATCCTTTCATGGTCTATAAATAAGACCATTTAAGTGTCCTATTCCTCGCAATTTGATATGCAAAACATATATCATCCTCTTTTCTCTCCAAAATTAAAATCATTTGTTTTGATTTTCTTTCATTTCCATCCTTGGAGTTCATAAGCCAATTTTTGGTTCGTTGTACTTGTGTTTTGGAGTGCTACAAATACAAGTATAGTCATTGTATCTTGGGAGTTGATTGCCGGAATTCGTAGGCACCGTTGCGGGGCAAATTCGACTTAAGGACAAAGAGTCCAACTCTTGCCTTGGCTTTGTCCCTACTCTTCTTCTATTTCTTGTTTGTAATTTCTTTGACGTTACTCTGTCCAATTTTCGACACGAATTTACAAACTATCATTCTACTTATTTTGGCGTCACTATTCACAAATTTCATCCAACATTATTTATGTTTACCAATTAGAGATGATATGATTTTACATTAAAAAGACTATTTCATAAGCAAACATAGATGAAAGTGGCATACATAAAAAAAAAAAAAAAAGAGTGGTGTTTTAAATATTATATTATATTAGTGAATGACAGTTGTATCCCTAAAATTTTAGGTATTATTACTTTATGTATCATTTATTTCCTCTATATATGTGGGGGCTTTGGTTCATAATAATATACGAGTTTCTTGACCTCTTTATTTCTCCTTAGTTTATAACAAGTGGACAATATTTTAAGATTGCATTTATATGGTGTTTTTTCCTTTTGTGATAAAAGCATAACCCCCCCCCCCCCCCCACAACTAATCTAATATTATTATAATAACATAATAACGAATTCAAAGAGTAGAATATGGAAATTACTCATTTTGTCCTAAGACTTCCAACTTAATGCGAACAAGTAGTATTCTTCTTAGAAAATAAATGCGTGACCTCCATTAACTTTATTTATTGGAATGAGATTTGATTTTATTGCTCTAAAACAAGAAAGATTGTATACACGTCATTATTCTACTTGACTAACTCGGCTTAATGGTAGTATGGTACTCCACCAGCTTAACCTAATGAGTTATTCTAGCTTTGTAATCATTCAATTCGATTCGACCGTCGAATTCATGGAAGAAACATGTTAAACGACATAGAGACATCTTAGAATTATTTTTAATTTTTATTCTCTCTCTCTCTCTCCGCCCCCCCCCCCCCCCCCCCCCCCGACAGGTCCTTCCAAGAAATTTCCTAAATCTCAAATATCCTATCTACTATATAGACACATGTTACATGGCTCTATTTGATAAATGTTTTTTCTTTTATAAACAAAAAATTGCTAAATCTCAAATATCCTATCTATTATATTAGTTTATAGACACATGTTACATGGGCTCTATTTGATAAATGTTTTTTCTTTATAAACAAAAAAATTACCCTTTTCAAGGTAAAATATATGGTTAAGATATGATTTGAATCAATGTATATGATTAGAACATCCATATTGAACTTGTGAGTTCACATATTAGTGTCATATGTTAGATATGTGTCAAAGTTATATTTGTAAGGTTTCGGATCAAACATGAACAGCGAAAATTAAATAGACTCCGAAATCATAGCCCGAATCAACCTTGCACTTAGATATAATTTGTGATAAAGATAATACCTTTGATGAACGCTGTAAATCTGAAATCTGAAACGGGAGTTACAATCTGTCACCATTAGCTATCCAATTGTCCAACCTCTAACAGAAATCTATACAGCGAGTTGTATCTGGAACTCCATCAACCTCCAACATTTAGAATGAATTTGAGAGAATTGGTTTTTCTCTTTGTGCTAGCAAGAGAAAAACCCTAGGCTAGAAAGAATGCGACTCTCTCTTCATTCAACTAACCGTAGTTCTTGTAGATTTAAGTAATACCCAAATTAGAGCTAAGATAACGGGCGTGGTCATTCTTATCCAACAAGTAACCCAAGTCTGACCCAACCAATTGGACTTAGACATTATTCCAACAATCTCCCACTTCGACAAGATCCAAATCCAGATATTCAATTCTCGCATTTTGTGTGTGATCCATTAGGTTCCATTCACGATGGAAAACGCCGTGTTATTATTATTCTAATATGATTGGAATAAGATAAATTGAAATCTCTATTTCTATTTCATCCTCGACTCACCAAGATCGATTAATTCACGTCGTCATCCTAGATTGATATCTAGCAATATGTCAGGCAATCCATGTAAAAAGAAAAAGTCATGTGTCGTGACAAGACCTATTCATGTGCGGTTACCGTGGAAATATAATCCCTTCATCAATATAACTCAATTGGTTAGGAGATATGGATAGCGTCAATCTCATTTCAACCAATTATGTTATTCACCTCTTATCTTAGTTGATCTTGTTATGACTGAAAACACCTTTTCAACTCATAACTTCACCCCTATCGAGGAATTTACATCAACTTAAGTGGGCGAAATACAGGTTATAATCTCCTACTACCTAGGAGTGACGAATCCTCATGTTGGACATACACAACCTTCATATAATTCTCACCATACCCGTACGGCGTCATCCTAATGGCTCCATCTTAAGAGCCAATATCAACGCTCGCCAAAGCATAGCAATTCTCATAGAAGATTCTATAACGTCCACAAGTCAAATGACCAAATCCACAACTAGGAGTGGACATTTCAACCGATTCAACTGACAAAATCGACCGAACCGGATCGATTTAGTCGGTTTGACCGATTTTTTGTTCGGTTACGGGTTCAATTTTTTAATTTTTATTTTTTTGGCGTTTAAGTTTTTGGGAGTTTTTCTAGCAATCTGGGCTAATAATCTTTCTTATAACCTTTCTTCATGCAAATCTTGCTGTGCATACCCTATCCTTCTTCCCAATTCTAATTTTTTTCTCCTAAAATATCCCTAACCCGCCACCCGAAATCGACCCACCCTCACTAAATCTGGTCAATCGGTTTCAGGTTGGAAAGGTAAACCGGTTTGGCTTTCCATGAAATTGATGTTGGCGGGTCGGTTGTGGGTTGGGTCCAAACCCGCACCGACTTTCCCGATGCCCACCCCTATTCACAATCGCGCATTAGAGATCCATCACTGACGCTTTGATAGTTATCTATGTGGAATCTCTAGGCGGGTCATCTAATTCTTTGTTCATCTAACAATGCATCCATGTATTCATTCGAATGTCCCTCTACATTCTAGCTTGTAATATAAGCTACTTACTTCACAAAAAAGAAATGCAACGCATGCTAGTCTACCTGCAATAACAATATCTGTATCTTATTGTTACTTCAACTAGGGACAATTTTAGAATAAGTTATTAATGACTTGTATCTCACAGTGACAACACCTTGTGACTTACAAGTTATTTAAACTTACTCTACGGACTCTATTATTTAAATGATGACTTAAACTCAATGTAATAATAGATTTACCTTTATTTAGACAATGATAATATATGTGTTATGTTATCCAACAATTGAATTTAGAGCATAACATTGATATTCTTCCACTAGATCCAATAACTTATGTATCTTATACATAATGAGTTTATACGATAATCATATTCCTGTTGGGATAGTGGTTTTACAGGTGGATCTTCGATATATGTGACTCTTCACATATTTTACCTTTTCAAAGTTAATAGGCATGAATTCTATTTTTTCTACAATCTTCGAATGAGATAGTAGCCTCTAAATACATATTCAGATCATTGATGAGACCCAGTTTCCTAGCTTGCGCGATGACTCCATTGTCGTCACAGTACTCATTACTGGAGCTACAATGCTAGGAACACTTATGGTTCACTAATGAACTTAACGATTTGAGATTGCTTCACAAGCACATATGTATTTGGTCTCGGTTGTATAGTTAGCGTCTCCCTTATTTGAACCATTTCAAACTGACCACACCACTACTATGAATTAATTAACAATTAGATTGAATATTTCCTTCTTCCTTTCCTGGACTGAAGGGTGGCATCTCTATACCCAAAGACTGTAAGTCTACATTTCTCCTCATGACTATTGTATCCTTAGTGCTTCTTAAGTACTCAATAATACAAAAGATGTCATACATGATGTCGCATTTAAGAAGATCTTATTGTCAAACAATAAAGTATCTTCTTCATATCATTCTTTCTCAATATGTGTTCTAAACACCATTTTGAGAAGATTAACCCAAAAATTTTGGAATAGAATCCTACTGTAACGCCCCGAGTTCTAAATACTCGAAACGCCACTTCATCGTCTCAAACTCAATTTCAAAAAATATATATATATTCATTTAGCGGAAATAATTGAAATTTTAAATTTTGCATAAAATATTATTCCAATCATTCATAGAAATAAAATTCAAATCCTCCATAGTCGGTACAAAAATAAAGTTCGACTTAAAATAAACGGAAATTTTAATATTTAAAATAACATTTAATTATTTCTTTGCCACTTTTGTCCATCACTCGCCACCGCTTCCGAAGTCTGCAAAAATTGTTAATAACGGGGTGAGTATTTCTAAGAAATACTCAGTAAACTCATAACCGAATAATTCACTTAATCCATAAATTGCACATAAACATGTAATCATGCTAACATATTTTTCTCATAACATCATAACATATCGCATATTCACATAAGTGCGGAAAGTAGTCTTGTCTTGTCTTAATTCAACATGCAACTATGCATGGAAGTTATAGCGCATATAAAATTTCTTCTTTATACACCATTTTCGGGAGAGCATTTGCCCGTTTTACCCCTCATGGTTAATCACATGAACATAACATCATATATGATTTACATAATTCCAGATTCACATGCAAATCATAGCTAAATAAATTATTGAGTATGAGTCTACCTCAAAGCTTAACGAGTATATATATCGAGCGGAAAAACTTCAAGTCTCTAATCGTCCGTTCGCGTCGTCTAGCCAAAAAAGATAAATTTTGAATTAGAAATTTTGGAAAATTGAGTATTTAAAATAAAATAAAAGATTGGGGGCTAATTTGAGAATTTAACATAATTAAATTTTAAAAGGCTTGGGACTTAATTAAAATTTTCAGAAATAAAAGGAGCTGACTCGAAATGTTTAAAAACTATAGGGCTTAGATAATAGCTTTTAAAAACTTGGGGTCAAAATTGACAGATTTTAAAAGTTGGGACTAAAGGGCAATTTCCACAAATAAACAAAATATAAAAAGTTTATCTCTTTTCTCTTTCCCATTCGAAATTCAGAGAGGAAGTGAGAGACGAGAGATGGCGATCACGGATCCTTCCTACTGCCCGGCGTCGTAGCCCCGGGCTTGACCGGTGGTGGTGGCGCCGTCGACATGGCGGCGCCCGGGGTGAAGAGTTTGGTTTTTTTTTTTGATGGTTTTTATGCAAGAATCTGAGGTAAACAAAAGCTTGGGTTCGAAATTGGGAATTTCGATTTCCGATCACCCTTCCGGCGATAAATCCGACCATGAAGGTCGGAGGCTCAAGGTGAGTGCTAGGTCAAATTTATTCTTTGCTTTTTTTTTTCAGTTGTTTGGTGTCATTTTTTGGGAATTCCGAAATTGGGCAGTGGTGATCGGTTTTGATGGTGTGGTGGTGTTAGCGTCCGGGTTGCTGTGGTTCGAGGTTGAATTGGTTGGAAGGTGACGATGGAGTTCGATTTGGGTGTTGGCTGGTGTGAACTTTGGACTTTGGAGTGGTTGGTGGCGGTCGTGGTTGTTACTGGTTTGGTGATGTTGTGCTCCTGTAGTTGGTGATGGTGGTCTGAGATTGGGGTTCGATGTTTGGGCAGTAGCTGGTTTCTCTGATGGTGGTGAACTCAACGGATTGAGATAAGAAAAATTCTTACCCAAATAGGCAGTGTCTGCGTGAGGGACGTGAAAATGGGGATTGGGACTGGTTTATAGTGAGCACTTGGGGAGCCGAAGGATTGTAACTGAAATTGGGAATTGATGGTGGCATTTGTGATGTGAGGAACGTGTCTGGCCATAATTTCTGATTCAAAGGTTGCTGGAACGTTTATGATCTTAATTAATCTCTGATTTTGTAATGGAATATGAACAGTAGTAGTAGGGGAGTCTTGATTTGGCTGGAAATTAAAAAAAAGGCTCTTGATTGAGAATTTAGTAATAATAATAATAATAATAATAATAATAATAATAATAATAATAATAATAATAATAATAATAATAATAATAATAATAACAACAACAGAATTTGGTTATTGGATAAAATTTATGTTAAATATGATCAATAGTTTAGACTCAGAAATATCGAATTTGAAATAGATATAATTTCGGGATGAAGACAAAAATTTTGGGACAACTTGCCATCGCAACTCGAACTCAAAAATTTAAATGGATTTAAACCTATTTCTTGAAATAATTTATATGGCTAGACGAACACGGTCTCATCGGGTGAAGTCGTAGCGACAATTTGAATAAATTTAACTTTTATTGTTATAAAATTTTCTTGGTCGCTACAACATTACCCCCTTAAAATAACTTCGTCCTCGAAATTAAACTTACTTGGTCTACATCTCTGGATATTTGGCTAAAATTTCCTCTTCCTTTTCCCAGGTAGCCTCGTTGCTACCGTGTCTACCCCACTGGACCTTGACTAAGGGAATCTCCATGTTCCTCAAGACATGGACTTTTCTGTAAACTATTGCCATAGGTGCTTCCTCATAGGATAGATTCCTCTGAAACGGAATCGACTGATAGTTAACCACATGGCTGGGATCATGCACATACTTCCTTAATAGAGAAACGTGAAAAACATTATGTACCGCTGTAAGTTCTGGCGGTAGCGCCAAACGATAAGCCACGTTCCCTACTTGTTCCAATATCTCAAACGGCCCAATATATTGAGGCCTTAGCTTTCCTCTTATACCAAAACGGAAAGTTCCTTTCATCGGGGCCACTTTCAAAAACACCTTATCTCCAACTTGAAATTCCAAGTCTTTTCTTCTCTTATCAGCATAGCTCTTCTGTCTATCTTGAGCAGCTTTAATCCTCAGTCTGATCTTTTCAATAGCCTCTACTGTCTTTTCAATCAATTCTGGACCTAATATCTTCCTCTCACCAATCTCATCCCAATATATTGGTGATCGGCATCTTCGTCCATACAATGCTTCATATGGCGGCATATCGATGGTAGCCTGAAAGTTATTATTGTAGGAAAACTCTACCAATGGCAGGTGAGTTTCCCAGTTACCACTCAAATCCAAAACACAGGCTCTAAGCATATCTTCCAAAATTTGAATAGTACGCTCGGACTGTCCGTCAGTCTGGGGATGATAAGCGGTACTAAAATTTAATTTAGTACCCATAGCCGTTTGTAAGATCTTCCAAAATCTCGAGGTAAACCTCGGATCTCTGTCTGAAACAATGGATACTGGGACTCCATGAAGTCGAACAATCTCTCTAACATATATCTGTGCCAACTGTTCTACATTGAGAGTCATTCGAATCGGAAGGAAGTGAGCTGACTTCGTGAGTCGATCCACAATAACCCAAATTGCATCATGCCCTCTCGCAGATCTCGGTAAACCCGTAACAAAATCAATAGTGATTTTCTCCCACTTCCATTCGGGTATTTCTAAAGGATTTAACAATCCTGATGGTCTCTGATGTTCGGCCTTAACTTGCTGACAGACCATGCAGCGCGAGACAAATTTAGCAATGCTTCCTTTCATATTCCTCCACCAGAATGTTTCTCGCAGATCGCGATACATTTTCGTCCCTCCTGGATGAGCTGCATATGGGGTTGAATGGGCTTCGTCCAATATTTCATTTCTGATCTAATCGTCTTTTGGTACACAGAGACGACCTTTGAACATAAGTGCATTGTCAGGTGCAATCTCGAAATCTATCCTCTTATCCGTCCCTACTTCAGATCTGATCTTTTCCAAGAATTTATCACTAACCTGAGCTGTCACTATTCGTTCTCTCAAATCTGGCTTAACAATCAAGTTCGCAAGTTTACTAGAATTTTGGATCGATGGGGCTTGTACTTCAATCCTCATATTCTGAAAATCTCGAATCAGTTGTTCTTGCATTGTTCCCAAGAGTGATAATTGTCCAGCATCCTTTCTGCTTAGCGCATCTGCAACCTTGTTGGCTTTACCCGGGTGGTAAAGAATAGTGCAGTCATAATCCTTCACCAACTCAAGCCATCGGCGCTGTCTCATATTCAGCTCCTTCTGAGTAAAGAAATATTTGAGACTCTTATGATCGGTGTAAATCTCGCATTTACTCCCGTATAGATAGTGTCGCCAAATCTTCAAAGCATGCACTACTGCTTCTAGCTCCAAATCATGCGTTGGATAATTTTGCTCATATGGCTTCAATTGCCTCGAAGCGTAGGCAACCACTTTACCTTTCTGCATTAGGACACATCCCAATCCATGTTTGGAGGCATCACTATAAATAACAAAACCGTCAGTTCCATCGGGTACCGTCAATACTGGTGCTGAAACTAGTCTATTCTTCAACTCTTGGAAACTTCGCTCACATTGTTCAGTCCATTGAAATTTGACACCTTTTCGCGTCAACTGAGTCATGGGACCAGCTATCTTAGAGAAACCTTCTATGAACCGTGGGTAATATCCCGCCAATCCTAGAAAGCTCCTCACATCTCCAGCACTTGCTGGCGTAGCCCAATTAGTCACTGTCTCAACCTTAGATGGATCAACTTCGATTCCTTTAACCATGACAATGTGACCCAGAAAACCTATCTTCTCCAGCCAGAATTCACACTTCTTGAATTTGGCATACAGTTTTTCTGCTCTCAATGTCTCCAGTACAATTCTCAGATGTTCCTTATGCTGTTCAGAATCCTTGGAGTAAACTAAAATGTCATCAATGAAGACAATGACGAATTTATCCAAATATTGGTGGAAAACTCGATTCATCAAGTCCATAAATACTGCAGGTGCATTCGTGAGACCGAACGGCATCACTGTGAACTCATAATGTCCATATCGCGTTCTGAATGCTGTCTTTGGCACATCAGACGGCTTAATCTTTAGTTGATGGTAGCCGGACCTCAAGTCCATTTTTGAGAAAATAGCAACTCCTTTCAGTTGATCAAACAAGTCTTCAATCCGAGGTAATGGATACTTATTCTTTATCGTCAACTTGTTGAGTTCTCGATAATCGATGCACATTCTCATACTGCCATCCTTCTTCTTCACAAACAGAACAGGCGCTCCCCATGGAGACACGCTGGGCCTGATGAAACCCTTCTCTAGTAGTTCCTCCAGCTGGACCTTCAATTCCTGCAACTCTTTCGGTGCCATACGATACGAAGCTTTAGAAACAGGGGCAGCTCCTGGCACTAAGTCGATAACAAACTCCACTTTCCTATCAGGCGGAATGCCGGGTAGGTCATTAGGAAAAACATCGCCATAATCGCACACAACTGGCACTGACTCCAAGGTAACTTCTTTAGTCGGTTGGTCTTGAAGGCTAACCAGATAGCCCTGACAATTTCTTTTGCTTAGAAGTCTTTCTGCCTAAAGAGCCGAAATAAGGCGAGGAAGTGCCTTAATCTTCGACCCATAGAATCTGAATACTTCTTTGCCATTTTTACGAAATACGACTTCCTTCTCATGGCACAAAATAGCATCACGATTGATACTCAACCAATCCATTCCTAGGATAATATCGAAATCTCTCATCGGAATTATGTTCAGATCTGCTTCAAGTATTTGGCCATCGAAATCTATTTTTACCGTCTTAACTATCTTATCAGTCTCAATAGTTCCTCCCGATGGTAAACTAACCTCAAGTATACTACCAGTTTTCTCTCCAACTAAATCCAGTCTAGATAGGCATGCATCAGAATTAAAAGAATGTGTAGCACCCGAATCAATCAAGATATAAACAGGAATACCGGAAACAGTTAGTATACCTGCGATCACGTCGGAATCTTCGGTGGCATCCATGGAAAACACTCTGGCCTTTCCCTTCTTATTCTAGTCCACGTTCTTCTTTTGATCGGTGCCCTGTGCTGGTGGATTGCGACAATCAAAGGCAAAATGACCTGGTTGGCCACATTTGTAGCACACTCCTTTGCCCATCAAACACTCTCCTTTGTGCATTTTCAAACACTTCGGACAAGGTGACATGTTGCCAGTTGCTTGACCCTTAGCGGGTCCTGAGTTCGTCTTCTTGTTGGGCACATAGCTCCTGTTCTGGTTCTGATTCGGACCATTCCACTTTCTCTTGCCCTGAAATCTGGATTCCTCTGACTTCCCTCAGTACCAAACTTTATTCCAGCATAAGCCACTGCTTGAGCTTTCTTCACAACCTCTCTATATGTGGGCAATTCGTGAGAACTAACGATCTGTCGAATCTCCGATCGTAGACCTCTCTCAAAACGACAGGCCTTTTTTGCCCCAGTCTCCACCATATATGGAGCATAACGTGACAACTCCTCAACTTCCTCTCATATTCTGTTATATCCATATCTCCTTGTACAAGGCGTAGGAACTCCGTCTCTTTATGATCTCGAAGAGCTTGGGGGAAAAACTTATCTTTGATCTCAGCCTTAAATTCCTCCCATGTCAAGGCTGCTTGCTCTTCCTCACTCCTGGTACGCGATGCTGATTCCCACCAAAATCCAGCTCTTCCGACTAGCATAAACTCAGCACAAATAATCTTCCTGTCCTCAGGGTAGGATATGTGCCTAAATATCTTCTCGATGGTTTGCATCCACTCTTCCACGGCTAGTGGGCCATTTCCGCCATCAAAAGTAGGCGGACGGTACCTTCTGAATTGCTCAATGATTGGTACTGCGGGAGCAGCTGGGTCTTGCCTCATGTCTTATACAGCCCTGAGTAAGTCTCTGATAGCAGTGGACTGAGCTGTGGCTCCCTCTTCTAGGGCAGGATGCTCAACCACATTTCTGTTTCCGCGCCTAGACATTTTCCTTAAAAAAAATGAAATAGAAAGATATTTTTAAGTTCTCGATTCATAACCCATCATCACGATAATGTACTCAACTCAAAAAAGAATTGACGGAAAATATCTTTATTCATAACTTAAAATTCCTTCAAGTGAGGGTACATCAAATCAAAAGATAACTGGAAATGGAAAATGCTAACGCTGACTACTATACTATTCCATTCTACTCATTGAGCCAACCATTTCCTCCAGACGTTGGTGCAGCTGGCGGGGAACCGTAATTGAACCATGGCGAGTACCCCGGTGAGCTAGGGGTGTAATCATAAATTCCTGACTCCGCGTCAGATACCAATAATGGTTCATCCTCCTCATCGTCGTCAGAGATAACAATTACTTCTAGTGCGGGCGCAGGAGCAGGCGCAGGCGCTGGCGTTGGGACGGAGTCATCGTCGTCCGAAATAACAATCACTTCTGGCTCTGGCGCTGGGGCAAGGCCTCTAAAGCGGTTCCAGTGCTCCAAGAACTCGATACACACTCTCGGAAAACTTACATCCTCACCGAGACGTCCTTTTACATCATTGTAAAACTGAGTTGCTTGCTGTTGTTGACCTATCGGAAATGTCTACAACAAATGATTGATGGACTGAGTGTCCGTCGTCCTAAGACCACCGGCTATGGCCCTTCGACGTAAGGCACAGTATCCGAATATATGATCAGACAATGTGGTATGTGGGTCCACTCGGAGGGACAAGTAAGCTGAAAACTCGTTTCCTGGTTCATTCTGTTGACCCCTTCTAAAATGTGCCATATCTAAAGAAAATACCAATTATGCAAGGTCCAGTTTAGGGTTCTTATAATATCATCTTCGAAATTCGGGAACGGAAATTTATTATGAAAAACATTTCTTAAATTATGCTTCTTCTTCTTATTTCCCCATTATGCTCGAACTCGTATTCTTTTACTTATTTCGGAATATAATTTCTTTCTTATTCATCTAAATTTCATAAGATATGCAACAATTTTCCGAAATAAACATAACAGTAATCATGAACTTCATAACAAAATTCTTTACCTTCGGAATCGGCGGAGAGAATGATGACAGTGGCAGATTTTTGAAAACCTCATTTGAAAATTTTTGCAAGCCTACAGAAACGTAGACCTTACTCTGATACCATTCTGTAACGCCCCGAGTTCTAAATACTCGAAACGCCACTTCATCGTCTCAAACTCAATTTCAAAAAATATATATATATTCATTTAGCGGAAATAATTGAAATTTTAAATTTTGCATAAAATATTATTCCAATCATTCATAGAAATAAAATTCAAATCCTCCATAGTCGGTACAAAAATAAAGTTCGACTTAAAATAAACGGAAATTTTAATATTTAAAATAACATTTAATTATTTCTTTGCCACTTGTGTCCATCACTCGCCACCGCTTCCGAAGTCTACAAAAATTGTTAATAACGGGGTGAGTATTTCTAAGAAATACTCAGTAAACTCATAACCGAATAATTCACTTAATCCATAAATTGCACATAAACATGTAATCATGCTAACATATTTTTCTCATAACATCATAACATATCGCATATTCACATAAGTGCGGAAAGTAGCCTTGTCTTGTCTTAATTCAACATGCAACTATGCATGGAAGTTATAGCGCATATAACATTTCTTCTTTAAACACCATTTTCGGGAGAGCATTTGCCCGTCTTACCCCTCATGGTTAATCGCATGAACATAACATCATATATGATTTACATAATTCCAGATTCACATGCAAATCATAGCTAAATAAATTATTGAGTATGAGTCTACCTCAAAGCTTAACGAGTACATATATCGAGCGGGAAAAACTTCAAGTCTCTAATCGTCCGTTCGCGTCGTCTAGCCAAAAAAGATAAATTTTGAATTAGAAATTTTGGAAAATTGAGTATTTAAAATAAAATAAAAGATTGGGGGCTAATTTGAGAATTTAACATAATTAAATTTTAAAAGGCTTGGGACTTAATTAAAATTTTCAGAAATAAAAGGAGCTGACTCGAAATGTTTAAAAACTATAGGGCTTAGATAATAGCTTTTAAAAACTTGGGGTCAAAATTGACAGATTTTAAAAGTTGGGACTAAAGGGCAATTTCCACAAATAAACAAAATATAAAAAGTTTATCTCTTTTCTCTTTCCCATTCGAAATTCAGAGAGGAAGTGAGAGACGAGAGATGGCGATCACGGATCCTTCCTACTGCCCGGCGTCGTAGCCCCGGGCTTGACCGGTGGTGGTGGCGCCGTCGACATGGCGGCGCCCGGGGTGAAGAGTTTGGTTTTTTTTTTTTGATGGTTTTTATGCAAGAATCTGAGGTAAACAAAAGCTTGGGTTCGAAATTGGGAATTTCGATTTCCGATCACCCTTCCGGCGATAAATCCGACCATGAAGGTCGGAGGCTCAAGGTGAGTGTTGGGTCAAATTTATTCTTTGCTTTTTTTTCAGTTGTTTGGTGTCATTTTTGGGGGATTCCGAAATTGGGCAGTGGTGATCGGTTTTGATGGTGTGGTGGTGTTGGCGTCCGGGTTGCTGTGGTTCGAGGTTGAATTGGTTGGAAGGTGACGATGGAGTTCGATTTGGGTGTTGGCTGGTGTGAACTTTGGACTTTGGAGTGGTTGGTGGCGGTCGTGGTTGTTACCGGTTTGGTGATGTTGTGCGCCTGTAGTCGGTGACGGTGGTCTGAGATTGGGGTTCGATGTTTGGGCAGTAGATGGTTTCTCTGATGGTGGTGAACTTAACGGATTGAGATAAGAAAAATTCTTACCCAAATAGGCAGTGTCCGCGTGAGGGACGTGAAAATGAGGATTGGGACTGGTTTATAGTGAGCACTTGGGGAGCTGAAGGATTGTAACTGAAATTGGGAATTGATGGTGGCGTTTGTGATGTGAGGAACGTGTCTGGCCATCATTTCTGATTCAAAGGTTGCTGGAACGTTTATGATCTTAATTAATCTCTGATTTTGTAATGGAATATGAATAGTAGTAGTAGGGGAGTCTTGATTTGGCTGGAAATTAAAAAAAAAGGCTCTTGATTGAGAATTTAGTAATAATAATAATAATAATAATAATAATAATAATAATAATAATAACAACAACAACAACAGAATTTGGTTATTGGATGAAATTTATGTTAAATATGATCAATAGTTTAGATTCAGAAATATCGAATTTGAAATAAATATAATTTCGGGATGAAGACAAAAATTTTGGGACAACTTGCCATCGCAACTCGGACTCAAGAATTTAAATGGATTTAAATCTATTTCTTGAAATAATTTATATGGCTAGACGGACACGGTCTCATCGGGTGAAGTCGTAGCGACAATTTAAATAAATTTAACTTTTATTGTTATAAGATTTTCTCGGTCGCTACACCTACATTGGATTCATTCATGCTAACCACATTAACATTTTGTCTATGTACATGGATTAAGAAATCAAAACAACCTTCCAAATCTATCTCTATAGATTTTGGTTTCCAAAGTGAAGGTCTTATTTTTCAAATCCATCTTGGAGAGATTTTAAATAATTGCACTTTCACTTTAAATGTTAGAGATTCAACTTCTGATCAATAATATGTCATCTACATATAGTATCAGAAATATTGAACACTCTTACTAACCTTTTATATACACACATACTTTATCTTCAACTTTTGATAAAATCAAACATTTTGATTATCTCATCAAAAATGAAAATTCTAGCTCCGAAAGCAGAATCCGAGTTGATTCATAGTAAACACATTTACAGTCTATGAGCCATACCCGTTTCAGGTGAATCAAACAAGTTTCAAAACTTGTTTTGATCTCAGATTTTATGGCTTCCTGCCATCTCATTTAGTCAACATTTGACTTAGCTTATAAGTAAATATTGACTAATTATCCTTATGGCTAATACCATATTAGCAATCATGGATGTGTAACTCAATTGAGCATTCATGGAGCTAGTGCGTTCTCAGTCATCACTATGTCCTGAGTTGTATGTGCGTTCCAAGTATTGATCTATGCCTCATCCCAATGCAAGTACTGATCCTAGCTTATTTAATCGGTTAAGTATATATGTGTAATCATGAACTCTTTCATGTTCTACTTTTACTTTTACTTCCACCGTCTTCTCTTAGATGAACTATTTCTCCAAGATATTGACAAAATTCGAGATAGACTTTCTTTCTCGACGGAATGTAGAAATAATATCCAACCATCTTTTGGATATCCCACAAATATATATATTGGAGTAAGGTTATTGTTTATCCAAATTTGGTATACTTCTAATAAGTATTCAAATCTTAAATCTTAACGTGGGGAAGATTAGACATTTGAAATCCATATCTTATATGGACTTTAATCAACCGATTATCATGAAACACGACAAAGTGTTCAGTGCAAAGCTCCAAAAATAGTTTTGGAGATTTTGTGTGGCTTCATCAATGATTGCATCAATTGCAATCTCTGTCCTTTTAAATTCGCCATTGTAATGAGGCGTATGTGAAAAGATTATTTATGCAAAGATTATAAAATAATCTTGAAGTCAATCACTTTAAAATATTCTTCACTTTGATCAAATCAAAGTGGTTAGAATATTTTTCTCATTTTGGCATTCTAATTTATATATGTATTGTTTAAACTTTTCAAACTCTTAGGTTAAAATTTCAATATAAATAACAATGACTAACAATGTAATCTAATAATTAAAGATCACTCTGATATATACCCACTTACATTCGAATGTAGCAGGCTTAGTAGATCAACATCCCACTTTTCCTTTTTTTAAAGAAAAATTGACTTATAAATTTACCTCCAAGGTGAGATATACATATATCTCTATTAATTGAATCAGTCAAGTGTCAGATTTAATTATAACTTCTTCTTTGCCTTATCAATATTCAGAATGTAGATTATTTGTTATTTACCTCACTTCCGTAATATCCCATCTAAGTTAACGAATAACTGTTATTCTTAATTAAAAAGGATAATCACTTCATGTCCAAACATGAAGTGGAACTGTCATCGTAAGAACTGTAATTAATAATTGTCCAATTTTAAATTGAATGAGAAGACAAAGATAGGTGATAGCTTCTTAAGTTTTTCAAACAACATTTGCTTTGTTACCTACAAATATGTATATCACCATTTTTGCAATTATTCTACTTTTAGCCATTGTATATTATAGGTATCTAATACTCAATTGGTTAAGTAGATTATTTAACCTTTATTGAATAGAAAGTTTAAGCAGAAAATTCACCAAACTTCTCACTTCTTCAGTTTGGTTAAAGAAGTCTCACAATTATAAATTTAGTATCCTATCATTGGCATGTTCGAGAAGAGTATTCTTGATCATATCGTGTTTGAGATTAGTTCTCAAAGGACGACACCAATTCAATGATTTCAATCCAATAAACTTGCTCAGTATCAAATACACTGCAGAAGTTCAAGTAACAACTCAATTTTTAAAACTCATATAACAATAACAACAATAATAAATTAAAATAGAATCATGTATTATCATGCATAAATCAATTTAATAAGGTCTTTTATTAAATCGATTGCTCCCACTATTTTACTAGAATTAATGACCCTCAACATTAATCTCGTGGAATTCTGTTAGATTCACAATGGGTTAGGACCCCGTTTGTTCTATTAGAACCTTGAGTGACTCAACAAACCCTAATAAAACATCCAGTAGATACTCCTATCAATCGCATTTCCATGTGACTCCTAGATCATCAAGTATACAAATCTTTGTCGCATACATCTTATGTATTTACTTGACTGTGCCTACAAAATCTCATCTCCTGAGTGATTCAACAAAAGATAGATTTTGATTAAATTCTACCCATGGTTCAGAAACATCATATGTTTCATAGTGATAAACATACCTTCCCACTCACAGCCTTGAATGACTCAACAAAACGCATTGTGGATGGATTCTGGTTTTTCACTATAACAATGGAAGGCACTTTGTATTAACCAATTAATACGAATTTAATAAATTGTTTCCAAAATTATATCCCTTTTGATTTACTCCATAAATGATGTAGTTTCGATTAAGTCCGACCCATTGTTCAGAAGTATCTAATACTTCATAATGAGAAACATATGTACCAACGAGTAACCTTGAGTGACTCAACAAGCTGACATCGATAGTAAATTCTGGTTTTTCATTATAACAATGGAAATCATATGATTTAATATAATTTTAAGTGAGGGGTTTGTCTCATCATTCATATGTATATTAACTAACATCAACCTTGCAATTAATCATACATATAATATTATTGTGGATGATTATGGACAATATCTATCTAGTCTTCTTGAGCCATGAAGAAGACTAGTTGGTCAATTCTTAGGGGACATCGCATTTGATCACCAAATACTAAATGTAATAATCTCCATCTGCTGCTGCAACCTGTATCATATACTAGTTGTTTTCTTGTGGTCAGCTCCAACTTATATCCTATACTAGCCTGCACGTAGGCCCATAGCTACAAAACTAGAACTCACTGGCCCAAATAAATTAAATAATAAGCACGTTTGCCCAATTAAATAATAATAGGCTCGCAAACCCAACCAACAAAAGTAGAATAAATTAACCATCAACCAATCACATGGGTCGAGTCCATAACTATCCACTAAATACACATTCATCATATAAATGTATAATAATATAATATATAATATTATATAAATAAATTTCAAGTTTCTAGTAATCTAGGTTGTCTAAACTAATTTAGATAAAACAGATCGGAACAATAATTAATTTATCTAATTAATTAATTCAAATAAATTAGCGGATCTTATTTAATTAAAATAATATTTTAATCAAATATCAAATTAGAGTTCAACTCTAATTCCAAAAGGAGGAAATTGAATTAACATATTAATTTAGGATAAAACTCCTAAAATAAAATCCAATTTAGTAATTAATCAATTACTTTAATTGACTGGTTCACTTAATTAAAATCAAATTTTAATTAAATACCAAATTAGACTCCAACTCCAATTTCAAGATTCTAGGGCTAATCGAATTTAGGATCAAATCCTAAATAAGATTTAATTAATAATCAATTAATCGAATTTAATTAAAATCAAATTTTAATTAAACATCAAATTAGAGTCCAAACTCTAATTCTAAAATTAGAGCAAATTGAATTAACATTTTAAAATAGGATAAAACTCCTAAATAAAATAAAATTCAATTTGGGGTCAAAGTTACATATTTTGTAAAAATACAATTTTAACAATAATTTGAAAGTCGGGAATTTTAAAATGAAATCTTGAATTAGATCAAAATTAAAATTCTGATCAAAGTTTTAAATTGGGTCAAACCAATTTGAAAACTCAATTTAAAACTCATTATAATATTACATTTAAGGGTATTAGTAAAATAGAATTTTAACCTAATTTTAAAATCTCAAACAGCCCCTACAATTTCATAAATTTCAGAAACATCCCTTTATTCAAAATTATAAGCAGGCCCTTCCAATTTCTAAAATTGCGCGACAAGCTCTTGATTTTATATTGCATTTTGACCCTTATATTAAATTGTAGGAGGAGGCTCGAAATATCCCAATTTGCAGACAAGCCCCCGCCTCCAATTCACCTAAACGAAAACCCTAGAAACTTCTGCCCTTTCATGTGGCCCCGGCATATACTCGGCGTCGCTTGTTCTATCTGCTGCGAAAAACACCTCCCTTAATCACAACAGTAGCATCGCAGCTGCTGCTTGAATTGAACCGCGGTCTGAAGTCGCTGTTGTCATACAGGAGCGGCCTCTGGCCGCCTTGACGCGGCGTAAACACTGCTACTTAGCATGTGCGCTTTGCGCTGCAACGACGATTGTGGAGCGTCGCTACAGTACCACCGCTCTAGTGCTCGCGGCAGTGCGCTTTCAGCGCTCCATCCCAGCAGTGTCCTCTCACAGCGGCGCCACCCAAGTCGCCACGTTGCTTTGCATTGCCTTGCCGGAGGCGATCATGCTTCCTTGTAGCGCCGTCGGCCACCTCCGGTGACTTTTGCTACCTGGTACCTTTCCGATCCAAACTTTCAACCGAAAATTAATTTTCTTCTCCATATCAGATTTACAATAAGAAAAAATAATTTTTCTCAAAAGTTAGAAACATGAAAAATTACAATCAAATATTGAATTCATCAAACAATTTAACAAATTCTAACAAGTAATAAGGTAGGCTCTGATACCACTGTAAGGTTTTGGGTCAAACATGAACAGCGAAAATTAAACAGACTCCGAAACCATAGCCCGGATCAACCTTGTACTGAGATAGAATTTGTAATAAAGATAATACATTTGATGAACGCTGTGTGAAATCTGAAACAGGTGGTATAATCTTGTCACCATTAGTTGTCCAATTGTCCAGCCTCTAATAGAAATCCATACAGTAAGTTGTATCTGGAACTCCATCTCCAACATTTGAAATGGATTTGAGAGAATTGGTTTTTCTCTTTGTGCTAGCAAGAGAAAAACCTTACGCTAGAAAGAATGCGACTCTCTCTTCATTCAACTAAACCTAGTTCTTGTAGATTTAAGTAATACCCTAATTAGGGTTAAGATAGCGGGCTTGAGCTATTCTTATCCAACAAGTAACCCAAGTATGGTCCAATCAATTGGGCTTGGACACTATTCGAGGTTTACTATTTCTGGAAGAATTATAGTCCTTTTTGTTTAGTTTCCAAATCATTTTGACTTACCTCAATCGGTCATCAGGATCAAAAGTTATGACCAAAATAGTGATGGTGGCGCGTGCAGAGTTTGGACTGAACCATGCGATATCGCCATTCTTCAACCGCGCAATCGCGCAGGCGAGACAAACAGTGTGTTTTTGCGATCGCTTGATTGTACTTAAAGCACATTTTCTCTAATTTTTAACTTATTCTCGGGTTTTATTATTTCCTTAATTCCTTGTACTATA
The DNA here is from genome assembly GCA_963555705.1 of Ligustrum vulgare. Lineage (NCBI taxonomy): Eukaryota > Viridiplantae > Streptophyta > Magnoliopsida > Lamiales > Oleaceae > Ligustrum > Ligustrum vulgare. The sequence continues at coordinate 24,676,243 of OY743176.1, forward strand.
AATAGACATTATCAAACCGTAACTCAATAACTTGGTAGTTCATCTCCTTTCATCAAGTCTCTTTGAAGTAATATTCTCGACTTCACTTGGAGTATTTTATTTCTTGTGATTATTGGAAGAAATCTATGAACTTGTTTATTTCTCTTCATTGAGTTAAGGATTATTTCTTGAAATTTTGGTTAGAGTAAACTTGGGTTTAAATTTTTTTTTTTCACCGTTTTAGCTTTCTTGGGTTAGTATTTAATTGTTGTGAGAATTTTTGGTCCAAACACAAAAAGGGTTCGCATCAAGTATTCCTAAGAATCCTTGATGAAACACATCTTTTTCTTGTAAGTCCAAAATTCTTTTTGTTATCTCTTTATAACTTTTGATATCAAATGTAATTTCTTGACTAATTCCTTCTACCAAGTCTTCTAATTCCTTGAAACAACATCTAATTCTTGTACCTCTTGAATTTCATTCATATATACAATCTTTTCAGATTTTTCATCTGACGATGATGTTTCTAACTCATAAATACTACTATATTCCCTGCTTAAATCCTCAAAATATTCAATTGGTTCTATATCACTGTCATCCATAAATTCTTCATAAACTTTGAGAGTTTTTATATTTTGTTTATATTTCTTCTTTGGACATTAGGGGGGATATGTGTCATTTTTTATTACAAATGAAGCATTTACATTTCTTGATATATATTTTTTTGGGCTTTTCAGACAAATTTCTTTTCTTGAATTTTTTTTTTATATGGTTTGAAGTTCATTTTCTTAAATTTTTTAAAGTTTTTGAATCTTCTTTTGTGTTTTTTATAAGGTTTATATTTCTTCTTATGACATCCAAATTGTTCTATTTTGCTTATATCTTTGTAACAACACAAAGCATTTTTTTCTCATCTTGTATGCTTTTTTTTATTTTCTAGTGCTTCTCTGCACCAAATGCTTATCGTTCTTTTGGTGAATTCAATTCTACTTCCAGTGCTCTCTATATGTATTCCTTCTTCATCTTCTTCAGGTAAAATCTTATTATAATCTTTTAAAATCTTGGTTCTTCATCTATTGCGTATTTATCTCCTAAGAATTCCGTTCTGAGGGCTCATTCTAACTTATTTAATATATCTCTAATACCTTGGTCATTCAGATTATTTCTATTATATAATGCATCGGTTGTATTTTCTCCATATTTTATTCTTCTTTTTATATTTACTAGTAGTTTCTTCCACCATTTTGATACTATACCTCTGAATGTATGTTCTATAAATCCAAAGACTGTATATGTGTCCCATTTATTAAATTGTATTATTAAATCAGTACATTTTGTCCATGTTTCTCTAGCTTTTTTGTATCTACACAGTCTAATTCCAACCATATTCTTATCGTGTGGATTGGTTCATTATATGATTTTATTGTATTAACTTCTTTTACAGATTGTTTTCTGATATTTTCGCTATATCTATTTTGGGGTTTCCTATATCTTTGGAATACTTCTTTTCTAGGTATATAAGTTCCATATGAATCACTAATATCTTCGTCGCTACTAAATTCTTCTTTTACATTACTTGTGGTTGGGTTTTTATTCATTTTAGTATTTTCTACTTGTTTTGTTAATTCTTCTAATTGATTTTTATATTTATTATATTCTTCTCCAGTAAATTTTAAGAATTTTCTTTCTAATTATTCTACACACTAGTACAAAAAGATTCATTTGTGTTGGTTATTAAAGACAAAAGACGTCAGTTGTACAAGGGACACGTAAAGTCGATCGTAAAATGACGCCTAAAGTCAACTTTAGGCGTCCATTGTTGTTCAACAATAGACGCCTAAAGTAAAACAATTTATGATAACAGATTTACATCTGTTATTGTTTTATTTTAGACTTTTTTTCCTTATTTTTATTTTTATCTTTAATTTTTTTCTGTAATCTTGAAGATGATTAATTATGATTTTATCTTTTCTTTTAGATTTTTATCTAGAATCGAATTCCATACTTGTAAATTATATTCTAAATTTTCAATCTTTTATTCATTTCTTCGAATCTTTGGTTCAAATTATTTTCGGTAAATAAGGATAGCTTGATTTTTTATGTTTTTCTACATTTTTTTTTTGAAATTCTTCAATTATATATTTTTTTCTTCTGATAAATTCATCATGATTTTTGGTTCGTTACAAGGCTCTGATGTCATTTGAGACCAGAGTGCCCGGACAGAATTATAATTGTTTATTATATCTTTAAAATGATTCAACAAAAGTATTTATATAACTAATATTCGCTTGTCTTCTTAAATATTCTTTATGTTGTTGTACCAACCTTTTAAGTTCTTCGTATATTTCTATAACTCTGATGCTTATATTCTCTTCTTTACCTTACTAATTCTATATATGACTTGATCGGCAGCGGAATGCTTTTGAAATTATTTTTATTTTGAGGGTTTGATTGAAGATTCTTTAATAAATTGGTGGTTTTAGTTAGATTTTATATTTTGTTTTTTAGTATTGTTGTTCGTTAGTTGTTTGATTGTTTTGTAACTTTTGTTCATTTAGTATTTTCCAAAGTGAGAAGGAAAAAATAATAGTCAACAAATTTATTGAAACGTTAGTTTATGGCTGTTGATATTTACGTCACAAGATACCGCCAAAAACATTAACCTGATAGTCAACCGTCAACCATTACAACTTCCTCAATTTTCAAGATTAAATTTTGAGGATAGGCTTTTTGGTAACAATATTTTAAAGTTTAAGCTATAAGAAATAAATTGATTTATTTATTTATGTGCATTGATCTTTAATAACATGTCTTATTCATGTCGGGTTTGAAGTGATCAGCATATTGAATTTTTATTAGTCGATGACAATTATATTATCTAATACCATGTTGCACTACTTCATCGGAAAAAAAATTACTTCTTCAAACAATTGTATATTTTAGCAAATAAGAGTTCATTTGACAAGACTTTTCAAAATTCAAATCTACTTCCAAGTTGAAGTTGCTTTTAAACACATTTGAATTTGAATAATTTTTCGCCAGTGATTTGTTAGCTAAGAAAAGGATTTTTGAAGGAAGATTGTTTAAGATAAACTTTTCAAGAAACTCTTATAATACGCAACCAAAAAAAAAAAAACTCATATCAAATGGGCTTTACGTTGTGTTGTCATGATACGTATGTCCATATCTAATATGCATTCTCACGTGTCACTAGCACTTAAAAAAAAAGGGAAAAATACGGAAATAAGGTGATTATAAATATCAATTTCAAAATTAAGATGAAACCTATAGAATTTCAAAAATCGGGTTCAAATTAGAACTAATTAACTAAATTAAATAATTAAAATATTTTATTAATTATATATATTAAGATCACAATACTATATATTTCAAGTCACAAAACACAAATTTTTAAGTCACAAATGATTTTAAAGTCACGATTATCGAAATATTAGGTCACAAGTTGAACTTATTCTTAGGTTACAATAACATATTTTTTAATTCACAAACTAATTTTAAGGTCACAAAATATCAACTAATAGAACTCAACATATTTTCAGATCACAAATTATCAAATTATTAGATCACGAATTTTTTTAGTCACAATTATCATATTATTAGGTCATATTTACTTGATTTCGAAGTCACAACTAGTCAATATTAGGTCATATATTTTCGCTGGTCACATATTATACATTTCAATAGGTCACAGCACCATTTTTGTCCCTGTTTCGAATCATTATCAGGTCACCTTCTGCTGCTGCCACCACAGTGCGACGCCACCGCCATCACGGCCTCCACCATCAGCAAACCTCCGCTCCACCACTAGATCAAAAGCACCACCGCCAGATCGAAGCAACACCACCAGATCAAAGAAACTGAAAGTAGCGGGGGATGCAGCTTCAATGCACTGCAGATGGCCGCTGCTTCGATGCTTAGATCTAGCAGCGGCGCCCCTACCTCCAGGTGAGTAACGGTGTTTGGTTACCTTGAAATTGCCGTTGCCAGCGTCAGCCTTTTTGAGACTTTCAGAGCAGTGGCGGGGTCGGTGCAGAGGTGGTTGCCGATGATTTTATTGAGAGATGGAATATGGGATGGAGGAGGTAATCACCTTCGAAGCAGAGGTGGTGCCAGAGGGGGTGATGTGTGGCCATGGGTGAAAGGGCGGAGGTGATTTCTGTCGAAGGACTTGCTGTGGTGGTGTATAGTGGCACAGCCAGTGCTTCCAGTGGTGTGAGGGGATGATGTGTGGCCATGGGTGAAAGGGAAGAGGTGGTTGCTGTCGAACGACTTGTTGTGGCGGTGTGCAGTAGCGTCGTCGCTGCTTGCCTTGGTGTGAGGGGATAATGTGTGGCCATGGGTGAAAAGGCAGAGGTCGTTGCCGTCGAACGACCTGCCTTGGTGGTAAGTAGTGGCGCAACTGCTGCTTCCGGTGGTGTGGTTTGGGAGTGATGGTATTGAGAGAGAGAGTGAACAGGAGGGGGCAGATATGTTAGGGTTTGAAATGAGAGGAGTTGGGATATTTTTGAGTATTAATTTAAATATATAATAATAATATATTTTATCATTAAAATTTTAATTATCACATGAGAATTGAAATTATACAAGTTTCACCTCATTTTTGAATTTTACTTTTTAAAAACAGGTGTAAGTGTAATTTCTACTAAAAAAAACTAGCGTATCGTTCAGTGGCTTGAACTCAGCAATTTTTTTTTTTTTTTTTTTTAGTATTTTCTAGGTAAGATGTGTAATTGAAAATTTAAGAGAAAAATATATGTGGTTAAAAAGTAATTTGAGAAAATGTGTTATTTATAAATTAATATATAAATTGTAAATATTGTGTAAAAGAACACATTGTTATAAACTGCATATATATATATTGTCTTAGTATTATATCAAATTGTTCAATGCTACTATCAATTACCATATACTCCCTTCGTCCCAATGATATAGACTTATTTGATTTTTCACACAAATTAAGAAAATATATTTAACTCTTGTTTAAGACCCGTTATTTGGGAAAAATTATGGTTTGAAACAGTATTTTGGGAGGATGTGTGGTTAAAAAATATTTGAAAAGTTAAAAATAATAGGTTTGACTAAAATAGATGATTGAAATTTAGTATTGAATAAATTTGGTTTACAAAAAATGAAGGTGAAATCATTGAAAAAGTAATTTTTGTAAAGAAAATTTTCAACTTATCCTTATTTAAATATCAAAACTATTATATTGAAAATAATAAATAAGGATATATTGGTAAACAAATAAAATTAATACTTTTCAATAAAGCAACAAATCTATATAATTGTGACAAACGTAAAAAAGAAAGACAATCTATATAATTGGAACGGGGGATTACATAGTTAAATAGATAATAGTGGCAAAAATAATAATGGGAAATACGACTGCAATTAACGGGCAACCTTGTTTGGCTGCTAAAAACAAGGTTGACTTTCGACGGAGTTGGTAATTTCGTTACGCAATATACGGGCTGTACTTTGATGCAAACGTCGTTCCCTCTCGTCCGTACGTTCTTATTCTCCATTTTCTTCGAACACATAACATGTGAATTCATTTTTCACATACTTATCTCAACCCTCACCCAGTTCCCATTCCCATTCCCATTCCCATTCCCACTATCTCTATACATACAAGAGAGTTGTACTGATTTTTTTTTTTTTATATCTATATATCTATATGTGTATAGAAAGATGATGTCCGAGCAGCAGCAGCAGCAACAAATGAGGAAGAGACATGATTATAGTAGGAGATCAAACCTGATAGAAGAAGAAAAACTTGAAATTGTTGATCTAAGTGGGATGTCTTTGCAGGTTCTCCCTAATCCTCCTCTCAGTTTAGGAAACATTTGCAAGTTAGATCTCTCCAACAACAATCTTCAGGTGCCAACTCAATCAAAACCTCGTAATTTTGTACAACATTTCCTGTACGTACTCTAAGAATACTGACTCCTAGCCATGAAAACTGCCCCTTGCAAGGGGCAGTCCTCTATTGATCAATAATCCTCGAGTATTGAATTGTTTTCGTAATTTTGATAGAACATTGTTTGGATCTCCGTTTGATAAACATAATAAATTGGTTTATAAATCAGTTCAATTTTTCAAATTATTTTTTAATCATTCAATCACTGTTTCTCACCTCAAAATCATAAATAAACCAATTTATAAATCAAATAGTGTTACCAAACAAATAGGTGGGGCTTAGGCGCTTAGCGCCAGTTTGTTCACCATTTTTCTCAAACTCATATTCTATCAAGTATTGCATGAAATTTACAATTTTTATCGACTTTTCTTTGTTATTGTTGTTGTTGTTGTTTTTGTTTCATGAAGTGCAAGCGCACACATAAAGTTAATTTCTTGTCGACCAAGTGTAGTTTATAATGGTATCTTTGTCTTCTCCATTTGATAGAGTATTCCAGAGTCTTTAACAGCAAGACTCTTGAATGTGGTTGTGTTGGATGTTCACTCGAATCAGCTGAAATCCCTACCAAATTCAATTGGATGTTTGTCCAAGCTTAAGGTTTTGAATGTATCGGGTAATCTTCTCCAAGTACTTCCTCGGACCGTCGAAAATTGTAGGTTCGTTCTTTCTCCTTCCTTCCTCTCGTATACTTTATGGACCAATAATTTTTGCGTTTATCTTTCTTATCACTCTATTCGATTATTACCACTTATTGTTTCGTGTTTGGAAGCCCTACTTTTTCAGATTTTAATTTAATTCAAAGTCAACATTTAATTTTAAACACACTTTTTATTGGGCCCATAAATTTTTCAGTAATACGATTCATACATCTCATCAACTTTTAACAAAATTTACTTACAAAAATCTGATTTTTATCAATATCGAATAAGGGCAAAAACTTTCTATGTTTAGTAAGTTTTGAACTATATTAAAATCATTGTCAATATATCTTTAAGAAGTGATTATATTTTTTTTCACCCGATCTTGTAGATGTCGAATAGTTTGACTACAGTATTTTATTTTACAAGAAATGCTTTTGGCCGTTAATCATCAAGACGTGCTACATAGTTGTAAATTTCTTTGTATTCTAAAGTGTTTGCGTCTCAGTCATTTACGCTTGGACGTTGTGTTTAGATTGATATTATATTATTTCATTTCATTTTGTCACAATAATTAAGTGTGGACAGGTTGAAAAGTGAAAACAATCGGCGTCCATTTTGTCATCATATAACCATTTAATATATAATAATTATTTAATTTAATTATTGATCAATTAAATAAAGACTATATATATATGATTTTTTTATTATTATTTTTTTATAAAAAGAAAAAATTATTATCAATTAATATCATCTCCTAGCCACCTCTAGCTTTGATTCTTAAATATTTATAACCTGGATGAACAAAAATTGCAGAATAAAACCTCTATAAATTAAGATAATTTTTACAAGATATTCATATGTCTCGATGCATTTTATACCAAATAAGTGATTCACATTTCGTATTAATGGTTACTGGTATTGATTTTCATTTAGTGCATGACTGGTGCGACGTAATAGGATAATAATTGATTAATTTCCTAGAATTTTTTTGTAGAATTATTTATTTGTATGATCGTTATGAACACTTTTTGAATTACGTACCATTCGAATAAAACATTAAATTTGGTTGAAAATATTTTCCAACTACAAAATAATGAAGGCATGAAGGATGTCTGATTTTGCACTTAAGGTTTTTTAGTAGTTCAAATTCATACGTTGTACTAAATAGTTAAATGTAATCTGCAGATCCCTGGAAGAGCTAAATGCAAACTTCAACAAGCTAATCCAACTCCCAGACACTATAGGATTTGAGCTTCTCAACCTCAAAAAGCTTTCTGTCAATTCAAACAAGCTTTTATTCCTCCCTCATTCCACCTCTCACTTAACAAATTTACGAGTTTTAGACGCGCGTCTTAATTGCCTTCGTTCCCTTCCGGACGATCTCGAAAACCTTATCAACTTACAAGTCCTCAACATTAGCCAAAATTTCCAGTACTTGGCAACCCTTCCATATTCCATAGGCCTCCTCATTTCTCTAGTCGAATTGGACGTAAGCTACAACAAAATTACGACCTTGCCCGAGTCCATCGGTTGCCTCAAGAAGCTTCAGAAGCTAAGTGTCGAAGGAAATCCACTTGTGTCGCCTCCAATGGATGTTTTTGAGCAGGGATTGCTGATGGTGAAAGAGTACTTGTGTGACAAGATGAATGGATCTCATAAGAACTCACCCAAGAAAAAATCATGGTTTAGAAAGTTGGCAAAGTGTAGCACTTTCAGTGGTGAAAACATACCTCTTGAGGATAGAGAAGAAGGGTACATAATGCAGAATTATAGGTCTATTGAAGGCCTGGCATCGCCTAGATATATGGGAATGTTCTCTCCAAAAAGGCTTTTCTCACCAAAATCTTACTTTTCTAGATGAAGTCAATTGCATGTGGATGTGCATACACGATGTGTAAGTTTTGTAGCATTGTGTTATAGTGTGTTGTAAGACTGCAATAATTTGACGTGCTTTAGGCACATTGAAGATGTATTCAATCCTCATGACATCTCAGACTGCGATTTCGAACACCCAACTTCAGTGTTGTTGAATAATTATTCATACATGTCAAAAAAATTACACTAACTTGATCATAAAAAATGTCCCGATCGATCCTAACATCTTTATTTGAGGAGCTGAACTAGTATATTTCCACGAAAAACAAACATGAGATAAGAAATTCTTAGTCTCTCTCTCTCTTATCGAGGCAAACGTAAGTATTATGCCCATAGGTCCAATTGTTCGACTAAACACTTACTAATATATTTGATACAATTTTGATGTATGACAATTTTTTTTGATTAATATTATTATTACAAAGTCAACAAAGTCAGTAGATTCAAATCTTGATAACTTGTTAATCACAAGAAGTTGTAATTGTGAGATATAAATTATAATTGAACCTTAAATCATCATTAGTCGTAAAGTAATATTGAGATACAAATGCTTTTAATATGGATAGATCAACACGTGTGTTATAGCTCACTTTAGAATGGAGCAGCTGATCTCACAGGTTAAGATGTAGAGACATCTAAATGACCATGTTGATGTTTTGTTAATAGAACAAAACATTGGAGACTTGCAACAGAGATTCCAAATGGATAATTACTCGAGTTTCAATGGTTAATCTCTAATGTTCGTTAGTTGAATTGATCATTTAACTTGAACTCATCATAGTGCCTTATATGAGAACAGTCGTTGGATGTTGCTCTGAAAGGAGTTGCTAATATGATGTCGTTCAAGGATGACAAGAATCATATGAAGGGATCAATATAGGATTAGTCACTCTTAGATAGTAAGAGATTATGATCTCCGTTTTGTTTGGTTAAGTCAATGTCGAAATCCTTGATCAAGGTGAATTCATAAAGTTGAAATAGTTTCGACTTAAGAACGAAATAAAAGACATTATCAATAAAAGAGATTGATATATTTTCATATCTCGTAATTGATCGGATCATATTGATGAATGAATTATAATTTCATGATAACAAACAAGTTTGGTTTTGTCACACCACGTGACATTTACCGTCATGAATGATATGTTGGTGATAATTGAATAAGCTAATTCCAGTAATTTCCATGTAACTGGAACCCAATTGCAGAAAAATTTCGTATTGAGAATTACACACAAATTCCCTCTCTAATTAACCCACAAGAATTTTTGATATTCAAGAAATAATAAGCATAATAAGCAAACTAGAAAATAAATACGAACACAGAAATTTACGTGGTTCGAAAACTTGCCTACGTCCACAGACCCTCGCCAAAACTTTTCACTATATAATAAATTGTTACAACTATATAGAATTTGCACTCACCAAACCCCACAAGTATTGTAGGAAAAATAATCAAGCTTTACCACATCTACCATTTTTTTTTCTTTGTATAATCTACAAAAAATCCAAGAAAAATCAAGATGTTAGACTACATTTTTTCTCACAATATTCTTTAGTCAATGTGTAATTAATTGGCTCCTCAACACACATATTTATAGGTAAACATAACCAAAAAACGTGTATTATTTGTGCCCCAAGATGTTTCCTTGTTGAAGTAAAATAATTAGAATAAGGAAAGAAATTCATACCAAAAATATTATATCTTCCTTTTCTTTTCTTTTCACCTTTAACTTGATCTCCAAGTTAACCACTTTAATAAGAAAATCAAGTGTCCAAGATATTTTTGGGTCAAAACTCAACAATCTCCACCTTAATACAAAAATTATTCCAAGCCAAAAAATTCAAATTCATTCATTGGGTAAACAGACACGCATTTAACAATTTGACGATCTCATACTCCACCATATGAGTATAACCACTCAGAATTATCAACGAATCCCAAGCTTTTCATCGGCCCATGTCGAAATAAACGTTGTTGAAAAATTATGGTGCAACTCTCATGTTTGGATTTTGAACTCTTCAACCATCGAAATCAATTTCACAACACACTTTGCATTAACGCCAAACCAATGCCCGTGTGCAAACACATGTACCTGCCAGCAAGAACACATCCTCTATCATGGCAACTGGCTTCATGCCATAAAGGAAGTCCTATTTTACTAAAGTACATCATCACCACCCTCCACTAGGAGAGTCGCATTGTCCACCTCCAAGCAGTTAGCCGACTCTGCTCCACCTTTTGGACAATTTCTTCCCACATGACTAAATTTACCACAGTTCTTACCTTCTTCTTCATGGAGTTACCTCTCTTCCACTTTTCAGTAACAAGCAAAGCGTTTTTAGATGAATTGTCACTTCAACCTAATCAACTTAACTTCTGAAAATTCCACCGTTTCCTTCCCGTACATCAAAATCAGCATGATGTGCTCAAACGTGAATGGAAGAGACCAGATGAACCTTATCATCATCATCAATCTTAACTCTAATATATTCCAGTTCAGAAACAATCACATTGAGAACACTAAGATGGTCTAAGATTTTCATACATGCATTCATTCTCAAAGAATGAAACAGCTCCTTCAAACAGGGTTGGTCCTTCAATGAGGTAGAAGAGTCAATGGACTCAGTCCAAAAAGGCCCAAGATTTTTTGAGGCCCAAAGTTTTGCTTTGATGTGTTAAAAAAAAAAAAATCTACCACGCCAGATTCCAGAAGACGGCAAGACCTAGCAACTTGAAAAGCAATTTTTTATTTTTTGGCAAGTGAGGTAAGAAACAAAATACTTGCAAAAGTTAAAAAAGCAAAATATTTTTCAGTCATCCTAGATTGTACTCCAGACGTTAGTCACAAGGAGCAAATGTCGCTTGTCATACGATGTTTGAATGATTCAACAAACTCTACGAAAGTAGAAGAATATTGAATAGAATTTTTAGAGGTAGATGATACTTTAGGACTTGGGCTTTTTACACATCTAAAAAATGTGTTAATCAATCTTGGGCTTGATATTAATGATATAAGAGGTGAAGGATACGACAATGGATCTAATATGAAAGGGAAATATAAAGGTATGCAGAGTAGATTACTTGAAATAAATCCCAGAGCTTTTTATACTCCTTATGGTTGTCATAGTCTTAATCTGGTCTTGTGTGATATGGCGAATTGTTGTCCTAAAGCTATGTCATTTTTCGGAGTAATACAATGCATTTATACATTGTTCTCCTCTTCTACCAAGCGATGGATAATTTTCAAAGATCATGTGAAGGGTTTGACAGTTAAGTCATTGTCACAGACACGCTGGGAAAGCCATGTTGAAAGTGTCAAACCTATAAAAGAGTGAACTATACAAATCAAAGATGCTTTACTTGACTTGGCAAGTGATAGTGAAGATCCAAAAACAAAAAGTGAAGCTGAATCCTTAGCGTTATATGACCTTGAGAGTTTTGATTTCTTGCTTGGTATGGTAATTTGGTACAATTTGTTACATGCCATAAACACTGTGAGTAAATTTCTTCAACTTGAAAACATGGACATTGATGTTGCTATCAAACTCTTACAAGGACTTATTTTATTTCTTAAAGAGTATAGATAATCTGGATTTGATAAGGCTATGGTTGAAGCTAAAAAAATGGCAAGTGAGATGGACAATGAAGCTTTGTTTCAAGAAAAACGTGTTTTCAGAAGAAAGAAGCAATTTGATGAAAGTAGCAGGGAAGAAGTAACACAATTAGCTGAGAAATCTTTTAAAATTAACTACTTTCTCTTCACAATTGACCTAGCTCATTCTTCTATTCAAACACGATTTGCACAATTTAAAAAAATATGAAGAAACATTTGGTTTTTTGTTTAATTTGGAGAAGTTACAGGGTACTGATGATCATACCTTATTGAGTTCTTGCAAGAATCTTGAAAATTCTCTGACACATAATGGTTGTTCTGATATTAATGGACAAGATTTGTTTTCTGAATTAACATTCTTAAAGTGCTCCTTACCGAGAGAAACAAAATCAGCAATTGATGTAGTGGATTATTTGAATAAAATGGATGGTTGTTTTCCAAATGCTCACGTTGCCTACTGTTGGGCTAAATCCCGTAAATGCACAGGTCGCACAAGTAATAAAGTGGATGATGAGTCCGTGTATCGTTCCCACGAGGATTGAGATAAATTATATTTTAGATTACTAACCCTAATCGAACGGACAAAATCTAAATTAACAATAATAAAAAATATAAAAGAAGTGATTTTGTTTTGTTTGAATAAAACTAAAATTACAAATATGAAAAATGAGGATTTTAAATATATGGATGAATGTATTGGAATTCGAATTCACCTAGTGTTATCTATTTCAATTCTCGATTTTCTAATTTAGCTCATTTATGATTTCTTGCCAATCGATAAAACTAATCTATTTATTTTTTTTCCAAGACAAACTAAACCTACCACAAACCCGACCCGAATTTATTCCTAGTGCGAATGCGAATGTTCATGATGCATTAATCAATAATTTATCAAATATATTGCACATGTCATATTGTTATTACAAACATATAGTGTTCGTGTGTTTATCTTGCCGCGCTCAAAACCTATTGTAACTTTTCCAAGACTACAACAAGCAACAATTATTTAATTGGTGATCAAGCAATCAAATAATACAATGGGAATGCAAGAATAAATCAAGAAATGCAAGAATTTACTAAATTATCAATCTCAAATTAAAACAAATAATAACTAGGGTTCATCTCATCCAATACATAAATGGAATTAGCCTGACATATTAATGTAAGATATACAAGAAAAATAAAAGAAAGTCATCACCCGAATCATTAAACTATGAAGAAAATTTGAAATCTTCAATTAGTGTGTCAATTTTAGATCCAAGTGTAAGGTTTTGGGTCATACATGCACAACGAAAATTAAACAGACACAAAACCATAGCCCGGATCAACCTTGTACTTAGATAGAATCTGTGATTAGAATGTACCTTTGATGAATCTCCTGGATCTGAAATCTGGTACATGATGTAGAAATCTTGTCACCACCAGATAGAATTTGTGATTAGAATGTACCTTTGATGAATCTCGTGGATCTGAAATCTGGTACATGATGTAGAAATCTTGTCACCACTAGCTGTCCAATTGTCCAGCCTCTAACAGAAATCCACACAGCGAGTTGAATTTGGAACTCCATCAATCTCCAACAGTTGGAATGGATTCGAGAGAATTTTTTTTCTCTTTGTGCTAGCAAAAGAAAAACGTAATGCTAGAAAAACGACTCTCTTGATTCTCTTTCTTGCAACTAAACCTAATTCTTGTAGGTTTAAGTAATACCCTAATTAGGGTTAAGATAACGGGCTTGGGTCATTCTTGTCCAACAAGTAACCCAAGTCCGGCTCAACCAATTGGGCTTGTACATTAATTCTAACAATCTCCCACTTGGTCAAGATCCAATTCTCGCCTTTTGTGTGTGACCCATTAGGTTCCATTCACGATGGCAAACGCCATGTTATTATTATTCCAATCTGATTGGAATAAGATAAATAGAAATCTCTAATTCTAATTCACCCTCGACTCACCAAGATCAATTAATGCACGTCGCCGCCCTATATTGACATCTAGCAATGTGTCAAGGCAATCCATGTGAAAGGAAAATTCATGTGGCACGACAGACCAGTTCATGTGCGGTTATCGCGGAAATATAATCCCTTCATCAATATAACCCAATTGATTAAGAGATATGGATAGCGTCAATCTCATTTCAACCAATTATGTTATTCACTTCTTATCTTAGTTGATATTGTTATGCCTGAAACACATTTTCAACTCATAACTTCACCCGACCGAGGAATTTACATCAACTTAAGTGAGTGAAATATATCTTATAATCTCCTACTACACAGGAGTGATGAATCCTTATATTGGACATACAAAACCTTCATATAATTCTCACTATACTCGTACGACGTGATCTGATGACTCCCTCTCAAGAGCCAAAATCAACGCTCGCCAAAGCATAGCAATCCTCATATAAGATTCTATGACGTCCTCAAGTCAAATGACCAAATCCACAAATGCGCATTAGAGATTCACCACTGATGCTTGGATAGTTATCCGTGTGAAATTTCAAGGAGGGTCTTCCAATACTTTGTTCATCTAACAATGTATCCATGTGTTCATTCGAATGTCTCTCTACATTTTAGCTTCTGAGATAAGCTACTTTCTTCAGAAGAAAGAAATGCAACACGTACTAGTCTAACTGCAACAACAATATCCGTATCTTATTGTTACTTCGACTAGGGACAGTTTTAGAATAAAATATTAATGACTTGTATCTCACAGTCACAACACATTGTGACTTACAAGTTACTTAAACTTATTCTATGGACTCTATTATCTAAATAATGATTTAAACTCAATTTAATAATAGATCTTCCTTTATTGTAACAACGGTAATATGTGTTATGCTATTTCAACGATTGGATTTAGAGCATGACACTGATATTCTCCCACTAGATCCAATAACTCATGTATCCTATACATAATGAGTTTATATAATAATTATATTCCTGTTGGGATAATGGTTTTACAGGTGGATCTTTGATATGTAACTCTTCACATATTCAACCTTCTCAAGGTTAATGGGCATGAATTCTATTTTTTTTTTTTTTACAATCTCCTAATAAGATAGTAGCCCCTAAATACATACTCAGATCATCGATGATACCCAGTTTCCTTATTTGCGCGATGGCTCCATTATCGTCACAGTACTCATTACTGGAGCTACAATGATAGGAATAGTTGTAGTTCACCAATGAACTTAACGATTGAGATTGCTTCACAAGTACTTATGTATTTGGTCTCGGTTGTATAGTTAGTGATCTCTCTTGTTTGAACCATTTCAAACTAACCACACCACTACTATGAGTTAATTAACAATTAGACTGAACATTTCCTTCATCTTTTCCTCGACTGCAGGATGATATCTTTATACCTAAAGACTGTAAGTCTACATTTCTCCATATGTCTATTGTATTCTTAGAACTTCTCAAGTACTCAATAATATAAAAGGTGTCGTACATAGTATCGTGTTTAAGAAGATCTTATTGTCAAATAATCAAGTATGTTCTCCATTTCATTATTTCTCAATATGTGTTCTAAACATCATTTTAAGAAGATTAACCCAAAACTTTTGGGATAGAATCCTACATTGGATTCATTCATGCTAACCCTATTAGCATTACATCTATGTACGTGGATTGAGAAATCAAAACAACCTTCCAGATCTATCTCTATAGATTCTGGTTCCCAAAGTGAATGTCTTATTTCTCAAATTCACCATGGAGAAATTTTAAACAATTGCACTTTCACTTTATAAGGTTAGAGATTCATTTTCTGATCAATAACATGTCATCTACATATAGTATCGGAAATATTGAATACTCTAACTGACCTTTCATATACACAAATTCTTATCTTCAACTTTTGATAAAATCAAACATTTTGATTATCTCATCAAAAATGAAAATTCTAACTCCGTGAGGCTTGCTTTAATCCATAATTAGATCTTTGTAGCTAGTATACTATATTTAAGGATTCAAAAATCCCATAGTTACAGCCAATGTTCTAAAACGCTCGAAAAACGCGCGCCTACGTGCGCTCTAGGCGCGACGCGGGCATCTCCGGCGGCGATTTTGTGAAAAGCGCGAGAAAAGCATGCTGACGGTTTTTTATCTAAAAAGCGTGCATAAAGCGCGCGTAAGCGCGAGTAAGCGCGAGTGATGCGTGAGTAAGCGCGAGTGATGCGTTCTGATGCTTTTTTTTTTAATTTTTTTTTACAAGTTAAAGTATGTGTAAAGTTTAAATCTAATAGTAATAATTGAGAAACGTTTTTAATGCTTTTTAACGCATACTCCCGCTTAAGCTTCAAAAGCTTGACTCTTGGGCTCCACGCTTCGTCAAGCTTCACGCTTTTTAGAACACTGGTTACAGCATGTTGCTACTGCAAGCAGAATTCGAATTGATTCAGAGTAAACACATTTACAGCGTATGGGTCTTACCCATTTCAGGTGAATCAAACAACTTCCAAAACTTGTTTTTATCTCGAATTCTATGACTTCCTGCCATCTCATTTAGTCAACGTTTGACTTAGCTTCTATATAAATATAGGCTCATTATCCTTGATGACTAATACAATATTAGTAATCAGGGGTGTAACTCAATATAGTATACATGATCCTAATAACTTTACATGGAGTTAGTGCGTTCTCGGTTGTTACCACGTCCTGAACACCGATGGTGTCCCAAGCATTGATCTGTGCCTCATCTAATGCAATCACATATTCCAGCTTATTTAATGGGTTGAGTATATATGTGTATTCATGAACTTTTTCATGTTCTACTTTTACTCTTACTGTCTTCTCTTAGATGAACTATTTCTCCAAGATATTGACAAAACTCGAGATAGACTTTCTTTCTCGATAGGAACATAAAATAATATCCAACCATCTTTTGGATATCCACAAATATATATATATATATATATATATATATTGGACTAAGGTTATAGTTTATCCAAATTTGATATACTTCTAATAAGTATTAAAGTCTTAAATCTTAACGCGAGGAAGATTAGACACTTGAAATCCATATTTTATATGGACTTTCTTCAACCAATTATCACGGAACACAATAAAATGTGTGTAATATAAAGTTTTCAGTGCAAAGCTCCAAAAACTGTTTTGGAGATTTTGCGTGGCTTCATCAGTTGTAATCATTCTCCTTTCAGATACGCCATTATGTCGAGGTGTATGTGAAAGGGTTATTTATGCGAAAATTATGTTATCATAACACAATCTTGAAGTCAATCACTTTGAAATATTCTTCACTTTGATCAAATCTACGTGCTTAGAATATTTTCTCATTTTGGCCTTCTAATTTATATCTGTATTATTTGAACTTTTCAAACTTTCAGATTTAAACTTTATTATAGATAAAAATGACAATCATGGTTATCTAATGATTAAAAACCACTCTGACATATGTCCACTTACATCTGAATGTAACTGACTCAGTGGATCAACCATCCCACCTTTCCTTTTTTTTTTTCAAAGAAAAAATTGACTTATCAAATTACCTTCAAGGTGAGATATACATATATCTCTGTTAATTGAATCAGTCAAGTGTCAGATTTAATTGTGACTTCTTCTTTGCCTTATTAATATTCAGAATGTAGACTGTTTGTTACTTACCTCACTTCCATAGTATCCCATCTAAGTTAACGAATAACTATTATTCTTAATTACAGAGGATAATCATTTCATGTCCAAACATGAAGTAGAAGTATCGTTCTTCATAAGAACTGTAATTAACAATTGTCTAATTTTAAACTGAATCAGAAGGCAAAGATTGGTGATAGCTTCTTAAGCTGTTCAAGAAACATTTGCTTTATTACCTACAAATAGGTATATCACCCTTTTTTGAAATTATTCTACTTTTAGCTATTGTATATTATCGGTATCTAATACTCGATTGGCTAAGTAGATTATTTAACCTCTATCAAATAGAAAACTTAAGTAGAAGATTCACCAAACTTCTCACTTCTTCATTTCGATTAAGGAAGCCTCGAAATTATAAATTTAGTGTCCTATTATTGGCATGTTCGAGAAGAGTATTCTCGATCATATCGTATTTTGAGATCATTTCTCAAAGAACGACGCCAATTCAATGATTTCAGTCAAATGAACTTATAGAGTGTCATTACACTCCATAAGTTCAAGTAACAACTCAAAATTTTAAAGCTCATACAACAACAACAACAACAACAATAATAATAAATTAAAATAGAATCATGTATTATCATGCAAAAATTAATTTAATAAGGTCTTTTATTAAATCAATTGCTCCCATTGTTTTAATTGAATTAATGACCCTCAACATTAATCTCGTAGAATCCTGTTAGATTCATAGTAGGCTAGGATCCCGTTTATTCCATTAGAACCTTGAGTGACTCAACAAGATCTAATAAAACATCCAGGTAGATACTCCTATCAATCACATTTCCATGTGACTCCTAGATCATCAAGTAGACGACTCTTTGTCGTACACATCTTATGTATTTACTTGATTGTGCCTCCTTGAGTGCCTCAACAAAAGATAGATTTTAGTTAAATTCTATCCATTGTTCAGAAACATCTTATGTTTCATAATGACAAACACACCTTCCCACTCCCAGCCTTGAGTGACTCAACAAGCTGTATCGAGGGCAGATTCTAGTTTATTCATTATAACAATGGAAGACACTTTGTATTAACCAATTAATATGAATTTAATAAATTGCTTCCAAAATTATATTCCTTTTAATTGACTCAATAAAGGATGTGATTTTGGTTAAGTCTGACCCATTGTTCAGAAGTATCTGATACGTCATAATGAGAAACATATCTACCAATGAGTAGCCTTGAGTGACTCAACAAGCTGACATCGATAGTAAACTCTGATTTTTCATTATAACAATGGAAAGCACATGACTTAATATAATTTTAAGTTGGGGGTTTGTCTCATCATTCCTATATATATTAATTAACATCCACCATGCAATTAATTATACATACAATATTACTGTGGATGATTATGGACAATATCTATCTAGTCTTCTCGAGCCATGAAGAAGACTAGTTGGTCAATTCTTAGGAGACATTGCATTCGATCATCGAATGCTAAATGCAATAATCTCCATTTGCTGCAACAACCTGTATCCTATACTAGTTGTCTTCTTGTGGCCAGCTGCAACATGTATCCTATACTAGTTGGCATGCAGGCCTGAATCAAATGGACGCGCAGGCCCATATCTATAAACTAGAGCTCGTGAGCCCAAATAAATTAAATAATAGGCACGCAAGCCCAATTAAATAATAATAGGCTCGCAGGCCAAACCAATAAAAGCAAAATAAATTAACCATCCAACCAATCACATGGGTCGAGTCCATAACCATCCACTAAATACACATTCATCATATAAATCAATGTATAAAAATATAATATCTAATATTATATAAATAATTTTCAAGTTTCTAGCAATTTAGGTCGTCTAAACTAATTTAGATAAAATGGATCGGAACAATAATGAATTAATCAAATTAATTAATTAACTTTAGTTAGCGGGACTTATTTAATTAAAATCATATTTTAATCAAATATCAAATTAGAGTCCAACTCTAATTCCAAAATGGGAAAATTGAATTAACATCTTTAGGATAAAACTCCTAAAATAAAATAAAATTCAATTTAATAATTTATTAATCAAATTAATCAATTACTTTATTGACCAATTTATTTAATTAAAATCAAATTTTAATTAAATACTAAATTAGAGTCCAACTCCAATTTCAAGATTTTAAGGCTAATTGAATTTAGGACCAAATCCTAAATAATATTCAATTAATCGAATTAACTAATTATTAACTCTAATTTAATTAAAATCGAATTTTAATTAAACACCAAAATAGAGTCCAAACTCTAATTCTAAAACTAGGCAAATTGAATTAACGTTTTAATTTAGGATAATATTCCTAAATAAAATAAAATTCAATTTGAGGTCAAAGTTAAATATATTGTTAAAATCCAATTTTAACAATAATTCAAAAAATCTTGAATTTTAAAATATAATTTTAATAAAATTAAAATTCAGGTCTAAATAGAAAATTAGGTCAAATTTCTTTTAAAATCAAATTTTAAATTTTTTTTCAAAATTGCAATTAAAATTGTATTTTTAATTTGGCCCAAATTGAAATTTAAACATAGGCATTTCGAAATTTCATAAATTTTAGCAACAACCCCTTTCCTTTTTTTAAAGTTTCAAAATAACCCTGAAACGAATTTGCAAGTAGCACCCCCGAAACTTCAAAATTTCAGGAGAAGCCCCTGCCCTAATTTCATAACCCTAAGAGAAAATTGCATACAGGGTCCTGTAAATTCATAAATTACAACACAGGCCCCTGCCTCCATTCTCTCAAACCCGAGATCTGTTTCGCCCTTTTCGTCGGCGACGCACCCGCTGATAGAGGATGTGGTCGTCGCTGCGGATTCCTATCTTAGTTTCTTGCTGCAGTGCGCACAGCTGCTCTGTGTGCCGCTGTGTGTCTGCAAGATAGTCGGCGCTGCTACTACTCTTAGCAGCAGCGTGCGGCGCTACACCTTAATGGCAGCAGACCGCTGCCATCATCAGCGGGCAGGGGAGCCGCTGCGAGATACGGCGCCAGTCCTGCTGCTCCGAAAATGCGCAGCGGTGTATGCCGCTACCATAGCCTGGCGGGCAGCGACTTTGACGCCATGCTGCCTTGCATCTCCGGCGACTTCTGCCGCCTCTTCTTCAAATCCGTATTTTGATCCAATTCTCGACCCAAAATTAATTTTCTTCTCCAAATTAGATTTAGATCTAGAAATATAATTTTCTCAAAAGCCAAAAACAAGAGAAATTAAAATTCAATCATATTGAATTCATCAAAAATTAAACAAATTCTAAAAAGTAACAAGATAGTCTCTGATACCATTGTAAGGTTTCGGGTCATACCTGCACAGCGGAAATTAAACAGACACGAAACCATAGCCCGGATCAACCTTATACTTAGATAGAATTTGTGATTAGAATGTACATTTGATGAATCTCGTAGATCTGAAATCTGGTACATGATGTAGAAATCTTGTAGCGACCAAGGACTTTTACACAATTAAATAATTATTTTAAAATTATGAAAACCTGCCGCTGCGATCTCACCCATTTTTTTTAAGTTAACGTCACGACGTATTCGTCTAACTAAGTCGAGAAATGTAAAGTCCATTCGATTTTAAATAAATTCCGAATTTCTAAATTTTATTATTTTACTTATTTATTTAAATTATTATTTTCAAAATCATTTTAAATCCCAAATTACATCAATCTCATTTTATCAGTTTCATTCTTCCGACCCAGTTGAATTCGCGAACGAATTTACCTCGAACTACGTGCAATACTTTTCTAGGTATTCACACTACCAACCTCCATCTATCACATCAATACCATACCCTAACTCTCTTTATCACCAACCCATTCCATTTTGAGACCTCTCCTTCCTACACTCTCACAACAATCCAATCTCAGCATTCTCCTCCAGCCCCATCTCCATTCCCAGCAACATTTCCAACAACCAGCTCAATCAGCCAGGTAAACTCGAAAGCTCCAATCACCATTTGAATCATCACCACCCAAAACCACAACCCACCTGCAGCAAAAACTTCCACCATCACCACTGATAAGTACGTTTTTCGTACTTATGTTGGTCTTAAATTTAGACAATTGTAAGTGATTTAAGATATGATATTGCTCATTATATGTTTATTTTGTTTGTTTTAGGAAAAATTCAATTTTGAATGCGTTTGGATGCAAAACGGAAAAAATTGACTAAAGCCGTACAAAAAGGGACAAAGTGGGACTCAAGTGCAGCTTC
This sequence comes from Ligustrum vulgare, assembly GCA_963555705.1. Classification (NCBI taxonomy): domain Eukaryota; kingdom Viridiplantae; phylum Streptophyta; class Magnoliopsida; order Lamiales; family Oleaceae; genus Ligustrum; species Ligustrum vulgare. The sequence goes on from OY743176.1 coordinate 24,698,153, forward strand.
CATAAACTGAAGAACTCGAATTGGTATAAATGGAGACATGGGCTGCAAAATTAAATATTCAAGGACCAACTTGAATTATTTGAGAAAAGTGAGGCTTAAAGTAAAACACCTACCTAGATGTAATTGGGCTTAAAATTAATTAGAGTAGAATTCTTTTGGCCCATATTATAGTGCTCGGCTGATCAGATACATATATATACGTTGTGAAGGTTTTAAATTGGGAGGTCAGCCAAGTGTGATAAAAAGGGGAGAGCCGCTGGTGAGCTTTGGGGTTGGAAGAAATAAAAGGCTGTTGAATCGACAGGGGAGTCTCGGCTGAAGTTGGCAAGAGGAAGGCTTGGCGGGAGATATAATATATATATATACATATTAGAAAAGGAGCCAACTTCTGGGGATTATATATTGATTCGGTTGGAGTGGAATAATTGGAGAATTGAGGAATTAAAGAGGAAGCAAGCTGGTGGTAGGAATAAAAGGAGATAGACAGCTGGAAAAAAATTTGAAGTGGAGAGAATAAAAGGTGCCTATTGGTGGAAGAAGGTAGAAGTAGGCTGCCATATTTTTTTGGGAGGAAGAGTGGTGCTTGGCAGATTATATTGGAGGAAATTTCTTCTAGCAACAAAAGGTAGTTCTTGGTAGAATTAATTGGAGGGAGGTGCTGATCATATACAGACGACAGTGGTGGAGTAAAGTCAAAATTTCAGTTCCTTTTGCGCTATCAATCGGGTGATATTTTTCCAATTAATTGTGTTTGATTTACATATTAAGATTCTAGGCTAATTTAATTTATGTATTGGATGAAGATGAAACTTGTTATTAATTTATTGTGATTCGATAACTAGTAATTTAATAATTTCTTGTATTGTCTTGATTGATCTTGCATGCTTTATTTTTATTATTTGATTGATTGGCCACCAGTTAAATATATCGTTACTTGTTGTAGTCTTGGAAAAGTCACAATAAGTTGGAACATTGTATGATCAACACATGAACACTAGATGTTAGGAATAACACTATGACATGTGCAATCTAATTGATAATTGTGTGATTTAATGCGTTCTAAACATTTGTATTCGGACTAGGAATAGATTCGTTTCATGTTTGGGATAGATTTAATTTGTCTTGGAAAATAAAATTAATTGCATGTGACTTATCGATTGTCAAGCAACACATGAATGATTTAAACTTCAAATTGTTGAATTGAGATATGTGATAACAAGTGGATTCGGTTTCCAATACATGCTCTCCATTCATATTTTACTCCCAAACATTTGTTTTTATTTTTTATTTAAGTTTTATTTATTGCAATTTTTTAGAATAGATAGACAAACAAAACCATCTTTTTATTTTAATTGTTTTCATTAATTGAGTCGACGATAAACTAGTAATTAGGACTAAACATTATTCCTCGTGGGAATGATACTCTCAACGAATCACAATTATTACTTGTCAACGATCCCGTGCACTTGCGAGATTCGAACCGAACAAGTTTTTGCCGGCACCACTGGCACCATCGTCACCATCACCACACAAACCGCCCCAACACCACTCATCACGCCACCAACCTCCACAGTCACGGCCAACCTCCAGCAAACCAACTACCAAGCTCCACTGCTCGCACCATTGATCGTACCACCGGAGCCAATATCACACCTCCCAACCTAGCACCACCTATATCATCATCACCACCACCGCACGCATCCAACTCCAAGGCCACGCCCAAACTCAAAATCAAACCCAAAATATTACAAAGAAAAACTAACCCAGCACCTACCTCAGTATTTGGCCCATTTTCTGGCCGGATCTTCGCCGGTGGGACTTCAAAAAAATCACGAACCCAGCTCGTTTTGGCCTCGGTCTCGCACCCAATCAGCCCCAAAACCTAGCCTATTTGCGCTCTCGCTGGTTGCCGCTCACTGCGCCGGCGTTGTGCCGACGTTTGCGCCGGAGATGGCACCGGAAGTGCGCCACCGGGAGAGGAGAGCTCCTCTTCCTCTCGCCCTTCTCTCTCTCTCTGTGTCTGAATAGGAACGAGAGAGAGAGAGAGAGAGAGAGAGAGAGAGAGAGAGAGAGAGAGAGAGAGAGAGAGAGAGAGAGAGAGAGAGAGAGAGATATATATATATATATATATATATATATATATATATATATATATATGTTTTATGTAAAAGTTCTTTTCTTAATTTACAGCTTAGTCCCCATGTTCCAAATTGTTTCAAATCAATCCCTGTGTTTTAAAAATTAATCATTTCAGCCCTTAAGTTTTTAAATGGTTTTTAATCAGCTACTTTATTTTTAGAATCTATTATTTCAGCCCTATAATTTAATATCCATTTTGAGTTTCAACCCAACTTTCAAAACTATTCATTTTAGTCCCTCAACTTTCAAAGTATTCATTTTAATCCCTCAACTTTAAAAGTATTCATTTTAGTCCCTCAACTTTCAAAGTATTCATTTTAGTCCCCCAACTTTCAAATCATCAATTTCAGTCCCCAAATTGTAAATTATCATTTTTAAACGATAAATTTCAAAAAGACTAATTTAACTTATTTTTCTAATTGGCTAGACAAAGCGTACGGAGAATTAAAGAATTGAAGTCGTTTCCAGCTCAACTTTGCACTCGTCAAGTTTAAGGTAGACTCGCCCCTATTAATTGATTTAAATTATGATTGCATGTGAATGTGTATGTTATGTGACTTATGTGAAAGTCATTTTTATGAAAAGAGACGAGAATATATTTCTTCGGAAATATTTATATTATTATGCTTGTCATAACTTATATGCTTTTATGCATGAGAAAGAAAGAAGAGAATATCTTGTAAGATAAATGATGATGTTATGCATAACTTACGTGCCTTAAGTGCACGAGACGAGACTACCCACACCCGATGATTTTAAAGAACCTATGATTTTTCAAAGAGAAGCCACGTGCTTTAATGCACAAGAAGAGATTACCCACACCCTATGTTTCTAAAGAGCCTGCATTTATGTGTTCAATTATATTGTAGATTAATTAATTGGCGATGAGTCTACTGAGTATTTTTATGAAATGCTCATGTCTATTTTTAACAACATTTACAGATTTCGGAGAAGGGGGCCAGTGATGGATGATAGTGGCAATAGTCGTTAAATAATTGAGAATCTTATTTTGATGATCCATATTTCTAAACTTTGGCTATTTTTTAGATTTTCAATTATTTGAGAATTTATGGCATTGCCGAATGTTTTGTATTATTAATGGCTCGATTCGTTATTTTGAATTATTTCATAAATGTTCTCGAATTTTATCGTACATTACAGTTTATTTAATGTTGCCAAAAACGGATTTCAGTGATTTCTTCCGCTAGAATATTATTTTAAAATTTAGACCAGAAAATGACGCGGTAAACCGGGTATTTAGAACTCGGGACGCTACAAATCTTGTCACCACTAGCTATCTAATTGTCCAGCCTCTAACAGAAATCCACACAGCGAGTTGAATCTGGAACTCCATCAATCTCCAACAGTTGGAATGGATTCAAGAGAATTTTTTTTTTCTCTTTGTGCTAGCAATAGAAAAACCTAATGCTAGAAAAACGACTCTCTTGATTCTCTTTCTTGCAACTAAACCTAATTCTTGTAGGTTTAAGTAATACCCTAATTAGGGTTAAGATAGCGGGCTTGGGTCATTCTTGTCCAACAAGTAACCCAAGTCCGGCTCAACCAATTGGGCTTGTACATTAATTCTAACACCAAGCAACGAATTCTCCTTTTTCTATGTATATTCTCTCTGTTTGATGCTCCAAAGTCGGTTGAACCCTTCTCCACGATTAGCCGCTCCAGTCGACTGTCTCCAATGTACATCTCCACCAAAGTCTTCTCTTTATTTAATGATTAGTATTGCAGCCCCTTTTTCCAATATGTATATATGTCTTCCTTTTCTAGCACTTCCGAGCTGAGCCTCTATCCCCTTGATTCAACCTACCAACACCCCCCTTTCAATGCCTTCGCCGTGTATATATTCTACCAATATTCTCCCGACTCGGCTCTCCTTTCAAACCTCAACTGGCAGATCTTTTTTATAGCCAAAAGGACTCCAATCAATTCTTGTTTCAAGTGGGTTTAAGTCCCACTTACAATTAGAGTAGGGTTTTTTTTTTTTTTTTAAGGTTTCAATTCTTCCAAAAATGTAAGTAGGTCCTTGAGTCTCTTCAATTGTACAATTAAATCCTTGACATCTTTGTTCTTCATTTCGTCGTCCTCTCATCTATGAATTGTTGCAATTTGGTCATTCTTGTACGATTTTAGTCAATTTTCTCCGTCTAGCATCCAAACACGTCCAAATTTGAGTTTTTCCTAAAACAAATAAAATAAATACATAATTAGCAATATCGCTTCCTAAAACACTTATAATTGTCCAAATTTAAGGCCAAGATAAGTACAAAAAACGTACTTATCACCTACAAAATCTTGTTGACTATTCACAATTGCAAGTGCAGAAAGAAGTTTCTCAAAGTTGAATATGATCAAAACTTATCTACGATCAACTATGTCGCAAAAATGATTGAATGGATTGGCAATGTTATCCATTGAGAAAGGAATTATTGAACAACTTGATTACCCAGAGTTTATTAATACTTTTGCCTCCAAAACTGTAAGGCGAGCTCTATTTAAATGACATTTTGAACATGTTTGATCTTATTATTCAATTGGTATATAAATATTTTGAATATTACATTTAGTTCTATTTTTTGTTGTCTTTTTAGTTAATTACTTTGGCTCTATAAAATTGTTATGAAGAAAAAAAATTGAATAAACGCTACAATTTTAGAAGCCCATTTTTAAGATCGACTCAGACAAAAAAAATTATCAGGATCGGCATTGCCTTCAGATACAAGTTATTTGACAATCTCTTTATCTGATACAACTCTTCCAGTTTTTCCAACAGTTCTTTCACAGCAAATATCCTATAAACATTTGTAAGAACTTTTGGCCAAACAAAGTTGTAACATGCTAGCAGCCTTCAAATCTAAATCTTCCAAATATTCATCACTCGTGCTGGATTCAGTTTTTTTTTATCAGAACTCGGGATTGATTTTTCCTTCAAAGATTTCTGCAGTCTCGTCTGAATCAATACATCCATTTGTACTTATCATAAGCCAAAATTGATCTTCCAGTCAAATTTCTCAACGTTGTACTTTGTATTTTCTTTTGCTCCAAAAAAATCTTCGAACCACCAGATGATCTGTTAATTAGATGTCGATTTCCCCGTCGACGGTGCCACTGTTGGGAATTACACACAAAATCCCTATCTAATTAACCTCACATGAATTTTGATGTTCAAGAAATAATTGAGCCAAAAAAAAGAGCACAAAATTTACGGACCCTCGCAAAAACTTTTCACTATATAATAAATTGTTACAATTATACAGAATTCGTACTCACCAAACCCCCGTATTGTAGAAAAAATAACCAAGCTTTACCACATCTACCAATTTTTATTTCTTTGTACAACCCACAAAGAACCCAAGAAAAATCAAGATGCTAGACTACATTTTTCCTCACAATACTCTCTAGTTAATGTGTAATTAATTGACTCCTCAATACACATATTTATAAGTAAACATAACCTAGAAATGTGTATTACTTGTGCCCCAAGATATTTCCTTGTTGAAGTAGAATAATCAGAATAAGGAAAGAAATTCATGTCAAAAATACTATCTTCCTTTTCTTTTTCACATTTAACTTGGTCTTCAAGTTAATCACTTTAACAAGAAAATCAATTGTGCAAGATATTTTTGAGTCAAAACCCAACATTTCGAACTGTGCACTTTGCCACTTTGTATCAATGACATTAATCTAAGGTACATATCGCAAAAACCCACCTCACCTATTACCTCACTGGCCACACTTCTTCTCCGACGAACTACTAATGCAGACCGAACATGATTTTTCAGAACTTCAACAAGTGCTGTGTGGGTCCAAGTTCCTTCAATCCGACGATGAGTATGATGCCTGAGGTTGGGGATCTGGAATTGGGATTAGGGTTTGATTGGAATGAAAACGGAAAACCAATATGGGAAGCTCAAATCATTTTTGTTTTGGCTTATGTGGCATCGTGTTGGAAATTCAGGATATCAGAGTAACAATTAAGCTACTTGTACAATAGTGGTTGACAAGATTTTTGACAATTTCCAACTAAATGACCAGAATGCCCCTGTCTCAAAATAAAAGACAATAATCGAAAGTAGCTTCCCTTTCAAAAAATTGGATTCTGAGAACACGAAACCACTCCAAAGTTCTCAGAACGCGAAACCACTCCAAAGTAGCTTCCCTTTAACTGATTTTTTCAAAATTTGAAATGGTTTTCACTGAATTGAATTAGATCTTTTGCATTTTGGGCCCGATGAAGCTTATGTAATATTGTGCCAAAGTGTGAGTGTAATCGTCGTGTGTCGAACCCGCCGTTCAGTTACCGGTTCGAGATCTTGCAAATTTCGACGTGAAGGGTTTACAGTGGAGCAGAGTAGTGTGATTCTTGCACAAAATCATTTAGTCTAACCAAGCAAAGCAAGAACCCCAAATCTTTGCCACTGTAGCTCTCCATAAATCTGTTGGTATGCATTCATGCTGAATCTTATTAATTATGGCCTTAACATTATTATTTTTGAAGATGTATGACTCATCAGTTGGATTCGACTTGCAATTTCGTTGAATTTATATGTTCTTATGTTCTTTGAGGAACCCACTGGAAATGAGCCTAAATATAAGTATTATTTTGATTTATTTGCTAGAGTTTGATTACATAGATTCGAATTGTTCTGGCATTTTTATACTGAACATTTAACATTGAAATTTATCATAGCAGGACTGAATTAATGATCTTTACATGAGATGAGAATGCTAGATTTTGCTCTTTTTCAATTTTTGTTTGATTCAATACAATGATAAGGTTGGTGAGTTTTTTTCATGCGAGGCCAAAATTATGTGAAGTATGATTCCTGGTATTTGAGAGCATAGAGACCGTACTGATCTGTTGCTTGATTTTTCAATCCATTATTGCCGGCTGTGTACAACATTGTAAGTTTCCTAGGTCACAAAATTCATTTCCCTTGTTTAGTATCTGAAATGGTGAAATTGATCATGCTTCATTATTTTGAATCTGTTAGATTGCTTTAATTGATCATGCTTCATCCAACTCTTCAGGAACTCGAAATGAGAGGCAAGAATTATGGGATATGTCATAGCTGTAGGCAAACGGGAACTAGTTAAATGATTGCCCGATGAAGAGGTTTTGTCCATGGTGCGGATAGGGGATCGTGCGATTGTTCGAGGTTGAGAGGACGAAGAAAAAATGTGGAAGGCTATTCTATTCCTGTAACCAACCGAACTGTCTTTTTTACAAATGGTTGGATTCGTCCTCGAAAAATGTTCTTGAAGTGAAAAATTGTGTAGAACAAGAGGTTTACGATCTCTCTCGGCAACTTAAAACATGTGCACGGATAGCACGCGAAGACGATGTGGAGATAGACGTGATAAGAATCTGCAAGAATTACCCAAGTCCGAATGAGAAAGGGAAGGGAAAGCTACCAATGGAAGAATAGTTGTCTAGGAATTTCAATGAATTATGTAGTCATGACATTTAGTACTATATTTTGCTATTCATCATCTGCTTGCTCCTGCATGTAATATTAGGAATTTGGATGTATCATCAACTTTTTGAATCTTGAATGACATACTGCGATGTTTGAGTAGAAACACTGTTATTATTTTGGTCTAAAGTGGTCACTGCTTTGATCACTCAGTTAATAGCATTAATTTTCTAACGGAATGTCCAATGTAGAAGATATGCCATTGAAAATAGCTAATGATTTTAACTGAGTGACCAAATTGAATTAAATGCTGAGTTTCAACGATCATTCGAAGCAATCCACTATCTGATGTCTAATTAGAAGAACTCTGATTTTAACTAAGGTCAAAGTCTTGTTTTTCTACCTTTAAATGAGGAAGCAATCAATAACAATTCTCAGACCACTTAATAGCACTAATGGTTGCTCAAGAACTAGGAACCTAGATCCTCCAAAACCCACAAAATTAAAATGCAGTCAAATTATATGTTATAACTCTTTCCTTCCCCACATGCATACATTCACATGCACAAATTAAAAATGTGAATTTTCTTCCTTTGTCGCTCATTCCTTACCCTTCTTAGTTCCAAAAGAAGCATTCCTAAAAACAAGATTTTTTAAAAAAGCATCAAATTATTAATCAAGGGAAGAGATTAAGTTAAATTTAAAAGTTGCCTGGACAAATACGTTTTTCATAAATGATAATAATATCATAAATTTCATGTTACAGAAGATCCATATAATAGCATAACCAAGGAAAACTTACATAAATTTCATGTTACAACAAACAAAAATATATGCCAAGGAACCCATGACAAATAGGAAACTTAGATAAATTCCATGAAAAATAGGAAATTTGATAATCATCCAAGGTCTTCTTCTTGGGGGGGGGGGGGGGGGGTTGCGGAAGAAACATTGGCATCACGTGTTGGTTAACGCCGTAACTTGTATTCCAATTGAGCCCATAAGCTCCACCAAATTGCTGCATTTGAGCACCCTAACATGCATAAAATGTCGGTAAATTAATAACTAATGATGCTAGGTACAAGCCAGTAAATAATATTTTTAGACTCGATATACCATTAGTTGTTGTGTGTAAGAGAGAGAAGGGGTTCATCACTTGAAAATGGGACTCCTACGATTGTTGCTCGATGGTAGGAGTATTTGTTGCAGTATTTTGGATTGGAGTCTTTTCCCTTGTTTGAGTTTGAAGGTACCTACTCACAGTAGAATATATAATCAAATTAGAATGCCAAGTCATATTTAAATCGTGATTGCGTTAAATAAATTGAACACATACCTTTGATCTTTTCCTCGTTGTCTCCAATGGGCCTTTCTTATGCAACTTCCTAGGAGCCCCCTTTGATTTTGTGCAATTTGGATCCAAAATACGAACACTATTGATGAGAATCGAGAAAGTCAAACCTTGATGCGCAAGCCTGTGGGACCCATGACGAGATCCGATGCCAAGGAGGTTCAAGATTCGAGGCTAAACAAGTAATTAAAGTCAAGAAAAGCAAGCCGAGAATCAAGTTGGAGCTAAAAAGAAAAAGAAATTGCACTCAGCCAATTTCGGTCGACCGAAAGTCTGCAGAGATTTTTGAAGGCAGCCTCAGTCGCATTCGGCTGAGGCTTGGTCGACCGAAAGTCCCATTTCGGTCGACCATGTGATCGACCGAAAATGGTTTGGTCGACCGTGTCGGTCGACCGAAACACCCCGTTTCACAAAAACGGGGTTTTTGTTGCAATTTCCACAAAAACGGGATTTTGTTGCAATTTTCGAAATCTACACCTTTTGCCCAATTTTGTACCTTTTATACACATTTTCTTGTAATTTGTAAGATAACTTGGTGATGTTCAATGTGAAGCTCTTGAGAGAGTTCCTCTTGTGGGTGAGATAAATCCCATTTCTTGATCTTGTATCTTTTAGGAAATTAATCAACTTTATCTTGAGTATTATTTTTCTTGTGTTGTTGTTTATTTCCGCCACCTTGAAATTTGTTTATTTCTTTCCATTGGGCTAGGGTTTGTTAATTCTTGAATTTTGGGTTAGATTTAAACTTGAGTTAAGGTGTTTATCCTTTGTTTTATCACTTTAGCTTTCTTGGGTTGGTATTAAAAGTGTTGTGGGAATTTTCGGTCAACACACCGAAGGGGTTCGCATCATTTGGTATCAGAGCTTGGCTCTAATTTGGTAAACATATCTTTACATTATTGTTGTTGTTATACAAAAAAAAAATCTGAAAATTTGAAAAGAAAATTTGGAAAATTTCATATGCCCATGAGTAATTCTTGATTCCTACATATTGAGGATATTGATTGTTGCATTGTTGAGGGTTTCCATTAGCCAAACACTTAAAAAACATATACTTTCCAAATTGTATATTCAAAGTGTTTGATAAATTGTCCCAATGAAAAATACTCCATCCATGCTTTGTTGTTCAATGCCCATATATTGTTAATTACTTGGGGCTATCCAATTCCCATCATTGAGATTGTGTTATCAATATTTTATTTCATATATCACTTGCTCCATACATTGGGAAATTGTTGATCACTCATTCCTTGCCACATTTGGGTTGTTTGGGATTTATCACATATCCACATTATACCCACATTCAAGGTCATTCAAGATTGAGTACAAAGTGTTTGCTAAATTGCTACATTGAAAATTTACACTCTTGTACTTATTTGCTCTACATCTATGCCTTATCAAATATTTGTGGTTTGTTAATCCCATTGCTAAAATTGTGTTCCTAGCATCTTATCCCACATAAATATTGTTCATTTTGAGTATAGCAAGCACATAAATTCTACTTGCTATTTGTGTCTACTTGTTCTAAATTCTTTCTTCCTTGTTGGTGATTTCTTTAACTCCACAAGAATTATACTTTGTGGTTTAGTTGATTACCTTCCTTGGAGAACTTGAGAAAGGAGATTTTGAGTGGAAAAAGGCAAGAGTGGTGAGCTCAATAGAGGGTAAAAGCCAAATTTGAGTGAAACACGAGAGAAATATTTTCTTGTGAGAACACTTTCACACTTGCACACCATGTCCATTTTCAATTCTCAAACTCAAGATTTGAAGTACTTGTTGGAAAATCTTTCAACCACCATGGCTAGACAAATGGAGAAAAGTGGGGGTGAGTTGGAAAATTTAGGAACAAAAGGGAGAGTACATCAAATAGGGGAGGTGAAGAAATGATGTGTAGTAGAAGAAGGGTGAGGGATAAATTTGGGAACATTGTTTATAGGGATGGAAGTAGAAAACAAAATAGGAGTTTGAATAGGAAAATTAGAAGGGATGCTTGGGATAATGAAATAGATAGTAAACAAAATGGGAGCATGCATAGGAAAAGAGGAGAATGGGTAGATAGGAGTGGAGATGGAATTGATGATAATATTGATAGAACAAAAATAAAGAATCCATCATTCCATAGGAGGGATGATAATGAAAGGGAAGTTGAAGGAGATGGGAGAATGGGTAGAAAAAGAAGAGAATGGGTAGATAGGAGTGGAGATGGAATGGATGAGAAGGTTAATATTGAGCAAATGAAGGCTTCATCATTCCATAGGAGGGATGGTAGTGGAGGTAGAGAAGTAGTGAAGGAGATGAATGCTAGGTCACCACAATCTTTGGCCCATGCTAATGAGATGGAGGAACACGGGGAGGATAATTTCTACACTAGGTGCTTAGTGAGTGATAAACCATGTAGTCTCATGATAGATGGGGAGATTGGCACTAATTTGGTGAGTGCTAGTAGGGTGGATAAATTGGGGTTACCGGTTATGAAGCATCCTAATCCCTATGTATTGCAAATGTTGAATAACTATGGGGAGGTGAGGGTAAGTGAACAAGTTCTTCTTACTTTTCAAATTGGTACTTATAGTGATCAAATATTATGTGATGTGGTTCCCTTACACACTACTCACATAATCTTGGGGAGACCTTGGCAATGTGAGCGAAATGTGAATCTTGATAGGAGAAGGAACCGGTGTAGCTTCAAAATGAATGAAAAAAAGGTTGTGATCCTATCTTTGAGCGCGGAAGAAGTATGCAAAGACCAAATGAAGCTCAAGAAGGAATTCGAGGAAGAAAAAGAGAATTCAATTGAGCAAATTGAAGAAAGCAAAAATAAGAGCATGAGAGTTGGGGCCTCGACCCTAGAAAAAGGTGAGGAATTGAGAGTTGGAGCCACGACTCCAGAAAAAGGAGAGGCGAGAGAAGAATTGAGAGTTGAGGTTCCTACCTCAGAAAAAGGTGAGGGAGTGATGAGTGCCACCAAGAAGATTGAGAGAAAAGATCACCCCAAAATGTTCTTTACTCTTGAATATTCTAACACTTCCCTCCCTAGTTTGATTATTTCTTTGTTGCAGGAAATTGTGAGGCCAACTTATCAAGGCAACAAAGAACTCCAAAAGCATGTCTTATGGAAGAAATTCATGAAAACACTTTCCTACAACAACGAGTACAACCGAGGTAAAGAAAATGACATAACCGATGCAACATCTAGGAGGTATGCTCCTAACATTTCTTTGAATGCAAGGTTATTGTGTTTTGAATACATTAGAGGGTTGTATGATCTTGATGTAGATCTGACAAGTGTGTTGTTGACTTGTGAAAATGTAACATGTGGTAAGAATCATTGTCATGATGAGTGCTTAATTTGTAAATGCAACTTTTTGCATGTGCCCAATTGCATAAGTACCAAATCTTTTTGTGAAAATGTTGCATATAGTACATATCATTGGCATGATAAATTCTTATTTTGTGAAAATATGCTTGTCATGCATATTGACTCTCTAAAGGAATTGCTAGTTAAGGGAGTCCATGGGAGAGATTTATTGAGATGTCTTGATGATAAAAGGACTTCGCTTCTAACATTTCTAGATGCTCCCTCATTCCGTGTTGAACATAGTAAGAGCATGCATGTTAAATATCCGAATTTGTTAAACATTTATGAATCATGTTGTGAGCAATATTTTGATGGATTCTATGGGCGTGATGATTATTTTTTTTGGAAAATTGGATTGTTTCCTTGTAAAAGTGACATGCGTAAATTGCTAGTGAGAGGTGCACATGATAGTTGGTTGTTGGGGCGATTTAAAATTAACGGGGTCTTAGGGGTATTATGTGATCAATCTTATTGACCTACTTTGAAGCTTGGTGTTGAACATGTTTGCACTTGTAGTAAATGCCGAACTTGCAAATTGGCTAAACTCAAGTTTTTGCCCCAAGAATTCCATGCATATTTGCCCATCCTGAGTAAACCTTGGATGCTATTTCTATGAATTTTATAGTGGGTTTACTTGGAATAAAGAAAGAAAATGATGCTATTTTTGTGATTGTTGGTAGGAGTATTAAAACGTCGCATTTGATTGCATATAATGAAACCAACAAGGTCATCAACATAGCTAATATTTTCTTTCAGGAAGTTGTGCAATTGCACGAAATTGGTGCTAATTTTGTGGTTGTTAAATTTGCTTGTAATTTAATTGTTAATCATATTAGCAAGTTTTCTCCACTTAAAGATGCTTGTGACTTTATCCTATTAACTCTGTTGAACTTTATGCACATGTTTATCGAAGAAAGAGTTGGTTTAAGTGGGCATGAGAATGCACATTTGGTTAAGCCCCTTTGCAGGAGGCTCGAGCTTCCATTTAGGGGAATTTGAATGCAATGTGCTTCCAATGCCAACCATGGTGGGAAACATATTCCTTTTGATCCAGGCGGCCGGATGTGTTCCCATTCGTGGAAGGAGCGACCCCCCGATCAAATAAAATCCAAATTGCTACTTTGCAGTGTTAAAACATCTCAAGCTTTTGGCAACGCATACAAATTGACTTTGCACGGTGAGTATGAAATTTCAGTTACATTTATTGTGTCTGAATTTTCTATTTTTATTGTAGGTGTCGATTCGTGGTCGAATCTCTTTCGAGATGGAGGAGATGATGAGAATCGCGAAGGTCCAACTTCATCGCATGAACCTGTGATCCACAATGTTGCAAGATCAAATTTCAAGGAGTCTCACGACAGTGCACTCAAGCAAGATTCGAGGTCGAATCCTTTTCAAGAGTGAGGGGATGATGAGAATCGAGAAATTCAAACCTCGATGCGCAAGCCTGTGGGACCCACGACGAGATTCGATGCCAAGGAGGTTCAAGATTCGAGGCTAAACAAGTAATTAAAGTCAAGAAAAGCAAGCCGAGAATCAAGTTGGAGCTAAAAAGAAGAAGAAATTGGACTCAGCCAATTTCGGTCGACCGAAAGTCATTCCGGTCGACCGAAAGTCTGCAGAGATTTTTGAAGGCAGCCTCAGTCGCGTTAGGCTGAGGCTTGGTCGATCGAAAGTCCCATTTTGGTCGACCGAAAATGGTTCGGTCGACCGTGTCGGTCGACCGAAATACCCCGTTTCACAAAAACGGGATTTTTGTTGCAATTTCCACAAAAAACGGGGTTTTGTTGCAATTTCCGAAATTTACACCTTTTGCCTAATTTTGTACCTTTTATACACATTTTCTTGTCATTTGTAAGATAACTTGGTGATGTTCAATGTGAAGCTCTTGAGAGAGTTCCTCTTGTGGGTGAGGTAAATCCCATTTCTTGATCTTGTATCTTTTAGGAAATTAATCAACTTTATTTTGAGTATTATTATTCTTGTGTTGTTGTTTATTTCCGCCACCTTGGAATTTGTTTATTTCTTTCCATTGGGCTAGGGTTTGTTAATCCTTGAATTTTGGGTTAGATTTAAACTTGGGTTAAGGTGTTTATCCTTTATTTTACCACTTTAGCTTTCTTGGGTTAGTATTAAAAGTGTTGTGGGAATTTTCGGTCAACACACCGAAGGGGTTCGCATCAACTATCTTCAGAGAGGGCTTTGCTACCATGACTACATTTTGTCATTCCCAGATTTAAATGATTCGTTTGATTTTCAATCCATTCCATTAAATCCTCTGTTCGAACTTCATCCTCACATAAAACATTCGCCATTTTTTCAAAAGACTTGCATAATTTATCATACCGAACCTGAGCGGGAGTACTTATCCACCAATCGTAATTGATTTTTACCCTCGTGTATGATCTTATCACATCTCTTCTCCATCTCCTGAGTACGTACCTCTTAGGAAGTAAATTAACATCAGTTCTTATCAAAATTGAGATACAATGTCTACACACTATACCTCGAAACTCGAACAAGTGACAACTGCAAACGATATTACATTCCTCGCTGTCATATGTAACTTTGAAATCTTTTTTCTTAGGAACTCCAAGCGCAATAATGACTTCTCGCACAACATGTGTAGTTCCATCATACTGCTCTTCACTTGAGACAACATCGCAGTAAACTTTTCCCTTTATTTCTTCTTGGAACTCCTTGAATTTGGCAATTGTGTACACTTGTTGGAATTGTTTCTCGAACCCAAACTTTGTTGTACATGGAACCATCTGAGAGTATGACTTAAAATCTGCTTGGAACCCTTTTTCCAATTTAGATCTCAGTACATGATCATACTGTTCAACAAACTGCTTCAAGGTAGTTTTTGAATGCACAAACCTATCGAAAAACGCATTCATACTTTCACTCCTCTGCGTGGTTGACATTCCTGCCCAAAAGATTGTTTGTAGATAACATGGAACCCAACGAGCACTCTCTCGGAACAACCCAGACAACCAATCACGATCATGCAAATCATACATATCAAGCATTGATACCCAACCTATATCAAATTCTGCTGGAATTTGTGTTTCGTAGACCAACTTATAGTATGCATTATAGATCCCTTTTGAGTGTGATACCCGAATTTTTCAAGAAGTTTCTTCAGGATGTGCCACAGACACCACCTGTGCTTAATGGTTGGAAATACAAATTGAATAGCGTTTTGCATCGCCCTATCCTGATCAGTAATGATGGAAGGTGGGACTATGCCTTCCATACAGTCGAGCCATGTCCTAAAAAGCCAAATGAAAGTCTCCGTATTTTCATTGGATATCAAACCACAACCTAACAGTGTCGATTGCCCATGGTGGTTTACACCTACGAATGGGGCGAATGACATGTCATACCTATTCGTCAGGTAAGTGGTATCGAATGTCACAACTCCCCGAATTCGATGTACGTAAGTCTAGACCTTCTATCAGCCCAAAAAACATTTCTCAAACGTGCTTCATCGTCCAAATCCATGCTAAAGTAGAAACCATGACAATTAGTTTGCATTCTCAAAAAATATGATTGTATTGCAGATGCATCACCTTCTCCGAGTCTTAAACGTCGAACTTTATAAATGTAATTCCTATAATCCTTCTCGATATATTGCAACTCCTCATACCCCCCACTTCGAAAACAGCTGAGTTGAAACTCTCATGCATTGGAATTCCAGCTATGTTATTAACCTCAAGCTTCCATTTAATCTGATTATTCAATTGTCTATTACACCGATAAAGTCTCGATTTCGTTGGACTAGTTCCGTGGTTATGGTCCATTTGGAGCTTGGTGACATGCCAAATCCCATTCAGATTTGACCGAATTGTCATCTTAGCCTTACAACCTGTTTGAATTGTGAGATGAGGATTTAAAGAGTAACTTGTAGAACTAACCCTCTTACCCTCTCAGCTACAAGCAAATGTAGCATTTGTTATAACACCATCTGCGTTTTTTTTTTTGGAATTTCTTTTTCGTACTGGGAATCCAGCTTTGTAAGCGTATTGCATGTAAAATGCGAGCGCTTCATCATATGATGAAAATTTCATCCCAACCTCAGGTGCAATTCCACTACCCTCATCTATAAGCTCTTCGTTCACTCCAACCAAATGGCCCGACGTTATCTCTTCTACTTCCAAACTACCATCAGTCGCAACTAAGACATTTACATCATCAATTGGAGATTCATTTCCTCATAAACGTCCTCATGTTTTAGAGCAATCAAAATATATTTTCTTCCACACACAATTTGAGTTTGATTTAACCTAAAAAAAGAAATAAAAATATAGATTTCCTGGAGCATAAATGTGTGTGTCAACGTAGCATACTCCGATTGAATGTGTAAACCAGCAATAAGTGATTTAAGCATCCATGTGTAAAGCATTTTAGCAAATTTCAGAATTTGTGTAAACCAGCTATTGATGATTTACAAATCTATGTGTATACCATGTTAACAAATTTCAGATTCTGTGCCCAGACTTAATACAACATTGGAAGCTTCATGGAAGATAAATGAAATACTCATACTCAGTGTGTAAATAGATGAAAAAATTACCCACGGAAGACATTGCTGGATTCCGGTCAGTTGGTGGTCGAAATCTATTCATGGAAACCTCATGGAACTGAGTAAATTGTCTGCAATACATACCAATTCACAGACATGATTGAACAGAAATGGAATGAACCTCAAAAATAAAGGAGGAAATATGAAGTCGCCAAAATTTTTCCAACATACATATTTTCAGAAAAGTCAACAAAACGAGCATATGCATTCTTAGCTTGATGGTCGGTCATCGGAATTTGTTCAGGTGAAGAACACAATAATGCCGGTTGACAATGCACACTGACAGATTCGTATATTTTCCAGGCCAACCCAACGAAATGTTGTTCTCGTCTTCTTTGGAGGTCCATATCTGACTAGCTCCGGTGTGAGTCATGTCAGGGGCGACGAAGTTATTGGAGACGATTGGGTCGGAGAAGTATATTCAGAGCAATATATTGGCTTGGGTCTTGCCTTTTTGGAGGAAGGAAAGGGGGAACTTCCTGATTTGTTTTAGGAAAGACGAGTTTGGAATCCAAAGTGAAAAAAATTAATTTTTATTTTGTTGATATCACGATATTTTAACTCCATAATCTCGCGAGATATTGAAATTGTCAAAAATCTTGTCAACCACTATTGTACAAGTAGCTTAATTGTATCAATAATGACCACCTCAGTTTTCCGTCTTCCACGTCGGCAGCAAATTTCACGATAGCTATTTGGTGGGTGATGGGAAGAGATAGTGTGAAGTTGTGTGGCCATATGGAAGCATAACAAAGTTCGGTGGGTATATCGTGACAGTGTGTGAAATTGGGTGGCCAATGAAACATTTAACTCAATTAATGTACTAACCCAATTGCCATTTAAGTTCATGCCATTATCCACTATAACATTTTCAGTGTTAGCAACATTCAAAACCTAATAGAAAAGAGTCCTCCAACCAATCAGCAGAAAAAGAAAATACAGAAGGAACACTCCACGTTTTCCACTAGCCATGTCTGACTTTCTCAGTCAAGAGGAACAACATAATGTAAATATAGAACAATAGAATATAGAGGACATTTAAGTGAGAAGTGATGCATCCTATAATAGGAGATGGGAGGATTATTGCCAGCCAGTATCCATTATCTTCTAATTCCTTAGTACTAGGTGTGTATATATAACATAACCTAACCATCTTTGAGATCAGGGGCTTGCTCTGTGTATCAGAAGAAAAATAAATAAGCTTATTTAAAACTGAACCTATTTGCATTTTGCGAAGAGAGTACTTTGGGCTTTGGCATGAGAAAAAAGAGAACATATTCTCTTTAAGGATTATTATCAAACATTTCAAATGCATATATGTCCAATAATTTCACATCTAACTGAAATACACTCTTGACAAATGAAAGAATGAGAGTGAACACAAATGTGATCTACACAAAAGTGAAAAGTACATAACAAAGACGAAAAATAGAACGAGAAAAACTTTCAGCAATTAGGCTAAAAGCAAAAGTCCTAGCTGTTTTTATGCACTTTTCGAGTTTGTCCCAAAATAAATAGTAATTTGATTTTTACTGTGCCAACGCATGTCGGAGTGAAGGATATTGCTGTCAAAAAATTTGATCGGCTTTTTCAGTACAATTATGGCATGTTCTGGTCCCTTGACTTTGACTGAATATTTTAATATATAACTACTGTAACGAAATGCAAAAAACTTGATTTACAAAAAAAAAAAAAAAAAACAAACACATGCCTAACTAAAGTTCCAACTATTACTTACGTATCTAACTTTAGTCACAAAGAAGATTCAATAACTACACCAAGAAATATTTGATTTCCACCCAAATCAAACAAGCTTTATACCGCTACTTACGAATTCAATACATAAAAATTGATTGATAATGTACTTATTCTATAATTTATATTATGCATACTTGCTATTTTAGAGGATTTATCGGAGAGGGAACAATTGATGTTAGTCCACTTACTATTAACCACTGTAACCTTTCTTTTGATCGAAGCTTTGTGATCACCTTCCTCGTCATCTAGGACTACTCAAGAAAAGCTCTTGATCCGAGTGCTAAGAAATGGTGAAGACGAGAGATGGGAGAGAAGACCATTGACGAAGGCTGATCTGCTCTTTTTGCTACAATAAGCGCGTTTTGGTCGAAAATAGAAAACATCGTACTCATGCTTGATAACAATTAAAATTTAAATTTAAATTTGGTAAAAGTAAAAGTCAATAATCAATCTTAACTATATATTTTATTGGACTTACAATTTTTCAATCACATATCTCATTGATTTTTATCAAAATATACTAAAAATTTAATTTTAATTTTCATCAAACAAGAACGTAATTATTTACTTATTTATTTATTTTTTTCCCGTTTTTAGAACAATTAGTCTACTTGCACCCCAAATATAACCCCAACCTTGACCCACCCAAAAATATCACGATATAATGGGTCCAAAATATTGCGATATTTTGACTAAAAATCTGAATCTGTATATTGAACAAAACTGACCTTTTTATGCATAATAATCAAAAGGAATAAGAAATCGAAACCTTTATCAAACCAAAGCCCTTTTCAGAACTTTCTCTCCCGCCACATACATCTACGTTCATGGCGAGCTCTAGATCAAAAAAATATTTCCTTCCTTCTATTCTCAGCCGGCACAACCTCTAGTGACGACATTGTTTTCGGGATATGGAACCAGAAAATCAGGAGCACAATGCAAACGCAGATTTCAGTGAAATACAACCACAAAACGATGACTTTTGGTCGGATAATGGTGCTTTTACAGAGCTGGAGGCAAAAAGACCATTTTTGGAGCTGGGTAAGTTCGATTCTTGCATTATTGTTGTTTATTTCAAACAAATGATAAATGCTCAAGTTGAGTCAGTAGTGGTGCTTCATAATGTTGCATATAAGTGATATTTATCTAGTTCAACTTGGATATGTTTAATTTATTTCAACTTGCACATTTTTATATAGGAAATGAAACTATCTCATATAATGATGACAATGAAGTAGCTGTGGATGATGTTTCTGTTCGAGTGAATGACTCTCCAGTAGTTGTGGATGATGTTTCTGTTGGAGTTAATGACAATGTAGTAGTTGAGGTTTGTGAGTTTGTTCCTGAGGTTGGGAATAAATTTGGAAGCGATGAGGAGGCATTTGACTATTATTTGGAGTATGCTCGTAGAGTGGGATTTCCTATTAGACGAAGGAATTCGAGATTAAGGAGTGTAACGTTTGTTTGTAGCCGAGAAGGGAATAGATTGAGTACTTCACGTAACCCGTTAAGGCTACACCCAACTATGCAAACAGGGTGTAAGGCTAAGATGACAGTTTGTTCAGATGCTTTAGGGGTATGGCGTGTTATCGTAGTCAATTTAGAGCATAATCACAACATAAGTCCTTCGAAATCCAGACTATTTCGGTGTAATAGACAGTTGACTGACCATGTTAAGAGGAAGCTCGAAGTTAATGACATAGCCGGAATCCCTCTACACAAAAGTTTCAATTCAGCTGTGGTAGAAGCCGGTGGATATGATAAGCTCACATTTACTGAAAAAGACTGCAGAAACTATGTTGCTGAGGTTCGGCGGTTAAGACTCGGGGAAGGTGATGCAGCTGCAATTCAGTCCTACTTTTTGAAGATGCAATCACAATGTCCTGGTTTCTTCTTTAGTGTTGACTTGGATGAGGATTCGAGGTTGAAGAATGTATTCTGGGCTGATAATCGGTGCAGACATGCGTACAAGGAGTTTGGAGATGTCATAACATTTGACACTACATATCTCACGAACAAGTATGACATGCCCTTCTCCCCATTTGTGGGTGTGAACCATCATGGTCAATCCACCCTCCTTGGATGTGGTTTGGTATCCAGCGAGGACACGGATACCTTTGTTTGGCTATTTAGGACGTGGCTTGAATGTATGTTGGGTAAGGCACCAGGAGGTATAATCACTGATCAGGATTGAGCAATGCAAAATGGGGACCATTTCCCCAGCTTGAATGTAACTGATTTCTTGGAACAAAATTGTTATATAGATTGGCGCACTTATCATTTCACAGGGAAGACTATTAGGAACTTTAGGGTGCTATGGGGACCATTTGCTGCCTGAATAAATGGAAAGAATTGCACAATCATTTCACAAGTTGGACAATCAAAGCTATTAGGAATTGTAGGGTGCTATGAGGACCATTTGCTGCCAGAACAAATGGAAAGAATTGCACAATCTAAAATCTCATGCAAATGAAATCCACCTGGACATATATTGATACAAGAACAACTTCCGAAATCTCAAAAGTAATTTCTATTGATACAAACAGCAAGTTAGTTAAATGAGCATCTAAAGCTCAAAAGTTACTCTTACAAGATAACAAAACAACTTAGCTAAACCATCTAATTGGTTACCATGTTTTCCTACCACAATACATACAAATAAACTAAACTCTAGGATATATTTAGCCGAAAAATAGGAAGACACAATAGATTTAACCCTGGCGGCACCATAATCTATCAATTTTTCTTGTGATTGGCATTGGTTTTGCGAATCGTTAAAAGGGATATCTCCACTTCCTCTTCATTTGTTATTCGGGCGTACGTTCTCAATGTTTTGCAAAGCTTCTCGATTGCATCTTCATTGCCAGTCACATTACTCGAGCTACCGCTGCTTGATTCTCCTTCCTCCCATGCAAAATATCGACAATTCATATTGTTGCAATTGAAAAACATCTTCCCACATCGAGTGGATAACTCTCCAGCCATTAGCCATCTTACATATCCCAACCCGCACCTTGAGCATCGTCTCTTAGTTGGACAATCACCTAACCAGTGGCCCGACTTCCTGCAACTATGGCACAGCCCGTAATTCGGTCCTCTTTCGCCACCCATGGTATATTCACCTACACGGTCACAATATGCAAACGCAGTCAACACTGGAAATTTAAATGCTTACAAATGCAACACATTATTGAAAGCAGATTAAAATGCCCTGATAAAGCAGATTGAAAGCAAATTAAAATTTTAGAAGAATAACCTAATAAACAGCAAAATTAACTCCAAAAGTCCTACTATTCTCGAATCTATATGCCTACTAACGTAAAATATTTCCAGGAATAGATTTTTTACAACTAATTGATATGCCTACTAATTGATAAGAAAAATCAAATTTTTGAAGAATAAAGTAAACAACAGCAAAATCAACTCCAGAAGCCCTAATATTCTCGAAGCTATATTTTTACTATCGTAAAATACTTCCAGCAACAGAGAAATCATAAAATACAGCAAAATTAACTCCACAAGCCCTAACATTCTCTAATCTATTAAAATGAAATATGTTAATTCTTCTTCCCGCACAGAATATCGAAATACAGATGAGATAAATACCTTCACTTAGCTGTAGAATCGTTCGATGCTGAGTTACCCTTAAAGTTCAAATTCGAAATGCTGTACGAGATGATGTGAACGGGCACTGCAAACATTGTAAGAATTTCAAAACAAGACGCGATTTTGTGATGATTTTTGGAGATGATTATTGAAATCGCTTAGGAAAGGGGAGAGAAAAAAAATAGAGAGGATTTTGAAATCACGTGTTCTGATAATGAGTTGGGTTTCATCAGATATATTGATAGGTTTGTTAAGTGCATTTGAAGTTAAGTATGGGTATAATGGTATTTTTCAACTTATGGGTCAAGGTTGGAGTTATATTTGGGGTGCAAGTAGACTAAGACTATGTTTGATTCAACATGGAAAAGACAAATGAAAATATTTGTCTTTTCCATGTAAATTTTCTCACCAAAATGGTGAGAAAATATTTTTCAAGAAAATGGCCTAAGTTATGTATTATGTACTTGTACCAAAAAAATATTTTTCAAGCAAATTTTTCAATCAAACACAAAAAAAATGGAAAACCTTTTCTGTGACATTTTTTTTGAAATCAAACACACCTAATTGTTTTCAGAAACTCGTTTTTGAAAATTAACAAGTTTAAATCTCCAAACCAAGTAAAACCATACTGCTATCTCCCCAACTTCTAAACCTAGCCAGTAGCCACCTTGCCTCTCCAGCGAAATTGGCGACCACCGTTCCGAAATTGGCGACCAGATCTTCCTGTGAACTCTTCTGCTCCAGCTGATTTTCGATTTCCAGCAATGAACCAAACTCGACACTGTTTTCACACGCTGCATTGAGTTTCACAGGTAATTATTCTTTTTTTTTTTGATACGATATTCATCTCTTGCTACCAAGGATGCAATATTTTGACGGGTTGTTACCTTTTGATACATAAATTTTGAGATTTGTTTTGGTGTTTTGATTGTTAAGTTGATTTATGTATTTCTTTTCTCTTGTGCAACAATTTCTGGTTTGTGAACTTAGATCCTGTTTGGTAAAGTGAAAAGTTTTGGTTTTGTGGATTTTTTGATGGACGTGTGGTTTAAAAATGTTTGAGTAAAAAATTGTGGGCTTGATTAGGAATAGATGTATTAGATTGAGTTTGTAAAGTTTTGGTGAAAATTTTTGCTTTACCAAACAAGCTCTTGTAAATGTTTTGATATTTTTCGACTCTTGAATACTGGGTTGATTAATGGTTTTTAATTAGGCGTTTTTGGCATCAGATTCTTGAACCGTTTGATCTGTCATTTCCATGTTTTGATCTTCATTTGATGTTACTGAACTTGATGAACTAGATGGAGAATCAGAATAGTACATTAGAGAGTCACTGGCTTCAGTTTTCCTTGTCAATCTTTTCTTGAAGTGTGTAATGTGTATTCCACACATTTTTAATCTCATTATCAGTTCTTCCAGGCAAATGAGAAGCAATCTTTGACCACGTACCTATCACAGATTATAATTAACTAATGACTATAATCCAAGAAATCAAAAAAATTCTATAATAAGTTAATACGTATTCAAATTAAGAAAAATGGTATAGAAATTAATATAAGTTAATAAGTTGCTGTCATACTTGTCTCCAAAAGAATTGTGTAGTTTGATTATGGTTTCCTCTTCCTCAGGTCAGACTTAGGAAATTGGAGGGTGAAGGCTCTAAAATGAACAGTTTGTTACACACGTGTTCTTCAGCAATATTATCAAGGACCGGCGTGAAGAGTCCAGTTCGTGGATTTTATCCTCCTTCATGGAGAACAAGATGTCAATATGCAGGTATTAAAATATCAAATGTGGTATTTTTGTCTCCAGAGTTTCCAGTTCAGTGCTACTCAACCAAAAGGTCTGGTAGAGGTAGTCGCAGTTCTAGTAAGGGAAATCCTGATCCTAATCCGGTACTGAAAGATGACAAGGAAGCATTCTTTGTTGTTCGGAAAGGCGATATGGTGGGTCTTTACAAGAGCTTAAGTGATTGTCAGGCTCAAGTTGGATCCTCGGTAATCATCGTTCTCTAATTTTTGATACACGATTTCTGTTTTTTGTCCTTTTGTCCTACATCAATGCCCTATCTTTTTGGGTTTATAGAAGTTAAGTGAGCTCATTATTGTTGAACTATTGCATATAAACCAAATATACATTCCAATTACTTTGTAATTTTTTTTTGTATGTATTTAAGTGGTCCTCTGGTATTCATATTGCTGGGAACAGGTGAACGGAATGGATGCATAAATTTATGAATCCTTTTATTAATCTCTGCCTTCCTTGTGGCTCAAACCGAACAAGCTATAAAATAATAAGGAAGAAAGCCTAAAATGACGTTAATGTCATATAGAAATATGTGATATTCATGGTGGCGCCAGGACTTGTGGCTTGAATTTGAAGTGGGGCGTGCTCTTCATCAAAGTGAAGCACATCTTATCTCCTAAATGAACATTTTCTATACATGAATATTATTTGACATAATTCGAATGCTGTTCCAATTTTCAGTAAATTAACAAATCAATCACTTTAACTAAAAGATTTGAGAGGGAGATTGTTGTTGAGTAATTTTAAATTAAGATTTCGTTTTCTATTTCATAGTCTAATTCAATTGCATCATTGAAAATATTGACACTGCCTACTTTCTGCAAATTAGTAGTTCAGATGGAAGGACTCAGAAAGCCCCAAAATTTAATGAAGTGTTCTTTCACCCATATTGCCTTTTATATTTTTGAAGTGAGTGAACTAATCTCGGGGGATATGAGTTGATACTTTTGCTGTTTTTGTTCTTTTTCATTAGGTCTTTCTACACATTTCTTGTTAATTTTCAGTTGTAAGATTCATATTATCTATTACAGTAAAGTGAAGGTTTCTGATTTTCTTCCTCTCGTTACTCTGGTTTTTCTTTTATTTTTTGGTATGGTGGGGGATTGGGTTAGAACTGCTATTATTGACCTATTTAAAATGTTGTATCATTTAAAAATTTCTTACCATGTGCATTTTTCATTAATCGTGCTGTCATGATCTATCTATTAACAGATAACAGATTTGGGATTGCAGTATTTATGAGGTTACTTTGGTATATGATACTACTTTTCATTTTACCAAAATTTTCTCCATGAAAACCTTATGCTTTTCTCACTAAAATGGTTGCTATATATTAATCAAATTATTTTCCTTTTTCCTTATTCTTGTAGATACGAGATCCTCCTGTCAGCGTGTATAAAGGTTACTCCATGCCCAAGGACACCGAGAAATATCTCATGGCTTGTGGACTTAAGAATGCTCTTTATTCCGTCAGAGCCTCTGATTTAACTGAGAACCTTTTTGGCACTCTTGTACTGTGCCCTTTTCAGGTCATTATCACATTTTTTCCTGGCCTTTTGTAATACTGTTTCTTTTTTTTTTTTTAGCTGTCCTATCTATTGAAAATTTATAAAAGTAATTTCAATTCCCCTTGATCAACGCCTGGGTTTATGCAGTTCTGGTATCTTTAGCAATCTTACATTTGTGCTTCTAGTTATGTTGTCAAAAAAATTATCAATGGAAAGCCACAATAATCTAGATTCCAGAAAATAAATTTCCGGTCTCAATTGTCCTCAGTTTGCAAAAGTAATTTGTATTATTTAGTTGGATCTCTTATTTATGTTGCTGGATCACGTGTAAAAGAGACGTGCTCTACTTAATACAGGGAGTACCTTAAGTGAAGTACTGTAATTATTGAAGTGACAAACTCGATACGCTAGTTAAAGTTTGAGTGAAGTACATTGTTGGAATATTTACGTCGACAAACTCAGAAAATCTTCTTGTTTTCAGCAAAAGCAGAAATACAAAAACAATTTGGTGTAGTGCAATTTCTGGTTAATATTAACTCATTTTTCTTACAGCAACCTTGTTCTCCTAGAGATGTAACGTTGAGCGATCCAACAACAAAAGAGAGGTTACAGGAAGCTCTGCAGTTTGATTATGGTGTAAGTCAATGTTATTACCTAGTTCTGTGATCCATTCTATATGTTGAATGTTTGTACAACATATATTTGCTGGAGGCCGAAACATGCATTTCAAACTATACTTCAGAATGAATTGATGAAGTATACAGTATCATGATGTGCGTTGAGACTCAAGATTGAATCTTCTTCCTCAAGACATAAAATCAATAAATAAATACATAATAATAAAAATGGATATCTGTGTTTTCTATTTACGGAGACCTCTTCAAATTGAACAAGAAATATCTTTAGATGTGAAAGTCGTGTAGATATGTGAATTGTTACTGTATTATCAATGGTTCACAAAGTGGATGTTGCAATCTTACCTAGAGGGAATGACGTAGGATAAAACGAACAAGAAAAAGATCGTGGAGAAGAGAAAGAGAGAAGAAAGAGAAGAAGGGGGAAGGGATAGAGAGAAATTGATGGAGAAATTTCAATTTATTTTATTATGAAAATTGTATCTATTACAATGCATCAGCCCCTTCGAAGTAAAATCTATCTCGGGAAAGGTTCTAAAATGCGTAATGCGTTGCGATGTGTCGAGGTCGAGAATCAAGAATTACAAGTTTAGGCGTGTTAATGCGAAGAATAATCGTCATAATGCGTTTCGTACTTTTAATAATATTTTAATTAATTTTAAGACATTAAATAAATTTTTATATGAAAAATTAGATTTTATTACATAAAAACTAAATACAAAAATAATATAAAATATATAAATAATTTTCTTTAATTTTAGAATTACTAACTCAAAAAAATAGAGATATATGGTTGATAATTTTATTTATATTATACTATTTGTTTTAAAATGTCAAAATATTTTAATCCTTATAAAATAAGAAAAATAATATTTAAATAATAGTTTGGAGAGAAAAGTCAAACAAATAATGGTACGTAAAAACAATTAAAAAAAAAAAGAAGCAAAGCAATTTAAAAAGAAAACAAGAAAGAAAAAGCTTATCAGTAACCATCCCACTTCGGATGTTGATGTGGGATGGAAACACCTATTACCCTTATAAAGGGGTTGTTCAATGGTAAGCTGAATTAAGTTTGTAAAGGGATTGCATCTGTTCACAGGCAGCCCCTGAGTAAAGTTATTTTTATTTTATTTTATTTTTTTATTTATTTAAATAGCACTGGTTCATTTGGTTTCTAATTGATTGGATTGGAAAAGTAATGGTTTATTATTGGTTCTTGACCATTAATCACTGATTTTTTCGATTTATGTTCAATAAAAAGCATTATTCTGCGCATATGGGTAATGCGAAGCGTTTTCCTAACGTATTGCGCTAATGCGCGCTTAGGCGGCGTTTATTCTCGCATTTTAGAATACTGATCTCGGGTAAGATTTCTATAATTTTCCCTGACTGAAAGGACTTGATTCCGAAGAGATAGAATGTAAATTCTTAACCGAGGAGGATGATGATCAAGTGACTATACCGACCATATGTTGTTGAATCTGAAAATTATTCTCAAATATTTGATCTGGTTACGGTGAACAAGGGAATAAGAAACTCCAAGAAGCAATGACATGTGCAATTCATTCACAAAAACATTTTAAAATTTACATTAGGAGCATGATGCATTGGCATATTATACTTGTTTGTAGGGAAAAATTATTGCAACAATACTGGCTCAAATATAGAATATTTGGTTTAAGTGGTAATGCTATAGGTAAATCCTTGAATGTTTCATAATCAATTTTGTCAAAATTTTATCCTTGCTATTAGAATATTCAATAGAATTAAAAATAAAAAGTTTAGCCCCTGTTCTCTTTGCTGTTTTGATGTCGTTTTCTGTTTTTATTTTCGAAAATGCTAAAAACGCGTTCTCTTTACCATTTTCGAAAACGCATTTTGGAAAACAAAAAAAAAAATTTGTACACAAAACGGAAAACGCCCGAAACATCGCTTTGGGTGTTTTGTGTGTATTTCGACAAAAAATGTCCAAAACGCGGAAAACGCGTTTTGGGAATTTTTTTTTTTTTTTAATTTTTTATATAGAATTATCCTAACTTAGAACTAAACTTAATATAAAGTTTTTATTTTTTATTATTTTTTTTAGAATTATCCTAACTTGGAACTAAGCCTAAATAATTTTTTTTTTTTTTTTTTTGAGAATTATTCTAACTTGGAACTTAGTTTAAATAAAGTTTTATTGAATTCAATATCAACATTACAAAAAAAAAATTAAATGATAATTCTTGTTGTTATATTTCAAAAAATGCAATGATAAATGGATTCTGGTGGTTTTGAAAGAACTTGCATATTCTGGATTTTAATAGAAGTAGAGCTTTTTCAAGTCCCGAACCTGACCAAGCTGTCTTAATATAGACTCTTAATGCTCACATTAGTGTGTTGCATGTAACCATATTTTTAGTGTATTGTGAAAGGAAATTTGAGTTGGAGTTAGTAGTATTCTGCAAGCAAATTAATTAAAAATAGTTTAAATAGTGTTCTGCAAAATTTCAAACAGAACGTGTTTTCCAGCTTTTCATTTTCAAAAACAGTTTTCAGAAATGACAAACCAAACGCGTTTTCAGCAAATTTGAAAACAAAAATGAAAACACAAAATACAAAACATTTTCGAAAATGAAAATACAAAATAAAATACAAACATAACGCCACCTTATTTTCTTCCTCTTGATGAGAAGTAACACAACCAGGCTTGGGAAGTGACTGTCAGGATTGGGGTGAGAGACCTAGTGTATGACATGCTTGGCGAAGACGAAAGGATATGTCCCACATGTTAGCCATCGGTAAGCTTCATCTAAAGATTGGGAACGGGAACAGGGGCGGACCCAAGATATTTGTTCAGTGTAGGCGGATGTGGGTCTTCCGCCCGATTTTTTATTTTATTTTTAAAGAATAGGGCCAAAGCCTCATGCGTGGGGCAACAGGGGCGGTGTAATCACGGTTTTGAATCTCACATTTCACGTTTGGAATTTTGAGTGAGAATTGGATGTAAATTACAAATTTAGCGCCAATTATTTAGTTCATTTTAATTGTTCTTTTAGATTAAGAATGTATTATATTCAAAAAATAGAAAAGAAATATTTTTCATGTAAATGAGAATATGTTTTCTTAGCAAAATGGTGAGGAATTTTTTCCAAGTAAATGACCTAACTTGTGATTCAAGTGGTTGTACCAAGAAATTTTTAAGCCAAATTTTTCAATAACACAAAAGTTGGAAATGATTTTTCTTGAAGTGACATTTTCTTAGTAAATATAAAGCAATCAAACATAGCCTAAAGGCCATAGAGAGAGTTGAAGCAAAATTAGGGGCTAACTTAAATCATTGGCAAAACTTTCGGATTTAAAATGAAATTCTAACTTTTAATACCCAAGCCCTCTCTCCCATTACATTTGTTCGACACATACAGATTACAGAGGATGGAAATGCTGGTTCTAAATTTCAAAATGGGTCTATATGGTGATTTCGATTTGCTGGCGGAGAGAGGCGGAATATCCGGGGCCACAGATTTAGGCGAGAGAGAAATAAAGATCAGACAGTGGCTGATAGAAAAAAAAAATCCACAGAAAATTGCACCATTTCAAAAAAAAAATAATTGAACTGGCCAAAGTCCAGTGCAGGCAGATGCCTGCACTCGTCTAACATTGGGTCCGCCCCTGAACGGGAATGTCGTGATGCATGATTTCATGATTCAAATAATTGAGAAATCTAGATGTTTTGATGTGAAAAGCTTTATAAATATCACAACTCTGTAATACCTCTTCGATGGACTAGGTATTCACTAATAGTTATGTACCTCACCTCGATTGCAGAAAGAATTGATCTAGCAATTGAATTTGATAATACATAGGCATATTTATTCATCTTATCCCACAAAGTGATAGGGCATTGACCAAGTGAAGTTGGAGATGATTAGTAAATATTTTTTATCTGAGGAGTTGTAGGTCAAAGGAGAACGAATTGCTCCGATACTATTGACATAGGATGCGTATAAGTTGATAATGAACAATTAGAAGGATGCGTATAAGTTGTAATGAACAATTAGGAATCAGAGAGAAAAGGGGTGCAAAGAAGAGGAGAATTGAGGGCAAAGAGAACATTTTTTAATCATATAATCAAGAGTACGAATCACAATGAATAATCCCTCTATTTATAGGGCAAGAAATTGAAAGAAACTGAAATTAAACATACTTCTAATACTATAGATGTTATCGAAACATTAAACTAATCTAATTTAATTAAATAACATATTTGAAACCAAACTCTTGTTATAAAATTTTAATTAAACTCTATCTTTATTATTTATCATTATCATATCTCTAACTACATCACCTAGGCTATCAACACCACTAGTAAATATCTTCCAATAGCACCAAGCAGATCTGACAAGTGACATAAGCATGAAAAAGACGAAGGGAGACACTCAATTTGTGAAAGTCGAAGAACTTTTCAAGGTTATTGATGCGAACCACGTAGCGATTGTAACTACGCAACCCACAAAAGATTGACTCAACCCAAGAACGTCAAAAGAATCACGATTTATGAATCCAATTAAAATCAATTGAATCAAGCAACCAATACAATCAAATTGATATATTGACTTCTTGATCACAAATAATATTAATTTTCACCCAAGTTTGAACAAACGAGAATAAACTTGTAAGTTCGAATTTTATTTAATGAAGAATAAAGTTGTTGAAAGCTACGCAACCCACAAAAGATTGACTCAACCCAAGAACGCCAAAAGAATCACGATTTATGGATCCAATTAAAATCAATTGAATCAAACAACCAATACAATCAAATTGATATATTGAAGTTTGAACAAATAAGAATAAACTCGCAAGTTCGAATTTTATTCAATGAAGAATAAAGTTGTTGAAAGCAATATAGCCTTACAATAATATCTCAAAGTTGTGTGTAAAATAATACAAAGAACAAGCCTATATATAGGTAAAAAAATAAAATCCTAATCTAATTAGGAAACTAAAAAAATAACCTAATCTAATTGAAAAAGCAATTCCTAATCTAATAAAGATAATCCCTTTTATAACAATAATGGTGGAAATTAAAAAAATTAGACTTCTAATTGAACTAAAATGGAATAAAACTTAAAATTCGCAACAAATCTCGCAGAAAATCAGTGACGCCTTCACTTGGTATTTTGGTCATAACTTTCTCTCATGTTGTCCGATTGCATTGATTCAAAGTTCATTAGAAAACTAACTCAAAGGGCTACAATTCTTCCAGAAATAATGATTTCCAAATTCGAATGTTTTCAATATGAAAATTGAGTCTCAACATAAGACTGGAAATCTGAATTATAATATTTGCTATAAGGGTTTTTACATGAATTCATGGTTTTATATGATATTTTTTGTCTTATTTTTTAAAAATTGATAAGCCAGCATCAAAATAAAACCACATTTTCAACATAAAAGTAATTGTTACATCACTAGACTTAAAAGAGTCAAACAATTGAAATCTTTATCTTCTAGTGGAATCAATTGATCATGAGTTGTTGAATCAATTAAAGGGAATAAAAAAGATCACGTGCCCTCATGAACAATAACATTTTTTTTCTATTGATTGTTGTTGCTTCTTTACTTTTCTTGTGTTTGAATTTGGTCTATCGTAGGAATTTTTTGTGTTGCAAAGGAAACGGTTGTTTAAGGGTGGTTATGGATGTAGAGGATGGTATGGCGATGATTAGGGGTGTGATGGTGGTTGAAATAATCTTTTGAACTTGAACACGTATCAAAACTTCAAATTATTTAACTAAAGGAAAATGACTTGATCTGATACCAACTTGACATGGAATGCAGTGAATGAGAACAAGATTGAGAAGAGGAAGAGGAAGAAGATAGATGATGGGGGAGGGTAGAATAAATTGGAAGATAAAGTATAAATTTATTCCATTATCAAAGTTGTATCTGTTAAAATCAGTGTTCTAAAAAGTGCCTAGGCGCGAAGCATGGGTGAAGTAGTAAGCACTTAAAGTGATCAACTTCAAAGTTGACCGCTAAACGCGCCTAGTTGTGCTTTATTTTATTTTTTTCCTTTTATAGAAACCTTTTATTTTACTTTAGTTTTGAGCATTATTCTAAAATCTATGAAGTTGGACTTGTTGGGAACTTTGAAAAAGTACGTATGAAATTCCTATAAATCTATTAAGTAGGACTTGCCTAGAGTTGAATGTTGAAACTATGAAAAGCAGTCTAACTTTTTGCATTTCGAAAACTTGAAAATTGTATAGACTTATTGTAGGAATTATTAAGTAATTATAGTATTTTATAATTTAAGATGTTTGATATATATTGTCTTAAATTATTAAATGATGTATAGAATGAATGAATTTTTTAAAAAGTATTAAAAATTTGACAACGCTTTTTTTGCTAAGCTTGAAATTGGACTTCACGCCTACGCATTTTTAAAACGCTAGTTAAAATGTACAAGCCTCCTCTGTGTAGTTTTTAAGCTAGTCCTAACTGAAGTAGGAAAATGCTATAAAATCTATTAAATTAAACCTTAATAAAGCACGTCAAGTTTATAAGCGTAGAGTTTGAGACCATCTTTAGCAAGTGGTCCGTGGTTGGTGCTAATTAATAATCTTCGAGATTAGTGCTTTTGCGTGTGTATTGATTTAATGAGTAAGAGCCTTTATATTTAAAAGCTGACTTTTCCTATAAATTCTTAAATGTGACTTAATGGTGAAAACCAAATTCTTATCATATTCTGTTAGTCATACTAAAAGAATTGAAAGACTGTGGTATGGCGAAAATCGAGAGGGATGTTTTGACGACTTGATTTGCTAAAACCCTGATTCCTGTAATAAATGCAGCGGTCTTGTACTCTTG
This sequence comes from Ligustrum vulgare, assembly GCA_963555705.1. Lineage (NCBI taxonomy): Eukaryota > Viridiplantae > Streptophyta > Magnoliopsida > Lamiales > Oleaceae > Ligustrum > Ligustrum vulgare. Next base: position 24,731,186 of record OY743176.1, read on the forward strand.
AGTTTGATGGTTCCTCAAAAGGAAATCCAGGACAAGCTGGAGCAGGAGCTATACTACGATCTGATGATGGAACTTTGGTAAACGTTGCCATCCTTTGAGGGTTTTTACCTATTTTTTCTTCTGATACATTATTTATATTTCTTACCTTTTTTACTTGTTAGATTTGTAGGTTGCGCGAAGGTTTAGGCATAGCAACCTGTAATGTTGCAGAGTATCGAGGCATGATTTTGGGGTTGAAATATGCACTTGGAAAAAGGTATACAAGTGTTCTTGTTCGGGGTGACTCGAAACTTGTTTGTATGCAGGTATATGCGAGCTTTTTTATGTTGTGTATGTGAATGCTGTTTTATTACTGTCTTTTTTGGCTTTATATTGCATATTTCCTGTCACTTAGTGCAATAACTGCAGTTTAGCTTTTATAACATATTAACATGATCCGTCTTTTATATTGTCAATGAAGAATTTAATACCGAAAATAATCGCTATATATTTCTAATTTTAGCTTTCATTTAGAGATAATATTAGGTGTAAGTAACTCGTATTATCAAAATTGATGGAATCTTTTACTGCTAATTTTTAGTGTCTGTTGTTTTCATATATGAAGTTTACGTTCTGAGGGATATTTCATGAACAGATTCAGGGTCAATGGAAGGTAAAAAACGAAAACCTCTCCATTTTGTACGAGGAGGCGAAGAAATTAAAGGATAGGTTTCTTTCATTCAAGATTTCTCATGTACTTAGGGTAAGCTCAGCTGTGTAACATTTTGTTCGAACAATGCAACCCTGTTACATGCCTGTCATGATTAGCCAAGCAAAAAGAATCTCAGATTTTGTTGGTGCAATTTAAGTTAATTTTGTCAAGCAAATGTCAACGTTGTTTTCGTTGACTTTTTAAGTTTTAAATACTGACATTTTTATTTTATCTTCTGGGAGGACTTAAACTCCGAGGCAGATGCTCAGGCGAACTTAGCTGCAGCTCTTACCGGTAACTGTTTCTCCCTTAATCTCAACTCTGAATTCGAGCATGTTTGGCTGAGCTTAAAAGGTTCGCTAAAGAGTAACAAGTGCTTTTTTAATTCGATCAAAATTAGAAATATGTTATTTTAAATGAAGAAGATTTATTTAACTTACAAGAAAAAAGTAACTTATCCAAACAGTTTGGAAATAGGAGTAATTTTTTTTCTTATTTTTAAGCTTAACGAAACATGCTCTCTTAGTCATTAAGGTATTTAAGTTTTTTTCGATCTCTCTGATACTGCAGAAGGTCTAGTTCAGGAGGAGATCGATTAATAGCTGCTGGGAAAAGATGGCTGCGTAGATAATGATTTATGTAGATATATAGCAGTTCTGTCAAGAATATTTGCATTTCAGTTCGTATATGTCAATTGTAGCTCCATTTTTTTTTTTTTTTTTGTAAACTTACATTTTATTTCATTATTGAGCATTCATCCACCACATAAATTTGGAGTACTGTTCTTACAACTGCAATTTCGAGCCATTTAATTTTGTTCGTGTATCTAGCTTATTGACAGCAGTTTTCATGAGGGAAACAATGGATTAAAGTTGACATTAAACGTTTTTATAACCGAACAAATGTAGCCTTGTTTATGTTTTCGAACTTGTGGGATTTTGATAGTTTGTCATATAAAAAACATGGAATGATAAACCAAGTAATCTATTACATGGTTTGAACATAGCATTGAACATCCTCGTATGAAACTGTGCTTAAGTTTTGCGACAGGATTCTCTCTTTCCATGCAACCTCAATAAAGGTAGGAAATTGCTGCATGAGTTTATAGAGCCCCTGGCCTCTATACCCAGGGAATTCAAATATATGCGTTACACGTTTTTCGCAACTTCCATAAAGATCCCAGACTGCTACATGATTTTACGGATCCCCAGCCAAACTTTGAGCATTTGACGCTAAACAACCCAAGCTATAGTCCACTCTTTCCAATCATTGATCAAGGTGAGCAAGATTAGGAACTAATGTTTTGTGTTATTGATCCAGGTGATAATCGATCATTAGTGTGTCGCTCATTCTCTTTATGTTTTGGAATGCTGTGCAATGTACTAGAGGCAATAAAACTAAGCCCAAGCAAGGTGTTGCAATTCAAAGGGAAAGCTGTTGAATTCTTGTGGATGTTGCACAATTGAAGTCTGTGAAGGGAAGTGTTTCCAGTTTATTGATTGAATCTCATTTCTTGGCTGGTTTCTTGTATGGTTTCTTAACACAATGGACTCTTTTTATCAATACCAAACAACAGCTAACTAATTTTATAATTTTTGAAATTTGAAATTTAGGGTTTGTTTGTTAAAACTTTTGTATTTAAAAATATTTTTTTTTATATTTTCGAGATAAGATGTGTGATTGAAAAGTGGAGAGAGAAAATGCGATTAAAAAGTAATTTGAAAAATTGTGTTGTAAAAAATTATTTTTTAAACAAGTTTGTCAAATAGAGGCTTAATCATATAATCTTGGGTGTGTAATAGTGTGAGTATGTGCGTGGGTGAGTGTGTGTGACAGTGTGTTTATGTGTGCGACTATGTGTTCGTGTGAGGGAAAAGAGAAGCGTGTGTGTCTTACCGGGGTAGTGGTGGTGGTGGTCGGCGGTTGTGGCAAGGGCTTCAATTGTGTAATTGAGTGCAAAATTTTCATTAAATTCGAAAGTGTCCTAAAAGTTTTTTTCTGAATTTCAATTTAATGCATTTTTGGTAACTTACAAAACAATAAAATAGAAAATAGTTAGGTTTAGTAAATTAAATAAACAATTATATGTTGAAATGCAAATAAACAAATTATAAACTTTTTAATTGATATATTGATCGTGACGACATATAAGTCCTTCAATGCAAAATAAGGCAAATTATTGATAAAAATAATTTATAATGATATTAACATAAAAATTACATGAAATTTAAGAAGCACGTAAAATGAAATACGATGTTTACAATCTATAAAAGTCTTATAAATTCTTAGGGACAAATAAATAAATAAATCTCTTTAGAACATCTTACATTTGCATTTTTGCCCCTGAACAAGTAAGTCAAAACTATTTGAACTTGAAAGATGAACCGATTCGAACCCTCGTTACCAATGGAGGAAAAACGCAATCGGAGAACCAAGAATGACAACCACTCCGGCGGGACCGAAGTGGCGCTTCTCCAGTGCGCGGCCCTCGTTCTACCTTACCTTCGCCCAGCAGAACTAGCCGCCATTTCATCAACCTGCAAAACCCTGAACCATATCTCCGAAACCATAACTTCTCGAAGAATCTCCGACGCTTCCAGAGGCTTCGAAAACTTTGCTGTCCCTTCAATTAATCCAGTTGTTGGTGATCTCGAAGTCTACCCATACTTTCTCTACACTTCCGTTCAGACCCTCGAATTAAATCCTGAATTTCACCAGTCATGGGGCTCCGACACTGATTCGGGAATCGATTTTCGGAGTTCGGATCCTTTCCTGTTCCGGGTGGAAGGCGCACATGGATGCGAGTGTGTGAGGTGCGACAGTGGGGACGCATCCTGTCCTTGTCTGGACTCGGACGAGTTGTTGCTGACTCGGGAGTGCGGGCCGAGCTGCAGGTGCAAGATGGGATGCGGCAACCGGGTGACTCAGGGAGGGTTGTCTGTGAAGCTGAAGCTAGTGAAGGATGAGAGGAAAGGTTGGGGTTTGTATGCTGCTGAGTCAATTCCGAAGGGAAAATTTGTGTGCGAATATGCAGGTAATACTTTGGAACTCAAAAGGATCAAAATCAGTACATTTAATACTTGCACATCTTTAAGGTCGTTAAATTTTAAATCTTAATTTTCTGTTATATTTGGGGCTATTCTAATGATCATAATTTGAATATTCTTACTTTTCGATTTAAATTGTCCACTGCTACTTTTTTTGCTGCTTGGAATTGGGTATCTAGATTATATTAATAATATATCAATTCAAATGATAGAAGAAACTCTATCATTCAAGTTGGAAGCTCTATTCTCTAGTTCATAAACACAGTATCTGGAGCCATAATCTACCACTAGATTAAGCCCCACTTTGGTACCTATTATTCAAAACCTCATTTTCAACCACACATTCAACCAATAAAATAATTTACACAAACAAAATAAAATTCCCTACTTTTTGATAGAACTCTAAACAACCGATGTATAAATTCTTGTATTATTTAATGAAAGGATAAAATTGAATTACAATATGTTGATGAACTTTCGAGAGGCTCATCTCTCTCCCCAAGGGTTTTCCCAATTCTACCATATTCTGCATAACTGAAATAATAATTACCCCGCCCTATTTATAGACAAGTATCTCTACAATTATTAATCATATCCCCATAAATACCCCTATTTATAGTTTATACTATCTAGTTGGTTCCTATCATTATCTCGCACTCGAAATTCACTTTGTCCTCAAGGTGGAAGTCGGTTCCCAATATGAAATTTAATAAAAAAAAACTATATCGAGAACAATTTCTTGAAAATTTGAGGACCACTAGTGAATACTCGAATGACCTTGTTGTCTCTGCTATAGTTCCATTTGTTTTTGCCTTTTCTCGTCCTTTACGAATTTTGCAACATCATCTTTTCCTTAGTTGGAATCTTCGTATTGATACTTCGAAAATGGGATAAGCTTGTGGGAGCTATTGCCTAATGGAGTCCTCATCTTCCTGGAAAGTTTGAAATTTGTGACCGCACTACCTATCAAGGAATGACCTAAAGCTGGTAACTTAGAATCTCTCACCATCAGGTCTTGGCCATAAATAATATCTAGACTCTCTCCTTCAGCTTAGGGGCTGAGGTTTATATTTGGGCTAAGACAATTATTTTTAGTATTAATTGGGCTAGAATTTAATGGGCTTTTTTCAAGGAGTCGTTCTGGTCCTCAACTTGTTAGGCCAACTCAATAATAGGCTGTTGGGCCTGATCAATTCTGGGATCCCAAATACGATTGGACTAGTACCGATCGGGCATTTTTCTCCACTTAAACTTTTAGCAACGTTGGTTTCTTCAATGAAGGACACTTGCAAGCCAAATTCATTATCCAAACCCGAAATCGGCCCAACAGATCCCATCATTTTCCCTTCCAACAGATCGTTCATAACATCTTCCTTTGTATTCTCTGCAGTCCGTTCAATCTTCTAGCTCTCTCCTCACCATATTTTCTTCGCCTCTGACCATTTCCCATGAAGGAAGAAAGCGATTGAGTAGCAAGGCCTTTAATTCTTTTTATGTCCTTATCGATTGACGCCAATCTAGCCGTTGCAACCAAATTAGGGCTTCTCCGATGAAGCAATCGACGATGTTGTCTAACTTCTCATTATCTACTATATCATTCATGGCGAAGTATGCCTCAACCCTGTGTACCCATTCCTCATGATGACCACTGTTAAACTCCGGCAGAGACTTAGATAATTCTTTCTTCAGTTCTTTTTTGAAATTTCTTTCCATTTGCCCTAGATTGCTGCTACTTGATTTGCCTCATTTTTGTATCGATTGATGAAGTTCCTCCATCATCGACCCCAATTTCTCCCATTATTTTTTGAAATCTACTTCCATTTGCCTTAGAATCGATGCTCTGAAACCAAATTGATAGAACCCTAAACAATTGATGTATAAATTGTTGTATTATATTTAATGAAATGATAAAATTGAATTACAATAAGTTGATGAACTTTCGAGAGGCTTAGTGGTTTCTCCTATTCTACCATATTCTGCATAACTAAAATAATAAACCCATCGCCATATTTATAGATGAGTATCTATACAATTATTAATCATATCCCCATAATACCCCTATTTATAATTACACATTTTATTCTACTAAATTCTCATAAAAATCTACTATTGCAAATCACATTATTTGTAATAATAGGTGTCAAACAGGGGCTAAAACTGATTGAGGTTGGAGGCAATGAGTATGTTGTACTTAAAACAATATATTTGTTGAATAAACTAAAATAAAAGTAGTGATTAATCTTTGTCATGTACAAAAGGTGAGCTTTTAGCTACGAAAGAAGCAAGACGACGACAACAAACGTACGATGAACTTGCATCAAGCGGGCATCTATCTCCTGCTCTTTTGGTTGTGAAGGAGCATCTTCCATCTGGAAATGCATGCATGAGGATCAACATTGATGCTACAAGAGTTGGGAATGTTGCTCGATTCATTAATCACTCTTGTGATGGAGGAAACATCAGCATAGTAATAGTCCGGAGTTCTGGGGCTTTGCTGCCTCGTATTTGCTTGTTTGCGTCCAGAGGTATACTAGAAAATGAAGAGCTCACGTTTAGTTATGGAGATGTTAGGCTTAAGCCGACTGGCCAGCAGTGCTTTTGCGGTAGTTCTTCTTGTGCTGGCATTATGCCTTCTGAGCATACATGAGAATAAAAAGGTAAAGGGGTCTAATTAGTTTTTGTTGTGTTCTAAATGGAAGCACTTTGTTCTTCCATATACTGACATACATATTATGAGAAAATAGTCAACTCCATAAAAAATGTTCATGGGGAAGTTGATTTGCTTTATAGAAAGAACTATGAAATGGTTTCACGGGATTCAGCCAATTGTCTTCTGCAGGTTGAATTAGTATCTTTTACATGCAATTAAATTACATGCTTACATGACAACAATAAATCAAAATGCAAAGAAAACGGGCACAATAGCCCTCCTGGATTTTCTTCCGTTTCCATGTAACATACCAAGCTTGAAATTCTTCGTTTACATTTGTATAACCTGAATGATTTTCCTTTGAACAAATCAAAATGAAGTGGAGTTGATGCCAGTGCATTGTTATTACATGTAGCAGTAAGAGAAAACACTTTTATTGGCATGTGTGAACTGTATTTTGAAAAATAGTAATTCTTTATCATCTAGAATAAATAACTATATTTAAAATTCTCTCTCTACCCTTTCACATCCAAATTTGTTCTTCTTCATCGTCTAAAGATGACTTATTGACTTCATAAAAAAAAAAAAAACGATGACAAATTGACACTAATGTAATATGATGCAAGACATAATACCAGTTAAATTTGTTGGTTTTCTTGGATTTGTTCTGAATCTGAGTTATTGTTAATTGAAATCAGAGCATATTTATTGCTTGTTTGCACTATTTATAATCGGTCAAACTTACTTTTTTGTCCACACATTTTATGGGACCATAAAGTACTACTCAGATAACTGCTTATTGCAATTTGTTTATAATTTAAATGATCGATAAATAATTCCTAAAGGGTGTTTTAGGAAATTAGCTGGTGTCATCTTCTTGAGAAATTAACGTAAGCATCTAACTGCATCTGCTGTTTTACAATGGGCTGTAAATATCGTCTTGTAGACTCCTCCATACATTCTGAATCTGACAGGCGAATTAAGGATTGCAAAGAACATCTTCTAAACAAGTTTATTGACTGGAGCCTCAGTGCATATTTCCCAATGACAAAGAGGAGGGCAGGAAACTTGTTCAACGCAGTCGGGTGTAGGATTCGAATCCTGAAATAATGAATTTGTGCGCTGTGACAAATGGGAATCACCACCATCCGTGAGAGTTACCAATGTTCTCCACCCTAGTTCTAGGGAGCACAATTTGCGATTTACCTTTCGAACCAATTATCCAGGACAGAGTCAGTTTGGACTCTCAAGGCGTGAGTTACACCTTTTTTTATTTACTGGATCCTAAACACAAATTGTTAATTGCTTGAGCAGAATCAAATAATGATATTGTGAATAGTCCAAGAAAGAACTTTTTAAAAAATGATTTTGATTAATGCTAGTTTGTCACCCTAGTTAATCGAAAATGATGTAGATTAGTGTGAGTTGTAAATTTGAAGTTGATGTGATGGATAAATAAATAAATTATTATCATGTGTGTGGGTGTAAAATTTTATGTCAAATTTTTGATTCGTCTCCAATATTGTGTCTAAAAAGTCCATTAAAATGAAGCAAGTTGACTTACTTTTCCATCATATTTTAAAAAGTCAATAAATAAAAAAGCGAGATAATTTTATTTTATTTTATTTTTTTCATTTCAAAGCTCGCAATAAAATATTTTGATAGAAACCATCTTTAATTATTAAACTTGTTAATTAATTAAATGTAGAAGATAAATGTTAAAATGAGAAAATGTTGAAAACCTTGAGTGCAATAAAGTGTAGTACAACAAATAAAAATGTTGAGTGAATATAAATAAGCAACATTAAATACAACTATACAAGTTTTAATTTTGTAAATAAATATCAATAATTGGGTGGGATCAATTAAATTTTTACTTAGAGAAAAAGAAAACTAAATCAAATTATCTATATATATATATATATATATATATATATATATATATGTGTGTGTGTGTGTGTGTGTGTGCGCACATCTAAAATCTATCTACATTCTACATCTATATTTACAATTTATGCATACAATACATACATACATCTTAAAAGTATGAATAAGTGAGAATATTTTGATTTCCTATTTTATTTTCACATTATTTTATTTTATTTTTCTCAATAATATCCCTACATTTATTGAAGTTTATTTTACATTTATTTTAATTTTTATTTCAAAAATATTAATTTATCCATGTTGATTAAATCGAAATTGGTTATTCAATTAATATTAATTTAACGTCGTTATTTTTTAATTTACTTTTAGGATATTGTGTTGTCCCATGAAATTTCTTTTCACGTGATAACTTCATTGATCAATTCAAAGAGTGCGCTTACGCGTTTAATGATTTTTTTTCCTTCTATTTTTACTTCAAACAATTATGTTTTATTACAGATAAAAATATAATTTTTTTTCTTAATTTCAAAATAGGATAAGTACAAAACATTTTATTTTTAAACCCACTTAAATTCTTATCAAAACCATCAATTAGTTTACTTAAAACGAAAAATAATTTTTTAATTATTTTCTATTGAGAATATAAAATAAACAATTTAAAAACTCTTTGGAAAAGGAAAAAATTGAAATTGAAATTTTAGTTAAAATTTATATAGTCATTATTTGTTGATGAGTAAAATCAGATTTTTAGTAGATGTTGATAGAAATTAATAAAATGTGGTTGAAAAGTTGTGAGTTGGATGAAATGTGTGGTTACAATTAATTGTAATTTTGACTTGAATTAAAATCTTATTTAAATTTCTCCCAAACATGAGCATAATATTAAACAATTTTCATTATAAAAAAATGCTCACAAATTAATTTAATTTATCTTTGCACATTTTTCTACGACTTTATCATGAATATTTTATAAAGAAAGTATTGATTTGCATAATATTTTATGATGTTAGATTACTTCTTAATATATCGTACGCAATTTATTTATTAAGTCGATATTTTAAATAATGTCTAATATATATTTTGAAGAATTGAACGAAAAATCTCAATAAAATATCACTATATTAAGAATTGAAATCAATTGACCATTTATAATTTTTCTCTAACAATATCAATTACATCAACTATTATAAAAAATAGTATTAGTACTTAAAAAAATATTGGAGGTAACATTCAATGAAGTACTAAACTTCAAAGTAACTTCATAGAATGTTCTTAAAAAATTAGCAAATTTTTTTAGCTCTATCTCAATCATAAGTAGTTGGAGACCTTTCTCTATCTTTTCCACCTTCACGCACATCAAAATACTTGTAATAGAATCCATCCTCTTCCTCCATTTAGTCAAATGCTTTCTCAAATTTCAATGCACTATCCAACATTAAGAATGTTGAATTCCATCTAAAAGGTACATCCAAAACGGGCAGTTGTTTGCATTCTATATTTTCCCTCTCAATACAACATTTAAATTTCATCAATCGAGAAGGAGATGATCGAAAGTACTTGATCACATTGCGAATGCTTGCGTCCAATCTTTCAACCCCTCATTAACAATTAAATTGGTAACGTATGCAGAACAACGAACATGCAAATAAGAGCCACTCACAATCATAGCATTTGGTTTTCAATTCTTCAATTTGTTTTTCAAATAAATTATTGCAGCATCATTTGTGCTTGCATTTTCCACAGTAATACTATCTACATGCTCTATTCCTCAATGAAGCAAACAATTCTCAACAATTTTCCCAATTGTCTCTCCTTTATGATTTGGAACAACGGAAAAGTTCAATATCATTTTATGTAATCTCCAATCTCTATGAATAAAGTGTGTTGTGATAACCATGTAATTGATGTTTTGAATTGAGGTCCAACAATCTGTGGTTAAAGAAACTCTTTGCCTATTATGAATAAATTTATTCCTAAGGACTCTTTAGTTTCATGATAGAGATTAAGCACATCTAGCAATAGTTCTACGACCAGGAACCACAAATCTAGGACAAAGTTCTTGCACAAATGCCTTGAAACCCTCACCATCTACAAAGGAAAATGTCAATTCATCAATAATTATCATCCTTACCAATGCTTTTCTACACTTAGCTTTATCAAACACTGATGCCAGAAGACGTCCATTGGCACCATCTCCATCACAACCATCAATTTTTTTCTTGTTTTAGAAATGTTTGCTTAGCATCTTTTTTACTGCATTTATAAGCAAAACAAGATTTTATGTGCTTTCGCAAAGTAGAAGTTCCATTACACTTGTAAACTTTCTTACAGTAATTGCATTTTGCTGCTTTCCCATCTGATAGCTTGGTGAAATGTTCCCATACAACCGACCTCTCTATAGGTTGCTTTTCAATTTCAGCTTCCTCTCCTTTAGAACCCATCTATAGAAGACTAAAGTTACGAAAATTCCATTAGTGTCAACAGAAGACTGAAGTTACAAAATAAGAGTTCCATTAACTAATTTTGCTGCTTTAGAATTAGAACCCAAATTCCATTACCGTCAACAGAAGACTGAAGTGACAAAACAAGAGTTCAAAACAATTTCTATTAAATTCGAAATCTGGAAGTGAATAAAAAACCCAAAAATCAAACGAGAATAAACCACAAAATCGAATCTGAAAGAAGATTTCTATTGCGTGGTCTTCGAATGTCGAGAATCGAAAATGAAATAAACTTTGGTTCTTTATGGTTCCACAAAATTGAACAAGAATAAACCACAAAATTTCCTAACGCACGAAGCCATTGACTTTACGGTTCTTTTCTTCTTCTTCACTCCCAGATGCTACTCATGCTTGTCGTTAGGGTACTCACACAACCACGCCTGCTATGTTACAATAAACTTTGGTTTGAGAAATGAGAACCAGAGGCAGAGAGTTGAGTTGATTCGCTTGATTGTTTTTGCAACTTAAAGTTTTGCTTTGTATTTGGGTTGGGCGGGTTTGGTCTCTGGGACCTTTGGGCTTTGAATTTTGAGATTATTTTAATTTTTTAACTTTTAAGACTAATTAAAAAAGTGAAAATTACAGGGAGACCTATATTTAAAGATCAAAATTCAAAAGTGCAGTTTATAGATTTTTTATACAACAATCAAGTCTTAATTAAACTTTTAAAATTATAATAACCCAACTCAATCTACCCACCCCACCCCACCGATTTCATTGCACACCCCAGCCCTTTGCAATTCAATTTCCTCTCTCTGTAAATTGAGGTTGATCAAAGATGCTACAAAGAGACGACGGTTTAGGAGAGAGAAAGAAGTAACTTCAGCGTCTTCCAACACTTCCTCATTTAGGGATGGCAAAAAAACCGATTCGCCCCGAACCCGACTGGTACCCGACCCTAATGGGGCGAAAAAAGTCGCCCCGTGAGTTGATGGGGGTGGGTATGAAATTAAAATGAAAAATTCGAAGCGAGTATGGGGCGGAGCGGAGCGGAGCGGGTTTTGTTTGACCCGCCCCGCAACTTATACTAAAAAATAATTAATTTTTTTTACTATATAGTTTGAAAAAATATTATATTTTGTTTATTATGAGTATTTAAATATATTGTAGGATCTTGTTGGAAAAAAAGTTGTTTGATATTGTTTTGTTTAAAAAAGTTGTTTAATTATGAGGGATGGAATGCAATAATAAAACAAGTGAAAAAATTGTTCAAATATTTTTTTTTTAAAAAGAAAATAATAATAAATGGGATGTTAACGGGGCGGGGTGGGTATTGGATGCCCCGTCCCGAACCCATACCGGTCCTACCTCGTTATGACTTAGCGGGTCATGGGGCGGATATGGGTTTGAGGTTCATCTCGTCGGGCGGGGGTACCCGCCCCGAACCCGCCTAATTGCCATCTCTAACCTCATTCCGACAAATTGAACCCGATCCCAGAATCATTCAGGGTTTCAGCGTCGCGGTGGTTTCAGCAAATCTATAGTAGAGGCATAGCTCAGTGTGGAGGTTTCAATGAATCTGTAGTAACAACGTAGCTCAGTGAGGTGGTATTTTGCTTTCCGAATTCTCATTGTGGTTGTGGTGGTGGTTGGTTCGTTGTAAAGCAACAAGATTTTACAATTGAAGCAGAGCAGAGTAAGGATTGTGGCTTGGATAAGCTATTGTCTTCCCAAAATCATGTACCTACCCGCCAACACTGTCACCCCAAAATCAAGCAATAGACGTCAAAATTGGAGTTGCTGTGATTTTTTTGGCTCTTGTGGTAATGTGTTGGTCTTTCTCCTCCTTACTGTGAACTGTTGTGAGGATGGTTCGCCTGAGTGAAGCTCCCTCTGAAAATGTCAGCTGAAAGTTTCCGTAAAAAATGTAGCCGTGGTTTTCATTTTGGGACTGTAGCGGAGGTTCTTTTGTTGATTGGGTTAGGATGTAAATGGAGGTGGGGGAGGGATTTGATCGTGGTGGCGATGTGTGCTAGGGATGACAAAAAAATTCGAAGGACCCGAAACAACCCGCACCGAAAATTACCCGTCCCATCTGGTCCGTGGGGTGGATTCGGGGCGGGTTTTCCGCCCTGCCCCGTGACCCAATTTTTTTTAATTGGAATGAAAGACTAAAAATAAATTTAATGAGGTCCAGAAGAATTGAACCTTGGTGGGATTTAGGGGTATGAAAATAGACAACCACTATACCGTTATGTTGTTTATTGATTTTTTTCTTTCTAATATATACATATTATCTTTAAAGTTCAAACTTAAAAATTCTAACTGGTTCGACGCCTAAGTTTTCACCTAAAATTTCATTACCAATTTTGCAAAAAAATAAAAAAAATAAAATAAAATTTCGGGTCATTGGTGAGGCGGGGATGGGGTGGGTAGGTAGCCCCACCCAACCCAGGGAACTGTCCCGGGGTGAGGCGGGATAAAGAAATTTCCGGTTCGAGGCGACCCCGACTCGCCCCGAACCCGACCCATTGCCATCCCTAATGTGTGCCGGAGGTGTTGGCGATTGTGTAGGAATATGCTGTGATATGCTACATTGTTCACATATCTTGGAGTCACATGTCATATGTTAAAACCACAGTTACATGTCACAAGTTAAAATTTAACTCACAGGTTATAGGTTGCAGGTCATATGCTAAAGTCACAAGTCACACACTTCATATATTGTAGGTCACATTAATTAGGTCACAGTTCACATTTCAAATGTTCATGTCACATGTTCACATGTTAAAACCATAGTCACATGTTACAATTTAAAATTCAAGTCATAGGTTATATAGGTTACAGGTCACATGCTAAAGTCACAAATCACACACTTCATATATTGTAGGTTACATTAATTAGGTCACGGATCACATTTCAAATGTTCATGTCACATGTTAAACCATGGTCACTTTTCCAATTTAAAATTCAAGTCATAGGTTATAAGTTGCATGTCACATGCTAAAGTCACAAGTCACACACTTCATATAATGTAGGTCACGTTAATTTGGTCACAGGTTACTTTAAATGATCATGTCACATGTTAAAACCACAATCACGAGTCACAAGTTAAAATTCAAGTTACAGGTCATAGGTTGCAGGTCACATGCTAAAGTCACAAGTCGCACACTTCGTATATTGTGGGTCACATTAATTAGGTCACAGTTCACACTTCAAATGTTTATATCACATGTTAAAACCACAATCATAGTTAGTTCAGGTTATAAGTCACAATTCATACATTAGGTAACATGTCGCATTTTAAAGTCACATTTCACAGTTACGGTCAGGTCACAATTTATGCCTCGAGTTATAGTTACATAGGTCACATATCAATTTCAACGAGTTAGATATCCAAGAAGTGTTGATGAACTGGGGCATGTTGATGAACTAGGGCATATAAACTCGGGGAAATAACCGTGCCATATTTTCGAGATTCTCATTGTTGCAGTGCTCATAAAATGAGAATATTAGTAAGTTTAACTTCTGGTTCAATTTTTCCATCTTACATCTGTTAATATGAAACATCTTGAGTTGCAGAAATTGTGTGTATATATTTATGTGTGTGTGATTACGAAGTCCTCGATTTTTTATTTGGTGATGATGGTGCAGTGGTGGTGGTGCGTCGAAGATGGTGGTGTTTCTGGTAGCGATGGTTGTGCATCGGAGTTTGTGAAGCTATGACAATGGTGAAGGTGAGGTGGTGGTGATCGGAGATACGAGTGGTGGTTGGAGATGGTGATGGTGAGGATGATAGTGATGAGGTTCCGATACGATCTGGGAAGATTTATGTGGGGTGAGGTGGGCGGGTGTGGGGGGTCTAATTTTTATAATTATTATTAAAAATATATTTATTACCACCCGATTCTTGTATTTTTAAACTTTTTTTCTTAAGTTTGAAATGTGGTATAATAACTCTTATTTGTGTATTATTTCTTTAAAAAAAATTGATCTAAAATTGGGCTTGAACTTCGGTTCTCGATTCTAGAATAAGAACGAGAATCGGAACTAAAACCAAATGGTTCTCCATGCTAAGAATCAAATCATTAATTTTTTTTTTTTAATTTTTGTAAAATCGAACCGAACTGCTCGATTTGGTTTGGTCCAATCATTTTGTCCACCCCTAGCGATGACGATAGGAACCCAATGAATGTGATGACAAATATTGTATATAATTTTTTTTTTTTTCAAAATTTGTAATAGGCAAAGGTTATTGTAATCTAAATTGATATGTATTACTTTAATTTTTTATTATATTTTTCCAGTTTTTATGTTTACGAATATTATATTTTGTCAATGTAATATGTATTTGCATCAGGTGTCCAACTAGTTATAACATAAGATATATATAAATATGCTGATAATCACGTCAACTAGGGGTGTAAACGGTTTGGTTTGGGCGGTTTTTGATAATTTTTCAAGCCAAACCGTTTAAAGCGGTTTGAGATTTTTCCAACCCAAATCAAACCATTTCATTTCCTAAACCAAACCAAACCAAACCATTTTTTGCGGTTTGGTGCGGTTTTAAACCGCGGTTTGTAAACGAAACTAAACTAATATATGTAAATCGAGTTAAAATAACTATTGAAATAGAATTTTGAATTAAGACATCAAAATTAATTGCAAATAACCCAACGACATTACGGATAGATGTTATAAGACTAACAAAATTAAAATATATGGGTAAACAACTTCTAAAATAGATACAAAGGCACGATCACAAACAAATTATCACAATAATATCAAAAAAAACTTAATAGATAACACAATCCATTCTCAAGTTAAATTTTTCTATTATTTCACAACAAAACAACTTAAACTCAAATATACTGTATTCCAAGCAAAACTACTGAACTACATGATGAAAGAATGATGCTTTAGGAATTTAGAGTTTGATGAATTACGGCTGATGATAAAAGATCTCAAGTACAACTAATTTTGCTTAGATAACCATAAATACTCAAGTCATGACTTGCTAAATTAACAGAAGACAAATATTATAACCAAGAAAAAAATAAATAATGAGCAAGTTTATGCATACTCCCCCAAAAAAAATTATAGGATAAAAAACAAATAAAGTAAGAAAGTCACCGATAATACTTAGTTGTTAGTACTAGCAAAATGTCTTTCTTAACAATAAAGGAAAAGCAAGGTGCCCCTTCATATAAATTGAAAATAAAAGTATAAAATTGAAAATAAAAGCAATAAATTTTTTTGTATTTTTGCAATTAAAAAATTAAATTTTAATTGTAATTTTTTAGCGGGTTGGCGGTTTAAAACGGGTTTTGAAAAATGAAACCTAAACCAAACCATTTGAAAGCGGTTCGGTTTGGGTCAAAACCGAAACGTTGACGGGTCCGCGTGGATCCGAACCAACGATTTCGAAATTGCGGTTTGATATCGGTTTGACGATTTGACGATTTTGTTGTACAGCCCTAACGTCAACTACGTAAATAGTGCAATTTTCAAATAGTTTGGCTGGGCCGAGTGTTAAACTGATCCAGAACGACATATCCGATCCAGATAGGATGACGAAGCGGGGCAAGCACAAAGACAAAGTTCGTTGCATGGGCGCAACGTGTCAAATCCATGTAACAGCATACTGCAGTTGTAGGCAATATAAAGTGGATCATCATCCCCATCTCCTCTCACGGAGATTATATACTGCTTTTCAAACCCAAAATCATCAATTAATACATAGAATGAGCGCAGCTGTAAACATGGAGAAGAAGAAACATCTTTCTTCCATTGCCAATGACGTCTTAAACAGATGTGCCCAGTAATTTCTTTCTTCTACTCTCTTTTAAATTTGACGATTTTTTTTGGTTAATTTTTTTTAACTGTAAAACTGTGAGTCTAAATGACACCTAATAAGCTTTTGTGTGGGTTTGATGGGTATTGTAACAAGAAAAGGAATAATATTGAATTATTTAAGAGAAAATGCATGTGGATGGTTTCAGGAAGTTGGATATTTGTGTGGATTCATTGGTGAAAGAATTTGAGAAAGAATGGGACTCTCAGATGAATGGATATTCAAAGAAACTAATAGAATTTTGCTGCTGGAAAGTGGTTCCTATGATGTGTATGAATATAGATGAAAGCATTTGTGATGGCTCCTTTAACCGCTTCACATTTGATATGATGCGCGCTTGGGAGATGCCAAGCTCCGCCGAGGAAGGATCATATACGGTGAGCAAACTTTATTCTGTATCAATATATATAGATGAAATTCTCCAGTATATTCGTGTGACGAAAGGGATCGAGTGCCCCTCTCTGTGCTACTGTGGAGGCTTTAATGAGTGTGATATTATGAGTTAACATAAGTTATTACAAACTTCTTCTTTCAAATTCATCCTTACTACCAATTCAGAAGGGAATTAAACTAGTTGTACAATACAAAGTTGTACAAACTAGTGTATCGGTGGGGTCCACATACAACATTTTATTCATGGCCCCCTCACGAGGATTATTAGTACAAATAGTTTGTACAACTTTGTTTGTACACGTAGCAAAAACTGGGGGTCACATAAATATTGGGGGAAGTTGCCAAGTACTTGCCAAAACAAAAAGGAAATAAATATTGGAATACAAAAATGAATTAACTTGAGCATCAAGTTTTGTTGAATGGAAATGGTGTCAATTTGGTGATTTCTTTCTTCACGTTGGGTTAAAATTTGTGCAATTTTAAATACATGTCTTGATTGTATTATTTGATGATCCTAGAGCTAAAGTATTTTCCTAGACTAGTCCACCTGCGGCTGTGGCTCCGTCAACTTTGGTGCAGAATTTCCTTGATGACGAACTAATTTTTTTGAGGAAACTGTATAATTTGAAATATTATATCTGCCTGCCTGATTTATGCACCTTTTCTTGTTTTCTAGGAGTGTGTGGCAAAAGAGAGAGAGGAGAAAAAGGTAGCTATAAAAGGCAGTGGAGAGCAAGATGACGTATCCCTTTTCTATTCTGATCTCATGCCACTCCTTGTAAGCACATCTGGAACCTGTTTTCTCAGTATTACTAGGAAACAGAGATTGAATCGTAATTTCTGTTGTTTGATTTTTGATATAAGAATTGAGAAATAAATGTGGATCGATGATAATATGCAAAGTGGATATATGTTCATACTTTTTCTTGGCAGGTTGATCATGAATCGAGCGTTGGAGAAGAAGCGTATGTGTGGTTGGCAATGCTCCTTCCTTTGGTTGCTGATGTTGTTAATGGGAGATTCACTTTTGAGACATTGACATCATCTACGGCTAATCAACTTCACTTTCCTGCTTATGATCACTTCCTCAAAGAAATTAACAAGTAAGTAATTATATTTCTCATTATAATAATTCAACTGGAATTTTTCCTAATATGTGACAAAGACTAAGGCCATGATGATAATACTCAAGTGTTGTTTCAATTTTGGAGGAGGAATGAATAGCTACCACTTTCATAATTTCTCTACCCTTATTGATTTGATTATATCTTATGGTTTCATAGGACAAAAATTGCAATATCATGTGGTATTTTCCGAAAAGCAAAAATAAAAAATAAAAAATAAAATGATAACGCTCCCTCGGTTTTCATTCCCCGGGGCCGGGAGGATGCCAAGCTGTGTATCTTAATCTGAAATATGCTCGCTCGCATATCCTTTTCACGCACGTTTTTCTGTTGATACGAGTTTTTCTCTCTTCTTTAGTTGTATAAAGCATTTGCAGAAGCAAGAGAGACCAACAGGTGTGACATTGGCAGATGATGAATTTATACTGCACGTGGAGGGAACTGCAGGCTCGCAAAGAGTGGTGCGCCATATTGGAGGAACCTGTTGGCCTGGTTTGTTCACTAATTTT
The DNA here is from genome assembly GCA_963555705.1 of Ligustrum vulgare. Lineage (NCBI taxonomy): Eukaryota > Viridiplantae > Streptophyta > Magnoliopsida > Lamiales > Oleaceae > Ligustrum > Ligustrum vulgare. Next base: position 24,749,782 of record OY743176.1, read on the forward strand.
ATGAATTATTCAGCAGTAGAGTTACTAGAAGTGCAGATACTCTTTTTACAGTACAGATAAAATTGCTTGCTTGGATTAAGATCCATGAATGATTCTAGGCAGGCTGACGCTGACAAACTACGCTGTCTACTTTGAGGCATCAAGTGTCGTATCGTATGAAGATGCGCTTATACTTGACCTTTCAAAGGACATTGAGCAAAGTGTAAAACCTACGGCAACAGGTCCATGGGGTGCTCCTATTTTCGATAAAGCGATACTTTATGAATCTTCTGAATTGTGCGTGAAGTTAATGTCAGATATTCTGTCGATCATCATCGTGAAACAATTGTTTTATTAATGTTAATTTTGTTCAAGATATACGAAAATGTTCATTTTTCAGGCAAGAAGGTGTTGTCCTGGAATTCCCAGAGATGACGAGCTCAACAAGACGTGATCATTGGCTTGCTCTCATGAAGGAGATTATGTTATTGCATCAGTTTCTTTCAAAGTTCAAGGTGGAATCACCACTTGAAGCCTGGGAAATGCACGCAAGGACGATTCTTGGAATCATAAGACTTCATGCAGCTAGAGAAATGCTAAGAATTTCACCTCCGATTCCAAAGAGCTTTTTAATTTTTGCTTTACTCAATGAGTTACCCAAGGGAGACTACATACTTGAGGAGCTAGCCGAGAGTCTGAAGAAGGTTGCAGGTGCATATCCATGCAGTGCCAGCGCGATACTCAGGAACTTGAATGTCTCCGAACCATGCGTTCCTTGTTTAGAGACGAAAGAAGTCGGCAATGAAGGTGAGATTGCCCAGCATGAAAGCCTTTCATCGCTGGAAACTGCAGTTAACCAGGCAAAAGGGGAAGCAAAAGAAACGGACATGGCCATGGCCACTACAGAGGGCCTAAAAGAGGATGGTATCAGTGAAAGCGCGCAAGTTCTTATGGTAAGCAGGTTACATAATCATGTGAAGTTCAATGTTTCTTTATATTAATCGCCGTGCCTATAATTTATGAAATCTTACAAATACATGTTCTGCAAGGACAAAATCGAAAAGAATTTCAAGCTTCATTATAATATTTCTATGAATTTTAACGGGTTTGTTACCTTAATCCTGATACAATGCGAGCGTACATGCAATCCTCTGGAGTAATACTTACTGGGATGCTACTTTCACGTTCAGGGGCTACTTGAAAAGCTCAAGAACTTTTTCCTACAGTCTAGAGGAATTTTTACATGGGAAAGGCCCGTAACTACTACAACTTTGGTTTTTGCGTCACTAATAGTCATCTACAAGTAAGTTCGATTAGATCGTTTGTCAAAATGAATTATGTTTTATGCTCAAAATCTGATAGGTTGAAATTGTTTCGCCGTGTAGAGAATGGGTTGGCCTAGTTATAGCAGCTTTCTTCTTGTGGATGGTTGGAACCATGCTTTGGACTAGAAAGACGAGGAGTCAAGAAAAGCAAAACAAAATTGTAATCTGCACAGGTTCGAACCAGACGACAATGGAGAGCATAGTGTCAGCACAACAAGGATTAAGATCCGTACATGAAGTAATGCAGAATATAAACATAACAATGTTGAAAATCTGGTCAATTTTGGTCTCTAAAGCTCCAAAGGTATGATTATTATATTTGACAGATCCTTGTTAGTATAAATATTATATAGTTCATGAAATTGTTACCAAGACATACAAGTAATTCATAAGCTCTGTTACGTAACACTGTAGCAATTATAAATTAGTTTATTTATGTTTTTAATGTAAAATGTGTGGTTAAAAAAAGTTGAATAAGAAAATGCGTGCGATTAAAAGGTGATTTGAGAAATTGTGCTGTTTATAAATTGGAATGATTGTGTTAAAGAACATAGGCTTACTCAAACTCGTCTCGTTGTTGCAGCATACGGATACAGTTATGATAGCTTTGAGCTGCGGGTCAATTTTGTTTATGGTGGTTCCATTCAAGTTCATCCTAATGGCACTCGTGTCGTATGGATATATTATGGCGTCCCCGTTGGGGAAACATACGTGTAATGAACAAAGTAATCGACGTCTAAGAGAATGGTGGGACTCTATTCCTGTCGCCCCTGTCGAGACTGTAGACCGCTCTAAATGATTGAAGATGTTATCACGGTTCGTTTTTTTTTTTTTTTTTTTCACGTACAATTTTGATCACAAGTCGAACCAGCGGACGTCTTTTGATTTGGGTGTATCAATACAGGATTTTTATAGTGGTGTGCGTCGCATTCTACACATGGAAGATGCAGGAAGTATAGTTATTTTGTACAAAACATGATGGAAATAGTTTTTACGATTGCATCAGTTACTTTTCAATCTACTGCTTATATGCATTGGGACTCTTCTTTGAATTGGTTCATCTTCTAGGTTTCACAAGAACAGTTTCATTAGCTCTTGAGCTATTGTAATATGAGACATGGTGTAGCGTTTGATTGCATTTTGTTTTATAACTATATTGTATGAATAATGCTAAGGGGACCAAAAATCTGGACTGAAAAGGTGACTGCGATAATGTGAACTGTTGATTTCGATTTCGATATGATGAGTAAATAAGTTGATAATTGTCACGTGGATGGGTGTGCAACTTTCGGTTCAAGTTTATGTTCCTCTAGCACGATTACATATACTTGTTCTGGCTTATGCATATTGATTCATGATTGAGATTTTACTGATTGTGAGTGATTCTAATCTGTCTATTTATGATTACTTAGAACATTTTCATAATAATTAAATTATTCGTAATCAAATTAATATTTGCATCGAGATGTCAAAATTGTTTATTGTTTCGAATCTTTTATTGAAAGTATTTTAAGATTACATCAAAATTTATGTACACGGCAAATGACGTGTACAAATTTGGAGTCTCTACTGGTAAAAAAATATTGACCTTTAAGAACGTTTTTTATGTAGAGGGGAGGAATTTTTTGTTTGCAGCCACCACAAATATTATTTGACATACCATGTGATTGGTATATTTTTTGTCATTTCATTACTAGAATATTATTTTTTACCTTTATACGTGAGGCTCAAGGTCATACTTTGGGCCGACCTTCTATCTTGCATGATCGATACAGATTCACGACGTCTTACAATAATTTAAGAGTTCGGAATATAATAGGTCGGGATTACCTTGATCAATGAGTCGATCACATCGAGGACCAACAACCAAATAAGCACATGGTCGGGCAAGAATGCCCCGGCCATGCATAGATCGGGATTGATGCCCGACCTTATTAGGTTACCAAATCCGTTCATGTACAATTCAACATATTTGCCCGGGCTTATCCTATCACTACATAGGTTGGTCACTCCCGACCTTATCAAAAATCTCATTGATGATAAGATATATGGTCGGCCTGTCCCGATCACATCACGCTTAGAAGTCCAGCACAGATAAGACTTCGAATCTTCTTCATTAATGTGCTTCATTCACGAACCTCCTTCTTGGGCCTCCATAACAAGACGTATCTTATAAGGAAACCTCCTAAAAAGGAGGAACTCTATTCTTGTAAAGATAGAATTCTCCTTGAAAGGTAAGTTTATATCAAAAAGACTCATTCTTCAATTAAAGAAGGTTATAGGCTTTTTTCAGCCCTATAAATACAGCTATTTTGATCACAATATTCATTCACAATTCTTTACATATATTCCAGTTATATATTTTCTCTACCCCAGAACACTAATTCTCATACCGGAGGGGCGACGGGGAGATTCCTCATCGCTTTTTTTGCAGGTCATCCAAGGCGAATTCATCATCTTTTCCAGCAATCAAGTATCATCAGATTTTGCCACGTCAAGGTTAGGATTTTTGACAGCATCAATTGGCGCCGTATGTGGGAACTCGATCGAGAAATCATGTTGTTCAAAGATCGATCTCAAAGTAAATAAAAAATCGGAAAATTTTATGATCTGACTACAAAAATAGTCCCGATTAAAGAGCTAGCCGATCAAAGCAACCTACTAGAGACCCGTAAAATTGGTGGATTTTATCTTTCATATTCATCAAGTTCTTAAACCATGGAGGACTTTTGTTGGAAAGATCAAATCTAGCAAAACACAGCACATGTCGACGACTGCAGTCAATTGAGTGAAATTGTCATTTTACCATCACCCATCAACGAACGGCACAAGGTGGACTCCCTCTGAGATCGCTGCTAGGGTGCTGCCGCAATGAGGACTCCCTTCGTGACCGCAACAAGGATGGCCTGAGATCACATTGAGGCTACCATACTGCCATCACCCCTCGATGACCGCTGTCAAGGTTGCGAGGAGGACTCATGCCGACTTACACCGTCATGGTTGCAGCAACGAATTGGGGATTTCGAAGAACACCCCATTCCTTCGATTTCGTTGATTATTTGAATCGGAAACAAGGAAATCTCCAACGACTTTATGAATTGTGAACGCCATCATCACCATGTAAACCTCCAATGGACACTGTCCAATTGATTCAAAAGCCCTTGTGTCCGATTGAAGCTTTGAGCACGAGGTAAGTTCTTAGCACCAACGTCGAAACCAATACAAATTCTCAACTCAGTCGGGACGCGCATGACTCGACCCTTTCAATACTGAACGTGGTTGAACATTCCGGAGAAGAAGGGATGGTGGGTTTAATGCACTAAAAAAATTCTCGGGCCAGATTAATGTGTGTAGCGAAACATTGAGTTCTCGATGGAGCTATTAGTCCTACACCAAAGCAATGGGGGAAGACAACTGATGAGGAGAAATCAGAGAGTGGTACAGGTGGTTGGCTAGGTGTTACAGAAGATTTAAAACCTCCTAATGCTTCCCTTCGTCTTTATGGTGGTGCTGCATTTGAATGGGTGGTGCATGAGTTTCGATGTGCTACATATTCTGTGGAATTCCTTGCCCATGTTGGTCGAGGTGGGAGTAAAGGAGTGGCAGAAGCTGGGGCAGAAATTGCACGTGTTGTAGCAAGATCATGGTTTGCTCCCCTTCTGGACACAAAATGTGATCGGCTAGCTTGTGTTTTAGGCGATCTTTTTGAAATTGCTGTTGAGAGAGATCGACACCTTCCGTCTGTTGGTTTTATACCTCTAATTAAATCGGCCAAAACTCTAGCAAACAAGATTGGAAAAGTTAAAGTGCGTTGTCTCTTCCATCGGAGTGAATCACTTCAAGAAGATACTCTATCCAATTCTATGATCGTGCCTGGAGTCGCCCTGGGCAAATCAACCGCACCAAACATCTTCCTGTGTCCAGGGTGCGAGTAGCTCAGGTCTAGCTTCTCCTACGACTGCTGAAATAAGGTGTACTCTTACCCTACTCATCAATTCTTGTACAATTTGTTGAAATTTGGTGTAAGAAAAATCGTGCAAATCTTGTGCGATTCCATTGCATCAAATGTGATTTAATAGATTTGACTATTATCATGCTTAAAATGAATCCCTCTTGCTGAAGTTTTGGCAAAACCATTATGACCCGCAATATCACATAATGATAGTTATTGATCTTTGTGGAAGATAACGATTTAGATAGAGATATTAGTTTGTGATCTTATTGATAATATGACCAAAAATTAAGGTGAACTGGTATATATGAAAAACCTAATTCAATCATTTTTCTTGATGACTTTGATTATAATAGAGCACATGTCATCAGCCTTGGTTTCTTTATCTTGTTTAACCAATTCATCACCTTCCATACATGGGAACCCATTGTAGCGCCCCGAGTTCCGTATACCCGATTCACTACGTCATTTTCTGTCTAAATTTTTCGAATAATATTTTTGCGGAAGAAATAATTTAAATTCATTTTTGGCAACATTAAATAAACTGTAATGGCCGCTAAAATTGAAAACATTTATGAAACCATTTGAAATAGTAAATCGAACCATTAATATTGTAAAGAAATTGCCAATATCATAATTTCTCAAATAAATGAACTTCTCTAAATTATTCGATTGTTTGGAAAATACGGAAATCATTAACGTCAAACTTTCAACCGTTCAACGATTATTGCCACCATCATTCATCGCTCGCCACCGTCTCCGAAATCTGCAAAACTGTTAAAAAGTAGGGTGAGTATTTCATGGGGGAAATACTCAGTAGACTCATCGCAAATTAATTTAATTTATAAGATGATTAAACACATAAATCCCGGCTCTTTATAAAACGGGCATTGATAGAGTTTCTTTATAAAACAGCTCTTGATAAAACTCATATTGTGCATTACAGCACGGGACATATTTTGCAAATCATAGGCTCTTTGAAAACAGCTCTTTGAAAACCATATACTTATAAAAATATTTTAATTATGCCAAGCATAATTTCTTTTGAAAGCATAACATAAGATATGATTGAAATCCTCATAACATAAATAGACACAAGAACTTTACCGAACTTAGGTGGCAAGAATTCTTATGCAGTAAAATCATAATAACAGTAAGTTTTCATCATAACATAGGATAAAATCGAAATCCTCATAAACATAAGAATTTTACCGAACTTAGGTGGCAAGAATTCTTATGTAGTAAGTATACCAAGCATAATTTTCTGAAATTCATAGGGATCAATTGCATCATAATATAAGATAGGATCGAAATCCTCATAAACATATGCGACAGGAATTTTACCGAACTTAGGTGGTAAATCCTCATAAACATATGGAAAGATAGGAATTTTACCGAACTTCGTGGCAAATCCTCATAAACATAGGAGACACAAGAATGTTACCGAACTTAGGTGGCAAGAATTCTTATGTGTAGCGCTACTAAAACTCCGGTCCCCTTAACATATCATAACTTATCATATGGGACCCAAAACAATCTTGGTAGATTGATTTCATAGCAATGATCCAAAAAACATTTTCGTGAAGCATAGGGTATACTTACTTTTCGTAAAAACATAAAGTATATTTTCTTTTCATAAAAACATACTTACTTTTCATAACAACATAAGGTATATTTACCTTTCATAAAAACATACTTGTTTTTCTTAAAAATTGACTTTCACAAGTCACATGACATTCATATGAAATCATAATTTAAATCAATTAATAAGTGCGAGTCTACACATTGTTCTTTCCATGAAAATACATTTTCATTTCCTTTCATAAAAATAACTCTTCACAAGTCACATGACATTTATATGAAATCATAATTTAAATCAATTAATAAGTGAGAGTCTACCTCAAATCCGACGAGTGCAAAGTTGAGCGGGAATGACTTCAATTTCTTTAAATTCTCCGTACGCTTCGTCTTAGCCAATAAGTCACTTTAGTCTATCGAATATATAGTTCAAAATGATAAATTATAATTTGAGGACTAAAATTGATGTTTTGAAAGTTGAGGGACTAAAATGACTACTTTTGAAAGTTGAGTCGGAAACTCAAAACAATAGGGTTGAAATAATATATTTTAAAATAATAGGGGCTGATTAAAACTCATTTAAAACTTAAGGGCTGAAATTGATAAGTTTAAAAGCTAAAAGGACTGAATTGCAAAACTTTAAAGCTTGGGGACTGATTTGAAACAATTTAAAACTTCAGGGACTGAAATGATCACTTTTCAAACTTAGGGGGCTAATTTGCAAATTCTGAAAATCATTTTTTTAAAAACATCAGATTTATCTTCTCTCTCTCACTTTACTCTCACTCTCGACATTACTCTCTCTCACGACCAACAGAGAACGAAGACAGAGAAATGACCGGCGGCGGAAAGGCGAGACACTGCCGGTGCTAAGCCGGCGCAGTACCGGCGCCAAGTGCGGCGAGGGGCGTCAAAGGCAGGGGTTGAAGATTGAGGGTTCAGTGCGAGTTCTTTGGTTGCGAAAAACCGAAACAACATCGCGATTTAAGGTGAGCGATTTTCGGCGGAAAAATGGTGATTGAGGTAAGAAATGAACTCATTGATTCATGGGTTTTTCTTTGGGTTTGATTTGGGTTGTGGTTGGAGTTGGGTTTGATGTTGAGCAGTAGGCAGTGGGTGTTTTGGTGTATCGATTATGGCAGATTGAGGGATTTGATCGTGCAGTGGTGTTAGTGGAAGAGGTGATACAGATTGGTGGTGATTCTGGGGCAGTGACTGAGGTTCGATCGGCAATAGAGGTGGCTGCGAGCCATGGCAGTGAACTGGTTTGGCAGTGATGATCATGGTTTGTGCAGTTAGTGAAAATCTGATGATGATGCTGGTTGATAGTGGTGATGATGATTGATTACAGATTGATGTATATGATGAAGGTTGCGGCGGTTGCAGGTGCGGCATGTCTTGGTTGATTGAAATCAGTGACCATTGCTGGTGGTGGAAATGGTGGAATCCGATGGTGACTTGCTTCGTTAATGGTGGATCAACAGCTTTGGTGAATTTGGGTGTTTGATAGCAGCAGAATTGTTGAAACTCTGTTTGGTGATGGTAGTGGTTTGATATGAAGATTGGGAATTGCAGTTTGGTTGTTTGTTGTTGAATTGACACTAGGTGGTGGTTGTTTGGTTGAGCAGAGGGTGTAGGTGGACTGTGGTTGCACTCGTCTGGGATGGAGATGGAGCTTGGTGCAGGTGATGAAGATGTATGCTTATATATATTGTATTGTGGAATCTAAGTACATGGAAGTGTGAGTTGTGCCATGAGTATTGAAATGAAGATGGGGTAGATGATGATAATGATGAAGATGCTTTGCTTTGGTGTTTGTATAATGAGATGGAATATGAAATAGATGTAAAATTTGTATATATAATGATGATGTTTTTGTATAAGGAATTGTATTAAAACTGATATATTTTGGACTGAAAATAAATTTGAATAAGGAAAATTGAAATATTTTAATAAATTTGGAATTCAAAATAATTTTGAAAATAATACTTTGAATAAACAATTAAAATAACATAATTTTAGAAATTCGGACATTTAATTTAAAATCGAACAAATTCGATATTTCTTGACTTGGCTAGACGAATCCGTCGCGGCGTTAACTTCAAAATAATAGGTGAAATAGTAGCGATACAATTTTCTAAATATTAAAATAATTATTTATTGCATAAAAAATTCTGGATCGCTATACCCATAAAGCACCAAAATCTGTTTTCTATTATTCCCATTCAAGTCAATATCTTTAGCAATAGCATATATTTCACTATCATTATTTCCATCTATAATTTAGCTAGGACGGGTGCAAGATGACTCCGAATGCGAATCCTTCGTGTCACATGCTGTACTTCTATATTGAGTACCATTTTTTTAAATCATTCACTATGCTTGTTCACCACGTTTTGCAGAATTTAGCACTTGAGACTACTTGGCTGAGCATCTAGTCACTATGTTATTACTTCCTTGTTGACATTAATAATCAAGGGAGATATTGAGATGTTCCCATTCATTTGCTTCCATCAAAGAATGGAAAGTTTTTAAATCCATATCATTAGTAGTTTGACATTTTATTGGATTTGATAAATTGGCAGTAACCTTAATTTGACTTCAACTTTTGTCCCTAATGCGAGATATTGCATAAAACGCCTCAACCAGATCTCCTGTCCACTACGGTGCAATATGACTTCCCGTTGTAATTGTTGAGCCTTTTGATCAAAGCCGGCAAAGCAACTACTGCTTAACGATGACTAAGGATTTCCCAAAGTTCTTGATCATTTTTGGATCCGCCCGAGGAATTGCAAAAACAAGGTGTATCCTAACACTCTTTATTAATTCAATAATTATTGCATAACGTTGATCATGTGTTAGAGCTCAAAATTTTTGCAATCCCATCTTTATTTGTTGCTACTGCTAAATAAAGAGCTAGTAAACTCTAAATAGGATTAATTATATTTGCCCAAATTGATAATCTATTCGGTAAGTTGAGACTAGTTTATTAAAACTGCAATAGCTTGCGATATGTGAATTCAAGAAATATACTTTCTGATCATTAGATGATTATGGGTTCCGCTATTTCTCATAACAAACCAAAAGCTACGACCAAGACTCAAAATGGAAAGTTCTCGGTACAATTCTGGCAAAACAATTATAATCTATGAGCAATATGCCTAAGGATTACAATCAATTAATTATTGATCTTTGTGAAAATCGTGAAAGCCTCATAATCTATTAATATGCTAATTTAATTGATGAAATCCGATTGTAATTTTGGTCTCATTATTTACACAACCTCGAGTATGATCTGATCAATAATACCCAAGTTAAACTCAAATTGCTTGCTGAATTTGAAGTTATTTGATTCATTCACATGATGATTTATGTTATTTTTTGTGATCTAAAGTTTATATAACTTGAAAATTAGCTGATTTAAGTAGCAACTTATAAAGTAACTCACACAATGACCAATTATGTAAAACATCATATTTCCATGTGATCATCAATAAAAATCAATGTTTTCAGAACCGGACCGGGCATCGACTCGACCGAGAGACTGGGTCAAGGGTTGGAGGGTCAACCCGGAGTAGACTTGGGGTCGACCCGGGTATTAATTAATATTTAAAAAATATTTAAAAATATCAAAAAAATAAAAAAAAATAAAAAATATATAAAATCCGAGTCAACCCGGGTCCGGGTCGCCCGGGTTTCCCGGGTTGTTGACCGGGTTTGACCAAACCGGGTTTTTAATGTGACCCGACCCGGTGGGTCGGACCGGGCCGGGTTTGACAACATTGATAAAAACACTTAAAATATTTTAGCATGACCTTCCTGTGTACAATCTACATTGATTAAAACGCTCCAACATTTTTCAATAGCTAATTATATTAATTGAAAAAAAAAGGTTTGCTTCGAATCAATTAAATTCCTGCTAAAACAAGTTTGGAATTATTACTCAACCTAAGCTCGGCTTAGCATTCCTTAACGTTGACTTGAGCTCATTACTTAAACATGAGCTTGACCTATTATTTTCTAACACCAGCTCGGGCTTATGTGCTAACATGAGCTTGACCTATAACTCCTGCAATAACAAGCTCATTATTTCTTAACATGAGCTCGGTTTATTGCTTCTTAACATAAGTTAAAGGTTATTACTTAACATAATCTCGGCTTATTGCTTCTCAACATAAGTTAAAGATTATTACTTAACATAATCTCCACTTATTCCTTGCTTAAACATATCAATAAGCTCTATTATCAATGCAAGCCATAATACCTTGTCAATCTGAGGTTAGCTTCTATGCCCTCCAGTCATCGAACGAAAACAACTGTGATAATTAAAGAAAACCTACCATACCACATTTGGAATGATTTACAACGTCAACCACAAAGCATGACTTTACAAATTATCTCCAAAAAACACAAGGTCAAATAATTTATAATGTCTCATATGGCAAGACGTTACAAATTATTTCCTTACAAATAAGTTACAATGTCTCATATGGTAAGGCGTTACAAATTATTTTCTCATAAATAAATTATAAGGTCGACCAAAATCTCCGACCTGACGAATTATTTCAGCACGAATAATGTACGGGATCAACCATCATGCCCGACCTCACAGATTGCTTCCCTATGAAGAGTTTATAAGGTCAGCCCATATGCCCGACCTATCAAACTATCTCTTGTTTACACAAAGTCAAGGGTTTGATCCCTTCTTTGTACAAAAAGTTTACAATGTCGGCTTAAATGCCCGACCTAACTAACCATTCCCTTAAAACTACACAAAGTCAAATAATTTACATGGTGGGTCACATGGCACGAATTTATAAACTATTTCCTCAAAAAAACGAAGTCGAGGACCTGATCACTTCTTTGTGTAAATTATTTACAAGGTCGGTCTTGATCGACGTTACAAATTATTTTTCATAAACTCACGAAAGGGCAGGGCTTGACCCCTCCTTTGCGCTAAAGTCCATAAGGTTGGCCATGATCGACCTGTATAACTATACTTCAAAATTATAAAGGGTTTCTAGTTCAAAGCACGGGCTCACTGCCATATTCAAAATACCCAACCTGTCAACCATTCTTGTAAATTACACAAAATCAAGGACTTGGCCCATTCTCTGTGCGAAAATTTACAAGGTCAGCCACAATACCCGACCTTACAAATAATTCCCAAAAATCACAAAGTGAAAGGCTTGACCCTTTCTTTATTAAAATAATTCACAAGGTCGGTCACATAGCACGACCTTCACAAGTTGTTGATGACACTACCTAGCAAATTTGTTTCTTGCCCACGCGCAAGCGCTCAAAGCCTTAAACCACGAGCAAACAATTAGATACTTGCTCATGCAGGTACACATGGTCGTTCTCAAGCAGTCAAGTAATCAAATCACATAATAAAGTCCCGGGATCTACATAAGCTCAGGTTTATTACTTTACATGCTCGGGCTTATTTACATTCTACATAATGCTCAGGTTTATTACATAACATAAACTCATGCTTAATTCTTGCTAACATATGCTCGAGCTCATTACTTAACATAAGTTCATGCTTTACTCTCGCTCACATAAGTCCAAGCTTATTCCTTGATATAAGCTCGGCTTATTCTTGCTTAACAAAAGCTCGAGCTCATTACTTGACATAAGCTCGTGCTTAATTCTTGTCAACATAAACCAACGCCCATTCGTTAACATAACCTCTGCTTATAACATGAGCTCAACTTATTATAACAGCTTGAACTCATTACTTAGCATGAACTTGGCTTATTATTTATTAACATAAGCTGCAACATAACCGTTGAATCACATCCTACCAAAACCACGCTATCTTATTATTTCATGTCCATCTCTCCCCGAGCTCGAGGTGGGATGCACGGGGGCTCATAATTAGTCTAAACTTTGTCTTGCATGGGTAGTTAAAAAAAATCCTACTTCAATATGGCAATTGGATAGTATACAACCGTATCCTAATACTGCCATCAAGACTCCAACGTTTCCAAACCATCCGAATAACCTAATTCTACCTGAAATGTGCTACTTCCATAAATATAGGGTCTTCAACCACTGTCCGGTTCATAAAGGACAAGACATCTACTTGTGAATTAGTGAAACTCATGAGATGGGACGAATGTAAGAACACTCTCAGTTGTTCTCAAGATTTGGTAAGTAAAAGTCTTTTACTAGAAGTAAGATTCATGTTTCATAGCACTACCTTAACCTTACTATAGAAATAATTAAACTTGATATGATATACGTCTAGAGGCCGGAGCTTGACTTCTGACGCACGGGGGCTAATGATCGGTATATTTTTGGTCATTCCATTATTAGAATATTACTTTTCACCTTTATACGTGAGGCCCAAGGTCATGCTTTGGGCCGACCTTCTATCTTGCATGATCGATACAGATTCACGACGTCTTACAATAATTTAGGGGTTCGAAATATAATAGGTCGGGATTATCTTGATCAATAGGTCGATCACATCCAGGATTAACAACCAAATAAGTACATAGTCGGGCAAGAATGCCCCGGCCATGCATAGATCGGGATTGATGCCCGACCTTATTAGGTTACCAAATCCGTTCATGTACAATTCAACATATTTGTCCTGGCTTATCCTATCACTACATAGGTCGGTCACTCTCGACCTTATCAAAAATCTCATTGATGATAAGATATATGGTCGGCTTGTCCCGGTCACATCACGCTTAGAAGCCCAGCACAGATAAGACTTTGAACCTTCTTCATTAATGGGCTTCATTCATGGACCTCCTTCTTGGGCCTCCATAACAAGACGTATCTTATAAGGAAACCTCCTAAAAATGGGAACTCCATAACAAGACGTATCTTATAAGGAAATCTCCTAAAAAATGGGAACTCTATTCTTGTAAAGATAGAATTCTCCTTGAAAGGTAAGTTTATATAAAAAAAACTCCTTCTTCAATTAAAGAAGGTTATGGGCTTTTTTCAGTCCTATAAATACAGCTCTTTTGATCACAATATTCATTCAAAATTCTTTACATATATTCCAGTTATATATTTTCTCTACCTCAGAACACTAATTCTCACGCCAGTGGGGTGACGGGGAGATTCCTCCTCGCCTTTTTTGCAGGTCATTCAAGGCGAATTCATCATCTTTTCTAGCAATCAAGTATCATCAGATTCTGCCACGTCAAGGTTTGAATTTTTGACAGCATCACCATGTTTTTTTAATATTTTTCCATTTCCTATTACTATTATAATCATTAGTAACATCACATACCACAATTGTGCTCTTCCAACACCATACAACCGAGATCCTTTGGTCAAAGGGCAAACATTCGCCATGGAGAGGATTCTGTTAAAATTAATTTTAATATAGATGAATGTTCATCTAAAATCCACAAACATCATGCTGTAATTATCAAGATCCAAACTGAAGCGGAAGCGTACCTGAATTCATTGTTGTGTTTGATCGAAAGGGGTTATGGCATTCCAACTGATTCGTGGTTTTCTCCTTACGTTTCTTCTCTGTTGACGGGGATGCAGAGAATTATGAAAAGCCACGCTCAGTTGGGGACCATGACCTGTATAAATAGTTGTAGGGCAACTATCATGTTTCAATGTTATTAAATCGGCCCCTCATCAATTTAAAACATTGAATCCGTTTCTACACTTTAATCTCACGACACTTAATAGCCATTAGTCCCGAATAATCTTTAGTGGATCACTTTATTGACTAAATCCTTAAGATAGCACCACACATTTTATTTTATACATGTTTGGCCCCACATTATTGAATTTATCCAACAATCTCCCACTGGGCCATACATGTATCCTTACAAATGTGTACAATCTTATGAGCTCAAAAATGTGCTATCATTATTAAGGGTATTTCCAAACAATCTCGTCCATCAATCATATCAATACAGGATCAAAGCGACTTTCGTTACATTAATCGTAACTAAATCCATCAATGGTCACGTATACCAATACAACCAAATGACATAGATCAATCATGAGAGTGTAGTATGAAAATTACATTTTATGTGATCCAAACATGCCTATTTTAAATTGTTCCGACTTTATTCCTTAGGTGAGATCAATACCAAACATAATGTAACAGAGTAGAATGAATTGAATACTTTATTTCTGTACAGAAAATTATCCAAATACACAAATGTGTCCAAAACCAAAACATAAAGCAACCAAAATACAAACTCCCACTAAATCATGATATCCTCAAGAAATATTACACCCATACGAGCAGTGTGCTCGTGAAAGACCTTGGGTGCTAATCCCTTAGTAAGCGGATCCGCAATCATGGAGTTTGTCCCAATATGCTCTATGGAAATCTGTCTACTCTGTACCCTTTCCTTCACAACCAGGAACTTAATGTCAATGTGCTTTGACTTAGTTGAACTCCTGTTGTTATTGGAATATAGCACTGCAGAGTTATTGTCACAATATAAATTTAATGGTCTTTCAATTCCATTCAGAATGCGCAGCCCGGTGACAAAATTTCCCAGCCATATCCCATGATTAGATGCCTCATAACAAGCTACAAATTCTGCTGCCATAGTGGAAGAAGCTACGAGAGTCTGCTTAGCACTCCTCCAGGAAATGGCTCCTCCAGCTAGCAGGTATATGTAGCCTGATGTGGATCTTCTACTATCTTGGCATCCCGCAAAATCAGAATCGGAGTATCCTACGATCTCTAACTTATTCGATCTGCTGTATGTAAGCATGCAATCTCTTGTTCTCTTTAAGTACCTCATAACCCTCTTTGCTGCTTTCCAATGATCCATCCCAGGGTTACTTAAATATCTGCCTAGCATTCCAACAATGAACGCTATGTCTGGACGTGTACAAACTTGAGCATACATCAGACTCCCAACAGCTGATGCATAGGGAATCTTTTGCATTTCCTTAACTTTAAGATTATTTTTCGGGCACTGATTGAGACTAAATTTGTCTCCTTTAGCAACAGGGGTGTCCCCTGGTTTACTATCCTGCATGCCAAACCTTACAAGAACTTTATCGATATAGCTCTTTTGTAATAATCCAAGAATACCCCGAGAGCGGTCCCGGTGTATCTGAATTCCTAATACGAAAGAGGCGTCCCCAAGATCTTTCATCTCGAAATTCTTTGACAAAAAGCTCTTGGTTTCGTGCAACATGCCTATATCATTAGTGGCAAGCAGTATGTCATCGACATACAAAACCAGGAAAATATGCTTACTCCCACTGAACTTGTGATACACACAATCATCAACAACATTTATCTCAAAACCAAAAGAGATGATCACTTGATGAAATTTGTAGTACCACTGACGGGAAGCTTGCTTGAGTCCATAGATGGATTTCTTTAATTTGCAAACCATATTCTTCGAGTCTCCTGACACGAAGTTTTCTGGTTTCACCATATAAATCGTCTCATCAATGTCTCCATTGAGAAACGCCGTCTTTACATCCATCTGATGTAACTCAAGGTCAAAATGTGCAACAAGTGCCATGACTGTCCTGAAAGAGTCTTTTGTTGAAACCGGAGAGAAAGTCTCTTTGAAGTCAATACCTTCCTTTTGTGTAAAGCCTTTAGCTACAAGATGAGCCTTATATCTTTCCACATTACCTTTCGAATCCCTTTTGGTTTTAAAAATCCATTTACAACCAATGGGTTTCGCACCTTCTGGTAATGGGACAAGATCCCAAACTTTATTGTCTTGCATAGACTTATACTCCTCATTCACGGTATCAATCCACTTTTGAGAGTCAGAACCCTTCATGGCCTGATGAAAATTGATTGGATCATTTTCCATCATTCCATTATTTTCCTCATGTTCTTGGAGAAATACTATATAGTCATCCGAACCCTTCATCGCCTTAATGGTATTGTTTGTTGAGGTTGTTGAGTTTATATTTCTGGATTTTGGATGGGAGTTTCTTCAACATTATCATGCTGAGTTTTCGGATGTACTTCTTGATCAATGACAGGTATAGAAACCTGTACATTGTCAAAAGTAACAGTAGGAATCGAAATCGATCCTTCCTCAAAGATAATGTCTCTAACCTTATTTCTCCCCCTAAACTCAACATCCTCAAAAAATGTTGCAGTTCCCTTTTCAAAAATTGACTTAAGCGTGGGATTATAAAATTTGTAGCCCCTTGATCGCTCAGAATAACCAATAAAGTAGTTGCTAACTGTTTTGGAGTCCAATTTATCCTCATGCGGCCTATAAGGCCTTGCCTCAGCTGGACATCCCCAAATGTGGAAATGCTTTAGACTGGGCTTTCTGCCTGTCCAAAGCTCATAAGGTGTTTTAGCAACAGCTTTAGTTGGTACTCTATTCAGAATATAAGCTGCAGTCTTTAATGCTTCTCCCCAGAGTGATTTTGGTAAAGTAGAATGACTAATCATACTCCTTACCATATCCTTAAGAGTCCTGTTTCGTCTTTCAGCTACACCATTCATGCTAGGAGAACCTGGCATGGTGTACTGTGGGACGATTCCACATTCCTCTAGGAATCTACCAAATGGTCCTGGACGTTGTTCACCTGAACCGTCATATCTGCCGTAGTACTCACCACCACGATCAGATCTAACGCTTTTAATTTTCTTGTTGAGTTGATTTTCAACTTCAGCTTTGAAAGCTTTGAACATGTCCAGTGACTCAGACTTTTCATGAATAAGATATAGATGCCCATAACGTGAGTAATCGTCTATGAATGATATAAAGTATTGTTGACCATTCCAGGAAGCCGTAGGGAATGGTCCACAAATATCCGTGTGTATCAATTCTAAGACGTCCGAAGTTCTATTAGCACCTAACCTTCTCGTTTTGGTCTGTTTTCCCTTGATACAATCAATACAAACATCAAATTCCGTAAAGTCAAGGGAATCCAAAATACCATCTGACACAAGTCGTTCAACTCTAGTTTTTGAGATGTGACCTAAGCGCTTGTGCCATAGTTTTGCCGAATTTTCTTTATTTAATTTTCGCTTAGTACCACGTGATTCCTTATACAAGGTTTCATTATATGATGCAATAGTATCAAGCAAGTATAGGTTATCGTATGAACATAATGAACCAGTACAACAATATTTGAATTTAAAGAAAGACTAAACTGACAATTTCCAAAAGAACAATAATATCCTGATTTGTCCAATAAGGAAATAGAAACCAAATTCCGTCTAAATGACGGCACAACAAAAGTGTCTTTCAAATCCAAATAAAAACCAGTTCCCAGTAATAACCTAAAAGTGCCTATTGCTTCAACTTCCACCGATTTTCCATCGCCCACAAAGATGAATCTTTCATCATCATTTGGCTTTCGGCAGAACATGCAACCCTGCATAGAAACACTTATGTGAGTAGTAGCACCAGAATCTAACCACCAAGTGTTTCTAGGAACTGAAGCTAAATTAACCTCAGAACAGACCAAATTAAGAAATGTACCTTTCTTTGCACGCCAAGCGTTGTATTTGGTACAATCCTTCTTTAAATGTCCAGGTTTCAGGCAAAAGAAACAACCCTCTTTGTCGTTATGTGGTTTCTTTTGATCTGGACCCTTAGCAGCTTCATATTCTGTTTTTCTTTTCTCGCCCTTATCCTTAGAGGTACTTGCCAAGTTAGCAATTTCAGTTCTATCGTGCCTCAACCTTTCTTCCTCTTGCACACAATATGAAATGAGCTCATTTAGAGTCCATTTCTCCCTTTGACAGTTGTAACTGACCTTAAACTGACTGAAATGTGCAGGAAGCGATATCAATACTAAATGCACGAGCAAGTCATCAGACAAGTCGAGCTTTAGTGCCTTAAGTTTTGAAGCAGTATGAGACATCTTCATGATGTACTCCCTTATGTTCCCCTTACCTCTATACTTCATTGAAATCAAGCTTTGCAGAAGCGTGCTTGTTTCAGCCTTATCGTTTTTAGCAAAACGCTTTTCAAGTTCGGCAAGGAATTTCTTGGCATTAGTTACCTCTTCAGATACTGCGCCCCTAAAGGCTTCCGGAATGCCGCGCTTAATGATCATTAGACTCATGCGATTTGAGCGTTCCCACTTCTCAAAGTTCCTCCTGTCATCAGGAGAACTTGCATCCGTAAGAGAAGCCGGTTGCTCAACCCTGAGAGCAAGGTCAAGATCCATGCAGCCGAGAACAATTAGTGCGTTCTCTTTCCAATCCTTGAAGTTTGACCCATCAAGCATGGGAACTGAATTAAGATTTGCAGATATTGTGGTAGCAGATGAATTAACTGTATAGAGAAGAAGATGGAAATAGCTTACATTAGTACTTTATTATGCAAATAATAATTTCAAATAATGGTAAGGCCCATCACAAGATACCCAGCACAACATCAATATTTAGTCTTTGGACAGAAATATTAACTTGTAAGTGGTACCTCGATGTAGTAATCAAACACTGACAATAAGACATGTCAACCAATAAACCTTTCTTTGGACCGATTTATTGATCACACGTTAAACCAAATAATCGTCACGCGTTTATTACCACAGGTGCATGTGAAATTCCAGCCAAACATTGACCTTCCTTTGGGCCGATCAATATCCGCATGAACAACACACACACAAAACTTTCTAATATTCTAAGTTAATTAATTTCCACAAGAGAGGTTGCTTTGGCAACATGTTGCTTCAATTAATTCACTTCGAAATATTATATTTCTCAAAAGAGTCCGTCATACCAAAATTTGAACTTGAATTGAATGTTTTGCATATATTTAAGGCTTTAGGATTTGAATTATGAAATTCAATACTTTAGGATTAAGTAATCATTAAGTTGGATGGTTAAATTGCAATTTAATTAAGCTTGATTGGCCAATTATGAAATATTTTTAAACTTGAAGGACTAAATTGCAATTTTCCCAAACTTTAGCGGCCAATTAATTAAAATCAGAAACTTTAGGGACTGAATCGTAAAATTCAGAATTCTAAAAACCCAACTTAAATGATTTCTTAACTTAAGGGACTTAATTTTGTAAATTCAGAAGTTTGGAGGGCCAACTTAAAAGTTTTATAAACTTAGGGTTTGAACTTTATTTTAAAATAATGAGGGAGGACCAAAGTTGCAATTTACACAAAATATCCAAAAAATTGCAAAGGAGCCCTTCAGCACTTCAAATTTACAGTCAAGGTCCCTGGGCCAAAATAGGAAGAACTAGGGTTTGGGATAAACCCTAGCCCCGCCGCGCAAGAACGCGGCGCCATTACTGGCGCCGCCCCTCACCCGTCACCTGCAGCGCCATCACCGGCGCTGCAGCCAATAACCTGCGTCGCTGCGCGCGACGCTGAAATCCGACCAGGCCCATCGCGCGCAGCGACGCTGCAAGCTGCGCGCAACGCGCAGCGGGCGGCTCCTCTTCTCCGACCAGCATCCTCAACCCTTCAATACACATAACCCACAACCATTGAAATCCGAAGCAGCAACGCGCTGTGCGCGATGTCCCCAAGTCCGACCAGAACGATTTCATCATCAACCACCAAACACCACAATACACCGTACACAACAAAAAACCAATTCGAATATTCATATACACAGCAAATTGTAAAATTGGTACATGAATTTGATGAACTGTGTATGTATAATTTCGAAATCAGCAGCCGATTTTCGCATGTATGCATATTTCTCAATTCTGAATCTTGCCGTGTGTGTGTGTATATTTGAAATCAGAGAATTGGTTTCATACGTAAATAAGGTTTCACATATATTAGATCGAAATAGATCTGATAATTCAGCACGATGTTGTCTCTGATACCACTTGTTAAAATTAATTTTAATATAGATGAATGTTCATCTAAAATCCACGAACGTCATGCTGTAATTATCAAGATCCAAACTGAAGCGGAAGCGTACCTGAATTCATTGTTGTGTTTGATCGAAAGGGGTTATGGCCTTCCAACTGATTCGTGGTTTTCTCCTTATGTTTCTTCTCTGTTGACGGGGATGCAGAGAATTATGAAAAGCCACGCTCAATTGGGGACCACGACCTGTATAAATAGTTGTAGGACAACTATCATGTTTCAATGTTATTAAATTGGCCCCTCATCAATTTAAAACATTGAATCCGTCTCTACACTTTAATCTCACGACACTTAATACCCATTAGTCCCGAATAATCTTTAGTGGATCACTTTATTGACTAAATCCTTAAGATAGCACCACACATTTTATTTTATACATGTTTGGCCCCACATTATTGAATTTATCCAACAGATTCCTCCAGTGTGCTTCGTCACGAAGTTCTCATCAGTGAATTTAGCTCCGTAGATCGATTCGTCATCGGTACCATTCCCAGCTGTGAAGGTGAAGTCATGATTTCTCCTCAATATTTCAGCGAGAAACAAATTGAGAATTAAAATTGAAAAGGGGAAGTGAGAGCATGGTAAAAGTTTCCTAAAAGGGAAAGACCACAATGCACTCAGAAGAGGATCGGAAATGCCATCTAGCGGAGAAGAAGAATAGACCTGGCCGTAGGAGAAGCACTGGTCGATTTCTTGAACTTGCGATTTCCAGTGCTACGGTGGCTATTGGAAAAGAAGGGAATCTGACCAGAAGAAAGAAAATATCTTACTGACCCTCTCACTCTCACCTACGGCATCCAGCTGATGACTCGAGCTTCCAGCGACAGAACCAAGAAACTGATCGGCGACAGATGTCCTCTTCCAGATGCATGTTGTTTTTCTCCTTCTCTCACTAAGGTTATATTTGTGTTTATAAAAAAATAGTTATTGATTAATTGTAGTGTAGTTGGGTAAATTTAATGAATGGACACTAAATTTTAACATGGTTACTATTTAACCACTCAAATTTGAAAGGTATCTAACCACCACTCAATTTTACACCAAGTAACCCATCAACCAATAAATACCTAAAAATAACATCTGAAAACATTTTCTCCAATGTGGCACTTAAAAATTCGTAGCATTCGAATTATCCAATCAGCATACACATGGGCCAAACAATCCCTTAAATCAAATGTCTGAAATCGCTGCCTTCGTTCTCCTGCCTGATAGAAATCGGTTCCTTCATTCTCCCGAATCCTATATTCCTTCCCAACATCTAACATCTCCGCCTTATCTTCTCCTCCATAGAAGAACCCGTCCAGGTATAACTCATCTCATCGTAGCTACCGTTTCTTTAGATTTTCTTGTTCTACCATAAAGTAGATTCATGGAATTTGACCATTAATACTTCTTTACAGATGTTATTTTTGGTTTTTTGCGTTGCATTTTTTGTTTATGGATGTCCCTAATTCAATCAATATAGTTTGTTTTACAACACCCTTAAGCTGTTTGTGAAAATTCTTGAACTAAATTTGAAGATTAATTTGCATCGATTTGTTTGGATTCATATTTCATCGGCTGTTGAGGAATTTAATGCTGCTATAATCTTAGCCAATTTAACTCATATACAAGATAATTTAAATCAGAGTTTTTTTATTGAGACAGGTGAGTTTTTATAAATCAATCAGAACCACAAGCTAGTTGCCTAATAGATCACTTTGATGGTAAGAAGCATAAATTGCACTCAGCAAGTACTGATTCAGATGGGGTGGTATAGTATTAGATACCAGTTGCAAATCATTTTTATACAGGCATGTGGACATTTACTATGTAGTTATCTTGATCTCTGCAGGAGCAGCATACTCCAAAGTGTAGAAGAAAGTTCGCGAGATGGCTTAGGAGGACACATGTCATTGACAAGAAATGGAGTTGAGAAAACTAACATGAATAGATGAACTTCTGCCAAAATCCTAAGGAACCTCCACTCAGAAATGTTGAAGGATTTCTAGCTAAAATACTCAATACTGTGTTGCCACCTGGAGATATAGTTACAGCCAACTTAGGATAACATTTAACAAGATCCAAAGCCACGAATTGGGCAAAACAGCTGGAGAAAGAAGTTCGAAAATAGAGCAAATCGAGTTTTAGCATGAAGAATAATCTTTCATTTTATGTAAAATTTAGTTGGTTAGGTATTAGTTGAATTCTTAGTGGTTCGTTACATTCGAAGTTGGTGTAACTTGGTTGTATGTCCTACATTATGTTGAATAAATGAAATCAGATTTTTTCCTTGTCTTATGACTCTTTCACCTTTAACTTGAGTCACCAGATTGCAGGTCAACCTCACCAGATAGATTGCAATCTGGTGCAACAAATTGCACCAGATTTCTTGCAATCTGGTGCACATTACTGGTTCACCAGATTGCTTGCAATCTCTGTGCACCAGATTGCAAGCAATCTGGTGCACAACACTGGTTGCAATCTGGTGACAGATTGCACCAGATTGCTTACACTGGTCACTAGATTGCAAGCAATCTGGTGCATAATCTGTATCACTCTATTACAATTTAGGCAATATTTGGTGAACAAATTGCACAATATTTCTGATACACTATTTCTTCAAATTCCACACAAACATAAAGCAAACATGAACTACAAAATCCCAACATAATTATTATATATATATATATATATATATATATATATATATATATATATATATATATATATATATATTTGATGCAAAAATAAAAGGCATTATAAAATCCCAACACAAGCACCAAATTTTTCGTCTGATACAAAATATCTATAGAAGCATCACAAAATCCCAACCTATTCAAAACAAAAGGAGGCAAAAAGTGACAACATCCTATTGAGTTGCATAATGGTTGACAGTTTTTGGAGGAACAAAAGACTGAGTCGATCTAGCCATTCTCCGTTGTTTGGCCTTTTCTCTCTTTCTCGCATCTTCTTGTTGCTGCATTTGCTCAAGATCTTTGATCACATCGTTCAATTCCATTAGATGTTGATCTGTAGCTGGTCCAGTATTGGAAAATGTAGCATTCTCTGAAAAATAAATTCCAGGAGTTTGGCATGAATTGTAAGTTGGTGGATGGAGGTTCATTGTTTACTATAGGTTGTGTGTTCTTTGATCGTCGCGGTTGAAGCTTACTTTGGATTTGCTCATTCACAATAGGTGTCTCCTCGTAATTCTGAAACCAATCCTATAGAAAGGAAATTGTGATTAGTAGTATAAATCAGTTTATTTGTTCAAAAATGAATAAATGACCCAATTTTACCGCATCTGGTGCATCTGGCCTATTATGATATCTTTTGTTGTGCCCTTTAGCTCCACACATACTGCAAGTAATAGATGATGTTCCTGTCTTTTTCATTTTTGATGTGGCCCCGGAATGTGTAATAATGTCCTCTTCTTGTTGCCTTCTCCTCCTCTTCTGCTTTCTTCCCCTCGTAGTCACACACCATTTTGGGGGTTGGATAGGCAAAGCATCAACTTCAGGCCATAATTTCTTCCCGTTGATTGGCATCACAATATTTTCATAGCAGCTCAAGTAGGTACTCACCAAGTAGCATGAATGAACATATTTATGAGGGTCATCAAAACGGTCTAATATTGCAGCACAAGCATGCCCACAAGGGATACTAGTTAGGTCCCACCTTCAACAAGCATATGTACGAGCTTGGATATCTACAACATACTCTCCATCCTTGCTCCGCACATAAGATTGATGACCTCCAGACCAGTCAACCTCGGCCCCCTCCCCAAACTCCATACATTTCATTAATTTCTTTGTGATCTTAGGGCATAAAGTTCCCGCAACCCTTCTCATCTTATCCCTACGTTTTTGCATCCTCTTCATGAAGCTTATGTGGATATCAATCAACATAGTTAGAATATATTTTTCCCTGTCTTCTAATATGACCTTATTGAAGCACTCACACATGTTGTTTAATAGAGTATCACTCTTCACCTTTGTACCGAAGTGTGACTTACTCCATTGCGTTTCTTCCCTTTTCAACAACCACTCATACTCGAGTTTACTCTCTTTCTCCATCTCTCCCATCCAAAATTTGTAGTCAGACATTGTGGTTGATTTTGCAATCCTCCAAAGATAATCTCTAAGAGTCAACCTTTTGAATTCAGCCCTAAAAAAGCTTGAATACATGTGCCTCATACAAAACCTATGCTCTGCATCTGGGAACATCTCCTCAATAACATTTTGAAGCCCCTTTTGCCTATCACTCATGAATGTCCAATCTGTGCTATTTGTGATGCCTATATCCTCACTCAAATGTCCAATTTCTTGTTCAAAGATGCCCATATTCTCCACTTACAATCTTTCTTGCACATAGCCTGAGCCCTATTCTCCTCATTTGGCTTCAGCTTCAAATTCCGCCTAGTCACAATCCCATGGTTTCTCACGGCTTTCCTGAACTCTGACATGTCTTTTGAATGTCTTCCCAACTTCAAATTGTGGATCAAATAATTCCTTTTCTGGATCAAAAGCGGGATAGATGTTGTTGTTCTCCTCGGTTGATGAATAATCTATAAGCAACTCTTCGGATGAAGGGTAATAGTCAATATCTATATCTGACCCCAACTCAGTAACTTCTACATCTGAGTTTGCATTATAGCCTACAACAATACGTTCAGGTGCATTTCTGTCGAACTCAAAATCCCCATCATTGAACTCATTATCAGAATCATGTAATTGTAGGCCGGGGACTAGCTCTTCTTCTTCATCACTATCATCTGCAATCCATAAATGGCAAGGAGTGAACTTGATGCCTAACTACATAAACAAACTGAAGGTTGACATAAGGCTAAAGTATTCCAGAAAATCACAAGTATAGTCTAAATTTTGAAGCAGACGACCTACGCTAAAAATTTGAGCTAAAAAAATTAATCAGTAAGTTGCCCATTTCAGTAATCAACAAAAGGTGGTCCAACAAAATCAGCATTTGAGCATCCAACAAGTTTTTTAGCATTCTACACAATAAACATGTTCACATGAAGATTTTCCAACATACCTGGTCCGACATACTCTACTCCGAAGAAAACATCTTTAATCACCGGTGAGTGGTCCATATCTAGAAATAATCTACGCAAATGGCGATGAGTAGTTGCAATGAGATTGGTTATGCGTGGACGAGTTCTGCCATGGAGGAGAAGCTAGGGTAGAGACTTATATTTTTTGGAACTGATTTCATCAGGCGGGAGAACAAAGGCAGTGATTTCAGACATTTGATTTAAGGGACTGTTTTGCCCATGTGTATGCTGAGTAGATAATTCAAATGCCACGTGGGAGATTTTTAAGTGCCACATTGGTGAAAATGTTTTCAGATGTAATTTTTAGGTATTTAGTGGTTGATGGGTTACTTGGTGTAAAGTTGAGTGGGTGGTGAGATACCTTTCAAATTTGATGGTTAAGTAGTAACTAGGTTAAAGTTCAGTGACCATTCATTAAACTTACCCTAGTGTAGTTCTATTGTGGTGTACAAAACAAAAATTGTGGTGGTCATATATTTACTCATTTTTTTATAATTATTTTGGCATTTTCAAAATGTCTCGTATTGGGGGTATGAACATAAAAATGCGGTCAACTTTTTGTTGAACGCGAGGTCGGAATTTGCATTACGATGCCCGCATATGGGTTGTAATGCATGACTAAGCGCAAATAGTAGTGCTTAAATGCGCATTGATGCAAGTAATCTAAGGTATTAATATTAGTTTCAGATTGGACCAACAAATCATAATTTCTAAATCATAGAAAAACTAAACTCTGCCATTAAGCCTCACCCTTAGTCGAAATCTACTTAGCTCACTAATATATAATGCAATATCTAAGAAATTATTAAGTATTTTGATTTTATGTCTGAAAACTGTAGGCTATGCATTAAAATTGTAATGTCAGGCATTTAAATTTGTGATCTAATAGCCGACTATGTTATTAGAATTAACAATAAATGAGATAATAGTAAATGTGTGTGTATTTACTTTTATGTAGAAAATCTATTTTACTATATAAAAATATGTTTAATGTCATAAAAATAATTAAAATAATATTAACTTGTGAATATTGATGTTCGATGATAAGTGTATAAAATACACTTGCTTATTTTTCAAAATCAGGATATTATGTTGTCTTTCATTAATAAATTATATTTAGTTGTTATTTATAATTATTTCAAGTTTTATCTCAAAATCAAGGAAAAGAGAGGCACGAGAGCAAATACATGACAATTGGATGATAATTGGAGCAAAATTATGAACATTGAAGTTGATGACGTCAAATTGAGGTGCAAATTAGAGCTAAAGTGGAAGAATGAAGAAGTTCAAGAGATTAATTGAAGAAATCAAGGGAAGAAAAGAGTTAATTGAAGAGAAATGGAAGTTTGGTGACTAAATTGCCCTAATCGAAAGTTGAAGGACTTATAGAGAAAATACAAAGAGTGGACCAACTTATACGTAAGAAGAAAGTTGAAAATTGCATTACACAGTTTAATCTTGCGGCCACGTCATCTATAGCCGTGCGATTGCACGATGTTCACTTAAACGATCTGAATGCGATTTTGATAACCGTGCGGTCGCATCAAATTCTACCGCGCGGCCGCATGCGTTTCCGACTGGGCCATGTCTGGGCTTAAAAAGTAAAAACCCTATTTTTTCACTCAATTCTTCTCTTTATTAACCTAATTTCGGGGACACCAATTTAGACACATGAAAATCAGATATGTTTACCACAAAATCTGGTAGGACCTTGGATCAACACGTCTCAGCTCCTCCCTCTTGAACACGCGGAGCTCTTGCACATTAAGACAAACAATCAGTTTGCAAAGGGAGCTGAGCTGACTCCCATTTGCACTCCAATGCTTAAGTCAGCACTCATTTTACTTAAATATAGATTGGGTGCGAGAAATATAAAGATGTAAAAAAGAGAAAAAGGAGTGAGATTTTATATATTGAGTTTCTAACCTCTTTCTTGGAGGCAAATGTGCTCTATTTATAGAAGGAGTTATTGTCTTGATGGTGACACATGTTGAGCTTTACACGTGTTTTTCCCCTAGCCGTTGGAGAGGTAAACAAATTTCTTGGGTGTAATCATTGCTACACGCCGTAGGGGAGGGGCGTCCATCATATCCTCCATAAAGGTAATGTCTTGTCAAGCCACAGTCAACTACAGATTGTCACGTCTCTCGACACCCTCTCTTGTCCCACCGCTGATTTGGGTGGCGCAGCAGTACACCCCAGCTCTTCACATACCAGTTAGGCCAGAGGAGCTCCAGGCGATGTTCCACCTCGATAATTGGACCAGGCAAAAGCCCTTGATTCCATTCATAGCTAGAGCCCATTGGGCCTCTCTTGGGCCCCTACTATCGATCTTTTAGGCCCGTTTTAGGCACGGTCTCAACACTAGTCCCTCAAATCCGATGTGGTCATTTATGGGTGAATCGAATTTTCCACAGACCGGATGCTATGGCTTTGTTATGGGAATTTCACGCAAACAATCACCGGATTGTGGATTATCATGAAACCATTAATTATGCAGTCATCAGCATTTTTATTATTTCTGGCGTTTCTAATTAATCCGAAGTCAGTTGCCCAGGGATCACTATGCAATGCTCCGGGTCCATGGGGGTGTGTGGGGATCTTCTGCGAGGTCGAACTCATGGGAATTTCGACCTTTTATGCCTATTTTTCCCTCTAGCTGGACATTGGGATATGCCAATGTATTTTGTAGGCGGCGCATTTATGGCAAAGAAATGATTGGTATCCGCTTCCAAGAAATGCAAAGGGGAGGGACGCCTTACTGTGCTTGGAGTACACCTTAGCAGTTGAATGGTTTCTCTCCCTCTCTCAACAGTTGGCGCTTTAACTTACTCTCCCCCCAAGGTACATGGATTATCTAAATCAACCATGCGGTTCAAAGATCAAGGGCTTGAGACTATTGGGTTCCTTACAAAACTTTCTTCGTCCCAGTCTTCCTTCTTTATCTCATCCTTGGAGTTTTCTTAAGAGTTTTTTCTGCGAAAATCATTTCATTAGCCTTTTCACATTAGTTTTTCAGCAACTTTTGAGGATTTTCGACTTAGCAAGTCATTCCAGCTGTCCATCGTCTCCCATTTCCGCATTTCTCCTTCGAGCACCCAACCTCGAATTTTCCTTTTCTGCAGGTAAATTCCTTTTCCTATGTCTGTACAAAACTTTTTGATTTTCAAACTTTGAGTGCTTGTTTGAAAATTCCTTTTTTGTATTTTTGATCTCCTTTGGGTAAGTTTGGACTTTTAAGAAAAAATGAAAAGAGTTGGGGGAACGAGTTCGCATGAGTTATTGGCAATGACGACTCCTATCAGAGGTTTCTGCCCATTGTCTTTGTCGATTTTTAGTTCTTGCTTCTTTAGGGAGCAGATTAAGCAGATGAATAGAAAATATGGCAGTATAATTTATTTGGATGATTCTGACAGTGAAGAAGAAAAGAACCAAACCTACATGGCTTACTTATCTTCTGACGATGAGGCTTCATTGCGGGAACTCTGAAGCAAGCGTGATAGAGACTTGAGGAGAGAAGAGACGGAAAGCTCCTCATCCGGTCAGCAAGACCTTGGTTTGGGTGCAAGGGCCCCATTTAGGGCGCATAGAGAGGAGTTAGGGTTATCCAAGGAGGAAATTGCCCAAGTTGAAGGTTGGGTTGACCATTTGAACAAAGTTTCGGGATACCATGTGGATCCTGATCTGAACCTGAAGTTATGAGAAAGCAATGAAATAGCTTCAGAGATCTGGGTATCGATTTGGCAGGTGCTTCTGCAAAGTTCAGGATACCAGAAGAGGTTCGGATAGTGCATCCCACACCTTCTTTCCGACCTTGCAATCCTCCCCCAGGCCATGTGGGATGAGGCTTCCCCTGCATCCTTTCTTTAGGACGCTACTTAGGAGCTACAACCTGTGCCCTTATCTGTTAGCTCCAAACTTCTGGAAGAGGCCAACCTAGACTACCCTATCTTACTGCATATATTCCACACCTTATATACTCTGAAGAAATCTGTTAGGAGGGATAAGGACTTGAGGTCGGATGTTAAAGATTAGTATTTGATGAACAACGATTTAGAATTTCTCGAGCATGACCATCGAAGCAACCCCGACCATTACAATATATTCTCATCGAATAGAATATCCCCAAGGAGGACTATCAACCCCAAGGACTATCTCGCATGTTTCATGGCACACGATGTTCGGGGTTACACTTGCTCGAGGGTGCTCCTCTTGACCGGTTGAGGGATCTATCTGACGTGGAATCTATAAATGTTAGGAGTTGTACCCTAATCCTAGAATCTAACAACACAATCCCTAAAAAATAGGAAGATGAGTCCTAACACAGGACTCATCCAATGCATGTATTCCAATCCTATTATAACTCGTCTAGACATCACTATAAATACAGGACATTCCATCATAATTCAGGTACACAATTATTATTCTTCCAGTTTATAGTCTCTTGCATAAATTTTCTCCTTCCTCTTTACTGACTTAAGCATAGGAGGGGCGACGAGGACATACCTCCTCGCCTTTATTGCAGGTATTTGGAGATCCAGATCGTGCTTGCTTGCTGCTCAAGCTCGGAATATTACAGGTGCGATTTTTTGCATCATCATTGGCGCCGTTTGTGGGAACCATAACTAGAAGCCATGGTTAATACACGTTTTGGACCTCCACAAGCAAACTTGCCTGCTCATGATCACACTGTCGGGGGGGGGGGGGGAGCAGGTACCCCAAGCAACACCACAGACCAGTCCACGTTACCAGGAAATCAAACATCACACCCCCAACCCGTTGGAGGAACTTCGTCAACAGGTTGCTACCCTTACACAATTGCTCACGCAGCAGAGCCAGCGCGGTACCCCAACGCCCGAGGAAGGGAATGCTTCACGGGTCCACCTGCAAACCATGCCCCTAACACTGGTAGGGCCAGTACTTCAGGATTTCCGCCATCGCCGCCAAACGTTATGAGTTCAAGAACAGTGGCCATGCCTCCTGCAGAGCTTTCGAGAATTATCCAGTAAGTAATAGCAGCGGGTATACGACAAAATACACAGGCCCCAGCTGGGTTCACCTCAAACACTCCATTCACGCCAGATGTTTTGGGCTTTCCCTTGCTAGACAGGTTCAAGTTTCCGAGGATAAAGGAGTATGATGGCACAACCGATCCAGTGAACTATCTCAATATATAAACCGATGTCATGAATTTGCAAGTTGCCCCCGATCAGGTTATGTGCAAGGCTTTCCCCCAAACTTTGACAAGTGCTGCTAGGGATTGGTTCTCTATTCTTGAACCAAACTCCATTCCAACATTCGCAGACTTTGCTAATAAATTCTCGGCCTTCTTTGCAAGTAGTAAGCATATAAGGAAGACAGCTGCTTCACTTATGAGACTCAGCCAAGGACAAAATGAGACACTGCGCGAATTCATGACCAGGTTCAACGCAGAAAGGTTGCAAGTTCCCGACCTCCATATTTCTGCTGCAGTATCCGCTCTTACTCAGGTTGTAAGGTGTGAGTCCTTCAAGATGTCCCTATCAAAAATACTGCCAAAATATGTGACTGACTTCTCACTCGGGCTGAGAAATACGTGAATATAGAGGAAGCTATGCATCCAAGAAAGAGCGATACAACTCCCGAAAAATCTGAACGGAAGGACAGCAGAAATGATCGAAAGAGACAGCGTGATGACAGCTCAAGGTAGGGGCATGATCGTGATGATCGGGGAAAAAAAAGGACAGAGCAACCGCCTTCTTTCACTCCGTTGAACACCCCTCGGGCCGACATCCTTATGGAGATCAAGGATATGAAGGAGTTAAAATGGCCAGCCAGAATCAGGTCCCCGCCAGATACTCGTGACAAGAGCAAGTACTATGACTTTAATAGTGACCATGGGCACACCATAGAAACATGCTATGCCTTACAGCGAGAGATAGAAGCATTGATCAAGAGGGGTTTCCTGAAAACATATGTGGAGAATGACAAACGGCAGAAGCGTGATCATGAGCAGGATCAGCCGCCAAGGAATAACAAGCCTACGGCTGGAACAATCAATGTTATCATTGGTGGAACAGCTTCAGGGGGAGACTCACAAAATGGGTGATTACGCTCAAAATATACTTGCGGTTGTTGCAATATAGATTGAGGTGTCGATCCCACGAAGAAGTGTCAAACAATAAGAATTAACGAACGAAAGCAATTGACGATAATTGATAATAAAAAAAAAATTAAATTAAGAGACTAGTGATAAAATTGGTTTTAGAATAATAAAATTGACAAGGCATCGGGATTCACTTTCAAGTCCGTTTCCACTACTTTCTTACTTTGATTCATTTTTATAACTCAATTGCATATTTCACATCCCAAACATACAACTGAAAGATATTCAATTGACGACCATAAAAACACAATGATATTTGATTGGTGAAAACTCATTTATTTTAGATCATGATCTAACCTATCTTATAAGTTATCAAAAATCGACAATATATCACGAGAAAATATTGCAGTGAACGATAAACCTATAAAATAAATCCGCCAATAACAATTCCAATTTAACTCTAATCACATAAAGAAAGCATAACTAAATTTATATGAAACAAGACAAATGTAATTAATCGTTGGATAATAAGAGACTAGCGAATAATAATGAGTTCAATTCAAACAAATGTAAAACTAGTCAAAACATAGATGAATCAAAGATAAAATAAGAGGAACTTAGGCATAAAAGATCATCCCTAGCCTTGCTTGTTGTTTAGCCTGATTTGTAGTCCATTTCTCTCTCTTTTTCTCTTCTGAAACGAGTCATTTTCTTGCCTTCAAAGTGCTGATTCTGAAACCCAAAGTCGGTTCCTTCCTCCCGTGTCCAGCGGCCGTGGTTTTTCTTATCATATTATGGGCTTGAAATATGATTATGAAACTTCTGTTAGCTTGGCTCTCTTACGGCAACAGTATGCAGTAGATTATGTTAAAGAAATGAATTAAGTGGACTTGATTTTGCTCCTTCAATTCCCATTTTCTACTCCAATGTTGGCTGCCCTCTTCTCCATTAGAAAAAGGCCACCGAAAATAGGAAATGGTTAAGTTCAAGGAATCCTCCACTCGGGCTTGGGTTTTGATAATTATATATGGGGATTTGGAGTATGATTGTGAAACCCACTTGGCTATCTCTTCCATTCTAGCAAGCTCAATAAAAAGGGCAGTAGATTTATTGAAGGAATAAAACAAATTGGTCTATGTTGGTTGACTTGGGCCTAAAAATACAAAATAAAGTAATTCCTTAAAGTAATATTTGTTCAACAATAATAATATAAAGATCACAATAAGCCCAATTTATTGACAAATATCCTTAATAAATCACTATCTCAAGTATACTTTTAGACATTGATCACAACCCCCAACGAGCTTATTGTTAGTCCCTAGCAATTCAAGCGTGAAAAATACACATGCCATGATGAACTTGAAATTGATCCAAACAAAGTTTCTCGAGTATGACAAAGTCATTAAGGAGAGATCACAGTTGCTATCAAAATCATTTCGATTGTAACTCCTAATATGGTGTGTGTGTGAACTAAGCCATAACCTTCTTACCACAAACCACAATACGTATAACCTTGAAAAATTCCCCAAATAGAAGCCTCAACTTCATATCCTCACGG
This sequence comes from Ligustrum vulgare, assembly GCA_963555705.1. Taxonomy (NCBI): domain Eukaryota; kingdom Viridiplantae; phylum Streptophyta; class Magnoliopsida; order Lamiales; family Oleaceae; genus Ligustrum; species Ligustrum vulgare. Next base: position 24,783,109 of record OY743176.1, read on the forward strand.
GAATAGAAACAATTTTAGTTCGAGCAATTTCTCTCATGAAGTTGGAAACAGATATACACTCAAATGAAGGGCCATTATAAGACAAATTTTAGGACAACAAGTGAATGAATATTGATCACAAGATAGGCACTAGCTGTTTAGAACTTCAACTATTCTTACCACAAACCTGCTTATGGATTTTACTGGTCAATTCAAAATGAGAGCATAAGAATAAAACTTATGGTGGTAAAATTGGGAAGTGAATCAAGTTGTATGTCTGAGCTGCCAAAACAATTCAAGTTTGAGTCAGTCTCCTTTGTTAAATGGAGGGAAAGGATTTTTGGACTTGTATAGTTGAACTCAAGCGGTTACTGATATTGAGAAACATTGTCTTCTAAAGATAACAGAAGACTTTCTAATCATAACATTTTTCCTTGTTTCTTTCTTTCTTTCTTTCTTTTTCTTTCTTTCTTTCTTCTTTTCTTTTCTTTTTTTTTTCAACCTTTTTTTTTTCATGAATCGAAGCAACAACAAGTAAGGCTGACCCACAATAGGGAATGAATGGGAAGATCGAAAGCCTGGAAGAGGAAAGGATTTGAAATGATTTTTTTTTTACGCATGGAATTGGCTAAGCATTTTGTTACTCGAACAAATATAGAACCAGAATGGATGAGTTTGTGTCTATTACCAGTTCTTATCCTGATGAAAAAAAAATATCAAATAAAGATTACGTAGGAATTTTAAATTGACCAAATCATCCTTCAGCATTTCAACCAGCATACCACAAACCATGTAATGATAGTCATAAACAACCCATATCCAATTCAAATGATCAATATAAGTTCAAATGCGTTTTCTCAACTCTCTCATGAATATAAATGCGCTTAGATTTGAAGATCTTTCTCAGCTATGTACACCATCATCCATCTTACCACAGGGCTTAGTATTGTGCTCAAAAAGATTTTAGAAATTACTCTCTAGTGATTGAAATAGAAAATGTGACCCAACCAATCATTTTTAAATACCACTGGACAGCAAAATCAAATTTATACATGGCATGCATACTTTCTCAAACAGGAAATGCTAGTGAATGAAATGAAAATGCAATAGCATGTATATGCTATACCACCCCCAACTAAATCTAGATAGTGTCCTCAATGTCCCAAAAACTAAACGAAAAAATAAAAATAAATCAATAAAAAAATAAAATTGCTTAACTAAAATAAACCTAACTAAAAGGAAGGATAAAACCTAGTTTATGATTGGTAGACCGGAGCCTACAAAGTGACCTCCGTAGGTTGTTCAATTCTTTCCACGTAACTCTTCAATCGTTGTCCATTGACCCGAAAAACTCTCCCATCAGTAGGGTCGTCAATCACTACAACACCATTAGGAAATTTTTTTTTCACTACATATGGACCGGTCCACCGTGATCTTAGCTTACCTAGATGGAGATGCAACCGAGAGTCATAAAGATGCACTCGTTGGTTTGGCTCAAAATTTTTCCGTAAAATCTGCTTGTCATGAGCTGCTTTCATTTTTTCTTTGTAAATCCTAGAATTTTCATAAGCATCATTCCTCAGCTCTTCAATTTCAGATAATTGTAACTTCCGCTGGATACCCGCAAGACTCAAATCACAATTAAGGGCTTTAACAGCCCAATATGATTTATGCTCAAGTTCGACAGGTAAATGAAAAGCTTTTCCAAAAATAAGTCGATAAGGAGACATTCCAAGTATGTTTTTATATGCAATGCGATATGCCCAAAGCGTGTCAGAAAGGCGTAAAGACAAATCCTTACGGTTGGGGTTAATTGTCTTTTCTAGGATTTGCTTTATCTCCCTATTAGCTAATTCAGCTTGTCCATTAGTTTGAGGATGGTAAGCAGTGGAAACTTTATGAATGACCCAATACTTGCGCATTAAAGCTTCAAAAGAACGGTTACAAAAATGTGTCCCTTGATCACTAACTATAACACGTGGCGTACCATATCGTGATAGTATATTTTCTTTCAAAAACTTAACAACAGCAGTATTATCATTGGTACGAAAAGCCACAGCTTCTACCCACTTGGACACATAATCAACCGCCAAAAGAACATATAGATAACCAAAAGAAGATGGAAATGGTCCCATAAAACCAATCCCCCAACAATCAAATATTTCTATTACCAAGATAGGATTAAGAGGCATCATATGGTGACGAGACAACGCACCCAAATTTTGGCATCTCTCACAAGAACGGCAAAAATTGTTAGTGTCTTTAAATAAGGTAGGCCAATAAAGACCGCACTGTAAAATTTTTGCGCTTGTTTTCTTAATAGAAAAATGACCACCACAAGCTGAACTATGACAAAAGTCTAAAACACTATCAATTTCACTCTCTGGAATGCATCTTCTCATGATTTGATCAGGGTAGTATTTAAACAGGTAAGGATGATCCCAATACAAGTTTCTTACCTCAACCAGAAACTTACGTTTATCCTGTGCACTCCAAGTGGATGGAACTTCATTAGACACCAAAAAATTAACAATATGTGCATACCATGGGACTTGTGTAGCCGAGAATAGATACTCATCAGGAAATTCCTCATGGATGGGTGGGCCATCAGCTGATTCATTGAACTCTAAGCGAGACAAGTGATCTGCCACTACATTTTCAACACCCTTCTTATCTTTTATTGTCAAATCAAATTCCTGCAAAAGCAAAATCCAACGAATCAATCTTGCCTTAGTATCCTTCTTTGAAAGGAGGTATTTCAGAGCTACACGATCAGCAAAAATAGTAATGGGGGAACCAATCAAATAAGCACAAAATTTTTCTAAAGCAAATACTACAGCTAACAGTTCTTTTTCAGTAATAGAATAATTCATTTGTGCATCATTCAAAGTTCTGCTAGCATAGTAAACAACAAAAGGCTTCCCTTCTCTTCTTTGACCTAAGACAGCTCCCACAGCATGGTTGCTTGCATCACACATAATCTCAAAAGGTAAACTCCAATCAGGTGGCTGCATTATTGGGGCAGTGGTGATTTTGTAAGTAAGTACTCGAAAAGCGTTCTCACACTCTTCTGTCCATTTGAATTCAACATATTTTACAAGGAGATTACATAATGGTCTAGATATAGTGGAAAAATTTTGTATGAACCTCCTATAAAACCCTGCATGTCCAAGGAATGACCTTACATCTTTAACAATTTTAGGGGTAGGTAATTTGGAAATTAGTTCAATTTTTGATTTATCTACCTCTATCCCTTTTTCAGAAACAATGTGTCCTAAAACAATCCCCTGTGACACCATAAAATGACATTTTTCCCAATTCAACACAAGTCCCTTTTCCTCACACCTGCTCAAAACTCCTTTTAAGTTCAGCAAACATGAATCAAAAGAATCACCAAAAACAGTCAAATCATCCATAAATACTTCCATGCAATTTTCAATCATGTCACTAAATATGCTCATCATGCATCTTTGAAATGTAGCAGGTGCATTACACAAACCAAATGGCATACGACACAAAGCATAAGTACCAAAAGGACATGTAAAAGTAGTTTTATCTTGATCTTCTATAGCAATATCAATTTGGTAATATCCTGAATATCCATCCAAAAAGCAATAGAAGGGATGTCCTGCAACACGTTCTAGTATTTGATCAATGAATGGGAGTGGGAAGTGATCTTTACGGGTAGCAGAGTTTAATTTTCTAAAGTCAATACACATGCGCCACCCAGTTACTACCCTAGTTGGTACAGATACTCCATTCTCATTTTTCACCACAGTAATCCCAGATTTCTTAGGTACCACTTGAGTTGGACTAACCCATTTACTATCAGATATCGGGTAAATAATACCTGTATCTAATAATTTTAAGACTTCATTTTTGACAACTTCTTTCATTGTGGGATTAAGTCTTCTTTGGTGATCTCTCTTAGGGTTACTGTCCTCTTCTAAATGAATCCTATGTGAACATATCAGTGGGCTTATACCTTTTATATTAGCTAAAGTCCAACCTAGTGCAGATTTATGTTCTCTTAACAGGTTAATCAACTGTTCACTTTGCAAAATACTAAGTTCAGATGAGATAATGACTGGAAAGGTATCACCTGGTCCCAAGACTGCATGTCTGAGTCCTTTGGGTAGTGGAGCTAGATTGACATTTGGAATTTCTACAGTAGATGACTTCAAATCCTGCTTTTCTCGCGGCAACTCCTCAAAGCATGGCTGCCAAAATCTTGATCTTTTGTCCTGTGTATCAGAAACAGAAGAAACATTAACAGTGTTTTCAGAATAAAGCAGGTTTTCAAAATCAGAGTCATTAAGGAGATATTCTAAATAGTCAGATTTATCCCTTTGATGTATTTCTTGTGGTATGAGTGTGTCTATCATGTAAGTATGATAGCATTCATCCTCTTCTCTGGGCTGTTTTCCAACATGAAAAATATTCAACTCCACAGTCATATTCCCAAATGACAGCTTCATCAGACCATTCCTGCAATTTATAAGAGCATTAGATGTGGCAAGGAAAGGTCTACCTAAAATCAATGGAATTTTAGAATCCATATCAACAGTAGAATGTGTATCTAAAACCAAAAAATCAACAGGGTAATAAAATTTATCAATTTGAAGCAAAACATCTTCTATTATTCCCCTTGGTCTTCTGATTGAACGATCAGCCAACTGTAGTACCACATATGTAGGTTTAATTTCTCCAAGCCCTAATTACAAGTAGATAGAGTAAGGCATAAGATTAACACTCGCTCCCAAATCTAACAAAGCTTGACCAATCTTGCATGTTCCAATGTGGCATGGTATAGTAGGGCACCCTGGGTCTTTGTATTTTGGTGGAGTCTTCTGCTCAATCACTGAACTTACCTGTTCTGTTAAGAATGCAGTCTTCTTAACATTGTGCTTTCTCTTCATTGTGCATAAATCCTTGATTACTTTAGCATAAGCTGGTATCTGTTGAATCACATGTAACAAAGGGAGGTTAATCTCTACTTTTTTAAAATTTTCTAAGATCTCACCTTGGATTTCAAGATTTCTCCCAGCAGGACGGAGAGCTTCAGGAAAAGGTACTGGAACCTTATTTCTTTGCTCACCTTCTTCTTCAGGAACTTTTTCCTTACCACTTGGTGGAGTAGGTTCTTCTAAAATCTTACCACTTCGAGTAGTGATGGCATTGACTTCCTTGAGATTTTGTGTACCAGAAGTAGATGTCTATATCATGTACTGACCTTTTTGATTGGATTGAGGTTGCGACGGAAATTTCCCTTTTTCCTGCACTGTTAAAGAACTAGTTAATTTAGTAATTTGACTTTTAATTTCTTTGTTCTCCTCTACCACCTGTGAGAGCACAGTTTCAAATTTTTGATTGGTCTTATTTTGTGCCTCCATAAATGCATGCAATGTGTCCTCTAGGGAATTCCTATTTGGTGGTGCATTATATTGAGGAACATGATAAGATCTAGGTGGTTCAGGCTTCCACTGATTACTGGATTGAGCAGGTTGGTTGGAATCTGACTTCCAACTGAAATTTGGATGATGTTTCCAGCCTGGATTATAGCTTTCAGAATAGGGCGAGTAGGTCTTGTTATACATTCCTAAGGCATTACATTGCTCTTCATATACCCCTCGCATCTCACTAAAAGTAGGACATTCTTGGACTAAGTGATTTAACCCTCCACACACAAAACAATTACCATGTGATTCAACCCGAGCAACAGTTTGGGTGTCTCTAATATCTTTGGTTTTCAAGGCCTCTAATTCTCTTGCTAAGATTGCTACCTGGGCCTTAAGGTTATCTTCCTCCCTTAGATGATAAATTCCACTAGTTCTATTTGTGCTATCAGTAGCACTTGGCCCAGTCCATGTATGTGCTTTTTCAGCCAAGTCATTTAGGTATTCCATAGCTTCTTCCGGATCCTTGTGAAGGAACTCTCCATTACACATCATTTCAATGAATTGCCTCTCTTATTGTGAGCCCCTCATAAAAATAACTTACTAGATGCCAATTTTCATACCCATGGTGAGGACACAAATTTAACAATTCCTTAAATCTATCCCAAGATTGGTATAATGTTTCATTGTCCTTCTGAGAAAATGAGGAAATTTGTCTTTTCAACCCATTGGTCTTATGATGTGGGAAGTATTTATTGAAGAATGCTTGGGTCATCTCCCCCCAATTTCCAATAGATCTAGGCCTTAAGGAGTATAACTAACTTTTTGCCTTTTCTTTTAAAGAGAAGGGAAAAAACTTCAATTTAACAGAATCTGCTACTTCAGGTCGGCTATGAAAAGTAGCTACTACCTCTTCAAATTCCCTAACATGCACATAAGGATTTTCACTATCCAATCCATGGAAGGTAGGTAATAACTGGATCATTCTCGGTTTGAAATCTAGATGTGGTGTATTTGCTGGAAACATAATACATGATGGGGTGGCTGCACGAGTAGGATGTAAATAAGCCTTCAAGGATTTTACAACGTTCTCCTCCACTGCTCCTTCAAGATTCATGTTGCTACCTTTAAATGAGTCCAACAACAAAGTGGTAGTTAATGCTTTAAATGAAAAATTAGCTTCAAGTGATTTAGGTCTCTTTGCAAATCTTCCAAATTTATCTCTATATCTTTCCTTATACCTAGGCATTCACCACGAAACCTTTTTTTTTTTTTTTAAAGTGATTAAAAAAATTGAAGAATAAATGGGAAATTAAAATTAAATGAATCAAAATAAATTTTGCACCAAAGAAAAATAAAAGGAACGAAGTTATCGCCTTATGATTGGATCGCTAAACCTTTTTGTACTTATGAAACCTTTTTGATTACGCTCAAAATATACCTGCGATTATTGCAATATAGATTGAGGTGTCGATCCCACGAAGAAGTGTCAAACAATAAGAATTAACGAACGAAAGCAATTGACGATAATTGATAACAAAATAAACAAAAAATAAATAAATAAATAAATAAAGAGACTAGTGATAAAATTGGTTTTAGAATAATAAAATTGACAAGGCATCGGGATTCACTTTCAAGTCCGTTTCCACTACTTTCTTACTTTGATTCATTTTTATAACTCAATTGCATATTTCACATCCCAAACATACAACTGGAAGATATTCAATTGACGACCATAAAAACACAATGATATTTGATTGGTGAAAACTCATTTATTTTAGATCATGATCTAACCTATCTTATAAGTTATCAAAAATCGACAATATATCACGAGAAAATATTGCAGTGAACGATAAACCTATAAAATAAATCCACCAATAACAATTCCAATTTAACTCTAATCACATAAAGAAAGCATAACTAAATTTATATGAAACAAGACAAATGTAATTAATCGTTGGATAATAAGAGACTAGCGAATAATAATGAGTTCAATTCAAACAAATGTAAAACTAGTCAAAACATAGATGAATCAAAGATAAAATAAGAGGAACTTAGGCATAAAAGATCATCCCTATCCTTGCTTGTTGTTTAGCCTGATTTGTAGTCCATTTCTCTCTCTTTTTCTCTTCTGAAACGAGTCATTTTCTTGCCTTCAAAGTGCTGATTCTGAAACCCAAAGTCGGTTCCTTCCTCCCGTGTCCAACGGCCGTGGTTTTTCTTTTCTAATTCCCCAAGCAATCCCCCTTTTTTAGAGACGGCAGTCGGTTCCCCTAATAATTCCACGAGTTGGGCTTTTTATTCTAGTTGATTGAATCAATCATATTATGGGCTTGAAATATGATTATGAAATTTCTGTCAGCTTGGCTCTCTTAAGGCAACAGTATGCAATAGATTATGTTAAAGAAATGAATTAAGTGGACTTGATTTTGCTCCTTCAATTCCCATTTTCTACTCCAATGTTGGCTGCCCTCTTCTCCATTAGAAAAAGCCCACCGAAAATAGGAAATGGTTAAGTTCAAGGAATCCTCCACTTGGGCTTGGGTTTTGATAATTATATATGGGGACTTGGAGTATGATTGTGAAACCCACTTGGCTATCTCTTCCATTCTAGCAAGCTCAATAAAAAGGGCAGTAGATTTATTGAAGGAATAAAACAAATTGGTCTATGTTGGTTGACTTGGGCCTAAAAACACAAAATAAAGTAATTCCTTAAAATAATATTTGTTCAACAATAATAATATAAAGATCACAATAAGCCCAATTTATTGACAAATATCCTTAATAAATCACTATCTCAAGTATACTTTTAGACTTTGATCAATGGGCGCAAAATATATGCCAGACAGTCCTCGGGGGTTGGGCTGTCTGTCATTCGGACTTCACATTCGGGTCTTACGACATGGAAGGAGTGATCACCCTTCATGACGATGCTATGGTAGTCAAAGAAATCATAGCTAACTACGAGGTGAGGAGAATACTTGTAGACAATGGGGGCGCAGCTAATGCATTATCACATGATGCTTTCATTAAAATGGGGATATCAGCAAGAAGCTTAAGGCCTATCAGGACTCCCCTGCAGGGATTTGGGGGGAGTATCATCATGCCCAAAGGCACCACCGAGCTTCCTTTGACACTGGGGACAAACCCCAAGCAGGTAATTACAATGTTTCATGTTGTGAGGGCTCCAATGACATACAACACAATACTTGGCCGACCACTGTTGAACAACATCAAAGCGATAGTGTCGACATTCCATCTTGCCATGAAATTTCCAACAGCAGAAGGTGTGGGGGTTGTTCGAGGAGATCAAACAGTAGCAAGGCAGTGTTATGTTACTAGTGTCAAGAACCTCCCAGCTGAGGTTGCGCAAGTAGAGGCGTTGGAGCCCGACCTCGAGCACCGAGGTAGGCTTTTGCCAGTAGAGGAATTATTGGAGGTCGAGGTCGGACCAGGGAGGAATGTCATCATTGGTTGGGATCTCGATGATGGTCTGAGAATAGTGCTCACGCAGTGTTTGAAAGAAAACATTGATGTGTTTTCCTGGAGTTTCGAGGACATGCCGGAATTGAGCCCGAGGTCGCCGCTCACAGGTTGAATGTGAATCCCGAAGCACGGCCCATAAAACAAAGGAAGAGACAGTTTGCCCCTGACAGTCGAATCGTGATTCAAGAAGAAATTGGTAAGCTCTTAAAGGCAGGATTCATCAGGGAGGTTCATTAGCCAGACTGGCTTGCGAACGTGGCCTTGGTAAAGAAGAGCAATGGCAAGTGGTGAGTTTGTGTGGACTATGCTGATCTAAATAAGGCTTGCCCCAAGGACAGCTATCCATTACCACGGATTGACAACCTCGTGGACAGTACTTCGTGCCATAGAATGTATAGCTTCCTTGACGCCTTTTCAGGTTACCACCAACTCCCAATGGCAGAGGATGATCAGGAAAAAACATCGTTCATGGCTGATTCGGCGATATATTGTTATAAGGTCATGCCCTTTGGCCTAAAGAATGCTGGGGCAACTTACCAAAGGTTGATAAACAAGGTGTTTGCAGGTTTGATTGGGAAAACATTGGGGCATATGTCGATGACATGGTTTTCAAAAGCACAGAAACTAACAAACACATTCAGGACCTCCAGGAGGTGTTCTCCACACTCAGAAAGTACAGGATGAAGTTGAATCCAGCTAAGTGCGTATTTGGGGTGTCGTCAGGAAAATTTTTGGGTTTCATGATCACTCATCAGGGAATAGAGGCCAACCCCTATAAAATACAGGCTCTAATTTCCATGGAGTCTCCCAAAAATAGAAAAGACGTTCAGAAGCTGACGGGTCGGGTAGCAGCGCTTAACAGGTTCATGTCAAGAGCAGCTGACAAGTGTTTCCCCTTTTTCAAAGTACTTAAGGGAAATGAGAACTTCAAATGGAATGAGGAGTGTGAGCATGCGCTGCAACATCTGAAAAAATCCTTTGCAATGCCTCCTGTGCTTACAAAACCAAGGCCAGGAGATGTGCTATCCTTATACTTGGTTGTTTCTCAAAATGCAGTAAGCGCAGTCCTCGTCAAGGAGGTTGGTCGAGCCCAGTAGCCCATAAATTATGTTAGCAAAGTCTGCCTTGACGCCGAAACCCGTTACACCCTTGCAGAACAATTGGCGTTGGCGCTAGTTGTAGCTGCTAGGAAATTGAGGCAGCACTTCCAATCACATACGATCGTGGTACTTATAAACCAGCCCTTGAAACATGTACTTCAGAAGCCCGATGTATCCGGAAGATTGCTCAAATGGGCCATTGAACTTGGCGAATTTGATATTGAGTTCAAGCCCCGACCCTCGATAAAAGCACAGGCCTTGGCCAAGGCCTCGGGGGCCTATGAATAGCTCGAACATACCCGAACGCTGTTGGGAAATTTTTGTGGATGGAGCATCCAACTCCTTGGGCTCGGGTGCAGGGGTCATAATTATAAGCCCGGACAGGGAGGTTGAAATACAATGCGCTTTGAGGTTTGAATTTGAAACGACGAACAACGAAGCGGAGTATGAAGCCGTCATCATTGGGCTTGAGGTTTCTCACGACCTTGAACTTGATCACGTAAAGGTATACAGTGATTCCCAACTTGTAGTAGGGAAAATCGATGGCGCATTCGAGAAGAAAGAGGAGAAGATGAGTTTATACTGCCTTCGTGTTCATGACATGCAGAGGATGTTCGGAAGTTTTGAGATTTTGAAAATACCTCGATCATAAAATATCAAGGTTGATTCACTCTCTAGACTTGTGTTAATGAGCGTTGATAATCTTGAGAGAATAGTTCATATGAAATATGTGTCACATCCCAGTATTGACCCCGAGGCCTGCAGTCATGGACATTGATCATGAGCCATTATGGATGGACCCCATCATCAAGTTTATAACTGAGGGAAGTCTCCCGGATGATTAGAGGGAGGCCAGGACCATCAAACAAAGAGTAGCAAAATACTCCATGATAAGCGGGGTTCTTTTCAGAAGGAGTTTTACACTACCCTACCTCAGATGTCTCAAAGCCTCTGAAGTTGCTCAAGCTCTTGCAGAAGTACATGAAGGCATGTGTGGGAATTATCAGGGTGCTAGGTCATTAGCTCACAGGCTCCTCAGGTACGGATACTATTGTCCGACCATGAGGACGGATACAATGGATTATGTGAAGAAGTTTGACAAGTGTCAGAGACATGGGAATGTCATACACAGACTAGCTGAAGATCAAACTCCTGCCCAGTGCCTAGACCCTTTTGAACAGTTGGGAATCGATATCCTGGGCCCTTTTCCCATGGCACGGGGACAGTTGAATTTCATAGCAGTGGCAGTTGAATATCTCACTAAGTGGGTGGAGGCAGAACCCCTAGCAACAATTTCAGAGCCTAAACTAAGACCTTTCGTTTGGAAATCTATCATATGCAGGTTTGGCCTTCCAGAGTGTTGATAATGGACAATGGCAGGCAGTTCGATAACATGCAGTTCAAAAATTTCTGTGCAAGTCTCATATTGACCATCGCCTGACATCGGTTGCACATCCCCAGAGTAACGGGCTTGCAGAAGTGACGAACAAGATAATACTCCAAGACCTTCGCACGAGGGTAGGAGATGCACGAGGGTCTTGGCCCGAGGAACTACCGGCGATACTTTGGTCCTACAGAACCTCACACCGAACAGCTACTGGGGAAACTCCATTCATGTTTGTCTTCGGGATAGAGGTAACAATTCCCATCGAAGTGGGCATGCCAAGTTACAGGCGTCTTTTTCCAAACATGGAAGGAGAATGTATGAGCGAGCACCTTGACCTGCTGGAAGAAGTTCATGAGCATGCAAGCATAAAGATAGCGTCATATCAGAGCAGAACAGCCAAGTACTTCAACAGTAGGGTAACACCGAGAAGGATCAGGGCAGGAGATCTTGTGCTAAGGAAAGTGGAAGCAGCTAATCATCCCCCGGGGAAGCTTGGCCCTACCTGGGAAGGGACCTATGAAGTTATACGACAGACCCGAGGAGGGTCATACAGCCTTTGGGATCTTACAGGAGCACCACTTCCAAGACCTTGGAATGCAGACAACCTCAAAATCTACTACAAGTAACAAATGCAGGCTTTGCAGTTCATTCCCTTTAATTTTCTTTGCATTTTATTTTTTGGTTTAATTTCAGTTATGGCCTGCGCGCCAACTTTTATTTCCCCGAAGACATTTGTAAATAAAAGATATTTCTCTCCAATTATGTTGTTCAAATCAAAGCCTTACCCACGAGGAAGCACACAAAGTCTTGCCAACGAGCAAGCACTCGAAAGCCTTCCCCACGAGGAAGCACACAAAGTCTTGCCCATGAGCAAGCACTCTAAAGCCTTGCCTACGAGCAAGCACTCCAAAGCCTTCCCCACGAGAAAGCACACAAAGTCTTCCCCATGAGGAAGCACACAAATTTTTTCCCACGAGCAAGCACTCCAAAGCCTTCCCTACGAGGAATCACACAAAGTCTTCCCCACGAGGAAGCACACAAAGTCTTGCCCACGAGCAAGCACTCCAAAGTCATCCCTCGGGGAAGCACACAAAGCCTGGCCCACGAGCAAAACCTCAAAGGCTGACCCCGAATCATGCATTACAAGAATTAACCCCGAGCATCACCAATAGCACTTCCGTCATAATTACAGTTCTTAATGATCGGGCTTAGTGATTTGATTGGGGTTCATACATAATGTTCATCATCAATCCCTTGATCGAGGTTAAACGTTGTGTTAATCATCATTCCCATGATCGGGGTTATACATTGTGTTCATCATCAATCCCATGATCGGGGTTATACATTGTGTTCGTCATCAATCCTATGATCGGGGTTATACATATTGTTAATCAACAATCCCATGATCGGGGTTATGCATGGTGTTCATCATCAATCCCATGATCGGGGTTATACATTATGTTCGTCATCAATCCCATGATCGGGGTTATACATAATGTTAATCAACAATCCCATGATCGGGGTTATGCATGGTGTTCGTCATCAATCCCATGATCGGGTTTACTCTTGTGTTCGTCATCAATCCCATGATCGGGGTTATACATAATGTTAATCAACAATCCCATGATCGCGGTTATGCATGGTGTTCATCATCAATCCCATGATCGGGGTTATACATTGTGTTCGTCATCAATCCCATGATCGGGGTTATACATAATGTTAATCAACAATCCCATGATCGGGGTTATGCATGGTGTTCATCATCAATCCCATGATCGGGGTTACTCTTGTGTTCGTCATCGATCTACGTTCAGGGTTAACACATGGTATTTTCGATTAATTTTTTATGTATACAGATCATTGCTCGGACAATGATAACAACGTCGGGGGTTAAAACATAATTTTAGTTTTCTCCATGTCACTGTTAGCGCACTGGGGATATTCAGGACCTATCACTGCTCGTCCAGTTGTGTGTTGTCACCGTTATTTGATTTAATCATGCATAGTGTCGATAACCAAACACAGCTAAAGATAAAAACATGCAAATTTTTCATTCAAAATAATGTTCGTTACAAAGATGGGGGTGGAGATACAAGATTTAGACCGGGGCATTTTTTTCTGCAACTTCTATTTCATTCCCCGAGCCGTCATCATCTTCTTCATCCGGGCCTTCCTCAGACTCTGACAGAATTAGCCCTTCGGTGAGATCAGGATCGGCCCTAAAATCTTCGGCCTTCACTTCAGCGCCTTTGGCCCGGATTATTTCTCGGGCTTGTTTGAATGCATAATTGTACGAGCCCGAGCCATACTCGCCCTGAAGGAGGCTGAACTCTGCTGACTTCTTAAAATCTTCTACTGGCAACGCTCGAGCAGTCTCAGCAGCGGACAACTTCTCTTCGAAATCTTTTTGAGTTCGCTCAAGCTCGAGTCTCAACTCCTCTGCCTAATCCTTGTCCTACTCGAGCTTGGCCTTCATAGTATCATATTCATGCTTCATTTTCTTCTGCTCGTCCTTGAGCTCCCGGACCCTTATCTCGCGCCTAGCAATGAATCGGCCCAATCCTTGGACTTTGTCCTCTTCATCAATTGCCCTCAGGGCAAGACCTTGGGCAATGTTGAGGCTTGCATCAATAAATTCAGATAAGTTCGAGATTAAAAGATGGAAAAACTTACCAAACTTTTACCTTCATAAAATAAGCCTCGAGGTGCTTAATACCCTCGCCCGGGCTGACCTCACTCCGGTATTTCGACACTACATCGGGTTCCTGCGATGCTAATCGAACTGGGTCATCCTCGAGGTCGATGAAGTCAGGGGCCGGGGACTTCTCGACCGATGGCACACGAGGAGGAGGAGTAACCTCACGATCCTCGTCCCGTAGCAAAGTGTTAGACCCCTCCCCGGGTCCACTCACCTGAGGTCGGGGCCTCTTCTTTGTCTTCTTTGTCGGGGGCCGAACTCCCGCACCCCCGGCCTTTCCTTGAATGAAGTTCTTCAGTGATGACAGATCAAAAGTCATGGCTCCTTCTGTAAAAATAAAACAAGTTATTAGTCCGAGCAGATAAAAAGGGAATGGAAGAGAAAGAAAGGTAGCCAGGCTTCTACCCCCGAAACTCACCACTCCAGTAAGATCGAGGACTTCATCCCCGAGCAAGTCATCCAAGTTTGTGACTAAGGGCTCTAATCCCTCGAGCAATTGCCTATCCCGCTCTAAGGTCTCAAAATAGGTCTGACCCTCATAGAACTTAGCAGTGTTCGGGACAACCCACTCTGACCAAAATGGATGCCCGGGTTCCTGAGGAATGATGTAGAAAAATCTCCCTTTCCAACCCTGGAGGGAGCTTGACATCCTAGGTGTCTTAAATCTACCCCGACTAGATAAGTAAGCAAAACAAGAAAAATGGGGGAGCTGTTTCAACTGAGCATCCTACAAAGGTCTAATCGGGGTACGATAGAAAGAAATTTGCAGGCGATGAAAAAATACACGAGCATTTTCCACCCATTTGGCACCAGTTGCCCCGGGCACATAGAATGCTCGATTAGAAACTCGAAAAAAATGGATGCATTGGCCACCTCAGCCCAGCCTTCAAAGCATCCCTATATACCAAGAACTCACCCTCTTGAGCGCTCACCACCCTATCCTCAGTAGTCAGGGCCCTAACATCGCACCTAGGCATCAACCCAAATTCTCTCGCAACCTCAATGATTTTATGCTCTTTATACACGCATCTAAGGTCGGGGTAGGTAAGGGGAACCTCATCCTCGGCTTGAGCCTGAGGCCTAACGTCCGCTGGGTCCACCATGGGAATTAAGGTATTTCCTAAGTTCCCAGTCCTGTGCTGTCCGCTACTCGAGGGGGTCGATGAGCTCGTGCTATTACTACTGGTCGAACTACTATCGCTACTACACATTTCCTATGTAAAAACTAAAAATTAACACTGCTTAAGAGATCAAACTCTTACCTCGAAGACGCACCCAAACACACCACCTAGCCCGAGCATGATCAATTGACTTAAGCTCTCAAGGGAATTATGAGCGTGGAAATGAGGGCCCTCCTGTTTATAAAGGGAAAAAATGCGCGAATACCAAAGGTCACATGATTTGAGCTGTAAGTGACCCCACTTATCAGAGATCCAGCCGCCACGTGGCTGCCAAACGTAGCCTCCGTTCTGACACGAAGTGACAACTAAAAAAATATCTACTCACCCCGATCATTTTAAATTCATCATTTCTTGCGCATCCTGCCCTCCCCAAACTCGCGCATGGATGCGCGGGGCCAGTGATGAACAACGATTTAGAATTTCTCGAGCATGACCATCGAAGCAACCCGACCATTACAATATATTCTCACCGAACAGAATATCCCCGAGGAGGACTATCAACCCCGAGGACTATCTCGCATGTTTCATGGCACACGATGTTCGGGGTTACACTTGCTCGGGGGTGCTCCTCTTGACCGGTTGAGGGATCTATCTGACGTGGAATCTATAAATGTTAGGAGTTGTATCCTAATCCTAGAATCTAACAACACAATCCCTAAAAAATAGAAAGACAGGACTCATCCAATGCATGTATTCCAATACTATTATAACTCGTCTAGACATCACTATAAATACAGGACATTCCATCATAATTCAGTATTACATAAATTTTCTCCTTCCTCTTTACTGACTTAAGCATCGGAGGGGTGACGAGGACATACCTCCTCTCCTTTATTGCAGGTATTTGGAGATCCAGATCGTGCTTGCTTGCTGCTCAAGCTCAGAATATTACAGGTACGATTTTTTGCATCATCAGTATTATTTATCTCCTAGGGGCTCTTACACCCCCATCATAACTGGACATCCTACCTCCATAAAAAATTGGAGGAGTCAGTGGTTTTGGGTTACGGGGGAGTGGCAAAGCTCACCTGTGGACCCTACTCTGGAGATCACCGTTCCTCGAACTCTTTCCTCTCTGCGTGAGTCTTACTTTGTTTTACCTTTTCAAATGTTTTGCACGTGCTCTATGCTTCACGTTTTTTGCTCATCACCTTTAACTTGCTTTCTTACTCTGTTTGTTATTCCAGGGCCCACTTTTGCCTGCCTCCTCTCCCACGCGGATTTATCAGTGGTGAGGCGTTTGTTTGCTTTCTGAGGCACTTTCCAAAGGGTCATCTAGTAAAACAAGCTTTTCATCAAACATGGCCTTATGAGAGCCATGAGTGAGTAAAACCCTTTATCTACTCTGTTACCTTTATTTTAGCATTCCGAAGCTAATCTTCATTTCTCTATTGCTAGGTTCCAAAGACTTCCCCAAGATTTCCCTGAAGGGGCTGATGTCCAAGAAGATTCCTCCTACCCTTCACCATGGTAGCGAGGTAGAAAGAAAACAGAAGGCAGTGCTTGCTAATCTCCAAGTGTGGGTGGCAAAAGAGGTAAATGAGGCATCCACTGCCCAACTTGAAGGTTCTCTCCCAGCACTCCTGCCACCTCCCACTTTATGCCAGTTGGCCTACAGCAGCCAGACCTTGGAGAAGGGGTTGGCCCTACAAAGGCCCGTGCTACTGGGAAGGGAAAAAGGTCGGACCGAGGTGGTTCCAGATGGGAGAAGGAGACGAAAAAAGGACTTGGTCCAAGCTTCCCCATCTGAGAATATTTCTGAACCTGTATCCGAGGACGAGCCTGCTCCTTTACAAAGGCTGAGGAGGGGCAAGGATACTAGCTCTGCACCCCCACCACAAGAAGTGCAAGAGTTAGAAGATGAGCCCTTTGTGTCAATTCCTGGGGTGGGGTACGACGTGTCCCTTGCGGCGGTCGAGGAGCTTAAGCAGATTAAGGCCAGCGTCCTTCCCAAGGATGTCACTTTTGATCCCAGCCTTTTTGATTCTCCCAACTCTCCACCTGCTAGTGCCACTCTAACTATGGAACAATTTTGGATTGAGGGCTGGTCTTCCTTTTCCTCAAGCGCCACTCCTACCCGGAAACTACTCACTGCCAAGGCCATGAATGCCAGAGCTTTGGCCCTTATAGATGAGGTGGAATCCTCTGTGATGGATGCGGAGCGTGATAAAAGGGATGCGGAGACTGCACTTCTTCATGCCGACCACATGCTGAAGGAGATCAATGATCTTAAAGATCAATTATCTATCGCTCGTAAATCCTCCTCAGATGATAGAGCCCTTGCAAAGCGCCTTTAGGAGGATAACGAAAAGCTAAGACATGATCTCCATGCCTCTGAGGCTGATGTGGGGACTTTGTGCAAGAAGCTCAATGATTCCATCCGCGCGCAATCTATTACTGCTGAGCCTCTAGTAGAGGTGAACTCCGTGAAGGGTAAGCTAGCGGCTGAGATAGCAGAGATTACTGCTAAGCTGGAGGGAGAAGTGGAGGCCTAAAAAAAGGTGGAAGAGGATTACACCTCCTTGGAACGACAAATTGAGTCCCAGATTAAGGAAGCCCTGGAGAGGACTATTGCAGCTCGGGTGGAGGAGGTTGTGTGGGCCAAAGTTTCAGAGGCTGTTCAAAATTTTAAAGATACTTTCGAAGAGACGCCTGAGTATGAGGCTATGCAAAGAGTCTTTGGGAACATAGGGGTTAGGATGTCCTTAGGGGACGTGAAAGAGGCTTTCCCCACTTTGGACCTCTCCCAAATCGAGGCTTTGTACCCCGAGCCACAAGACGCGGATGAAGGTGATCCTGTTGACCTTTGTCAAGTGCTAGATGGGAACTCTGCAGAAGATGCCCCTCACTGATTTTTTTCTTCTTATTTTTAACCGATCTAGGCATAGTTCCTCATTTTTGACATGTAATGATTCATTCTTAAAACAATGTAATTACTTTGTTGGTTCAATGTTTTGATTATTTTTGTGAGGTTCAACATTTGCATGACATCGTTTGTATGAGCATGAGTTCTTCGTTGATTGATATTCTTTATTGATAGTCCCTCAGACCTAGACAGTTTAAGACATTCATGTTCACTGGTTAGGTCTGATTTGATAAGTGTTTGATTCAATCTTCACCATAATCCCCTAGTGCGCATCATGTTACCAACCTAATTCTTTTGATTAAGAGAGCTGTTGTAGGTGGTTTGACACTTTTGGCCAAGGCACGAAAAATGCTTGGCGGGTTCACACGAGTCCCTTGCACAGAAGGTTTAAGCATAGTAATTCGATATTTTACTGTTGCTTGTTATAAGAAAAGTTATGTTTGTTTTTTGTTTTTGTATAAGTCAAAAGCATTAGTATCTTTACCGAGGCATCTGGGTGCTTCATTTTCATTTTCGACATTTTCCATGTCCAATAGAGAAGATTCGATGGGATTGGTCAATATTACCTACTCAATGGAAAGTTTGAACTTAAAACGCTTATAACTCATTTCACTGAAATTCGCCAAATTTTACTGCTGATTTGTACTTTGTCAAAATTGGCTTCAACAATTTTTTATGGCAATTTCTTGTAGCATAATCCCTTGCAAATTATCTCTAATTCATGCGAGGATATTACAATTATACAATTATTGCTAAGTCATGCGAGGGTATTACATGCTAAGGGGAAGTTGATTTTATTGAAAATTGGGGTGAAGATTATCCGTGATCCAAGGATTATGCAAGGGGACCCCAGATAGGTCTTCTATCATGTAAGTATAGGCTACTACCTCAGCAATGACTTTATAAGTCCCCTCCCAATTAGGACCTAGAGTCCCTACTCTTGGTTCCTGGGTAGAAGGAAGGACCTTTTTGAGGACCAAGTCCCCGATCCTAAAGAATCGTTTCTTTACCCTCTTGTTGTAGTAGCGGGTCATCTTTTCTTAGTAACGGGCCAACACAACTTGTGAGTCATTCCTTTTTTCTAGGAGGAAATCCAAGTTTGCCTTTTGAGCCTCTTCATTTATCGCCTCATCATAATGAATTTGACAAGGGGAAGGTACTCCAATTTCCACTGGGCATACCGCCTCGGATCCATACGCCATGGAGAACGGGGCTTCCCCTATTACTTTGTGTAAGGTAGTCCGAAGTTCCCATAAGACTTGTAGGAGTTCATCTACCCACGCACCCTTCTTTGATTCCATTTTCCTTTTCAGAGTGTTTTTTATGGTTTTGTTCACAACTTCGACCTACCCATTTTCCTGTGGGTGGTGTGGAGATGAAAATAACTTTCAAATCCCCAAATCATCGCATAATTCGTCGATCCTTCTATTTTTAAACTGCTTCGCATTGTCACTCACCAAAGAGTGTGGCACTCCAAACTTTCATATAATGCTCTTCCAGATGAACTTGAAAGTGTTGGCTTCAATGATCCTTATTAGGGGTTCGGCCTCGACCCATTTGGTGAAGTAGTCTATTGCAACTATTGCGAAACAATTGTTACTAGTGCCTCGGGGCATAGGACTAATAATATCAACCCCCCACTTCGCAAAAGTCCAGGGGCTGGTTACCACCCTCAACTCATGATGAGGCCGATGCGGTATGATTGCATGCCTTTGACATTTATCACACCTTCGAACGAAGTTATGGGAATCCTTCCGCATAGTTGGCCAAAAATACCCCTGTTTTAGGGCTTTCCCGACCAATGATAATGCTCCAGCATGGTTGCCACAAATGCCCTCATGAGTTTCCTTCATTATATATTGTCCTTCCTCCGGCCCAACGCATTGTAGCAAAGGAGAGGTGTAGCTCCGCTTATAAAGTAAACCATCATAAAGGACAAAATTGGCGGCATACCTTTGCAGTTTTCAAGCTTCTTCTGGCTCACCTGGCAGAGTTTGATACTTCAAGTAGGCCAGAATGGGAGTCATCCAAGAACCCTCTTCTTCTATCACTAAAATATGTGCCCCCAGTTCAATGGAGGGGACCGGCAGATGTTCAATTGACACCATATTTAGGAGCTCGACGTCCTTACTGCTTGCTAGTTTAGATAATTCATCCGCATTAGAGTTCTCAGTTCTAGAAATATGAAGTAGCTCGATCTTTTCGAAATGAACCGCTAAATCTTTCACTTTCCTCAGGTATGCAATCATAGCTAGATCCTTGGCTGAAAACTACCTGTTCACTTGGCTTACAACAAGTTACGAGTCACTGTTCGCTGCTAAAACTTAATTTTTAGAGCTATTGCAAGCCTTAATCCAGCCAAGAGTGCTTCGTACTCCATGACATTGTTCGAGGCTTTAAAGCTGAAGCGGACCGCGCTGTGCAGCTTATGTCACTCCTGACTTATCAATATTACTCCCGCCCCAGACCTTCCTTGAGCGGAGGACCCATCAACGAACAGTTTTGTAGCGCCCCGAGTTCCGTATACCCGATTCACTACGTCATTTTCTGTCTAAATTTTTTCGAATAATATTTTTTTGCGGAAGAAATAGTTGAAATTCATTTTTGGCAACATTAAATAAACTGTAATGGCCGCTAAAATTGAAAACATTTATGAAACCATTTGAAATAGTAAATCGAACCATTAATATTGTAAAGAAATTGCCAATATCATAATTTCTCAAATAAATGAACTTCTCTAAATTATTCGATTGTTTGGAAAATACGGAAATCATTAACGTCAAACTTTCAACCGTTCAACGATTATTGCCACCATCATTCATCGCTCGCCACCGTCTCCGAAATCTGCAAAACTGTTAAAAAGTAGGGTGAGTATTTCATGGGGGAAATACTCAGTAGACTCATCGCAAATTAATTTAATTTATAAGATGATTAAACACATAAATCCCGGCTCTTTATAAAACGGGCATTGATAGAGCTTCTTTATAAAACTGCTCTTGATAAAACTCATATTGTGCATTACAGCACGGGACATATTTTACAAATCATAGGCTCTTTGAAAATAGCTCTTTGAAAACAGCTCTTTGAAAACCATATACTTATAAAAACATTTTAATTATGTCAAGCATAATTTCTTTTGAAAGCATAACATAAGATAGGATTTAAATCCTCATAAACATAAATAGACACAAGAACTTTACCGAACTTAGGTGGCAAGAATTCTTATGCAGTAAAATCATAATAACAGTAAGTTTTCATCATAACATAGGATAATATCGAAATCCTCATAAACATAAGAATTTTACCGAACTTAGGTGGCAAGAATTCTTATGTAGTAAAATCATAATAACAGTAAGTTTTCATCATAACATAGGATAATATCGAAATCCTCATAAACATAAGAATTTTACCGAACTTAGGTGGCAAGAATTCTTATGTAGTAAGTATACCAAGCATAATTTTCTGAAATTCATAGGGATCAATTGCATCATAACATAAGATAGGATCGAAATCCTCATAAACATATGCGACAGGAATTTTACCGAACTTAGGTGGTAAATCCTCATAAACATATGAAAAGATAGGAATTTTACCGAACTTCGTGGCAAATCCTCATAAACATAGGAGACACAAGAATGTTACCGAACTTAGGTGGCAAGAATTCTTATGTGTAGCGCTACTAAAACTCCGGTCCCCTTAACATATCATAACTTATCATATGGGACCCAAAACAATCTTGGTAGATTGATTTCATAGCAATGATCAAAAAAAACATTTTCGTGAAGCATAGGGTATACTTACTTTTCGTAAAAACATAAAGTATATTTTCTTTTCATAAGAACATACTTACTTTTCATAACAACATAAGGTATATTTACCTTTCATAAAAACATACTTGTTTTTCTTAAAAATTGACTTTCACAAGTCACATGACATTCATATGAAATCATAATTTAAATCAATTAATAAGTGCGAGTCTACCTCAAATCCGACGAGTGCAAAGTTGAGCGGGAATGACTTCAATTTCTTTAAATTCTCCGTACGCTTCGTCTTAGCCAATAAGTCACTTTAGTATATCGAATATATAGTTCAAAATGATAAATTATAATTTTGAGGACTAAAATTGATGTTTTGAAAGTTGAGGGACTAAAATGAATACTTTTGAAAGTTCAGGGACTAAAATAGATATTTTGAAAGTTGAGGGATTAAAATGAATACTTTTGATAGTTGAGCTTAAAAGTAAATCAGCAGGGACTGAAATGATAAGTTTGAAGCTAAAAGGACTGAATAAAACCTTTTTAAAACTTGAGGGGCTGATTTGAAATAACATTAAAACTTTATAAGGGCTGAAATAAACTTTTCAAAGCTGTAGGGACTGATTTAAATCATTCAGAAAACGTAGGGACCAAAGTGCAAATTTTGAAAATCAATATATCAGATCTTTCCCCTCTCTCTCTTACCATTCTCTCACTCACTCTCTCTCATTCTTCGCTGTCTCAGAAAATTCAGACGAAAATTAGGGTTGAATCGAGATTATTTTGAAAATTGATCTTAGCTGCGACATCCGATGATAATTCCGGCGGAACAACGATCTGCAGCTAAGGTAAGTACTTGGGTTTAGGATTGAGTCTCTGTGGTGTTTTGAGTGTTTTGATGTGCGAAACCGAGGCTTCAAGGTCGCGGTTTAGATCGCGATCTTCCGGCGAATAGGTGGTCTGAGGTGAGGTAAGTAACTGAGTTCACTTATTTCTTGTTTTGGGTTTTTGATTTGTGAGAGGCAGTTGTTGGGTCGTTTGGTGAAGTGATGGAAATCAGTGACGGTTTGGGGATGATGATTTGAAATGGTGGTGATGTTTGTAGAGGCGGTGATGGTGTTTAATTCGGTGAAGGTTTTGAACGTTTGCAGTAATTGGGTTTAATTTCTGAATTGGTGGTGATTCTGATGGTGAAAGGGGCGGATTGGTATTGACAATAGCAGCGTTGGTGGATGATGGTTGCTGTTTGATTCGGTGGTGGTGAATTGTCCGTGTTGGTTGCAAATTGAAATGGGGTGAGGGTGATTCAGCAGTGACGGTGGTTGCTTGATATCAGAATTATGATAATGGCTGGGATTGTTGATTGATCTTGGTTGAAATCTGAAACGAGGCAGTGATAGTGTAGTGACTTTCTTGTGATGTTGAAAATGGTGGACTGGTTTCAATTCTTGGAGGTGATGACTGATTCAGTTGTTGGTAAATTTTGGTGATGAATTGAGGGCTTGGTTTTGGCAGCAAATTGATGATGATTGCTGATTCTGAAATGGTTCTATGGTGATGTTTGTATAAATTTGGTGATGCTCGGTGGTGATTGTGATGAGTGCTAAGTTGATAGCTGTATATGGAGGTGAATATATTGTGTTTGTGATCATGTGTTGGGATGATAATGGAGAATATAATCATTATGTTCTTGCAACATAATGAATGCATACGGGTGGTGGAGTTAGTGGGGAATAGTGGAGAATAAAATCATTGAATGGAATAATTATAATTTGGTTTAATATGATATGGATTTGGTGTAAAGAGAAAAGAAAGGAGGAGAAAACGTGGGGATGAAATCAACTAAAAATTTAACTATCTTTGATCAAGAAACGCTTTTAAAACAGATATATTTTTGACTGAAAAATACATTTTGAAAATAATATTTTGAATAAATAATTAAAATAATATAATTTTAGAAATTCGGATTTTTAATTTAAAATCGAACAAATTCGATATTTCTTGACTTGGCTAGACGAATCCGTCGCGGCGTTGACTTCAAAATAATAAATGAAATAGTAGCGACACGATTTTCTAAATATTAAAATAATTATTTATTGCATAAAAATTCTGGATCGCTATAAGTTTCCATTCAAGGTCGTCACCTATGTTCTCAATCATCTCGACCTCGGGTGGATACGTGAACTCAACTATGAAATCTGCTAGCGATTGGCCCTTTACAGCTGTCCGAGGCACATAATGTAGGTCATACTGGCTGATTTCTATCGCCTACTTCATTAACCTTCCGGACACATCTGGTTTCTGTAAGATTTGTCTCATAGGAAAATTTGTGAGTACTTAGATAGAGTGTGACTGAAAATAAGGGCAGAGTTTACGAGCCGCAGTAATCAACGCTAAAGCAAGTTTCTCCATGTCCAGGTATCACGTTTCAGCGTCCAGCATGGCTTTACTTACATAATACATCGAAAGCTGATTCCCATTCTCCTCTCTAACCAATACAGAGCTAACAGCCTCCTTAGACACTGATAAATAAAGAAAAAGTGGCTCACCATTCCTTGGTTTGGACAATAAGGGGGCCCGTCCTAAGAATGCTTTCAATTTGGAAAAAGCTTGCTCGTATTCTTGTGTCCACTGAAACCGTCTTCCTCCTTTCAAGACCTTAAAAAATGGTAAGCATTTTTCAGTGGACTTGGAAATGAATCGACTCAAGGCAGCAACTCTTCCGGTTAAGCTTTGCACTTCTTTGGGGCTCCTAGGAGAATGCATGTCAAGTAAAGCTTTGATCTTACCCGTATTGGCTTCAATTCCCCTCCTGTTCACCATGAAACCTAGAAACTTCCCAGATGCTGCCCCAAAGACACATTTCACAGGATTAAGCTTCATCCGTTACTTTCTTAATATATCAAAAGTCTCCGATAAATGGTGAATATGTTAAGAGGCGACCATACTTTTGACTAACATGTCATCTACATATACTTCCATGGTGCTCCCCAGTTGCCTTGAGAACATTTGATTCACTAACCTTTGATAGGTGGCCCCTGTGTTTTTCAGCCCGAATGACATGACTTTATAACAATAAAATCCCCTGTCCGTAATAAAAGAGGTGTGCTCCTCATCTGATTTATGCATGGGGATCTGATTGTATCCGGAGTATGCATCCATAAAGCTCAGCATTTCATGCCCTGTCGTTAAGTCGACTAATTGATCAATATGAGGTAGTGGGAAACTGTCTTTAGGACATGGTTGGTTTAAATTTGAAAAATCAATAAATACCCTTAGCTTTCCACTTTGCTTGGGAACCAAAACAGGGTTTGACACCCACTTCGGAAACGGGATTATCTGATGAAACTATTTTTTAATAGCTTTATCACCTCCTCTTTCAAGGCTTCATATTTCTCTGAACTCACTGGCCTTCTCTTCTGCCTATGCCCCAGAATTCGTGGGTCAAGTTGGAGCCTGTAACATGCTATCTTTGGATCAATTCCGATCATGTCGTCGTGTTTCCATGCGAACACGTCAAGGTTTTCTAGCAAAAAACTTTTCAACTGCTCTTTGTATTCAACTGATGAATCATGTCCGATCTGCAACTCCTTGATTGAGTCATTTGGATTGACATGGAAGCTTTCCAACCTTTCAGTAGGAGTAGAGCAACTATCTCCGATCACTCTAGGATCTAGATCTGCTAGATCTTCTTCCTACGTCATTGTGACATTCTCACTTTCGGAGAGTCCTGCACCCAATTTTTCAAGGTCTGAAACAGCCTCGGCCATTGTCACATCACTAATCATATATACGCTCTGGTCTTGGAACTTTCGGATAGCGTTCATGTAATAGGATCGTGATTCAGTTTGGTTTCCTCTAACAGTGGCTATGCCACGCTTCGTTTGTAACTTTATACAAATGTATTTTTTGTGAGTTACAGCCCCTAAATCAATTAGGCTCGGTCCAATTGAGCCGTGATAGGAGGAGATTTTATCCACAATTAAGAACTCCATGGGTATCCTAGAAAGAGTCGGAGCCTACCCTACTTCTGTCATAAGGGTTATATATCCTCTAGGAGTGAGGCTATCCCCGGTGAAGCCATATATGGGATTTCGGACTGGAATGAGTGGGGTAGTAATTTCCATCTTGTCAAAAGTTACCCCATAAATCACATTTACCGAGGTACTGTCTCCACCAACATCCTGGACAGTCCATTTCGGGCCACCATCACTCGAATTACTAACGCATCATTATGCGAAAAATGCACCCCAATCGTATCATCTAAGGTAAACGTGATAAGCTTTGTCCTGGAAGTCCCAGCAGGGTGTGAATGGATGTGATAGTTCACGTTAGTGGGCTCCTTTACCTCTCTGATGTATCATTTTTGGGAGTTGTTGGTACTCCCGCCTCGGTGGGGGCCTCCAAATATAGTGTCAATCTCACGGATTTGTAGATCATTTGCAGGCGGAGGTGATTCTCTTACATTTTTCTCATGTGTCAAGGGATTACTCCGGTCCCTCCTCCGATCTCTTTGACGACCGTCAATCTTTACGCTTGCCAGGTCTTTCCAGGGAGCTCGCTTATCAGCTCGGTTGAACTTTTGGTTATTTGTCCTTTGTGGTTTTCCTTTGTCAGGGGCAAAGTCACCTCCCTTTCTTTCATTTTCCTTTTGGTCGACCAGCATGTGGATTTCCCTTAAATCCTCCGTTGCATGACCATAGTACATGTGGTATGCACATTAGGCCCCAATCATGGGTTGCTTTCCGCTTCGGATTCCACCTATTCTTTCAGGGGCAATAGGGGGACTTGTCGCAAGTACTGTGGAGTGCAAATTGGGGATAGCTTCAGTGATCTTAGTCACGTAACTGGATCCGGTACCCAAAAATGGACGTGGGGCACCTCCGCGGGTATTGCCGAACCGATCTTTATTGCCTCCCTTTCTTTGACCCGCTTCATGTGGGTAACCAGTATTGTATCTCTTCTGAGGATGATTATCACTGGCTTCGACCATTTCTTCCGAGACAATTTCCTTCTTCATTAAATCTACCAGGGCCTTGTAATCTCTTGACTTCCTGCTCCGGACATCCCTCCAAAACATACTTGTCATGTCTAAGCCTCCTGTTAGGGCAGAAAACATTTTCGCCTCCGTGATGTTTTCATAGATATGCATTTCCTCTATGAACCGAGCTAAGTAGCCTTTCAAAGACTCCTCCCTTTCTTGCCTTAGATCTTGAAGACGCTGGAGTGGGAGTTGACATGTCCTGGAGGAAAAGAAGCCATTTTTTAAGGCCATTTTCAAGTCTCTCCAGCTGTGGATACTGTCGAAGGGAATTTTCTATACCACTGTATTGCACTTCCTCAAGTGTTAAAGTAAAGGCCTTGCATTTTAGCGTAGGAGTGGCTCCGTCTATTTCCATGCTGGCGCGGTAGTTTAATAGGTGATCATCAGGGTCGCCTCTCCCGGAGTACGCTGTTATCTCTGGCATTTCAAAGTCTGGGAGCACTGGGCACCTCTGAATGCCTTCCAAAAAAAGGCTTATTTCCTCATCATCATCCAACTCATACGATGGTAATTTACTGTTCTCACCGTGGTCGGGATCCATCGCACCCTGTGGCTGAATATGACTCCGCCTTCGTGGTGACAAAATTTGGCTGTAATTTGGCCTTTGACAAGTCGAAGAGTCCCCTTGGGTTCAGGAGCGGGCTTCTTCTGCTCTTCTCTCCCGCCTATTTCTAGGCTCATGTGTAGGGTACAATTTTGCCTCTCCTGCATCGTATCTACCTTTAGGCATTTGGCTCCTCGAAAGGACTTCCTCAGCCCTCCGTTCCGGCCTATTTCAAGGCATTTGCATGTGATTCCGAAATTGTTGATGCGTGTCGCAATGCACCAAAATAATAAATAAATTCCTTGTTCACTATTACTAAGAATGTAGCAATAGAATCAAGGGTCGATCCCACAAGGAACGGAAACTAACTTAGTGTCATGTCACTTAGAATCGTAAAGAGGGGGTTTTGTTTCGAGTTGTTCGTAAATGATTTAACTAATAAAATAAAGCAATTAAAATGATGGGAATAAATATCAAATGTTGATGAGTCCTAGTTCTCAGGTTCAGTTGTATTCTATCACAATGTTATCACTTTCCAAGTAACGCGAGTTCAATTTCTTCTTTGATTTATCACCCGTAAATAGTTAATAAGCTCTAACTATTCATATTCTCCCTTAGTTGCATTTAATTAGAATAAGCTCTCTAATCAAACATTAGCCATTGAATAATCTAAAACAAGCTCTTTAAATTTAAGACAACAACTATATAATGGTTGAGAAGAATTAGAGTGAATTAGATTATCAATCACACAAGCTCGTGACAATTAACCTAAGTTGAAATTCTCTATGAAAATATTAAATTTCCACTTGCTACTATGATTTGAAAAAAAAGACAATTACGGATCCAATCATTCAAAATAGCAAATCTCAATACAACAAATTAAATGATAAGGCCTTAATCAAGTAAAGAATTGCATTGATTGAATTAAAAACGCATAAGAATCCAACAATCAAAGTAAAGAATTTAGAACTACGTTACTAGTTTGGAAAAGCAATAAACAAATTGATATGAAATACAACTTCTCCTTCGATCTAGGTATGGAAGCTTAGCCGCGCATAGTCATGGTGAATTCTGGAATTTTTCTCTCTTGAATCACCCTCTCGAGTCGCTTAATTTCTCTTCCAATCCTTCAAGCGAGCCGCTCATCTTTCAATAATTATTTCACACCTTTTTCTGTCCTAAAATTCCCTTTTTATAGCCTCAATTTCGTGCCCTAACTTTGGGCTCAAGAAATCTCAAAATTTTGGAAAGAATTAAAACATGGAAATTGTTGAGTGGAGAGTTACGGCCGTAACATTTCTTTTACAGCCGTAAATGAGCTTCTGCATATTTCTCAAAATTTGAAGTTACGGCCGTGACTTCTGATTTACGGCCGTAACTATGTTTCTGCAATTTTTTTCTTTTAGAAGGTTACGGTCGTAACTTCTCCTTTACGGCCGTAACTCACATTCTGTTGATTTCTCATAATTCGTTTAACACTTTTACGGCCGTGACTTTGTTACCTTACGTCGTAACTGTATTTGTACCTAAGTCCCAAAACTTCAGTTTTGAGTGCATTTTGGTCCTTTTTCCTTATTTTCTCTTCTTTTATGATCTTATACAATGTAAAACATAAAATGCATTAATAATACTTAGATAGAATCACATTATGGCATATTCAAGGATATAAGTGCATAAAATAAACGTAAATATCACACTTATCAAATCCCCCCACACTTGAACCATTGTTCGTCCTCGAACAAAGATTTGCAAAGAAAAGAATAGGATTCAAACAATAGATTACAATTTAGAGACTTGAGGTTGCAACCCATTTTTCTTTAACAAAAATGTTCCATTGCATGATCGGATTGTGTTCGTGTGTGCTAGAGATGCAACGTCCTTTATTTCCCATCTCAATCTTGGCTCGATATGGTTTATTTCCTTGCACCTCTCGTGTTTGCTCACATCCCAACCATTTATGAGTGACTACGAGGAGAATAATTTCGTCCAACTCCAGTGGAAATCAGTTTCGTAAACTGAGTTGTTCATGACGTGAATTCAGTCAACACAGTACCCTCGACCACATTCATAGCACCAACCCTAGACCAAGCAATTCAAACCACTCATAAGTATATGTAATGAGTTTTAACACCCTCACAAGATATTTCTCTCTTCGCACAAAGTGTATAAGGGTTTGAATTTTCGCTCAACTCTCTGGATGGATAAGTCAGTACCACAGATTGCCTAGATGTCATAACCGGAGCCAACAATAACATAAGTGCAAAGCGAAGGTCTTTATTTGGTTGTAACGGGGCTTCAGGCCAGGTAGGGAAAAATGATATATTTAGGCTGAGTCGAGAAGGAACTTTGCAAGCTAAGTCAATTCAAAATAACATTACTTCCTTCTCCCTTAATATGATCTTTATTGTTTTCCACTATCCAACTTTTATTCACACTTGAATATCTTCTTTTCTTTTCTCTCTTTTTCACAAGTTGAGAGTTTTACTTCCTCAACTAATAATTTCCTTGACTAAACTTCCTTTTCAAAACATATATATATATATATACTTTTTTTTTTCGAATATAGACTGCAACTTTTTCTCTATTATTCAAATCATTTCGCAGTCACCAAGTGACACAAGGTAGAGTTACAATCCCCTGAATTCAGTCAATTTCACAACATGCTCAACACAAGATAACCATTTCAACTTCTTGGACTTAGACCATAGCACAATTCTCAAACAACAAAAGCTTGTGAATCCCTTCTCTATGGGTTCAAAACAGAGACAATGCGAAAGAAAGGGTATTCGTGGCTTGTAGCGTGACATAAAAAATTCAAAGAAAGGCTAAGGCTCAAAAGGGCTTCTAATGGTCCATGTAGCAAGGTAGGCTCTTTTAGCAAGTCAAATTTGGCTTAACCTATTGCCTTTGCTATAGTTTGCACTTAAGTTAAGAAGCTACAACGGTGTGCACAAGAAAGCACATCCAAGCATAACCCAACCATGCAGGACACACATCAAAGAATCACGAGCTCATAAGTATTAAAAACAACTCTTAGATTCAAAAGCTCACAAATTATGGTTTTCATGTGTTTCTCCCATCCAATTATGAGTTATAGGTCATTACTTGATCTTCATTCCGAATCTAAATCCATTGGTCGAGGATAGTGGTTAAAGGTATTCAAACCATGACTACTCACAAAAGTATAATAATTTCTGTGGGAATTAGGACGCTCAGGGTTATATATGAAGGGATAATCTGTCTATTCTGGGTTGGGTTGACTAGGTTGTAGACATTTGACAATTTAACTTTTCATTTTCAACCTATTTGTGCAGTTTTGGATTAGATGATCTCTATGTGCTCAATTTATATCCAATTATGCAATGATTTTTTCAAAAAAAATGAACCAAAAGTGAGGCTGCTTCCTATCAAAGTATGGTTTAAGACCTAAGTAGCATAGATAGGTAACAAAAGTAGAGAACAAGATTAAAATGGATGTTGACTCAACACGAATTTAACGTTTCGACTACAGAAGGAAGATAAAGACATTAAGCTTACAATCAATTCCCCACACACTTAGACAAAACAATGTCCTCATTGAAAAATAAAGCTAAACAGTAGAAGGGGGGAAAAGAAAAAGAAACTCCCTCGGGTCTAATGTGGCGGTGGGTCGTCCCGGGGTCCTCGCAATCGTCGAATCTCCTCCCGAATGGCTCTCTGCTCTTCCAGAATGAGTTGTTGATCCTCTTGCATCATTTAGTTGAGTCTAGAAGGCTTGCATCATTTTCAGCATCTGCAGCTCAAAAGGGTTGGAGCAATATAAAATCCTGTAAGAGAAATGAGTAAATTAGTGGAGTATGATAGTAACCTAAAGAAAATGTACTTGAGCAAGTAGTGCGTAATTGTCAAGGCTTAAATCCGAGAACAATGTTGGCATGAAAAGCATAACGTACACAAAAGTTTTTTTTTTTTTTTTTTATGTGTGTGTGTGTGAAATAAATGACTAAATAAAATTAACCAAAAATGAAAATACGAAAATAAATTGTTGAGAGGGTAAAGAAACTCCCTTCTCGGGTTGCCCCCCGATCAGCGCCTTTGTTTATTGTCGTTGGCTCGACCTAGTCCTTTCTCATTCAACCGGGATTAGGTGGATTCCCTAAGCTCAACTTTCTCTTCATATTCTTCATTAAGATCTACAAAATAGGAGGAAACTTCTCATCAGCGACTGGTACGGTGGTACAAAAGTTTTTACCTGGTTGTGATGGCCCTGGAAAATCGGTAATTATATCCAAAATGTCTTGTGGACCGTCCTTTCCACTAAGTTTGGAATTTTCCTGTACTAGAGAATCATTCACATTAACAGAATAAACAGGATCATCATCAAAATTTTTCACAGAATCATAAATATTGAATTGAACAATTTCATTATCAAATTCCATGGAAAGTGTGCCACTACTGACATCTATTTTAGTCTTAGATGTCTTTAAAAATGGTCTGCCTAACAATATAGGGGTAGAACTGGGTGAATGATCATCATGCATATCTAAAACATAAAAATCTGCCGAAAACACTAGCCCACCTACTTGCACTAACACATCCTCAACCACCCCATCCGGATAAGCATTGGAACGGTCGGCTAGCTGAATGATAACACCCATTCCAGTCAATTTGGTAAGTTTTAGTGCGGTGTAAGTGGACCTAGGCATTACATTTATGGATGCTCCTAAGTCTATCAGTGCATGTTCTATTGTTTTACCACCTATTTGACAAGGTATGGTGAACATACCTGGGTCCTTGCATTTCGGAGGTAGTTTCCTTTGAAATAATGCAGAGACATTTTCACCCATCATCACCTTTTCATTTCCCTTTAATTTCCGTTTGTTGGTGCACAGCTCCTTCAAAATTTTTGCATATCGGGGTACTTGCTTAATTGCATCCAACAGTGGAATGTTGACTTCCACTTTTTTAAACATCTCCAGCATCTCCTTTTCTTTGCTTTCTTTTTCTGTCTTTGCTAACCTGCTAGGAAAAGGTGGAGGTGTTAGTTTAACATTTAAATGGGAGTCAGTTTTTACCTGAGGGTTTTGCGAAGTGTCGTTTCTCTTCCCGACTCCATCCTTTTCATCTTCCTCCATTTCAGGTGCAGCCGGTTCCAATTGTGGACCCTCAATTTCCTTTCCATTCCGGAGAATTATGGCGCTCACGTTTTTGGGATTCACTTCAGGCTGTGACGGTAGCTTCCCTCCGGATTGTGCCTCCAATCTATTTATGGCAGTGGCCATTTGGCTCATCTGATTTTCCAGGTTTTGAATGCTTGACTTGGTATCCTGTTGGAATTGCATCGTGTTAGTTGCCAACATCTTAACCATATCTTCAAGAGACGTACCTGAATTTTGAGGTTTTTGTTGATATTGCCCCTGTGGTTGGAAAGTCCCTTGCTGCTGGAATAGTCCTTGTGACTTGTTTGGAGTAAAACCTGGGGGTTTGTTATTTCCGTAACTCAGGTTGGGGTGATCTCTCCACCCGGGGTTGTACGTGTTTGAATATGGGTTGTACTATTGCCCTTGGAAAGGGAAACCTCCAGCAGCATTTACCTGTTCATTGTTTTCTTCTTGCAATACCGGACAGGTATCCGTTGGATGTCCAAAGTTCGAACAAATTCCACAGGCCTTGGCTTGTTTTGAATTCCCTACAGCAAGTTGCTTAACAAGATTTGTTAGTTCATATAATTGACCTTCAATATTGGAACTACTTACTTCGTTTACTCAATGAACTTGGGAATCCCTACTCGAGTTGAATTGTTGAGTGTTCTCAACCATGTTGGAGATTAAAGCTCGCACTTGTTCCGGCGTCTTGTCCATGAGCGCTCCTCCACTCGCGGCATCTATCATGTTTCTATCCATCGGTGCTAACCCTTCATAGAAATACTGCACCAGGAGTTGCTCACCGATCTGATGATGGGGGCAGCTCGAAATGAGTTTCTTGAAACGCTCCCAGTACTCATATAATGTCTCGCCATTGCTTTGGCGAACCCCGCAAATCTCCTTCCTGATTGTCCCCGCCCTAGATGCAGGGAAGTACTTCTCTAGAAACAACCTCTTAATATCATTCCATGTGGTAACTGATCCAGATGGTAGACAGTACAACCAGTCTGTAGCGGCATCCTTCAATGAGAATGGGAAAGCTCTCATTTTTATTTGTTCCTCGGTAATGCCCGTGGGTCTCCTACTGTCACAAACTACATGAAACTCCTTTAGATGTCTATATGGATCTTCACCGGCATGTCCCCGAAAAGTAGGTAGAAGGTGGATCAACCCGAATTTTAGCTCAAAGGTTCTTCCTTCTTCTATCGTTGGAAACGTAGTGCACAATGGCTGCTGAGCCACATCGGGAGTAGCAAGTTGTTTAAGAGTTCTGTTGTTAGCTGCCATTTGTCGCGCTGCTCTCCTTTGCTGTCGAAAAGTCTTCTCAATTTCTGGGTCAAGATCAAAAAGTTCACAATTAGTTGACCGAGTTTTAAGCATATAAGCAAAGGCGCACAAAAAACATTATTATTATTATTATTATTTTTACTTTTTTTTTTTTTTGAAAAATTATATAAATAAAGTGAAAATAAAATAAAAAATAAAATAAATGCAGAAAAATAAAATTCTAATTGATTAAACACTAAATTGGTTAATCGTTCCCCGGCAACGGCGCAAAAAATTTGATGCGTGTCGCAATGAACCAAAATAATAAATAAATTCCTCGTTCACTATGACTAAGAATGTAGTAATGGAAGCAAGGGTCGATCCCATAAGGAACGGAAACTAACTTAGTGTCATGTCACTTATAATCGTAAAGGGGGGTTTTTGTTTTGAGTTGTTCGTAATGATTTAACTAATAAAATAAAGCAATTAAAATGATGGGAATAAATATCAAATGTTGATGAGTCCTAGTTCTCAGGTTCAGTTGTATTCTATCACAATGTTATCACTTTCCAAGTAACGCGAGTTCAATTTCTTCTTTGATTTATCACCTGTAAATAGTTAATAAGCTCTAACTATTCATATTCTCCCTTAGTTGCATTTAATTAGAATAAGCTTTCTAATCAAACATTAGCCATTGAATAATCTAAAAAAAGCTCTTTAAATTTAAGACAACAACTATATAATGGTTGAGAAGAATTAGGGTGAATTAGATTATCAATCACACAAGCTCGTGACAATTAACCTAAGTTGAGATTCTCTATGAAAATATTAAATTTCCACTTGCTACTATGATTTGAACAAAAAGACAATTACGGATCCAATCATTCAAAATAGCAAATCTCAATACAACAAATTAAATGATAAGACCTTAATCAAGTAAAGAATTGCATTGATTGAATTAAAAACGCATAAGAATCCAACAATCAAAGTAAAGAATTTAGAACTACATTACTAGTTTGGAAAAGCAATAAACAAATTGATATGAAATACAACTTCCCCTTCGAACTAGGTATGGAAGCTTAGCCGCGCATAGTCATGGTGAATTCCGGAATTTTTCTCTCTTGAATCACCCTCTCGAGTCGCTTAATTTCTCTTCCAATCCTTCAAGCGAGCCACTCCTCTTTCAATAATTATTTCACACCTTTTTCTATCCTAAAATTCCCTTTTTATAGCCTCAATTTCGTGCCCTAGCTTTGGGCTCAAGAAATCCCAAAATTATGGAAAGAATTAAAATATGGAAATTGTTGAGTGGAGAGTTACGGCCGTAACATTTCTTTTACGACCGTAAATGAGCTTCTGCATATTTCTCAAAATTTGAAGTTACGGCCGTGACTTCTAATTTACGGCCGTAACTATGTTTCTGCAATTTTTTTTCTTTTAGAAGGTTACGGCCGTAACTTCTCCTTTACGGCCGTAACTCACATTCTGTTGATTTCTCATAATTCGTTTAACACTTTTACGGCCGTGACTTTGTTACCTTACGGCCGTAACTGTATTTGCACCTAAGTCCCCAAACTTCAGTTTTGAGTGCATTTTGGTCATTTTTTCTTCTTTTCTCTTCTTTTATGATCCTATACAATGTAAAACATAAAATGCATTAATAATACTTAGATAGAATCACATTATGGCATATTCAAGGATATAAGTGCATAAAATAAACGTAAATATCACACTTATCACTTGTTCAGTCCTGTCTCCACGTTTGCCCCTGAATAGTCCCCCTATCCGGCTAAAAACGCTGCCCGACTTTGAGGGTGAGGCCTCTCCATGATAATTAGATGGCTGACCTTGTTCTCCCTGTGCTACATGCACTGGGTCCTCTTCATCGTAAGGAACAGAATCCACCTCGGCATACACCTGCGGATCTTGGTAATAATACTATGCAGTGGCAGTGGCAGTGGCAGTGGCAGTGGCAGCGTCAGATGGTGAGTAATGTGGCTGTGAGTATTGCGGGGGCATCATTGGTTCTGGTACAGCTTACCCTCTAGCCAAGTAGGCGTTCATCGCAACGGTTTGTTCTATTTGCTGTTTCTGCATTTCCAACATCTGGGCTGCCATGCGCGTCATATCTCACAGTATGCGACGATTTCGCTGCCATCGTGGAGGGATAGGTTGGGCTATCCCCTCGTCAGCGTCCTCATGAGGTTCCTGGGGGCATTCTCTTCACTGTGTTGTTCTTCCCTGTTCCTTCGAGGGTTAATATCATTATCAATTTCATTCATGGTTATAGCAATTTTTTGCCTTGTCCTTTCTTCAAGGATAGATTAACTTATA
Organism: Ligustrum vulgare; assembly: GCA_963555705.1. Lineage (NCBI taxonomy): Eukaryota > Viridiplantae > Streptophyta > Magnoliopsida > Lamiales > Oleaceae > Ligustrum > Ligustrum vulgare. Next base: position 24,819,268 of record OY743176.1, read on the forward strand.
TTTCAAAGCTTTAAGCCTTTTCCAAGGTGGGTAAACTTATATTTCAAAGTTTTAAGCCTTTTTCAAGGTGAGTAAACTTATATTTCAAATTTTTAATCATTTTTCAAGGTTCCTTGTGACTATCCATTCTTTTTGAAGAGGTTATCTACCTTTACTCAAGGCCCTTGGTGGTTTTTTACCACGCGATTTCGTGGTTAGAAGTGTGGTTTCCCACAGATGGCAGACGGCGCCAAAATGTTGACCACAAAATCTGGTAGGACCTTGGATCAACACGTCTCAGCTCCTCCCTCTTGAACATGTGGAGCTCCTGCGGACTAAAACAAACAATCAGCTTGCAAAAGGAGCCGAGGTGTAGCGACCAAGAATTTTTACGCGATTAATAATTATTTTAATAGAAAATCATGTCGCTACTATTTCACCCATTTTTATTAAGTTAACGACACGACGTATTCGTATAGCCAAGTCAAGAAATAATCGAGATCGTTCGATTTTAAATTAAATTCCGAATTTCTAAAAATATCTCCATTCTCTTGATTTAAAGTATATTAAGTCTAAGTACTTAATTCAATGTTATCCCAATATTTATTTGTACAAAAATTACTTTTATTATTTAAATTAAGAAAATATATGCAAGCATGAGAGGTTCTATTATATATAATAATTATGAGAATCTTAATTTAATAAATATGGAAAAGTATATAAATGGTTGATAGATTCCATTATATGTAATCATGAAGAGCATAATATTTGTATAAATATGGAAAAGTATATGAATGAATTATATACTCCATTATATATAATCATGAAGAGCATAATATTTGTATAAATATGGAAAAGTATATGAATGATTGATAAGACTCCATTATATGTAATCATGAAGAGCATAATATTTGTATAAATATGGAAAAGTATATGAATGAATTATATACTCCATTATATATAATCATGAAGAGCATAATATTTGTATAAATATGGAAAAGTATATGAATGATTTATATACTCCATTATATATAATCATGAAGAGCATATTATTTGTATAAATATGGAAAAGTATATGAATGGTGCTTTACTTTAAGAAAAGGATGTGTTAAAATTAATAGAATTGAATGATTATGTTTACAATATGCCAACTTTATACATCTATTTAAACCCATCTCTTTTACACACAACTCTACACATATACACTTATTTCCAACCTCTTGACAAAATCCACAAGTAAGAGAAATTCAAGGTGGTCAAGAAAGTTTTGGTCCATTTACTACTACACTTCATTTTAATCTTTTAAAAGGTAAGTATATCTTATGTTTTTATGAAAATTAAGTATGTTGTTATGAAATGTAAGTATATCTTATGTTTTTATGAAAATTAGGTATGTTGTTATGAAATGTAAGTATATCTTATGTTTTTATGAAAATTAAGTATGTTGTTATGAAATGTAAGTATATCTTATGTTTTTATGAAAATTAAGTATGTTGTTATGAAATGTAAGTATATCTTATGTTTTTATGAAAAGTAAGTATGTTTTTATGAAAGGTAAATATACCTTATGTTTTTATGAAAAGTAAGTACGTTTTTATGACAAGTAAGTATATCTTATGTTTTTATGAAAAGTAAGTATGTTTCTATGAAAGGTAAATACACCTTATGTTTTTATGAAAAGTAAGTACGTTTTTATGACAAGTAAGTATATCTTATGTTTTTATGAAAATTAAGTATGTTGTTATGAAATGTAAGTATATCTTATGTTTTTATGAAAATTAAGTATGTTGTTATGAAATGTAAGTATATCTTATGTTTTTATGAAAATTAAGTATGTTGTTATGAAATGTAAGTATATCTTATGTTTTTATGAAAATTAAGTATGTTGTTATGAAATGTAAGTATATCTTATGTTTTTATGAAAAGTAAGTATGTTTTTATGAAAGGTAAATATACCTTATGTTTTTATGAAAAGTAAGTACGTTTTTATGACAAGTAAGTATATCTTATGTTTTTATGAAAAGTAAGTATGTTTTTATGAAAGGTAAATACACCTTATGTTTTTATGAAAAGTAAGTACGTTTTTATGACAAGTAAGTATATCTTATGTTTTTATGAAAAGTAAGTATGTTTTTATGAAAGGTAAATACACCTTATGTTTTTATGAAAAGTAAGTATGTTTTTATGACAAGTAAGTATATCTTATGTTTTTATGAAAATGTTTGGATCATTGCTATGAAATCAATCTCACAAGATTGTTATGGGTTCCATATGATATGTTTATGATTATGCTAAGGGGACCGGAGTTTAGTAGCGCTACACATAAGAATTCTTGCCATTTAAGTTCGGTAAAATTCTTGTGTCTCCCTATGTTTATGAGTATTTCGATCCTATACTATGTTATGATGAAAATGATCCATATGCTTTCAAAAGAAAATTTATGCTTGGTATACTTACTGGGATTTTATAAATCTCACTCCACGATATTTACCATTTTCAGATAATTGAAGGTTCGAGGCGGTCAACATGGAAGTGGCAAAAGTGGTTAAGATTGATGAGATAATTATGTTGAACTTTATGTAAGAAAATTATGTTCTATTTTTATTCACAGATAAAATTATGGGATTCTAATTATTCTTTTGAATAATTTTACATTACTATTTAAGTCTCGATAATATGATATGAGTCACTTTTAGTGGCACTCGAATGGTCGAGAATTCGGGTCGTCACACGAGGTGACTCCCATTTGCACTCCGATGCTTAAGTCATCACTCATTTTACTTAAATATAGATTGGGTGCGGGAAATATAAAGATGTAAAAGAGAGAAAAGGGAGTGAGATTTTATATATTGAGTTTCTAATCGCTCTCTTGAAGGCAAATGTGCTCTATTTATAGAAGGAGTTATTGTCTTAGATGGTGACACATGTTGAGCTTTACACGTATTTTCCCCCTAGCCGTTGAAGAGGTAAACCAATTTCTTGGGTGTAATCATTGCTACACGCCGTAGGGGAGGGGCGTTCATCATATCCTCCATAAAGATAATGTCTTGTCAAGCCACAGTCAATTGGAGATTGTCACGTCTCTATGATACCCTCTCTTGTCCCACCGTTGATCTGGGGTGGCGCAGCAGTACACCCCTGCTCTTCACATACCAGTTCGACTAGAGGAGCTCCAGGTGATGTTCCACCTCGGCAATTGGACCAGGCAAAAGCCCTTGATTCCATTCATAGCTAGAGCCCATTGGGCCTCTCTTGGATCCCTACTATCGATCTTTTAGGCCCGTTTTAGGCACGATCTCAATAAGATAAAAAAACGGCCTCTCTTCCACAATATACCATTCAATTCATCCAACTCGTTGGGAATTCAAGTGGAGAAAAGCTAGGATTTGGAAGATCAACAAAGCTTGGATTAAATCTTGGTGCAAGATGATGTTTGACTTTCAATCTTCTCAATTCCGGGTTTTATTTACATTATTTATTATTTTTTTTTAAGAACATGAATAGCTAGATTTAATTTCGAGATTAACAACATAGATTTAATATTTCTGGTTTTATTTCAATTCTCAAGTTGGGTGCTTTGTTTTTGTGTATTGATTTTACTATTGATTTTAATACATGAATTAATTACGAAGTGTTCGCCGCTGTACATCCAATTTTTTTTTATTTTTTTTGATATTTTCTAGGTAGATGTGTGGTTTAAAATTGGAGAGAGAAAATGTATGCGGTTAAAAAGTAATTTGAGAAATTGTGTTATTTATAAATTGTAATCATTGCGTAAAAGAACGGTGTGTTAGTTATCAGAGCAAAGGTAATGTTTTGGAGGGGGGGGGGGGGGACTCATATTTGGGTTTATTTCCCATTGTTCCACTATACTCAAATAATGTTGGGGAATTTGTGGGGGTAAAAATACAACACTAATATTGCTCTTAGTTCTTATAATTTGTGGTTTTTTTCATAATTCAATATGTAAGTTAACAACTAGAGCACGTAGTAAAATCCGGAAATTTAAACAAAAAAATAGAAATATGAATTTGTAGTTACATGTGATTAAATATGAATTCTTATAAAATTTTATGCATTTGGTTAAGGAAGAATTTTGACCCCAACATAGAGATGTGTGGTTAAATTAGTTAAATAGGGCTAGTTTGAACACGAGAGGGGTAAATTAGATATATAAGTGAATTCGATCAAATACAATTTTAGAAAATAACTTGAGATGCGAAATTAAACTAGAATATTATTTTGAAATCGTTAGTTCCGATATTCATTTATTGTTTGACATCTCATCGTTCAAATTCTTGTTTCTATAATTTAAAAGTAGTTGTTAGTAATTTAATTTCTATTTCTTAGTTACTTGAATTGTTTATTTCATGAATTCTATCAATTTATTGTCATTTTTGGTCTCTTCTGAAATTTTAAGTTTTGTAGTTAGTTTTTGCCTTAATCTACGATCTTTAGATCAAAGTAAGTTAATAACAAATAAATTAGTCATTCTGGGATCGACAACTCGGACTCAAAAATTCACTCTATTACTTGTTCACGATATCGTACACTTGCAATTCATATAAAATCTAACGAACACTCGACCTCGACGCATCAAAACGCATTACGTATTTTAGAACATTATTATTTATTATTTATAAACAATCTTAGTTCGTATGTAATTATTAAAGCATAATTGATTGTTCGTAAATAAGCTTTTAAAGTGAAAGTAGGCATTTTTTTTTTGTTTACAGTCGACTCCCACAAAGGACGATATAATGACCACCAACACAAGTAGCAGCACAAAATATTTTCCTAAATATTGTGTTATCAAAATAGGAATTCAACAATTCAAACAAGTCAATATACAAGCAATAAAATACCGAAATTATAAACAGCAACATGATAAAATCAACAATTATTTAACATCGTATGAACCTCCAACACTAAGAGAATCGACTAGACAAATCGACAATTTCACTATCACCAAATAATAGTAATATAATGTTTCATTATTTTATTTTTGCTCTAAATCAAGAGGTAATCCAGTAAACACCTTCAAGAATCATTTTTGAGAACCATTTATCATATAAATATCATCACATGGAACTAAACACCAACAATAATAGCACTTAAACTTATCCCAACAACTTACCTCGATCATCGATCCGTTTGGCTGGATTTTTACCAGAAAATTTCAACTCCGAATTCGAACTCCAAGCTTCGATTTTTGCACAAAATCCGCCACAGTCCTTTTTCTTTTTAGACACCCTCGTCGTCGCCACGTAATGGAGGCACCACCATCGGCAAAGCGACGGTGAGAGGCATCAACGACCTTGCACCGAGAAGAGGTCGAAGCCCCTCGCCCCACTCTCCTCTTTGTTTTGAAATGAGAGAGAGGAATTTGATTTTTATGTATGAATTTACTTTTATTTCCCTTGAAGTCCCCCTTGTTTTCAAACTCAATTATTTCAGTCCATGCAGTCTTAAAAATGTTTTATATTAGTTAGCACTAATGTTTTAAATCCTTATGAGTCAATCCTATTATTTCTGAAATTCTTAATTCAGCCCCAAATCTTTCAAATTCGATTTTGTTAAAATTTCGTTTTATTCCCCAAACATTACTTTTGCATTTTTAAACTGTCAATTTTCAATAAACTAATTTAAATTAAATTTCTTATTGGTTAGATGAGGCATTCGGACAGTTAGAAGGTTGATCTCACTCTCGCTCTAGACTTGAACTCGTTGAATTGAGATAGATTCACCCTATTAATTGATTTAAGAATAGTTGCACGTAAATATGTGATATGTGATTTTATTCACTAGACAAGACGAGACTATTTCTTATAAAATGAATTAAGAAATTATGATGTTATATGCGCTATAACTTATATGCATTATTGCAATGAGACTATTTTTTCGCATTTACTATGTGAATGCTTATGATTTAAATGATGAATATTCCCAGAATGATTTGCAAATATATGTGTATAATTATAGTATGGTTTAATTAACTTGATGATTAGTCTATTGAGCAATTCTATGAAATGCTCACCATTTTTTTAACAATATTTGTCAGATTTCGGAGAAGGTGGCGAATGACAGGCAGTGGTGATAAATAAATAAATGAAATGTTAGAAATCTTCCATTTGGAGATTTCATTATTTAAGGAATTATTATTATTAAGTTTTAGATGTTTGAGAAATTTTAATTTATGCCGAATGTTCGAAAGTTTTAAGAACTTTCCTTTTAAAAAATTCAAACTTATTATTTCGTCTAAGTTATTTTAAATTTTGAATTTATTGCCCGTTTGAAATTTTAAATTAAGCCGCGCGATTTTGGATTCCAGTTATTTTTCGCTCAATTGTTATTTCAAAAGTTAGTTGTAAAGGATGACGTGACTTTCCATGTATTCAAAACTCGGGGCGTTACATATATTTTCTTATAAATGAGCCACTAAAAGAATCTCTATGTTGCTTACCATACAAAAAATGAAGGCGATGGTTTAGAGACATAACATTGGTTAAGGGAATGACTGTCTTCTTAACCAAAAACCTGTAATCTTTTTTTACTCATGTGACCGAGCCTCTTGTACCAAAAATTAGGAGAAGAATCTCCATTCAGTTCATTTTTACAAGATTTTACATAAGTCTTGTAGAGTGTGCAACAAACTTTTCCTCTAGCTACAATCAAAGTAATTTTTGACAATTTTCAATTCAAATCACCAAAATTATTATAATAACTCTGTCCATCAAGAGCCATAACTGAAATTCGATTAAGGCGCATTTAGCATCAAGGAGAAACCAAGTTAGTTTGCAAGTACATGTCACAAATTCCAACAATTTTAGTTGGCTGGTTTTTTCCATCTTTGAAGTACCAAACTCACCAATTGTCTAATTAGAAAACAAGTCCATAATCGAACACACATGATAGGAAGTACCACTGTTAACAATCTTTCTAGTAGTAGGATCACCCACGTGTAAGTAATGACCATTTAAATAAGAGATTACATCATCACAGATAGACACATAATTGTAGTGTTCTTTTCATCTTCCTTCTCCTGATTGCTGCTTTCCATCTATTTCTTCGACCAAATTCGACAATTTCTTTTAATGTGACCCACGTTATCACAATGGTAAAAAACGACTTTATTTTTTGATTTTGATCGACCTCTTGATTTGATGCAATCTTTTGCCATCTATTTTGTTTCTGTCTCCACCTCTCTTCTACAATAACGACACCTGAAGATTTTCTTCTTATTTATTCATTCTGCATATTGTCTTTCATAGAATCCATAGCAAAAAGACGTCGTTGATTTTAAACGAGGCCTCCCAATTGTGTGATAAAGAACTCAAAAACAACAAAGCTTATAATAACCCTAAAATGTTTAAAACTAGCTTCAAATATGGCACAGTTTTTAAGCCTTTTTAGAAAAGGCTTTTCTCCATTTCAAGAAGAAGAAATTACATCCACACCAATGTAATTTGAAAAATAGATTCAATAATTCTTTATTCAAAATTCAGGTAATAGTTCAAGGATTACTATTAATATCTTTATCGTTAAATTAAAATAAACTGATTTAACCCACTTCTCTCCTACCCCAAGCCCTAATTCTACCAATTTAACTTTATCTCTCTATAGTCCCACCCCACCCCACCCCGATCCGACCCACAGCAGCGTCGGCGCCACTGTTCATCAGGTGCTATTGCATAGTGAAATCAACAGTCGCTGTGAAGCGCGGATTACAGCGCCTGATGCGCTACTATGATGCATTTCACAGTCGTGCGCGGTGCTGCGAGGCGATTCACTTAGAAGCACGAAGCTGCAAGGCAATTTACAACCGCATGATCTCACATGAGGGTGTCTGCTACAATCGTGGCAGGCGGTGTTTGTGTTTATGTTTATATTTGTGGTGTGCAGTGGGCTAGTGGTGTAGGTGGTGATGGTGTGGGTGGTGATGCTGGCGATGGTTGTGGAGAGCTATTGACTACGGTGGAGTCAGGTGATGGTGGGTGTTTGGGGGTTGGGGATGAGTGTGACCTGAATAATATTTGGGATCAATTATTTGGGTGATCGTGACTAATAAAATGACTAATTTTTGATTAATAAATAACATGAGATCAATAAAATATATAATTTTTGATTAATAAATATTACGTGATTTGAAAAATGTGAGATTTGTGATCAATTAACAAGATTATTGTGATCGTATATTAAGTTATGATCCAAAGATTTTGTAATTTGTAATAAAAAAAATAAGATGTAACCTATAAAATTTATTATTGTGACCGATAAATAAATTTCGGCCCACAAAATTTGATATCTATTTATTTAATTAATATTTCTATGCCGTGATTTGTAACTATGAATCATAACTTGTATATTATTGTGATTTTAAAATATTTTATAGTATTGTAACCTTAATGTATTTGACATTGTTTGATAATTTGATATAAATTTAGCATGTGTTCGATTTTCTATTTAAATTCCAAATTAAACTACACAATTTTTCAAATCACTTTTTAACTACACACATTTTCTCTATCCAATTTTCAACCATATGTTTTACCTCGAAAACAACAAAAAATCTTCTCTCACCTATTTAATTAGCCGCCGAAGAGTGCCTTAATCAAATTTTTAGTAGATTTTAATAAAAATTGATGAGATGTATGATTGAAAAGTCGTGAACCTCATAAAGTGCATGGATAAAATTAATTTGTTGACTTTGTAGATTAAATTCTGATTTTAATTAACACCAAAGAGGAACTTAATTACGCTTCGCTCTATAAAAAAATCACTATAATTTATAAATCAATGTATATTGTGTGTTCAGTAATTTAAAAAAAAAAAAAAAAAATTTGAAATGAATCGTGATTTTTAAGGGAATGCATGATTGAGATTTTGTTGAAAAATAAAATATTGTGGACTTGACTTTTAATGGATGGTTGAAATTGAATACTGTAGAAAAAAGAGAAAATTTTAAATAGAACCACACAAGAGCAATACAATTTTTTAAACTATTTTTTAACTGTACATATTTTCTTTTTTCACTTTTTAATAATATATTTTCCCTCAAATATACAAAAAGTCAAATATATATATATATAGAAATTAAAGTTAAAAAACCGCCACCAAAATCTGCACATAGTTTCCCGCCAAAATAACTTTCTAAATTTGAAATTTTTTGTGAAAAAATAAAATAAAATAGTGTATTAAATATTTTAGCAAATATTATGGTACATGTACCATTAATGGCATCCATATCGTGCTATTAATGACATCAATATGTTATTTTTTTAAATGTATAAACTATTTTTTATAATTATTGTATTATTTTGAAATTGAAAAATATGTAATATAAATGTCAAATCGAAGATATTAATGAGAAGTTTAATATAAGCTAACAAGTGAGATTAAATTGTGAACATATTGTCCGTAAAATTGTCTCAATGATTATATGAAATTTTTTTCCTCAATATCTTATTCATTATAAATTAGATCATTTAAATCCTATAATATTATAAATAATTTGTTAACTAAAGTCAATTTAGTCATAAATGACTAATTTCAATTCGAGTTCTTTTTATTATTAAATTAAAACAAATAATAAATATACGAATTTTCGAAGTAAATTCAACTAAATTGTGTTAATTTTTATAACTTAAGATTTTGATTAATTCATTCATCATTTTGACATTATTTTTATTTATTTACTAATTATGTTCAGTGTCTATTTTTTAGTATAAACCTAAATTACTATAATATACAGAATATATATTACAGATTTTAATAATTTAATATTATGAATAAAGAAATTGACAGTATGAATAAACAAAAACAAATTAATGTAACAATATTTATTAAAACTAATGATTATTTTTTTAGGAAAACACTTTAAATTAATAATTAATGCTAACAAAAATCAAAATATACCCAAAAAATCTATCGTACATTTTTTTCTTGAAAAGAATAATATATAAAAAGAAAAACGTTGATTATAAGGAGAATACATAAGTTGAGTTTCTCACATACATTGTATGAGCCTAATTTTGTAATTCAAAAGTTTTTTAAAAATATTTTTTTTAATTGAACATTAAATTCAGAAATCGAGTTGATATGCTTGTGGTATAATTGCTATAGCCCCTTTAAATTTTTAAAACGTTTTTTACTTTTCTTCTTTTCAACCACATATTTATCAATAAAATAGTATTATACATAAACTCAAAAAAGATTCACTACTTTTAATCACATTCTCCAATTCATTTCAAATAAACTCTTTTTTTTTTTAAAATCAAATGGAGGCAAAAACAAAAAAACTTATTATATATATATATATATATATATATATAAACTCTTTTTTTTTTTTAAATCAAATGGAGGCAAAAACAAAAAAACTTATTATATATATATATATATATATATATTACTTAGATTTTCAGCAATAATTTTCTTTCTTTATTTTTTTTAAAATTTATTGACATATAATTAATATACATTTATTTAATTAAATACATCGAAATAAAATTAATTATGCGTAAGGAAGGGACTCTTGAGTTGAATTTTACTTTCGCGCATCTCAAATTTTGAGTTGATTTTCACTTTTGTATATCGTCAATATTGCTTAATTTGTTATATTTATTTAAATATATAATCGCATATATTTAATTTGTTGCAATTATTTTATTTTTTTTATAAATCATAATATTTTGAGGGTTATTAATTCTATTCATGGTAGTAAAAAATATCTGAAAATTTATTTTTATGTATTCTATGTAACGTCGGTTTAAAAATTTGCATTATTTAATTTAAATTTGAGCAATTTTTTAAAATATATTTTGTTTATAACTAATCCCTTGCATTACAGAGGTGTGGACAATCATAAATTACAGTAAAAAAAATATTTTTTACAAAATTTTTATTTATTCTATGTAACGCAGGTTTAGAAAATTGCATTATCTATATTATATATTAAAGCAGAACAGCCGTCAAAATTTTTCCCGCCCATTTTCAGTTTCTATTTTTGGAAATTTTTTTTTTTTTTCAATTGAATTTTCGGAATTGGAAAATGAGTTGTTGACAATTAATGAGACATTTAATGTGGGAAAGTGTGTAATGCATTGTAAATAGGCAATTGACTACATGTATTGAATACTAATAATCTCTCTCTCTCTCTCTCTCTCTATATATATATATATATATATATATATATATATATATATATATATATATTTCTTGCAATTTTTATGGATCCTACAAGAAATAATTGTTGACATAACATTTATTTATATTTCAATTCATTCACTTCACTCATTAATCCATCCAAATTTGTAATTGTTTTAACACCGATGAATCATTTCATTGTACGTGTTTTTCATATTTTGAAAATCAAGCTAATTATATTTAGGTAATAATATTCATACAACACATTTTTTTAAATTTACACCATAGTTTAATTGCAAGATAGATCTTCGGTGTTTGTTTAGTTTTGCTTTTATATCCTTAACTTTTTTTAATCGCATTGTTATTTATAACATTCAATTAATTAATAAATTTTATTTCTAATCACAAATTCTATTCAAATATTCTGCTAATTTGCATTGAAAGGATGTGCAATATTTTTTTTTAACTTTTGTATTAATTATTTATTTTGATTATTTAAAAATATGAGAGATAAATAAGTGTTTTTCGCTAACAAAACAAATATATTGAATGAAAATTGTCTCAAAAGACAAGATGTGAAAATTAATAAAGAGTTGATGATAAAAAAATTACAAAAAATTTTAATATAACTATTATAATTTGAAGTAGTTTTATTGTTTGTTCTTTTTTGTTTAGTTAAAAATATTAGTGACAGTAAGTTTGTTTGCATTAATATTCATCATTAATTGCTTTATAAAAAAATAAATTTTATAAAGAAATTAATACATTTGGAAAACTACACATTAACTTTGAAAAACAAAAATAGCTTTACTTTTTCGTGCATTATTTGTGCATTAATTAGATTAATATTTTATTAAACTTTAATATTTGTTCTTTTTTGTTTAGTTAAAAATATTAGTGACAAATAAGTTTGTTTACACTTCTTAATAGATTTTTTTTTTTAAGAAAACGGTGACTATTCCTTTTTTTTAATTATTTGAATTAAACTTGCTAAATCAACGTAAGAGGTACTGATGATAATTAATAATTTATTGAAACTAAAACTAATTATTATGTCATCACATTAATAAAATTTGAATGATATTATGGAAATCATTTTACGTAGTGAAATTAATTACTATGTTATGGATGACGTGTTGACTGTATTTGACCCCTGTTGGAGACCCATTATTTGGAATAATGTTGTTTGAAATAGTAAATTTTTTGGAGATGTGTAGTTAAAAATTGAAGAATATTTTTGAACTTATGTATAGATTATTTTATTGGTATAATGTGTGGATGAAAATAAGTTTTTAAAAAATGAGATTTAAAAATAATAGGTACCAAATAGGGGCTTGATGATGCGTTTAGTGTAATGGGAAATAAAATTGAAATTATTAGGGATGTTCATTTTAATACTTAACAACGCTATTCCAAACAATGTGCAATTATCTGTTATTTTCGATAAAAAAATAATATCAATTTTTTTTGAACAACTTCAAATTTTTTTTTTTTTAATTTTTTTTTTGTGAAAAAATGTGGAAAACTTAATAATCATTTACTACTTAAATATATAAATTGATTTTTATTACTCAAAAAAGCTATTATAATTTGAAGTAGTTTTATTGTTTGTAAAATTTTATTAATTATTTTAATATATTATTTTTTATGCATTTTGTGTACGGGAGAAATATTATTATTATTATTATTATTATTATTATTATTATTATTATTATTATTATTATAACAGGATAGTTGACCCATGTTTTCCAGCCTAAACTGCTCTCCATTTTTTTTTTTTGCCTTCCTCACGGTCAAATTGTGACAGCTATTTGTCTGACTTATGATGATGAGGATCAGTGCATTGGTACTGACAAATTGTTTAATCTTTTTTTTTTATCTAACTTTGTTTAATCAATTCTATAATGCATTGATTCATTCATTGGATCATTTTCATATGGATTTCAATGACAAATTATGTAACATTCAAGAATGGAAAAAAAAAAAAAAAAAACCATTTCCTTTTGAGAAATAGAAATTTTATTTATTTTAATTTTTTTATCATTATTATATTTTGACATTACAAAAAATATCTACAAAAATATTATTTGTAACGTTGAACAACATTAACGCAAGAAATAAAAAAACATTGTTATTTTCAAAAAATAAATTTAATTCACGTGTAATTCTTTTTCATGTATTGATTGATGTTCTGCACAATTAAATTGGAAAGTTTTAATATCCTAAATTTTAAGGATCCTAAATTTTGAAAGAAGTGTTTTGTAATTTACATTGAATTTTGCTATTAAAACTTTTATGTTTCTTCATATTCTTTCTCATAAAATATGAATTTAATTGTTTTCGTTGTGTATTTCTCACATTTTCATTAATTAATAATTATAATTTTTTTTCCCGTGCAACGCACGGGTGCGAATACTAGTACTTAATTAAAGCAAAATAGCCGTCAAACCATTTTCCCGCCCATTTCAACTTACTATTTTTGGAAACATTTTATTATTATTATTTTTTCGTTTCCAAAATGTAATTATTGTTGCTCACTAGATTTGTAAAGGTTTTCAAAATTGTATGACTTCATTGAATATGCACATTGAATGTTATGCAAATTTATTTTACCTCTAAATCTATATTATATATTAAAGCAGAACAGCCGTCAAAAATTTTCCCGCCCATTTTCAGTTTCCATTTTTGGAATTTTTTTTTTTTTTTTTTCAATTGAATTTCCGGAATTGGAAAATGAGTTGTTGACAATTAATGAGACATTTAATGTGGGAAAGTGTGTAATGCATTGTAAATAAGCACTTGACTACATGTATTGAATGCTAATAATTTGTCTACTCTCTCTCTCTCTCTCTCTCTCTCTCTCTCTCTCTATATATATATATATATATATATATATATATATATATATATATATATATATATATATATATATATTTCCTGTAATTTTTATGGATCCTATAAGAAATAATTGTTGACATAACATTTATTTATATTCCAATTCATTCACTTCACTCATTAATCCATCCAAATTTGTAATTGTTTTAACACCGATGAATCATTTCATTGTACGTGTTTTTCATATTTTGAAAATCAAGCTAATTATATTTAGGTAACAATATTCATACAACACATTTTTTTAAATTTACACCATAATTTAATTGCAAGATAGATTTTCGGTATTTGTTTAGTTTTGCTTTTATATTCTTAACTTTTTTTAATCGCATTGTTATTTATAACATTCAATTAATTAATAAATTTTATTTCTAATCACAAATTTTATTCAAATATTCTGCTAATTTGCATTGAAAGGATGTGCAATATTTTTTTTAACTTTTGTATTAATTATTTATTTTGATTATTTAAAAATATGAGAGATAAATAAGTGTTTTTCGCCAACAAAACAAATATATTGAATGAAAATCGTCTCAAAAGACAAGATGTGAAAATTAATAAAGAGTTGATGATAAAAAAATTACAAAAAATTTTAATATAACTATTATAATTTGAAGTAGTTTTATTGTTTGTTTTTTTTGTTTAGTAAAAAATATTAGTGACAAGTAAGTTTGTTTGCATTAATATTCATCATTAATTGCTTTATAAAAAATAAATTTTATAAAGAAATTAATACATTTGGAAAACTACACATTAACTTTGAAAAACAAAAATAGCTTTACTTTTTCGTGCATTATTTGTGCATTAATTAGATTAATATTTTATTAAACTTTAATATTTGTTCTTTTTTGTTAATTTAAAAATATTAGTGACAAATAAGTTTGTTTACACTTCTTAATAATTTTTTTTTCCAGAAAACGGTAATTTTTTTTTTTTTAAGAAAACGGTGACTATTCATTTTTTTAATTATTTGAATTATACTTGCTAAATCAACGTAAGAGGTACTTATGATAATTAATAATTTATTGAAATTAAAATTAATTATTATGTCATCACATTAATAAAATTTGAATGGTATTATGGAAATCATTTTACGTAGTGAAATTAATTACTATGTTATGGATGACGTATTGACTGTATTTGACCCCTGTTGGAGACCCATTATTTGGAATAATGTTGTTTGAAATAGTAAATTTTTTGGAGATGTGTAGTTAAAAATTGGAGAATATTTTTGAACTTATGTGTAGATTATTTTATTGGTATATAATGTGTGGTTGAAAATGAGTTTTTAAAAAATGAGATTTAAAAATAATAGATACCAAATAGGGGCTTGATGATGCGTTTAGTACAATGGGAAATGAAATTGAAATTATTAAGGATGTTCATTTTAATACTTAACAACGCTACTCCAAACAATGTGCAAATATATGTTATTTTCGATAAAAAAAAATAATATCAATTTTTTTTTTTGAAAAACAACTTCAATTTTTTTTATGAAAAGATGTGGAAAAATTAATAATTATTTACTACTTAAATATATAAATTGATTTTTATTACTCAAAGAAGCTATTATAATTTGAAGTAGTTTTATTGTTTGTAAAATTTTATTAATTATTTTAATATATTATTTTTTATGCATTTTGTGTACGGGAGAAATCTTATATTAATCTTATTATTATTATTATTATTATTATTATAATAGGATAGTTGGCCCATGTTTTCCCGCCTAAACTGCTCTCCATTTTTTTTTTTTTTTTTTTTTGCCTTCCTCACGGTCAAATTGTGGCAGTTATTTGTCTGACTTATGATGATGAGGATCAGTGCATTGGTACTGACAAATTGTTTAATCTTTTTTTTTTTTTTATCTAACTTTGTTTAATCAATTCTATAATGTATTGATTCATTAATTGGATCATTTTCATATGGATTTCAAGGACAAATTATGTAACATTCAAGAATGGAAAAAAAAAAACCATTTCCGTTTGAGAAATAGAATTTTTTTTTTTTAATTTTTTTATCATTATTATATTTTGACATTCTAAAAATATCTACAAAAATATTATTTGTAGCGTTGAACAACATTAAAAGAAATAAAAAAATATTGTTATTTTCAAAAAATAAATTTAATTCACGTGTAATTCTTTTTCATATATTGATTGATGTTCTGCACAATTAAATTGGAAAGTTTTAATATCCTAAATTTTAAGGATCATAAATTTTGAAAGAAGTGTTTTGTAATTTACATTGAATTTTGCTATTGAAACTTTTATGTTTATTCATATTCTTTCTCATAAAATATGAATTTAATTGTTTTCGTCGTGTATTTCTCACATTTTCATTAATTAATAATTATAATTTTTTTTCCCGTGCAACGCACGGGTGCGTATACTAGTTTAATTTAAGTCTGAACAAATGTTTAAATATATTTTGTTTATAACAAGTTTCCAGCATCATACAGGTTTCTAATTCATTTTTTTTTAACATTTATTGACAGTTTTTATCTTTAATCAAAGGAAATTGTGTGTTTAAAATTATATTTCATATAAGCGTTACCAAACGGATTATTAACAAAACATTTCAGAAGTTTCTCACCACCTCAATTCTGTATTTTCCCATTCAAGAATTCCTCATATTGGATAAATTTCCATTGCACAGGATATCCCAAAAAAAAAAAAAAAAATATCCTCAGTAAAATGGGAACGGCGGCTGAAAGCGGTGGCGGAAGTCTGTCGGAGATGTACTCCAGCTCGAAGCGGCTGTTGCTGAAAACCAGAGAATCATTAGAGAGGCTTGAGCGTCTCGAATACACGTCATCCTCTTCATTCTCATCATCAAGCACCGTCGTTCCTGGGACTTCCGATGATCAAGCCACTGTAATTCGAAGAGACATTAACCAGATCCAGTCCCTCTGTGTCGACATGGATCGTTTCTGGCGTTCCATCGCTGCAAAGTCTCAGCGCGATCTCTGGAAAAGGTATGTACGAGGGTATTTATGTAGTTGAATTAATGAATTTGATTTTAAGTGGGAATTCGCTTTTATGTGTAATTATTGAGTCTTGATTTGGTTGATCGGGGTTGGAGAATTTGGGAAAAGTATTAAAGAGGTCATTGATCTGCAATGTTACGTGGTTTAAATTGAAACTTCATTTTTTAAATTGGAAAGATATAGGTTGAATTCCAGTAATATGTAGCATTATCGATTTGGCGCTGCTTATATGATGATGGTGATTGCTAGTACAATCTCCAATGCAACAATATGAATTCTTGTACACGGGCGGAACCGGGAAATTTAAATGTAGTGGGCTCTATAAAACATGAGCGGAGTTTCTCATGGAAGATTTGGAGAACTTGATGATCCAACGTCATTTTTCTTATTAAAGTTATTGAAAGATATTTCTTTTTCGCATTTTAATCAATCTACAAGAACATGTATTATTCAAAATTCAATCAACAAATTCACATCACAAAAATCAAACCTAAATAAGCCCTTTCATAATAAATAATTTAAATTAATTAATTTAGACTCAAAACAAATAATAAGCATCAATCAAAGCCCAAATGAACTGAAATTATTGAAATAATAATAAAAAAAAGATCAAAATTTTCAGACTTTCGTAGTTGGCTTGGGCGAACTAGTGCCAAAGGCTAATTCTGCCCCTAATTGTACATGTGCGAGCAAATGGGAATGGAGAGAGAGAGCATCTCCAATGGGATGTGGATTACAATAATTGTGGGCCACATGTGCGAGAGAGAGCATGTAGAGAAAGAGGGGAGATAAATTATAAATAAATAAATATATTGGCATTTCTTCCAACGAAGATAGTTTTTAAAAAATTAAGTGGAGGACGTGGATGGTGTGCTAGACATCCTCCACCTTTTTCCTTGCCATATAAGAGCATCTCCAATGTGACAATGTGTATTGTGTGTGGCATTAATTTAATAATTTTTATCCAATTAAAACATTTCTCTCTCTCTATCTCTCTCTCTTTCATTTTTTTTTGGAAACTGATAATAATTTATCACGTATGTACAATGAACATTGTTGCATTGGAGAAGTTTTTTAATTTTAATGTCAACGTCTTTCTCATATATACATAGTAGACATTGTACCATTGAAGGTGAATATGGTAATCCAAGTTCAATTAGAGACGCTTTAAAATTGATTTATGGGAATCATTTCTAGTCATTTCCATATATAAAACGGGAACAATTTCTACATTCATATATACGATAGGGCATGGATTTCCCTGCTTTGAACTTGTATCTCTGATCCGTAATTATCTGTATCAATTCTTCTGTACATATGCTGTTGCGTATTTTCGTGTAAAGAAGACATGAGCTCGGTTAGGTGTCATTCACTGGTTCAGGACTGAAAAATGAAGGGTGTGATACTTTTTTGTAGGAGATTGGAGGCTGTGAATATTAGTGGAATGGTTCTTAATTTGAATGAGTATGCAATGGTTCTTAATTTTAATGGGACTCATTATAAAATGATGTTTTGGTGGTGAGATGGACTCGGTTTTCTTTTTCTTTATGACGGGGTTAAAAAATGTAGAAACTAACAAAATACAAGATCCACTAGTTTGTAGTTTCATTATAATATCAGCTTCACTTCAGCACCAAAATAGCCCCTGATTTTAGTTTTCTTAAATCAACTTCCTAAGTAGATTTCTTTACTTCCAACCAAGATCTGGCCATATTGTACGATGTGCAGGTTTTTCATTTACTCATACGTCTAGAAAGACTATTATCTTCCACCTCTGTTGTAATTTTGCATTCAGGACCTAGATTGCACCGACACTTTGTTGGGAGCTAGCGTGTTGTGTTCGATACCGACACCATCCAAACACTCTCCGACACGTGTCGGAGTTACACCATATACATTAAAATGAAAAAAGAGAAGGGGCGAAATGCATGCAATTAAAAAAATAATGTTTGTAAATAAGACTAAAATAATAATAAATTAAAAAAAGTAATTTGCGAGTCTCCAGCGTGTCGTGTCCTAACTTTTAAAAAAAATCACGTGTTGACTTGTCTGTGTAGTGTCGTATCCGTGTCAGAATCCGTGCAACCTAGTTCAGGACTGGGCTTCCAATTGGCAATGTTTGCTTTCCTTTCCTCGGTTCTACTGACATTGAGTGTTCCCTGCCAGATTGGAACATTAATTTTTTTTTGGAACTTCTGGTGTTAATTTGTGAGAAATTCATTAAGCACAAGTTTTGGTTCCCCGTGTGTTATTCACAAGATTTTCTTCTTTTTCTTATTGTTCCTCATCTTTGAGAAAATCCTTCATGTAAGTTGTACTGATCATATAACTTCAGCTCTTCACTGCACATTCATGTTTAGCTGGAAGCAAGAAATTCTTTACTGATGTATGCACTGAAGGATTCTAGTTTGTGTTTTTAAGATTGTAGAATAGAATATAGAGTTTCTAACTGTTACCTGCTTCTCCTGATAGTTTAAATGGATTTTATGGATTTTTTTTTTTTTTGCAATTTGAAGTTCGATCTTTGCTGAATCAAACTTATCTATGTTGTGAAGAAAATTGGAGCAAGTGGTTGAGGAGGCTGAGTCATTTAGAGATAGTCTTGACAAGTACATATCACGGCATCAAAAGCGGATGCAAGAAGCCCAAGAGAGAGCAGAATTACTTGGAAGAGCTGTATGTATTCTTCCTGCTTGATTTTCTGGTTTTTCTTCGCCTTGTTTCTTTCATTAGGTAACTTATGTGTGTATTGTTCTTTGTTTATGTTCCAGAATGGGGAATCTTCTCATATCTTGAGAATTTTTGATGAGGAAACTCAAGCAGTACAGTCAGTCCGTAACTCCTCTAGAATGCTAGAAGAAGCTTATGCGACTGGCGTTGCAGTTCTTTCAAAGTATAGCGAGCAAAGGGATCATTTGAAGGTATTAAATTTAAAATATACGTAAAATACAAATACATGTAAATTGCTTAATTGTTTTTGTAACATTGGTACCTGACAAATACAAATACACATAAATATTTATAAAAACGTAAATTGCAGTTGCCATCCCCAACCTTTATAGTCCTTTGTCACCCCTGCATATTCTAGGTCCTTCTCTTATTTGTAGCTTTTCTGTGTACCTTGAGCTGTTTTTATCAAGATTCTAAAATGCATAATGTTCGACGAGGCAGCCCATCACGCCTAAGGGCTTTAATGCTCATCAATGCATGGCCAATGTGGGAAAATGTGCGACGTAGGACTAGTCGTGAAAGACACGCATTGTGCATATGCGAGCCTAAACGTCCATCTAGGCATGCATTTAGAACACAGGTTTTCATGCTAGTTCGAATTTTCTCAATAGCTTGCAGTTTGCTCGAACAATTTATGAACCCATATATTTTGCACTGGCCCACTACATCTGAATGAACTCGTGATCTGCATTTCTCCCTACAATGCCTCATAAGGTGTCATGCAGGCAGATGCACGGTAGCTATTATTGTATGGAAACTCCAAATTTAAAACATAAATTCGTAGCATGTCCTATCTCTTTCAATCTTTCAATACATTAACTGATCCATCTAGAACGGCATATGAGCAGGTAAGAAATAAGGTATGAGACCTTTTTGGGTGAAAGCCCAAGAACAAAATTGGCGGGCTAGACCCAAAGCTGAAAGATGAAAATCATATAAAGAAATGAGATGGTTCGAAGAACGATGGTATACATTATCCTTTTGCGTTTTGTAAATGAAACTTTTTCTGCCCCCTTTTGTGTTTCGGATTTTGGAAGTGAAACTTTTTCTGCTGTTAGACCCGTAACATATACTAGATGAGAGAGGAATTTGTCAGTCTTTGTTGGTGTAGTAAGAAAATGAAAACTCCCAATCTAGAGCACCAATTTGGGAAAATGCAATTTGATTTTTTCTTGCAGGGGTACTATTGCTGATCAACTTCTTGTTGGATTTGGTGCAGAGAGCTCAAAGGAAAGCACTGGATGTTATGAACACTTTGGGGCTTTCAAATACTCTATTGAGGCTCATTGAGAGGCGGAATCGTGTTGACAAGTTGATCAAGTATGTAGGCATGGTTGTTACTATCATCGTCGTTATTGTGTTTTGGAGGTGGACAAGATGATTCAGCCTTCCTTGTGTATCGAACCATTACAAATACATTCTTTTTCCGAGGAAGATAATTTTGCTAGATGTTAAGAAACCGAAAAATATGGTCAACCTTTGATTTTGACTTGATTTTGATGCATTCTCGCGAGGACTTGTTGAGAATGTATTTTACTTTGTAAAATGTGGAGACCCTCCGGTCTATGTGAAAGCCATAATGGTAAGCTTTTTATAAAGTTTGAACTGCTAAAAATAGTTTGCAATGGAATGTTGTTTCGCGTCAATGTGTGAATTTTTTTCTCGCATTCCAAGATGATAATATTAGAAGGATAATTGTATCATCACATTTTTATTTTATGCAATGTATAATAAACACACTAAAGTGTTAAAAATGTGGGTTATTTATCTAATTTTACTTAGATCCATTAAGGTAAATAAGAAAATTAAAATTGTGGATTAATAAATAAAATTCGAAAGGGAAAAAACCATATGTACCTTACACAAGATATTTCATTTTATACTATTAAACTAAATTATAAACAAAAATTACTACATAGCCCAAAATAAAAAATAAAATACCAAAAGTACTATAACATAAACTTTCCCTATTTTCACTTGTAACTGAAATTTTGAAATAGTGGAATTAATTGGAAATGCTGACAATTGTGAATTCAAATTCAAATGAGTTTGGATGAAACGTTAACGTGTGTGAATTCAAATTCAACCTCTATTCGGAAGCTTATTAAATTAGCTTATTGATTTATTTCGGTTTGTTGTGGAAGTTAGCTCTAAGGATCGTCAAAAGTGAATTTTCGAGGCTCAGTTTCACTTTACCTTTCTACCAAACAACCAATCCAAACCGGCTCCGAACTACAACCCCAATATATAACCCTGGTTGCTTCTCAATCTCATCCACGGAGGTCAAGATAATGTTGATGATTTGAGTGTGTTCGGCAAAATGTGTGTTTTTTTATTTTTTATTTTTAAACAACACAATTCCCCAAATCACTTTTTAACCACACACATTTTCTCTCTCCACTTTTCAACCACATATTTCACCTTGAAAACATAAAAAAACATGTTTTTAAATAAACAACTTTTAACAAACAGAGACAACAAAGGTTGGAAGAAAACTATGAAATAAGCTCAAGAAGAGAACGATAACACCAAGTTAATCACCGATTTTTCGTACTACAAAAGACCGTCGGTTTCTCTCTAGCCACATTTTTTCACCTCTTCACTCACAAATCACACACACCACAAAGGTTAGGGTAGAAGACTCTATATAGGGTTAGAGTAGGCTTTTAGTTGAACCAAAACAAATGGGTCAAGATTCACAAGTCATCCAAGAGGTAAACAAATGGCCGGTTGGATGTAGCACAATGGATTGGTTGTACTTGTTGGTAATTAATTCATCATTGACCAAAGCCTCTGAATTCACAATCCAACGTTAAAATCATAGCCCGGGATTTATTGGATATCAAAACCCAATAGGGTTTTCTAAGTAAAATATGTGGTTGAAAATTAGAGAGAGAAAATGTGTGTAGTTAAAAAATGGTT
Source organism: Ligustrum vulgare (assembly GCA_963555705.1). Lineage (NCBI taxonomy): Eukaryota > Viridiplantae > Streptophyta > Magnoliopsida > Lamiales > Oleaceae > Ligustrum > Ligustrum vulgare. The sequence goes on from OY743176.1 coordinate 24,841,919, forward strand.
TGAGAAATTGTGTAAATTTAATTTCTAATTTAAAACGTGCCACTGAATGGAGGATCAAGCTTTTTAGCTTAACAACAGGTTAATCATGGCCCCCGTAGGTGTGACCTGTAAAGTTTGCGGTTCAAATCTTCTTGACCCATGAATCGCCCACTTTGATCACGATCGGCCCGCCGTCTCGGATGGATCCGGACCGATTTTCATGGATCTCGTTGACTCGCCCGTCTTGACATCTCTAGAAAATCTCTATGGTTTAGAAGGCATAAAAAAGCGTTAAGGCATCTGTGTTTTATGGAACAAAATAAACAGAGGACAACCAATACATACATACATACATACATACATATACTGTCCAGTCATTGTGAGGGGTGTGGCAGTTGGCGTGATATTCTCTATGTTCAAATAGCATGGTTAGTGATGGATTCAAAAACTTTGTTCAACACGGACGGATATTGATAAAAAAAATTTAGTTAGGGTGGACTTTAGTAAAATAGCTATATTTTTCAAGTCACTAAAAAAATACCAAAAATTCCTACTAAATTCTTTTTTTGCTGGATGTAACACAGGCGAGCACGACGGCTCGCCATGTGGTGGATCCGCCTCTGAGGATGGACCAATAACTCTATTTAAATATAGAGAGTGCTACAAAATGTGACACACCCCTCACATGAAGTATATGGAACCAGACTAGTAATGAGTGACCCCATCCTCAAGTGAGAGATGTGGCAGTTGGCATGACACTCTCTATGTTCAAATTGCATGATCCAATAAATAATTCAACTTACCTCACCTGAAATGCCAAGCCAAGCATGATAGTAGACTATAATATAGCTCAGAGTTTGGAGTACTAAGGACACAAGTGAAGATACATTTTTCATGTATAAGAAATAAAAAACCTAACAGTTGGAGTTAAATATATAATTCATTCAAATCCGCTCTTTTAGCGGTGGAGCGTTATGATATAGTTAGCTCAACACTAAATTGGCATATTTCAAAGCCATTGTTTCACGCGAACGCGAATTATATGCTCAATTCAAATAAACTTAATTACACACTTTGTAAAAATTTGAAACTCCGGATTCACAAATAATTGAAGTTTTATTCAAGAACTTCAACGTTCACAATACCAAATCACAAAGTTTTTACAGAAACTCAGAAGTACCAAAAATTATACAAACTGTAAGATTACAAAACCAACATTTGTTACTCTCTTACACAATTCTCTCAACCTAATCACTAAGATTTACACAAAGTTCTGGTAGAGTGAAAGATCTAACATGAAGAATATGAAAAGAATTAAAAGAGACCAGACGAAGGATCTTGAAATGAATGAGAGAGAGAGAGAGAGAGAGAGAGAGAGAGAGAGAGAGAGAGGCCTGTAAAATGAAAAATCATCCAGCCCTAATCGATTATTAGGGTCTTTAATATTTGCAATCTAATAGTCTTGGACGTTCCAGATGTTTGAGACCAACAGTTATTTTTGCAATCATTATTTTAATTTCTGTATTTCATCCACTTAATTAATTAAGGAATAATTTATATCGATATATGGTTGACTCCAGGTAGATTTGATTTAAATTCAAAAGAGAAATTTCAATATGTATAAGTGAATTCAATTGAGCACATTATTATGAATAAAACTTGAGGTTAGGAATTAGTAGTGATGACTATGGTGAAATCGTGAATCTCAACACTTTAGAAAACAATACAAATCACTTTTCAATTATTCAAATAGTATTTAGAACTAATAATTTTGATACTTAATAGCAGTTTTCGTGATAATGATAATTCGGACTTTTTTGTCCACTTTATTATTTTTCATAATATGTACACTTGCGAAGTATTTTTGCACACTACAATTTGAGGTGAACAAGTTTTTGTAAATCTTAAGGCTAGACTCTTGAAGAGGTGCCCTTTATTCATCAATCTAGAGTAGAGAGGCCTTTGTAGCCAACAAGGAAGTCTTTAGAGTGCGTTCTCTTTGTGTTTCAGTTTCTTATTTTTATTTTTGAAAATATTTTTTATTTTTCGTTTTTCATTTTTTGTGACTTTTCTCGAAATTGTTGAAAACGCGTCTGATTTGTTATTTCTGAAAACTGTCATCGAAAATGAAAAGTTGGAAAATACGCTATGTTTAAAATTTTGTAGAAAACTAATTCTGTATACTTGTAATTATATTGCTTGTGAATATAAATGAAATAGAGATGCCATATTTGAGTTGCACAACAAAAATAAATGAAATAGCGCTAATCACACAATTTGGTTATGCCAAAAAAGTGAAAAAATTTATGTTGCTCTTCTAAAGTAATCATTCCATATTTGGGTAGCAATTTTTCCTTCTAGAGTAATCATTCCATTTAATATTTCATATATATACATCCTTACAGTAAGCACTCATAACGTTTAAAATTTAAATTTCAATAAAATTTGCAGAAATCAATGTAAGTTAATCAATGATGCCTTTACAAAATAAGTGTTTACAATACATAATTAAAAAAATAAATGTTTAATAATTAAGCACATGATACATCATTAGAAAGATGGTTGAATTTGGAGTTCGACGCAAAAAAGAAGTCCGATTCGGAGTTATACATCAAAAGTTATACATGTTTGAAGACAATGACCTATAAAAAAAAACGAGAAGGACTAAATTGAAAGAAAAGTAAAATTTGCAAACTAATGTACAAGAAAATCTCATGTTGAGGGATCTAAGTTGCAAATAAAAGAGGGTATTTTCGAAAGAAATTTCAAAATTTGAGGAATAAAATGACAAGTTTTGAAAATCAGGGACCAATAATGTAATTAAAAATGACAAATTTCAAAATTTTTGATTATTTAATTTTTTTTTATAATGAAAACATGGAAAACACCTCGTTTTCCATGTTTTCATATTATGGTTGTAATGGGTGGAAAACGCGAAAATCGTGAAATCACGTTTTTCATTTCCTTTACAAAATTTGGAAACATTTGCGAAATTTTTTCCCGAAAACGACGTAAGAGAACACGTTTTTCACGTTTTCGAAAATAAAAAACTAAAAACGGTTGAAAAACGAACACTTTCGCATATGGAACTTTTCAATTCCATTCCATATTTCTTCTTGAAGATCCCCCAGCATTTCGCCCATTTCTACCTGGGCCCGGCTAGCCATAACACTTACTACTTTGCCAAAAAGACTTGACTGGACTGCTATAATGTTGGGCATATTGTCGAACGAATGATGTGATTTAGTGGACTTCAAGGGCTTTGGCCCGTAATTGAAGAGATATTTTAGGAAGAACGACAACTAGAAGAAGGTTTTTTGAACAAGGAAAATACATGTAGTATGGAAAATGATGATGACGACTTAATAAAAGGCCGCCAATTCGAAAATTTGTAACCCTAATTATGTCCTTACTCCTATTTTTCTTATATATGTAATATTCTTAATTAAAAAATTATATTTTCATATAAATAATATTGAATGACTCTTCAAATGATTTTGATTTAATTAAACAATAAGACTGTGTTTGATAGCGATGGTAGAATTTGGGTGAAAATAAAATGAATTCCAGAGAATTGAATTTCTGAGAATTGGAAGTTTAATGTGTTTGATTGGTTTAATTTTCTAGGTGAAAAAAGTAGGGAATTTTTCAACTTTTGTTGTTTAATTGACATTATTTTTCATGAAAAATAAAGTAAAATTGATCTATTTTAATAAAAAAAATATTTTTTTTTATTTTTTCACACATTTGTACTTAATAATAATAATGTTCATTTTTAGAAAAATAAATAAATCAATTAACAATAACAAAAATGATTAAACGTAACAAAAATGGTATAAGATTTTTCATGGAAAATAAAACCTCCTCCCCCTTGGAAAATGAATTCATTCAAAACAAGGAAAATACCGAATTTCAAGGCAAGTGTGAAAATGAATTCCATGGAAAACTTAAGCAACCAAATAGCTCAAAGTTGGAAAATCACATGGAAAATCATATTTTCCATGAAAAATAACGACTATCAAACGCACCCTAAATTCAATTTTCAATATAAGGTCCTTATACTCAATGTATATAAATTATAAAATATGTTTATTGATAAACCATTTCAATCTTTTACCACATTGTAATTCAATACATATGTTTATACAGTTCTAAAATTGAATCATTACAATGCAAATCAAACATAGATGTAATTTTTGATACAATACAAGATTCTGATAATATTATATCAGAATTAAGATAATCTCACAATAGAAATTATAATATGGAGAGGGTAAAATAATCAACATGGTGAATAATTGGTAAACTATGATTTGTTTAAAATAAATAAATTTTAATACCAATAACTTTTTGAATATCAAAATAAAAAATAGTAAGTTATTTATTTGGACGCTAACATTTGAGTCACTTTAAAGAATTTTTTTTTCTTACTCAAGTACAATCAGGGGTAAATTATTAAAACATATTTATAGATAAATAAGTATTCAATATTCACTTATTAACGTAGTTAAGCCCCCATTTGGTGTAAATTTTAATATAAGTCAAAGTTAACAATTACTTTTAACCACATATTTTATGGAACCTACAATTTTTTAACCATGTATTTCATTAACATCTATCAAAATCTAATAAAAATCTGATATAAATCCTTATCAAATTAAAAAGAAATCTCGGTTGTTCAAATATGAACAAAAAATGAAAATATTTCTATAGTTCAAACACATCTTCAACGTCTTACAAAATTTACTCATAAGTTATAAATAAGTAATTGAGTAATTTTCATGTAAATAATTATTTTCACTATTGAAGTTAAAATTAGTACTACTACTACTAATTAATTTGACACAATCGTAAGACTTTGCCCCTGTTTGGCCCCAATTATTTGAGAAATAACGTGGCTTTGAATTTTTTTTTTTTTTGGAATGTATGGTTAAAAAAATGTTTGTAAAGTAAAACATGGTAAGCTTGACTAAGATGGATGGTTGAGATTAAGTGTTAAATAAATTTAATTTTAAAAAAGGTGGGTCAAACAGGGGCAAAAGTATATTCAATGAATTATAATTATATTTGTATAATATGATGATTTTAATAATTTTCATTTTATGCTTCATTACATAAGAGATACAAAGTATAATTTCTTTTATGTATATAAGAAGTGCGAAGTATATGATGGAATACTAGTAAAAATAAAAAGTGATGGTTCAAATCCCGTAATTTCTACACTTGTTTGAACTCCATTATAATTTGATAAATTTTTAAATATCTTACTTTCAATCAAACATTTTACAATATAATAATATTAAACGTTAAAAAAAAAAATCCTTATTTTTTGGCATCGCATTATCCAAAAAATCACTATTCTAAAATAAAAATTCCTTTTTCCTTCCAAAAATCCAATTATAATAGAGCTCAAACAAGGGCATTACTATTATAAAATACATCTTTTTCAAAAATTAGAAGTGCACAATTCATTTGACAATGTAGATGACAATTTGATGATGTGGAAGTGTCATTGTTGTTGATTTAAAAGATGATGTGATGTGTAGAAAGAAAGTATTGCGTCACGTAAGAAAATTGTGACTCTCATTGTAATCGTAATCTTAAATGTAGCAAAACTGAAAATTTTAATATAATGGGGTGTGGGCTCTATAAGTTAAGAGACCTTGGGCACCATTTTACCAAAATAAAATAGAATATTTCTAACGAAGTTGGTAAGATATTGCTATGTCAAAGTTCATAATACCCACTCGCTAAAATATGATAAAAACGGCTTAAACAATTAGGCAATGTTAGATTCACATGCGAAAAGGAAAGGAAAATGTTCTAAATTGTGTGGTTTTTTTTTTTTAGACCAAAAGTTTCAAGCAAACGCAATACACATATGACATATTTGCCTTGAAGTGACATCATCACTGGCAAATTGTTTCGATTAGGAAGAAAAACTAGAAATAACGTAGTAGCTGAACTGCTGAAGCTTCAAGGAATGAAGTGGAAACAAGAAGAAATTGGAAAAACCCATCTGACATAAAAGTACTCTCATACTGTAGGAGTTCTCCTGCGGTGAACTTCATGTGTTATGTGTATATATCCTCAAGAAATAGCAAATACGTATAGCAGGGCCATAAAATTACAACTGTTACACCAGAAACATATAATCACGCACAAAACTTCACATATATAACAGTAGAATGGCGTGCTTGTGAGTACTCCATACTTACAAAATGCACGAGCGTTGTACAAACTTCACATGATGAGAATTAATATGGAAATAGGGTTTTATAATACTATGCCAATGCAGAAACACTTAGAACATGGAAGTGCAGATGGAAGGTTCCACAACAACCATTTTGATTTTCCAGATCACTGGTAGCTGCTGGGGAATCGCCTTGTTTGAAAATACAGAGCTTCCAAATTAACCAAGCAATACCAGAAAAGCCCATCAGTATTATTATGAGGAAGACCAGCACAGTCACCGGGTTCAATGGAATATCCATGATGAAGGGTTTTAGGATACTAGTTTAGAAGAGACAGACACATGAATATTATGTATATATATTGATGGGCAAAGTTGGATATGTTATTATATTGTGATGGAAAAGTTGGGAGTTAATTACACAAAATTCGGTTCAAGTTTCAACAAAATTTCAAATATACTACTAAAGTTCAATCATTACACAAATTACCACTCAAGTTTCAATTGGTTACGCAATTGCCATTTGTTGACTTTCTTATTAAAAAATTGGTGCAAACAGTCCTAATATTTGGAAAAAGCGCTCAAATGATCCTTAACTTTTTATTTTGATATAAAATCCTTAATTTTTTTTTCTAAATTAACAAAAGTAGTCTTTTTTTACTTAAATTACCAATATATTCTTAATTTTAAATAGAAAATCTTACAATTGAGTCATAAGTATAATTGGATATGTTTATAACTTTGTTTTTATACATTAACTAAATTTAAATTTCATTGATCAAATGGATAATATATACATAAATTTGTTTGTATAATCTAAAAATTATTATGAAATAAATTAAATTAAATTAATATTTATTTGTGATAGATTTTTTTTTTTTTTTTTTTTTTTAAGAAATAGATTTTTGAAAAGAAAAAATTATTTTTTTACTTGAATAATTTTTTTTTTTTTTTCAGAAATGAAGTTAACCCTATTCTTTTTAAATATAATGTATGTGTGAAAATTATGAAAAAGTTATGAGCCCCTTTAAAATGTGTGTTCGAAAACGAATTTTGGGAAAATAGTTTTCAAAAAAACTATTAATGTAATTTAGTTCATAATAATTCGTAAGTTAGACAATAGATAATAACGTGTTATTTATTTTATTTTTTATATCTAATTAACTAAAATTAGCGGGTTATTTATATTGATCAATGAAATAACCCCCCCCCCCCCCCCCCCCTTTTTGTTAGAGTTATGACTCAATTGTAAATTTTTTTTTACTATTTAAAATTAAAAGTATATTGATCATTTAAATAAAAAAGACTACTTTTGTTAGTTTAGAATAAAAATTAAGAGATTTTGCTTCAAAATAAAACGTTAAGGACCATTTAAGCGATTTTTCCAAATATAAGGGACTGTTTGCGCCAATTTATGAATAAGAAAGTCAAGTCAACAAAGTGGTATTTTGAGTAATCAATTGACACTTGAGTAACAATTTGTGTAACAATAGAATTTTAGTGATATATTTGAAATTTTATTGAAATTTGAGTCGTATTTTGTGTAGTTAACCCAAAAATTGGCTTTTGCAGAATTTTAAAAATGAAAAAATTGTTTGAATATAGATGGTGAGCCGTGACGGCAGGCGACATAGCCGGTAATGTCGTCATTAGTTATGCAAAATTTAATTAATCATAAATTAATTATCCCGGCAATTGTTATTCTATGACACAACACTGTTCTATCTTGGAACGGTTGATTCCTCTTGGGGTTCCAGCCGTCATAACTTTCCTAACGTTGAAGATATAGAGGTGTGATTTATATTTGGAATGCACGCCTCATATTGAGAAAAAATAATGTGTGCATAATTAATTACTTTATGTGAGAATTTTGTGCCTTTTCAAGGATTAAAATTCTATGGAGATATTTTTATGGGATATTTTTAAGTGATATTACGATGTGATGCACGTACATTAGGTGGTGAAAAAGTAAGTGATGAAGTATTTTTTTCATAACTCAATGAATGTACATCATGTCACAATATCATTTAAAAATGTCCATAAAAAATGCTTCCCTAAAATTATTGTTTTCAAGTTGTTCTCCATGAAGTCATCATTCACAAGGATGAGTTTTAACCAATGTTTTAAAAAAATCGGATCAGACCGGCCTATTCAAACTGAAAATCTGTGAACAAGTCCAAAAACCGGTTCGGTCAAGCCAAAAAATTGCATCTTTAAAAATCGGACCGAGACCAGGTTTTTTGCGGTTAACCTGCAACCCGTTCAACCCGGTCCGAATTTTAAAATTAAGAAAATCGGTTGAACTATATATATATATATATATATATATATATACTAGTTTTAGGTACGTGCGTTGCACGTGGGTCAATTGAATTGTTGTAGATTTGAATATAAACAAATTAGATATGATTTTAATGTGCTAGGATCAGAAGATTTACATATAAATATTCCCCAAAAATAGCCATACAATGGCTAGTGCAACACAGTCGAACATTGGTGGTAGTAGACATTCTGCACGAATAAAAGATGGCAAAATAATTTTTCATCTAATTTTGTATCCTCTATTTTCTCCACTATCTAAACTATCAACAGTTCATTGATAAAGCTCAGTACGTATTTCATTTTCATTTTTTCTAAAATAATCTTATCTTCTTGTTTATATCTTAACATACATATCAACTACGTATTGTTGAAACAATTGATCAGCATGAATCATAGTAGTCTCAACTGCAGTTCTAACCTGTAACTTGTAACAATATTATTCTCTACACGAAACTTTGTGATCTCTTGTTTGTCTTCTTCAAAACTGCAAATATAAAAAAATGTATGGAACACACATGTACAATGGATAACCTTAAACATGGCAATAAACTAAAGCAAACGTAACTTATTAACCTTGGAATAATAACCTATATTTTCATTTTCAATTAACTCATTAATAGAATTTACAACATTTATGTCTTAAGAATGTGTCTACTATATTTTGAGTGTGAGCACTATTTGGATTGCACTTTTTAATACCTCCGTGCTATCCAAATTCACCAAAAGGAAATAATAATGAATATTGGAGAGGATCATAACAACTAAAATAGTACTATATTCAGTGTAAAATATTAGCATAAAAATATATTGATATAACTCATACTCAAATGTTAGTAGATGGATCTTCATCGACACATAATGCAGCAACTTCTAATGATAAAGGTGTATTATATACCTTTTGATCAAGTCCTGAGTCACTTCTAATATGTATTTTATATGATCTAAAGAATTCATAATATGGATTAATTTTTAGTATATCTATTAATTTATGTAACATATGTTCACAAAATTTATAAGATTTTTGCAATCTATGCTATATTTCATTCTCTATATGGTAAAAACATAATTGTAAATATGATGGATTCTCATCAACGGGTAAAATTGGGGTTTATGTAATGATAAACTTACCCTTAAATTCTAAATTTATATATATCTTTATATGAAGTACTTAATTACTTATCATATTTTACACCAAATGATGTAAATGCAAAATGATTATTATAATTACGTATATTACTTTTAAAATACAATGCTTCATCAAAATTGGTAGTATACAATATATGCAATTCATTAGGTAAAAAGTTGATTTGTAATTTCACTTTTACCATCACAATAATAGAAACCTTTGCTTTTTTTTTTTTCCCCTCAGTATTTTTAGCATTGCAATGTTTACAAATTATGGTGCTTGTAATACATGACTTTTCAAAGGAATATTTGTTGCGGTAAATTTTTTACCGCATTGATTGATTAGTAATTTATTTTCTTCCCTGTAATTTATCATTTCATTGCTTTCTTTAGAATTTTGATTGTTTGGATCTTCATTATCTGTCATCCATATTTTAAATTCTCCCATTAGCTTGCATGTGATCTACAAGGAAAATCAAAATCTTACATGCAAGTAGAAAATAAATTACAGTACAAAACTAATTCATATTCAAGATTAATAAATACTCACCAGGTAATTTTGTACTTTAAAGTTGATGAGTTCGCATTGTCCTTTTGGGTTGGAATTTTCGACGCTCAGCCTATAACTCTCTTCGACATTTTTTTCTCTAAATTAGTTTCGATATCCATCAGCTACACATTATAATACAATGGCAATCATTAGTTTCTTTCTCAATTAATTACAAGGAGATAAAAATATACAACACATAACATAAGAGCAAAAACACAATTCACAAACCATTCAAGTTTCACTTTCTATCTATTATAAAAAATAAAATTATAGCATATAATCCACAAAAGTTGAAACCAATTAATTCGGAATGAAAATTGGTTAGGAATTTTGCTTTGGAATAGACAACACATTAAACTATCAAGACAAACATAATCTACACTTGAGTCCAACCTCTAGCTATATAGATGACTACTAACTAATCATTTCTGTAGTTATGTGAAGTCCATTAATCAAGCATGAAAGTCAAGAATTATTAAGTCAAAAGGCAACAAAATCAAAGTAACTTGTTATGTGTTTTTGTGGTACCTGTAGGGATGTCCAAGCATTCATAATTGTGGCATATCCTATAGCATTTCAAGAGAATCAAGTATATATGGACTTGTTGCTAATAAAAAAAATATATAATTATAGAGAAGTTCGCAAAAATGAACATAATTTTTTAAAAAAATCTATTCCCAATAGGAACGTGAATCAAATTTAAAATCGAAGAATTACATGAAAATAAAATAAAATAAAATAAAATCTTCATACAAATACACACACCATCACAATCACACATGAGAAACTACTAAATTAAGATGAAAATATAACGTTTTTCTGTCAATGTGAACTTTAAATGTGATAGTTCTTGTTCTCCTAGCTCGATAGAAAGACGTTTCCATACCTCTAAATTATCAGATCAATTAAGAGGCTTTATCCTTGAACATCAACCATAAAACAAGCCAACCTAGAAATGGTACCATTTCTTTATTAACATCAAGCTAAAATAAGCAAACAAAATTTCTGCTGTAAGAATTCCCACCAACAAACCTAGAAACCATCTCTAACCACAAAGCTAGCGGCTCTAAATTCTTAGCGACCTAGTACTTTGTTGGGCTATGTAAAAATTAAATAACAAAAACAAAGTATAGACATGAATGTGAAAATTTAAAAAAAAAAAAAAAAAAAAAAGTCTTCAGGCAAATACACACATCGTCACAATTACACATAAACGGGTAAAATAGCTTGAGAAAATTGTAAAGTCCAAAGCTAGATTCTCTATCACACACAAATAGAGCACCAAATATAAACAATGGAAGAGCATGTGGAACTTTCAAACCTTCAAATACTGGAAAAAATGGGCACGAATTGTATGCCAAGAAATCAACCACGACTATAGCAAGGAACACGAAGACATAAATGAACTAACAACTAAACGTAATCGTAGAGAGTGAGGCATCTCAAGAAATAAGAAAATTCTACCTTATTTATTTATACTAGCAGTGAAACGATGGCTCTGTTTTTCCTTTGCTATGGCAGACATGAATCAGGTAGTGGTAGGATTTCGGTAAGGATCTAAACGAGAAGGTGATTTCCCTATCTTTATTTTGGTTGTGGCGGAAGTGAATTGGGAAGGAAAAAGGTTTCAAACAATGAGAAATATAGGTATATATACTCCATATTAAAAAAAAAAAAAAAAGGCAAACTAAACGATGTCGTTTTGGTCGAAGTTTTGAACAGTACTTTTTCCCCAAGGCTCTTATATATTAGTAGAGGATATATATATATATATATATATATATATATATATTTATTTATTTATTTTAGTTCTAAAAAAAAAAAAATTAAACTAAACTATAGGGGCGGCACCATAAGTAGGTGTCACCCCCATTTGAATGGATGACTCAACAACCCTCTTTGATATGTGGGATGGGGGCAATCTCCATTTTTTGTTTTTTTAATTTTTTTAGTAGGTTCCTTATCTCTTTTCTTCTTTCTTTTTTTAATTATTTTTATTTGTTATTTCAAGTTTCACATAGATTATTTAAATATTGTTATTCTTATTTTTTATAGGTTAAAATATTTTAAAATAATTAATTTAACCACACATTTCATGAGTCCCACAATTTTTCAAAAAGATATTTCATTAATTTTTATCAAAATTTACTAAAAATCTTATTTCAATCCCCACCAAATAGGGGCTTAATATTATATTTGGGAGAGAATGGATTATTTGGAAGGAGTGTGTATTTAAAATTTTTTTTATTCAAATTAACGAAGTATCCTGATCAAAATTGTTTATGATGTTATTTTCAAAAGGTTTATTTATTCATGTGTACATCAATAATGATTTTGCTGATGTGGAACAGCTTGAGGAAACAAATAGGAATATTTTTGTTCCCTCAAAAATTTGCTCACACGCGCTTGCGCTAGTCATTTTTAATCAAGATCAAGCTAAGCTAATGGTTTCAACTTAGAAATGCTCGCCAATAGTGAGATGGGTTCCCACATGCAAGCTCAAAAAAGAATACCAGTGTGTATATTGGTCAAAATTCACGTTGTTGTCGTTGAAGATTAAATTAAATGATGATCCCTGACTGAACTTTCACTCGTCTAGGCGATCCAACCACTTCATTGTCTTATTAACACAAATATATGACGCCTTCTAGACCAATCGATGGTGAAAATAATGTAGCATCACTTGTGTTTGTTTAGCACCAATTTAGAACAATTATTATAAATGAGAGATATTGTAGCATGACATAATAATAAAAAAAATGATTGAAAAGTTTCATATATCTCTCTCTCTCCGGATATATCATGTCACTTTCATAATGTAGCATCACTTGTTTTTGTTTAGCACCAATTTAGAACAATTATTATAAATGAGAGATATTGTGGCATGACATAATATAATAAAATAAATAAATAAATAAATAAAATAAAATGGTTGAAAAGTCCCATATATCTCTCTTTGCGGATATATCATGTCACTTTCATAATGTAGCATCACTTGTGTTTGTTTAGCCCCAATTTAGAACAATTATTATAAATGAGAGATATTGTGACATGACAAAATAAAATAAAATAAAAATGGTTGAAAAGTTTCATATATCTCTTTGCGGATATATCATGTCACTTTCTCACAAAAAAACCCATAACCACCCACTCCTACCATTATTAACCATTTTTTCTCATTTTCTTTTTTCTTAAATAGTCTAAAATCGATATTAAAAAATAACATTTTTGTTAATTTCATATTATACAATTTAATGAGAGCTTCAATATGAGTATAATATCAATATATAAATTTTTGCTATTTTAAAAATAAATATTTATCACATACAAATTCTCAGTTCAATTTAAAGCATGAGCATCTGTTTGGTAAAAGTTTTTTATTTTTAAAAAAGAATGTGATATTTTCAAGGTAAAATATGTGGTTAAAAATGATTTTAAAAAACATGTATGTTTAAAATTGTGTATTGTTAAAAAGTAATTTTACAATGTGTATTTTAAAACGGTTCAGTTTAGTTTGGTTTGACTTGAGAATGTTGACGATCCACGTAAAACTGAAACAACGATTTTGATTCGACTTGTAGTTTGACGATTTTATTTGGGTAGTTATATTCGCACAACAATTATTTATATATACACCACATTTTAATTACAAAAAAAGTTATTAATATTTACTCATTTTTGCTTTTATGTCCTCAATATTTTTTTCGACGCATTATTATTTTCAACTTTCAATTAATTAAAAAATTTTGTTTATAACTATAATTTCTATCCAAATATTTTGTTAATGTGCATTGAAAAGAGGGAAAAAATTTATTTTTGATTTTTATATAAATTATTTATATTTTTTCGTCAAAAATACGATTAATAAATAAGTTTTTTTGGCCCTCATAACAAATATTTTGAACAAAAATCATCTCTATGGACAAGATATAAAATTTAATAGATGGTTGATGATAATATATATATATATATATATATATATATATATATATATATATATATATATATAAAACTTGGGAGTATAAGTGTAAAAATAGAAAAAGTTTCGGAATATTCATTACAATAAAAATGTGTTGTAGTTAACAAATGTTGTGGTGTCAATATAATTACCCATTTATTTTTTCAACCCTATGTAACAACTAAAATCTCATTACACAACTATTTTGAACATCATCGATTTGCTTCTACATAACCAAATTATTATCTCATAATTGTGGCAATAAAATTTCAGTTGTTACATAGGATTTCCAAAAAAACAAAAATCGACAAACCACAAGTCGAATCAAAATCGCTATTTCAATTTCACATGGACATGCCAACATTTTAAAGTCAAATCAAGCCAAATCGTTTGAAAATATGCATTTTCAAACCAGTCTTTAACGATACACATTTTTAACCATACATATTTTTCAAAATCATTTTTAACTACGTATTTTAATTCGAAAATATCATTTTTTAAAAAATAAATAAAAAACTTTTACCAAACAGAGGCTCGTGCTTTAAATTGAGTTGAAAATTTGTATGTGATAAATATTTATTTTTAAAATAGCAAAAGTTTATATATTAATATTATACTCATACTGAAGCTCTCATTAAATCATATAATATGAAATCAACAAAAATATTATTTTTAATATCGATTTTAGACTATTTAAGAAAAAAGAAAATAAGGAAAAATAGTTCACGAATGAGGGTTTTAAATCTGGAATTAATCTACTTAGCCAAATTGAGTTACCAACTGGTTTATTGATTTTTAAGTTGACAGAGTGATGATGGTTGATTTTGAAAATGATGTGATGGGTAAAGTATTTGATGTTTGCTATGTGTGCTGCTGGTAATCCAATCCGTAAATCAGTTGGACACTGTAGCATAACTCTTAAATCTGTTCAAATTGGGTGGGGGCGGGGTTGAGAGAAAGTGATATGGTATATCTGTAGGAAAGAAGAGAGAGCGAGATGAAACTTTTCAACTTTTTTTTTATTATTATTATATGCCAGCACACTTTTTCGTCAACTTCGGACGGGGTTACGTTCACCCCCTCAAAACTTCACTTCTTGCGTGGACAATTCTTTAATTTATTAAGCCCTCCTTTGAGCCTCATTATATCTTATTAAAAATACAACTTTTTTCTACAGTAATCAATCTTAATCATTTAAAAAAGTCAAGTCCACAATTTTTTACTTTTTAAACCACTTTTTAACCATTAAATTTTTAAAATTTAAATTATAATTTAAAATAATGGGAATCAAACAAAGGTAAATAAATTAGTTTTAGGGTACATAGAATATGTACCGTATTACGAAAAAAAAAATGAAAATTTATTCCGACCAGATTGTAGCGCTTTTTGTTTAAAAAATACAAAGATTGTGGGGGTCCATTTTTGATTTAATCCTATGCCATTTGTAATATTGCATGCTATCCAATCCCTTGAATATGGTCTTTGTTTATTGTTGGAAGTCTTGCCAATTTCTGGAATATGAATTAGTATGTGTTCACCTTATTTTGCAATGTAAAATAAACCTGCAAGTGTATGGATCGTGAAAAATAATGAAGTGGACAAAGGAGTCCGAGATATCGATTCTACGAAGACTGTTATGAAGGATCGTAATTGATTAGTTCTAAACTTTGTTTGATCAAACGAAATTGTTTGGTATTTTAAACTAAATTAAGAAATAAACTAAGTAAACGAATGACAAGATTGTTTTGTTTTAAAAAACGATTGTAAGGTAGTTGTAATTCATGATTTCACATAATCAATTAAATTAACTCCAATTTCAGTTTTATTTCCTAATTATGCATTCAATCGAATTCACTTATGTATATTGAGATTCCTCTCTCGTATTTAAATCAATTATACCTAAATAAGTCAATCGTGCATCTCTATAGAGAATTCAAATTATTTCTTATCTAGATGCATGGAACATAAGAATTCACACATGACTGTGATAATAACAAAAATATATCTCTGACTCTATCTCTTATCAAATTATCGGATTTTATTCCTAAGTCTAGTTTATGAGCTCACCTCTTGGATTATGAAAACAAACCACGAAATCATGAATTAGTGGTCAATTAACTTATACTTTAAATTCAAAATAAAATAAAATAAAAACATGCAACGAATCATTAAAACAACGGAATTTGAAATTAAAATAATAAAGTTAGGCTATCTCATTTGATCCCATCTTTCCATAATCCACTCCATGCTCTTCTTCACCTCACTACTAAAATCAATTGTCATTTTCCTCAGGTTAGATGCTCTAATACCAATTTATAGGATCCCAGTTACTACTGCTGGATGTGAATGTGAGTAGCAAATTGGTAGGAAACTCAAGGATGTTGTTGTTGGCTGTGCTTTATGGATTTGGTAAACAGGGTTGGTAATGTAATAGGCTGCTGTAAGTATTTATGGATTGCTGGAATGAAGATTGTAGAACGTAGATGATGATGATGATGATGATGATGATGATGATGATGATTCAATGAACTTAATTGAAATAGTAGTTCAAAGCTTTCGAGAGGCCTTGATCTCTCCCAACTATTTTCTAAACTATTCCATGAATATCCAATTATTTCTCCCATCACATTTATAAACATATTCTATAATCCAATTATCCCTTTTACGCCTATCTAACTAATTTGGAACACTCAAGAATTATTGGAGGCCTATCAAACTCGTTATAAAACGATACTTTGGTGGTGAGATGGCGTCGGTTTTCTTTTTCTTTATGACGGGGTTAAAAAAATGTAGAAACTAACAAAATACTAGATATACTAGTTTGTAGTTTCATTATAATATCAGCTTCACTTCAGAACCAAAATAGTCCCTTATTTTAGTTTTCTGAAATTCTCTTCCTAAGTAGATTTCTTTACTTCCAACCGACATCTGGCCATATTGTACAATTTTCAGGTTCTTCATTTACTCATACGTCTAGAAAGACTATTATCTTCCACCTCTGTTGTAATTATGCATTCAGGAATATTGGGCATCCAATTGGCAATGTTTGCTTTCCTTTCCTCGGTTTGACTGACATTGAGTGTTCCCTGAAAGATTGGAACATTAATCTCTGTATGTTAAAAAATATGTGTTTGAAAACATGTTTTTTTTTAGGTAAAATACGTGGTTAAAAAGTGGATAGAAATATGGATGGTTAAAAAGTGGTTTGGGGAATTGTGTTGAAAAAAAAAAAGTTTTTAAACACTTTTGCCAAACAGAGGCTTAATAATTTTTTGAAACTTGTGGTGTTAATTTGTGAGATATTCATTAAGCACAAGTTTTAGTTCCCTGTGTGTTATTCACAAGATTTTTTTCTTTTTCTTATTGTTCCTCATCTCTTTGATAAAAGTCCTTCACATAAGATGTAATGATTATATAACTTCAACACTTCACTGCACATTCATGTTTAGCTGGAATTCTTTATTGATGTATTCGCCGAAGGATTCTAGTTTGTGCTTTTAAGATCGTAGAAAGAATATAGAGTTTCTAACTGTTACCTGCTTCTCCCTATAGTTTAAATGGATTTTATGGTCATTTTTTGCAATTTGAAGTTCTCTCTTTGCTGGAATCAAACTTATCTATGTTGCGAACAAAAGTGGAGCAAGTGGTTGAGGAGGTTGAGTCATTTAGAGCTTGTCTTGACAAGTACATATCACGGCATCAAAAGCGGATGCAAGAAGCCCAAGAGAGAGCAGAATTACTTAGAAGAGCTGTATGTATTCTTCCTGCTTGGTTTTCTGGTTTTTCTTCGCCTTGTTTCTTTCATTAGGTAACTTATGTGTGTATCCTTCGTTCTTCTTTTATGCTCCAAAATGGGGAATATTCTCATATCTTGAGAATTTTTGATGAGGAAGCTCAAGCAGTACAGTCAGTCCAAGATAAAATGGAATTTGAGGACCAATATGTATCTGATCAGTACTTGAAGGATGAATTGAGCAATAACTCAAAGTGTTAGAAAACGTAATATAACTTATCACCTCTACTCAGCTACAACTTTCTCCCTCGTCCTTGATCCGTTACACACTGCAGCGAGAAGAAAATTTTCTGTGCTAGGTTTCCCTTAATTGAAGGATAGGTCATCAAGGAATATTCTGTTCATATATTTTGTATTGCTTCCGTATGATTCTTTCAGATATTTTTGTATATGTATAGTTAAGGATAGGTTCTTGGTTATATATCTGGCCTTTTATCTTGTAATCTTATATAGAAAAATCACCAGATAAATTAAATATTCATTTGAGTTGTTCTTTAGCTTTTCTATCTTGGTATCAGAGCACTACTATGGCTGCCTCATCAGAAAGCTCACAAACCAGTTCAACACTGCCTCCTATATTTCTTCAGCACCTACCTAATCAACTCCTTTGAACCTATCTCAAAATCTCTCTATCAAGCTGGATAGAGATAATTTCCTACTAGGGAAAAATATGGTTATGCCCATTGATAAAAGGCATAACCTTGAAGGACATTTACTCGGTACTAAAGTGTGTCCATCTGAGTTTAACACAGCCCAAAAAACTATAGAATCTGGTGTTGTCACCAAAGTGGAAGCAAATCTAGAATACAGTAGGTGGATTTCTAATGACTCCCTTCTCATGGGATGGCTATATGCCTCAATGTCACCGGACATCACCGTAATAGTTATGGGAAGTACCAACTCAGCTCAACTGTGGTCAGCTATCAATCAAAGTTTTGGGGTACTAAACAATCCAGGCTAACTTTTCTCTCAGGAGAGCTGCAAAGACTCAGAAAAGGCTCGATGACAATGGATGATTGGTATATTTTTGGTCATTCCATTATTAAAATATTACTTTTCACCTTTATACGTGAGGCCCAATGTCATGCTTTGAGCCGGCCTTCTATCTTGCCTGATCGATACAGATTCACGATGTCTTACAATAATTTAGGGGTTCGGTTTATAATAGATCGGGATTACCTTGATCAATGGGTCGATCACATCCAGGACCAACAACCAAATACGCACATGGTCGGGTAAGAATGCCCCGGCCATGCATAGATCGGGATTGATGCCCGACCTTATTAGGTTACGAAATTCGTTCATGTACAATTCAACATATTTGCCTGGGCTTATCCTATCACTACATAGGTCGGTCACTCCCGACCTTATCAAAAATCTCATTGATGATAAGATATATGGTCGGCCTGTCCCGGTCACATCACGCTTAGAAGCCCAGCACAGATAGGACTTCGAACCTTCTTCATCAATGGGCTTCATTCATGGACCTCCTTCTTGGGCCTCCATAACAAGACATATCCTATAAGGAAACGTCCTACAAAAGAGGAAGTTCAATTCTTATAAGATTAAAACTCCTCTTAAAAGGTAAGTTTATACCAAAAGGACTCCTTTAGTTAAAACAGGCTATGGGCTTTTCAGCCCTATAAATATGTCTCTTTTGATCGCATATTATTCATTCATAATTCTTTACATATATTCCAGTTATATATTTTCTGCTTCTCTCCAGAATACTAATTATCACACCGGAGGGGCGACGAGGGCATCCCTCGTTGCCTTTTTTGCAGGTTTCCTGAAAGCATGGATCATCATCTCCAACAAAATATCAGCCTTTGATCTTGCCACGTCAAGGTCAGAAAAATTACCGAAACAATGGACAAATATCTTACAAAGGTTAAGAAGTTGGCTGACAATCTTGAAGTCGCAAGAAAGGCAGTTAATGAAGATGACCTGATCAATCATGTTCTCACAGGACTTGATGAGGACTACACACCAGTGGTAGTTCAGCTAAATGGGAAAGACCAGCTAAACTGGCATGAAATGACTTCAATTCTCCTCGCATTTGAAGCAAGGCAGACTATTTGAATGAAGTAAGGATTGGTATGGGTTCAATCAATCTCAGTCAAGGATACAGCAGAGGAAGTAACACTGGTGGAAGGTCTAGACAAAGTGGAAGGAGCTCATTTTTCAAAGGCAGAGCAAGAGGTAGGGGTAGAAATCAGAGACAAACAGAATTTAAAAATCTGTGCCAAATTTGTGGGTTAGCCAATCATCAGGTCGGCTGGTGCTTCAAGAGATATAATGAGAACTTTGGTGGAGTTAAACCAGGAGATGCTGCAGCTTCAAGTCACAATAACAGTGGTAACCTTTTAGCTTTTGTTGCAACTCCAAATCTGCTTGAAGACCCTGCTTGGTATGCTAATTCTGAAGCCAGCAACCATGTCACCAATGATTTGAAAAACTTGACAGACCCTCAGACTTACACTGGTAATGAAGGAATCAGAGTTGGAAACGGTAACTCTCTTTCTATTACTCACATAGGATCAAAAACTCTATTTGATAAAGGAAAAAGGAGTCATGTTCTGAATAAGATTTTACATGTACCTGGTATAGAAAAAAATCTTTTAAGTGTTTCTCAACTCACTAATGATAATGAAGTGTATATTGAATTTCATCCAAATTTTTGTGTTGTCAAGAAATTGCAAACTGGGAAACGGGTGGCACTAGGGATGCTTAAAGATGGACTATATCAGCTAACTCTACCAAATGATCACTTCCAAGACTCGGACATCGCCTCTTCAAACTTCCCTATTTTTACTCTATCAGCAAATTGTAACAAATCTCAAATGCAACTTCTTGAGCTTGAGATATGGCATAGGAGACTAGGTCATCCCTCTCTTCAAACGTTAAGTTGTATTTTGAAATCATGTAATAAAAACCTTCCAGTTAATGAAATCCATTTCTTTTGTGATTCTTGTCAAATAGGAAAAATGCACAAACTACCATTTAAACTTTCTACATCACATGCATCAAATCCTCTCGATTTAATACACATGGACGTCTGGTGACCTGCACCTGTAAAATCATCAGTGGGATTTAGATATTACATACTATTTATAAATGATTTTAGTAGGTACACTTGGACCTATCCACTAAGACACAAATCAGAATGTATAAAAACCTTCATACAATTCAAAACTTAAGTTGAAAACCAATTCAATTGAAAGATAAAGACCATTCAATCTATGGGAGAGAGTTTCGAGCTTTTGAAAAATATGCTACTGATAATGGAATAGTTATGAGGTTCTCTTGTCCATATACCTCACCTCAAAATGGGAGAGCTGAGCTAAAACATAGGCATTTAATTGAAATAGCACTCACTATGTTTGCTCAATCTGGAATTCCATTGCACTACTGGTGAGAAGCGTTTTCTATGGAAACTCACCTCATAAACCGACTGCCTACTCCAGTTCTTGACCTAAAAACTCCCTATCAAGTTCTGTTTAATAAATAAGTGAACTACAATACACTAAGCCCCTGTTCTCTTTGCTGTTTTGAGGTCGTTTTCTGTTTTTATTTTCGAAAACGCTAAAAACGCATTCTCTTTACCATTTTCGAAAACGCATTTTGGAAAACAAAAAAAAAAATTTGTACACAAAACGGAAAACGCCTGAAACATCGTTTTGGGCGTTTTGTGTGTATTTCGACAAAAAATGTCCAAAACGCGGAAAACGCGTTTTGGGAAATTTTTTTTTTTTTTATATAATTATCTTAACTTAGAACTAAGCTTAATATAAAGTTTTTATTTTTTTTAGAATTATCCTAACTTGGAACTAAGCCTAAATAAAGAATTTTTTTTTTTTTTTTTTTTTTTTTTTTTGAGAATTATCCTAACTTGGAACTTAGTTTAAATAAAGTTTTATTGAATTCAATATCAACATTACAAAAAAAAATTAAATGAGAATTCTGGTTGTTATATTTCAAAAAATACAATGATAAATGGACTCTGGTGGTTTTGAAAGAACTTGCATTTTCTGGATTTTAATAGAAGTAGAGCTTTTTCAAGTCCCGAACCTGACCAAGCTGTGTTAATATAGACTCTTAATGCTCACATTAGTGTGTTGCATGTAACCATATTTTTAGTGTATTGTGAAAGGAAATTTGAGTTGGTGTTAGTAGTATTCTGCAAGCAAATTAATTAAAAATAGTTTAAATAGTGTTCTGCAAAATTTCAAACAGAACGTGTTTTCCAGCTTTTCATTTTCAAAAACAGTTTTCAGAAATGATAAACCAAATGCGTTTTCAGCAAATTTGAAAACAAAAATGAAAACACAAAACACAAAACATTTTCGAAAATGAAAATACAAAATAAAATACAAACAGAACGCCACCTAAGAGTCTTCGGATGTAGCTGTTTTCCCTACCTAAGACCATATAACAAACACAGATTTTTATTTCACTCTCAAAAGTGTGTGAACTTGGGATTTAGTGCTGCACATAAAAGATATAAATGTTTGAGTCCCACAGGTAGGGTGTTCATCTCCAGACATGTTGTGTTTAATGAGAGTGATTTTCCATTTAGACAGGATGTTAGAATTAATGTACAAACCCAATTGTTGGGCCGGACTTTACAATTAGATTAATTAATAATTAATATAATTAATTAATCAATGCTCGTTAATGGCCATATTGTGAATATGGTTAGGGTCTTTGAGGTGCACATATTAATATGTGCACTATTGTAAGAGAATCAAGAGAGTCGTTTTTTAGTATTAGGTTTTTCTCTTGCTAGCACAAAGAGAAAAATCAATTCTCTCAAATCCATTCCAATAGTTGGAGAGTGATGGAGTTCCAGATTCAACTCGCTGTGTGGATTTCTGTTAGAGGCTGGACAATTGGACAGCTGGTGGTGATAAGATTGTATCTCCTGTTTCAGATTTCAGATTCACGGCGTTCATCAAAGGTATTATTCTAATCACAAATTCTATCTAAATGCAAGGTTAATCCGGGTTATGGTTTCGTGTTTGTTTAATTTCCGCTGTGCATGTATGTATCGAAACCTTACAGTGGTATCAGAGCCTACATTGTTACTTGTTAGAATTTGTTAAATTCTTTGATAATTCAATATGATTGAATATTAATTTTTCTTGTTTTTGGCTTTTGAGAAAATTATTTTTCTTGTTCAAAATCTGATTTAGAAAGGAAAATTAATTTTTTGGTCGAAAAAATTGGGATCGGAACAGTAAGCTATCTGACGACAGCAGCCGCCTCCAGCGATATCGGCGTCGTATGGCCACCAGAGAACAGGCAGCAGCACAGCGGTGCTGCCGCGCGCGAGTATCAGTAGCTTGGTCGCCGCGACAACGGCAGTAGGCATTGGACGCCACTGCACATCGCAGCGGCGTCCTTCGCCCTGCTAGAAAATGCTGGGCAAGGGACAACAGCACCGGCTGCAAAACGCAGCAGCGTGCGACGCTGCTGCTACAGTAGCGTCCCGCGCTGCAACCCGTTTCGCAGCGGAAGCAAGTGCTGACCTGTTGCTGTTACTGGACCATTGCAGCAGCGAGATGTCGCCGCTGTGTAGCGGCGGCCCCTATTGCTGGACGTCTGAACTGGCGCCGCGTCGTACCGGAAAGGGGGGAGACATTAGGGTTTCAGACGGTTTCGGTCTTCAGATTTGGGGGCGGGGGCCTGTGTTGCAATTTTAGAAATTGCAGGGCCCCCATATGCAATTTACGAATTAGGGTTTGGAATTGGGGCGGGGGCTTCTTTACAATTTCTGAAATTTCAAACCCCTGTCTGCAATTATGTAATAGGGTCAAAACTGCAATTTTTAAATGAAGGACCTATCATACAATTTCTGAAATTGAGGGTCTCCTTGTGATATTTTGAAATGGGTTAGAGTGCAAATTTTTAAAGGACCTTGAATACAATTTTGGTTTAAAATTTGATTTTCAAATTGGGTTTGACCCAATTTAAAATTTTGACCAAATTATTAATTTTGACCCAATTCAAAATTTTATTTTAAAATTCACGACATTCAAATTATTGTTAAAATTGGATTTTAACAAAATATATAACTTTGACCCTAAATCGAATTTTATTTTATTTAGGAGTTTTATCCTAAATCAAAATGTTAATTCAATTTGCCCTAATTTAGAATTAGAGTTTGGACTCTAATTTGGTATTTAATTAAAATTTGATTTTAATTAAATTCGATTTAACAATTAGTTAATTCGATTAATTGATTATTAACTAAATCATATTTAGGATTTGATCCTAAATTCAATTAGCCCTAAAATCTTGAAATTGGAGTTGGACTTTAATTTAGTATTTAATTAAAATTTGATTTTAATTAAATAAACCCGTCAATTAAAATTTGATTTTAATTAAATAAATCCGTCAATTAAAGTAATTGATTTCAAGATTTATCTATTTATTTATTTTCATAATAAATAAATAAATCTTGAGGGGGCATTTGTAGACATTAAAAAAATATATATTTGAATTGGATCAATTTAATTTAATTTTCAATCCAATTAAGTCCATTAAATAAAGTCCACTAATGCCCACCTAAAAGAAACCCATGGATGAGGTCCATCCTACTTTTCAAAACTAACCATTTTTATTTATTTAAATAAATGGGGTGGTTACAAAATTTTCTCTATAAATAGGACCATTGGTCCATAAGAAAAAGAAGGAAAAAGAAAAGAAAAAAAGAAGGAGAAAAGAAAAGAAAAGCAAGAAAAGAAAATTGCAGGTGGAGAATACAAAAATTCTCTCAAACTTCAAGCTAAGTCCAAAATCCAAGAAGATTAAAATATTCTTCAAATCAAGCAAGTTCAAATCAATTTCAAGAAGATCAAAGCCTTCTTCAAATCAAAGCAAGTCAATTCGAAGTTCAAATCCAAGTCTCAAATTCCAAGTGACAAACAAGCAATCTCTCAACAAATCAAATTTTCCAGCAAATTCAGAAGTTCAGGAATCAAGCCACGTGGCCCCTTGTCTTCAAACACGCAGATCGTTAATCAGAGGATTTTTGCAATTTTTGCATTTAGAAGAGCTGTCCACTTGTATTTTCTCAAATTCAATTTGTAACAATTTCAGTATTTTTAATAATACTTCGAAATTCGTCGTACAAATTTCTTGGCACGCCCAGTGGGACCCTCTTGCCTCTCATCTTCCGTTCTGCAAAACTTTCAAGTTTCAACAAATACATCAGACATGGCAAGCGAAAAAGCGAAGGAAACTGTGACCCATCTTGAAGAAACACTTGCTGAACTTTTCCATGTGACCAGAGCCCAAACAAAATCTGGGAAAACTCAACTGGTTACACCATTGAAGAAGTTCTCAAAAAAGGGCAAAATGAAAATCGCTTTCAAGAAGCAGGGCTCCTGTTCGTCAGAAAAGAACTTGGCGAAAAGTCCTCATTCTGGTTCTATCTCCAGTGGCAGGTCTGTGTTTGGATCAACTCATGCTACTTCTCCGCGAAAATGGGGAGACTATACCGCTTCTGAAGAATCAATCGAGCCGGTGATGGTAACAGAAATGTCACCAGACACTGATGATCGAGTTCAACAAATGACAGTCTCCATTGAAAAGTTGACAAAGTCTTTGGAGGAAAAAGATGCACAAATCGCCGCTCTCATGCATCGACTGGAGTTGCAAAGCCCTTTGAAAAAGGACAACCCTGAAAATGCAAGCTCTTCCAAAGTTAAAGATCCTGAAATCCAAGAGTACCAGCAGAAGCAAGATATGCATGACCGTACTGTTGTGCAAAATGTGTTTCGTGACACCACTCAACTCTCTATTGGCTCTTTGTCCGTCCAACAACTTCAACATATGATCACTGACACCATCTGTGCTCAATACGGTGGCTCACCGAAATCTTCATTGGTTTATGCCAAACCATATAGTCGTCGAATCGACGAGATGAGAATGCCTCTTGGCTACCAACCACCGAAATTTCAGTATTTTGATGGAAAGGGCAACCCGAAACAACATGTAGCTCATTTCATTGAAACATGTAAAAATGCTGGCACATACAATGATACCATGGTAAAGCAGTTTGTACGATCCCTCAAAGGTGCTGCATTTGAATGGTATACAGACTTGACAGCCGGGTCAATTGACAGTTGGGATCAGCTCGAACGTGAATTTCTCACACGCTTCTATAGCAGCAGACGGACCGTCAGCCTTCCAGAACTTGCCAGAACTAAGCAAAATAAGGAGGAACCAGTTGTTGAATACATTGAACGCTGGAGAAATCTCGTCCTTAATTGCAAGGAACGTATTAGCGAAGCATCCTCTATCGACATGTGTGTGCAAGGCATGCATTGGGGACTCCTTTATAATCTCCAAGCAAATATGCCTCACTCTTTTGAAGAGTTGGCCACACGTGCTCATGATCTAGAAATTCAAATTACAAGGCATGGAAGTTACTTGCCAAGCGACCCGCGTGACAAAAAAGATCCCAAGAAGGAAGTCAAGAAGGATAGTAAGCCAGGTAAGTTGAAAGAATCTCTGGCCATATCTACCGCTCCTGCAAAAATCACTTTTCAGAAATCAAGTTCAAATCCAAATCCGAAGCCAAAGCAGGAGTCCAGGCCTAACAAGGCACAAGCACAAAAGAAAGGTCTTCTAAGTTTGAAAGAACTTGAAGAAAAGGAGTATCCATTCTCAGACTCCGAAGTTTCTGGAATTTTAGATCAACTCCTTGAACAATGAATAATCGAACTTCCAACATCGAAGAGGTCAGAAGAGGCTAGTCAAGTTGATCATCCTAAGTACTGCAGGTTCCACAGAATAATCAGTCATCCGGTGGAGAGATGTTTCGTGTTGAAAGATCTTATTGTTCGCTTGGACAAAGAAAATAAGATCAAGCTCGAAACTGGTGAAAATCCAACAGCTGCTTGTTCAATGATTTCCTTTGGGTCATTCGATCCAATCCCTGTTGCAAATAAAGAGCAGTTTGCCCCTATTGCATATGATATGGACAAGTTCTCGCCTGGGGTAACGGAGTTTGGACCTCAACTTCCAAAAGGAGCTATTCCGGTAGAGTTCGAGGTAGACGGAGAAGTCACCATCACATACATATATCCAGAAATGGATAAACCACATGCTCCCAACCGTCCAACATTTTATGAAATCATGACGGATGACTTGGATGTTTGGGATTTCGATTCGGAATCTGAAGATGAAATTGGTGATGGTTTGTCCACATTCATAAGCAAGAAGGAGAAATATCAAACGCCCAACAAAACAGGTAAAATGCCATCTTTGATATCTCTTGCAGGACCAACACTGGGGGCATTGAGTATGGAAATTTCTCCTATTGAAGAAACACCTTCAGAAGAAAGTGATATGCCATGGACTCTCGTGAAAAGACGACACCGAAAAGCTCAACAACTACCAAATCCTGATATACGTGATGAACAATCAAGGCTAAGAAGGAGGCCAAGAAACAGTAAGAAGAAGTCCAAAGCTAAGACAAGTTCACCTCCTAGACCCATAACTTTGGGAGAGTATTTTCCTCAGGATTTCTTTGACAAAGAATGTTTCACTTCTAACGTCATCGGTCTGGATGGAGAAAGTAAATCAAAGAATGTTGCAGGAGAGAGTTCGAAAACGAAGAAAGTAATATCACGTCTCAATAATATCTCTTCAAACACAAGTTTGTCTAAGGCTCTAGATCTACCTTTCGATGATAGGATGGCTTTGATCACAACATTGATTGATCCAGAAGCTTATCAAGGGAAAGTGTTGGAACCAATTACTTCTACAACTTACCAAGACTGTATGGCCACAATCACATTCAATGACGATGACTTACAGCTGGGATCTCGTTTGCATAACAGGCCTCTATATGTCTGTGGTTATATCCGGGAGTGCAAAATACATCGGATAATGATTGATTGTGGTTCAGCTGTGAACATTAAGCCAATCAATACTATGAAGAAAATTGGAATAAAGATTGGAGATCTGCCCAAAAGCAACATCATGATTCAGGGATTCAATTAGAAAGGTCAAGGAGCCGTTGGCATGATACGCTTGAAGCTACAAATTGCGGACCTAGTTTCCACAGCTCTCTTCCATGTCATTGATGCCAAAACATCTTATGAATTACTTCTTGGACGTGTCTGGCTACATGAAACAGGAGTGGTACCCTCAACTTGGCATCAATGTTTTAAGTACAGCCGAGATGGAGAAGTCAAATGCGTGGTAGCTGAGACCAAACCCTTCCTGAAAGAAGAAGCTTACTTCGCAGACGCCAAGTTTTACCTTGAAGATGAAGAATTTCATTCGGCAGGGTTATCTACATTGGGGTTTGAAATGGAAAGTGTTAATCAGAAAGTTGTAGTTCCGCCACATCAACTTATGATAGGTAAATCAAAACTTACTTGTGAAAGGTCTTCTAGAGGTAAACAGCCTCAGGAAACTTCAAAAAGTGTTGAGTTATCGAGAAAAGAATTGACTTTTTCGATACCTAACATTACAAAACTAGTTATGCCACATCAACTTATGAAAGTCGCAAAGGTTGGTGTAGCTTCAACACATCAGATGAACCTGAACCAGCCCCGCCAACATTTGAAGAAGGGGGGCAAGCTACTGTGGACGATTTGAAACAGTTGAACTTGGGAACAGAAGAGGAGCTGAGACCAATCTATGTCAGTGCCCTTCTGAGTCCAAAAGAAGAATCTGAGTATTTCAACATGCTACAAGAATACAAGGATGTGTTTGCATGGTCCTACAAAGAAATGCCAGGGCTGGATCCTAAAGTTGTTGTGCATCATCTTGTAGTAAATCATGGAGTTCGTCCTATCAAGCAACCTCAGAGAAAATTTCGGCCAGAATTGATTCCCAAAATTGAAGTAGAAATCAACAAACTCATTGAAGCTGGGTTCATACGTGAAGTCAAGTATCCGACTTGGATTGCTAACATTGTTCCTGTCAGAAAGAAGAATGGATAGTTACGAGTTTGTGTTGACTTTCAAGACCTAAATCAAGCTTGTCCTAAAGATGACTTTCCACTTCCAATAACAGAGTTAATGGTGGATGCAACAACTGGATATGAGGTTCTTTCTTTCATGGATGGATCTTCTGGGTACAATCAAATCCGAATGAATCCTAAAGATGAAGAGCTTACAGCATTCCGCACACCTAAGGGGATATACTGTTATAAGGTCATGCCTTTTGGATTGAAAAATGCCGGGGCAACTTATCAACGGGAAATGCAAAAGGTTTTTGATGACATGATGCATGAGAAAGTTGAATGTTATGTGGATGACCTTGTTGTCAAGACAAAAGGACGAGACGATCATCTACAAGACTTACAAGATGTTTTCAAGAGACTCCGGCGCTATCAGTTGAAAATGAATCCATTAAAGTGTGCATTTGGGGTCACTTCTGGAAAGTTTCTTGGCTTCATAGTCCGACATCGAGGCATTGAGATAGACCAATCAAAAATTGATGCCATAATTAACATGCGTGAACCCAACAATTTACATGAACTAAAAAGTCTTCAAGGAAGGTTAGCATATATTCGAAGATTTATTTCTAATCTTGCTGGTCGTTGTCACCTATTCAACAGGTTGGTAAAGAAAGATGTACCATTTGAATGGAACGATGCATGTCGTGATGCTTTTCAAAGTATTAAGAAATATCTATCTCACCCACCAGTGCTTACAGCTCTAACTCCTGGAGCCATTGACTCTCTATGTTGCAGCGCAAGAATATTCTCTAGGTGCTCTTCTTGTCCAAAACAATGATGAAGGAAAGGAGAATGCGCTCTATTACCTGAGTCGGACATTAGTAGGTGCTGAACTGAAGTACTCACCAATTGAGAAGATGTGTTTGGCATTAATATTTGCAGCTAAGAAATTGAGGCATTATATGTTAGCACACACAATCAATCTAGTCTCAAGGGTAGATCCATTAAAGTACATAATGTCAAGGCCTATTCTTTCTGGAAGGATAGGAAAATGGGCACTTCTATTATCGGAGTTCGAAATCAACTTTATTCCTCAAAAAGCTGTTAAAGGACAAGCATTAGCAGATTTTCTCGCTGATCATCCAATTCCGGCAGAATGAGAGCTCTCTGAAGACCTTCCGGATGAAGAAGTCTTTTACACTGAAGTTGTACCTTCATGGAGGCTATTTTTTGACGGGGCAGCTCGAAAGTACGGTGCTGGAGCAGGAGTCGTATTTGTCACTCCCCATGATCAAGTTATGCCATATGCCTTTGCTTTGACAGAAAAGTGTTCCAATAACATGGCAGAATATCAAGCTCTCATTATTGGTTTGGAGACTGCATTGGACATGGGAATTAATCAATTAGAAGTCTTTGGAGACTCTATGTTGATAATCAACCAGCTTCTATCCGAATATGAAGTCAGAGATTTGGATCTAAAGCCATATCATGAGTACGCATCAACACTTTTAAAGCATTTTGAATCAATACAAATCAAATTTGTTCCAAGAAATGAAAACAAAGAAGCTGATGCATTAGCCAATTTAGCTGCTGTTCTAGCCAGATCGAATGAAGAGTCTATCCACCAGGTGTCAATTGTTCAAAAATGGGTTATTCCACCACTATTTCCAGAGAATCTGCAAGAAAACAACAGTGTTGAAATTTTCGGTGAAGAAAAAGCTGATTGGAGGCAACCAATAATTGATTATCTTCAACATCAGAAGTTACCGGACAATTCTCTTCGTAGGACCGAAGTCCGAAGGCGTGCTTCTCGCTTCATATTCTACAAGAACACACTCTATCGACGTTCATTTGATGGAGTTTTCCTTCGATGCCTAAGTAATGAGGAAAAATCACACGTTCTTGAAGAAGCTCATTCTGGAATATGCGGTGCTCATCAGTCCGGGCCCAAGTTCCATTTTCGGATAAAAAGAATGGGGTACTATTGGCCAACCATGGTTCAAGATTCTATGGACTATGCAAGAAAATGTGAAGCTTGTCAAGTCCACGCAAATTTCATCCACCAGCCTCCGGAACCATTGCACCTGACGATAGCCTCGTGGCCTTTTGATGCTTGGGGCCTTGATGTGATTGGACCTATAACTCCAAAATCTTCAGCTGGACATTCATACATCCTTGTTGGAACTGATTATTTCTCTAAGTGGGCTGAAGTTGTACCGCTGAGGGAAGTAAAGAAAGAAAATGTTGTGGATTTCATTCGTGTTCAAATCATTTACCGGTATGGAGTTCCTCGACACATCATCACTGATAATGGAAAGCCTTTCTGCAATAGCCACATAAATAATTTATGTGCTAAATCTGGGTTCAGACAATACAATTCCTCCATGTATAATGCATCAGCCAACAGACTTGCAGAGGCATTCAACAAGACCCTGTGCAACCAGTTGAAGAAAGTTGTGTCTAAATCAAAAAGGGACTGGCATGAAAGAATTGTAGAAGCCTTGTGGGCTTACCGCACTACTTACCGGACCCCGACACAAGCTACCCCTTATGCTTTGGTGTATGGAGTAGAAGCTGTCTTGCATTTAGAATGCCAAATTCTATCATTGCGGATTGCTATTCAAGAAGGGTTGACAACAGAAGAAAATGCCCGTCTTCGACTCGAGGAGCTAGAAGCTTTGGATGAGAAGAGATTAGAGTCACAAATGCACTTGGAATGTTATCAAGCTCGTATGGCAAAGTCCTTCAACAAAAGGGTGCGACCAAGATCATTTCAAGTAGGAGATATGGTACTTTCAGTGCGCAGACCAATCATAATCACAAGAAAAATTGGGGGTAAGTTCCAACCTAAATGGGATGGTCCATTTCTTGTTACTCACGTGTTCACAAATGGAGCATACAAGATCGTTGACAAAGATGGACTACAAATTGGACCTATCAACGAAAAATTCCTAAAGCATTTTTACGCTTAAAGTTCTTTAAATTTTATTGTACCTAAATGTACTACTCCTGGCCCGCAAGAGGATAAACTATGAACGGCCCTATAAAAAAAAATATGTTGTTGTACCGAACTACGTTTTGACTTGATCCCTTTTGGGTACGTAGGCAGCTTGAATGGAAATTATAAATTCAAGTTCAGTCAAAATCAATAAATTCTTTCTATTTTTCTTGTATTAATCTTTCTTTGCAAAAAAAGTGTACAAGAGAGATGCAAGAAAAAAAAATTCCAATAAAGAATGATGTTGCTGAATCAAAGTTCATTCAACATAGCAAAAAAAAAAGAGAAAAAGAAGTCTTCATTCTATCTTAATCAATCACTGTCAATTAACTGCAAGAAGTTGTCTTCAAGAGTCTTCCTTTCTTGGTCAATGGATCATGCGATTGTGGCATCTTTAACCTGCGCTTACTCCAATGAGGTCTTCTTCGTCTCAAGTAAACTGGTATTTTCCTGGAAAGTTTGGAGTTCATCACGAAGTCTATCCAGCTCTGAATTCAAATCACTAATTCGAGCTTCCATAGAAGAACATGTGGAATTCCCTGCTGCTATTTGGATATCAAGAGATTTCAATTGCTTAGCCTTTTCTTCTGCAGTCAAACACTCCAAGTACTGCTTTCTTTTAGCAAGATAAATGTCAACTCCTCCAAGAAATACATCCATATGCTCATCAAAGGCATTGGATCTGCACGGAACTGATTGATGATCACATCCCGAAGAGTTGATTTGCTTTCATTCCACCAAGTCCGAATGTTGGAAAAACCATGCTTCAAAGCTTCCTTAAACAATGCTCGCAGGAAATTAATCTTGGATTCTTGTAGAGCATTCTTCAAGAAAGAAGATTCTTCGGTAAATCTGTACAAAGGACCGGAGATGGAAGAACATATTGGTGTCGTCTCACAATTATTTATATTCTGACCTGGAGCTGGTAATGCTAATAAAGGGGAGATATTCGAAGTATCCTGTCCAATCTCTGAACTGCTAACTCGCAAAGGCTCAGAATTCACCTCATCATTAAGATTATCTTGATTAGGTGATATGACACCGTTATTAATACTGCTTGGGTATTTGCAAGGAGGCTCATGTCTATCGTTGCCATCAATTTCATCAAGCGCACCAATCATCTCATGGTTCTCATTACGATAATCTGCTGAATAAAACATCCCTTCAGGAACTTGTGGAAATCCTACAACAAATAGAAGGTTGAAGAATTAAATACCAATCTATTAGGGCATTGAATGGGCTAAAAAATGAAGATGTATACATGCGTTTCGTGTTTGAGGCGACATATCCAAATTTTCATCGCCATAGGATACATCTGGGATGCTCAAGTCATGTCTAAATGTTTCAGAACAAGCTTCCTTAGGATTCTTCACAACCTGAGAATCTTTAGGTCGTATTGTCCGCTTCCGACGCAATATTTGAGAAAGAGGAATCTGAAGTTCGAATTCAAAACGAAAAATGAGATGCAAATTATCATTAAAAAAATAAATAAATAAATAAATAAAATAAAATTGAATGATAAATAAATCTTACCTGGTCTCTAGGACTACTGCTTTCCAAAGGAAGTGTGGCATCAAGTGTTTGAGGTGTTCGGTCCATAGAGCTACTGCTTTCTGAAATTGTAATGGGCTCATGTACCTTCTCTACATGTTCTGAAGTTGAAGTGTAATCCGTGCGAGAGTGTATTATTTTAATTTTCTTGATACCTCTTTCATTTGGAACATCCAGAGGTCTCTTTGGAAGAGTCACTTGAGAATCTACATAAGAGGAGTCCAATTCACGGGCATTATGACTTCCTGTTTGTTCGGGGGCAGATGGAGATTTACCAAGTACAAAGTTATTATCTTCGCTGGACAATAAATCTTGCACTTTAATCTTGTTCAGACCAGGATATACTTTATCTTCCCACCAAGCTTCGTATGATGGATCAACTTGAAGTTGTATATCATCAATGCGCCCCAAAAGATGAAATGTGCATCTACTTCCTACCTGCGTCAAAGATAACCAAGCATGGTAGAGGGTCAACGCATTGGCTGTAAGCATCATTGATTTTGGTGAGCCTGGAATCATTTACCTAAAGCCTTGTTGTCTTGCAAATCTGTGAGGATTGTAAGCTTCAAGAATAAACAGGTTATTACCATGACGGTAAGAAAGAAACCCTGGTCGGATACTCATCATGAACTCTAAAGTCTCTATAGATCTTTCATTATTATCTGTGCGTATACCACCATGAGGTAAATAAATCGGATTCCACGAAAAATCATTAGAGTCCATTCTTCCGCGAAGGAGTTCTCAACAATCAAATGCATCAACCTCCCAATGTTGGAAATCATTTAAAGTCCCAGCATATCTTCGGATAATAGGACGACCAATGCTCTTGTCAACGTTAGCATAGATGCCCCGAACAAAATAAGTTGCAGCCCAAGCGTACAAAAAATGTCCGGGAAATGTATATTTGACTGATCCAATGTCATGACCAGTCACGCAATTTGTTGTCTCGATAAGTCCTCTGTAAATGCAAGCTAAGATGGGAGGTACCAAGCTGTAAGTTGATTTTGTAGCCATTCTGGAAGCTACTTTAAAAGTTCCCACCCTGAGACAATCATCTCTAGAAGGAAAAATAAAACGGCAGAGACAAAGGGAAAGATAAGCTGCTATGTCCAACTCTTCTTGTTCTTCAACGGATAAAGAAGTATTCCAATAGTCCGTGTCCCTGTGCAGAATATCGTGTAATTTTTCTGTGAAAACAGGTCTCTGTAAATTTTCTTTGGCTACTGACTGATCTCCTGAAGATGGATTTGCTTCCATAGCCTGCTTAAACGCCTTGCTTTTCCTTGGATTCGAAACACAATCATCAGTTTTGAACCAGAAATCAATCCAGTCGCTGTGGCGGACCCACTCACTCTTCTTTTTGTCAACGATCAGTGAAAATGCCTTAAATAAATATAAGCAAGATCTGGGGAGGGAGTTTGTTAGTTCCAAAATACTTGGTACTACTTCCTCGTAATAATCACCCCTGATGGAAAGTCCAGTAATCTCTTGCATATCCCAAAGAGAAATGCTGATCTCTCCATTGGAAGTTACAAAAGTGTTGGTCTCCGGGCACCGAACTTCGCAAAGAGCTCGATAAATAGAGTCCGGACGAGAGTAGTCCTTAGTGGCAGAGTAAACGGCATGAGCTAGTTCAGGAAGATTTTTCTTGATGAGAAGCTTATGAATCTAAAGGGACCATTCCCAAAACTTCGACAAGAAAGAAATCTCTCCACGATAATGGACTATACTTCCCCATCTGATCTCCCTTTGATCAATTCTCTCATAAATGATTGCTTTTGGAATGAATGTTGTGTCTGAAGTGTGATGCGGAGGAGGACACAAACAAGGATGTCTAGTACGAGTTGAATTCCTCTGGCTGACACTGAGAATACGCATGTCCATACCCTGCAAAAGAAATGCATGGACGAAAGGGTATGTCATTGGCTTATGGATGGTAAGTTTAAAATCTCCTGTCAAGTTGCATGGAAGCTTCAAAGTAGCCTTGGGGAAGCAAATGATTTGACTTTTCCGTGCAGGATCGTAAAATTCCTTAATTTCAAGTAATTTCAAATTTTTCTTGTCTGTGGAATTTTGTTTTGCCATCCCTGGAAAAAAAAATCAGCAGATAATAAAAAAAAAAAATCAACGTTTTCATCCTGAAAATTTTATTATGCCAGGGAGTATCCAAATAGATACATTCCGCATATTTTTCAGGTCTTCAAAATCTTCCACCCTGAAAATTTTATTATGCCGGGGAGTATCCAATTGGATACATTCTGCATATTTTTCAGGTCTTCAAAATTTCAATCCTGAAAATTTTATTATGCCAGGGAGTATCCAGATGGATACATTCCGCATATTTTTCAGGTCTTCAAAAACTTCAATCCTGAAAATTTTATTATGCCGGGGAGTATCCAAAAGGATACATTCCGCATATTTTTCAGGTCTTCCAAATCTCAATCCTGAAAATTTTATTATGTCGAGCAGTATCCAAAATGATACATTCCGCATATTTTTCAGGTCTTCAAAAATCTTCAACCTGTAAAAGTAAATCTAGCGGGGGGTATCTAAAAGATACATTCCGAAGATTTACCAAAATTTTAAAGTACATGTTAAAAAAAAAAAAAAAATTCATCAAAACACAGTTCAACCTTCAAATTGCTCGTTCACTTTTGAAGAATTCTGTCAAACAAACAAACAAATAAAAAAAAAATGAATGAGTTTAACTAAAAAAAAAATAAAATTGATGGTTTCGTGAGAAACCAATTTGATTGGTTTCGCGAAACCACTGTGAGAAACCAATTGGTTTCGTAAAACCAATTAAATTGGTTTCTGTGAGAAACCTATTTAATTGGTTTCGACCGAAACCAGTTAATTATTAAATAAAAAAAAGAAAAAAGAAAAAGAAAAGAGAAAGAAGGAAATTACCTTTTCTTGGTGAAATTTCAAAGTTCCAATCCTAATCCTCGTTGTCCTTTTTTTTAAAAAAAAAAAAAAAAAAATCAACTTGTTGAAAACTTTTGAAAAAAAAAAAAAATTGATAATATTTTCTCACTTTTCTTTCTTTGTTCTTCGTTCTTTAAATTTTCTTGGAAAGAAAAAGTAATTTTTAATGTTGATCAGGTACAAAAACTATTGTAAAAAATTTCAATATTTAAGAAGACCAGTAAAATTGAAATTGTGAAATAACATCAAAATCATAAGATATAGACAAAGTAAGAGAGGTTGGAAAAGAGTTTGAACTTGAATTAAACTCCTTTAAAAAAATAATAATAAATAAATAGGGTACAGTTCACGTTTTTAAAAAATAAAAAATAAAAAATAAAAAAAAAATGAATAAAAATAAAATAAAAAAATGGGCACCTTCAAGGTAATCGAATGGTAGGATTTGTATCTTCCTTTTCTTTTCTGATCGCTTTCTTGATATGTGCACAAAATCAAAAAGTCAATTCAAAAGCCAAATAAATTATTTGCTGTCTTGAATTTCTCGGATTCACCACAAATTCTAGGCCTCTTGTCTCCAATTTTTTTTTTTTTTTTTTTTTTTCTTTTCAAAACATGATGTAAACGTAGGGAAGGGTATACACTTCTAACTTTATGTATGAGACACTAAATTATTTGTGTTTAATAAAGTATGTAGTTCATGTTGATATAAAATTCTTTGATTGGAAGGATAAGTTCTAATGGAGTCCAAGATTAATCAAACTCTAAATAAATTCAAAATTTTGAACCTCAATGTTTGGGCTCTGCGTTTTTTTTTTCTTGTTAAAAAAAAAATGGTGATTGACCCCAAACAAAGATTTTTATTCCCAAATTCAAAGGTAAAAATTCTTTTCAAAATCTAAAAATTCATAACAATAGTATAAATTTACTATTGAAAATTCAAATTTTAAACTGAATTTCAAATTTCAAGATTTATCTATTTATTTATTTTCATAATAAATAAATAAATCTTGAGGGGGCATTTGTAGACATTAAAAAAATATATATTTGAATTGGATCAATTTAATTTTATTTTCAATCCAATTAAGTCCATTAAATAAAGTCCACCTAAAAGAAACCCATGGATGAGGCCCATCCTACTTTTCAAAACTAACCATTTTTATTTGTTTATTTATTTAAATAAATGGGGTGGTTACAAAATTTTCTCTGTAAATAGGACCATTGGTCCATAAGAAAAATGAGGAAAAAGAAAAGAAAAAAAAGGAGAAAAGAAAAGCAAGAAAAGAAAATTGCAGGTGGAGAATACAAAAATTCTCTCAAACTTCAAGCCAAGTCCAAAATCCAAGAAGATCAAAATCTTCTTCAAATCAAGCAAGTTCAAATCAATTTCAATAAGATCAAAGCCTTCTTCAAATCAAAGCAAGTCAATCCGAAGTGCAAATCAGAAGTTCAAATCCAAGTCTCAAATTCCAAGTGACAAACAAGCAATCTCTCAACAAATCAAATTTTCCAGCAAATTCAGAAGTCCAGGAATCAAGCCACGTGGCCCCTTGTCTTCAAACACGCAGATCGTTAATCAGAGGATTTTTGCAATTTTTGCATTTACAAGAGCTGTCCACTTGTATTTTCTCAAATTCAATTTGTAACAATTTCAGTATTTTTAATAATACTTCGAAATTCGTCGTACAGATGGTTATGGACTCGACCCATGTGATTGGTTGGATGGTTAATTTATTCTGTTTTTTGTTGGTTAGGCCTGCGAGCCTATTATTTTTTAATTGGGCCTGCATGCCTAGTGTTTAATTTATTTGGGCCTGCGAGCTCTAGTTTGTAGATATGGGCTTGGAAGTCCATTTGATTCAGACCTGCGTGCCAACTAGTATAGGATACAAGTTGCAGCTGACCACAAGAAGACAACTAGTATAGGATACAGGTTGCAGCAATAGATGGAGATTATTGCATTTAGCATTTGTTGATCGAATGCAATGTCCCCTAGGAATTGACCAACTAGTATTCTTCATGACTCGAGAAGACTGGATAGATATTGTCCATAATCATTCACATTAATATTGTATGTATGATTAATTGCATGGTGGATGTTAGTTAATATACATAGGAATGATGAGACAAACCCCTCACTTAAAATTATATTAAGTCTTATGCTTTCCATTGTTATAATGAAAAACCAGAGTTTACTATCGATGTCAGCTTGTTGAGTCACTCAAGGCTACTCGTTGGTAGATATGTTTCTCATTATGAAGTATCAGATACTTCTGAACAATTGGTCGGACTTAAGCGAAATTTACATCCTTTGTTGAGTAAATCAAAAGGAATATAATTTTGAAAGCAATTTATTAAATTCGTATTAATTGGTTAATACAAAGTGTCTTCCATTGTTATAGTGAAAAACCAGAATCCGCCCTCGATGCAGTTTGTTGAGTCACTCAAGGCTGCGAGTGTGAAGGTGCGTTTATCACTATGAAACATAAGATGTTTCTGAACAATGGGTAGAATTTAAACGAAATCTATCTTTTGTTGAGTCACCCAAGGAGATGAGATTTTGGAGGCACAGTCAAGTAAATACATAAGATGTATGCGACAAAGAGTTGTCTACTTGATGATCTAGGAGTCACATGGAGATGTGATTGATAGGAGTATCTACCTGGATGTTTTATTAGAGCTTGTTGAGTCACTCAAGGTTCTAATGGAATAAACAGGATCCTAGCCTACTGTGAATCTAACAGGATTCTACGAGATTAATGTTGGGGGTCATTAATTCAAGTAAAACAATGGGAGCAATTGATTAAATAAAAGACCTTATTAAATTGATTTATACATGATAATACGTGATTCTATTTTTGATTTATTATTATTGTTGTATGAGTTTTAAAATTTGAGTTGTTACTTGAACTTATGGAGTGTAATTGACACTCTGTAAATTCATTAGACTGAAATCCTTGAATTGACGTCGTTCTTTGAGAAATGATTTCAAAATACGATATGATTGAGAATACTCTTCTCGAACATGCCAATAATAGGACAATACATTTATAATTGCGAGGCTTCCTTAATCGAACTAAAGAAATGAGAAGTTTGGTGAATCTTCTACTTCAGTTTTCTATTTGATAGAGGTTAAATAATCTACTTAGCCAATCGAGTATTAGATACCGATAATATGCAACGGCTAAAAGTAGAATAATTGTGAAAAATGGGGATATTCGTAATTGTAGGTAATAAAGTAAATGTTTCTTGAACAACTCAAGAAGCTATCACCTATCTTTGTCTTCTCATTCAGTTTAAAATTAGACAATTGTTAATTACGGTTTTTATGAAGAACGACACTTCCACTTCATGTTTGGACATGAAATGATTATCCTATTTAATTAAGAATAATAGTTATTCGTTAACTTAGATGGGATAATATGGAAGTTAGGTAAATAAAAAATAGTCTACATTCTGAATATTGATAAGGCAAAGAAAAAGTCACACTTAAATCTGACACTTGACTTATTCAATTAATAGAGATATATGTATATCTCACCTTGGAGGTAAATTAATAAGTCAATTTTTTTATAATTGATCCACTGAGCCTATTACATTCGGATGTAAGTGGGCATATGTCAGAGTGGTCTTTAATTATTAAATAACCATGATTGTCATTGTTATCTATAATAAAGTTTAAATCTGAAAGTTTGAAAAGTTCAAATAATACAGATATAAATTAGAAGACCAAAATGAGAAAAATATTCTAAGCACATAGATTTGATCAAAGTGAAGAGTATTTTAGAATGATTGACTTCAAGATTATGTAATGAGAACATAATTTTCGCATAGATAACTCTTTCACGTACGTCTCGACACAATGGAGAATATGAAAGGACAAAGATTGCAATTGATGCAATCATCGATGAAGCCACGCAAAATCTCCAAAACAGTTTTGAAGCTTTGCATTGAAAACTTTATATTACACACTTAGTTGTGCTCCATGATAATCGGTTGATGAAGGTCCATATAAGATATGGATTTCAAATGTCTAATCTTCCTCGCATTAAGATTTAAGACTTGAATACTTATTAGAAGTATACCAAATTTGGATAAGTTATAGCCTTAGTCTAATACATATATTTGTGGGATATCCAAAAGATGGTTGGATATTATTTCTATGTTCCTATATCGAGAAAGAAAGTCTATCTCGAATTTTGTCGATGTCTTGGAGAAATAATTCATCTAAGAGAGGACAGTGGGAGTAAAAGTAGAACATGAAAGAGTTCATGATTACACATATATACTCAACCGATTAAATAAGTTCGAATATGTGTTTGCATAGGATGAGACACATATCGATGCATGGGACGCGATCGTTACTCAGGACGTAGTGACGACTTAGAGCACACTAGCTCCATGTAAAGATATTAGGATCATGTATACTCCATTGAGTTACACATCTCTGATTGCTGATATTGTATTAGTCGTCAAGGATAATGAGCCTATATTTACATAGAAGCTAAGTCAAACGTTGACTAAATGAGATGGCAGGAAGCCATAGAATTCAAGATAAAACAAGTTTTGGAACTTGTTTGATTCACCTAAAATGGGTAAGACTTATATGCTGTAAATGCGTTTATCTGAATCAATTCGAATTTTGCTTGCAGTAGCAACATCCTGTAACTATGGGATTTTTGAATCCTTAAACATAGTATACTAGCTACAGATATCTATTATACATTAAAGCAAGCCTCACGGAGCTAGAATCTTAATTTTGATGATATAATCAAAATGTTTGATTTTATCAAAAATTGAAGATAAAGAATGTGTGTATATAAAAGGTTAGTAGGAGTATTCAATATTTCTGATAACATATGTAGGTGGCATATTATTGATCAGAAGTTGAATCTCTAACCTTGAAAGTGAAAGTGCAATTATTTTGAATTTCTCCATGATGGATTTAAGAAATAAAACCTTTATTTTGGGAACCAGAATCTATAGAGATAGATTTGGAAGGTTGTTTTGATTTCTCAATCCACGTACATAAATGTAATGCTAATGGGGTTAGCATGAGTGAATCCAATGTAGGATTCTATCCCAAAAGTTTTGGGGTTAATATTTTCAAAATGATGTTTAGAACACATATTGAGAAATAATGACGTGGAGAAGATACTTGATTTTTTGACAATAAGATCTTCTTAAACGCGACATTATGTACGATACCTTTTGTATTATTGAGTACTTGAGAAATACTAAGAACACAATAGACATGAGGAGAAATGTAGACTTACAGTCTTTAGGTATAGAGATACCACCCTTCAGTCCGGGAAAAGATGAAGGAAATGTTCAGTCTGATTGTTAATTAACTCATAATAGTGGTGTGATCAATTTGAAATGGTTCAAATAAGGAAGATCGCTAACTATACAACCGAGACCAAATACATAAGTGCTCGTGAAGCAATATCGATCGTTAAGTTCATTAGTGAACTATAACTGTTCCTAGCATTGTAGCTCCAGTAATGAGTACTGTGACGACAATGGATCCATCGCGCAAGTGAGGGAACTAGGTCTCATTGATGATCTGAGTATGTATTTAGGGGTTACTATCTCATTCGAAGATTGTAGAAAAATAGAATTTACACCCACTAACCTTGAGAAGGTTGAATATGTGAAGAGTCACATATTCAAGATCCACCCGTAAAACCATTATCCCAACAGGAATATGATTATCATATAAACTCATTATGTATAGGATACATGAGTTATTGGATCTAGTGGGAGAATATCAGTGTCATGCTCTAAATCCAATCGTTGAGATAACATAACACATATATATTATCATTATTTAAATGAAGGCAGATCTATTATTATATTGAGTTTAACTCATTATTTAGATAATAGAATTCGTAGAATAAGTTTAAGTAACTTGTAAGTCACAAGGTGTTGTGACTGTGAGATACAAGTCATTAATAACTTATTCTAAAATTGTCCCTAGTCGAAGTAATAACAAGATACGGATATTGTTGTTGCAGTTAGACTAGCATGTGTTGCATTTATTTCTTATGAAGAAAGTAGCTTATCTCACAAGTTAGAATGTAGAGGGACATTCGAATGAACATATGGATGCATTGTTAGATGAACAAAGTATTGGATGACCCGCCTAGAGATTCCACATGGATAACTATCCAAGCGTCAATGGTGAATCTTTAATGCACGGTTGTGGATTTGGTCCTTTGACTTGAGGACGTTATAGAATCTTATATGAGGATTGTTATGCTTTGGCGAGCGTTGATGCTGGCTCTTGAGAGGGAGTCATCAGGATGACGCTGTACGGGTATAGTGAGAGTCATATGAAGGTTTTGTATGTCCAATAAGAGGATTCGTCACTCCTGGGTAGTAGGAGATTATAACCTGTATTTCGCTCACTGAAGTTGATGTAAATTCCTCGGCCGGGGTGAAGTTATGAGTTGAAAATGTGTTTTTAGTCATAACAAGATCAACTAAGATAAGAAGTGAATAACATAATTGGTTGAAATGAGATTGACGCTATCCATATCTCTTAACCAATTGGATTATATTGATGAAGGGATTATATTTCCACGGTAACCACACATAAACAAGTCTTGTCATGCCACATGGATTTCCTTGACACATTGCTAGATGTCAATCTAGGACGGCGACGTGAATTAATCGATCTTGGTGAGTCGAAGATGAATTAGAAATAGAGATTTAAATTCATCTTATTCCAATCAGATTGGAATAATAATAATACGGCGTTTGCCATCGTGAATGGAATCTAATGGGTCACACACAAAAAGCGAGAATTGAATATCTGGAATTGGATCTTGTCCAAATGGGAAATTGTTAGAATTAATGTACAAGCCCAATTGTTGGGCCGGACTTTACAATGAGATTAATTAATCAAGGCCCGTTAATGACCCTATTGTGAATAGGGCTAGGGTTTTTGAGGTGCACATATTAATATGTGTACTATCGTAAGAGAATCAAGAGAGTCATTTTTTAGCATTGGGTTTTTCTCTTGCTAGCACAAAGAGAAAAATCAATTCTCTCAAATCCATTCCAATAGTTGGAGAGTGATGGAGTTCCAGATTCAACTCGCTATGTGGATTTCTGTTAGAGGCTGGACAATTGAACAGCTGGTGGTGACAAGATTGTACCTCCTGTTTCAGATTTCAGATTTACGGCGTTCATCAAAGGTATCATTCTAATCACAAATTTTATCTAAGTGCAAGGTTGATCCGGGCTATGGTTTCGTATTTGTTTACTTTCTGCTGTGCATGTATGTATCGAAACCTTACACATGATTCTTAAACAAAAACTCAAGCTCAACTGATTCAAATGAAATATTTGGTCCTACTCCATAATTAACTCTGAAAACTCAACTCCCTTTCACTTATCAGACTCCCACATCTCACCTCAATCTAGCTCACATCATGAACATATCCCAAATATTACAACTTCCTTTCAAGCTACACCGAATGTCCATCATTCAGCATCTCAGTCACCAGTTCCTCCTAGCAGTGACTCAGACAATATGGAATTTGGTGAAGAAAATCAATTACAGTATGAAGGCTTGGGTGATATGACCGAAGCTGTGTATGGAGAAACAGAGGAAAATGAAGAGGTTACTGGAAAGAGTCTATCTGAGATTGAACTTGTGCAAACTGGTCATCCTATGGTGACAATAGGTAAACTGGGAATATTCAAACCGAAGGCTTACTTAGCTGAACTGTTAGAACTAAAGTCTGTGAAAGA
Source organism: Ligustrum vulgare (assembly GCA_963555705.1). Lineage (NCBI taxonomy): Eukaryota > Viridiplantae > Streptophyta > Magnoliopsida > Lamiales > Oleaceae > Ligustrum > Ligustrum vulgare. Next base: position 24,886,001 of record OY743176.1, read on the forward strand.
AGCCATGTCAAATGAGAATGGGAGGATAGCAATGATGGCTGAATTTGAGGCTCTACAGAAGAATCATACCTGGGTACTAGTACCTCCAAAAGAAGGAACCAAAGTGATAGGTTGCAAGTGGATTTACAAAGTAAAATATGATGGTGAAGCAAACATAGAAAGGTATAAAGCAAGACTTGTGGCACAAGAATACTTGCAGACCTATGGAGTGGACTTTAAAGAGACATTCAGTCCGGTAGTTAAGGCATCAACCATAAAAATCATCTTGACTTGGCAATAACTTATGATTGGGATATAAGGCAAATTGATGTGAACAATGTCTTTCTTAATGGTAAACTCAGTGAAGAGGTATTCATGTCTCATCCAGAGGGTTTTGTGGATGATCATTAGCCTAATTTCGTGTGTAAACTGAAGAGGGCAATCTATGGATTGAAACAAGCTCCTAGGGCCTGGAATGATGAGCTAAAAAGGACATTAATTAAATGGGGAATGACTCAATCTAGAGTTGATAATTCACTGTTTTATTAGTTGGGAGAAAAGAGTGCTATCCTCATACTTATTTATGTTGATGATATTATTGTGACAGGTAGCAACAAATAGCAACTGGAGGACTTCATCAACAAACTGAATGACAAGTTTTCTCTCAAAGACATGGGGGGTCTTAAGAAATTCCTTGGAGTGGAGGTAAGACGAGATGAAACTGGATTGTGGTTTTCACAAAACAAGTATGCTCTAGACATTATAAAACGGTTTGGGTTTAGCAATCTAAATCTTGTGAGTACACCCATGGTGTCTGGAAAACTAATATCTAAAGAGGAAGGAAGAGAATTAAACAATCCAGCACTCTACCAAAGCTCAGTAGGAGCTCTGCGGTACTTAGCTCACTCTAGACCAGACTTGTCGTTTGCTGTCAATAGGTTGAGTCAATTTCTGCAAAAACCAACTGATGTGCATCGGAATCTACTCAAAAGAGTCTTCAAATACATCAAAGGGACTGCTGATTATAGATTAAAACTGTAGAGGTGCGATGATCTTAACTTGGCTGCCTATTGCGATGCTGACTGGGCCTCGTGCCCTAATGACAGATGCTCAGTTGCTGGATATTGTGTTTACCTAGGTGGAAACTTGATTTCATGGAGTGCTAAAAAGTAAAATGTTGTGGCTCGCTCAAGTACGGAAGCAGAATATAGAGCTTTAACACATGTGACTTCTGAGATATGCTGGACACAAGCTCTTCTCAATGAACTCAAAATTTATCCTAAATTAGTACCTACGGTGTGGTGTGATAATTTAGGCACAAAAGAACTGGCGTTGAATCCAGTCTTCCATGCAAGGACTAAGCATATCGAACTTTATATCCACTTTGTACAAGACAAAGTAGCTAATCATGAACTTGTAATTGAATTAATTCCATCTGTGTAACAGATTGCTGACCTGTTCACAAAGCCATTGGCTACATCAAGGTTTCTCTTTATGTGTGACAATGTGGGTGTGAGATCTACTCACTCCAGCTTGAAGGGGGGGATATAAAATGGAAATTGAGGACAAATATGTATCAGATCAGTACTTGAAGGATGAATTGAGCAATAACTCAAAGTGTGAGAAAACGTAATGTGACTTATCACCTCTACTCAGCTACAACTTTCTCCCTCGTCTTTGATTTGTTACACACTGCAGCAAGAAGACAATTTTCTGTGCTAGGTTTCCCTTAATTTAAGGATAGGTCATCAAGGAATATTCTGCTCATATATTTTGTAGAAAAATGCTATATGAACAACCCATTGAACACCCCTCTCAAATGGGTGGTGGGGCCCGCACACACATGTGAGAGGGGTGTTCAATTGGTTGTTCAATTAGGTTGTTCCTATAGCAAAGTTCTATTTTGTATTGCTTCCGCATGATTCTTTCAGATATTTTTGTATATGTATAGTGTAAGCATAGGTTCTTGGTTATATATATATGGCCTTTCATCTTGTAATCTTATATAGAAAAATCATCAGATAAATTATTCATTTGAGTTGTTCTTTAGCTTTTCTATTTGTTCGTAACTCCTCTAGAATGCTAGAAGAAGCTTATGCGACTGGCGTTGCAGTTCTTTCAAAGTATAGCGAGCAAAGGGATCATTTGCAGTTCTTTCAAAGTATAGCGAGCAAAGGGATCATTTGAAGGTATTAGATTTAAAATACATGCAAAATACAAATACATGTAAATCGCTTAATTATTTTTGTAACATTGATGCCTGACAAATCCAAATACACATAAATCCCTATATATTATAAGAGTTGCTTTGAATCACTATTCATAAGTCGTTGAAGTCCTTTTTGAGCCGTTTAAGCCGTCCATGTGCCACTTAACCTGTCACTACCATGCCGATACAGACTTTCTCACTGCCACACTGTTTTTCAACTTTTTCTCTCACGCAACCATCGCCTTCTCCTTCTTCCATTGTTTCCCCCATTTTCACTTCCTCGTCTTTCGCTTCAAAAAAAAAAAAAAAATGCCACGACCCATGATGCATCCACCTTTTGTCAAACAAGAATAGGGTGCTGTGAAGAGTTAGAAGTGGAGGAACAATATAGTCGAGTTAGAGAGATATGCTCTCAACTAGAGCGAAATTCTTCCTCTCTGATGCTCGACTTTGTGACTGTTCTTCATGCTCTTTGGTTTCATTTAAAGCTGAGATTTTCTATTATCGACTTTAAATATACTAGATTTTGCATTGTTTCCTCCTATTGTGGATCTTTCGCGATTTGGAATTCTGGGTGCACTGTTCTTCCGAAAATTATTTTTTCAGCTGGGTGGAGAAGTTTCTTCGACTTTGTTGGTTCAAGCTACTGGGTCTTCTTAACTACATCTCGATTTAGCTATATTTGAAGACATTTTCACCGCTTGAGGGACTTATTGATCTGGAAGTGACGATGTGTTGTTCAACCGTGAGTTCTAAGTCTTCTTCTTCTTCTTATTCTTCTTCTTTAAGGTGGTGCTGTCTTGGATTTCTCAAGCCATGTTTTTTTTATTTTTCTATTAGACTTATGTATAAATGAAAGTTGATAACATGGAGTTTTCTGAGTTTTGTTGCAATATACTCTTTCCCTCAACTTCTCGATAAGCCTCTATTAGTGAGTTTTTCGAGACAGGTAAACTGATGCTTAATGGGCACCCTCGTATTTTATCTCAAACCTTGATGGGTATTGCGATCATTAATTTATACTCACTTTTTAGTGCTTTAGCTAATTTAACATTGCAATTCTATATGAACTATATCAATAACCAATATTTTTTGGTCAACTTTTATGTGGTCTTTATTCCAATTACATGCAGAAAAAGTCAAAATGTTGAGTGATTTATAATTCAGGGCAGTGAATTTTTGGGTCAATATTCTATTCTTTTGCATTGATTTTTTACATGAGCGCCCCCCCCCCCCCCCCCCCCCCCAAAAAAAAAACCCCCCAAAGATGCGTATTAATTGGGTCAAGGGTATTCAAATGTTTCTTGTTTATTTTATATTTTTGCAAGTATGATTTTCTTCATACTTCCGCTACCAATAAAAATACATCTTTCGTAATTTCATTCTTCAATACTGGATAAACCAAATTTTTTTTTATTTGTTAATGCATAAAATCTGACTCATAAACAAATGTTTTTTGCTAGATTTCAGGAAAACTCATCCTTGTTCAATTCAATTGTTAGTGGAAAATGGTCTTTGAAGTCTTCCTCTTCCAATTGGGTTTGGGCATGAGTACAACTATTATGTTGTGGATGATAACAAGAAATCAAGAATGTTCTAATATGGGAGGCTGGAAAGAAGAGAAAACCGGTACTACCTAATGGGGAGTCTGTGGAACGTCATGACCTTTGGAAGGTACTTATTTTTGGTTCCCTCTACCAGTCGCTCTTTGTGTGTGTGGATGTGGATATATTAGGTTTCATGTTATGATTACTTTAATTACTTCACCACAGGAGTTTTTTTTTCTGCTGATGTTGTGGAGATACTATTGAAAATATAATATTTACTTTAACACAGTTATAATTTATTGTTGATCATTGCCACAAGCTTCGTTTCCGTGTAGCAAGTCAAAATGGCAGTTTGCAAAAATGGATACTACAAAGGTCAGCTTTTGTGCTCTACATTTTAGCTCTGCATATATTGTTTTAATAGAGATTTCATTCTAAATCCCCTTAGTCATACCAATGTTTATATTGTTGAAGCCATTTCCATTCTGACATAAATACATTCTCACAGCCACTGAGAAGTAACTTAGAAGGAGGCAGTTTCTTTAATACGACTAAAATAGAAAATTAGAGTGGAGCAAAAAGAACTGACTTGCCATCTAAGCTTCTTCTGCACTTGCCAGTTGTGTATCATTCTGATGTGTGATTTCAAGAATCCCCAGCTATCATCACCTGGAGCCGTAGGGACTGTTAGAATTTTTAGTAACTGAGACGGGGGTGGAACTCCAAATTATTTCCTTTATAAAATATGTCTCATTTAAGTGGCATGTGCAACCATGAACCAATTCAGAGCCTTTTTCTTACTATTTCTAAATTACTGTCTTAGTATACACTTCCTTTATAAAATACTTTTTAGTTTGAGTGTGAAGTTTTTTTCTTGATTAACTAGATATTTCTATTATTTTCCTATTGTAGGTTTGATAAGGAGCTTGAACAAGGAAGTTGCCATAAAGGTTATCGATTTAGAAGAGTCCTAAGTATATAAAATTTGACCATCCTTTGTTACAAAATATGAGATGTTTTCTTTAATTGAAAATGGTGACGATCTTTTTCTTATGCATATACTTATTAAGAAAGGAAGCACTTGTCGTTTATAATAACATTGCTTCTTATCTTATGTTTTACTGCAAAGGAAGCAAGTACATTTGGTTGTGTGTCATATTAGGCTTACCTTTATATCCTAATAGAGATTTCCTTCTTTTGAATTGTTATATGTTAAACAGCTTGGTGGAAAGATCCTCAAATGGCCACGAGCTCATGCCTGCTGTCATGAAAGCTAAACCCTGCGTCGAGATTGGTGGAGAGACATGAGGTCTACTATTACATTTGTAAGTATAGCCTTCTTGTATTGCCACGTTGGGATCTTTATAGTTGTTTATGAGGTAAAAATCATCTATAGTTGGTGATTATTCTTACTTGACTTTTTTAGTGCATGAATTTTTATATTTCCTTTTTATATTGATTTGGTTGAATTTTGATTTACTTCTTTATTTTCTTTCAATTCCAGGCATCCCATTCATATTGCAAACCCTCAAGTTTCTTTTCATAAATCTTGAATTGTTCTTGTTAACTTTAACAACAAGACACAAATCTCACGTCCACCCCCACTCACAAAAAAATTAGGTAAATTTATTTATTAGGATCTCATATTCTGACAACCCTTTAGTTTTTTTCTAAATCATTATTAATGCGTCTCCATTATTTTCTTTCGATTTCAAAAGGCTTTAATGGGTTATCTTCCATGGTAGTAGGATTGAATATAATTAAAATTGTTTTATATGATTATTGGTTTTCTTGGATAAAATTATTGTTCTTTAGCTTTTGTGAGAAAAATAAATTTTATTCTAACACATGCATTTATAGCAGAAAATCAAGAAACTTATCAAATCTAGAAGGTGATATATGTGTAAATGAATGAAAGTGTACATGTTTACAATTTTTTTGTACGAATTTGTTTTATTATTATTATTATTATTATTATTTTATTTTTTATTTTTGTAGTTGAGATAGTTGATGGACAAGAAAGTATTACACTTCGGGTTGAAGTAAGTGCAACAAAAAATACATACTACATGCTTTTTGAGTAAAGATCTTATGTATTCCTAAAATCACACATTTCTATAAACTTAATTCTATTTTGATACTATTTAGTCATTCAATTCCAATCCAATCATTTAACAAGTTATCAAACTATGTACTTTTATTCTCAAACAATTAATCAACTTTCCAACATGACATTGTCAAACGCTATTACATACATAATTAAAATACGACACGTGCATCGCATGTGCGTCAAACTAGTATCTATAAAAGCGTAAATTGCAGTTGCCATCCCCATCCTTTATTCTTTTAACCTCTACCTTGTTTCTTGGCACTGCTATCCACAACTTTTCCTGTATTAGCATCTATAGTCCTTTGTCACCCACTACATATTCTAGGTCCTCCTCTTATTTGTAGCTTTTCTGTGTAACTTGAGCTGTTTTTATCAAGATTCTAAAATGCGAAATGTTCGGCGAGGCCGAGTGCGAGACGGCGCATCATGCCGAAGAGCTCTAATGCTCGTCAATGCACTGCCAATGTGGGAAAATGTGCGAGCCTAATTGTCCATCTAGATGCGCATTTAGATCACAGGTTTTCATGCTAGTTCGAATTTTCTCTATAGCTTGCAGTTTGCTCGAACAATTTATGAACCCATATATTTTGCACTCGCCCACTTCATCTCAATGAACTCGTGATCTGCATTTCTCCCTACAATGCGTCATATGGTGTCATGCAGACAGATGCAAGGTATCTATTATTGTATGGAAACTCAATAAATGGAAAATGCTTTTCCCAATTCACTCCAAATTTAAGAACATAAATTCGTAGCATGTCGCTGTTAGGAAAGGCGTGGATCGCGTTGGTCAACAAGTATAGTGGAATTGAGAAAATGCGGTTAAAATGGAACACAAGTATTTACGTGGTTCACCAATAATGGCTACGTCCACGGGCAAGTATAGGAGGATTTCACTATAGTAGGAGAATTACAATAACCTTCTCTCTAAATACAAGGAGATAACAATATTTAACCTCTCTTGTAATAGGAGAAAACAAAGTAAGAAATTACTTAGGAGAAAACAATTTATTTCTCTCTAATTTTCTCTCTACTCACAAATGTTTCTCTCTACTACTTCCACTCTCTATTTTCCTCTCTACTTGGTGTATTTTCCATTGAGGTTTTGCCCTCTATTTATAGGGAAAGTTTGGACAAAAAATCAACAATGGATGGAAGAAAAATAGGTGTGAACATAGACTAGATTGTAGGCTAAATTTGTGGGCTATTGGTGGTTTGCCAAATTCAACCAAAAAATTCAACAAAGATGGCTTTATTTTTCACATTTCTCCCACTTAAAGTCACTTTTGTTGCAACCTTCCATCCTTCCCACACTTGCCATTCTCATGCTGCTTATGCTTCTGCTAGGCCGATAGAGGATCGGCTCCATGTGAACTTATCAGTGTTGATCGGCTTTGTGAACATATCCGCTAGATTGTCCTCCGTATGAATCTTCTGGATATCCACACTTCCTTCTTCCACCTTCTCTCGTACAAAGTGATATTGTATTCTAATATGTTTCGTCCTTGGATGAAATGCTGGATTCTTTGCTAAGTGCAAAGCACTCTGACTATCACAAAATAGAGAAATCTTCTCTTGTTTGTGTTCGAGTTCTTCCATTAACATTTGCAACCATATTGCCTCTTTGCTAGCTTGTGTAGCCGCCACATATTCTGCTTCCGTCGTAGAAGTAGCCACGATAGACTGCAGTTTTGAACCCCAGCTTACAGCTCCTCCAGCAAGAGTAAACACATATCCAGTGGTGGACTTGCTTTTATCAGGATCACCTGCATAATCTGAATCTATATAGCCTCTAACATTAAATTCTGATCCTCCATAGCATAATGCAACATTTGAGGTACCCTTGACATATCTTAGGATCCTCTTCACCATATTCCAATGCTCTCTACCAGGATTTGCCATATATCGAATGACCGCTCCCACTGCTTGTGCAATGTCTGGTCTTGTACAGATCATAGCAAACATTAGGCTACCCACTGCTGATGCATACGGTACTCGAGACATCTCCATCATCTCTGCTTCACTGCTAGGACTCATACTTGAGGATAACTTGAAATTAATAGGAAGAGGGGTAGAAATTGGCTTACAATCTTGCATATTGAAGCGTCGCAAGATTTTCTTCAAGTAGTTCTTCTGACTAAGCCAAATCTTCCTATTATTTCTGTCTCGGTGAATTTGCATCCCTAGAATCTTGTTTGCGGTTCCCAAGTCCTTCATTTCAAACTCCCTAGCCAACTGTGCCTTCAAATCTTTGAGACAATCTTTGTTGGGGCCTGCTACCAACATGTCGTCAACATACAACAACAAGATAATGAAATTACCATCACCAAATCTCTTGCAATAAGCACAAGGATCTGCACTAAGTCTGTTGTATCCAAGGCTCATGATGAAGGAATCAAATCTCTTATACCAACACCTCGGCGCCTGTTTGAGACCGTATAGAGATTTGTTCAACCTGCAAACCAAGTTCTCTTTTCCTTTTTCTTCAAAACCTTCTGGTTGGAGCATATAAATTTCTTCTTCAAGCTCACCATGAAGAAATGCAGTTTTCACATCTAACTGCTCCAGGTGCAAGTCTAATGTAGCACACATCGCCAATAATAATCGAACCGTCGTGAGTCGAACAACAGGAGAGAATATTTCGTTGAAGTCAATGCCTTCTTTCTGAGCATATCCCTTTACCACCAGTCTAGCACGATACCGCTCAACTTGGTCATTTCCATCACGTTTAATCTTGTAGACCCATTTATTTCCAATGGCTTTCCTTCCTTGTGGTAGCGAAATAAGATCCCATGTCTTGTTTTTATGAAGAGCCTCAATTTCTTCCTGCATAGCTTCCATCCACTGCGAAACTTCTTGACTATTTAAAGCCTCATGGAAAGTTGATGGCTCTCCATCCTCCGTCAGTAGACAATATGCAACATTGCTCTCCATAATGTACTCAGAGTGCCAAGCTGGTTCTTTCCTCTCCCGAATTGATCGTCTGATTTCAGGAACTGTAAACTCAGCTTGTTCTCCTTCTTCATGCTCCGGTGCTGCTTCAGAAGAATCCCGGACTTCTTGTTCTTCTCTATTTTCAACTTCAACTTCAATCGTAGTAGTTTCTGGCTCTTTTAAAGTGCTATCATTTTCTTGTACCTTGCCTTCCGTGAATATCACGTCTCTGCTGATTATCACCTTGTGGGCAGTGGGATCCCACAGGCGGTACCCCTTGATTCCATCAGCATACCCCAAGAAAATGCATTTTCTGGATTTTGAATCCAACTTTGATGTTTCCTGGGCATTGTACATAACGTACACAGGACTTCCAAAGACATGTAAGTAAGAATAATCGGCTGGCTTCCCTGTCCACATCTCCATCGGCGTCTTCAGATCAATCGCGGTTGATGGTGACCGGTTGATCACATAACAGGCGGGTTTGACTGCTTCAGCCCAAAATGATTTAGCTAACCCTGCAGTTCTCAACATTGCTCTCGTTCTTTCTAACAATGTTCTGTTCATCCGCTCTGCCACTCCATTTTGTTGTGGAGTATATGCCGTCGTGAAATGTCTTTTAATACCTTCTTGTTGACAAAAAATATTAAATTCATTACCAGTATATTCTCCTCCATTGTCCGTCCTCAAACACTTGATCTTCTTCTCAGATTCAAGTTCTACCCGCGCTTTGTAGATTTTGAAGACTTCGAACACATCAGCCTTCTTCTTGATTGGATACACCCAACATCTCCTGGAGTAATCATCAATAAAAGATACAAAATATTTTGCACCTCCTAGGGACATAACCGGTGCTTGCCAAACATCAGAATGAACCAATTCCAAGATAGCTTTACTTCTAGTAGTAGAAGTGCTAAACTTCAATCTGTGCTGCTTACTAGTGACACAATGCTCACAAAAGGGTAATGATACCTTTTTGAGCCCTGGAAGAAGATCTTGTTCAGAGAGAATTTTCAAACCACGTTCAGACATGTGGCTAAGTTTTCGGTGCCACATCATTGTTAATTCTTCTACTGAACCTGCCGATGCAACAGATGCTTCTCCTTCTTGTAGAGTATCTCCTTTAAGCATGTACAGGTTTGCAGCTATCTTTTCTGCTTTCATCACCACAAGCGCGCCTTTGACTATTTTCATAGTCCCATCTTGAATATGGGTTTTGCACCCAATACTATCTAGTTGTCCCAAAGACAATAGATTTTTCTTCAAGCCCTTTACGTGCCGAACCTCCTTGATAGTGCAAATTGTACCATCATACATTTTAAATTTGATAGTACCAATACCAACGATCTCCAACGCATGATCATTTCCCATAAACACTGAACCTCCTGAGATGTGTTCATATTGATGGAACCATTCTCTCCTTGGTGTCATGTGCCATGTCGCTCCTGAATCGATGAGCCAGACATCGTTGAAATGCTTTCTGCCTTCAACAACAGTCGTTGCCTCGCTGTATAAAATTTCGCCATCATATGAGGTGCTTGCTACACAACCCTGAGATTTTGGTATCTCATGTGCCTTCCCTTTGGCTTCTTCATTCCTCTTAAGACTCCAACAATCCCTTTTTAAGTGCCCTTTCTTGCCACAGTAATGACACTTGGCATTCTTCTTACTTCTGGATTTAGATCTACCTTGGGTATGACTCCCACTGGGGCCACGTTCCGTTGATCTCCCTCTCATCATTGTCAAGGCTTCCGCCTGCTGTGAACTAGATAGTCTGTCCTCCTTGATCTTGCGCCGACTTTCCTCTTCAAGAACCGCAGCTGCAATATCATCGAAGACTAGATCTTCTATGTTGTTAGTTAAGTTGATGATGAGTTGATCATACGAATCTGGTAGACTTTGAAGTAGAATTTCAGCACGTTCGCCTGCCTCTATTTTATGGCCCATTGATGTGAGCTTTGAAAATAGAGTGTTGAGGGTGTTGATGTGGTCTGTCACTGTAGTTGACTCCATCATCCGAAGGGTGTAAAGCCGTCTCTTTAAGAAAATTTTGTTGTGCAATGATTTGGCCTCGTATAGCTTCGTTAGGGTATCCCATATTTCAATTGCTGTTTTCCTTTCCGCCACACTTGACAATACTCCATCAGCTAGTGCTAAGTGCAGATTAGCAATTGCATTGCTATCCATCTCGTTCCACTTGTCATCGTCAGTGATATCCGCGGGTCTCTCTCCAATTGCCGCCAAACAGTTATCTTTTCTCAAAACTGCTTTTATTCTCATTTTCCATAACGAGAAATTGTTCCCATTGAACTTTTCAACCTCATACTTTGCTGCCATTTTTGTTCACGACTTGGTAATAATACCGAGTGATAGTGAACACCAACCCTACGCAAAACAATCTCAAGAAATCTTTTCTGATGTGGAAGATCAGACAAAGCTGCAACCACAGAGCATACTAAGAATTTCAAAAGATGTAACCAGGCTCTGATACCACTTGTTAGGAAAGGCGTGGATCGCGTTGGTCAACAAGTATAGTGGAATTGAGAAAATGCGGTTAAAATGGAACACAAGTATTTACGTGGTTCACCAATAATGGCTACGTCCACGGGCAAGTATAGGAGGATTTCACTATAGTAGGAGAATTACAATAACCTTCTCTCTAAATACAAGGAGATAACAATATTTAACCTCTCTTGTAATAGGAGAAAACAAAGTAAGAAATTACTTAGGAGAAAACAATTTATTTCTCTCTAATTTTCTCTCTACTCACAAATGTTTCTCTCTACTACTTCCACTCTCTATTTTCCTCTCTACTTGGTGCATTTTCCATTGAGGTTTTGCCCTCTATTTATAGGGAAAGTTTGGACAAAAAATCAACAATGGATGGAAGAAAAATAGGTGTGAACATAGACTAGATTGTAGGCTAAATTTGTGGGCTATTGGTGACTTGCCAAATTCAACCAAAAAATTCAACAAAGATGGCTTTATTTTTCACAATCGCATCTCATTCAATCTCACAATTCATTAACTGATAACTGCGCTAATTGATCCGTCTAGAACGGCACACGAGCAGGTAAGAAATAAGGTATGAGACCTTTTTGGGTGAAAGCCCAAGAACAAAATTGGAGGGCTAGACCCCAAAGCTGAAAGATGAAAATCATATAAAGAAATGACATGGTTTGAAGAACTATGGTATACATTATCCTTTTGCGTTTTGTAAATGAAATTTTTTCTGCCCCCTTTCGTGTTTCGGATTTTGGAAGTGAAACTTTTTCTGCTGTTAGAGCCATAATATCTCCTAGATGAGAGAGGAATTTGTTACTCTTTCCTTGTGTTCTTTTATATCAAATCATAGCAACGTTGTTGGTGTGGTAAGAAAATGTAAACTCCCAATCTAGAGCACCAATTTGGGAAAATCAAGTTGATTTCTTCATACAGGGGTACTAGTGCTGATCAACTTCTTGTTGGATTTGGTGCAGAGAGCTCAAAGGAAAGCACTGGATGTTATGAACACTTTGGGGCCGGTATGATAATGTGAAAAGTTTTGATTTTTGTGATTTTTTTTTTTTTTTTGATGGATTATGTGTGGTTTAAAAAAGTTTGAAAAGTAAAAAAAAAGGTGGGTTTGACTAAGAATGAATGATTGAGATTGAGTTTGAAAAGTTGAGATAATTTTTTTACCATTAGCAAACAAGTTTTGAGGCTCATTGAGAGGTTGTTACTATCATCGTCGTTGTAGCGTTTTGGAGGTGGACGAGATGATTCAGGCTTCCTTGTGTATCGAATCATTACAATACGTTCTTTTTCCTTGTATAATCTTTTCAAGGAAGATAATGTTGCAAGACGTTCAGAAACTGAAAAATATGGTCAACTTTTAATTTTGACTTGATTCCGATGCATTCTCGTGAGGACTTGTTGAGATTGTGTTTTACTTTGTAAAATGTGGAGGCCCTCCCGTCTATGTGAAAGCCGAATGGTAAGCTTTGTATATTTTCTACATGAAAGTATAAAAGTCCTACTGTGATAAATTGGTGTCAAGTATCTCTTGTGCTACGTTATTCTAGAAGTTTTAACCTCGTAAGGATTTGAATAGTAACATCATTCTGCAGACTTCGGAAGATAAACGCTCTTCCAACTTCCAACTTCAATGCATAAAGCCTTTAGAAAATGTTTATCGTTCAAACCCTAATTGCCAACTATAAAGTCCAATATAACCTTGAACTGCAAAAAATAGTTTGCAATGGATGTTGATTCGCGTCAATATGTGGATTTTTTTTGTTTTTTTCTCTCTTTCCAAGATGATATTATTAAAAGGATAATTATTTTATCATCACATTTTAATTTTTTTGAAGTGAAAATACTTATTTATTCATAATATCCAAATTGAGTACATCAAAAATTAAAGACGGTGGAAACAAGACATATTCAACTGAACAAATCATAGAGCCAGTTGCTCGTGCAAGAGTATGAGTAGTTTGGTTCGCTGATCGCCTAACACACGAGAGAACTATTCCATGCATCTCTAAGATAAGTTTCATGCAGTCATCTAAAATCAACCCAAAATGAGAGATATATCTGGTCTCGAATTTTGTTTAGCATCAAAAACCAGTAGTGAGTCCATTTCGATAATACCGGAGTTAACTTGTAATTCTTTTGCCCAGCTGATCAATGCCTTACGCACCCCTAATGCTTCAGCAATTTTGGCCTCGAAATACGCCTGCTTTCTTACAATCTTTGCGTGGCAAAAGGAGCCAGAATCATCCCTTAACACCATCCCAACACCAAATTTCCGTTGATCCTTGAACAAAGCGGGATCCACGTTGATCTTCAGCAACCCCCAGCTGGTTTCTGCCATTTTTAGCAGTTTGGATATCTCTATTTTTTGTTGAAGAGGTTGTCTGCGATCTTCTAGCTTGAGCTTCGGTCCATTGGTTTAGCATAGAGGAAGCAAGAGACACCGCCCTTTGAACCATTAACGAATTTGCATTCTAGACCACCTGATTTTGATTATGCCATAGGACCCAGCACACCGCACCGTCCCACTCATTACGAAGAACCACTTCAAAGAGCTTAAGAATCCATTCCTTAAAACTGTTGGGATTTCCACGATGGTACCTGTTTTACAAATTCACACGTCACCATATTCTGAAAGATGGATTCGAGAAGTGCATTAAAAATTCATGTGATGCAGTCTTCTAAAACCCAATCCTCCTCTCGCTTTAGGGAAGCAAAGTCTGTCCCATCTTAACCACGAAATACCTTAGGTAGAGCCTTTATGGTTTCCCCACCAAAAAGCATTCATTAACCGTTCGATCTCATTGCATATGTCGAGGGGTAGTAGGAGCTACGCTCATGCATAATTTGGAATTTGAGGAGGATTTCTTTACCTACTCGAGATAGAAGCTTTTCTTTCCATCCTTGCAACCGCCAGCAAATTTTTTTTCTTCTGCCCACTATAGAGCATATAGCTTGTATCTTATCGACTGGCACGTGTGAACTAAAGAAGACAGATGATTTCTGGAGATTTATAGATTGCCCCAACTCTTCCTCATAAGCGGATCACTAAACCTTCTTGCATATTTTGCCTCAAAGAAGAAAAGGCTATCGTCAGCAAAGAATGAGTGAGAAATAACAGGTGCTTCTCTAGCCATCTTACATCCATGGATTTGACCACTTTCAATAGCATGTTTCAAGGCATTTGAGAGCGCCTTTGGCACATGATATAAACATGTAAGTGTTAAAAATGTGGGTTATTTATCTAATTTTACTTAGATCCATTAAGGTAAATAAGAAAATTAAAATTGTGGAGTAATAATAAACAAAATTTGTAAGGGAAAAAATCATATATACCTTACAAATACAAGATATTTCATTTTATACTATTAAACTAATTTCTAAACAAAAATTACTACACTGTAAATGAAATTTTCAAATAGTAGAATTAATTGGAAATACTGACAATATGTGAATTCAAATTCAAATGAGCTGGATGAAGCGTTATCATGTGTGAATTCAAACTCAAGCTTTTTAGCTTAACGAAAATTTATTTAAATTGATTTTTACCTGAAATTATCAAGCTAGACAAGGGGGCCGAGGAGTGGTGTGTTGTGACGGGGATAATTCAATTGTTGTTGGAGTTCCATGAAAGCTTCTCGACTCATAGGTCTGCCCTCAGGTGGGGCTTGCGAATCTCCGACCTCCTGTATCTCTTCAATGGGAGGAGGATTATCTTCGTTAACGGGTTGATTGGTTGGAAGGACGGACGGACCTTGTGGACGTGGTAGGATGAATTTTCCTTGCATTGACCATGACTATTTATATTGTTTCCTACAGTCGACGCTAATCGATAATGCAAAATTAGTGACCTTGACTTGGCAAGACAATAAATTGTGGTATCGTTGAAGAAGGTGATCTGAGCTTCCTATGAACGTGAAAAAAACGTGGTGATGGATGTCAATTGACTCTCCATTTGATGTCAGCCCAAGGCACAACCTTGGACCAAAGCAAAGGTTGGCTTTGAGCACGACATTGGGCTTCATGTGTATGTAGTGGGTTGTTTTTGATAGACCGAGAAATTACCGATCACTATTTGTGTTTGCTTGGGGAGGGTGGAAAAGAAAATGAATTCAACGATAGATGAAAAATCAATTATCAACCTCTCCCTAAGAAAACATTTTACATGGAAATAATCAAAGCATGCATAAAAAGATCGTACATTGGAAAATTTCCCATGAAAATCACAATCAAACACCCAAATTAAAAGTAGGGTAGAAAACTCGCCAATTTGTTGACATACAAAATCGTCAAAAATAAAGGCGAACCAAATATCGACACTTGGACATCAAGAATAATTAGCATTAGGTGAAATGCCACCTACCATAAAATGCGAGTACGCTCAATCAAGACGAACCAAGCGAGGCAAGATTCACCCAATTAGAGCAAGGTAAGCAAAGAGGGAAAGATATCTTGGGTAAAATTCCAGCAGAACGTGTCCTAGAAAAGATGAGAACGTGAAGCAAAATTGGCAACACAATGAAGCAGTTGTTACTCATAATTGTCCATAATTTTCCCATCATCTGGTAGTTATTGGCAAAGAAAGTTACCAAATAAATCTTGGAAAGCACTTACTAAGAAAGTGCAAATAGTGTGATCATTCAAAAAAGACATGGTAGTTACGAGAACAAGCGACATTTTTAAATATGCGGTTACAAGACGTATAAAATCAAGGAATCAAGATACTTTGAAGGACCAACAAATCAATTCTCAAAATAGAGAGTGTAATTTCCTTTATTTTACTTTTCACATTAAATCTCAACTTTCTTGTAATTGCGGCAGTAACTCTATTCTCAATTGCACACCTTTTAGGACTTCGTCTCAGGATGTTTGTTCATGCATGGGAGGAGCCAATTCACGAGAGCGTAGGCTCATGATAGCACCGACTTTGGCTTTTCCTTTTGAAGATTAATTTGTGCCTAGGATCTAAATTGAAAAGGGAGAAGGGAGAAGGAAGAAATAAGAAGTGAGAATGAAGGAGGTTTTTCACTTTTTCTATTCTTCAGCTTCTGGTTACAATAAGGGCCTAACCCTTCTTTTTGTTGAGTTTTGACCAAAAATAATTTATGGACCAAATTTACTATTTTGAAGATAATTGACGTTGGCCCATTAGGGAACGCAATCAATTGAAGAAAAAAAATGCATTTTTGGCCTCTGAGGGGTTATTAAGAGAGAGAAAGAGAGGTTGCTGAATTGAGAGAGAGAGAAGAGAGAGTCAGAATGTGAGAGGAAAAAAAAAAAGAAAAAGTTGGAAAAGGAAACAGTTCGTGATTTACGTTTGTTGTTTTTTCATTGTGTTGGGAGAAGTTATGGGGTTAGAAAAATATTATAACGTGTGATTATTTTTCTTATCAATAAAAGTGTTTTTCTCCAGTGGTTGTCAGGTGTCAGCTGAGTCACGTTAAATTCTTTGTTTTCTCTTTTGTCCAGTTATTTTGTGTTTTGTGCTTCTGTTACACTGGTTGATTGATTGATTTTGGTGGAATGATTTTTCCCAACAGTGGTATTAGAGCTCAAGGTTCAAACTCTGGGAATGTTGCGAAAATGATCAAGCTAAAGATGTTTTATGTGTTGCTAATGTGATAGTCTAGTTAGTGATTGGTTTTTGGACTTTGGATGCTTTTATCACATGTGTCCAAATAGATATTGGTTTCAGAATTATAAGTCATGTGGTGAACGTCGTGTTTTTGTGGCTGATAATCAAAAACTTGAAGTTAAAGGTTCGGGTATTGCGAAGGTGAAGATGTTTGATGGGTGGTAAGAAGAATAACAGGTGTTTTACATGTCCCAAGATTGAAGCAAAGCTTAATATCTTTGGGAGCATTAGATATGTTGGATTATGTATATTTTGTCAGAGCGGGTGTGATGATCGTGAAAAAAAATTATGTGTCAATAATTAGAGTTGAAAAGATTGATAATTTGTACAAGCTAATAGGGAAGAAAATTTCAAGTGGAGCTGCCATGTTGAAGTCACATCGAGGGGAGTCTTCTACCATTGCTAAAGTTCAAAGATGATGAAGAGCGTAGTTCAAAGATGTCAAAACAAAAGGTAGTGTTTAATGAATTTTTTAATACGATTCATGGTTATTAGAATTTTGGGTTAAGGTGGAGATTGTTGGGTTTTGACCCAAAATATTGTAGGCAAATTTAATTTTTTTATTATTATTTTTTTTACAATAATTGAAGTGGGCCCATTAGGGCATTAGTAAAAAGACAGAAAGAGGGACGCAGGCAATTTAAGGAAAAAAAAAAAGTGCAGCTTTGACCTTTGAGTAGTTACTAGTTCTATCACCCGTGCTATGCACTTTATTAGATATACACAAAATATTTGAAGTAAAATGTAAAAAATAAAACTTGAAAAAAAAGGCTAAATTCTAAAATACAGAATATTCTTCATTAATCTGTACATATTTATGAAATATAAATTAAATTAAAAATGAAAAATTATTTCAAATTCACAAAACCCATAAACTAAAACTAATATCCATCAACTGTCACTATCTGAATATATTTCTCTAGTAGGTTTTTTCTTGAAATGAATGGATTCACAAACGCAATGTTTCCCAAATGTATTATCACATGTTCAGTTAAAGGGGAAAAAAACCGTTTTAATAAAAATTGGTCTTACCTTAAGCATTTCAAGATCCACATTTAGTTCTTTAGCCTAAATCATTTTTCTTGTTCTAATGTCACCATTATGGTATCCATCACCCCATTTCAATACTCCAATAAATTACATTCACATGTTAATAAGTCATAGCTAACAAAAAATTGCACCATAATCAACATGAAATGTAGCGACAACAATCACCCAAAATTTCCCTTTTAAAGCATGTCCAATGAAATTCCCAAAATATCCTTTAAAAGTGGATAAAGTCATGAATCTGAAGTTTTACTAGATGTTTTAATTAGATCCAAGGCTTGCTCCAAAATACACAAACATAATGTTAACTTATCAAAAGAAAATTTTAGGAAAAAGAAATAGACATGATATATCTTTAGAGGGTTTGTTTTCTTTCATAAAGGCACCGCGAGATAAGGAGAAGACAGAGTTCTCATATAAACGAACTAATACCTCAGCTTCTCGACTTGCTACAGACCATGTGTCTATTTTTGTCTATACTCCAAAGTTGAAAGGGCTAACAATTGATCGATCATAGAACATTTATGATTTGGTTCTTTCTAATAGCAATGATCGTGATTACAACATAAAAGTAATGAAGATGATGTAATGTAAAGAATAATTGATAAAAAATAGTCATACAAATGAATACAATAACACTAATGACAATAGGATTGTGTTAATTTCACAATTTTCATAAATATTAAAAAATAAAAAGATAAAAAATAAAAACAAAATAAAAATAATCTTATTTTCAAAATTTAAGAAAAATATTAAAATTTTATTTATTATGCATTAGTAACAAAAAGTTGATATTAACATTGAAAATTTGCATCGAGTGCTTCTAATACATATAATTCTTATCATGTATTCGTTCAAGAGCTTGTAATTGATCAAAAAATATAAGTTTTGCCATCTAATTTTGAAGATTGACCTTCTTTAGTTCTTTTGTGATACTTGTACACATTCTCGAATTTCTCTTTGCATTTATTGGGGTCTCTTTGATAGCCATGCTCTGCCATTTTCTTGTTAATAAAATCTCGAAACAAAAAACAAAAAACTTTGTGTTCTCATGCCATCTCCATTCATCATCATCATCATCATCATAATAATAATAATAATAATAATAATAATAACAACCTGAATATCTACAAAATTAATCAATCAATTTGAAAAAAGTCCAGAGATTAATCAAATAAATTACTCCAAGAATCCCTATAGTAAAAGATGCATAAATATTGGGTCTATAAGGTCCAAAATTTGAAAAATAATTAAGGAAATCTTCTTACCTTATTATCTTTATTTAAAAAATGTATGAGGGTCCATGAGTCATGTAAATGAGCAAAGAGTTAATTATTATGTGTGAAACAGAGGCATCTGATGGTCATCAAAGGGGAAGAGAATGGACCTCTTCAAAATGCTCTGCCTCATTTGCAGACTCAGCTTCGGTGACCACAACAAGAGGTGGAGATCCTGTAAATAATTCTATGTCTTCATCTGACTCGGCTTCCATGTATATATTCATCATAAAAAATTAGCATAGAAACCACAATCTAAGGCTTGAAATTTCTAAAGATCAAGTAGCACTCTTATAAGTTTTACAAAAGTAAACTTAAGATAAAGACTTAGAAATGCAAACAAACCTATCAGGAATGTTTCCTTTGAAATTGCAAACAAATAAACTCTCCAAAATTTATAATTAACTGTCAATACCTCAATTCAACTTCAGCTTTGGTTAATTTAGCTGCTAAAGTAAGTAACTTAGCCAACGACATTTCAAGGCCAATCATCCTGCAAGAACCAAATAAGTTCTATGCTAGCAAACCGGTAGAACTATAGAAATATAGAGCATATTATGAAAATAAACTATAATAAATACTTAATAAATGTCCAAAATCATCAACTGTGATCAGGGAATCATTATTTCAGCATTACAAATGAATATAAGCATCTTCAAACTTTACACGGAATCTTTTTTCTTGTACATTGAATATTTCAAGAATCAATAGAAATATAGAGCATATTATGAAAATAAACCACCTACACATCCCTAAAATCTGCTTTTGAAGATAATTTAACAGGTAAGAATAATTACAAAACAATTGTTGCATATTCTAAATCAATGCAATAACAATTGATGTAATCAAAGGAGAATAACCTTGAATTTAGCTTGCTTGAGAATAATGGCTTCACCCGTGGCTCTCAGATGAAGAGCAACTGCATCAAAAATATATATTCTCCATTAATGACAAAAAAAAGATAGATCATAGTAGTATTTTTTAAAACGCCTGATGAACTACAACCGCAAAAGGAAAAATAATGATTAAACATCATTCACGGTGCATAGCCCTCAACCTCCATCCCCAAAAACTATAAACATCTAAACAGAATCTCGCGTCTTCTTATGATACAATTCCACCTTAGCATTCACCACACCAACCACATATGACCCAATTTCCCCAATGGAATCAGGAACTCCTTAAACACCAAGCTCTCACTCAGTGGTTGCCCCTCAATATCACCCTACACTCTCTAGCCAACAACTTCAGCTGTGGAGAACCAGAAGAATTTGGTAGGGAAAAATCAATCCACATTGTCCATTTAAGCAATTATACAAATATAAGAAAATAGGTACCTTGGAGGGTTCATTCTCCTTATGATTTCTCATATTCATCATCTATATTCTGTAAATAACTCTGAAGCTTCCCACAAAAAAATAAAGAATGACATCATTCCAATATTCACTGGCCATTCAATAATTTAATAAAAAAATTATACCACTGCACTATGTTGACTGAGATAATCATTATCCAATCCTAACTCCAACAACAAAATTAACTTAATAATAATAATCCCAAAGAAATGAAGATATTATCAAAATCTTGTGTTTAAACATCTACAACATAAAAATGACAATATAATCTAGACTTCTTTCTTCCAAATTTACATGTAACGTAATTGAGAAACACTGTTCGACCTTCTTCACTTGACAGTAAACCACTACCTTAGAGTTTCACCAGCAATAGCAGCAACTGAATGACCAAATTCCATTTCCCTCATTTTCAAGGAATGCAACACACTGCAAGATAATTATATTTTGGGATAATTAGAAAGAAATCAAAGCAAACCATATGACATGAAACCAAACATTCATTTCAACAAAAATTAACCTATGAAGAACCCATTTTTGCAGTGGACTTGAAGAATTTGTCTAGAAATGACCTTTCAATTGTAAACACTAAGCAAATAGGTCTGAATGAAAACCTTTATGTGATAAATTTAGAAGGGACATTAATAATTGCTGAAATTATTGGAAGAAACACAACAGAAATTGGAAGCATGCACGGAAGAGAATCTGAACCTCAAATAAAAAAACTCATAAGAAATGTAATCATATCCACAGCCTGTTTATCTTCTTCGACCTCATTTTTAAACCAAGTTCAGTGATTATTACTGCCCCATTCCTATCCTTTTTTCCTTTTTGTGTATAGAAGTATATATCTCTATTGCCTAGTTCTTTTCACCACTCCTGTAGCACATTGGTTCATTTTCAACTGAATAAACAAAAACATTCTTAAACGCTTGTTGTAGAAACTTGGCCAAATGATTTTCAGTCCAGAATAAGAAAAGAAAGCTCAATACAAAAAAAAAAAAAAAAAAAAAAAAAAAAAAAAAAAAAAACAAATACTCTATTCTGGTCCCCTAGTGATATTTTCAAATATAGAAAGAAAATCGAAACCTTAAGTTTATGCAGAATGGTTTGAGGTGTGCAATATAGACACTAAACAATATTATGCTTGTGCTATTGTAGAAAATAAAATTCTAGACTGACCAAGCAACCCCCATAAACTCAACTAAGTGGCCTCATAATAGGTAGAATATTTTATGATGGTAAAAAAATATCTGCAATCCTGTAATCAATGCAGTTACACTTAATGTAAAATAAAAATCCTCAATCTATGATTTAACTCATTGAAATTTAAAAAAGAATACAAATATGATTAAAATTCAAATAAAAGATATGCACAACTTAACCTCAAAAAGAAGCAACACTAAAAAATAGCTACGCTCATATCGAAATCCATATTTGATTATTCTTCAACATTATGCTTCTATTCATAGCAGTAAAATGCACAAATTCTCGATGTCTACCAGCTTCAATTTGGTTTAATTAAAAATGCGTAAATAACATCTTAACTTTCTAATTTCATCCCAAAGCTTGCAGAAATTGCATTGTGAGGGATGTGAACATTGTAGCAGAGCTCGTGAAGCATCGTATTTAGAATCTCATTAAATGGGTAAAATTGATCACCTCTGTTTGGTTCCTAAGCCTCAATTTTACATGTATACCTTCTCCTCCATTCAGACCCAGGAGAGCCAAGTTTTTTCGGAATGCAATCTTTTAACGTTCTAATAACCCAAATGTTAAGAAAGCAAAAGCAATTTAATTAAGCATTAATAAGATGTTCTAGAGATTCACATGTATCCCCAAAAACTAGAAATGTAAATTTAAATGTGAGGAAAGAGTGTCAAGAGAACATTCTTTACCAATTGCTTATACTGTGACCAATGTAGAAAACCTAAATTCCCCCAATGTCATAAAAAATTCATTCAATGCTCCAAAAGGTAACGAATTTTGTTACAATGTACCCAAAAACTTATAATCAATCAGGCATCGGTGCTACATTTACAGCTTACCATTACGTATATCAAATTACACAATCATTTCCAAGCAGCTTTTACATCTAATAACCCATCTGAATTAATTCCCAGTGGATCCAATTCAATACTGCAGTAAACATACAATAAAAAGTCTGAAATATATACAGGCATAGCATTGAAGGCCATTCCTAAAACATATGTATAGGCATAGCATTGAGTTCACCAACTAAACGAAATGACTTACTGGATTTTATCCCTCTTTTGATATTTGCATCTTTGCTCACTCATTACTGCACTTCTGCTGAAAATAATACAAAATGAGGAGATGCTGGCCATTCTTGAAATCAAAATCTAAATCGCATAAAGTTATTTAAATTTATAATTTACATCATATTCCCAAAATCAAATGAATTCTAAAAATCAAAAAATCTAATATCTAAATCACAAATTCACAATAATCTAAATTTGACAAAACTAAGCCAAATTATATTATGCAATCACATTTTCAAATGCAAAAATCCAAAATCACATTAACAAAATCAATATCAAATTAAATGAGATTGCATTAACCACTAACCTTGCATTCAGGAACAAATCCTTAGCTCGATTGGTCGCTGGAGTCTGGGGGAATCAACAGAAGAAAATTTCTAAATGAGAAAATGTGAAAGTGGGAAAAAAATCTGAAAAAAATACATAAACATAGCGGATAAACAGAAACGTCGACCAAGGCGTCAATGAGATCATAAAGAAGAAAGTTACAGCACAAGAAAACCCAATAAATCCTAAAATCCGAAGTTTTGGCGTAGACCTAGTAAATATGTACAAAAGAAATACACAACGAACATGAAGTAAAAAAAATCGGCAAGGGTCCGTCGACGTACAAGCAGTTTGCTTCATTTGTCACAGGTGTAGAGCAGTCGAAGGGCAACGATGCTTTCTGATTTTAGTTGTCGCCGGTGTAGAGTAATCGAAGGGCAGCGACTTTTTTTACTTCCGGAGAGAGAGATGAGAGAGATTTTAGAGGGGAGAAGCTGAGAGCGTATACAGAAGAATGTACAAATTGTAAAGGAAACTTTCTATGGGCACCACCAGATTAGTGTGTAAAGCAAGTTTCCACAAAACTGTGAGCGGGATTTTAGCCTCTAGTTTGTGCAAAGCAAGTTTCCACAGAATTTTGAGAGGGATTTTAGCCTCTAGTTTTAGGCGGAAGAATTTTTCAGACTATGTTACTTTTATATAGTAAATAGATAGATTAAGAGAGAGAAAGAGTTATAAATTTAATTATCTATCAAAATTAGGATATTATAATGTCGTTCATGAATAATTCTACTTAATGTGTGTTTATTTGTTTTTATTTCAGAAAAAATCATAGAATCAAGTGAAGTGAGCAATTGATGGAAATTACAAGCAATTGGTTGTCATTTGAAGCTAAAAAACATGCATGAAGACAATTGAGGTGCAAAAGTGGAGGAAGAAAGAAGTTTGAAAGCCTAATTGAAGAATTCAAGAGAAGAAAATAGTTAATTGAAGAGAAAGAGAAATTCGAGGACTAAATCACTCTAATCAGAAGATGAAGGACCCTTGCTACAAATAAAAGATGAGGACTAACTTAAAATAAAAGAAAAGACGAAAATTGCAAGACACAGTTGAACTACGCGACAGCATGACATAATATTGCGCGGCCACATGATCAGATGTCAAATGGTCATAACACATATAATCAATACAGCGCGGCCACATGAAGTTTTCTTGGGCGACAAAGCCTTTTTCCAGCGGGGCCGGACTAGGACCAAAAATCCAATTTTTCAACCTAAATTCTCTTTATTTAACCTATTGATGCGAACCCCTTTGATGTTTGGACGAAAAATTCCCACAACAATTAATATCTTCCCAAGAAAGCTAAAATGATAAAGAAAGTGATAAAACACCTTAACCCAATTTTAAATCTAACCCAAAATTCATTGATTAAAGAACCAAACACAATGAGTATCAACTAAATAAATTTCAAGGTGGCGGAAATAAACAACAACACAAAAATAATATATTCAAACTGTAGTTGGTTAATTTTCAAGAAGATACAAGATCAAATGAGGTTTAACCTTACCACAAATGAGCCTCTCAAGAGGAGCATTCATAATGAACATCATAAGTTAATGTTTCTAGAGTTTTTGGAAGTCTATTTATAGTACAAGAAATAAAGGAAATTAGAAAAATAAAGAAATCCTGAAAATAGGTTGGAAACTCACGAAAATCTGTCTTTTGAATGTCACGCGATCGTGCGGAGATCACAAAAATTCACTGCCTCCGAAACGCGATCGATCGCTCGGGCATCCAAGATTCTGCACTCTTCATCTTTAGTATTTTAGTCATATTTTTTGATCCTGATGTCTGATTGAGGTAATTCAAAATGCGTTGGAAACTAGAAGAAAAGATATACAATTCTTCAAGATATAGTAGACCTCAAATTAGGACTTTATCTATGACAAAACTTTACTTGAAGTTGGCTGAGACTACATCTCTATTTCTTCCACTTGAATCTTGACTCTAACTTGATTCTTAACTTCTTTTCTTGACTTCTTTTCTTGACTTATTCACTTTGTTTAGTCTCAAATCTTGAACCTTTTTGACATTGGATCTCATCATGGGTACCACTGGTACGTGCAACGAGGTTTGACTTTTCCGGATCTCATTATTCCCTCTCTCTTGAAAAGGATTCGACCTTGAATCTTGCTTGAATGTATTGTCGTGAGACTCCTTGAACTTTGATCTTGAAAATATTGTGGGTCACAGGTTCATGCAATGAAGTTAGACCTTCGCGATTCTCATCATTTCCTCCATCTCGAAAGAGATTCGACCATGAATCGACACCTACAATAAAAAGAGAAAAATCAGACACAATAAATGTAACTGAAATTTCATACTCATTGGATAAAATCAATTTGTAGGTGTTGCCAAGAGCTTGAATTGAGCTGACACTACGGAGTTGCAATTTAGATTTTATTTGATTTGGGAGTCGCTCCTACCATGAATGAAAACACATCCGGCCATCCGGATCAAATGGGATATGCTTTCTACCATGGTTGGCATGAGAAGTACATTGTATACCAATCCCTTCAAATGGAGGCATAAACTTCCTGTACAGGGGCTTAACCAAATTTGCATTCTCGTGTCCACCTAAACTCACTCTTTCTTCAATAAATAAATGCATAAAGTTAAAGAGAGTTAATAGACTAAAGTCACAAGCAACATTAAGTGGAGAAATTTTGCTAATAGGATGAACAATTAAATTGTAAGCAAATTTAACAACAAAAAAACTAGCATCAATTTCATGCAAATGTCCCACTCCCCAAAAGAAAAGTTTCATCATGTTGATAGTAATGCTGGTTTCATGAAAGGTAATAAAATGTGAAATTTTAATACCCCTACCAACATCCAAAAAATTAGTATCTTTTCCTTTCTTTGTTCCAAGTAAACCTACTATAAAATTCGTAGAACTATTAACCCAATGTTTACTAGGAACGTGCAAATGCGTGCATGAGCTTTGAGGCAAAACTTTAGATTCGACCCCGTTGCAAGCGACGTGTTGACAGAGATTATGAACAAGTACAACAACAATTTTCATTTTGGACCAATGAGAGCGTTCACTTAACAAAGTTAAGGTACCCTTAATTCCAAAATGCCTCATCAAGCACCCCCACATGTGCCTATCTAACTTGTAACTATCTCATGGCACACTTAGGAACAAACAATCCAATTTCCCAAAACAAATAATTATCATGCGCATAGGATTCATCAAATTCTAGCTCAACACATGAATCATAAATGTTAAACAAATTTGGATTATTAGTATGTATGACCTTAGCATGTTGGAAACAAAATGAGTTGGCACTTAGACAATTAGGCACATACAAAAATTTGGATTTACAAATTAAGCATCCATCATGCCAATGATCTTTACTACAAGCAACATTTTTACATGACAAAAATACATTTGTCAAGCCTACATTAATGTCATACATCCCCTAATATATTCAAGACACAATAACCTTGCATTCAAAGGATTGTTAAGAGCATACCTTCTAGATGATGCATCGGTTACCATACTTTCTTTACCTTGATTGTATTTGTTGTTGTATGAAAATGTTTTCATGAAATTTTTCCACTCAGCATGACGTTGAAGCTCTTTGTTGCTTTGATAAGTCAGTCTTACGATTTCCTGCAACAAAGAAGTAACCAAATTAGGGAGGGCATTGTTAGGATATTCAAGATTAAAGAACATTTTTGTGTAATCTCCTCTCTCAATTCTCTTGTGGCACTCAACACCCCCTCACCTTTTTCTGATGTAGGAATCTCAACTCTCGAGTCTTCCCTTGCCTCCCCTTTCTCTAGAGTCGTGGCTCGAACTCTCATTGTCTCTCCTTTTTCTAGGGTCGTGGCCCCAACTCTCATTCTCTCAATTTGCCTCACCTTTTTTTCTTCATCAAATCTTTCAATTGATTTTTCTCTTATTTTCCTATGCGTCCTTTCTTTTTCTTCTTCCCCGAATTCCTTCTTGAGCTTCATTCGGTCCTTGCATATTTCTTCCGGGCTCAAAGATAGGATCACAACCATTTTTCCATTCATTTTGAAGCTATACCGGTTCCTCCTCCTATCATGATTCACATTTCGTTCACATTGTCAAGGTCTCCCCAAAATTATGTGAGTAGTGTGTATGGGAACTACATCACATACACTACTCACATAGCACTTGATCACCATAGGTTCCAATATTGAAGGTAAGTAGAACTTTTTCACTCACTCTTACCTCCCCATAGTCACCCAACATTTGCAATACATAGGGATTATGATGCTTCATAACCGGTAGCCCCAACTTTTCAACTCTACTAGCACTCACCAAGTTAGTGCAACTCTCCTCATCTATAACGAGACTACATGGCTTATCACTCACTAGGCACCTAGTGTAGAAATTATATTCTCCACGTTCCTCCATCTCATTAGTATGGGCCAAAGATGTTGGTGGCCTAGCATTCAACTCCAACTCTCCCTTCTCAATATCTCTCCTCCCATGAGATGATGGAATGTTCATTTTCACACAATCAATATTCCCATCCATCACATTTCTACTCATATCAAACCATCCTCCTACTCTTCCACCCACCCTTCAACCTTGCTCACCATCCCCTTCATTATCCCAAACATCCCTTCGAATTTTCCTATTCAAACACCCATTTTGTTTTCAATTCCATCCCTATACACAATGTCCCCAAATTATCCCTCACCCTTCTTCTACTATCCTTCTTTTCTTCACCACTACTAGTTGTTGTACTCTCACCTCTTGTTCCTAAATTTTCAACCTACCCCCAATATTCTCCATTTGTCTACATGGTGGTTGAAAGATTTTGCAACAAGTACCTCAAATCTTGAGTTTGAGCTTTGGAAATTTGCCCACTTTGAGTATTGAAACTTGACATGTTGTGCAAGTGTAGTAGTGTCCTCTCAAGAAATATTTTCTCTCGTGTTTCACTCAAATTTGGCTTTTACCCTCTAATGAGCTTATCACTCGTCTTTTTCCACTCAAAGTTTCCTTTTTTAAGTTCTCCAAGGAAGGTAATCAACTAAACCACAAAGTATAATTCTTGTGAATTCAAACAAATCACAAACAAGAAGAAGAAATTTAGAAGCAAAATAGACAAAATAACAAGTAGAATTTCTTTGCTTGCTATGCTCACAAGGAACAAGTGATATGTGGGAAAAGATGTCAAGAGTATAACTTCAAGAATTGGGAATGAACAAACACAAGTAATTGACAAGGCACAAATGTAGAGTAATAAGCACAAAGAGTGTAATTTTTCAATGAGACAATTTATTAACACTTTGTACTCAATCTTTGAATGGCCTTGAATGGGTACAATGTGGATATATGAAAGCCCCTAACAACCTAAATGTAAATAGGAATGATCAATATTACCAATGTATGGAGCAAGTGATATATGGGATAAAATGTTGAGAACACAATTTCAACAATGGAATTGGATAGCCACAAGTAATTGTCAATATATGGGTATTGAACAACAAAGCATTAATGAAGTAATTTTTATTAAGGTATTTTATCAAATACTTTGGGTGCACACTTTGGATAGTGTAGATTTTGTAGTGTATGAACAATGGAATTCTCCAACAAACTCACACTCAATATACCCAATATATGGAATCAACAAATAACTCAAGAACATAGAATTTTCCTTTTTTTTTTTTTTTTTTTTTTTTTTTTTTTTTTTTTTTTTTTTTTTTTTTTTTTGAATAACAACAAAAATAAATGTAAATGATAGATTTACCAAATTAGAGTCAAGCTCTAATATCAAATTATACGAACCCTTTTGCTGTTTGGACCAAAAATGCCCACAACAATTTAATATCTTCCCAAGAAAGCTAAAATAGTAAAGAAAGTGATAAACACATTAATCAAAGTTTAAATCTAGCCCAAAATTCATTGATTAAAGAACCAAGCCCAATGGATATCAACTAAGCAAATTTCAAGGTGGCGAAAATAAACAACAACACAAGAATAATATACTCAAATTGTAGTTGATTAATTTCCAAAAAGATACAAGATCAAAGGAGATTTAACCTTACCTCAAAGGAGCCTCTCAAGAGGATCATTCACAATGAACAAGAAAACTTAGGCCCCATTCTCTTTGCTGTTTTGAGTTTTCGATTTTTGGAAATATCGAAAACGCGTTCACTTTTCCCATTTTCAGAAACGAGTTTTCCAAAACATCAAAAAAATTACAAAGAAAACTCAAAACGAGTTTATTACGTTTTGGATATTTTGTGTTAAAAAATCCAAAACGAAACGAGCATTTTGATTTTTTTTTTGTAAATGTGAGACACTTCCTTCACTTGAAGTTCTTATATTATTTTGCCATTATATATAGATTCATGTTAATATTTTTTTTTTTTGTAATTTTTTATTTATTATTTTTTTTTTTTTTTTTTAAATGTGAGACACTTCTTTCACTTGAAGTTCTTACGTTATTTTGTCATTATATATAGATCTATGTTAAGATTTTATTATTATTATTATTTTGTAAAAGTGAGATATACTTTCTTCACTTGAAGTTCTTATGTTATTTTGTTATTATATATAGATCATGTTAAGATTTTTTTTTATTTTTTTTTATTTTTGTAAAAGTAAGACACTTCATTCACTTGAAGTTCTTATATTATTTTGTCATTATATATAGATCCATTTTAAAATTTTTATTTTATTTTATTTATTTATTATTTTATTTTTTTTGTAAAAGTGAGACACTTCCTTCACCTGAAATTCTTATGTTATTTTGTCATTATATAGATCCATGTTAAAAAAAAAAAAAAAAAATCTTTTTTTTGTAATTTTTTATTTATTTATTTATTTATTTATTTTTATTATTATTATTATTATTATTATTATTATTATTATTATTTTGTAAATGTGAGATACTTCATTCACTTGAAGTTCTTATGTTATTTTTTCATTATATATAAATTCATGTTAAGATTTTGTTGGTATGTGGTTAATTTTTTGTTTAACTGAAACAATATTAATGATGAATTTATTGACATAGAGAACTAACTGATTTATTAACATTAAAATTTATGATATTCAACAAATCAATCATTTTTTACATATAAAATATTACAAAATAAATATATCAAAAAATTACAAAGTAAACGCATTTTTCAGTTTTCTAATTTTGAAAACAGTTTTCCAAAATCACAAAGAGAACATGTTTTCAGCAATCCCAAAACAAACAACCAAAATCCAAAATTCAAAACAAAATTCAAAACTCAAAGAGAATTGCCCCTTAATGTTTCTAGAGTTTTTGGAAGTCTATTTATAGTACAAGAAATAAAGGAAATTAGAAAAGTAAAGAAAGCTCAAAAATAAGTTGGAAACTCGCGAAAATCTGTCTTCTGAACGGCCATGTGATTGCGTGGGGCAAATCCTCGCAATCGCGTGGAGATCAAAAAAATTCACTGCCTCTGAAACGAGCACGATCTCACGCTTGTTTTGTCTCGCGATTGCTCGAGCATCCAAGATTCTGCACGTGCCATCTTCAGTATTTTGATCATAACTTTTGATTCTGATGTCTGATTGAGGTGATTCAAATTACATTCGAAACTTGAAGAAAATATATACAATTATTCAAGAAATTGTGGACCTCAAATTCGGACTTTATCTATGACAAAACTTTACTTGAATTTGGATGAAACTACATTTCTATTTCTTCCACTTGAATCTTGACTCTAACTTGATTCTTGACTTCTTTTCTTAACTTATTCACTTTGTTTAATCTCGAATCTTGAACCTCTTTGGATTGAGTCTCGTAATGGGTCTCACTGGCACGTGCATTGAAGTTTGACTTTCCCGAATCTCGTCACCTATTTTTCTTCCATTATTCGAGACAACTAGATTGAGGTAGAAAAATAACAAACTCTAGGTTCCTCCCTTCATCTAATTCCTCTCAAAATCATCTAATTCACGGGGGGAAAAGCAAGGCTTTGTGAAGATAATCAAGACTTGGGTGAATTCTTAGTGCAAGAATATGCTTAATTCTCAATCTTCCAAGAACATGAGTAGCTAATTTAATAGTCGGGATTGATGATGAACATTTAATGTTTTTAGTTTAATTTTTATTCTCAAGTTGGCGTTTTGATGTTCATGTATTTTCTATTGCGTTCAATGCTTGAATTAATTGATCACTAGTTCATGATTTTATGATTGTTTTCATAATTAGAGAGATGAGTTAACAATTAGATCAAGTAGTAAAATTCAAAATTTTCAACAAAAAGATGGAGATATGAATTTGTGGTTGCATGTGATCATTAATGAATTCCTAGGAGATTTTATGCATTTGGCTAAGGAGAACTCTAACCATCTGTAGAGATACACGATTGACTTAGTTAAATAACTTAATTTGAACTCGAGAAAAGTAAATTAGATGCATGCGCGAATTCGATCAAATACAATTTTAGAAAACAACTTGAGATAAGAAATTAAGCTAGAACATTCAAAATCGTTAGTCATGATATTCATTTAATTGTTAGAAAACCCATCATTCTATTTCTTGCTTTTGTTAGTTGCTATTAGTTTTAAATTTCTATTTCTATTTAATTGAATTGTTTACTTCATTAATTCTCAAGTATTTGTCTTTTTGGTTTATTTTGTAATTTATTTTCTTAATTAGTTTTTGTTTTAATCTAGAAATTTTAGAATCAAACTAAATTGATAGCAAATAAGTAGTCGTCGTGGGATTGACAATTTGGACTCAAAAGTCCACTTTACTACTTGTTAACAATATCGTGCACTTGCGATAATCTTCAATAAATTCTTGGCATCATTGCCTGAGACTATTTTAATTTATTATTTATTTATTTTTATTTTTAGTATTCTTAACTTTTAGTTACTTAGTATTTTGATTCATAGTAAACCAAAAAAAATAAAAAAAACTATATATATAAAAAAAATCTCTTCTTGTCCATGTGCTCCATTTACAAAGGGGAAATCTTCTATCTTTCGAACTTGAAATTGAACAATTCCTTCGAGGATAAGATAGGGAACAAAATCTGAACCAGATGGCTAACCCAAATAATCCAAATGAAAACTTTGATTAAATTCCACTGCAAGAGCTCTTGCTCCAAATGCAGCACCACAAAACAATCAAGTCAACTAGTCGAATGTTCAAGATGACAACATATGTGTAACGACCCGATCCCACTTACGGGCTGGTCCCGACCGTTAGAAATTACGTACTGTCCGCTTTGGGAGAGCCTAAGCCCATCTTACCCCTCACGAATTTCTGGACGCGTCCCCCAGGATTTGAACCCAAAACCTCCCACTTTAAAAGAGACTTAAGTTCAAACCTGGTACCAATTGAGTACGTAGTTTCTAACGGCCAGGACAGCCCTTATGTGGGGACCTGGTCATTACAATATGAGACCTTCTTTTAGGTTGCCCAATTGGTACTAGGTTTGAACTTAAGTCTTTCTTAAAGTGGGAGGTCTTGGGTTCGAATCCTAGGGGACGCGTCCAGAAATCCGTGAGGGGTAATATGGGCTTAGACTCTCCCAAAATGGACAGTGCGTAGTTTCTAACGATCGAGACCAGCCCTTAAGTGGGGACCGGGTCATTACAATATGAGACCTTCTTTTGGGTCAATTACCAATAAAAGTGTCAACCAAGCATGGGACCTAGTAGAATTCATTACAAAAACTCACACCATCTTCCCATCTAAAAGAGTAGTACAAAGAAGGGCTGTTGGGGTGCATGACCACCTCTCTCGACTTGAGAATGAGAATGGAGTTGATGAAACTGCTATCAATGAGGTATTTCCGGATGAGTGGTTGTATTTCATTGGAAAGCCACCTTGGTATGAAGTTATAGTCAACTATCTAGTCGGTAAAATGATATCACATGAATTCTCATATCAACAGAAAAAGTTGATGCATGAGGCTAAGTTCTATCTTTCCGACGAACGTTTCTTATATAGGAGAGGTCCAGACCAAATTATTAGAAGATACATACCAGAAGATAAAATGAAATCAATTCTTTCATGTGTGCATGCCTCAACTTATGGTGGTCATTTTGGTCCAACTAAGATTGTAGCTAAGATTCTTCATGTGGATTTTACTGGCCTGGATTATTCAGAGATACCCCTAGTTTTTGCCGTATCTGTGACAGATTCAATAAACGGGGAACATTTCAGCTCGTCATGAGATGCCACTAAATAACATTCTTGAGGTTGAGTTATTTGATGTTTGGGGCATAAACTTCATGGGACCGTTCCCATCATCATACTAGAACAAATACATATTAGTGGCAATTGACTATGTGTCAAAATGGGTAGAGGCACAAGCATTGTTAAGCCTCCATTTGGTAACACTGTTTGGTTTATAAACTGGTTTATTTATGATTTTGAAGTAAAAATTAGTTGTTGAAAATTGGAGAGAGAAAAATGTGTAGTTAAAAAGTGGTTTGGAAAATTGCATGGTTAGTACATTTACCAAACAGTGAGTAACTAATGATGCAAAAGTGGTAACTAGTTTTATCAAGATAAACATTTTCAATAGGTATGAAGCGCCTAGACCAATAATTAGTGATGGTGCAGCTCATTTTTGCAATTCTACCTTCAATGCAGTGTTGAGAAAATATGGAGTTCAACACTATGAGCTCATCTCGAACAAATTGGTCTAAAAAGATTGATGATGCACTTTGGGCATATAGAACAACTTTTAAAACACCAATTGGAATGTCTCCATATAGCTTGGTATTTGGAAAAGCTTTTCATCTTCCTCTTGAACTGAAACATAAAGCTTATTGGCTCGTAAACGGTTAAACATGGATTTGGAGAAAGCTGGTGAAACCAGGCTTCTGCAATTGAATGAACTCAATGAGTTTTGACAAGAAGCCTATGAAAATGCCCTAACCTACAAACAAAAAACCAAACAATGGCAAGACAGTAGAATCTACAGAAGAAGCTTTCAAGTTGGTGATCAAGTGTTGCTTTATAACTCGTGTCTTAAACGTTTTCCAGGAAAACTAAAATCCAAGTGGTCACCTTTCACAATTGCAAAAAGTTTTCCCTTATGGAACAGTTGAAATCCATCACCCAACTAAGGGTAACTTTAAGGTAAATGGTCAAAGAGTCAAACATTATGTCGAGGACTTTCCAACAGCAAAGTCCTCACTCGACATCACACTTGCAAAGTGATTGACTCCAAAAGTGGAGCTTTAGACTATAAATGGAGCGCTTATTGGTAAGCAACCCTATTTTTATTCCTTTTATTTATTCTTGCTTTATTTACTGCTTTACATTTATTTTTAGGTAGTTCTTGCATTTTTGAATGATTGAAGTGAGCATCACTAGCACCTTGCACCACATTAAATATTTTGATAAGTCAAATTATGTGCACCATAACATGTTTTCGAAAAATTCTGGTCTAAAAACATGAAATTTGGGTTTGATGCTTTTTTTAGGTGACTATGTTAATATACTAGCGTTATTATTCTCTTGAAGTATAAATTACTATGCATGCTTGAATTTTGAGTTATGCATCATCATCACCACCACACACAAGAGTCTAAGACATGATAACATAATTTGGGGAGTATTTGCATACACAACAATGCATTTGGGGTAATAAAAAAAACGATGCCTAAAATCTGCACAAGCAAAAATCTGGGCCACTGCCTAGATTAAGTTTTTAGATCTCGACCTTGAAATTAGACCCAAACTACTCAAGAAGCAGTTCGGGGGTGGAAAGGCTAGAATAGTTATACATAGACGGGTTTAGGATTTGAAGTTCTTGGTTTTGTATCTTTGATTGAAGGGGTTTTGATCAATAAGTATAAGCTAACAAAAAAAAGTCTTGTTCTTCTCTTCGTTGCCTTTGTGATTTGGGAAAGTAAGATTTTAAGGGTCTTTAAAACCTGATACCCTAAATTCATCTGAGTTGAAAGTTATCATCCTAAAGCTCGTTACATGGGTCATATGAAAGCTTAAGGGAGGGAAGGCAAACATATAAGACGTTAAACATCTTTAACTTTTATTTGTAGTTGTGACTCGGGTAATTAAGTTTTTAAGGGTTCTCTGAATTTGGTGCCCTAAAGTCGTCTGATTTGGGAGTCACCGACCTAAAACTAGCTACAAAGGTCAAATAGAAAGCAAATAAGAAAAGTATTGTACAAAGATGGGTAAAAGACATGGAAACAAAAAGAAAAAGTCATCCATTTGTAATAAAGTGCTCGGTATAAATTATGAGAGCACGATCTTGAAAATTGGAGGTGTGAAATTGGGAATTGATTACTATAAATCTGTTATCCATGCTTGTATCTAGTCCTGACTTCCTTTGTGTGAAAAAATGTTATGAATAAATATTTAGAAACCACAATAATAGGAGGAACCTTGGGTATGAGAGAAAAAATATAAAGTTGTGATCATCCATAAGAGGAGTAATGAAATCATTATTGACCTCATAGGATTTGGGCTTACTTTTGCATGATGAGTTAAAACTACGCTAGATATGCTTTTATACAAGTAAGCGTTTCATTTTGGCTATTCACACACGCGCGCGCGCTCGCGCGCACACACACTTGGAAAGTCGGGCATATGATAAGTGGAAATAATTTCTATATTGTTCATTTCTCTTTATCTGAAGTACATTTTTTATTTCGAACTTGAAGGAATATGATAATTGAATTAGCAGTTAAAAAGGGTTTGTTATTCAGTTATTTTGACATATTTTTATTTTTATTTTGTTTTTTTTCAACGATGAACAAATATTCTACTTAGGGCTTAATAAGTGTATTTTATACACTTATTTATCTGTCAAAATTAGGATATTATAATGTCGTTCATGAATAATTTCTAGTTAATGTGTGTTTATTTGTTTGTATTTCAGAAATATCCCAAAATCAAGTGAAATGAGTAATTGATGGGATTTACAAGCAATTGGATGTCAATTGAAACTAAAAATAATGTAAAAGTAGTAGATGAAGACAATTGAGGTGCAAAAGTGGAAGAAGGAAGATGTTCGAGGGTCTAATTGAAGAATTCAATAGAAGAAAAGAGTTAATTGAAGAGAAAGAGATAAAAGAGGAGGACCAACTTACAACAAAACGAAAAATGAAAATTGCAAGACACAGTTGAACTACGCGGCCGCATGATTAGACATCAAATGTTCAGAACGTATCAATACCGCGCGGCCGCATGAAATCTGCCTACGCAGCCTTTCTGACTGAGGCGGATTGGGCCTAAAATTCGATTTCTCAACCTAAATTCTCTTTATTTAACCTACTTTTCTTCCATAATTCGGGACAACCAGGCCCGAGGCAGAAAAATCACAAACCCTAGGTGCCTCCCTTCATCTAATTTCTCTCAAAATCATCCAATTCAGGGGGGGGGGGGGGGGGGGGAGTAAGACTTTGTGGAGATAATCAAGACTTGGGTGAATTCTTGGTGCAAGAATATGCTTAATTCTCAATCTTCCCAATTCAGGGTTTTGTTTACATAATTTATTGTTTTTTCTTCCAAGAACATGAGTAGCTAATTTAATAATCGGGATTGATGATGTAGATTAATGTTTTTAGTTTAATTTTAATTCTCAAATTGGTATTTTGATGTTCATGTATTGATCTTACTAATACATTAAATGCTTTAATTATTCGATCACTAGTTCATGATTTTATGATTGTTTTTATAATCCAAAAAATGAGTTAACAATTAAATTATCTAATAAAATTCGACAATTTCAATATAAAGATAGAGATATGAATTTGTGGCTGTATGTAATCATTAATGAATTCATAGGAGATTTTATACATTTGGCTCAGGAGAACTCTAACCCTCTTTAGATATACACGGTGTACTTAGTTAAATAGGCCTAATTTGAACTTTAGAGATGAATTAGATACATGCGCGAATTGGATCAAATACAATTCTAAAAAACAACTTGAAATGAGAAATTAAGTTAGAACATTACTTCGAAATCTTTAATCCCAATATTCATTTAATTGTTAGAAAACCTATAATTCTATTTCTTGCTTTTGTTAGTTCCTATTAGTTTTAAATTTCTATTTCTATTTAATTGAATTGTTTCTTTCATTAATTCTCAAGTATTTGTCGTTTTTAGATTATTTTGCAATTTATTTTCTTATGTAGTTTTTGTTTTAGTTTAGGAAGTTTAGAATCAAATTGAATTGATAGCAAATAAATAATCCTCGTAATATCGACAATCTAGATCAAACGTCAACTTTACTACTTGTTAATGATATCGTGCGCTTGAGATAATCTTACAACAAGTTGTAAGGGTGAGAAAAATATTGTAACAAGTGATTTTTTTCTTATCAATAAAAATATTATTCTCATGTGGTTGTCGGCGATCAGCTGAGCATTTGATCCATGTTAAATTATCACTACAACAAAAATAGCCTTTTGCAACATTCAAAAAATGTTGCCAAAAGGTTTTTGCAACGTTTGGCAAGTGTTGCAAATCGCAATGTTGCCGTAGAGAAAAAACTTTTTGCAACGTTTTCTGAACGTTGCAATAGACCTTTTGCAACGTTTATTAAGTGTTGCGGTAGACCCTTTTGCAACGTTTTTTAAGTGTTGCGGTAGACCCTTTTGCAACGTTTTTTAAGTGTTGCGGTAGACCCTTTTGCAACATTTTTTAAGTATTGCCGTAGATCTTTTTGCAACATTTTTTTAGTGTTGCCGTAAACCCTTTTGCAACGTTTTAAAAGTGTTGCAAAAACTTTTAACCCAACCTTTTGCAACATTTATTGAGTGTTGCCGTATACCCTTTTGCAACGTTTTTTGAACGTTGCATATATATATATATATATATATATATATTTTAAAATATTATTGAACAAATTATTTATAAAACCCAAATTTTTGTAATTACTTCATTAAAATGGTACTTTAAATAAAAAACAAAAGTAAATACATTATGAATTTTCAAATCCATACAAAATAAAGTCTTGATAATGTCTAATAAATCCACAATACAGAATAACAAATCCATGAAAGAAAGTGTTGATAATGTTTAACAAATTCGCAAAAGAACATCATCAGTTGACAAAAGAAATATTTTACTACGGGAATATCAACTTCATCCCGTAATATAACCGCACCTTTAGATCGCAAAATTCGGTCCATCTTCAAAGTTACACCTATAAAAAATTTGAGCAAAGTTATAAGTGAATGTCACGCTTTTCTTAATAAATGGTAAAAAAAATAAAAAATAGAGTTAAAAGCAAAATACATTTACATCTATTGTAAAAAATTCTATAGAAATTTCGACAGAACCTCCCCTATAAATTGGACTTAGTCAACCTGTAAAAAAAATCATAACCAACATAATAATTTAAAAATTAAACCAACACCTCAAACAACTTCCAACATCAATCTCTAACTCCTCAACATCACAAATTCAACAATAAACTCTATCTAAACCCAAATCAAATTTAAAACTAATTAATAATAGCTAACAAAAATCTTGAATTCAAATTAAGCTTGTTTTCAAATAGACTTATATGAAGTTAGTCATAAATAAGAATTACACAAGATCATTGAATAAATAAACGTTTCTTACCATAAGAAGCTCTTCCACTAGCACTTCCAGTGCTTTTGCTCAGTTCATGACCACCTGAAACGAGGGGGAGAAAATATGAGTTTTCAATAATCAACTCTATCTATTATAATGTATATGCACAATATATAAGTTACTTTTCAAGACTTCCTTAAGAAATATTTGGCATGTGAGAAACATACATTTGTCAAACTAATCTAATACAACTCTTTGGCCAAGCAATGGTACTTCCGTACGCATCCTTTAGAACTCGAAATTCATCGGTAGGTCTATATAAGGTCAAGTGATCCATATACACTTCCTCAACCCAAACCTTCCAACAATCTCATCCAAGTGGAATGTGATGCACCTTCACACCTGGGTCTACTGATGCAATCCTCCCTTCAGCTACAACTTCTTCATCTTCAATTCACCAATGCAATAATTGGCACCTTGCATTTTCCTTGATTGCGATATCTCTATGGATATCACTTCCTTGTTGTGACTAAAAATTCACGTTAAGATTAAGATATTTCCATATTAAATAAATAAGATATAATAAAAAAATTTAAATAAACAATATGTAAAGCTAGATTAAAAAACCTGAGACGTAAAAGTACGCGAACTTCTGTCCTCCACATTTTTACTATTATTCTATAAAGTGACACAAAAATCACTGGATGTTATTCTGCATATTAAATTACTTGGAAATAGTACTAAAAAAACATGAAATGTTAAAAAATTATAACCTGTTGAGTCAAGTTAAAAAACGCTTCAAATTTTTCTTCTAACACCCTGACTCTTTCCGACTGACTTTGTACTTGACTTTCTAGTTCTTTCACTCTCCCAGTACTATGAATTTGTCCATCAACTCTTAATGGTGCAACTCCAAACCCAAGTCCTCTTACTCTCCCATGACGTTCCGGACCTAAAACTCGAGCAATAGCATCATCGCGGATAGAATCTTCTGGTGGTGTATTGGAAATTGATTGGGCACACTCTTCTATCCTTTCCTACACTTACGAAACTCAAATTATACACTAGTAAACGATATATAAGTCAAATCAGATTATTACAAGACTACAAGTACCAAAGTCTTGGCAACTGCTTCATTAATAGGTTTTCCATCCTTTCGAAGATGTCCCTGAGTCCATAATGTAGCTCTTAGGCCTTTTATATTTGGATTCTTTTTCTTTTGCAATGCAAATTCAATAATTACATTTATTGAGATTTTTCCTCTACAATACAAGATAGGTTTATAATGTACCAATTCATGAGCCATACGATGATAACCCTTTCGACCCATTGTATGGAGAAGCTTCTGATTAGTTCTCAGCTCACTAAACTTGGAACTTTGTTCCTAATTAGGAACACAAAATAAAATAATTAAAAACTATCAAATAATCAAATAAAAAGCAAAAGATTCATTTGTAAACATTACTTACCTGAAATTCAGAAGAAAGGGTATCTTCGACAAATTTCTTCCATACTTCTTCAGAGTCGACATTTCTTGGTCTAAGGAGGCCAATAGTACGTGTTCTATTCGCCTTGATGTTACTTGAGCCTTGATTTGTTTTCTCAACCTTGATTTGTACGTCCTCCAATATTTTCCCATGTATTGAAATGTCATTTTCTGATTAAAATCACACACATTGAATCTTTGCTGCATTTGTTAACAAAGACATTTAAAACTTTAAAAAAAACGGTTTTATTATGAATGAAAAATAGACAACACGTAATCTTAAAAGTTATTTCGAAATATACCTGTACAAAATTCCAAAGTTCATTTTTCTTTTCTTCGTCCACCGAATGCCAACTTTTAATTACAACGGGCACATGTTCCCGTACCATGGCTCCAACAATGCTAGAAAATTTCTCGGAATTAGTACCAACAACTTGTCCGAATTCATTAAAATCAAGATCCATCTTTTGATTATTTTTAGGAACCATTTTAACCTGGGTTGGACCTCTTTTCTTTTTGGGAGCATTTTCAAGTTCCTGTGTCTTATTTTGCTCATCAACAACCGGAGTAGATATTGTATTTTCTGCCTCACTAGAAATTCTTAGTCTTTTACTGGCCTTTCGATACTTGTTCACAATCGCATTACTTCGCCGTTTATAACTCTTGGAAGATTTCCTAGTTGACTTTAATTACAACATAAATACAAAGAAGGCAAAATTAATTATTCTCAAAACTTAAAAAATACCATATTTAGTAAATATGAAAATGAAAATTACCTCAACTTTATCCATTGTCTAACATATATGCCCCACAGTCAACTTGTTCGACAAAATTCCCTACAGACACAGTAAAATCTGCAACATAAAAAGAAATTAAGGTTAGAGATCTTAACCAAAGGAAATAATTGTAGGCAAGTAATGTGATAAATTTTGATGTTTAAAAAAACACTTGCTAAGACAAGTGGATTGCACAATAGTACTTTGTTCATTATAAATCAATTATGACGTGTTTAAGGAACTAACCATAAAGACGATTATCAATCTAATCTATGTATTACATAATATGCCTTCAATATCTATCCTTGAATAATTTTCATCGTCAACATGATTGTCTTCAAGTTGTGATATATCTACTGGAATAGTCGTCTCATAAATAATATCTTCCTCCATATGTAATGCGTGAAGTTCTCTTGATGGCGCTTGCAAAGCAATATACCAATCAGATGTTTCATTCTCCCTTGAATAAAACACTTGTTTCGCTTGTGATGCTAAGATGAAAGGATCATGTTCAAATTGTCTGCGTCCCTCGTTAAGGTTAACCAAAGTGAATCCATCTTCCACTTTTATTCCATTCACGATATTTTCCCAATCACACTTGAATATTGGAACATGAAACATATTGTAATCAAGCACTATAACATCACGCAAAACTCCATAATAATGAACCTTCCCAACTTCATGTGCTTTATCTTTTGCACTAGATCGACAAATTGTTGTTGCTTCAACTAAAATTCCACTGTTTTGA
Source organism: Ligustrum vulgare (assembly GCA_963555705.1). Taxonomy (NCBI): domain Eukaryota; kingdom Viridiplantae; phylum Streptophyta; class Magnoliopsida; order Lamiales; family Oleaceae; genus Ligustrum; species Ligustrum vulgare. The sequence continues at coordinate 24,927,716 of OY743176.1, forward strand.
CGAGATTTTTCTGCATCCTTAGTGTGAAATCGAAGACCGTTTATGACAAAACTTGAATATGACGTGGATTGGCATCTAGGACCACGTGCAAGCCACTTCAAAGTATTTGAAACATTATCCATCAACAGCTGATCTTTAATCTGTTATTCTTTTAAAAAAAATTAGAAATAGAAAGAAAAATTAAATAAACATCTATAACTTTGATATGTATTGCAACCTTATCTTTCAACCAGCCAGCAAAAGAATCAATGTGTTTCTTTTGCAATAAAGTCTCGTTTCTTTCAAGTCGCTTGTCCAAACTCTTGAGCTCATCCATATGCATCCTAATTTAAATACATTAAAAGATAAATATGGTTGAACAACTAAAAATCTACCTAAATAGATATTAAAATTCATACGTTGTGTATGGTTGAATTTCTGTACTATTTAGCAACACATAGCGATGAGCAACTTTCAGCATCTCATCAGGTAGTACAATCGACTTCCCTTTTGAAATTGTACGTCCTACCATCAAGAACTCATGCTCATATTCTTCATTGTGTGCTGGCTTAGAACCTATTTCAGAAGCTCGTGTTATGTATTTACTACAAAACAACGCATTTTCTTCAACAATATATCGTTCAGCTATGCATCCTTCTGGTCGTGCTCGATTCATAACATACCCTTTCAACACTTTCATGTACCTATACGAGTACCAAAGTCTAAAACTTATGAAATGAATTTTATAAAGAATTTAGCTAGTAGAATAACTTAGAAGGAGTATTACCTCTCAAATGGGTACATCCATCGATATTGTACTGGTCCACATATACGAACTTCTCTCCCAATGTGGATTGTCAAATGAACCATTATGTCAAAAAAAGAAGGAGGAAAATATCTTTCCAACGTGCATAAAATCTCAATAACATCCTCCTCTAATTGTTCGACCTTATTTCTATCTACAACTCCTTTACATATTTCATTGAAAAATGAGCACCATTTAAAAATGGAGTTCCTTGGGCCTTTAGGTAGAAGTCCTCTCAATGCAACTGATAATAATTGTTGCATCATAATGTGACAATCATGAGATTTGAGTCCAACTATCTTACATTCTTCCATTGAAATGCAATTTCCAATATTGGATCCATAACCGTTAGGTAATCTTAAAGTAGAAAGCCTTTTGCAAAACACTTGTTTTTCTACTTTTGATAAAGTGTGAGGAGTAGCAGGTAGGTAAAACCTATTTCCTCTACTCTCAGGATGCAAAGCATGCCTAATATTCATAGCTTCAAAATCCTTACGAGAGTTTATACCATCTTTAGATTTTCCTTTCACGTCCAAAAGTGTACTAATGATGCTTTCACAAATATTCTTTTCCACGTGCATCACATCCAAGTTATGGCGTACAAGTAAAGTCTGCAAATTAAACATCAATAATGTCATGATAGATTATACTCAATTACAAGTATCAAGGAAATACTAATAAGAAATATTACAAAAATTACCTTCCAATATGGTAGCTTGAAAAATATTGACTTTTTCTTCCAGGTTACATTAGATTGAGTCGTACCCTTCTTCCTCTTTCCCTTGCCACTTTTTCCCCAATTATCAGGAATTTTATCAACTTCAATAGAATCCTCTTCACTAGTTTTTATCTTTGGCCTACGTCTATTTTCAATATGTCCATTAAACCAGCTTTTTTTCATACGAAATGGATGATCTAAGGGGAGAAATCTTCTATGTCTCATGTACGCAAATTTCCTACCATGTGACAACCATAGCGAACATGTTTCTTCTCGACAAATAGGGCATGCAATTTTTCCTTTGACGGGCCATCCAGATATATTTCCAAATGCAGGAAAGTCATGTATTGTCCACATCAAAATAGCTTTTAAGTTGAATGAAGACTTTGCAACTGCATCATACATCTCAACCCCATGACTCCATAACAACATTAAGTCATCAACCAGTCGTGCCAAATAAACATCTATGTCATTACCTGGCTGTTTTGGTCCCGGTATCAATAAACTCAACATCAAACTGTCCTTTGACATGCAAAACGAGGGAGGCAAGTTATATATAGTTAAAATTACTGGCCAACAACTGTATTTAGAGCTAAGATCTTTGAAAGGATTAAAACCATCAGTAGCAAGACCTAATCTAATATTTCGAGCTTCTGATGCAAAATGTGGGAATCTTCTATTTATCAGTTCCCAGCTTAATGAATCAACCGGATGCCTCATTTTACCATCTGAACTTTTATTATTTGAGTGCCATCTAAGTTGTTTTTTCATCTCATGTATTCCAAACATCCTCTTAAGTCTTGGTATTATAGGAAAATAACGCAAGACTTTTGCTGGAACTTTTTTCTGAATTTTCTTTGTTCGTTGGTTAACTTTCCATCTTGAGCAACCACATTTTGGACATAATTCAGCATCCTTAAGCTCATTTCTATATAGACAACAATCATTCAAACAAGCATGTATTTTCTCATAGCCAAGATCAAATACATTGACAAGTTTTTTTCATCTCATAAAATGAGTTTGGAATTGTATTATTATCTGGAAACATTTCCCGAACTAGGTTTATGAGTTCATCGAAACCGATATCCGATAAACCATGTTTAGCTTTATGCCTAAACATGGCAACCGAAACAGACATTTTCGTGAACGTCGTACAACCAGGATATAAAGGAGTTTCAGCATCATAAACTAAATGCTCAATCTCTTGCTCTCTTTCATCATGAGGATTCTCAATATCTACATCATGTTGTTGATAGAAGTCCTTAAACATCCTACGTGACTCAGGCATTTCTACATCAATCAAATTAGTTTCACTTGATCGTTCTCCGTGAAATACCCCAAGTAGTGTATGTAGGATCCATACCCATAATAACCAAATGTTCATAGACTATATCATGATGATGATGCTTTACATTCCTACACTTAACACAAGGGCATACTATCATTTCTGAATTCTGATTTTTAAGAGCTACTTCTACGAAATTCCGTGCTCCATCTCTATATTGTTCAAAAAATCTACAAGTAAAATTTTATGATCATTACATATTAAATTATTTTAATGTTGCAACTAGATTCATGATATCTAAGTTCGGATAACCTTGATAATTGTAGCCACTGTTTGTCCATTATAAGGCAAAGATTATATCCAAGACTGAACAATTCTATAGAAATTTCGACAGTTTCTCCCTTATAAATTGGACTTAGTCAACCTGTAAAAAAACATCATAACCAACATAATAATTTAAAAATCAAACCAACACCTCAAACAACTTTCAACATCAATCCATAAATCCTCAACATCACAAATTCAAGAATAAACTCTAACATAGTTTTTCAAGTCATTTAAATGCATCTAAAATTACAGAAAGAAAAACTAGTAGCAACTAGTTACAAGTAGGGGTGGACATTAATGAGGAATTGAGAATTAATTATTTAGAATAACACGAGATGACAAGAACACCACAGGAGAGAAGAAATTAGTCTGGTGGTGAGTACTGGTATCGTGCATATTCAGCAATATTTGTAAGAATATAGAACATGTCAATTGATTATCCATACATATAGATTTGTGCAATGTCAATTTCATATGCATGGAACATAAATCCAGAACTGCAATTGTTTACCAAGTAAAAGGAGTAATAGTCACTTAACTTTGAATAATGAAATTAAATTAGAACAAATAAGAGTAGCTAACTCGAACCTTAAAGTGGAAAAATTTGATGCTCACATATGCAAAGCAAATTCATATACGAAAATTTTCTCAATAGTTAATTACAATTCATGTTTTCCCAAGAACCAAATTAAGAAAGGTCTTCTTGTAAGCAGATAAACAGTACATATCTAATCACCTTAAGTAGTGGCGACCATAATTTTTATTTGATGACCATAATTTTCATTTTCATTTGACAAATCAAGATTACCCACTTTATTTTCCACTTTTTCTTGGAAATCGAAGAAGCATTAACAGGTTAATGAACATTATTTCACCGGAAACTTACAATATGGGTTTACTGATATTCAAATAGGACGGAAATGGGATCGAGCATATTGATTTTCCCAAGGAAAATATGTGTAAACATCAACGAAGAAAAAATAATTTATTCTGTATAAGAAACACAACAATTGCATAAAAACTTTATCCCTAAATGAGCCTTTCGCTCAAGTTTCTATTCAACCTTAAAAAATGAAACCGACTCCCAATGAAACAAAAGTATGTTGAACGCCACTTGAGGGTAAAATACACAATTATGGTCGTGTTAAAGAGTGATTTTCAGATGAAATCTTGTTAAATTTTAAAAAGTATTATTTTCGATTTTCAGAAAATCCAACTTTAAATTGTCAAACCCAATTCAAACTGTAGCAGCGTAGAACAAGAATTTTAATCTCCTTGTGTTATCTCAATTCTCACCGCCCACCCCAACTACACTAAAATCCGTAATCTTTGTGCTCACAACAAAAGTATAACAGATTTATTCCATTCCTTATTTCTGTGTATTTTTATGTTGGGAACTGATTAGATTCATGAAAGATTGGAGAATTTAGGGTGGTGCAGAGAAAATGAAAGACTGGAAATGATTTCAGTGGGTGCCACCGCACCCACTCGTCCCTTCATAAGTCCGCCCCTGCCCACAACCCACTGCTCTGCCGACTGCCAGAGACCTCAAGACAAGAAGTCAGAACATGAAACATGAAACATTAAACACGGTTACACATATACTGATATACACATTACACAAACAGAACCAATGACCCAAATTAATCCGAAATTAATTAATTAATCCAAAGAATTTTACTTCGTTCGTGCTGGTGCAGGACTGGAGGTGGGTGCTTACAGTTACAGCGTAAATGGTAGCAGGTAGGTTCAGGTTCTGGGACTCTTCTGGACGGCTGGACCTCTATTTCAAGTAGTTCGACTTCGAGCGATTTCCCTTGCTGGTTGCTGCACCTGCTGCTGTGCGACTCTGCGGGAGAGGGAGCTGTGGGACTGTGGCGCCGATTCCAAGTGCAGTGCAGGTAAGGTACTGGCCAGTGGCCACTGCGACTGTACTGGGGTCTAGGTCTGGGAGTGGCGGGTGGACCGGCGAGGTTGTGATTTGGGATTGTGGCTGAGAGAATGGATGGCTGAAAGGAAAGAGAACGAGAGAGCTGGATTTGGGATTGTGGCTGAGAGAATGGATGGATGAAAGGAAAGAGAACGAGAGAGCTGAAGGTTTAGGCGTAAATGAGGGGAAAAAATTATTTTAATATGTAGAGGATCTTTCCCTTCAAAAATAGATTTTGTAGAGACTTAATAAAAATGAAGTCGGGAATTTTTTTGTCCAATTTTTGGCCTACAAATGAGACACTTTTTTTGCCGGCAAAGATATATTTTGGACGACGAATTTTTTTTTTGGGAAAAGTATTTAAATAAACGCAAAATTCATACATAGATGTTAGGGTAGTGAGAGTTTTAAATGTCACTAAATTATAAATAAATTATAAATAAATTTTCTTTTGTATGGATATAATAATTTGTGACATTTGGAACAATCATAAAATTTAGTAATGATTTTAAATGTCACTAAAATTTGGCAACGTTTTTAAAAACGTTGCAATAGGCAGCCCTGCCTATTGCAACGCTTAAAAAATGTTGCAATAGGCTGCCTATTGCAACGTTTTTAAAACGTTGCCAAAACTTAATTTGAGTGTTGCAAAAATTTCAACTTATCGCAACACTTTTTAAATGTTTCAAAAAGGGATAAATCTCAAATATTTATATCAAATGCAACATTCACTTACAAAATGTTGCGGTAGACTACTTTTAGCAACATTCAATTAGCAAATGTTGCCATTTAAATGTTACAAAAGTCCATTTTTGTAGTAGTGTATTTGTTTTCTATTTGTCCAATTATTTTGTGTTTTGTGCTTTCGCTGCTACGTTGGTTGACTTGGAGTGGAAATATTCATTTTTCCCAATACTTTTTAGGTCAGAGGAGCGAAGAGAAACCCATGAGAGTGACATTGTGGAATGTACTAGTTGGTCGACTAAGGGGTTGTCCGCGGGTGTGCCTCCTTTGTGTGCTGTGGTTGTCACTTGTCAGCCCACCTAAGAATGACTAGAGCCTCTAGGTTTTGATGAGAATGCCGAGGATAGACATAGGATTCGCACTTCTAAAGGCTGAAAATGTGGAAGCTGAAAGCCAGGATCTTGTGAGGTCAATTTCTATTATTTTAAAGTAGTTTTGATTAGGGGTGAACGCGGTCCGGTTTGGGCGGTTTTTGACATATTTTCAAACCAAACCTTTTCAAGCGGTTTGGTATTTTCTCAAACCAAACCAAACCATTTCATTTTACAAACCAAACCAAACCAAACCATTTTTTGCGGTTTGGTTCGGTTTTAATCCGCGGTTTTTACCTATCGACATAATATAATATATTTTAGACGTTAAATTAACTCATATATTTTAATATAAAGATAAAATAAGTTAATATATAAGCAAATACGAGAATTAATAATGTTAGATGTTAAATTCATTCGAATTTGTTTTCAATTCAAAATAAAAACATGAAGTTAAAAAACAATTGTAAATTTGTAATTGCATTTTATTTGTTCTCTAACTTCTTTTCGAACAAACATGATAGGTCATCGTCATCAAAATTCTTAGAAAAATCACTATTCTAAGACATACCATAGCTAGTCATTCTTTTTTTGCTTTTTATTTGAAACCATATACGGATACTTTTCTTGCATAAATGTGTGATATGATTTGATAAAGTACAAGTACCGCAATTATTAGCATGATGCTTATACAAATTTTCACTGTAATAATATTTTGTCTTGTCTCTCTTCTTGCTAGCTTATCTTTGTTGTCCAGATTCTGAAATTTAACAAGGAGTAAATTCTAAGAAAATAAATAAAATAATCGAATGATTTTGCTTGCAAAGAAAGTTAAACAAGTGATATTCAAATTCTTACCTTGATTCGAACCTTCTGATATAGATCGAAACATCTTCCATGACTCTCTAAAATAAAATCAAATGTAGGAAGAAATTGAAAGTACACCTATCACCTCTGTCTATTATTATAAGAATCTAATTGATATTAGTGAAGAGGAACTTTGAAGTTGGAAGGAAACAATGAAGACTAATGAAAACAGAAAATTAATGATTGAATTAAGAAGTGAGAACGTTTTTTGTTTGAATCTCTATTAAATGAGCTTTTGAGGTTGGAGTATGTGATTTAAGGATGGTGTGGGTTATATGTTAATGGAATTTTAGGATTGGAGTATGTTGTTAAAAAGTGGTATGAGTTAAAGGTTAATCAGATTTTGTGGTTGGACATTAGACAATAACTTTTTTTTAAAAAAAAAAAAAAAAAAAAAAAAGACAAGAACTTTTATTCATTAGATAAATTTGAAAATTTTTGAGAAAAAACTCTAAATTTAAATGAATAAAATTTAAATTTTTAATTAAAAAAATTAGCGGTTTGGTTTGGTTTAAGCGGTTTTTAAAAATTGAAACATAAACCAAACCATTTTGAAACGGTTTGGTTTGGTTTGGTTTGAAAATATTGGCGGGTCCACGTGGAACCGAACCAACGGTTTCGATTCGGTTTGCAGAGAGAGAGAGAGAGAGAGAGAGAGAGAGAGAGAGAGAGAGAGAGAGAGAGAGATTGATTGATTGATTGATTGATTGATTGATTTTTGGACAAAAAATTTGTATGTTTGGTGTAGATTTTTTAAAGGACCTTGCTTGGCTATTCCATTTAAACACTGCCGAGAAAATACAATGAAACTTGTATACAAATGAGTCATTTAATATGTCGAATAAAGAATTGAATCATTTTAATACTTAGTTTTTGAGAAATTGATTTTTTTTTTTATTTTTTGTGAATTAGAATTTATTTACTTATCATTTGCGAAATTAAATTCTCTTTATTTTTATTTTTTTCTCAGAAATTTTTTTCATGGCCGCTGCTATCATACCCCTTGAGCCCTCTTTTCTCCACCTCAATTAATTTTTGCCCGCACCAAAAGAAATTCTTTGCACCGCCCTTGTGTTCACACGCACAATTGTTTGAGTTTTCTAGAGCTTGTTTGGTAAAGGTAAACTTTTTATCATAAATTTTTAAACTCAATATCAATCATTAATTCTTAGTCAAACTCATCATTTTTTTATTTTTTAAACTTTTTAAACCACACATTCCTAAAAAAACAAAAAGAAACTACAAAAATCAAATTTTTTCACATTACCAAACACGCTCTTAGTCTCTATTTGACTCTTACTTTCCAAACTTTTTTTTCATACTTATTTTCTATCATGCATTCACAAAATAAATTATTCCATACATAAATTCAAAAATATTTCATACTTTTTAATCATACATTTTTTCAAAAAAAAAAAAAAAAATACTATTCAAAAAATCATTAAAAAAAAGGAAATGCGAAGGAGCTTTCTGGTTGAGTCATCGTTTGGTATGTTACAGTTACAAAAAACGTACGGTTTAACTTTTAAGGTTTAAAAATGCAGTCAAATCTCAGTATTTGTCTTTCCGTATCTATCCTCGATTTCAACGATACGAAGTACCAAATACTGTCCTTTTGACTCACTCTGCACATGGATAATGCAATTGACAGCCCTGCATTTTAGCATGTGTTTGGTAACTGTTCTATTTTGATTTATAAACCAATTAAATAAATAACTTTTTAATCATACATATTTTATTTTTATACTTTTCAATCAATAATTTTTACCTTAAAAATATAAATAAACTAATTTATAAATTAAACGAATGCTTATAAATTTGGTTGGTCACGAAACGCACTGTAAATCCAAAAATATGCTTATTTTTAATCAAACGCTCTCCAAAAATTTACTATTATAAACTTCATTATTATTTTGTTATTTTAAATAATGGATCTAGTTCTATAATTAAAAAAAAAAAGCAATAAAATTATTTATTTATGTCATGTTGAGTCCTAAAGTTCATTATTTTCATTCCCTTTTTCTAAAATAATAACAAAATGGGCCACTCAATAATTCATGTCGTGTTTGCTTTATTTTATTGATGAAATTTGATACGATGCCGGCATCACGAATCAGTTTAAATTAATGTTTTAAAAAAATGGAGATTATAATGAGGATGGATAAATGAGATATTCGTGGATTTCACGAAATGTGAAGATAATAAGTGATTTCTCCGTTTGATAAAGTGATTATAAATCAGTTTATAATCTATACAATTTTTTAAATTACTTTTTTAGCTATACATATTTTTTCTCTTAAATTTTTTACAACATACCTTACCTTGAAACACCAAATAAATTGGATTATAAGGTGACTATATTGCTACCACAAAACTTAATTTATACACCACATTTTTAAGTGATTTATTTATTGACTAAAATAGACAAAAATTAAATTACAAAAATATTTTTTATTTTTCTCTCACTATTTTTATATACACTACAATCTTTCAAATAAATTTCCTTTCTTTTCTTCTGTATACTTCAACACCAGTTGATTGAAATAACTCACAAGCATCTTTCGAGTGATTAAAGTTTTTCCCATAAACTAAGCGTACTTTTGAACCGTCGAACTAAAAATTCTACTAGATGAAATAGAAAACCAACACAGCAAATCAAACACTCATTTTCGCCAATCTTTGACTATGAAATCCCCTGTTCCAATTCAACGTCTTCTCTTTTATGAAATCCCCTGTTCTAATTCACATTTCCTGGAGACCATTGTTCCCAGTCTCAAGGCATCGCTCTCCTTAACTCTCAAGCACTTCACTTCATTAGCAGGAAACTTAATGCATATTCTGTAGCGACCAAGAATTTTTACGCGATTAATAATTATTTTAATAGAAAATCGTGTCGCTACTATTTCACCCATTTTTATTAAGTTAACGCCACGACGTATTCGTATAGCCAAGTCAAGAAATAATCGAGATCGTTCGATTTTAAATTAAATTCCGAATTTCTAAAAATATCTCCATTCTCTTGATTTAAAGTATATTAAGTCCAAGTACTTAATTCAATGTTATCCCAATATTTATTTATACAAAAATTATTTTTATTATTGAAATTAAGAAAATATATGCAAGCATGAGAGGTTCCATTATATATAATAATTATGAGAATCTTAATTTAATAAATATGGAAAAGTATATGAATGAATTATATACTCCATTATATGTAATCATGAAGAGCATAATATTTGTATAAATATGGAAAAGTATATGAATGAATTATATACTCCATTATATGTAATCATGAAGAGCATAATATTTGTATAAATATGGAAAAGTATATGAATGAATTATAGACTCCATTATATGTAATCATGAATAGCATAATATTTGTATAAATATGGAAAAGTATATGAATGGTTGATAAGATTCCATTATATGTAATCATGAAGAGCATAATATTTGTATAAATATGGAAAAGTATATGAATGGTTGATAAGACTCCATTATATGTAATCATGAAGAGCATAATATTTGTATAAATATGGAAAAGTATATGAATGGTTGATAAGACTCCATTATATGTAATCATGAAGAGCATAATATTTGTATAAATATGGAAAAGTATATGAATGGTGCTTTACTTTAAGAAAAGGATGTGTTAAAATTAATAGAATTGAATGATTATGTTTACAATATGCCAACTTTATACATCTATTTAAACCCATCTCTTTTACACACAACTCTACACATAAGAATTCTTGCCATTTAAGTTCGGTAAAATTCTTGTGTCTCCCTATGTTTATGAGTATTTCGATCCTATCCTATGTTATGATGAAAATGATCCATATGCTTTCAAAAGAAAATTTATGCTTGGTATACTTACTGGGATTTTATAAATCTCACTCCACGATATTTACCATTTTCAGATAATTGAAGGTTCGAGGCGGTCAACATGGAAGTGGCAAAAGTGGTTAAGATTGATGAGATAATTATGTTGAACTTTATGTAAGAAAATTATGTTCTATTTTTATTCACAAATAAAATTATGGGATTCTAATTATTCTTTTGAATAATTTTACATTACTATTTTTAAGTCTCGATAATATGATATGAGTCACTTTTAGTGGCACTCGAATGGTCGAGAATTCGGGTCGTCACAGTTGGTATCAGAGCAAAGAGTTTTAAAAACGATTCTGTAGATTTTTGAAATTTTATTTCTTTAAAAAAAAAAAAAAAAAAAAAAAAAAAAAAAAAAAAAAAAAAAATCACTATTCACGTGAACAGTAAAACGACGTGCTATTCATGATGAACAGTGAACGAAATCACTATTCATTATAAAAAAAAATTGAATTTTCACATGTCAAGTATGATTATGATTTTGAAAAGCATGATGAAATTTGATGTGCGAATTTCAAGGACAAAATTCATTTTAAGCAATGGAGTTTGCAATGTCCTGAAAATTTTATGGAATATAATTAGTTAGTGATATGATGTTTATATTGATGTCTTTGATAAATTTCTAGAAGTTCGGGGACTAAAGGAAAAATAAGATTTGACGATAAATTTTATTTGGGTTAAGTTATTAATTATTGATGGGGAGATAATTACTATATCGATATTGGATTTGTTTTGAAGACTGTGATTAATTAGGAATTATGATTCAAGAAAATGTTGATTTGGATACAACCACATTAAATTATTGTTGATTAAAGGAAAATAAGATTATATGAAATATTTTAACTCATCACTCTACTATGTCACTCTCCACGTATTGACTCCTCGAACCAGGTATGTTATATGCTTTGCAAGTCATTTACGATTTTATTAAGACATGTTAAGTATGAAATCTTCATATGTTATGAATCTTTATGTGTTACACATAATATACATGTCAAGTATGATATAAATTGATAGAAGACTCAATTTTTTTATTCTTTTCAATGTAGAATCATGAGACAGAGAGGATATTTATATGAATTTTGGTGCATATTAAGCTTAGTAAGATTGACTCAATTAGAAATTAAGTTGGGTTGTAACTTTTGCCCAAAATATATGGAATAATATATTAAACAAACAAAATTGATAATGAATTCGTACAATAATTTATCCCTTTATCACTACCTTTGTGTAAAAACAAGGGAAAAACTGTGGATGGTTATTAGTACTTCCTCTTCAAGTTTCAATTTTCGGTTCAATAATTTATCCCTTTATCACTACCTTTGCTTAAAAGCAAGGAAAAACTGTGGATGATTATTGGTACCACTCTTCAAGTTTCAATTCTGAAAAAAAAAAAAAAAAATTCAGAAAGAAAAGAAAGAAAGAGAACGGGTGTTGAGCATAATGGGAATAATATGACTTAAGAATGATTTTCAAAATAATTTTTGTCCTCGAGTTTAGAAATGATAAACCTTAAATGGACTTTGCATAATTGATTTTAGACATGGCATTAAGTATGAGAAGTCAACAGAAATGATTAGAAATATGTTCAGATTATCTATCATTTAGATTTAATGAGAAATAGCGAGCCAATTTTATGAATTTTTATGAGATGTTAAGATTATAAGTGATATGATTTTAATGAGACTTTTATGAGAAGCATTATGAAGTTAGAGATTTAAAGATTTGGTTATTGGGAATTAAGTAATGGATATTATGTTGAGTAAGTGAATTATGCCTCTATATTGAAGAGAAATTTATTATGAACTTTGGCCTTGTGATTAAATTTTGGGAATATGATTTATGACTTATAAATATAAGTATGAGTAATCTTTTGAGCCAATTAAGGTATTGAAGGAAGTGATATTGTGATATTGACGACTATGATTTGAAATTTCTATGTTGAGGAATTATGAATTGATTTTCTGGAATATTTTTTTTATGATATTGATGTTTGATGAAATTGTGGTCAATTTTTAGATCGTTGTGATCAAATGTGGAATTATTTATTATTGTGAGTTATGAAGTATGCTTACGGTTTGAATAAGTCCAAATTTCAAAGAAAACTCTGCTTAGAATTTTATCGTTTGGAATTAAGAGCATAGTATGGTATGCAATCACTAAGAGAATTGAGGTTAGACATGCAAATTCATTTACATCACAAACGAGATTTAGTAGATGATAACAGAGATATTTATTATTTTCTCGTAAGGAGAACACACAAGAGTCACATTGGAAAGAAATACATGAAACACGCAAAATCAAAAGAAAGCAACATGGGAAATTCCTCAAATTGAGAGATGTGTTTCCGGAGTAGCCGTATCCTACCACCTCTGACCTTTTGAGGAAATAAAGAAACCTTCAAAGAGGTGTGTTTCGAGAGTAAGAATACTCCGTAATCTACCACCTGGAACCTTTGAGGTACACACAAGATTTAAACATTAAGGAAAATCCTAGGAAATTAGAGGGGTGTCTCGAGAGTAAGAATACTCCGTACTCTACCCCCACCTATTCTAAGATTCATAAAGTTAAGTTTACATTAACCGGACTCCATTTTCGCTTGATTCCCCTTCCTTGCGACCAATCTATCTTAACCCCTGCTGGATCTTGTATTGAGATATATGACTGCAGCTTATCCAGTAGTTCATCAATAGTAGGAGCAGAAATAAGGAGCCTTCTGGAAAATGGAGAGATGAATCCCTGTTCCACAGCATAATCAAGAAAGGTTAACAAACCATCAAAGAAATTGTTAACATTCAGAAGCCCAATAGGCTTAGTATGGAGATCTAGTTGAGCCCACGAGGTAATGTTAAAGATTTCTTCTAAGGTACCAAAACCTCCGGGCAGGGCTATAAAGGCATCAGAACCATATAGCATACAAGTTATGCGTTCATGGATGGATAAGGTTTGAACTTCATGCCCTCGTGTTTTGCCTGCAACATCTACCAAAGGGACAGGTATGACACCGATTACTTTTGATTTCTCTGCAAGAGCAGATTGGGAAACACAACCCATTAGACCACTGCTACCACCCCCATACACAAGAGTGATACCTTTTTCCCCCAATTTCTTTCCAAGATCTACGGTCGCTTCTAGATAACTGAAGCCTTTCCCCACTTTTGATCCACAAAATACACAAATAGTTTTGATCTGTCGAAGTTTTGGTGCTTCCATCTTTGATAGTATAGAAGAGAAAACTTACGAAGAAGATGTGATTTTGGGATGCCTGAACTATGAAATATGTTTGGCTATTTAAAGCCGGAAAAATTTACTGTTTTTGATTGATTATGAAAAAGTAAAGATTTACTTTTGACAAAATCGGCCAACTCTTGACTGTTTTACCAAAGATATCACCTTTCGGTGATTTATTTCCAGCTTTATCAAAACTCGAGAAAGGAAAATATATTTTATTTCCAAAACGCGTGAAAGAAAACAGCAAAATATTTTAAATGTGTATCAAGAGATTTACCTTATATCATTGTTGAACTGCCAGAAGCCTCATTTTGTAAAACAGACTGGCAAACAGGATCTTTTGCTATTATATTTTGGAGACTATAACGATTTTTGTCCTCGTTAAACTGAGCGTATAAGAAGAGAAGTTCACGTTGCACATAACCACTTGGGTGCGTCTCAAGAGTCAGTCGAATATCATCCAAAGACTCCTTACTCAGTCCACCCTTTATGAATTTGATTTTATCATCCCGATTAGTAGAAGAATATCCTACTGTTTTGCAACGAGTATCACAGTTCCAACGAGCACATTTGTAGCAACCATTCAGCCTTTTTGCTCTTCGTTTCTTTGCGAAGGTGCTTTTGCCTAAACCAGGCATGTGCTTTGGAAATGTCATAGGTAATTCACCAGATAGTCGAACCTTTGCTTCGATCAACCAGCGAACATCTTCTGAAACACCGTGAGCCATCAGCAACCTCAATCTTTCGAGTCTTATTCGATAAATTTTCCTCAGATCATTCATTGGAAGACTGGAATAATACTTGCGAATGTTTGTAAGAATGATATCCATGTTTTTGATGGATCTAACCTCTTCCCAGCATGAACTATTTAAAAGCATTAAGGATCGGAGGAAATTCGCGTGATATTGATTCCAGCAAGAAAGCGCGGAATAGAATAATGGAAAAGAGGGAACAAGAGTTATGCGCCGTTTACTTTCTTGATAAAAGGAAGATTTGATGATGACGGGATTTGAGATATGGAATATTTTCTTGGATTTTGGGTACTGATATTTTGATATAATAATCAAGGTATAGAAATAATACGGGGATACGTGAAAGTGAAATAAGGACTGTATTGAATCAGGATTAATAAATTTGTGCAAGTGAAAGGAATACCTTACGGGAAATGTTATGATATTTGAGTTAAGAATTTTAATTATTTGGGAGATATTTGTTTATTGAATTTTGCAGAAATTTTGGGTTACAAATATTGGAAAGATAAACTGATGATTATGTTGATATGTGAATAACATGTTTGGGTATATTACATAGAAAATATTCAGGTAATCGTTTTAATTATTTTGGGATATTTGGTGATAAGAAGAAATGACAAATTATTATGGTATGATATGTTAGTAAAGATTTATTGAAATTTTAGAGATATTAATACGAATATTTGAGGTTACATGATACGATGATAAGTGACAGGTTACATGAGTACTACAAGATATGATGAAATATCACATACGATTGGGAATTTTCATTTTGAGTCAGAAGAATTTATGAGTAGACATATGTCTATTATTGATAGAAAAATTCATGTCTTAAGAAAACAAATTGATGCATTTAGTCAAAGTCCAGTGGGTTAAATATGGTTGGGTTAAATATGGTAGCGATGATGCTACATAAGAAGAAGAAGAAGAGATTCTGATTAAGTGTTCAGAAATCATAAGATCAAGTAAGTTTAATTTCGAGGACGAAATTATTTTAAGGGGGTAAGTTTGTAGCGACCAAGAATTTTTACGCGATTAATAATTATTTTAATAGAAAATCGTGTCGCTACTATTTCACCCATTTTTATTAAGTTAACGCCACGACGTATTCGTATAGCCAAGTCAAGAAATAATCGAGATCGTTCGATTTTAAATTAAATTCCGAATTTCTAAAAATATCTCCATTCTCTTGATTTAAAGTATATTAAGTCCAAGTACTTAATTCAATGTTATCCCAATATTTATTTATACAAAAATTATTTTTATTATTGAAATTAAGAAAATATATGCAAGCATGAGAGGTTCCATTATATATAATAATTATGAGAATCTTAATTTAATAAATATGGAAAAGTATATGAATGAATTATATACTCCATTATATGTAATCATGAAGAGCATAATATTTGTATAAATATGGAAAAGTATATGAATGAATTATATACTCCATTATATGTAATCATGAAGAGCATAATATTTGTATAAATATGGAAAAGTATATGAATGAATTATAGACTCCATTATATGTAATCATGAATAGCATAATATTTGTATAAATATGGAAAAGTATATGAATGGTTGATAAGATTCCATTATATGTAATCATGAAGAGCATAATATTTGTATAAATATGGAAAAGTATATGAATGGTTGATAAGACTCCATTATATGTAATCATGAAGAGCATAATATTTGTATAAATATGGAAAAGTATATGAATGGTTGATAAGACTCCATTATATGTAATCATGAAGAGCATAATATTTGTATAAATATGGAAAAGTATATGAATGGTGCTTTACTTTAAGAAAAGGATGTGTTAAAATTAATAGAATTGAATGATTATGTTTACAATATGCCAACTTTATACATCTATTTAAACCCATCTCTTTTACACACAACTCTACACATAAGAATTCTTGCCATTTAAGTTCGGTAAAATTCTTGTGTCTCCCTATGTTTATGAGTATTTCGATCCTATCCTATGTTATGATGAAAATGATCCATATGCTTTCAAAAGAAAATTTATGCTTGGTATACTTACTGGGATTTTATAAATCTCACTCCACGATATTTACCATTTTCAGATAATTGAAGGTTCGAGGCGGTCAACATGGAAGTGGCAAAAGTGGTTAAGATTGATGAGATAATTATGTTGAACTTTATGTAAGAAAATTATGTTCTATTTTTATTCACAAATAAAATTATGGGATTCTAATTATTCTTTTGAATAATTTTACATTACTATTTTTAAGTCTCGATAATATGATATGAGTCACTTTTAGTGGCACTCGAATGGTCGAGAATTCGGGTCGTCACAGTTGGTATCAGAGCAAAGAGTTTTAAAAACGATTCTGTAGATTTTTGAAATTTTATTTCTTTAAAAAAAAAAAAAAAAAAAAAAAAAAAAAAAAAAAAAAAAAAAATCACTATTCACGTGAACAGTAAAACGACGTGCTATTCATGATGAACAGTGAACGAAATCACTATTCATTATAAAAAAAAATTGAATTTTCACATGTCAAGTATGATTATGATTTTGAAAAGCATGATGAAATTTGATGTGCGAATTTCAAGGACAAAATTCATTTTAAGCAATGGAGTTTGCAATGTCCTGAAAATTTTATGGAATATAATTAGTTAGTGATATGATGTTTATATTGATGTCTTTGATAAATTTCTAGAAGTTCGGGGACTAAAGGAAAAATAAGATTTGACGATAAATTTTATTTGGGTTAAGTTATTAATTATTGATGGGGAGATAATTACTATATCGATATTGGATTTGTTTTGAAGACTGTGATTAATTAGGAATTATGATTCAAGAAAATGTTGATTTGGATACAACCACATTAAATTATTGTTGATTAAAGGAAAATAAGATTATATGAAATATTTTAACTCATCACTCTACTATGTCACTCTCCACGTATTGACTCCTCGAACCAGGTATGTTATATGCTTTGCAAGTCATTTACGATTTTATTAAGACATGTTAAGTATGAAATCTTCATATGTTATGAATCTTTATGTGTTACACATAATATACATGTCAAGTATGATATAAATTGATAGAAGACTCAATTTTTTTATTCTTTTCAATGTAGAATCATGAGACAGAGAGGATATTTATATGAATTTTGGTGCATATTAAGCTTAGTAAGATTGACTCAATTAGAAATTAAGTTGGGTTGTAACTTTTGCCCAAAATATATGGAATAATATATTAAACAAACAAAATTGATAATGAATTCGTACAATAATTTATCCCTTTATCACTACCTTTGTGTAAAAACAAGGGAAAAACTGTGGATGGTTATTAGTACTTCCTCTTCAAGTTTCAATTTTCGGTTCAATAATTTATCCCTTTATCACTACCTTTGCTTAAAAGCAAGGAAAAACTGTGGATGATTATTGGTACCACTCTTCAAGTTTCAATTCTGAAAAAAAAAAAAAAAAATTCAGAAAGAAAAGAAAGAAAGAGAACGGGTGTTGAGCATAATGGGAATAATATGACTTAAGAATGATTTTCAAAATAATTTTTGTCCTCGAGTTTAGAAATGATAAACCTTAAATGGACTTTGCATAATTGATTTTAGACATGGCATTAAGTATGAGAAGTCAACAGAAATGATTAGAAATATGTTCAGATTATCTATCATTTAGATTTAATGAGAAATAGCGAGCCAATTTTATGAATTTTTATGAGATGTTAAGATTATAAGTGATATGATTTTAATGAGACTTTTATGAGAAGCATTATGAAGTTAGAGATTTAAAGATTTGGTTATTGGGAATTAAGTAATGGATATTATGTTGAGTAAGTGAATTATGCCTCTATATTGAAGAGAAATTTATTATGAACTTTGGCCTTGTGATTAAATTTTGGGAATATGATTTATGACTTATAAATATAAGTATGAGTAATCTTTTGAGCCAATTAAGGTATTGAAGGAAGTGATATTGTGATATTGACGACTATGATTTGAAATTTCTATGTTGAGGAATTATGAATTGATTTTCTGGAATATTTTTTTTATGATATTGATGTTTGATGAAATTGTGGTCAATTTTTAGATCGTTGTGATCAAATGTGGAATTATTTATTATTGTGAGTTATGAAGTATGCTTACGGTTTGAATAAGTCCAAATTTCAAAGAAAACTCTGCTTAGAATTTTATCGTTTGGAATTAAGAGCATAGTATGGTATGCAATCACTAAGAGAATTGAGGTTAGACATGCAAATTCATTTACATCACAAACGAGATTTAGTAGATGATAACAGAGATATTTATTATTTTCTCGTAAGGAGAACACACAAGAGTCACATTGGAAAGAAATACATGAAACACGCAAAATCAAAAGAAAGCAACATGGGAAATTCCTCAAATTGAGAGATGTGTTTCCGGAGTAGCCGTATCCTACCACCTCTGACCTTTTGAGGAAATAAAGAAACCTTCAAAGAGGTGTGTTTCGAGAGTAAGAATACTCCGTAATCTACCACCTGGAACCTTTGAGGTACACACAAGATTTAAACATTAAGGAAAATCCTAGGAAATTAGAGGGGTGTCTCGAGAGTAAGAATACTCCGTACTCTACCCCCACCTATTCTAAGATTCATAAAGTTAAGTTTACATTAACCGGACTCCATTTTCGCTTGATTCCCCTTCCTTGCGACCAATCTATCTTAACCCCTGCTGGATCTTGTATTGAGATATATGACTGCAGCTTATCCAGTAGTTCATCAATAGTAGGAGCAGAAATAAGGAGCCTTCTGGAAAATGGAGAGATGAATCCCTGTTCCACAGCATAATCAAGAAAGGTTAACAAACCATCAAAGAAATTGTTAACATTCAGAAGCCCAATAGGCTTAGTATGGAGATCTAGTTGAGCCCACGAGGTAATGTTAAAGATTTCTTCTAAGGTACCAAAACCTCCGGGCAGGGCTATAAAGGCATCAGAACCATATAGCATACAAGTTATGCGTTCATGGATGGATAAGGTTTGAACTTCATGCCCTCGTGTTTTGCCTGCAACATCTACCAAAGGGACAGGTATGACACCGATTACTTTTGATTTCTCTGCAAGAGCAGATTGGGAAACACAACCCATTAGACCACTGCTACCACCCCCATACACAAGAGTGATACCTTTTTCCCCCAATTTCTTTCCAAGATCTACGGTCGCTTCTAGATAACTGAAGCCTTTCCCCACTTTTGATCCACAAAATACACAAATAGTTTTGATCTGTCGAAGTTTTGGTGCTTCCATCTTTGATAGTATAGAAGAGAAAACTTACGAAGAAGATGTGATTTTGGGATGCCTGAACTATGAAATATGTTTGGCTATTTAAAGCCGGAAAAATTTACTGTTTTTGATTGATTATGAAAAAGTAAAGATTTACTTTTGACAAAATCGGCCAACTCTTGACTGTTTTACCAAAGATATCACCTTTCGGTGATTTATTTCCAGCTTTATCAAAACTCGAGAAAGGAAAATATATTTTATTTCCAAAACGCGTGAAAGAAAACAGCAAAATATTTTAAATGTGTATCAAGAGATTTACCTTATATCATTGTTGAACTGCCAGAAGCCTCATTTTGTAAAACAGACTGGCAAACAGGATCTTTTGCTATTATATTTTGGAGACTATAACGATTTTTGTCCTCGTTAAACTGAGCGTATAAGAAGAGAAGTTCACGTTGCACATAACCACTTGGGTGCGTCTCAAGAGTCAGTCGAATATCATCCAAAGACTCCTTACTCAGTCCACCCTTTATGAATTTGATTTTATCATCCCGATTAGTAGAAGAATATCCTACTGTTTTGCAACGAGTATCACAGTTCCAACGAGCACATTTGTAGCAACCATTCAGCCTTTTTGCTCTTCGTTTCTTTGCGAAGGTGCTTTTGCCTAAACCAGGCATGTGCTTTGGAAATGTCATAGGTAATTCACCAGATAGTCGAACCTTTGCTTCGATCAACCAGCGAACATCTTCTGAAACACCGTGAGCCATCAGCAACCTCAATCTTTCGAGTCTTATTCGATAAATTTTCCTCAGATCATTCATTGGAAGACTGGAATAATACTTGCGAATGTTTGTAAGAATGATATCCATGTTTTTGATGGATCTAACCTCTTCCCAGCATGAACTATTTAAAAGCATTAAGGATCGGAGGAAATTCGCGTGATATTGATTCCAGCAAGAAAGCGCGGAATAGAATAATGGAAAAGAGGGAACAAGAGTTATGCGCCGTTTACTTTCTTGATAAAAGGAAGATTTGATGATGACGGGATTTGAGATATGGAATATTTTCTTGGATTTTGGGTACTGATATTTTGATATAATAATCAAGGTATAGAAATAATACGGGGATACGTGAAAGTGAAATAAGGACTGTATTGAATCAGGATTAATAAATTTGTGCAAGTGAAAGGAATACCTTACGGGAAATGTTATGATATTTGAGTTAAGAATTTTAATTATTTGGGAGATATTTGTTTATTGAATTTTGCAGAAATTTTGGGTTACAAATATTGGAAAGATAAACTGATGATTATGTTGATATGTGAATAACATGTTTGGGTATATTACATAGAAAATATTCAGGTAATCGTTTTAATTATTTTGGGATATTTGGTGATAAGAAGAAATGACAAATTATTATGGTATGATATGTTAGTAAAGATTTATTGAAATTTTAGAGATATTAATACGAATATTTGAGGTTACATGATACGATGATAAGTGACAGGTTACATGAGTACTACAAGATATGATGAAATATCACATACGATTGGGAATTTTCATTTTGAGTCAGAAGAATTTATGAGTAGACATATGTCTATTATTGATAGAAAAATTCATGTCTTAAGAAAACAAATTGATGCATTTAGTCAAAGTCCAGTGGGTTAAATATGGTTGGGTTAAATATGGTAGCGATGATGCTACATAAGAAGAAGAAGAAGAGATTCTGATTAAGTGTTCAGAAATCATAAGATCAAGTAAGTTTAATTTCGAGGACGAAATTATTTTAAGGGGGTAAGTTTGTAGCGACCAAGAATTTTTACGCGATTAATAATTATTTTAATAGAAAATCGTGTCGCTACTATTTCACCCATTTTTATTAAGTTAACGCCACGACGTATTCGTATAGCCAAGTCAAGAAATAATCGAGATCGTTCGATTTTAAATTAAATTCCGAATTTCTAAAAATATCTCCATTCTCTTGATTTAAAGTATATTAAGTCCAAGTACTTAATTCAATGTTATCCCAATATTTATTTATACAAAAATTATTTTTATTATTGAAATTAAGAAAATATATGCAAGCATGAGAGGTTCCATTATATATAATAATTATGAGAATCTTAATTTAATAAATATGGAAAAGTATATGAATGAATTATATACTCCATTATATGTAATCATGAAGAGCATAATATTTGTATAAATATGGAAAAGTATATGAATGAATTATATACTCCATTATATGTAATCATGAAGAGCATAATATTTGTATAAATATGGAAAAGTATATGAATGAATTATAGACTCCATTATATGTAATCATGAATAGCATAATATTTGTATAAATATGGAAAAGTATATGAATGGTTGATAAGATTCCATTATATGTAATCATGAAGAGCATAATATTTGTATAAATATGGAAAAGTATATGAATGGTTGATAAGACTCCATTATATGTAATCATGAAGAGCATAATATTTGTATAAATATGGAAAAGTATATGAATGGTTGATAAGACTCCATTATATGTAATCATGAAGAGCATAATATTTGTATAAATATGGAAAAGTATATGAATGGTGCTTTACTTTAAGAAAAGGATGTGTTAAAATTAATAGAATTGAATGATTATGTTTACAATATGCCAACTTTATACATCTATTTAAACCCATCTCTTTTACACACAACTCTACACATAAGAATTCTTGCCATTTAAGTTCGGTAAAATTCTTGTGTCTCCCTATGTTTATGAGTATTTCGATCCTATCCTATGTTATGATGAAAATGATCCATATGCTTTCAAAAGAAAATTTATGCTTGGTATACTTACTGGGATTTTATAAATCTCACTCCACGATATTTACCATTTTCAGATAATTGAAGGTTCGAGGCGGTCAACATGGAAGTGGCAAAAGTGGTTAAGATTGATGAGATAATTATGTTGAACTTTATGTAAGAAAATTATGTTCTATTTTTATTCACAAATAAAATTATGGGATTCTAATTATTCTTTTGAATAATTTTACATTACTATTTTTAAGTCTCGATAATATGATATGAGTCACTTTTAGTGGCACTCGAATGGTCGAGAATTCGGGTCGTCACATATTCTAATAGGCTTAAGCAAGTCTGTATTTCAATACAAGCCTAGGGACTCCGTTTCTCTAATCATTGCTGAGGCAAATGAAGCTTTCGATTTCCATTACATTACAGGAAATCAACCCCGGGATGATGATGATGTGTATGGTTTTGTCCCTGGGTTGCCGCCGAAAAGATTGAATTAGATTCCAAAATAATTCCGCTTCTTTCTCTGCAAGTAACTCTGTTTCTCGATGACGAACAATTGAAGAGAAGTGATGGGTTTCTCATTGTAGCGAAACTGATTGGAGAACTCATTAGCAAAAAGGTGAACAAGTGAAAGATGCTGAAAAATGGTTGCCATGATTTGGGGGACTGATCAAAAAACGGATTTTCAGTGTAGCCAAGTCGTCGAAGTTTGACCTATACGATACAGATTAAGAGTGGGGTAATCCGGAAAAACTCGAATTTGTATCCATTGATGGAAATGGATCCATGTCCCTTAGCAAGTCCAGGGAATTTGAAGGGGGTTTTAGAGATTGGTTTGTCGTTGAGGAAGTCGAAAATGGATGTTTTTGTACCTATCTTCAACACAGCAAAGCAAAAATGGAAGTTGCGAACTGAAAAGTGGATTGAGATGGGTAGAGAATTGGAAATGGCGGATGGAAGGTTGAATTCAGATTTGACTGTGGACTGTGGTGTTGGTAGGGGTTAGATCTATCTGAGAATAAACACTTTATTGATCTGTGAATGTGGTGTACGTTTTTATTCTTCTTTTTTTAATTTAAACAAAGGGATCTATTTGTATTTGTATTTTGGTGTAATTATAAAAATAATATTTTATTAGTGGTGTTAATATAATATGTTGTGTTAAATAGATTTTGTGATGATAATATATTTTGTCGAATTATAATCACCTATCTTGGATGCTAACAGAGGCCCAAGGAATAATGAATGTGGCTGACATGCAAGTCACGCTTGAAAGAATAGTGCAAAAAAGTGAGATTTTATATGTAAATTATTTTATTGATATAATGTGCGATTGAAAATAATTTTTTTTAAAAATGAGTTTGACACTGAAGTCACCTAAAATTGCCCTTGTTTGGTATAGATTAAAATTAGATTTTTAGTAGATTTTGATAAAAATGATAAGATATGTAGTTAAAAAGTTGTGAATCCCATAAATATATAGTTAAAATTAATTATTGACTTTAATTTGATATTAAAAACAAATTTTAATTGGAACTAAACACAGCTACGTTTAGTTCACTTTATTTTGACTTATTCTTATCATATTGTACAATCATTATGAACTATGAATGGAGCCTTCGTTTGGTAACACTGTTTAATTTATAAATTGATGTATATGCTTTTAAGGTAAAAAGTAATGATTAAAAATTTGAAATAGAAAATGCGTGTGATTAAAAACTAAAAAGTAGTTTAAAAAAATTATATAATTTATATAAACAGATTTATAAACTAGTTTATTACAATGATATGTGTCTCAATCATTTGAATTGTTTCTTTAATTTCACATAATTTTTTCAGTAATAAAATATCGTTTTTCTAAATTCTAATCTATCGTGTTTTTTTTTTTTTTTAATAAATCAATTTATAATCTGTACAATTTTTCAAATTATTTTTTAATCACTTACGTTTTCTCTCTCCATTTTTCAATCACACATTTAACTAGAAAACAGAAATAAACTAAATTATAATCACTTCAACTTATCCTAACAGAGGCTTAGGTATTTACATAGTATATTTTATGAAAATATATCTTAACAAGTATAAATGACAAAAGATAAATAAACAAATAACGACTCAAGTAGTTGGATTCATCTAGTATAAGACTAATTCAAGAAGAATTATTCGATCTTAATATAATTACTAGAAAACAAATATGTAGATAAAAATAACAAATCTATTTTAATTTCAAGAACGTCTAATTCCGTTAATAAACGTGTGTTTATGATATATATAAATGACAAACGTACACATCTGTTCTCTGTCGCTCATTCAACTTCTTATTAGGTTGGGGTACGATTCCTTCCACACTTCCAATAATTCTAGGAATATTAAGACTGATTTCAAATAAAATATAATTCGTAGACTAACCTTATCAAAAAAATAAGTACACTGATAACTTTATTGTTGTTACTATTTTAATCAAATACAAATGCTTCATTAACCAAAAAACTGCTAAAATATTATGTAAATGCAATTCATTCAAGATCGAGAGAGCGGATTGAACAAGATGACACATTACTCACCTAGAATGTCCTATCATTTTTCAATAATGAAAGCGGAATTTGGTTGGGAGTACAATATAAAGTAATTTTATGGCACCCCTAAAATTAATCTATCCAACCGCCAACTCCACAGTCCACTTGATGGGTGGGTAGTAAGACACCCCCGAATGGGGGTGGGGGAGAGGGGGTAAGTGTCCATTGTGTACACCATAAAGTTTCTAATAATTTTAGGAAGATATTTTTAAGTAACATTATGATATAGTGCAATTACATTAGGTGGTGTAAATAATTACACCAACACTTACTTTTTCATCACACAATGTACATGCACTACGTCACAATGTCAATTAAAAATATCTCTCTAAAATTATTATAATTTCTAGAACAATATAATCAAAATCAAACATGCATTATATATTTGGTAAGCGAATTTAAGCATATTCAACAAATCTTATTTATTTACTACCTACCATACCATATACGCTAAATAATCACAACATTTTCAACTTTGACATTAATTGATTCTAATTCCAGGTCTTAATTTCTGATATTTCTCCAGTCTACCCTATAATAATTAAACTAAAATAAATAAAATAAATGGTAGACTAAAAGTAATGGCCGTCGTCGTTGTCTATCACTAGTGTTAAGGACGTCTAATTAGGGCAACTCCAACGCAGTTGCAAAAACAAGTTTCACGGCAAATTGAAGATGAAATTTTATTCCAACTAGACTGCATCTCCAACTTCATTTTGCAGTTGTGAACAATGAGACGCCTTCATTTAGCGTGATTTTTACAATTTTCTTATTCTGGTTTACCCTTTATTTTGTACACCAAATTTGTTTCTTCCATCCACGTTCATTACTCAATTTTTTGTTATTATTTTTTTGGGTTAAAATTCATTTATATTCTTTGTTCTTTGTTATTAACATAATGAATTAATTTAATCTAGTATAAATAACAACTTGATGATAATATTAAAATAAATTTGTCCATGATTAAAATTAAAAAGTTACATAATTGATGAATATAAATGAAAACCATAAAATCACATGAAGAGCTAACATCTCGTTTGTATAACAACAATAACCTTGTCTTCTCTCACTTGCTCGACATAAACAAATTAAAGATAAATAATCTCACATTGCATTTCGAAATGCATTAATTGATCATTTGTGCGATAAATATACTAATAAGTATACAAGATTTAATTGTTTTCAATTTGTATTGTAAAAATGCCTTCATGCTATATATAACGTTTTTATGTAGTATGATTCATCTTGTTAATTGTGATATCAAGATTAACGTCGCTTTTTAAATAAATCTAATATTCTCGATAATTATTTAAATTATAAATTTATAAAATTTAAGTGATAGTCAAATTTATAATTAAATACTTTTTGAATTAACTTAATTGTATATGATTTTGTTAGATAGTGCAAAATTACTCGAAATGGGTTGGAGATGCTCCAAGGGGCAAAAAAATAAAATAAAAAATATATATTAAACGTCAAAAATGTAAATGATACAGATACAAACATTAATCTCAGCCAGGATTTCCATTAATCTCGTAATATTTTCTTCATCATCACAACCTAAATTAAAATCACTAAAAAATAAAATTAAAACCCCCAGAAAAGTGAAAAAATAGAACATCTCATTGAGCAACCAGAAACCCAATACTAAACTCTGGTCCCAAGGATGGTTACAAGAGGAACTGGACCAACATTGTTAGTCTAATACCAATATATAAGAAAACCCTAAAAGTTCAAATTACCTTAGCCTACCCTAGCCTTCTGCAGCAATGGAGTGAAGCTATGGTAAGAAGAATTTTTACAAGAAAAATGGTCCAAAGATTCAATACCCACTTTAGAGAAAAGCTTCAAGAACTCGTCCAAACCTAGCCCACCAAATTTTTCCTCATCATTTTCAAGAGATTTCAAGATTTCTCTGAAAAATCCGGCATCACATGGCAGAACCAACCCACCGGTTGTGGGGAACCCGAATTCCTCCGCAGCCTCACGGAGGATGTCAACGAAGACTGGCAAGTGCAGGAACCGGGTCGGGATAACGAATCGGCAGCGTTCTGGGCCCACGTAGACGGCCAATGAACCGGAAGGGGTCCGGTTTGAAACGGCTGATTCGTCAGAATCCGAGGAAGAGTGTGTAGTCCACCGCTTAAGGCTGTTGTTTTTCCAGCGCCGAACGACTTGTCTCAACCTTACGATTTGAGTGATGACGTTGTTTTTCTTGATGGCTGCGGCCATTATTTTGGGTTTTGAAGCTGAGCTACTTTCAATTTTAGATCGAGAGATTATGGTGACAACAAAGTTAACTCATGTTTTGAATAGTAGCAAATTAGCCACTGGATGCTATTTGCTGAAAATAGTTAGAGCTAGACAAAATTTTCAAACTGGCATCCACCGAATCAAGCGGTTTAGTTCGATACTTCTTGCAACTGAATATAAGAACCGTATTTTCCAAATATATACTAGATTTTCCTCTCGTGCGATACACGATATTAAATATAAAAATTAATATTATATTATAATAACTATTAATATTTTACAAATAATATAATTAATTTAAATTATATTAGATTCTTTGAATAGTAAAATACATATTTATTTAAATAATAAATGACGATTATTTACATTTCGTAATCATAATCAGAATATATAAATAACAATAACGATATTGTTTAATGGTACTCATTATTGAAAACATTATTTTTTTTTTAAACTAATTTTCAATCACATAAAATAAATAAAATAATGTACGCATAAAGTTAAAAATAAAACAAAATATAGAACAAAAATTTAAATATTTTTGTATTAAATTAGATTCTTTTTTCTTTTATAAAATAAAATGTTCGTTGAATTTTTTATTTAAATTAAATTCATTTTTGTTTATTCAATTTTAATTTTCTGTTCACGATTGAATTTTATTCTTTTGTTAACTATTAGTTTATTAATTTTATTCACGCTTGTGTTGAATATTAAAAAATTATATTCAAAATAATTTATACAGAAGTAAATTTGAAAAATGATTTTTTTGCATCTCGTATTTAACAAAATTTTTTTTCAATTTTCATTCAAAATTTATTCGATTACCATAATTATTAAAATTTGAAGAACAACATAATCAATCCAAATTATTAAAAACTTATTTAGATAGTAAATGCAAATTAAAAAAAAAAACATGTTTTTAAACAACATAATTTTTCAAATTATTCTTTAACCACACATAGTTTCTCTCCATTTTTCAGTCATACATCTTACCTTGAAAATATAAAAAAATATTTTTAAGTGCAAATTTTTTTTACAAACAAATCTCTTTGAGAAATTTTGTAATTTATAAAAATATCTATATTTTTTTTTAAATCTTCATTAAAAAAAAAAACCAATCAAAATAATAATATAAAAAATATATAATAATTCATAAAATATGATTTGTAATAAAAAATGATAATAATTAAAATATAATTTTAATACTAACTATTACACATATGATTTATTGTATTAAGAAAAACAAATAAATAAAATGCGCTTATAATAATAATAATATTCTATTACCATAATTATTAAAATTTAAGAAACAACATAATCAATCCAAATTATTAAAAACTTATTTAGATAGTAAATGCCAATTTGTATATTTAAATAATAAACGATCGAGGATTTAAATAATTTTTATGCATTATTGTTAACTTCATTTAAAATGAAAATTTACATAATTTTATGCATCTGGCTCTTGTATTTAACATTTTTTTTTAGTTTTCAATAAAAAAATCTAGCACAACAATTATAAATGTGTGTTCGGAAAAATGTATGTTGTAATATTCCTGTTTGTCAAAAAAAAAAATCATGTTTTTAAACAACACAATTTCCCATATTTTTATTTAATCACACATATTTTCTCTCAATTTTTCAATTATACATCTTACATCGAAAACATAAAAAAGTAAAAAATATATTTTTAAATACAAAACTTTTAACAAACAGATATGTTTGAGAAATTTTGTAATTTATAAAAAAGTCTATAAATTATTTTTTGAAATTTACCTAGCATGTGCTTATCTACATCAAATATTCAAATGAAGAATTTTTTTTCTAGAAACGCAACTATCAATTGATGAGGCTTTTGAATTGGCTTTCGGCCATTTGGTGGTTGGCAACCCAATTTTTTCGTTCATATAATTTTATTTTTTTTTCCTTCCTCTCTCTAGGGGGGGTAAATTTTTTGGCGCTAAACTCTTTTATATAGTAATAATAGACACACACACACAATTTTGATCAATTGTCCACTGTGGGCAACATAAAAAATTGTCCACGATCAATATAAAACTGTCAAGTGTCTAATATTTAAAATGTTGGACACTTGACAATTTTTTACTAAGTTTGAACTAATTTTATGTTGCCCATCATCTAAACTCTCTCTCTCTCTCTCTCTCTCTCTCTCTCTCTCTCTCTCTCTCTCTCTATATATATATATATATATATATATATATTGAATAAGCCAGATTGTTTTAATCTATTTTCTAAATAAATTTGTCAATTAGTCTGTTTGGTAATATAAAAAGTTTTGGTTTTTGTTTTTGTTTTTGTTTTTTTTATGGATGTGTGGTTTCAAAATATTTGACAATTCAAAATTTGTGGATTTGATTAAGAATAGATGATTGAGATTGAGTTTGAAAAGTTGTGATAAAATTTAGGGCTTTACCAAACAAGCACTAACAAATTAAGTGATTAACTTTAGGTAGAAAGTAGAAACTATTTTTATGGAGTTCATATGTGAATGAATTACTATTTCATTTAATTATGTCTATCGTGTTTTAAATTGTTTTCCTTTGTTTTCACTTTCATCTCTTTGTATTTTGTTCTAGTTCTAAAACATAGCATATCATTTCTAACCCACAAAATGATAATAATGCAAAATCTGAATTGTTAACTGTAAAATTTCTCATAATAGTCTGCTTACTTCTATTTCTTATTACAACTCACATCCCTAGTTATAAAAGATGAGTTTCAACTCTAAATCTTAATTCTTAATATATATAATAACAAGATAGTTGACCCAAGTTTTCTCGTCAAAACTGCTGACATCATTTTTTTTCGGTCAAAATATGACATTTATTTGTTTGACTTAAGATCATTAAATATCAATTATATCAACACCATTGCATTGGTACTCATTCCCCACTACACAAGAATCAGTGCATTGGTACTAACAAATTGTTTAATTAATTCTATTATACATTGATTCATTAGTTGGATCATTTTTATATGTATTTCAAGAACAAATTATGTAACATTCAAGAATGTATAAAAAAAAAAAAAAACAATTTTTTTTGTGAAATTGTAACACCCCAAGTTTAAATTCTAAAACCTAGGCGTGTTAGCTCCCATTCACATTATATGCGGAAATAAATCGTTTAAAACATTTAAACTTTTCATATTCTATTATAAGATTTTACAAAAATTTCGGTAGAGTCTCCTCTATAACTTGGACATAACCAACCTGTAGAGGGACATCATACCTACAATAAATATGAAATTCTCAACTCATTCAACATCCAACCACAATTCCAAAATTAAATTTCAACATCAATTCCCAAACTCCTCAACATAAATAAATTTAAACCATGAGCTCCATTTAACTAATTAGAGGATTGATAAACTACTAAGGAGATAAATGACTTATCAAGAACTAAATCCAATAACAATTAAAAGAATGAACTAATAAAAAAAATAACTAAAACATTTATGAAATTCCAATTCAAACCCTATTTAAAATGATAAATCGTGGTACTGTCTGAGTCAACCGTCAAGTGCTCTCCTCGAATCACCTAACTTTCATCACCTAAAATGTAGGGGAGGGATTGGGGTGAGCTAAAGCTCAGTAAGTAAACTTTATAGATGAAATGCATGTTTATGACATGAATGCTTTAAAATTTTCATATATGTATCCCCATTTACTTTACTTTCCAAAACTTTCAAACTTTCATTTCATTTCAAAACTTTCACTTCATTTCCATCGTGAGCTCACTTGGTGTATCTTCTAGTCAATCAGATAACAGAAGGCAATTCTTATTTGGAACCAGATTAACTTTCACATTTCCACCTCAAAGCGGCTCATTCACTTCATTCCACCGCAAAGCGGTTTAACAGTCCTTCGTAAAACGGTTGAACATTCCGTCGAAGCGACTTAATTCGGGTATGCCGGTCTCCCGCGCCCCATTTTCCACTCGCATCTTTCATGAACTAGAAGTACACCCATTCATTTCTTAAAAATTTGCGATACATAACCTTTGAACAAACTTGCACCTTGACACATTTCTTTCATTTAAAAACATTTGACTTCCCAATTTCGATAACAATGCATGCTTGATGATGCAATGACATGATAATGTGCATGCTTGAACATTCTTCTCAATAACATATACTTTCATAAAGTAAATGAAATTCATCAAAACAAGTAAGTTGCAAGACAGTCATTTACACATTTCACATTTGCATTCAACTTCTATAAAGATAGGGGGAAGTTTACTTACTTGACGTCCTTAGTATTTACCGTCTTAAATTGTGTGTGAAAGTATCTTGGTTGCCCGTAACATCAATGTACCAAAAGTCTTAATTATTTTCATTTGTCAAAAAGTATAACTTTCAGTTCACAACACATTCGTTATTCATTTTAATAATAATCACACATCAATCCAGATTAATACTTCAATTTAAACCAAAACAAACGTGACTTTACATAATAACCAAAACAAATAAAACCATATCCGAAAATAAGAAATAAATTTCAATCCACGTTAGAAAGTTTCTCATCTTTTAATGTAAAATCAAACTAAAATATTTAACTTAACTCAAACTTTACAAAACATTAATTTACCATTTTAATCATTATAAAATCTGAATTTCCCAAATAATATTTCAATTAAATTTTTAAAATTACCCAAAAATAACCAAATTCTTAAATCTGAAATTAACAAATTTTGAATTCGAACTCTACACTAAAAATTCAATCAAAGTAACTTAAACTCTTAAAAATCTCACTTATGAAAATTGACCATTATAATCCAAATTAAATCTTAATTATTAATTAATCACACTAGTACCAATTTCTGGGACTTTGAAAATTACTTGTATACACACATATACAATCAATTCCTTTACTCATTTTTGTTAAATATTCACGTCATTTATCAATCTTATCCAAACTGAAATTAAAAACTCGTTTATATTACTTTCCCCAAAATTTGATATTTGCAGATTACTCGAAGATTAACCAAAATTTCAATTAGCATGCTAATTATTCGAAATCTGTAAATTCTCAAAAATGACAGTAAACCTTTAAATTGAATTAACAGATTAATAAATTTTGGAAATGTGAAATTAATCCATATAAATTAATAAATCTGAAATTTTATACTTGAGAATCATATATATACCTCAATGTATACATACAACTCTAAATATATTTCGAAATTTAACCAAACTTAAATCTGAATTATACAACCACAGGTAATACTCCCATACATACAAATACACAATTTCGTGGGTTGTGCTCTGTGTGCGCGAACTCGTGACATGTGCGTGCGTGTGCGCGTCATGTGCGGCAGGTGGCGGAGGAGAGAGAGAAAAAAACATGGAGTACTTACCGCGGTGGAGTGGTGGTCAGCGTCGCCGGGAGAGCGGCGGTGGTAGACGACGAGAGAGAGAGAGAGAGAGAGAGAGAGAGAGAGAGAGTGAGCGTGAGAGTGAGAGTGAGAGGAAATGAGGATGAGAGATAACAAGTGAGAGAAAATGAGGGTTCGCTGTTTAGGTTTAGATATAATCTTTTAGAATTTGCAAATTGGTCCCTCAACTTTCATAAATTGGTAATTTAAGTCCATGACCCTCAATTAAAATTTCAAAATGTCACCAAACTTTTCCCAACTTCAATTTAATGCAATTTAGGCAACTTACTACTCAATTAAAATAGAAATAGCAAGTAACAATTAAAATAAACAATTAGACATAGAATTGTACATAAACAATTTATCAACATTTTAATTGGCACATTGATCGTGACGGCGTCCAATTCCTTCCACTGCAAATTAAGTCAAATATGAAAAAAATAATAATAATCAGTTACATAATTTATAATGGTATCAATATAAAATTACGTGAAATTCAATAATGAGCGTAAAACGAAAAAGTGGTATTACAATTCCTTACCCCCTAAAAGAAATTTCGTCCTCGAAATTAAAAAAAAAAAAAAAGAAATTACCAAAAAGGTGTGGATTCTTGGCACGCATTTCATCATCACGTTCCCAAGTATCCTCTTCTACTGCATGATTCCTCCAAAGGACTTTAACTAACGTAATCTTCTTTCTTCTAAGTTCCTTATTTACTTTCATTAGGATTTTCACAAGTGACTCCTCATAAGTCAGATCCTCACAAAGATCTAATGACTCATAATTGAGACTATGGGAGGAATCCGAAATATACTTCCTCAACATTGATACATGAAAAACATTGTGCACTCCCAATATTGCTGATGGCAATGCAACCTGACAAGTCAAGTCACCTACCCATTCAAGAATTCCAAAGGGGCCGACAAAACATAGGCTTAACTTTTCTTTCTTCTCAAATCTCTTAACTCTTTTCATAGGAACTACCTTCAAAAAGATCATATCTCCTTCAACGGATTCCAATGTTTCTTTCTTCTGTCCACGTAGCTTTTCTGTCTACTCTGTGCAATTTTCATTTGTTGACGAATCTTTTCAGCAACTACTGCTGTCTATTGTACTATTTCTAGACCCAAATTTTCTTTCTCCTTGCTCACCCTCGTGAACTGACGATCTACACTTCCTATCGTATAGTACTCAATACAGATCGAAGTTTGATAGTTATTGTTGTAGGAGACCATCAACTGAAATTATCCCACTCATGAATCCATTCACTAACTTTCTATTTCCAGCCTTCATAGGATCTATTCTAACATCTAAACCTTAATATATATATTGATTGATCACATTCTTAAAACTAAAATCAAGAAGATTGACCAAAAGAAGACTTTATAATCCAGAATTAGTGAAACTTGACGTCCATACCAAAATATATAGTAGAAATGCTAAAACTTTTACAGAATCTTTCTGGAAAGATTCACAAACGAAATCCTTTCTGAACATGCTGACATTTCTTTTAAAATCGGAGGATCAAACTTAAATCCTGTAACTCATACTTATATATTGTAATCAAGTATTCAACATCATACACTCATCTTAAAACTAAAGGCAAGGTACTAATTTAAGAATCCATGCTTTCAAAATCATCATAACAACAATACTCTAACCAAGTATTTTATAAATAAATCATTAACCTATCACCAATGAATAAGACTTTTGTAATTCATATAGGATTCCTCGTCAAGTTTACTCAACCCAAAGATACAACTCCACAATAAGTAAAAGTTACACTAATGATCATCTTAGATTTCAACCAATCCAAATTTATGTATATTCCATGGAGATCTCAAAATGAATAATATACTTTACTCACATCTAATGCACAACCAACACTGAGTAACCACAACTACATCACCAAAATTTTAAATAAATTCATCTATCTTATCATAAACAAACCATTGATTAGTTCAAACATATCAACCACTATTCTTCCATAGGACAATCATAACATTCATTAACTATCTATTCACCATAACTTGTGGTAATCATGTGACATGTCACTTATCACCATATCATATGACCTCAACATTTAATCATATCAATCTCCTTAAGATCACAGTATAATAACCACCATATATATCACATGAATATTTCTACATAAATAAATCACTAAAATTTTATATATACTAAAATCTCAATCTCAATAAATCTTAAATTTTACAATTCTTTACTCCTTCAGTTGCCTAGAAGTGTAGGCCATCACCTTGTCATATTGCATAAGAACACAACCGAGCCCTTTTTAATGAAGCATCAATGTATATGAACAACCATTCATTTCCTTGTGGAATAGTTAAAATGGGCACTGTTGTCAACCGTGTTTCACAATCCGAACTCCACTGAAATTTTGTATCATTTCTAGTCAACGGTGAGGCAATCTTGGAAAATTCCTCGACAAATCTACGGTAGTAACCAGCTAATCCAAGAAAACTACGAACTTCTTGAACATTATATGGCGTCGCCAAACTCCCTCAATCTTACTCGGATCAACATTAATACCTTCCCTTGATACAACATGCCCCAAGAATGACACCCTATCCAGCCAGAACTCACACTTCTTAAACTTAGTAAAAAATTCTCATCTCTAAGTTTCTAAAGCACGATCCTCAAATGTCTTGTTTTTCTCAGACCTCAAATAGATCAATATGTCATCAATGAAAACTATAACAACTTGGTCCAAATATTCTTTAAAGACCCAATGAATTAAGTCCATAAATGCTGCAAGGGTATTTGTTAACCTAAACAACACTACTAAGAACTCATAATACCCATATCTAGTACAGAAAGATGTCCTTGAAATGACCTCTTCCTTGATCCTCAGTTGATGGTAACC
This sequence comes from Ligustrum vulgare, assembly GCA_963555705.1. Taxonomy (NCBI): domain Eukaryota; kingdom Viridiplantae; phylum Streptophyta; class Magnoliopsida; order Lamiales; family Oleaceae; genus Ligustrum; species Ligustrum vulgare. Next base: position 24,963,704 of record OY743176.1, read on the forward strand.
AAATCGCAGATCAATCTTAGAAAAATACCCTGAAGCTAATCAAACATGTCGTCAATTCTTGGCAATTTATATTTATTCTTTATTGTCACCTTGTTCAATTCTCTGTTTTCTATGCAAAGTCTCATAGAACCATCTCTCTTCTTTATGTATATAGCACAAGAGCAATCTGTGGCAAAAACTAGTTCGAACAAAACCTTTGTCCATAAGATCATGTACCTGCTCTTTGAGCTCTTTAAGTTTTGCAGGAGCCATCCGATATGATGTCTTGGATACTAGAGCTATCCCAAACACTAATTCGATGGTGAATTCAATCTCTCTATCAGGTGGTAGATCATAAAGATCGTTTGGTAACATACTTAGACATTTTCAAACAATTGAAGTTTGTTCAAACGAGAAGAGCCTATCTTAAACAGCTCAATTACTGTAGTTAATTAGGCCTTACAACCTGTATTCACCAACTAACGAGCACTGATCACCTACTCTATCGAAATAGAAAGCTTCACCTCAACCCCAACAAATGAAAAGGGGTTTTGTTTGGAGGTTCAGACACCACCTTATTGTGACTAACGATTGAAGCATTATATCGTAATAACAATTTCATTCCTAGTTTGACATCAAGATCGTGGATATCCGGTGTTATGAGATCTATCATCTACTCCTTCCCATTTACCACGATCGGGAAATCGTTTAACACATATCTTGAGTTCAAAAGTTCTTCAAAATGTGTTGGGAAGCAAAACTCGATCTCCAGTTACCGAGATGGGTAAATCAATTTTTCCTATGATTGTGGGACTATCAAATGAGTGGGTAGTCCCGAGATCAAACATGATAAGTGCTCAATACTAAGTTCGATGACTTTTCAGCTTCTTGTTTGGACATTGTATACTCTCATGCCGATATACCATTCATATCCATTTCTTATTTCACAAAAAGATCTAATAAATGGCACCCAAATTTTTAATAACCATTACTTTCTCACTTCTTCATTTACATAACCAAGATATACTCGTCATATTAACTGACAACATTCTTAACCTTTCACTTTACGACATTACACATTAACATGCAAGAAATTGCGATAATTGGAACATCAAATAACATTTCATTATTTAAACAAAAATTATCTTACTAGATGATCGAGGAAGTAGCACTTGAGGCGTGACTCAGTACCCGAACCATTTTCAAATAAATTTTAAAAGTCTACAAAATCGCTTTTAAAACTCTTAGCTCTGATACCAAAAATGTAACACCCCAAGTTTAAAAATATAAAACTTAGGCGTGTTAACTTCCATTAACATTTTATGCGGAAATAAATCGTTTTACATTATAATTTTCATTTATCTATTATAAAATTTTACAGAAATTTCGGCAAAGTCTCATCTATAAATTGGACTTAACCAACATTTAGAGAGACAACATAACCGACATAATAATTTAAACAAGATCAACCACATCTCACCCACATTCATCATCGTCAAAACCAATTCATTCAACCCCCAAACTCCTCAACATAAAATTTTCAAAAACAATTAGGCATAGAATTGTACATAAACAATTTATCAACATTTTAATTGGCACATTGATCGTGACGGCGTCCAATTCCTTTCACTGCAAATTAAGTCAAATATGAAAAAAATAATAATAATCAGTTACATAATTTATAATGGTACCAATATAAAATTACGTGAAATTCAATAATGAGCGTAAAACGAAAAAGTGGTATTACAGAAATATAATTTTTTTTTTATCATTATTATATTTTGACATTACTAAAAATATCTACAAAAATATTATTTGTAACGTTGAGCAACATTAACGCTAGAAATAAAAAATATTGTTATTTTCCATAAATAAATTTAATACACATGCAATTCATTTTCATGTATTGATTGATGTTCTACACGATCTAATTGGAAAGTTTTAAAATCCTAAATTTTAAGGATTGATATAATAAAGTCCAATAAAAAAATTATGTCTATTCATTCTTTGGAAAAACATTTTTTTCCTGTGATCATTCTTTGAATTATGTTTGACATTCATTAATTCACATCTCATTTTTTAAAATTCGTTTTTAACTATATTTTATTAATGACGTATTCTGCACACGATATAAAAAAAATATCTACTTTTTAACCATATATTCTCCTATAATATACATTTCTATACCACATTTCTTTTTAATTGTATTGTATGCAATGACCATGAATCGTAATTGTTTAAAAATTATGAACCACAATTATTATTTTTAAAGAAATTTTTTTAATTTACATTGAATTTTGCTATTGAATACTTTTTTCTTTCTTCATATTTTTTCCCATAATATATGAATTTAATTGTTTTGTTATATATTTCTCACATTTTCATTAATTATTGAATATATTTAGTTAGTTATTCATTAATTAATAATTATAATTTTTTTTTGTTCCGTGCAACGGACGGGTGCGAATACTAGTTCAATGTAAACAATGGAATAGCTTAAATACATTCTTTTTTAATTTGAAAGAATCTCATATAGATATTGTATTTGTCGGTGATTTGATCTTACTATACAACTTGTTATTTGCATATTTTTAAGTTTAGATTATGTTTATAAGATTTAAGATTGAACATATCACTTGCAGTACTGATATAGTGTTGTAGTAAATGTTATAATTATAGTATGAAACCAAATGAAACGAATCAAATGGAACTAAATCGAACATACCCAACGGCTCGATTTGATTATCTCATAACCGAATTGAACCGGACTGGACCACATCCTGCCCTAAAAATAGTCATTTGTGTTTTTGCTTTTGTAATTTTGCTTTTTTATCTGGTCAAAATATTATATCCTTGTTTGGTAGAAATAAAAATAAAAATTTAAGTTAAGTTAAAGTCAATAATTAATTTTAATAACACATTTTATGTTACTTACAAGTTTTCAACTATATATTTCATTAACTTTTATCAAAATCTACTAAAATTTGATTTTAATACCCACTAAACCTTGGTTAAATTTCTCTCTTTTTCATTCTTGATTTGGTAAAAACTTCAACGGTTACCAAATTCATTTTTTTTTAGTATTATAAGTTAGTTAGAGCATCTTTAATGATGATGTAAAATAGATATAATGGTGATTGAGATCTCGTAATTGATCGAAAACATCTTCAACGAAGAGATGCAAAGGAAGTGAAAATTTAATGTTTTCGTAGAAAATGTAAATTTACGTCTTGTTTTAATCTATTACACTAGCAAAAACTTGAGGATGTCACATCAACGTTTGATACATGTGAGGTCCCATTGATTTGACACATGACCCTGTAAAGACCTCACCCGGGGTGGAGGGGGGGGAGGGGGGGGGTGTCCTTGCGTCTTGTTTGTGGAGGCTTTAAATCGCCTACATCTGGCTAAGTTATAGCAACAATCTCTTGGTTCAAGGATAAATGGTCGCGAACGCAAGTCCCTGTTGGAAAAATGGTTTTAAATAAAATGAAATGGGTCGACTTTGAACACCAATTTCAGTGGGACCCATATTTCGATTTTGATGGGACTAAGCATATTCACGTTCTACTCCGTGAGATAATGAACGTAATATATTTATTTATCAAAAATCATTTAGAATTGAATGAAATAATTGATTTCAAAGTTACCCACCTAAAACCTTAAATAAATGAAGAATTTGATATTGTGGAACTCTTATCCCACTTAGGAAAGTTATGAAACTTTTATGTGGTTTATATTGTGGAAGTTTGGCAATTGGGTTTGGGCCCCAAGGGGTACCAATAGTCTTTGGAAGAGGTAAGTCTTAGATAATGTCTAGACTAGTCCAAAGCCCACACGCGCGCGCCTGCCGCCGCCGCCGTCCGTTCGACCGGCCGGCTCGGCACGGTCCGTGTTCGGGTGCGGGTCCTTCTGCAATATATATTATTTTTGGACAAAAGTTATTTAAAGTTTTGGGCCAAATTGTAATTAATCAAATTCTTGGGTACTTAGTGAAATCATTCTTCAAATATCTGTTCATATTTAGTCTTGTCTGAAAAGTCGCACTGTTCTGAAAAGGCTTGAAGAGAATTCGAATGACCACGAATTTTCTATAAATTGCCTTCTCTACAGCCAGAAATGACACCCCATTTTTCATTGCAAAAATTCTGTGCTTTGAAATCTAATTCTCTCTGAAATTCTGATATACCATTTTGAGTGCCAAAAACACCGGTTGTGTTCGCTGAAACTCCTGCAGATTGTTGTGCTGCTTCCGTAGGAGACGAAACTCGTTCTATCCTGGGAGACGATTGTTACACACCCTTTTTAAGCACCTTGGAATGGAGCAAATTCGTCTTAAGGAAACATCGTGAATTCGGTGGGCTCGAGTTATACTGTTCAAATTTCAATTGTGAGTTTGTACTTCATATTCGACGAAGGAGTAAGTACACAAACAACAATCTTAAGACGAATTTTGTTTTTTTATTCTGTGTCTACTTCTCTTTCTCATTCTGTCTATCTTCTGATTGTGTATCAGAAATGGCTACTTCCGATACTCATCTCCCTAATACGAATGGAGAAAAACCCGAGAAATTTAATGGATCAGATTTTAAGCGTTGGCAACAGAAAATACTTTTCTATTTGACAACTTTAAATTTGGCAAAGTTCCTCAAAGAAGAAGCACCTTCATACGGAGAAAATGAAAGTGATGCGGAGAAACTGACTGCAGTTGATGCATGGAAACATTCGGACTTCCTATACAGGAACTATGTCTTGAACGGACTAGACAACACATTATATAATGTGTACTGTAATACAAAAACTGCAAAAGAATTGTGGGACTCTTTGGATAGAAAATACAAAACAAAAGATGCCGGCGCGAAGAAATTCATCGTCGGTCGATTTTTGGACTACAAAATGGTAGACAACAAAACTGTTATATCTCAAGTTCAAGAACTTCAGATTATACTCAGTGATATTCCTACCGAGGGTATGAAACTTTGTGAACCATTTCAAGTTGCTGCACTGATTGAGAAGTTGCCACCTTCATGGAAGGAATTCAAGAATTACCTTAAGCACAAGCGTAAGGAAATGAAACTTGAAGATATTATTGTCCGGTTGAGAATTGAAGAAGACATTCGCAAATCTGAAAAGAGGAATGGTGCATTCAATTCGATGGAATCAAAGGCCAACATTATTGAAGGAGGTCCCAAGACCAACAAAAAGAGGAAGCATAATGGGGAAGGGCAAATTGGGTCTTCAAAGGTTCCTAAAAAGTTCAAAGGTAACTGTTACAACTGCGGCAAAGCGGGACATCGATCCAAGGATTGTCGTAAGCCAAAAAAAGGGTAAAACAGTTCAAGCCAATGTAACAGAACATGACAACCTTTCTGACAAAGTACAAGATATAAATCTTTCTGCGGTTGTTTCTCAATGCAACTTAGTAGGGAATACTAAGGAATGGTGGGTAGATACTGGAGCAACTCGCCATATATGTGCAAACCGCTGGATGTTCTCTACTTACAAATCAATGGATCATGATGAACAACTCTACATGGGAAACTCATCATCCTCCAAAGTTGAAGGACAAGGAAAGATCGTGCTAAAAATGACTAGTGGAAAGGAACTTACTTTGAACGATGTTCTTTATGTGCCCGAAATCCGTAAAAACTTGGTATCTGGTTCTTTGTTAAGCAAGAACGGATTTAAACTTGTATTTGTATCGGACAAATTTGTCCTTACTAAAAATGACATGTTTGTAGGAAAGGGCTACCTTAATGAGGGGCTCTTTAAAATGAATGTAATGACTGTTGTACCTCCTACTAATAAAATTACATCTTCTTCTTACTTGTTGGAGTCATTTAATGTTTGGCACGAACGTTTAGGACATGTGAACTATAATACTTTGCGTAGACTAATCAAATTAGATTTATTACCAAAGTGCGATTTAGATCCTAATCACAAATGCGATATATGTGTAGAAGCCAAAATGGCTCGTTTACCCTTTCGTTCTGTCGAAAGAAGTACTGAACCTCTAGATTTAATTCATACCGATATATGCGATTTAAAACTTGTTCAAACTAGAGGTGGTAAAAAATACTTTATCACTTTTATCGATGATTGCACTCGATTTTGTTATGTATATTTACTCAAGAGTAAAGATGAGGCAATTGAAGTGTTTAAACACTATAAGTTAGAAGTTGAGAATCAACTTAACAAAAAGATTAAGGCAATACGAAGTGATAGAGGCGGTGAATATGATTCCCCGTTTGAACAATTCTGTTCAGAACATGGAATTATTCACCAAACTACCGCGACTTATTCTCCTCAATCCAATGGTATTGCTGAACGCAAGAATAGAACGTTGAAGGAGATGATGAATGCGATGTTATTAAGTTCAGGATTACCACAGAACTTGTGGGGGGAAGCTTTACTCTCCGCCAATTATATTCTCAACAAATTACCGCATCGAAAAACCCATAAAATACCTTATGAATTATGGAAAGGTCACAAACCTAACTATAAATACTTAAAGGTATGGGGATGTTTAGCCAAGGTAGCGGTTCCTAAACCTAAAAAGGTTAAGATCGGACCTAAAACCATTGATTGCATATTTATTGGCTATGCCTACCATAGTAGTGCGTATATATTTATTGTACATAAGTCTGAAATTCCCGAGGTGCATGTCAATACAATTATTGAATCTAGGGATGCTACATTTTTCGAAAATGTTTTTCCTTATAACATGCAAAGTGAATCAAACTCATTGAAGAGACCTCGTGAAAATTATGAGGTTGTAGATCAAGGATCTATAAATATGGAAGAACCTAGACGTAGTAAAAGGTCTAGAACATCAACCTCCTTTGGGCCCGATTTTTTTAACATATCTATTAGAAAATGAACCCCAAAGTTATAAAGAGACTATGTCTTCTACTGAAGCTTTATATTGGAAAGAAGCTATTCATAGCGAAATTGAATCCATACTCCAAAATCATACTTGGGAAATAGTAGATCTTCCACCCGGTAATAACCAATTAGGGTGTAAATGGATTTTCAAAAGAAAGATGAAAGCAGATGGATCAATTGATAAATATAAAGCTAGACTTGTCGCAAAAGGCTACAAGCAAAAGGAAGGTCTTGATTATTTCGATACCTATTCACCTGTTACGAGAATTACTTCTATTCGTATGCTTATTGCAATAGCAGCGCTAAATGGTTTAGATATACATCAAATGGATGTAAAAACCGCATTCTTATATGGTGAATTAGATGAAGAAATTTATATGGAGCAACCTGAAGGATTTATTGCCCCAGGACAAGAAAAGAGAGTGTGTCGACTCGTTAAATCACTATATGGTTTAAAACAAGCCCCTAAAAAATGACATGAAAAATTTGATACAATTATGGTATCAAATGGTTTTAAAATTAACGAGTGTGATAAATGTGTATATGTCAAGAGCACTCAAAATGGATATGTCATGGTATGTCTATATGTAGATGACATGCTAATTATGGAGAATAATGATTCTATAATTCAAACGACAAAAAAGATGTTAACTAGTAAGTTTGAAATGAAGGATCTAGGTGTTGCCGATGTTATATTAGGAATTAAAATTTCTAAAACATCCAATGGTCTCATATTATCTCAATCTCATTATATTGAGAAGATTCTTGATAAATTCAAGAAATATGATATTATCCCTATGAAAACACCTATGGATGCAAGTATGCATCTTGTTTCAAATACTGGTGACTGTAAATCTCAGTTAGAATACTCTCGCATTATTGGCAGTTTAATGTATGTTATGAACTGCACTCGACCTGATATTGCTTATTCTATCAGTAGGTTAAGTCGATATACGAGTAATCCAAGTACTGAGCATTGGAAGGCAATTGTAAGAGTTTTAGGATATTTAAAACATACCAAAAACTTTGGATTACACTATTCGAGATATCTAGCAGTACTTGAAGGATACTGTGATGTTAATTGGATATCTGATACTAAAGACTCCAAGTCTACAAGTGGATATGTCTTTACACTTGGAGGTGCTGCAGTATCTTGGAAATCTTCAAAACAAACATGCATAGCTAGATCAACAATGGAATCTGAATTCATTGCGTTAGATAAAGCTGGGGAAGAAGCCGAATGGCTACGAAACTTCCTAGAAGATATTCCTTGTTGGGTAAAACCAGTGCCTGCCATATGTATCCATTGCGATAGTCAATCGGCAATTGGAAGGGCAAATAATGCCATGTATAACGGTAAATCTCGCCATATACGTCGTAGACACAATACCGTTAGACAGTTGCTCTCAACTGGTATTATCTCTATAGATTATGTAAAATCAAAAGAGATTATTGCGGATCCGCTAACAAAAAGTTTGACAAGAGAGCAAGTAGAAAGTTCATCAAAGGGATGGGATTAAAACTTATAAAGTAAACAAGAGTTTCCATGGTGGCAACCCAACCTAGTTGACTGGAGATCCCAAGATCTAGGTTCAATGGGACAACCGAACTGTGGAAAAACTCAGTACGCACTGTGAAGATTAAAATACTCTAACCCATTCCTATGGTGAGACAGTGCCTATCTGCCGCGATACAGGATAAGTTATGCTTTTAATGATCACTATATCTTGATTTGTTCAAGTGGAGTATAGCAGAATACTCTTTATGGAGATCACCTATGTGAGTAAGAAGGGGCCGCTTCTACGAGAATTATGTGAAAGATAAATTCTCTAAACAATACTCATGAACCAGGTGGTGTCCAAGGCCAAAATGGACACAAACGTGAGAACCAACTTTGTTCAAAGGGAACTGTGTGACTTCTATTGTCTAGGTTTACAAGAACGGCTGATTGTTCAAAGCATCTTGCTACTGATTGGCCAAGTAACTCCGATAGATGTTACTAGGGAAAGTTCAAAGTCTCTGACTACTTATCTCAAGGCAGTTTTCTTCATTTGTACTCAAAATACATATCAGTAATTGTATCAATTTGAATAGCCAACATATTTCATTCATGTGGGGGATTGTTGGAAAAATGTGTTGACCTATGGTCAATTTGACCTTATTGTTTTGATCATAACAAACAAGAATTTATTGTGTTGCTAACAAGTGTGCTTCAAGTGTTTCATGTAAATGATAAATATTCAAAGCACTCTATGTTCAAATCGTCTCTCAAAGATATAAATCAAAAATATGTGATCGAGCACATGAGACGAAAAGAAGATCATGAAAGAATTGAAGATTTTCAAAGATAAAAAATGAGGTCGAAAAGCATGGCATGAAGATCAAGAATTCAAGCTTACAAGATTAGAGTTGATTTAACATATGTAAAGGTATAACACTCTCAATCTTTAGCGATGAAATTCAACGAGCTCGAAAATGATTTTTATGCATCAAGAAACTTACTTGAAAATTCATCAATTGCATAAAAATGATTTTTCAAATCATATCATGAAATAGTTTTTGGAAAAATAAACTTTTTGATATTAAAATAAAAATTCATGTTTTTATACTTTCGGTTGACCGAAAGTATACCTGATCGACTGAAAGTCTGGTCGACCGAAATAGCTGATCAACCGAAAGTTTAAACGGCTATAATGCAACGGCTATTTTTAAACTTTCGGTCGACCGAAACTCCAGAACCGGTCGACCGAAACTGGCTGAACTTCAAATTCTTGATCTATAAATAGCCATCCAATTTGCATTCAAAAACAACAACTTAGAAAACATTTTATACAAACTTTCTTGTGAAAATTTATTGTTCTTACTTGGTTTTTATTCATCTATTATTTTCATAAAACTTTGATTGATCTAAACTTTGTTTTATCAAATTCATCAAAGTTTTTGGAAGAAAGTTTTGTGAAGATTCTTGGTTTTATTTTGTTTAAACTTCTTCAACATCTTCACACTATATTGGAATTGAAGTGTAAGTCTCTCTTTGTTCTAAACTTGTTTTAATCTTTTAAAAGAGAGAAATTCAAATTAAGGAATTTTGATTATTTGTGCTACATTTTTCATTATCATTTGATTCATCAAAGTTCCATTGCCTAAACACTTTGAGCTTAACTTATTGTTAATTACTCAAGTGTGGCATCTCTTGGTACTTAATTTGATTCAATATTTTTAACAAAATATCATTTGAAAAACTTTGTTTGATTGCATTGAACTTTTCATTATCATTTGCATCAAAGTTTTTCTCTAACACTCGAGCTTAATTCATTGCTATCTATTGAAGTATTAGCCTAACTCTCTCGGTACTTAATTTGAGTATATCATTTGTCAAGAGAGTTATTTCAATTGTAAATTCAATTCATTATATCTTGTGGTTTCGAGAGCCTTGTGAAAACTCGATTGTTGGTTTCGAGAGCCTTGTCAAAACTCGATTGTTGGTTTCGAGAGCCGTGTGAAAACTCGATTGTAAAGGATAGACGCTCCTTGTTGTAAGTCGCCTAAGGATTTGGTACTCCTTGTTGTAAGTTACCAAAATAGTGGATTTGGCCTTGCTCGTGACGGAGAGCTCGGTAACGGGGGACGTAGATCACGTTGGTTGATTGAACCTCCATAAATCGTGTTTACACACTCTTATCCTTTTTCCTTACTTACATTGCACTTACTCTATTCTATCAATTTATATTGTGCTACACTATATCTTAGTGCTATATTTGCCTTATCAATTAAGTTTACACATATATAGCACACTACATTGATAGATTAGTTACTTGTAACACTAAGTACTCATATTTGTACCCATTGGTTTTTAAGTTTGAGATTATTATCGAAAAAGTTTTATAAACCAATTCACCCCCCTCTTGGTTAGTTTACTCTTGGGCTAACAAAATGGTTTTAAATAAAATGAAATGGGTCGACTTTGAGCACCAATTTCAGTGGGACCCATATTCCGATTTTGATGGGACTAAACATATTCACGTTCTACTCCGTGAGATAATGAACGTAATATATTTATTTATCAAAAACCATTTAGAATTGAATGAAATAATTGATTTCAAAGTTACCCACCTAAAACCTTAAATAAATGAAGAATTTGATATTGTGGAACTCTTATCCCACATAGGAAAGTTATGAAACTTTTATGTGGTTTATATTGTGGAAGTTTGGCAATTGGGTTTGGGCCCCAAGGGGTACCAATAGTCTTTAGAAGATGTAAGTCTTAGATAATGTCTATACTAATCCAAAGTCCACACGCGCGCGCGCGCCGCCGTCGCCGTCCGACCGGCCGGCTCGGCACGGTCCGTGTTCGGGTGCGGGTGCTTCTGCAATATATATTCTTTTTGGACAAAAGTTATTTAAAGTGTAATACCTGTTCGGAAAAACAGAATTGAAACAATGTTTAAACTAAACAGATATCTGTTCATATTTAGTCTTTTCTGAAAAGTCGCACTGTTCTGAAAAGGCTTGAAGAGAATTCGAATGGCCACGAATTTTCTATAAATTGCCTTCTCTACAGCCAGAAATGACACCCCATTTTTCATTGCAAAAATTCTGTGCTTTGAAATCTCTTTCTCTCTGAAATTCTGATATACCATTTTGAGTGCCAAAAACACTGGTTGTGTTCGCTTGAACTCCTGCAGATTGTTGTGCTGCTTCCGTAGGAGACGAAACTCGTTCTATCCTGGGAGACGATTGTTACACACTCTTTTTAAGCACCTTGGAAGGGAGCAAATTCGTCTTAAGGAAACATCGTGAATTCGGTGGGCTCGAGTTATACTGTTCAAATTTCAACTGTGAGTTTGTACTTTATATTCGACGAAGGAGTAAGTACACAAAAAACAAGTCCACTGTGAGGAGGTTACAGAAAACATGAAAAGCGTGCATTGAGATCCTTGCGAGTTGCGTGGACTTGAAAACCACTCAAGGGAAATTTGGCTTGACAGAATTAGTTGGAAGCTATTTAATTGATTGATTATGGTTCTAACAGATTTTATTTACAGTTGTCAAGTGTCAACATAATTCCTAATAATCTGCCTATTGGGGTATTAACATAATCGAATAAGTAAGCCTCTGTTCGGAGGCTTTCAATAAAAAAAAATTCAGTTTTTTTGTGATTTTTTAGGTAGATGAATGGTTAAAAAGTGGAGAAAATGTGTAGGGTTAGAGATTGATTTGAAAAATTGTATAATTTAAAAATTGATTTAAAAATCAAAAAAATTAAAAAAAACAAGGTTATCCGAACAGAGGCTAAATCCCTGGAAACTCGTCCTTAGAGATAAGAACGTTACCAAGTCAAATGTTACCTACCTTGTCAAGGACGACTCCAAATATCTATAAATACAGAGGAAAAATGTAAGTTAAAGGTAATTACAATTCTCATTATTAAACTCCATTCTGTACAATGCAACCTAAACTAGAGTCTCGGTGTGCTCTTCTAGTCGTTTCCACACCCCATTTACCTCCACGTACAACATGTTTCGACAATTGACTTGATCATCGGAGATTCAACGATTGCCAACCCCCTTTTTTCCAGTGATCTTGACTCCTAACAGTTGTACCAGTATGCAGGTAAAATGCGAGGCAATGTGAACATATCGAAGATCTGTTGACCAGCAGCAATGCAATATTTTCTACCGTCAACCGATACATTGAGATATAAATGATGATGCAAAATTAATTTTGTAGGTATCAATTTACACCATAATTGAAAATAGTTTCACATAACTGTAAAAATAAATTATTTGACTGATTATTATTTTTACTTAGTTGTAAAAGAAAACCCAGCAAAAAAGAAAAAGGAATTGGAGTTGTTTAAGTTTGCATCAAAACTTGTTGGTCCAAATTTAGATTAGAGTAAATAAATTCAAATTATTAATATCTTCGCAAAATCTTTATTTTATTATATATATATATATATATATATATATATATATATATATATATATATATATATATATATATATATTATAACAATAAAGTTTCCAAATAAAATACCACACAGTTTCCCGCCTTTTTTATACTTGCCTAAAATGGAAATTCATGATTTATAGAGATTAAAAAAAATTGTGATTATCTATATAAATTTAAAAATTGCTCTTATCTAGAGAATATAAACGGTAACTTTGAAAATGGTTTTACCTCATTATTATTACGAAAATTTGAAATTTGACATGTTAAAGAAAAATTCAAAATTTGCTCAACACAAAACTCAAGATTAACCATGAACTATCCAAATATATTTTAAGTATCTTGCACCATCATCTATTTCTTATCAACTAACGAAAGAAAAGTGAAAAGAACGAATGAATGCTATATATTGAAAATGAAAGAGAATTGAAAATATTAGATGATATATTGTCATTTAGTGTCTATTCCAACACAAAGAACGTGACCTAAAATAAATATTGTTAAGCAGTTATTCCTCTAAATTGAATAATCAATATTTTATTTTATTTCAAATTTCGAATTTAGGTAAAATAATGAATTTTTATTTTAATAAAGTTTCATAAATAATAAAAAAAATGAATTCTAAATTTGAAATAAAATAATGAGCCTATGAATTATTGCCATCATTTGGTAAATTGTTTTATTAATAAAATGGGTAGTTAAAAATGATTACTTTACAATAATAATAAGTTAAAAATAATGTTGATCAAGAAAAGGCCGAATATATCTACCAAATATTCGCTCAATGTCTTGAGTCATTGAAGAAAACTACAATAAAATTATATTGCTAATTCAGATTAAATCGATAAATAGTTAGGATAATATTATCAATTATTTTAAATTGAAATATCGTTACATACTATTAACGAAAATTATTTTAACATTTCTTCAAATAGCTTTTTAACCATGTGTACTTTTTGTAACACATTTTATTCCCATTGTTTATTTTTTCATAAATAATCTTTTATAACCACACATTTCTTAATAAACGTCTATTTGATAATTCTTTGTTTATAAATAGCGATGTGGCAATATTCTATTAGTTTATTTTGATATACCGAAATAGGTGAACAAAGAATTGCTTCCATCAAGAATTGGGCATTTTATTTTTATTTTTTTAAAAATTGTCGAATGATGTGTACCACGCGGACGGGTATAAACGAAGCCGATAAAAATTATAATCTATGTCATAGTTAACATTTGTAATTTTAATTAAATAACCAATATTTTATTTTATTTCAAATTTCGAATTCAAGTAAAATAATGAATTTTTATTTTAGTAAAGTTTCATAAGTAATAAAAAAATGAATTCTAAATTTGAAAAAAATAATGAGTTTATGAATTATTGCCATCATTTGGTAAATTGTTTTATTGATAAAATGGGTAGTAGTAGTAGTAGTAATAATAATAATAATAATAATAATAATAATAATAATAATAATAATAATAATAATAATAATAATAATACGTTAAAAATAATGTTGATCAAGAAAAGACCGAATATATCTACCAAATATTCGCTCAATGTTTCGAGTCAATGAAGAAAACTACAATAAAATTATATTGCTAATTCAGATTAAACCGATAAATGGCTAGGATAATATTATCAATTATTTTAAATTGAAATATCACTACACATTATTAACGAAAATTATTTTAACAATCTTCAAATAGCTTTTTAACCACGTGTACTTTTTGTAACACGTTTTATTCCTATTGTTTAATTTTTCATAAAAAATATTTTATAACTACACATTTCTTGATAAACATCAATTTGATAATTTGTTTAAAAAATTTGTTTATAAATAGCGACGTGACAATATTCCATTAGTCTATTTTGAAATATCGAAATAGGTGAATAAAGAATTGCTTCCGTCAAGAATTGGACATTTTATTTTATTTTATTTTTAAATTGTTGAAAGATGTGTACCACGTGGATGGGTAGAAACGAAGCCCATAAAAAATACGATAAAAATTATAATCTATGTCATATCTAACATTTGTAATTTTAATTAACAACACGTTTCACAATCATACCACTTTTAAATAACACATTTCATTAATTTTTATAAAATATATATATCAAATAGTGGTGAAATTCTAAATTTTGTCCCGTACATCGCACGAGTGCGAATACTAGTAAAAATTACAATAGTAAATTTAAAATGGGGGGGGGGGGGGATGGTTTATTCTAAGAGGAAGATTGTAATGGGGGTAAATTATTCTTTTTCTTGGGTTGTGCATGTGAAAATGAGTGATAATTGCATTAGTTAGTCGAAGTGAGCTGTAAATAAGGGCCCCTCCCACATGCTTAAGAGATTACACAGATCTTCAAAATATTATTTTAACTAATTGGAATGCGTAATCAAAGCCCTACCATTGATTTTAGAGGCCATTTTCTCATCATTCTTGCTATGGAAAGTGTAGCCAATTAAATAATTTTTTGGGTTAATTATTATTAGTTATTAATTAAATTAAATCACTGTTGAGTCACATGGGCATTGCTTAGTAAGAATATTGTGGCCTTGAACCCTTCTTCTATCATTCATATCCTTGCGCTATAAAAGAGCAACCCACTACTCACACTGTTCTTACTTTAAAACCGCGCCGCATCTATTCTTTTGACTGCGAAACGACGTCGTTTAGGAAAGCGAGATAAAACATCGTTTCGTGGCACAAATAAATACGTGATTTTAGGGTTCTCAAACTTCCTTACAGATTTCCTTCATTAGCCTCTAACTTTCTAGCTTTCATCTCCCCAGATCTTGCGCCTTCGCCTTTTCCCTCCGTCCAAATCTTCCATTCTATCACTTATGTTTATAGTTTTTTGGATTTCATCAATTCTATCATAACTCCGACGATTTGTGACCTTCGATTTTTTGTATCTTTCAAATGTCCGTTTCTGAAAAGTTATTTATTTCAATTTTTGCTTCGATTTTTAGTGGATCTGGTAAATAGATGCTGACTTACGGGAACGTATGAGGATTTGTGGCCAAAAAATGTTTTCCTTTCTGATCTTCGACTGAAGTTAGAAATACTCACGGAAGGTTGAAGACGTCAGAGGATGTATACTTATTGTTGAACTATCTCTTTTTTATTTGCATTTCATAAATGAGTTCATGCAGACGAAGTGTTTTCTTACTCCAATGAAGACAAACACTTATTTCATAATTGACTTTATATTTCTCAAAATCCAATTATTGGTGTTAATCAATCGAAAGATAAATTCTGGTCTCTAGTTGAATCTAGTTATAACAACTTCAAATCAGAATACATCACTCTATCAACATTTGATGTCCTTGCAATCTCAAAAGTCTATTGTTTTAACTGATGTTGCCAAGTTGAGGGAAGCATTTGGCAAGTAGAACTTCTTAATTCAAATGGTGAATACGAATAAGATATCGTGAGTTTTGTATATAATATTTCTTTTAAAGTTCTTTATCCAATGAGTGAAACTTATAAATTTTCAAAATCTTGAAGATGGATCGAGCAAAAATATTATTTGCACAAGTTAAGGCTGACAAGAAATGCTTCAAATTTGATCATATCAGGCACATTCTCAAAGATATTTAAAAGTTTACTAATGATGTTAACACGACAAATGGAAAGTGAAAACTTCGCATCATCACAACCAAAGTCTTCCACTTCAGAGTCTCCAACATCTGCAATATATATGAAGATAATATTGGTGATTCTATTCAATGGCCCATTATGTTAAAAAAAAACAAGAGAAAAGAAAAAAAAATGATGATGAGTCTTCAAATATAATTGAATCAATTACAGAAAATAATTGAGATTTTAAAAAAAATATGTGATGATAGACAAAAAATTTATGAAATCCAAATGCTTCAAGCTGAAACTAAGTAAAAAAAAAAATAGCCGTTGCAAAATTTCGAGAAGAGAATAAAATTTTTCTTAAAGACATGAACTACATAACAGATCCAAATTTACGTGAGTTTATTCAAATTGAACAACTATGAATTATGGAAAAAATATCTCAACGACTAGGCAAGGAATCTCAAAGGAGCTCAACTCCGTTTAATCAATATTTTGATGTTCTCGGAGGATCAGGAAATGACATACCAAACTACTAAATTATCTTGGTTTACTTCACTTCATGTTTTACTCTTTCATGTTTACTTATCATATCGGGATTTTATTTTCTTCATTTTTACCTATCAAATGTTTAACTTTTTAATTTAATTATGAGTAATTTTATTTTAATATTACCATTAGTTGTTATTTATTCTCGATTAAGTTAATTTATTAGGTTAATAAAAATAATAACAAATCGCAACAAAATAAATAAATTTAATTCAACAAAATAATAAAATAAGAATGACCAATGGACAAGAAGGAAGAAAAATGTTTCGTTTACAAAATAAAAGTGTAAAACTGAAAGGAAAAAAAAAAACACCTCATCTTCTACGCCAACATTGTTGGGTATTTTTTTTATCTCAATCAAATCTTAAGGGCGATGATGATAAATCGCTTCGGATTAATTATACTTCACGGGTTAATGACCCATGATCTAAGAGTGTCCAAATCTCCACAATTAGGCAACCCATTTATGAACGGACTAGAGGACTTTATTACCCATTTCGAGGTCATGTTACTTGATGGGTAGATTCTGAGACGACCCAAGTTAATTAGGGTTTACTTAACCTAATTAATTGACACCTATATATCACTCCTCTCCCTCTCGACTAATTAGAGCACTCAACCTCTCCTCTCTTCTTGGTGAAGACAACCTACTCTTTCCCTTCTTCTTCATGACCAGACCTGCCTTCTTCTTCATGACCACCACTGATCGTGTTTTCTTCCTCATGTGGCCACTCTTATTCGGTCCTATTGTGCAATTGTGCAACCCCTCTTTGATCATGTCTCTCCTTCCATGGCTTGATTGTAAGCATTTTCTTGTAGCTCTTGCTGGACCGTGTCTTCTTGTGTGGATATTGTGACTATGGGTGAAGGAAGTGTTGGTTTGGGTGTGTTTGGGTTTGAGGGAGTGTTTCTCTGGCTTGGATTGTGGTGTTACCATTATGGAGTATTGGGCATAAATTTGAGCCCTCATTCTCACCTTTTTCAACTGGCTATTTGTTGTAATTGAGAGAGTTTTTTATTCACTTATTTATTGCTTATTGTATTGATTTTATTACTTTACCAATATTTATTTTTTAATTCGTGTTTACTTTGTTTTTTATGAGGTTATTCATCACAAATTGGTATCAGACCTTTGGTAGCGTGATTTGGAATCATTGTTTGAACTCACTGGTCTAGTTCGTGAATTCGTATTACTGTGTTGCTGCACGTGTTGTGAAAGTTCAAAATTTTCGATTAATACGGACTCAGATTGGTTCACTCTGCCTTTGGTAAATTAGTTGAAACATTTAAATTTCTGCACTAGCAGGTCATTGTGTAGGGTGACCATTAGGCTTGCGGTTGCCTATTGCTAGACATATGGTTTTATGTGTCAATATGTTAATTTCTTTATGAAATTGTTGATTACATTTATTTCTTTGTGAAATTGTTATTCGATATGCAATTATTTGTTTTGAGTATATTTCTTTGTGAAATTGAGAACTTTCTATGTGACACTATATTTGCATAAATTCCTTTGTGAAATTGGTTTCCTCTA
Organism: Ligustrum vulgare; assembly: GCA_963555705.1. Taxonomy (NCBI): domain Eukaryota; kingdom Viridiplantae; phylum Streptophyta; class Magnoliopsida; order Lamiales; family Oleaceae; genus Ligustrum; species Ligustrum vulgare. The sequence goes on from OY743176.1 coordinate 24,982,197, forward strand.
TGCAACTATAATTGAATTTAAATTTCTTTATGAAATTATGTTTTAAATTTCTTCGTGAAATTTATGTGTAATTTTCTTGGTGAAATTGTTAAGTTTCTTTGTGAAATTTATGTGGTAAGTTTCTTGGTGAAATTATGTGGTTATTGATGATTTTCTCACTTGTTGTTACTACTGAATTATGTGCATCTATTGTTTTACCTCTTTTGCATATGTGTTCACTTGATTTAGTTGCATATTTTATGTTGCATTTCATTGTGTTGATTTGAACATTTGCATGAATTTGAGAGTGGTATTTTATTTGTGTATAACATGGTTACATACATAATGGTTGGGGTTGGTGTGAGGGTTTTTTGACGCAGTGTGTTCTCATAATAGGTATCAAATGTGTTCCCTCGGGGTGGGTATTCAGTAGTTGTGTTAGAAGTGAGGGCTAGCTGGTAATGTTAAGACTAGATGCGTGAGAGTGTATTTGGTGATATACTGTGGGATGTGTGATTTGACATGTAGATCACGAGAGGTGAGGTTGTCAAATGTCTTTGTTATACTCTATCTGTGAGGATCTCAATTAGGTGGAGGACGCTCCTATCATCTCTAGGTGAGGTGAAGACTCGAGGTTTACCTTCTTTGAGTGAGAAGTGTGGTTGTGATAGAGGTACATCTATTGTCTCATGATATTTAGTAGTTTACCAGTTAGGTATGTGATTGGTGAGCATTGATGGCAATGAGAGGAGAGCTACATCGATTTTTTATTTTATTTTTTTGAAAGGGTTATTGCGTTTATATCTTTTCTTGGGGGTCATTTGCATCTGTTGCATGCATTAACTATTTGATTAACTTTGGTATTATTGTTAAATTCTTTATGTGAACTGAGTGAAAAGATGTGAGGTTTTCCCTTTGATGTGCTCTCATCACATGTGTGGAATCACCTTTAACTTCGTGTTAAATAATATGCTCTTGATTGACTCGTGTGAATGTAATGTGTTTACATTGTCTGTAGAAAGCATGCGTATTTTGTTTAAAGTTGTGTTACTTACTAATGTGATATAAATGCATACGTTGGCTAGCTATGGTTAAGTTTGTACTTGGGTTTGACCTTGGCCCTCGATGAGTACTATTAGTAGGTATGAGATATGTTTCTAACTTGAAACATTGGTAAAGGTACATTGAGTTCTAATTTTGTTTGGAACTATTTTATGCAACTAATAAATTAGGTGTTTTGATGTTGCAGGTTTGTTTGGAACCAAGGTGGAGGTTTATTAGGTATTTTGGTCCCAACCAAACCTCGGGGGGAATGATGATAAATCGCACCAGATTAATTATGTTTTGCTAGCATAAGGTCCATGATCGAAGAGTTTAATGTTCCTCATAAATCGCTTGATGGGTAGATTTCGAGACGACCCAAGTTAACTATGGTTTACTTAACCTAATTAATTGGCACCTATATATCACTCCTCTCCCTCTCAGCTAATTAGAGCATTTAGCCTCTCCTATCTTCTTTGTGAAGACAGCCTACTCTTTCCTTTCTTTGTGAGAACCGACCCACACCGTTCTCCTCTCTTCGTGACTAGACCTGCCTTTTTCTTCGTAACCACCACTGACTGTGTTTACTGCCTCATGTGGCCACCCTTGTTCGGTCCTATTGTGCAGCCCCTCTTCGGTCTTGTCTCTCCTTCCTGGCTTGATTGTGAGCCTTTTCTTGTAGCTCTTGCTGGGCTGTATCTTATTGTGTGGATATTTTGACTGTGGGTGAAGGCAGTGTTGGTTTGGGTATGTTTCGGTTAGAGGGAGTGTTTCTCTGGTCTGAATTGTGGTGTTACCATTGTGGAGTATTGGGCATGAATCTGAGCCCTTATTCTCACCTTTTTAAGCCAGCTATTTGTTGCAATTGAGGGAGTTTTGACTTACCTCTTTATTGCTTATTGTATTAATTACTTTGCCAATCTTCATTGTTTAACTCGTGTTTACTTTGTGTTTTGCAAGGTTATTCATCACAAACATTGTTTACTGCGTCAAGATGGCGCTCATCTTTGTCATCTGGTTGGAGGATTTTCAGACTCCATTTTGGAGTAAATGGAGTCTGATTGGATATACTCTAATAGCATTTTTATAGCATGGGTGTTTTGGATTTAGTTTACATCGAGTTTCAGATGTTGTAATTGTCCATATAAAGTCCTTCTTGCCGATTGAATCACGTTCACCTTTCAACTCTTTTCTTTGATTTTTTGTTTTCCTATTGTTGTATGTTAACTGATTCTTTTGTTTAAGATTGGGGCAACGGGAGCTTACATGTCATTGTCAAGAGATTAGAAGATTCTAACAACTAATAGCACGTCCAATGGATTGTCCATTTTGAATGTGAAGGTGATGTGGTTTGAAGATAAAATGAGGTGACAGTGACAGAACCACAAATTTTGGAGAGGGCCGGCTGTCCATTTCTCACAGCTGTGAGCCATTATTATTATTATTAATTTGGTTTTTTCCCTCTTACTTCCTTTCAATATCTCTCTCTTGTCAACTAAGCATCCATTCTGCAACCACTATTTAACCGCACACATTTTCTAAAACAACTTTTTAACCAACATTTTACCTAAAAACAACAAAATACTATTTATGAACAACAATAAGACGACCGAACAAAGCCTAAGTCAATCTTCACGATGTGAGCGTTGGAGATATTCTAACATCCAATGTGGTGGCTTGGCTTCGAGCATAAGACTTTGAAGCAGCCAATTGTGATTGCCATTAGTCCTCTTAACTAGAGAGACAAGCATACTGGCAATTAGGGCTCCACAAAAAAAGCGCAAATCGAAATTGAAACTGTCGGTTTGAGATCGCATGAACTCGTGGTTTCTTTTCTCTCAAACCAAACCAAACTGTTTCAAAATGGGTTGGTTTAGGTTTTGATTTTCAAAAATCGCAAAAAATCGAATCAACCCGCTTTTAATTTTTAATTAAAAATTATTTTTATTAATTTGAATTTACCGTTTTCCTACTAAAAAAAGTCAAATTTGACTATGAAAATAAAATTATCATGTATATCGTTTCTCGTTTTCATTGTATTGTAATGATCTCAGAAAAGAATGTATAGAAGTTTCCTACCTTGCAGTTTGGACCATGCATGCACCGAAGGAAAAAAAAAAAAAATTGTACTAAGCAAGAAAATTGACCAAGATAATGCAACAATAAACCGTAATTACAATGAACTGTTGAAAATGAAGAGGAACTCAAATTCTTGATTAAAGCTATCAAATTTTCCAAAGATGTGTAGTACATATAGACAATTGATAGTCTGAAAATCATACTCCCATATTTCATTGAAGATATTCACTCATCATTATGCTTTTATTATCATCTAGTGCAAGGGTAATAAGGTAAAAAATGAATCAACGAATGTTAACATATTAATTTAGCTTGTACTAACTTCTAATTTAGCTTTATATATTAAAAATACGAATTAATTTGACATCTAAAATATATTATATTATGTCGATATGGAAACCATGGATTAAAACTGAACCAAATCGCAAAAAATGATTTGGTTTTGTTTGTAAAATTAAATGGTTTTGTTTGATTTGATTTGATTTGAAAAAATTTCAAACCGCTAATTATAATTTGATTTAAAAATATTTAATCGTTCAAACTGAATTACGTTCACCCCTACTTGTAGCATTATAGCTAGGCATTAGTCGTTGTTTGATTGCTTACCTTTGTGTTTAACATTATTTATTGAACCTTTATGTTTATTTTGCATGATGGATTCCTTTTTAGAAATTTTGAATTTGTAAATTAAAGCAGAATATATCATGACATGTCTTTGTAATTTTGAAAAAAAAAAAAAAAATCAATTATCTCAGATAATGTCTATGTATTGTAACTTATTTCAAATTATTAATAATTCAGTTGGGTGAGAAATGTGAGCAACACAAGACTACAAAATCATGTCACGAGACATTACAAGACAAATATTTACCTACACTCAGCAATCACCTTCACACATTTTTCACACCCCACCAACCATTACTTCTTCCTTTAAATCAGAGCTTTTAATCAAAACCATGTTTCTATTTTTCAGTTTTTTCTTCTTCAATGGCTTCCCCTGCAGAGTCATTGAAGTTAGCTCCATTTCTCTTCTGCTTTATCATTTTCATTAGTCTTGTCTTTCCTGCTATTCCCATCCACGCCCTTAACATTGGCATTCATGCAAATGGAGACCTCTCCCTGGTTAGTTGTTATCATCTTCCTCAACCAGACTGAACCCGTTTTCTATAGTTTACAGATTTTTTCTTTTTTTCTTTTTTGTAGAGCAAAGAATGCAGTAGAACATGTGAATCAAAGTTCTGTGGAGGTAGAATACCCTCTTTTCTGTTTCAAACAATTTATAGTTTAGAGGATTTGGTAAATGGTAATAAATTTGTATCAAGATTTTGGAATTTTAATGTTATTTTGTTGTTTTGCAGTGCCTCCATTCTTAAGATATGGAAAATACTGTGGATTTCTGTACAGTGGATGTCCAGGAGAGCAGCCTTGTGACCGCTTAGATGCTTGTTGTATGAACCATGATCAGTGCATACAGGTTAAAGGCAGTAAGTTCTTTTACTTCAAAAAGGCAGATCATTTATTAATAATTGGGATAATTGTATAGATTACTTACTTTAGATAATAAAACTGATTTTTACTGTCCAAATAAAAAGATTTGAAAAATACTTCATTGTTACTAAAAAAAATTGAAAAGTATCATAGGTATCATACTGTGATACTAACATATTTGAAAAGTATCAAAAGTATCAGATTGTGATACTTCACGTGATTATGAAGTATTTTTCAATTTTTATGATTTTATTATAAGTAATTTTCAATTTTTATAAAATTCAAGTAAATTTCAATTTGATCCCTAAAAGTAGTGTAATTATGTGAATAGCCCAAAATTTTCACCCTGTCATTATTTTTAATTCTAAGCCCACCCGTCATTTGACGGGTGGGCATAAACTCTATGCGTGTGTGTTTATATATATATATATATATAAATAGAGGGTGCGTCCTTGTAGTTATAAGCCCACAAGCAGTGGTAGAGCCAGATTTTTTTCATTTTGAGAGCTAAAAGTAAGTTGCTGTTGGGAAAGTGCAAATGAATCTAACATCAATTAGACATAGAATAAATAATGAGCTTATAAGGGATTGAGCTACTCAATATAGTAGTAGGTTAACCTTTTGGAATGGAAGTATAAACGATTTGGTTTGGACGATTTTTGATAAATTTTCAAACAAAATCATTTAAAATGATTTGACGTTTTTCCAACTGAAATCAAACTATTTAATTTCCTAAACCAAACCAAACCAGTTTTGGCAGTTTAATTCGGTTCAAACCATGGTTTGCAAACGAAATTAGTCAACAAAAGTTTTCAAATCACTGCTCGTCACAAGAATTATATAAAATCTTGTTAAGAGGCTTTTCATTACCATAACATAGTAACATAATATGATAAAGCTCATAAATTAGTTACACATAATTAGGAATCAAACATTAAAAAGATTACCGTCGAAAAGAAATTATGTCTGAATTATCAAAAATGTGTGTCAAATCTGGAATTAGATTTATCCTTTTTACTAAATCTAGAAAATACTGAGAAGAATAAAACGCATTCAAGATAAAATCACATTCATACGCCTTCATTCAAAATGAAGGCAGAATCAAAATGTTTTAAATGTTCCTTGTGCACATCAATATAGCATGACGGCATTACTAAAAAATTTTCCCAACAAAAGACAAATCATACAAGAATCAAAATGACAAATATTGGTTTTGTGGGTTGGCGGTTTGAAACGAGTTTTGAAAATTGAAATCTAAACCAAAACATTTTATAGCGGTTCGGTTTGGATCAAAATCAAAACGTTGACGAGTCTGCGTGGACCCAAACCAAGGATTTTAAAATTGCGGTTTCAATTCGATTTAACAGGTTAGCGGTTTAAATTTACAGTCCTAGATGGGACCTCAATTCCCTACAAAATACAAATGGTATCAAAGTCAGCCCCCAAAACTTAGCCATGTGGACGCACGAGAGATATTATATTGCAAACATATGAAGGTGGGAACTCCAGTTGGATTATGATGGTCGAGAAAATCCACGGTCTCTTAAGGAGGTTGTGCTCATGTAAGGTTGTGATCTAGACACAATAGAAGATTAGGGCCTTGATAGATCAGGAATACCTTACTGATTTGAGGAGGGCAAAAATATGATATGTATTTCGTTAGAAAGGGATATTGTTCGGAAAGTGCGAATAAATTCCACATCAATTAGATATAAGGTAAATAATAGGTTTATAAAGGATTGAACGTTGAGAAGAAATCCTTAGGTAATTGGAAGAAATAGAAAATTAATTGTTGACATACAACACTCAAAAGAGGGAAGCAAAAAAAAATATAAATTTGAAGAAAATAAAAAAAAAAATAGAAATTCGAAAATTTTGTAATAGCAATGGCCTTAACATGACACCATGTGGCTCCACCACACAAGTACTCAAGTCATCACTTTGTGATGAGCTTGCTATATCTATATGTACTAACAAAATTGTACTAACAATCTTCCAAATACACTAATGTTGCGTTTGATACACAATACTTTTCATGAAAACTATGATTTTTTACGTGATTTTCCAACTTTGCGCTATTTGGTTGTCTAAATTTTTCATGGAATTCATTTTTTCACTTGCCTCGAAATCCGGTATTTTCCTTGTTTTGGATGAATTCGCTTTCCAGGGGGAATGTTTTATTTTTCATGAAAAATCTTATACCATTTTCGTTACGTTTGATCCTTTTTGTTGTTTTTAATTGATTTATTTTTTTTTCTAAAAATTAATATTATTATTATCAAGTACAAATGTGTGAAAAACTATTTTTTTTTATTAAAATAGATAAATTTTACTTTATTTTTTATGAAAAATAATGACAATTAAACAACAAAAGTTGAAAATTTTCCTACTTTTTCCACCTATAAAATTAAACCATTAAACTTTCAATTTTCAGGAATTCTATTCCTTGAAACTCATTTTCTTTCCACTCAAATTCCACCATCACTTCTAGGAAAATGTCAAATCAAAGGAATTCATTTTCCTTCTTTTGTGTTTTATACAAAAATTTGTCATGGAAATCATTTTTTATGTACAATCACTTAATGCATGTTTTAGGTCATTTGCCAAGAAATTTTTTTCTCACCATTTTGGTGAAAAAAATATTTTCTCACTAAGGTGAAAAATATTTTATTTTTCACCTTCTTGTATCAAACACACAAAGAAATTTTTTCTAAATGTATAATCACTTTGTTATCCTTTTAGTTATAGATATCTAGTTTTCTGATGAGATTCTAAATGTATGTACTTATTAATATAATAAAATATATAAAACTTATTATTATATGTTAAAGTTTCTTCTTCTATTATATCTATATATCCAATTTCAATTTTTCTTTCTAAATTACAAATAACCCTTTAAGTATCTTTTATAATTTCAGTCATTGAAAGATTTATAGATAAATCTCTTTGTTTTAAAACTATATGTAAATATCCTCTATAATTTTTATTTTTATTTTTCTAAATATCTTCTTTGGCATTCCAGTTGTATTTCTATTTCATTTCGTAAATCTGTAAAATCATTCACAATTGTAGGGGTTAAGGTTATCAAAGGTTCTGAATTCATAAATAAACTATTTCAAAACAGTATAATGAAGTAAGATAATTAAATTAGGATTATTGATTCTATTCTTAAATTCTAAATTCTGATTTGAGTAAATCTAGGATAATTCAAAGAATCTATCATATCTTGAAATCTTTATCTTTCTTCTAAATTTGTTCTATTATTTCTAGATTCAAAATTTATTTCTTCTACTCTTCTAATAAATTCAATTTCCGTTTTTATAGTTTGTCCGAGTATAAGGAAAATATTCAAAATATCTAAAAGTATGTAAACAAGATTATAAACAAGATAATATAATTTAAACAACATAAATAAATAAATAAGGATAACAAGATTTAATAATAAAGATGATATATAATAAATCATAAATAATTAACAATACTTCTTTCTATTTGTGGGTCCATGACGCTTTTTTGTAATTTTGATTTTAAAATATTTTTTATCAAATATTCTTCATTTATTCATCTAAACATTAAATACTTCACCATAGGTGATCGTTACTACTCGAAAGACTTATGCGTTAATTGATGTTCAAAAGACTCACTCCAATACTTTATGTTTAATATTTAAACAAACACTCCAAAGGGATTCAGCTCAATCTAGTTTCGTTTCCTACCTCTGGATTTACTCTTTTAACAAAAGTTTTATAAATAATAATCTTATGGAGTCATATATAAATAGAGTATCATTAACTACCTATTGACTTCATATATATCTAAATGAAGTTTAGTTATCCATACCTTCTGTTGGTTATTTTAGAGATAGTTGTTGAAATGAATTGTTTAAACTTGGAAATGAAATGAAATGAAAGACTATAGATGAAGAGAATATAGATATTATTGATATAAGTCATGATTACAATTTCGGATGAATGAGGAAAAGCTCCTACTTTTATAGTTTCTAAAAGGAAAGCTAAGGGATAAGATAAGATTCACTTGCTTTTACATGTACGAACTAGAATTAAAGAAGATAAAATTACAATAATTTGTCTTCTTTTTCTAAAGTTACACATGGGTCTGGACCTCATGCCTTCAATAATTCAGATCAGACAAGGTATGTCTCATCTTCATTGTAGTTGAGTTGGTCCTTGTAACTTTATTTGTGACATTTCTCCATCTCCATTGGATGATGTAGATTGTCATAAGTTTCTTGACTCGTGTCTAAATTATTGATGGGAATATTCTCTAAATATTCTTTTAACTTCCATAATTGACGATTATTTTTTTAACTCTGACTATATTGTAGATCAATAGTTTATCATCGTTAGATTCATATACCCAGACATTTGTTTGTATCAAGGTATCTCTTAATTTTGTATACATGACTCTAAATCTAGTAGCCCTTTTCTGAAATCGCTATTATCTATTATTCTTTGCCAAAATGTTTTAATTTTCGGTTCTCCTAAGATTGCTCTATTTGTTACTCCAAGTTTGATAATGTGTTCTTCCTTTAGGCAAATTTCATCAATAAAATTTGGAATGGATAAGTAAATCATGACATAGATCTTCTTTGTTTTAGTACTTCCATATATTTCTTTCATATCTTTACTGGAGTAAATGTACTCTACAAGTCTTTGATCAAACAAGCATCTGACTGCTCTTGATTCTGCTCCTGATAGTATGATAGCTTTGTTGATTTGTTTGTAGCTAATTGTCCTTAGCCAGTCTCTTTCTTTTTAGCCTTTTGCTTAGATATTCCACATATATCGGATATGCCTGTAATTTCTTCGTTGTCTTCTCCTTTTCTAGTATTTCTTTTGTCTTTACTCCTAGTTTCTTCGCAACTTCTAAAAAAATCTCTTTAGATAGTTGTTTTGCCAATGACTTCTTCTTTGGAAGATGAACTTCCAATAATTGATAATTTGACACTTCTTTCTCAATAGGAAGTTCTACATATAGTTTTTCATTGGAGAAGATTGAGATCATGCCTTGTACAATTCTTTAAGAGAATTAACCCTTATGCTTTGTAATGTGATAACTCATTACTAATTTGTACAATTTGTTCCATGCAAGTTTGCATGTTGTTGGATAGATTTGTATAGTTGATGTTCATTTGACCAATGGCCTAGTTAATTTCTTCTATCTTTCTATGTAGATTCTCCATGCCTAGATAGATAATATGTAATAACATTGTCGGTACCTTTTATATGAATAATTTTAAAATCATAATAACTAAGTTCTACTTGTCATCATATTAATCTTTTGTTAGCAAAGGTTGGATCAATCTCCTCAATTAAACAATATTTAACTTGGATATTTTCAGTTCTAGTTTTAAAATTTGTAATAAAAATAAATAATTCAAACTTTTTAATAGCTAATTTAACAGCTAGTAATTCCTTTTCATTAATACTAGTGAATCACCCGTGCGATGCACGGGAAGAAACGTATTGATAAAGATAATTCAATGTGAAATTAGATGAATAATTCAGATAAAATAAATAAATTTTGCAAATAAAAGATATCATCATTTATTGGTTTCATATGATTACAAATTCTGGAATACTTCTTTGTACATAACATTGTTTGTTAATTTTATTGGTCTTCCATTCTTATCACAAATCAACATCTTTAATCCAGAACGATTTGTCTCCTAGAAATCGTAACATAAAGTTGTTCATGTGTAAACACCAGCCATTTAAGAAGAAGTCCCACATGCGAACGTGATTGTTCCTTACTCTTATTGATAATAATGGCATAGGACATCATCAATGAAAATTTTCTTCTTTGAAATCTAATAGGTTTTCTAGAATTAGAAGGACTTAACGATATCATTGGAATAAAGAACTTATGTCCTACATTGATGCTAGAAAGAATTTGACCTTCTAGAACATGGTCGCCAAGTTTTGTAACTATCAACCTTGTTCCGTTGCACAACCTCTGTGTATGATCAATATTTTGTGTATGATCAATATTTCTCAGAAAGAACTTGTATCCTTCACTTATTCGATGCAACGGTCCCCCACGTGGTGCAATAAAGATATCCCTGTGTTCAAGTCATGTATCAAAATCTACCGACAATCAATTCGGTAATTTCATCGACAATAGGAAAATCATATTGGCTATCACCGGTCGCCCACCAACCAATAAGTATAAGTCTTACATTTGAAATGTTTTCCTCAATCATCTTTTCTCAAACCGACCTAAATTGCTTTAACAATTTGTTGTATTTGTCCAGCATATTTTTCAAATAAAAAGCTATACAATCATGCAACATTGAATCGCATGATTTACTCCTATCAAGGGACATTAAAAGACATAAATTAAATTTCAGACTAAGATATCTGTAAACAATATAAATATAAAAGCAATAAATACATAATACGTACCCCATAACCCTTTTTCTGCTTTCAACCTCATTCACATTGTCAACAATGTAAAGCGAACAAATTGTAGAGCTGAAACATCATCAGGCAACAGACTCCCAATCTTATGGCAATTTTGACCGTGTCATTTGAAGACTGAAGGCCCTCCACCATCATATAGCCCATTATCTAATCCCCCCATAGAAATGAACGAAAACATCATATTATATGTCTGAATGTTATCAACGAAATTCTCAATCCTGTCATCCCTACCATATAACAAATGTTTCAAAATAAGCGGATGATCTTCCATGAGAGGAATATTCACTTTCTCTTGTATACAACAAAGAAGGGTTAACAAATAAACCGTGAAATCGAATTAAACCGCAACAAATGGTTTGGTTTGATTCAATTCAGTTTGGAAAAATTCCAAATCGCCTTAAACGATTTAGTTTAGGTTTCAATTGTCAAAACCGCGATTTCAAACAGTCAGCCCGCCAAATTTTAAAAAATTAAGAAAAATAAAAATAAAGGCAAACGTTCAATTAAAAAAATGCAACACACTTTTTATCGTCAACAAATCAAAATTAAGGAATCAAAGATTAATTTGTTCAAATTCACAATCATTTGGAAATAATTCTTGCTCCTACAATTCATAATCATCATCCAAGACAACGGGTATAAGAAACAAATTCGATAATCATAAAAAAAGAAAAAAAAATACTAAAATTGTGAGATTGACAATGATGCATCAAATTTCATGATATTATAGGTTTTTGCAATAATTATACAACGTAATTGTTTTTTTTATGAAAATTATAATATAACATTAATCATCTCAATTTTTAGTTAAGAAAATTGGGATACAATTTACTTATCGTTGTAGAAATTTAAGAATCATAAATATTGAATTAAAATATAACAATTAATATCATGTCATAGTTAATTATTTTTTAAAATTTAGACTTAACAATTATGACAAAAAAAATCATTAATAACTATATAATTTCAAAACAATATAAATAAATCTGTTAACCGTTAATGTAAAAAATGTTAAATGAGACTTTCTGGAATAAAAATTTATGTAATAATTAAATGTAATTGTAAATAAAATTATTTTGATAAATAATCTAATATAAAAAAGAAGGTTATTATGTATATATAACAAAGAACTTAAATGTATGACTATTTAAAATGAAATTTAATACAACTTGATTAAATATTCGATATAAATGTAAATAAAAATTCGATATTGGATTTGTATGACCGAACGAAATTATTCATTCATAAGATTGAGACCAATAAAATATCACAATTATTATAAAAAAAATTATTTACGTATTAAAAGGAACTTTCTATAAAAAAATACTAATTAATTTAATAGAACGCAATACAAAGGAGCTCAAATTTTTAGATGTACTAAATAACTAAAAAAATAAGATTATTTATAAAAAGTTTTATATAATAATATTTATTTAGTATTAGATGCGTAATACAATTTCGATATAATTTTGAACTGAAAATTTTACATTGAATTTGTATGAGTGCATACAAATACTTATTTGTAAGATTCAAAACATTAAATGATTAGAATAATTTTATGAAAAGAGAGTTTTAAACACAAATAATCAAATATAAATAAGTGAAAAAAATTCTTTATAAAAATACTTAAGTGGAAGTAGCAGTGTGAATACAATAAAAGCTGAATTTTGAAGTGTGAACACAATGAAAGCTGATCAAAAAGTTGTGTCAAATTGGCGAGAAGTTCTCCTCCTTTAATATTAAGTAAGATATAGATTCGATAATCATAAAAAAAGAAAAAAAAATACTAAAATTATGAGATTGACAATGATGCATCAAATTCATGATATTATATGTTTTTGCAATAATTATACAACATAATTGTTTTTTTTATGAAAAATATAATATGACATTGATCATCTCAATTTTCAGTTAAGTAAATTGGGATACAATTTACTTATTGTTGTAGAAATTTAAAAATCATAAATATTGAATTAAAATATAACAATTAATATCATGTCATAGTTAATTATTTTTTAAAATTTAGACTTAACAATTATGACAAAAAAACCATTAATAACTATATAATTTCAAAAACAATATAAATAAATCTGTTAACTGTTAATGTAAAAAATGTGATATGAGACTTTCTAGAATAAAAAATTATATAATGATTAAATGTAATTGTAAATTAAATTATTTTGATAAATAATCTGATATAGAAAAGAAGGTTATTATATATATATATAACAAAGAACTTAAAAGTATAACTATTTAAAATGAAATTTAATACAACTTGATTAAATATTCGATATAAATGTAAATGAAAATTCGACATTGGATTCGTATGACCGAACAAAATTATTCATCCATAAAATTGATACCAATAAAATATCACATTATTATAAAAAAATTATTTACGTATTAAAAGTAACTTTCTATAAAAATACTAATTAATTTAAAAGAACGCAATACAAAGGAGCTCGAATTTTTAGATATACTAAATAACTAAAAAAATAAGATTATTTATAAAAAGTTTTATATGATAATATTTATTTAGTATTAGATGCGTAATACAATTTCGATATAATTTTGAACTGAAAATTTTACAATGAATTTGTATGAGTACATGCAAATACTTATTTGTAAGATTCAAAACATTAAATGATTAGAATAATTTTATGAAAAGAGAGTTTTAAACACAAATAACCAAATATAAATAAGTGATTTTTTTTTTTTTTATAAAAATACTTAAGTGGAAGTAGCAGTTAAATACAATAAAAACTGAATTTTGGAGTGTGAACACAATAAAAGCTGAGTTTTCCCGTCAAAATTCAGCTGCTTTTATATATTATATAGAATATAGATAATAATTTATTTGAGTATGAGTAAAAGGGTAACTAGTATATTGTGAAATTCTTTCCTCATCTTCTTTTGGATAAATATATTTAGTTATTGTTCTTCATACTGTTTCACATGTATCGGTTTCTATTATCCATACATATTTTTTTAATTCTAATTCTGATAAATATTTACAAAAATCTTTAATATATATATTTTACTTCTTTTTCTTCATCTTTGGACGAAGTCGTCCATTTAGCTTTTCCTTTTAGTATATTTTGTAAATGAATTAAGTGTTTTGCTAAGTTGGCTATATACTTTCGAGTCTGTTTTACAAGACCTAAAAAGTTTTGTAGCCGCGTTTTATCTTTTATATAATTATCAAATTCCTATATTTTTATTCGTATATATTTTTGGAGCTTAACCCCTTCTTTACTTATTATAAATCCTAAAACTTCTACATTTTGCTATTTCTATTTTTGTAGCTGATAAAATATTACCATTATTTTTACAATATCTTACCATTCCTGTAAAAATAATGTTTAATTTAGTTTAAGCATCTTAACATTTTTATAGATATTAAAAAACAATGGTATTATTTTATCAGTTACAAAAATTGAAATAACAAAAGAAAAGATAGAATTTTTAGGATCTATAATTATTCCAGAACAGATTAACTTCCAAAAATATATAGGAATAAAATACAAGAATTTGATAATTATGTAAAAAATAAAACACAACTACAAAACTTTTTAGGTGTTGTAACTAGACCAGAAAATATATACTTAACTTAGCAAAACACTTAATTCTTTACGAAAGAAACTAAAAGGAGAAAAGCTAAGTAGACGACATGGTCCAAAGATGAAGAAATGAAAAAATTTAAAGATCTTTGTAAGGATTTACCAGAATTAAAATTACTAAAAGAAGAATGCGAATGAATAATAAAAACTAATGCGTGCGAAACAACATAGAAAGATTACTTAAATATATTTACTCAAAAGAAGATGAGGAAAGAATTACACAATATACCAGTGATAGTTTTACTCGAACTCAATTTAATTTTCAATCAAGGAAATACTAGTTGTTAAATTAGCTATTAAAAAGTTTGAATTATTTATTATAACTACAAAGTTTAAAATTAGAACTGACAATACTCAAGTCAAATATTAGTTAACTCAGGAGATCTATCCAAAATTTGCTAACAAAAGATTAATAAGATGACAAGTAGAACTTAGTCATTAAGATTTTGAAATTATTCATATCAAAGGTATCGACAATATTATTATAGACTATTATCCAGACATGGAGGATCTACATAGAAAGATAAAAGAAATCAATTTGGCTATTGGTTGAATGAACATCAACTATACAAATCTATCCAATAATGTCCAAAATCGCATGGCACAAATTGTACAAATTAGTAATGAGTTATCATATTACAAATTAAGGGTTAATTCTCTTGAAGAATTGTACAAGGGAGGATCTCAATGTTCTCTAATGAAAAAATTATCTGTAGAACTTCCTATTAAGGGAGAAGTATTAGACTTATCAATTATTGGAAGTTCATCTTCCAAAGAAAAGGCCATTGAGAAAACTATTAAACCATCTAATGAGACTTTTTTAGAAGTTGCGAAGAAATCAGCAATAAAGACAAAAGAAATACCAAATAATGAGAAGACAACGAAGAAGCTACAAACATATTTGACATATGTGGAATATCTAAACAAAATGCTAAAAGAAGAAGATTGACTAAGGACAATTAGCCACCAAGAAGTAAACAAAGCTATCATACTACCAGGAGCAAAAATAAGAGCAGTTAAAGGACTGTTTGATTGAGGACTTATATTGTGCATTTACCCCAACAAGGATATGAAAGAAATATCTTTACTACAAAATCCTATCAAGGTAGTTGTTAAGACATATTTTGGAATTACCTAAGCAAAGAAGATCTATGCCACGATTTACTCGGCCACTCCAGAATTTATTGATGAGATTGACCTAAAGGCAAAATACATTATCAAATTTGAAGTGACAAATAAAGCAATCTTAGAAGAACTGAAAATTAAACCATTGGATAAAGAAGAACAAACAAAAGCTATTCCAAAAAAAAGGCTCTTGGCTTTGAGTTATGTACGTAAAACTAAGAGATACCCTCACACAAACAAATTTTTGGATATACGAATCTAATGATGACAAACTATTGATTTACTCTATAGCCAGATGTAAACAAAAAGACAGCCAAATATGGAAGTTAAAAAGAATATGCTGAGAATATTGTCATCAATAATTTAGTCATGAGTCAAGAAACTTATGACATTTTACACCACCTATTAGAGATGGAGACAGACCACAAATGCCAAAGTTGTGGGGACCAACTCAACTACAATGAAGACGAAACATATCTTGTTTGATCTGAATTATTGAAGACATGGGAGTCATGATCCATGTGTAACTTTAGAAAAAGAAGACGAAGTATTGTAACTTTATCTTCTTTAATTCTAGTCCATACATGTAAAAGTAAGGGAATCTTATCTTATCTCTTAGCTTGAAGAGGAGCTCTTCCTCATTACAAGCATTCGAAATTGTAATCACCAATTATATCAATAATATCTATATTCTTTCCATCTATAGTTTTCATTTTATTTCATAGTTCAATCAATTTCTTTCATCAATCGTCTCTGAAACAACCAACATAATGTATGTATAACTGAACTACGTCTAGATATATATTAAGTTATTAGATAGTTAATAATATTTTATTTATATATGAGTCCATAAGATTATTATTTATAAAACTTTTGTTAAAAGAGTACATCTAGAGGTAAGAAACGGAATTGGATTGTGCTAAACGTCTTTGAAGTATTTGTTTAAATATTAAACAAAAAGCATTGGAGTGAGTATTTCGAGCATCAATTAATGCAACAACGATCACCTATGATGAAGTATTTAATGTTTAGATGAATAACTGAATAATATTTGATCAAGAATATTTTAAAATCGAATTTACAAAAAAGCATGATGGACCCATAGATAGGAAGAAGTATTTTTAATTATTTATGATGAATTATATATTATCTTTATCATTAATCTTTTTATCTATATTTACTTATGCTATTTAAATTATATTCTTGTTTATTATATTGATTATTTGTTTTCTTTATGCCTAGACTAACTATTAAAAGGGAAATTGAAATTATTAGAAAAGAATTAGAGAAATAAATCTTAAATCTAGAAATAATAGAACATATTTAGAAGAAAGACAAAGACTTCAAGAGAGGATAGATTCATTGAATTATCCTAGATTTACTCAAATCAGAGTTCATGACTTAAGAAATAGAATTAATCATCCTAATTAAATTATCTTATTTCATTATACTATTTTGAAATAATTTATTTTATAAATCCAGAACATTTGATAACTTTAACCCTTATAATTTTGAATGATTTTATAGACTTTAAGAAAAGAAATAAAAAATATAACTAAATAACAAAGAAGATATTAGAAAAACTTAGGATATTTAGCCTATGTTTGATTCCCATCAATTTTTGAAAAAAGTTGAATTTTTAGAGAATGTAGGGTGTAAATTAAGTTGAAAATTCAAAGTTGTAGGCCAAAAGTAAGACGTGTTGTGTAGATTGAGTACTGTAAAAAAAAATGAGATGTAAAAAATGGGAACCAAACAGGGGCTTAGATATCCCTATATATTAAAATATTGAGTTTTAAAAACACTATTCATAAGCCATTTGAATCGTATAAGTCATTTGAGCCATTGTTTTTCTTTCTTTCTTTCTTTTTAAAAAAAATTGGTTATTATTATTATTTTTTTTTATTTTTTATTTTTAACATGTATATGTGTTTCCTACATATTTCACTTTGATTTGAAATGTAAGTTTCTAATTATATGACCTTCGATTCAATTTCTCATCTTCCAAAATATTGAATTGACTTTTATAATACGCTGTTAAATACACCATTAAAATGATACACGTGCGTCTCACCAGTAGTTTTAAAACAAAGAGATTTATTTATAATTCCTTCAATAACTAAAATTATAAAAGAGACTCCAAGAATTATTTGTAATTTAGAAAGAATTGAAGAATTAGATATAATTATAGAAGAAGAAAATTTAACATATAATAATATATTTTATTATAATATAATAAATACATAGATTTTAGAAATCTCATAGAAAAGAAGAGATCTATAACTAAAAAGAAACATAATAATTATACATTTAGAAATTTTATCTTTTAGTGCGTTTGTAAGACTTTAGTACAATTTGTTAGTATATATAGCAAGACTCTTAAATTGATTACAAAAGGGCAGCCGTTACTGGCATTTTAATTAGTTGTGTTGCATCTATTGGGTTCCAAAAAGAAAAAAATTATTTTGATGTGGTTGCAGGTTATTTGAGCCAACAATGCAATAAAGAATTTATCAACTGTGTAGACAGGTTCAAGAAATCAGGAGTTCCCACTTTCAGTGGCAACACATGTAAAGTTGATGAAGTTATCCATGTAATCAAGGATGTCATTAATGCTGCTATTATTGCTGGAAAGATTTCTGGTAAACCTTAATTAAATTGTACAATGCCCTTCTAAAGGGGCTAACTTTTCGCTTATTTTTCTTTAGTACTCTCATCTTTTTTCATCTATTCTATTATCTTTTAATGACGAGCTAGGAAAATCATAATCTATATTGTTTTAACTTTTGCTGGACAGTAAGTAAATGTTTTTGTCCATTTTGTTTTGGTAAGCAACAAACATGAAGTAAATATTTTGAACTCCCACTTTCTTTGCAAGAAGAAGATTGTTGGGTTTACAGAAGTTGAGTGTGGAAGTCACTTTTTTAGGAACTCCTACGCCCCTGCCTTGGAGATTTGTAGGTTTTTTTTTTTTTTTTTAATTATTAGTTTATTGATGTTACCTCATCCAAAAGATCAACCTTACAAGTATAGATGTCAAACTCATGAACAAAACTTTTTAGTAACTTAAATGAAACAATTTTCTTAGTTTGGTAACCATATAAGCTAAAAGGAAAAATTTGATGTCTAAAGTGACATAAAAGTTTGGTGACAAAAGACTAACTGATGCGAATCCCTTTGGTATTTAAACCAAAAATTTCTACAACAATTTTGTATCAACCCAAAAAAACTAAAATGGTAAAATAATACCGTAACCCAAGTTTAATCTAACCAAAATTTAAAGATTAAAGAATCTAGCCAAATGGATAGAAATAAACAAATTTCAAGGTGGCAGAAATAAGTAACAACACAAGAATAATATACTAAAAAATTAGTTGATTAACTTCCAAATATTACAAGGTAAAAGAACAAGGGTTTACCTCACCCAGAGAGGAGTCTCTCAAGACCAAACCACATGAACAACCAAGTTAATGTTAGAGTTTGAGAGGAAAGTGTTATTTATATTACAAATTGGAGGAAAATAAAGAAAATGGAAAATTGCACAAAAAACTCCTTTTTTTTTAATTCAGCGTATTTCGGTCGATCACATGACTGACTGAAATGTCCCTTTCGGTTAAACGTTGATCAACCGATCCCGACTGAGGCTGCGTCTAAAAATCCTGCAGAGTTTCGGTCGACCGAAATTGGCTGAGTCCAAATTCTCAACGAACTTCATGTCTTTGGCCCCAACTTGATTCTTGACTTGATCTCTTGTTTAAACATTGAATCTTCTTCCAAAATGGCCCACGGTCGACTCGAAGCTCGACAAACATGCACTTCAAAAATTGTTTGGCTCAAATGATTGATTTTCCTTGTCGAGTCTCCTATGATTCTCATCACTAACCCAACAATTTTTTATATTTTTTTCACACTAGTTAAGAACAAGAATGTTCCACGTAACTCTCTTGTGTCATCCGAGACACGTACATTTATTGACTCGTCTTCGAATTCTCATACTCTTCCTCATCATTCCACTGAAGGTTCCCTCAAGCAAGAAGCACTCACTCTCACGTCAGTCAATCCAATTGAACATTGTGTGAATGATGATGATGATGATGAGACTACTTTCTTAGTTGCGATATATATTCTATCTACCCTTATTTAACTCTAATTCTTGAAAATAGACTTTCATTTTCATACTACATCTTGCGTAGTAATCATTCTTGCAAACTCACTGACACACTAGTACCATGAATGTTGTGTCCAATTTTGTCGTTATCAAGTTTGGCTTAAAGCCCAAACTACAATACATCCATCAGGTCTATTACAATCCAGTCAGGGGACGTACTATCTATTGTTGTTGATATTCGAACTTCTGCTATCTCATCCTACCATGACCTTCAGTCTTCTCCTTTATATCATGTGGATCTCATCCAACCTAATATCATACACGGGCTTCTAACTGAGGAAGACAATATGACACTAAACTGCACTCTTCGATTCAAGAGATATGGAAGGCGATGTTCAGCATTAATTCTGATAGTGTCACATGGTAGACGGATTTTCATCATTGTTCATTTAGCAGCGTTTGGATATCATTTAGGATGACGTCTTCGGAGCTATTTTGGATTACTTTGTTAGTGGTCATCTGCTCAGATGATTTGCTACTATGTCTATTACCCTAATCTCGAAGAGAGATGGGGCCTACGGATAGACTGACTTCGAACCATTCAGCTTATGCACGATATTCAATAAGCTCCTCACTAAGTTGTTGAACACCAAATTGAGCTCGCTGCTTCCACATATTATTTCTCCACATAGAGCGAGTTTATCCCTATCAAGATCATTGGAGATATTGTTATACTAGCTCAGGAGCTCCTCTACACTGCTCTTGATCTGGTCCAATTGCATCCACAATCTCCACCTCAAATGGATTAGCACCACCTGCTAAAGGACACAAGGCAATATCAAATTCTAACAGATTTAAAAATCTTAAAGTAGCTTTAAATTTGTTAACTGGGATAACTTTGTTCCAACATCAGCTAGATTATACTCAGTTGGAATTTTTTCAAAGTTTTATGGTTCCTTTATAAAAAAACATCTCTAATAAAGTGTGTTGTTAACTTTGTATTAGTTGGCATTTTCTATTTTTCTACAAATATTTAATTTAAGTAAAATTAATATAATTACTAAATACATGCATTTAGTAATTTATTAACTTTAACTTAAATTATGTAAATATTTCTTGGAAATATTATCTCCTATTTTCGTGCCAATCATTTTATTGTTGAAAGATAATGATCAAGAAATATTGATTTGATTAGGATCATAATCTCGATATCTTGTGATTTTAGTAAATTTCTTGATGATCTATTTATGAGTAATCTTGGCATTCAAGCTTAATTTTGATAGGGCCAAGCATATTCAAGCTTATCTACATATAGTAAGATTGTTTCTTGATAGGGCCGAAAATCTTAATTGTAAAAATTCTTGATTTGGCCGAAAATATGATTCCTATGCTTAGTAACTAAGTTTATGTTAATCACTTGATTAACTTATGGTAAGATCCTTCATGATTTTTCTCTATCCTGATTTATGGTAAGATTTATTCAAGAATAATTATCTTACATTTCTCTAATTATCTCTACTGTATTTTACAGGTAATACAGATCTTTTGCAATAAGAAAACTTGGAGGACAAGTAACTTAATTGCATTTAAATAGAAGAAA
The DNA here is from genome assembly GCA_963555705.1 of Ligustrum vulgare. NCBI lineage: Eukaryota > Viridiplantae > Streptophyta > Magnoliopsida > Lamiales > Oleaceae > Ligustrum > Ligustrum vulgare. The sequence goes on from OY743176.1 coordinate 25,003,680, forward strand.
GACGGGATGTTTTCTGAAGGAGTCAAGAAGCCAATTTCGTGTGGTGCACAAATATTAAAGGGTTTAATTGTGTTATAACTTCGGTACTCCATGAGGAGAAATCAATCACTTAGAGAAGGAAAGAATTTCAGCGTGAAGATCAAACGGGAGGTTCGGATCATATTCGAACGGGAGTTCGAGGTTGCTGAAAAAGTGTTGCAGATTCAAAGAAAACTACTGAAGAATGGTGGGACGCCAGCTCATATTACATGCCATTGAAGGATCAGGGAGTGATCTATTTCTTGGATGTTTGATAAGTCTATGCGTAGATTTATACTGTAGTTTAGATTGATCTATATAAACTCATTCCTTATATAGTGATTAGTTTTTGTCCGCAGGATGCGGGCCGTGGGTTTTCCCTGTTAGGGTTTTTCCCACGTTAAGCTCAAATTATTGTGTTCTTGTCTATTTACAATTCTACACAATTTATTCTGTCCATTTACGTTTCACTATCCAGAAGAATCTGCATCAGCAAGATTCATCTGGTATTGCGCTAAAACAAAACTAAAAAATTTATTGTCAATTGGTTACTGTCCAGACTTATCTGGGACAGTCCGTTCATAGAATTTAGAAAGTTTAAATTTTCAATTGGTATCAAAGCGGGTTCACTTCTAGAAAGTGAGATCCGGTTGTCTAAATGGAAAATTCTGTATCTCTTAGGCCACCTTTGTTAACTGGTAGTAACTATGCTTACTGGAAAATTTGTATGAAAATTTTTATTCAATCTATTGATGAACGTTGTTGGACATCTGTTCTTGAAGGGTACACTGCACCCACTGTCACTGCTGGAGGTGTTGTTACAACTGTAGCTAGAAGTGCTTATACTGCAGATGAATTAGCTAATGCAAATTGGAATTCTAAGGCACTTAACGCTATTGTTTCTTTGGTTGATCCAGGTCAATTCAGGCTCATCTCTTCCTTAAGAATTGCTAAGGAAGCATGGGATGCTTTGAGGGTAGCAAACAAAGGAACCAATGCTGTCAAAACCTCCAAACTGCAGATGATCACTCTAGAGTTTGAACAACTATCTATGGATGAGAAAGAAGACTTCAAAAGCTTTTACGCCAGAATGAGTGATCTCACCAAATCAGCTGAAGCTCTTGGGAAAACCTACTCAAATGAGCAGATTGTACAAAAAATCCTTAGATCTTTACCAGACAGGTTCCATGAAAAAGTGACAGCGATTGAAGAAAGCAAGAATTTTTCAACCATGTGAGTTGAGGAACTTGTAGGGTCATTAATGACCTATGAGTTAAATCTGGCCTGAAGAAAGAAAGACAAAAAACCAGGGATTGCTTTCAAGGCAATCAGTGAAGATCTAAACGAATCTGGTGAGACAGATGAAGATGAAAACTTCGTACTTCTCACCAGACAATTTAAAAGGTTCCTCAAGGGCAAACAAAAAGAAAGATCCACAAGTCTTCAAGGCCAGAATCAAAAATCACAAAAACAATGGAGGAAAAACAATTTCGATCCTAAAAATAATGCTAACTCGTCTGAAGGAAAGCCTAAGAGTTGAATTCAATGCAGAGAATGTGAATGATATGGACACATTGCAGCAGATTGTCCTAATACTCAAAAGAAGACCTAGGGAAGGAAGACCATGAATGTTACATGGAGTGATGGAGACTCAGATGAATCTAAATCAGAATCAGACAACAGCAATTCTGAAAAACAGGTAACTACCCTTACTGCTTTATAGTTATCTGGTACTGAATATGGTAACTCTTCTTATGCTGATAAATCTGGACCAAACACTGAAAACTTTAGAAAGGAACTTCAAGATGTAAAAGAGAAGATCCAACTGTTACAGGACTTCGCTGAACACAGCAGGGAACAACATCTGGATGCATCTACATTCTCAGATGTCGAACAAAATGAGGTAAGCAGGTTAAGCTCAGAACTTGCTAAAGCACAAGACAAAATCAAGAAACTGGCACTTGGATCTATCCAGCTTGATGAAATCTTGAACAGTGGCAAACCTGTGAGCTTAAAAATAGGTCTTGGATATGAAGGTAAAGGTAAAAATCATGACCATAAAATAAACTTTGTAAGAGAATCTGGCTACAGATACAAAGAACAAAGTGGAAAGTATACAGACGCATTTACCGCCCATCATCATCAATTCAATGTTGCTGGACCTCAAAACTCACATCCATCCAGGAACTATACAAGAAGACAATTTCAGCTGAATCTGTACAAGTCAGATGAGTCTATCCATCAGAACGGCAGGAAATTTCAACATCGACAGAGTCGGCAGGATACATCTGTTTTTCAGTTATTCTGTAATTTTTGTGCTAAATCTGGTCATGATGTACTTAGGTGTCATGAGTACCTGAAATTAATTAATTCACATAAAAGAAGACTTGTTTCTAGACAAGAAAAGAAAATTCGAACTAATGCTTATGTAGTTCAATTATCTTTAAGTACTTTGATTCCTAACACATGGTATTTTGATAGTGAATGTTCTAGACACATGACAGGTGATCTCTCTTTACAAACACAATTTGAAAAAGGCGAGATAGGTGCTGTCACATTTGGTGATGGCTAAAAGGGTAAGATAGATGGATCTGGTATCATCAACATCAAGGGACTGCCTACATTAACAAATGTCTTATATTTTATAGGACTTAAGGAAAATTTGATCAGTGTAGTACAATTGTGTGATGATAACTTGCTTGTCATGTTTTCTAAAGAATATTGCAAGGTCTTAAGTTGTGACAAGAATTCTAATCCAATAAAAAGTGTTTTTTTTAAAGGAGTTAGATCCAGAGACAAATGCTATACACTTGAAAGTCACATAACTTGCAATTCTATTAAATCCAAAAATGAGAAACTATGGCATAACAGATTAGGGCATCTAAACTACCATGATATCATGAAGCTGATCAGACTATAGGCTGTGAGAGGCTTTCCTAGCATAAAAAACATTCCAGATAAAATCTGCGGTGATTGTCAAAAGGGTAAGCAAATCAAAAGTCAACACAAATCAGGTACATCTATTAATACCTCTCATATACTTGAACTAATTCACATGAATTTGATGGGTCCTATTCAAAAGAAAAGTATTGGTGGTAAGAGGAATATTTATGTGTGTGTTGATGATTTCTCCAGATACGTCTGGGTCATGCTTATTCGTGATAAATCTGATACCTTTAACAATTTTGCTAATCTATTTCAGAAATTGAGCAATGAAAAGGCAGACGAACAGGTAAGAGTCAAAAGGATCATAAGTGATCATGAAAGAGAGTTTGAAAACACACTGACTTCGCTGATTTTTGTATCCAATATGGAATCAAGCATGTACTCATCCTCGAAGACTCCTCAACAAAATGGAGTGGTGGAAAGGAAAAATAGAACTCTACAAGAGATGGCTCATGTCATGCTAAACAACAATAAATTTCCTACAAAATTTGGGCAGAAGCCATAAACACTGCTTGTTATATTGTCAATAGAGTCATGCTTAGACCAGGAACAAATCAAACTACATATGAAATTTGGAACGGTAGAAAACCTAGGGTTGATTACTTTCATGCTTTTGGAAGTAAATGTTACATTTTAAAAGACAGGGAACATCTAGGAAAATTTGACTCAAAATCGGATGAAGGAATATTTTTGGGTTATGCTGAAAATAGTAGGGCCTATAGAGTTTACAATCTTAGAACCTAAACCGTTCTTGAGTCAATTAATGTGAAAGTGGATGACACTAATAGTTTAAACTCTGATTTGCAGGAAGCAGATGGTGATTAACTGGAAGTTTCACCAAAAGAAAAAGTTGGAAATGAAAAGTCAGAAGAAGAACAGCACCAAGCTGGAAGTCTCAATGATGCTGAAGAATACGATCAGGATGAATCTGGGCACCCAATAATATCTACAAAACAAGACGCATCTGACTACCCAGATACACTTGATATTGTAGAATCAGACTTATCGAGACAACCATCTTCTAGGATTCAAAAGGCTCATCCACTTGATAACATTCTCACTGATATGTTTAAGAGAAATTTAACTAGAATAAAATTTGCTACTGCGATGGGAAACATCTGTCATATGTCTCAAATTGAACCAAAAAATGTCAAGGAAGCTTGGACAGACGAACATTGGGTACAGGCTATGCAGGAGGAACTCAACCAATTTGAAAGAAACAACGTCTAGGAGCTGGTACCACGTCCTAAAGAAGGTAATGTAATTGGAACCAAATGGATCTTCAAGAACAAATCAAATGAACAACGAAATGCGGTAAGAAATAAAGCCAGACTTATTACTCAAGGCTATATCCAGATTGAAGGGATAGACTTTGACGAAACATTTGCTCCGGTATCCAGACTGGAATCCATCAGGCTGTTGCTAGTTGTGTCCTACTACATTAATTTCAGATTATTTCAGATGGACGTTAAAAGTGCCTTTCTGAACGGTGTACTTAATGAGGAAGCTTATGTGGAGCAGTCCTAAGGATTCACAGATCCATCTCACCCGGACTATGTCTTTAGACTCAAAAAGGCATTATATGGGTTGAAAAAAGCCCCCAGAGCTTGGTATGAAAGACTCACATCATTCTTTCTAAGCAACAGATACAAAAGGGGAGGAACTGATAAAACTCTTTTCATTATGCATCTAAATCCTGGACTAACTGTAGCTCAGATATATGTTGATGACATTGTATTTAGGTCTACATCTAAGTCCAAAATTGATGAATTTATAAATACAATGAAACGAGAATTTGAAATGAGTATAGTCAGTTAACTAACATTTTTTCTTAGTTTACAGGTACAACAAGATGAATCTGGTATATTCATATCTCAAGCAAAATATACTAAAAATCTAGTGAAGACATTTGAACTTGAAGATGCAAAGGCGATGAGAACTTCCATGGCAACTACTCTAAAACTTTCAAAAGATGACAATGGCAAGGATGTAGATCCATCTCTCTACAGAAGCATGATTGGAAGTCTGTTTTACCTTACTACCAGTAGGCCAGATATATCCTTTAGTGTTGGAGTGTGTGCAAGATATCAAGCAAAACCTAAGGAGTCTCATGTTGCAGCTGTGAAAAGAATCATCAGATATGTAAGTGGTACACTGAGTTACGAAATTTGGTTTACAAGAGATACTACTGCCCATCTTGCAGGTTTTTCAGATGCAGACTGGGCTGGGAATATAGATGATCGAAAGAGTACATCCGGAGGATGTTTCTACATTGGGAACAACTTGGTGGCATGGCTAAGTAGAAAACAAAATTCAGTGTCACTTTTCACAGCCGAAGATGAGTATATTGCAGTTGGAAGTTGCTGTACACAACTCTTTTGGATGAAACAAATGTTGGAAGACTGTGGGATTTCTACAGAACAAGCTACTATGTACTATGATAACACCAGTGCTATCAACATCTCAAAAAACCCTGTCCAGCACTCCAGAACAAAACACATTGACATCAGACACCACTTCATCAGAGAATTAGTGGAACAAAAGATTATCAACCCAGAGCACATACAGACTAATCTATAGCTTACAGATTTGTTTACTAAGGCCCTAGATACTGTCAAATTTGAAAGCCTTAGGAAACAAATTGGAGTATCATCTCCTCCTGAATAGGAACATGCATATTTCAAAAAAAAAAAATGCATTTTTTTCCTTTTCTTTTTATTGCATTATCCTATACTTATACTAAGTAAATCTTGTTTTTGCTTGCAGATATATCTGAGTGCTTGTGACTGATAACGAGACAGATATGTTTGGCTGATAGCAATCAACAAGCCTCCGGATGAATCTAACTAGCACTCAAATCTGGATAATCCAAAAGATAAGTCATTGCTGTCTAAGTCATATGGTTGTTACTTGATGAGATTTCATATTCTGTGTGTAGATCTATGATCTGAATCTTGATTATAACATTGCACGCATATTCTTATTATCCAAGGGCAGGGCTAGTGGAAAAGAAGGCTGCCTATCCAAGCCAAGTTTATACCCTTTAACTTCAAAATATAATGATTTGAGTAAATACAGAAATATCATAGAAGAAAGGGGAAAATCTGGTAAGATAACATCTGGGGATTGTGTGAATCTACCAATCCAAGCCAAGGTCATACCCTTCTTCTAATCTAAAGGGGAAGATCTTGTAAAATAACTTCTGGGGATTGTGTGAAGCCGTTTCTACCTCCAAAAGACATTTCCAAAATATTTAAAAAGTCGGCAAGACGGATTTGAGAAAATGCACTTTAAATAGATTTTGATCGGTCTTATTGTGCACTACGGTGACAAATCAATAAGTCAGGGCAATCATATGATTTTTGACAGTTTGTGGATGACTAAGGGTTGCTCGGATCACACACACACATTAATCAACTTATTTATGTACGTGGTGGATTGTATACTGACAGATGTATCTGACTCAACAAATGCTTACAATTGCTCAAACATGTCTTAGGTATCCAAAAGCATTTTGTCTTTTCCTTATTCATGTATCTTAGATTTTATTCTTATCTTTAATTTTTAAGGCAATATATCGTGGGCTTATATGTGCAAATCTTGCAGATCAAGTCAGTTGATTGTGGAGCCCAATATTGGTAATTTATTTGTTTCCTAATTCTCAACATATTCTGTTTCTATGTTTATCTATTTTTTTTTTTTTAAAAAAAAAAGGAAAGAAGTTGGCAGGAATCAGGATTCTCAAGTTACCATACTAAACTCTAATTCCTTTTATATGAGAATCTCTCTTAAACCCAAAAACCCTCACACTTCTTCATAAACCTCACGTCCCAAAGTTCCAAAACGGAAAAACCCCAAATTCCTCTCATCTAAACCCTAACTTCCTTCTCCTCTTACTCTATCAAATCCAAAACTCATTACTGGCATGGCCAGAAGTAAGCAAACCAGAAGGAGGAGAGTCACCAGAGGTGGCGGTGGAAATGTAGAATCATCTCAACCAAACCCATCGGAGATGGGAACTCCAAGCGTCGGCGCCATTGTACTAGTACCGACCTCCGGCACCAGCCCAACGCTGACTTCGCTCTCTACTCATTCCACAGACCATGGGCATAAACTTGGAACCCATATCAGGTAATCTTGGCCAAAGTCATATTTCTCCCTTGGATATTCGCAGTAAGTTACAGGGAGCAAGAAAACTTGCAACTAAGAAAAGGGCAAAAGATGCGAAAATTTTGGAAGAAGAAGGTGGCGACGAATCTGGTGAAACTGAATTTGGTAATGAAAAAGAAAAATCTGAAGAGTAGGAAGTCTATGGCGAGGATGAAAAATCTGAGGAAGACAAGGAAGCAGAAGAGTCTGGGGGTGAAGCACCACCAGAAAAAACAGAGGAATCTGAGGATGTAGACAAATCTCAGTAGTCAAAAGAGGAGACTGAGAAAGAGATTGTGATCCCAGACAGAAAGGGAAAGAAGAAGTTAGAAGTCACTGTAAGTTCAAAGAAGAAAAAGGGAGACACAGATGCGGATCCAGAGAGGTCCAAATTTGATGTATCTTCATTCGTCTGCACCCCCATGCAGACGGATAGAGGTATGTTTACCCCATTTAATTTTAAATTTAGGTCATCTGAGGCATACTCTGATTTTCAATAGCATATATTGGGTAAACGACTGCATTATGAATCTAGGGTGGTTATAGAAGAATTTGATGATTTTGAGGTAGATAATATTGTGTCAAACTTTGGGTTCAAGAAATTGACTGAATGTAATGGGGAGATCAATGAGACCCTGGTTAAAGAATTTTATGTCAATATCCCTATTGATTTTAACTCCAAAAAATGTTTGTTCACCACTTCCTTAATTGTTAGAGGACAATTGATTAAGATTTCTGCAAAGGAACTTAGAAATTGGTTAGCGTTGAATGAAGATGTGGCTGATGAAGATGAGTCTATGGAAGCCACAAATGATGAAATTGCAATGGAATTGTCAGGGGGTAAGGTTACTTGGCCGGTGAAAGGGTTAAAACAATTACTTAGGTTGGAGATGTCAAAGAAATACCAAATTCTTCATAAAATTGTGAAGGAAAATTTTGATCAACTCATCCATGATTCAAGTTTTAAGAGAGAGTCTGTCAGAACCTCGTTTCTCCTTGGGACTAAATGAAACATTGACCTTGCTGCCCGTATTTGGAACTCAATTGTTGGTAGGGTCTCGGGGAGTGGCCCTCGACAGGGGAATACTTATTTGTTGGTTTACCCTTGGATTATTTCACAGTTTCTTAATGATCAGGGTGTCCAGGCGCTAGAGGATGATCTGTGATCACTCCCAAAGTGCCAAACAGGGCCAGATGCAGAAAAAAATGGAGGTACAGACCTCTCACAGGAAACAAGTTGTGGATGAGACTGGAGGGAATCAGGATTCAGCTTATAAAGATGCCAGAATTGGCCAGCTAGAAGCGGAGATTGTTGGGTTGAAGGCTAACATATTTGACCTCATGGTGCTTGTCAAATGACTTGAAGACACACTAGATCAGCTGCTTGGAGGGTCTTCGAAAGATGTGGCTCCAGTGGAAGCCAAAGAAAAGAGGACGGTTGCTGGCAAAAGGCTCCCTGCCTCAAAGAAGCAGAAGAAGACCTACGATTGATCTCCACCCTGCTAGTTCCATCTGTTTATTTTCAGTAATTTTGAATCATTTTTCTTATGTTTTGCTTTAAAACCATTGTTCTTGCAATCAACTTTAGGTTGTGTTTGGGTTTTGCGTGCAGGTTCTATGAGACTAATGACTTCTCCTCTGTATTCCGAAAATGGGGAGTAGTATTTATGAAAATTATCATCTTTTTGGTTGTCTTTAATGCTCTCTATGTGTTGATACCCTTTACATGCAATTGTTGTCCTGATGCATAATTTGAGTAGGAGATTCTTGATAGGGGGAGCTTAATGATTTATTTTTAAAAAATTGATTGATTTCGGGAAAATAGAAAAATCAAAGGGGGAGATTGTTAACTTTGTATTAGTTGGCAATTTCATATTTTTCTACAAATAAGTAATTTAAGTAAAATTAATATAATTACTAAATTCATGCATTTAGTAATTTATTAACTTTAACATAAATTATGTAAATATTTCTTGAAAGTATTATCTCCTATTTTCGTGCCAATCATTTTATTGTTGGAAGATAATGATCAAGAAATATTGATTTGATTAGGATCATGATCTCGAAATCTTGATCTCGATATCATGTGATTTTTGTAAATTTCTTGATGATCTATTTATGAGTAATCTTGGCATTCAAGCTTAATCTTGATAGGGCCGAGCATATTCAAGCTTATCTACATACGGTAAGATTGTTTCTTCATAGGGACGAAAATATTGATTGTAAAGATTTTTTATTTGACCGAAAATATGATTCCTATGCTTAGTATCCAAGTTTATGTTAATCACTTGATTAACTTATGGTAAGATTCTTCATAATTTTTCTCTATCCTGATTCATGGTAAGACTTATTCAAGAATAATTATCTTACATTTCTCTAATTATCTCTCTCTATTTTACAAGTAATAGAGATCTTTTACAATAAGGAAACTTGGAGGACAAGTAACTTAATTGCATTTAAATAGAAAAAAGACGGGACGTTTTTCTGAAGGAGTCAAGAAGCCAATTTCTTGTGGTGCACAAATATTAAAGGCTTCAATTGTGTTATAACTTCGGTACTACAGGAGGAGGAATCAATCACTTAGAGAAGGAAAGAATTTCAGCATGAAGATCAAACGGGAGGTTTGGATCGTATTCGAATGGGAGTTCGAGGTTGCTGAAAAAGTGTTGCAGATTCAAAGAAAACAACTGAAGAATGATGGGAATCTAGCTCATATTACATGCCATAGAAGGATCAGAGAGTGATCTATTTCTTGGATGTTTGATAAGTTTATGCATAGATTTATCCTGTAACTTAGATTGATCTGTATAAACTCATTCCTTATATAGTGATTGGTTTTTGTCCGCGGGATGCGGGCCGTGGGTTTTCCCTGTTAGGATTTTTTCCACGTTAAGCTCAAATTATTGTGTTCTTGTCTATTTACGATTCTGCACAATTTATTCTGTCCATTTACGTTTCACTATCCAGACGAATCTGCATCAGCAAGATTCATCTGGTATTGCACTAAAACAAAACTAAACAATTTACTGTTAATTGGTTATTGTCCAGACTTATCTGGGACAATCCGTTCATAGAATTTAGACAACTTTAAATTTTTAAAGTGAAATTTAACATTTATATGTTTAGACCTATTATGGAATACAAGATTTCTACTTAAGTATAAAGCACTTTGACTGTCTCTACAAATATTGATTGCATGATTATCAAAATGTCCTAATTCTTCTAATAGACCATTTAACCAAATAGACTCTTTAACAGCATCAGTAACAACAATTACTCAACTTCTGTAGAAGTGCAACTAATTTTTACAGTTGACATTTCCAACTCACACAGGTACCATTTAAAACAAAGAAGTAAGCAGAAGTTGATTTCCTATTGTCTATATTTCCAGTAAAATCAGAATCAACAAAACATTTAAGACAGAAATCACATTTTTGTTTTTCAAAGACAAGGCTCAAGTTTGAAGTACCTTTCAGATATCTAAAGAGACATTTCATGGCTTCCTAGTGAGTTTCACCAGGTTTGCTCATAAACCTGCTAAGTACACTTACTGGAAAGGCTATTCATGAGATACATAACAGAGCTAACAACATTTTGATAAGGCATATTGATCATCCTATTTTCTTCTTCTATAGTTTTAGGTGATTGCTCGACAGGTAATTTGAAATGACTATGTAGAGGTAAGGAAACAGGTTTTGAATCAAACAAGTTAAAAATTTTCAAAATCTTTTTAATGTAAGCTTTCTGATTTAAAATCAGTTTTCCTATTTCTTTACTTCTAAAAACATCCATTCCTAGAATTCTTCTAGCATTTCCCAAGTCTTTCATTTCAAATTCAGAACTAATTTTTTGTTTAAGAATCACAATCTCATTCCAGTCAGGTCCGGCTATTAACATGTCATCTACATATAAGAGCATACACATATAATAGGAATTGAAACATTTAAAATAAAAGCATGGATCATATTGACTTTTTACAAATTTCAAACTTTGTATAAAAGTATTAAATCTTTTATAGTAATGTTTAGGTGCCTACTTCAGGGCATACAAATTGCAGAGTCTTTTTTAGTAAACAGACAAGGTTTTCGATTTTTTCAAAATCCTTAGGTTGACTCATATATATAGTTTCATCAAGTGAACCATATAAGAAGGTAGTTTTCACATCTATTTGTTCCAATTCAAGACTTTATTGAGCAACTAATGCAAATAAAATTCTAGTGGAAGTATATTTGAATACAGGTGAAAAGATCTCATTATAATCAATTCCTTCCTTTTGTGAAAATCCTTTAGCTACAAGCCTAGCTTTATATCTAAGTTTTTAAGCCTTTAGAGTAACCTTCTTTTATTTTAAAAATCCATTTGCAATCTATAAGTTTCTGCTTATCAGGTTTAGGAACAAGAACCTAGTTTTTATTTTTCAAAAGTGAGTCCATTTCATCTTGCTTTGCTGAAAGCCAAAACTTAGAATCAATTGAAGAAACTTCTTCTTCAAAAGATTTAGGTTCAGATTGTAAAGGTTCAGAATAAGTAAAAGCATAAACAAAATCAGGATCTTCATATCTAGAAGGAGGTCTAATTTCTCTTCTAATTCTATCCCTAGTAAGCTGATATTCACTAAGATTAAAATCAGTTTCAATTTCTGTTTCAGGAACAGTTTTAGAAACATGGACAAAGTTGGATGACTCAGGTTCGAAAACATTATTTGGAGGATGTGGGGGTTGCTCCACCTAAAACTGAGTATGGGGCTAATCATTTTGTTCACTAAGATGATCAACAATCAACTCAAAAGTGAGGAAATCATTTTCACTAAGAGGATCTTCTAAAATTTCATCTTTACAGGGGGAAAAAATTTCATTAAAGACAATTGACCAACTAATGATTACCTTATAACATCTCTGTTCTTTTACCCACAACCTATAACCCTTGCACCTTCACTATAGCCCAGAAATACACATTTTAAAGATCTGGCATCAAGTTTGGTTTCAGTTTGATGTAAGTACACAACACACCCAAAAAAATTTAGTTTTGAAAAGTCAGAAAGTGTATTATTCTAAATCTAATCAGGTATTTTAATATCAATGGCACTGTAGGAGAAATATTGATCAGCTATGAGGCAGTTTTGACTACTTCACCCCAAAAAATTCTTGGTAAGTTTGAATCAATCAGCAGACACCTAGTTTTTTCTAACAGTGTCCTATTAATCCTCTCAACAAACCTATTTTGTTGTGGACTGTATGTAACAGTCATATGTCTAAGGATATCTAGATTACTACAAAAGGAATCAAAGTCTAGATTACAAAACTCTAGACCATTATCAATTCTAATTATTTTAACCTTCCTATCTTTCAAATTTTGAATCAAAGTAATCCACTTTTTAAACATCCACATATAAGCATCCTTAGACTTCAACAAATGAACCCAAGTTTTCCTAAAATAGTTATCAACTATAAGTAGGAAATATCTAAAACCAGAAACAGAATTAACTGGGGCAGGACCCCACTGAACAGTATACAAATATTTAAGTATATCATTTGACTTATGAATGCCTTTACCAAAAGAACTTCTTTTCCATTTTCTCAAAACCCACATTTCACAGAAATCAAGTTTTTGTAAAACATCTTTACCAAAAGCGCCTTTCTTATCAAGTAATTTCAAGGCCCTTTCACCTAAATGTCCAAGTCTTTTATGCCATAAAACATATTTGTCAATTTCAGAAACTACATTAAAAGACTTAGCACAAATAGGATAAGACATAAAAACATATATTTCATTTGTTTTGGGAGTGCAAAGAAGTAAAGAGTTACCTTTAAAAATGCTTAGGTAACCTTTATGCAATCTAGTATCATACAATTCAGAATCAAGAATAACTAGAGATATCAGATTTCTTTTTAAATCTGGCACATATCTAGATTGATTTAAAATAAGTGTTCTACCGTTTTCAAGTTTTAATAGAACATTACAAATGCATTTTATATCACGAGTCAAATTATTTCCAAGTTTGATTGAACTAAAAGAATCATCACATAAATTAGCAAATAAATTCCTTTCAGGGCCATATGAAAAATACAACTAGAATCAAGAATCCATTCAATTTTAGTATCAGATTTAACTATAACATAAACAACACCATTATTATTCTATGTTACAGCTTTTGTTTGATTACTAGTTCCAGTTTCATGCTGCTTCTTAAAACAATCTTTAACATGATATCCAGGTTTACAACAATAGTAACATAATCTAGGTCTAAGGAAATTGTCTTGACCTCTATAGTTATCGTGACTTTTGTAGTTATTGTCCTTAGGTCTATTGAAATTGCCTTTCTTTTAATAGTTTGACCTAGCAGGCTTACTATTCAAGTTATTCCAATTCTTATTGTTATTGAGAACATTCCAACTTTTGTTGAAATTGTTCACAGGCTTATTATCCCTAAAGGAGTTCCTTTTCTTAGAAGTTCCTATCACATTATATGCTTCTTTATGATTATTTCTCATTTCAAGCTCCTTATCTTTAAAGGAAGTGTGAACTATTTCAGTAATTAACTTCTTCCCATCATATTCTAAGGAATTTCAAAGGTCTTTATACCTACCACCCATAGCATTTAAAAGACATACTACTTTTTGGTCATCTGGTAATTTCTCATCACAATTCACGAAGCTTTGTGTGATCTTATTAAACCTGCTCATATTTTCACCTACATCTTTAGATGGATAAAACTTAAAACCAAAGTATTACTTCCATAGAAAACATTTATTCAGTAATGAGACAGTGTAATAAACTTCCTCTAACTTATCCCAGAGTTCCATAGCAGATTTAGTCTCACCTACTTGTCTAATGACACTATCAAATAGGTGAAAAAATAAAGTACTCCAGCCAGTTTCATCCATTTTAGTTTGTCTATTCTCAGATAATGTAGCAGACCAAGATGCATCAATAGCTTTAGCACATTACATTTGAAGTAACAAGGCTTTCATTTTCTAGCTCCAAGACTAAAGTCTCCTTTGCCATTCCATATTTCAACATTTACTTTAATAGTAGCCATTGCAGTAATGACTAAAAGATCGAAAGAATTTACAAATCAGAAGTCTTATTTCTTCAAAGATTTCAAATAAAAAAGGCAAAGGAAGGTAAGACAAAATTCAAAAATTATTTCAAATAATTAGAGGCAATTCACTAAGTCAAGAAGGATATAATATACCACACGGATTCAAAACAGACACTAAGCAGTATAGTAAGTAGATAATCACAAACCACAAAGAACAATTACACTAAGAAATAATCACTAAGAATCTGAACACTAAGAAATAATGTTCTTTTAGTGTATCTTTCAACCTAATTTAGGTCAGCCCTAGACTCCCTCAAATTCCCAAATTTTCAAGAAATCTCAGACAAAGGAAAGTAAAGGGGTCCAAGAGAAAGCTTAAAAAACGGAGAGATTTTGGAAAGAATATGATTTTTAAAAGGAATAAAAATCAAAATATGCAGTAAATAAAAGATTTCGCCTCTTTGCAAGATTAGGGTTACTGCAGATTTTTCACAAAGATTTAGTACATCAAAGTTTTAGTTGCATCCACGAAGTTCAACCATCAAGAGAATGTGAGATCCTTTTAGAATTCTCAGTATATTTAGAAGAAATATGCTGAGTTCTAGGATCATTTGATCTTGACTCAGAAATAAACGATCCAGACACTAAGAAATTAAAATACCTTTTTTGAAAAATTGGGGTTACGAAAAATTTTGCGTAAAATACCACGAAGTTTTCAGTAAGAATTTTTTTTCACTAAGATTTTCAAAGATCAAAAACATTTCAACTTGGGTTTTTCAGATCTTAAGAAACCAAACAAAGTTTCTTAAGAAACTACCAAAAAATCAGAAACCCTAAAACGTTTTGAAAGAAACCATAGAGAACTTCCAAAAAACAACAAATCCACCCACAAAGACTTTGGATCTAAAAGATTTGAGTTGTAATCAGCGTATTCATACGAACCCTAAGGCTCTGATACTATTGTTACATTTTGGACTTAGAATCACCACAAAGTAATAGCAAGCTTGAAGTAAAAACACGAAGAAGTTCAAAATCTCATTAACCAAAATAAAATGTACAAGAATCAAAATGTTTTATACAAATAACAGAAATCTGAGAAAAACATAACTTCACAACTCTCGCACAAAATACCACAAAGTTTACTGATCAAACTATAAAATAACCACTAAGAATAACCCTCTGGTTTTACACAAAGAATCATAGAAAGAACCATAAAGAATCATAAGCGAGATGAGAGAGTTTTAGAGTGAAAACCACGAAGAACTCAAGAGGGAGAGGAAGAGTCTGGAAACGAATGAGAGAAAATCGGAGTGAAAAAATACCCGGCCTTATCATCTTGTATGGACAGCTCAGATTCAACCTTCAGATCCAACAAGTAAGATAGAAGGGGCGGTATTCAGATCGGGCTTTGACCCGGTTGCTATAAGGTTGGACTTGGACCAATCAGATGGTTCAGACTTTAACTTCATCTGGCTGGGCTACTCTGTTTGGATTTCAACAAGTGAGTTTCTCTATTTTGGCCTCCAATATTTGGGCTGTTGCAAACTAGACTCTATCATTTGGGCAACTTCTTGATATGGTTCAATTGCATCCACAACTGCACAAAAAAATCACGAAATTGTAAATCGAACTTAACTCGTTAGTTTGAAACTGTTAGCTCGAGACCGTATGGATCCGTGATTTTTTCCCTCAAATTGAACCAAACCATTTCAAAAGATTTGCTTTAGGTTCTGAATTTCGAAAATCGCAAAAAATTGAACCAAATCGTTTTTAGAATTTTAAATTAAAAATTAATTTTAGTAAATTATAAAGTTTTAAAAAAAATTCAAATATAATAATTTTTTGAAAGGAAAATATAACATGAATCAGAAAACAACATTTTGGAGCTACCATTTAACATCTACACTAAATTTGACTCTGTGCAAGATCAGTGTCCTTACAATTACCATCTTTTCTATTATAATTTTGCATGAACTTTGCACATACATGTGGACTGCATGTCCAAAAACTTTGCATCTCTTTTGAGGAATGTCAGTTGAGTTGTTGTAGACTTTTATTTGCAATTTTCAACTTTAACTAGTTTGAGATTTGCAATCCAATGTCTAAATTTATTTAGTGGTAGTAGGATTATGTTTATTAAGGCTGATGACATGTAGCATAATGTGTCATTAGGTTATCATTATTTTTAATACACATAATAAATTAGTCTGGGTTGATGAAGAGGGTATTTTCTTGTGTTTTCTTTGTTCTATAATTTTCTTCTCATTTTATTGTAATATAAATAAAATTTTAAGGTGTCCCCAGTGGGTAAATTATTGTGCCTACTAGGGGCACATGTCGCCCTATTGGGGTGTCAGATGGGGTCCATCGAATCCCATTGACATTCAATGTCTACCCTTCAAGTGGTAGGTGGGCAAATTTTATGGTGCCCACTAGGGGCACCATAAGTTCCTTGTGAGATTAATTGTTAAAAAAATTTAACTGGGAGGTCATTCCTGCAGCAAAAGCTTCGTATGCTTGATTTATTTTCTTCTTGTTGGTCCTAATGTTAGTCCCATTTCATCTATCGTTCCCTCTTTCTGACTTTTAGGTAATCACTTATTTGTTGGCCGAATGATGTATTTGAACAATGCAATTACAATTATTTTTTCGGCTTCAAGTTTGTATTTTGAATTGGAAACATATACAAATTAATTTAACATATAACATTATTAGTTCCCATTTTAGCTGATATATTATCTTATTTTAGCTTTGTATATCAACAAATATGAATTGATTTAACTTTTAAAATATGTTATATTGTATTGATAGGTAAACTATAATTTAAAATCGAACCAAACCGCAAAAAATCGTTTGATTTGTAAGATGAAATGGTGTGATTTGATTTGAAAAAATATCAAACTGCTGGAAATAGTTTTGTTTGAAAATACCTCACAAACTGTCCAAATCGGACCGCATTAACCCTTAATATTGGGTATCTATATCCAAATTTCATTTTTGAAGTTTTAGTTAAATTTCAAACTAAAAATTGAAGTGTGTGTGTATATATATATATATTCGTTTTTGAAGTCTTAATTAAATTTTCAAAATAAAATTCAAGTCACATATATTTTTGCTTCGTCCATTAATTTTATTCATTAAGTTCTAGAATTTTTTTTTTTTTTTTTGTAAGTATATGGCTCAAAAAGTGGTCATTTGTGTATGCCATAATCAAATCTAAAATTAAGGGTGATTGATTTATTGATATTTTAAAAAAGAGAGTTTGGCATGGATGACACAAAAATGTATAATTCACAAAAAAATTGACAACTTCTCAAAAGATGCTCGAAAATGACAAGTTTTGGCCCTAAAATCACTTTTTGACAAAATTGGTAATAATCATGTTGAATCCATAAATGATTAATGTGATGTACATCACATCATACAAGAAAACCATAGATGAAGGTTTAAGACAATAGATAAAAATCTTAGACAACAAAATTAACTCTTAAAAAATAATTAAAAATGCAATAATATATATTTTTTTCATTTGAATACTTTCTCATTTATACTCAAGACTTTTTCCTCCATTTTCATTAACATTTGAAGAAAATAGAAATAGAGGCTTCAAATTTCATTTTGAAATGTAAGCATTTTACTATGTCATAGAATATAAGACATTAACTATCCTGGAAGTTGTTATAATGATTCATTATTCAAATTTATTGCGTTCTTGAGAAACATAGATTTGAATTAGGATGAAAACCTACATGTCCTCATAAATGCATGAAGATCCTTCATTGTTGTAATTTTCTTCATGTCATAAAATATTCTGATAGTAGAACACTGATGAAAGACATTAATTGTTGATGAAGAATATGAGAAAAGCCTAGCATTTGTAACCCATCGCTTAGCATTAATAGTCATTTTCGACAAGTCATCTATCGATCTCGACAGATTTCAAAAGTCGAACCTGACAGTTGAACTGTCGACAAACCCAGTACACCATGCACTATTATGAACGAATGTCTGTGTAGTTGTCTATTTTCGTTAGGAAAGTCTAGAATGTCAAATATGTGAATTGTTGATATAACTACAACATATTTTTAGGAATGAGTGGTAATTTGAGATTCATTGTCTCGTATGGTGGACACTTTGTGAACTTAGATGACGAATGGAAGTGGCGAGGGAACAAAACTAAGTCTATTGTAGTGCCTAATGATACCACAATAGAATGACTAATTCAATTGTTGAATGTAAAGATTCTAATTAGTAGTCCACAAAGTGATATCCTAATACAATTCAAAGTGCCGAACATGAACATACCCCCAATCGAAATTTGCGAACAGGAAGATTTAAATTGGTATATATCAATTCACAAAGAAACGGCTCTATGTATTACTATTCTTGAAACAATGGATCATATAGTCCACACAGTAAGGGACATTAGTTGCAAAGAAAATTATTTACATGTGCAAGTAGAATTTAGACCCATACAAGAAAATATGGTGAAGCTCATACTTCCCATTGTTTTCATAAATGCAACTATCATGTTCATGAAAATCTTATTAAAGAGTTGAATACCACGTATATACCAAATAACACATGTAATAGCTAAATTGTTATTTTTCACCAAATCACATTAACCAAAATATAAGAACAAAAATAAACTTACAATAGAATTAGAGACATGACATTTACTTATTTGAGCACTTTCTTCCAAGCCTCATGAAGGCAACGTGTATTGATCGACGGTACTCTAGTGCGGGTGGAATGACGTTTTTTCTTTGTATCCAAATTGTCAACCTTCACATTCTCTGTATTTTTTGGAGGCACATCTTGTGGGTCTACAAAAAAAATAAAAAATAACCATTTAAAATTCACAACACAATTAAAAATACATGGAGTTGAACATAAAACACAGGATACTAAGCAGAACACCAATTGTTGCATTAATTGGACCGAGAATTGCAGCTTTGGAAAATCCATCAAGTACCCGAAACATGAATTGCAAATTTCTTTTTTCTGAGAGGCATCCAATTTTTCTAACACCAATTTCACATACTTCAATTGGATGCGTTGTGAAATATGAGCATGAAGTCACTCTTTCTTGTTTAATACAAATGAGATTATCTACGGAACAAAACATTGAGGATGCCGGTCTAAAAAATAACAAATTTCAAGAACATCCAAGGATGACATTTTTCAGTTGTACACAATGATACCAAATGACTAATGGTTGAAGGAAACATGATGAACTATCGAGAATTCCAGAACTCATCTGTCAAGAATGACAGTTTTTTCTCTACAGATTGACAAACAGTTGGGAAATTAATTCTGTAGGTAAATGCATGCTCGAGAACACAAAAACACTAACAAAACACAAAGTTCATCCATTTCAAACGACCACATAATATTCTTATACGTTTACTCCTATGTGAAAGTAATATAATACATGATTCCATTCAAATTGAAATTGTGAAATAAATGAAGTAATAATAAAATTAGACTAGTTTCATGACATTAAAAAAAAAGTTAAGGACTCTACAAATGCAAATTGAAGTTGAAACTTATCTATGTTTGTCTAATTGTCGAGATAGACGGTTTTCGTCGACAATTGGACAATGAATGGATCAAAATTGAACACGATGAAACACAAACCAGAAAAATCATCTTCAACAACATTACAAAACTAAAAGCATCTATATCATGGTCCACACAATACATTGGATCGAAAAGATTGGAACGTGAAGTGAAAGTAAAATTAAATTATTTAACCAAATTCTACAAAAATAAATGATGTGTTGAATAATGATCTTTTACCAATTATTTCTCCACAGCATATCTTCTTTCTATCTCAGTTTAAAATTCATCGTATCTCCTTTCCATTTTCTCCACTAGAGTTTTGAGCAAAAATTTTATTTGTTCAATAAAGATGAGTGAGAACATTGATAAATCTACATACGGGTATTACAGAATAAGCCATTTCGATTTTTTCAAGAAATTCAATGGCTAAAAAATTAATATATTTTTTTAATTGGTGGTACACTGTATAGTGGGAATTTCCTTTTTTTAAAAAAAACATGAGTGAGAACATAGAAACATCTACAAATCGCATTATAGAAAAACCAAATGGCCAATATGATTTTTTCAAAAAAAATTCAAAGTTAAAATCAATAGACCACTCACCTTGTGTTCCTGTAGTTTCTTTTTCTATATTTTTTTGTTCACCTGGTTTCTTTGGTCGACCAGTAAGCTACTCATGTCGTCCATTGTCGGAAAGTTTTTGAATTTCAAGCGAAGAGGATTTTTCACATGAAAGGTTTCGACTAGTAAGATGGAGTCTAAGAAATGGCAAGATATGATTTCAATCAATGGGACTAGTTTTTTGATTGGTCAATAAGATATTCACGTCGTCGGTTGTCAGAAATGTCAACTTTTTGGCGGGGTGATTTTTGAGAGGAGGAACAATTACAACCGGGAGAATAAGTGTGAGAAAGATGAAGAAGTTTCTTTTTCCTTTTTCTTTGTTTCACAAGTCTCGGTGTCTGGCATTCAAAGTGACAACCATGAAAGATTTTTAGGAGATTTTATCTAGTTTTTTGTACAATTTTTGAAGACAATTCAAATCAATAGTAAGTATGACTCATGTGGAACAAAATTTCTTTTAAGGGCAAAAATGTCAAAAGTGTTAAATTTGTCAAAATTATTAAATGATAAATATATTGATACCACACTTTTTGTTAACCACACTACATTTTAATTGTAATGGAGATCCCTATTTTTTCCTCATTTTCACATTTACCTAGCCAAATTTTTTAATAATTTTTTTATCATTAATTCTTTATTAATTTCCACATCTTGTCTTTAGAGTTGATTTTCATTCAAAATATTTGTTACGCGTGCGAAAAATACTTATTTGTCTCTCATAATTTTAAATAATCAAAGTAAATAACTAATACAAAAGTTAAACAAAATATTTGCACATCTTTTCAATGCAAATTAGCAGAATATTTGAATAGAAATCGTTATTAAAAATAAAATATGTTAATTAATTGAATGTTATGAATAATAATGTGATTAAAAAATTGAGAATATAAAAGTAAAAGTAAATAAACACTGAAGATCTTTCTTACAATTAAACTGTGATGTAAATATAAAAAAGTGCTGTGTGAACATAATTATTCATTATTAAAATGTGTCATTTTTTTTGTTGGTGTAAATCCAAAATTTGTTATGTTGCAATTTTCTCCTTAAAAAATGAGACTGATAAGAGGCATCCGTATCTATGGACTATGATATTGTCTCTAGATTTTATGAAATATTATTATTATTATTATTATTTTATTATTATATTATTGCTGGCAGTAACCAAATTTTCTACCGAAAAGAAAGTGAAGTGACTGAAATAAAATTTCTCTTAAAGCTTGGGGACCAAAATCGTACGAAAAATATCATCTGTTCTGTCACCCCTCTTCACCAATCTCCCGTCCCGAGGGCCGAGACGAACAAAGAGCAACACAAATATTAAAAATAATAATTAATTAAAGAACAGAAGAACAGAGTTTATCGGAC
Source organism: Ligustrum vulgare (assembly GCA_963555705.1). Lineage (NCBI taxonomy): Eukaryota > Viridiplantae > Streptophyta > Magnoliopsida > Lamiales > Oleaceae > Ligustrum > Ligustrum vulgare. The sequence goes on from OY743176.1 coordinate 25,025,389, forward strand.
GAAAAGACGGTTTGTTGGAAATCATCCCTCAGATCTCGCTGATCTTAATTTCTGTAATATCTCTCTCTCTCTCTCTGTGTTTGTATATATGTTTGTATGTGCACGTGGTTGTATATAGTGAGCGGGAGCTCAAGATTTCTGATAATGCTGTTTAATTTTCCTATATCTGTGTGTATCTGTACATTTCTTGATCTGTTCTTGATGTTGGGATTTATTTATTTTTATTGTAAGCCTTTTTTTAACATGGGTTTTGTAAAACCATTTTTAGACTTATCAGAGTAATCGATTTCATTTTTATTCGTTTGATGGTGATAGTGTGAGTTCCTTGTGAAGTTCTAATTTTTCTTTACTATGACTTGGTTAAGATGACTTTTATGTGTATGGACTTATCTCATAGTCTATAAATAAACGATGCAGTAATGGGGATGCCGTCCATTGTTAGGTGTCAAAATTACATTTTTGTTTTTAAGTCTCTGATTGTTGAAGATTGTTGAACAAGACTTGATTTTTTTTTTCTGCACCGATCTTGCTTTTTATGGATACAATAATTCGGAACTAACAAATTCTGTTTGTTGTTCGTGTTTCTGTCAGTCTTTATCATGATAATATAGTGTATTCAAGCGGTATAGTTATTGATGTTAGCAAATTGAAGTGTGGATTTGCCAGTCATACTCATACAGCAGCTTACCAATTGAAATATACATTGGTTATTTTAAAGTCTTCACGATCGTCAAGCATGACCATTTTTTTCATATTGCGCAGACTTTATTGTTATGGAATATTGTGCTGGAAGAATTTTGAATCCAAAAAATTTGAAGACCTCAACATATAGAAATCTGAAATATGTTGTGATTGTTGAATGAAGGCAATACTTGCAAGTGGTAGCATCCTTAAAAACATCTTCAAGAACATTTCAGCATATTATTGATTATGCATTTATGCTTCTGTTGTATGGAGTCACCATGTCCCTTTTGTCTTGGGAGTTGTCAGATATATGCAATATCTCCTCTTTCATGATGTTTTAGTGTTACCATGCTTAATACTTATGTAGCCATGTACACATTGTTGCTGGCAAGCATATTTGAGGAAAGAGACAGCCTCTGTTAGGTAAAAAAAAAAAAATGTTTATAAACAAAGAATGTGATATTTTCGCCTCCGTTTGGTAACACTGTTTGATTTATAAACTTGTTTATTTATGATTTCGAGGTAAAAAGTAATAGTTGAAAATTGGAGAGAGAAAATGTGTGTGGTTAAAAAATGATTTGGAAAATTGTGTTGTTTATAAACATGTTTATAAACAAAAAAAAGTAGTTACCAAACAGAGGCTTCAATGTAAAATATGTGGATATAGTGGTTTGGGAAAATATGTGTAGATAAAAAGTGGTTTGGAGGAATCAGAAATGTGTTGTTTATACAAGTTACCAAACAGAGGCTGTATTTTGGCGTCCTCATTATCCTGCTCTCTACTATCATATTCTAAACTTTGCTAGCTATGTTTATACATTTTTTCTATCAATTGGTATTTACAACCTGTGATACACGGGGTTTCTATTCATGATAGTGATTTCGATGAAAGTATATTAATTATATAATCATATCCAATAAACACAGTAGTGCAAATAACATTCTATTACAAAATGTTATCGAATTTGAAACATTAAAAATGACAAAACTAATCAAAATAGGAAATGTTACGTGTACATTGACGTGTACTGTGTCTCTCAAAGTTTGGCACTTAATTAAATTTTTCGTATTAAATTTATTTTGACTTTTATTTATGTTTTTCGTTGAAAATTTGTCCACCTTATCACCAATTTTCCTTTTAATATATTTAACTTTTGATTAAGTTTATTTTTTCATGTGTTGCTTACATATATTTTATTCTAACTTCAATATATTAATTAATATTTTTTCTTTTTTCATTATTTTTTTAAACATGCCAATTTTTTTTCAAAAATAAAGAAATGATTAGACTTTATTTTTTTTATGCATTGGTAACGAAAAATTGATATCAATTAATTAATGATTCTTGTAATATGCACATTGAAGAACGTATTCACTTAAAGTAAAACTTCAGTTATTTTATTTATTTTCGAAATATATTAAACCATTTTTTTCCTTTCTAATGTAACACATTTATATAGACTATTTAAAACAACTCATACTGAATATATATATATATATATATATGTATATATATATTTTACAAAAATTCAGATTTGATGGGAATCTATGTGTGATTTCCTATGATGGCTATCTTGTTAAAATTTTAAATTATATAATCTTGTTGGTTGATCGAGTATGAAATTCTTGTATTGCGTGATCCTCCAAATTATTTTTAGCATAAATTTTCTTAAAAAATGATTTATTTGTACAAATTCTAGCACATTTATTTATATTCAAATATATTAATCCAATTTTTTCATTTCCAATGAAGCACATTTGCATAGAATATCATATTTATTTATATTGAAATATATTAATCCAAATTTTCATTTCTAATGTAAGATATTTACATAGAAAATATTTATTACAACTCTTATTAAACATGTAATAAATATTAAATTTTCTACGGAAATTTATTTAGGGTATAGAAAGTGATGGAATCTATATGTGTAATTTTGTGACGGCTTTTCTAGTGTGTGTATATATATATATATATTATCTTCGAGAAGCTTTTGCAGAAAGGACCAAGAAATAGTGTCAAAGGGCAAGACCATTTGCAATGAGTTTTTCATTCTTGATCAGCAGTTATCTAGTAAAATGTTTTGATGTTGCTTTACTTGATGTTCATGTGATTAGTGGTGATTAGAGCTTATTTGGCATCCCATTTTGCATGACATATGCTTGGTTTTACATGGGCTTTTCGTTGTGTTCTGCTTGATATTATTTTGATCTTTTGAGGATTGGCATTTTATCACTCTTACAACCTCTATTTGTTTGTTCAATGGATGTGTTTTGAAATTTTTATTTTTTAAATCATTACTATGAATTAGAAAACAAACTATATTCTGGGTATCCAAGCTCCCATGTAGGCTGCTTGTCCTCTAAATGATATCTTGAGCTTTGAAACAGTATTTGGCCACCCCATTTTTAAACTCTTAAGAGGCTGCTGCCATGTCTTGCCATCATTTAGATGCTTCGTGTGACTTTTTATATAAAGAGCACTAGGCCATCATGTGCTAACATGTTATTTATGTAGAGGAATTAGGTTATCTTTTTATTTCTAAGCTTTAAGCACCATTCACTACTACAAATATACTAGCTGTGCACTATGATTACACACATGTACCACAGTGGGGTTTCAACTTAGAGACGATGTTTAGTTAAAGATAAATACCAATGTATGCACACGTCGAATTCTCCATGTGATAGCTGTCAAATAATTCTCTACTCTATGACTACTAAATAAAATATTGGCTACGTGTCTGCTTCAGTATTCACCTTCTCATCATGCAAGATCATATTGCAATTATTGAGGGAAACCACTGCATGAGTGTTATTTTATACTTCGCTTTTTGTACCATTTAATAGTTTTAGAATTAATTGTTCATCAGGATTAATATTTGGAGCTTTACATTACATCTGCATCTTTCCATTGCAAACGTTTACTTGTTTTCTTCTGTATCTGAATAAGGGCTGATGCCTTTCTGGGTTGATCAACTGCTTGTTTTCATCTTGCATTATTTGTAAGAACCTCATGTGGGACTGGATAGTTGGTTGGGATTTTATCTTAAATGATTATCAAACTGCTTGTTTTCATCTTGCATTATTTATAAGAACCTCATGTGGGACTGGATATTTGGTTAGGATTTTATCTTAAATGATTATGGTAATATTTGGCATACGTTCTTTTAGAAAATTGCAAAATATGAGGATGAGATTGAAAAAATATTTCTCCTTATATTGGCAGTTCTTGAATCTTTTCTGCGATAAATGCTGTATTTGGAGCTTTACATTACATCTGCATCTTTCCATTGCAAAAGTTTACTTGTTTTCTTCTGTATCTGAATAAGATGCCTTTCTGGGTTGATTAAACTGCTTGTTTTCATCTTGCATTATTTATAAGAACCTCATGTGGGACTGGATAGTTGGTTGGGATTTTATCTTAAATGGTTATCAAACTGCTTGTTTTCATCTTGCATTATTTATAAGAACCTCATGTGGGACTGGATATTTGGTTGGGATTTTATCTTAAATGATTATGGTAATATTTGGCATACGTTCCTTTAGAAAATTGCAAAATATGAGAATGAGATTGAAAAAATATTTCTCCTTATATTGGCAGTTCTTGAAGCTTTTCTGCAATAAATGCTGCATTAATCGCTGATTAGTTTCTACTAGGCCATTCATGGTGTTTGCAAGTTCTTGAAGCTTTGTTGGGTTAATAGCAGTTGTCAAATAAGGTGGATGGATCAACCTGACAGCCTCTATCATTAAAATTAGCATAAAATTTTTGGGAAGGGAATAAACTATTGCTCAATAACATGGAAGGAGAACCAAATGTCTCAAATATTTCAAATTTGCCTGGTGGCCTGGAGACCACTCCTCAGGTTAAAAGAGATGTTGCCTCTACAGACAGGTTAGTGAATAATAATAATATGGGAAAGGAAGGAAATCAATCTTCTGAAAATGCTCAAAAGCAGTTGGTGCTTTTTGACCCTGATGCCACTGGTACTGGTGAAATGCTACCTGTTTCGGGCCACATTGATTCTCCAAATCAGACACCAGGGGTTTTGCGTTCTATAGGGGCCTTCGCTGTTCAATGCGCCAACTGTTTTAAATGGAGGCTCGTTCCCAAGAAGGAGATATATGAGGAAATAAGGGAAAACATTATAGAACGGCCTTTCTTATGTGAAACAGCTCGTGAGTGGCAACCTGAGATATCATGTAATGATCAGCCTGATATTGCGCAAGATGGAACTAGGCTTTGGGCAATTGACAAACCCAACATTGCTCGGCCCCCTCCTGGATGGCAAAGGATTTTAAGAATCAGAGGTGAAAAAAGCTCAAAGTTTGCAGATGTGTAAGCACTCAATTTTTTTGTTTCTTTGTTCTATACTTCTATTTATTTGAATAGCTTTTAAAGCAAACTATGGAGCTGAACATGGACAACATGGGGCCCATGCATTGCAAAGATATCCAGTTTTTCATTTAGAAGTTAAATATATTATTCAAAGATAAACAAGTTATAGAAATTGACTAATTTAGTGCCATTTGTTTTGAAGAATCAATCAAATTTTTAACAGATTAAATTTGAAATAGTTATTTTTAACTACTCATCAATGCTTAGAATTTTATTTCATTGTTTGAGATGTTAAATTTTACGAAGGAATTCTAGAAAGTAATATAGGAGGATAGATGCAAAGGGTATTCTTATTATTATCCATCACTCCATATCAAATATTATCAAATGATGTCCAGAGAAATATTGCCACTTCCTTGTATTTTCCTTCTCCTTTGTTCTTTTTATTTCTGGTTGTAGACCCTATTATCCCACAAATTCCTTTTTGTATCATGAAAAAAATCATTAAAGTGCACCCTTTTATGTACACGTCGAAAATCAAACATAGGATACATTGATTTTTTTTTTTTTTTTCAAAATCAATTCTCTGTCATCTAATCGTGCAGCACAAAAATACATCATAGTACAACTATTAAGTGAAACTTTCAGGTGCCTGTCTTTATTGTGCTGTTGAGTGCAACATCGTGATGTACCCTTCCAATGGGTTAATTGCTTCCATTCAGACGTTCAGGACACTTAACTGTCAAATTAATTCCATAGAGAAGGAAAGGAACTCATCCACCTGACTTCCGTACATAGTGAAATGATTGCTTCGTACAGGGATACACAATATTATAAGTGCATCAGAGTTGGTGCTGAATAGAGAATTGAATTGGTTCCATGGAGACTGAACCCACTCTTCTGTTTTTCCAATACCGTGAGGATAAAGTATTATGAAAATGCATTAATATAAAAGTTAGCACTGGATTAAGAATTTCAGTTCTTGCATACTGTAGTATCAGTTCCACAGCAGAGGAACTCATCCTCCTGATTTGCCTTCTTAGGCGTCTTAGAAAATAATTTCAATAGGAGCTATGCACTGGTTGCATACTTGCATGAGAGATCTATTTATTCATATCAGATTAAAAGCATATAACACGTAAGTAATGTGAAATCATATCGATTTAAAGAAACAGTTATATTCCTATTCTAATTGCGTTTGTTTCAATAACCACAGGTATTATCTTGCACCATCAGGCAAGAGACTTCGATCTATTGTGGAAGTTCAAAGGTAAAATCCCCCCTTGATCAATACATAAATGCCTGGAGTTCTATTTTTTATTTTTCTTAATGCATCTCTATAATAATATAAGAGGGTCCCATTGACAAAAGTTAAATTCTTTTAGAAAAAGAAAAAGAAAAAGAAAAATAAAACTGAAAATAGAAAAATGTTTGTCCCCACAATCTGCTCTTGCCATCTGTCCCTCTTCATCGCATCCAGTCCTCACTATTCGTCTCCTCCATCCAACCTACTCCAGACGCCTTCACAACCATTGACACGCTATTACCAACCTCACCCACCACCCCTTGCATCAACATCCACAATCTGACTTACTCGATGTTGACCACTCAACTCTACCCACCACAAACATTGCCTCAGCTAAAATGGAAACATGAGATTATTCCTGAATGCATGTCGAATGCTGAAATTACTCGTTGGATTTCTAAAATAGATCCATGATCATAAAAGTTTGTTATTGTTCATTCCCAGGGCATGTGCTAGTGAATAATGTTGGAGGTGGTATATTTAAGAGTTCTGAATCATTACTTTTTTTGCATTTGTTTTGCGGTTTTGTGATGCTTTTTGTCTTTCAAGGTACCTGAATGAACATCCAGAATACAAAGAAGTTAGCTTGTCACTGTTTTCATTTCAAAGTCCTAGACCTTTGCAACAAAACTATGTGAGCAAGCGTCCTCGTGCTGCACCTTCTTATGATCCCAATGATGATGGGATGCCAGAATGTCTCGACCCTTCAAAAGGTTGATCTGCTATTTTACAGAATTATCCATGTTTCATGCTTAAAAGATTCTACAAAGTAGTCTTTTAGATTTATATATTTTGTGGTCTTTATCAAATGAGTCTTATTTGCTTTGAAATTTTCTACTTTATTATATAAATGAGTCTTGCATCCTTGTCTCTTGCTTCTTTGTACCTATCTAAAGCAATACCTCCTTGGGTTGAATCAACATTATTTGTGAATACCGTTATGATTGTTATAATAAGCTGAGAATTAATTATTGAGGTTTTTTATGCTTGAACTTCAACATTTTTATCTGATGCCATTTTAAAGTTTAGCCCATATATATATGTACTCAGTTGCTTGCTTCAGTTATGAATGATGTTTTATGTACGACGAGCCAATCGTGACGTAATGATGCTTTTGACAAAATGCAATTTTATGTTTCTTGCAGCCAATCCCATTACATCTGTTGCTCCTGATGTGGACACAGACTTGCAGCTTAGTGGTCCAAGCCTTTCTGCTCATTATTTTGAGACTCCCGGTTTGAAGCCCGAAAATCAATCAGCGAAGAGAAAGCGGACACCTTGTAAGACGAAGCGCAATGGTGAGTTATCCTAACCTAACCTAACCAAACCGAAACAAGATGAAGCTGGTAGAGTCTCGTCTGCCTTTATCTGGTTCTTAGAATCCGGAATCCCCTTATTTGCTGTCTAGGCTTGTGTACTTGTGGTTTACAGTGACTTGCTGAATGTTCTAGGTGAAGTAGTTGCTAGTTTTAAGCAGTATATATATGGAGTCGATGCTGTGAACTATATGTTTGTCATGTTATCCTGGTATTAAGACACTTGTGGTTCAAATTTGGGGTAAACAGTGGGCATCTTGGTTACTGACATGAATCTTAGCTAAGCTGTATCTTAATCTGGGATTATAAGCTAGACTAGACTTGAACTTAGTACATTTGATATGCTAATGAGCAATGATTCTTTAACGTGTCATGTTAGGCCGACAATATCCTTTTGAAAGAAGTATATCGTTTAATCTCGTCCACTAGAAACAACTGTCTATCCATTTCTCTTCCTCAAATCAAGAAGAGTTAACAAGGCCCTTCCATTGCTTTAAGGGTCGAGCCAACCGTTAATTTTTTTGGCCCAATTTAGGGCCCACACGAATTCATTTTTATTTTTATATGTGAGGTTTAGGACATAACTCTGACTGAAGGGTGTGTACGTATGCATTATTGCCATTGGTTGGGAAAATCTGTTTAGCTGTCAAGCTTTGGTTGGCAGTGTTTTGCATTGAATGGAATTTGGCTTATTCCTAAAATGGCAGTGTCGGCTCATTCCATATGAATTCCTCCTCTTTTTTTTTTTTTTTTTTTTTTTTTTTTAATTACATATTTTATCTCAAAAACATCATGTTTGACGCGATCACACTTGGGAATCTCTACGAAAACGCGGAATAGCAAAAAGAACAACCTAGGAAAGATCTAGACTCAACAAAAACAAGAAACAAGAAAATAAATTAACTGGAAAAGATAAAATTGATGATAGGACATTGACCGGACAATTACGACGCGAAGATTTGACGATGCGGATTGAAGATCCAAGGTTTTCGAAGTACTACAAGGATCTGTCAGTTTCTTTGATAAGTTTTTTGTGGGAATATTACAAATATCTCACAATATTTGATAAGTTCAATTTATTGTTCTTAAAAAACATACAAAGAGAATCCTCAACTTTTCAAAGAGAACACCTTTAATTTTATTCAATAATATCAAAGTTAACGATCACAGTGGGAAAAACTGATAATTTAAAGTAAAATTGACTTAAAACCCTTAAAATATGAAAATAATAAAACAAAACGGAAAATAAGTTTAAATTCGCGAAAATCCGGGAAAAATAAAGTTACGGTCGTGAAAGTCATTCTTACGGCTGTAAGCAACCTTCGGGTTAATAGTTACGGCCGTGAATGTGGGACTTACGGCCGTAAGTCTGAAAATCTCGTAATTCCTTGTTTCGACCCGAGACGGAGTTACGGACATGACCAATTGGGTTTACGATCGTAAATATGCTTCTGGACATCAAACTTCGCCCCTTTGATTCGGCTCGACTCTATCACGAAACTTTTTCATTTTCTCACGTAGATCACCTTCGTATTGCCGGTAGCTCGATTTCTTCTTTAACGCCTACTTAGGATCACATCATTCCCCTTATCTTGAAAATGATTCGACCTCGAATTTAGAACTAGTCCAATCTTCTTGCAATTCCTGTGTTTATTAGCCTTGGGTTCATGATTATACTTGCTTTTGCGAGATTGATGTTCATGTTTGTACTTTGTTATCCTTCAAACTTTTGGCTGTCCCTTACTCTCCTTCAATTTTCTCAGCATTTTGGGCTGCTCATTTGTACGAATAAATTTCTTCCCTGTTTTAAGCTCATAGTTTGACTTAGGCACCTGCAAAACAGATTTAATAGAACTAGGGATGGGTGTGTTAGCGTGAGTAAGTGCAAATAAACTCATTTTTATGGTGGACTCTCCTTTCTTTTGCTTTCTGCACTCAATCTCTCATTTTTCTGAGGTTTGAACCTCAACCATCTTTTCTTTATTTTTCACTCACTCTCCTTTTTCTAAGATCGTGACATCAACTCTCTTTTTTTTTAATTTTCACTCTCACTTTTTTCTGAGGTCGTTGTCTCAACTCTTTTATTTTTCCCCCTCAAACTCACTTTTCACTTTCAATTGGTCTTCTAGGGCCTGAGCAGGAGATAATGGAACTAGAGTAAACTTCTTCCCACCTTTCACAAGATTGTATCTATTCGTGTACCCATCATGTAGCACTGCTCTTTCATGTTGTCATGGTCTCCCCAACAATATGTGACTAATCTGCATAGGCACTACATCACACACTACCTCATCAGAATATCAACCAAAAGAAAAAGTCACCAAAACTTGTTTATTCACCTTAATTTTTTCCGACTCAAGTCAACCACTGCAATTTATATGGCTTTGAATGCTTCAATAAAGGTAATCCCAATTTTTCCACAAACATTATACTAACTATATTAGTACAACTCCTCCCCCCCCCAAATCAACCACCATACTACAAACCTTATCATTCACCAAACATCTAGTGCAAAAAATATTATCCCTTTGCTCATTCACTTTACCCACAACATCCACCTTGCGTCTAATGCCAAGAGCACGCCTATTTTCAAAAAAATTACTATTACAAACTACATTATTTGAAAATAATGGATCTCAAACAAGGCATTAGTATATTAGCGATTAAAATTCTTATCATCAACTTGTATAGGGACCAAATCTTTGGGATGAAAATAAATATTCTATCATTTACTTTTTTTACCATTCAATAAATATGTAATATATTACATTGTCACTTAAAAATATCCCAAAAAAAATCTCCCTATAATTATTGAATTTAAAATGACAAGCAAAAGGAATGTGCTTTTCAGAAATTGAATACTACTTTTTTCCTGCTTTTTTACATAGACCATAAGAAAAGGGGAATCTCTACAAAGATTTTTTTGTCGGCCAGTAATGTCAGACGTACGTCCTTTGTTACTCAAAAGACTAATTTTATGAATAGAAACATTTTTAATTGATATTGTGACATGTCACACATATATATTGGATGGTGAGAAAGTAAGTGATGAAATGGTTATTTTTATCACTCAATAAATATGTAACATATCACGATATCACTTAAAAATATCTCTAAAAATGTCTGCTTAGAACTATTGTACTCAAAATAAGCATATAACAATTTCAAAAACCATATAGCGTGAAAAGAAAAAAATAAATAAAATAATTCCAATCATCCAAATGCTAAGCCTAATAAATGTCGATGATGTTGACATAGAAATTCAGTTAATTCCAAATTCGACCAACAAAGATGCTCGAGGTCAAGAGCGGATCCAGGAATTTTGTTCAGTTAGGACGATTGTCCGGTAATTTTTTTTCAGGCAGACTTCGATAAAATAAATGTATTATTCAAGTCTCAGTCCAAAAAATACAAAAAAAAATCTGATCAATTTTTTTTTCCAATGAATCCAATACAAACGGTGGACCTACCTCGCCATGAGGTAGATCCGCCACTGGTCGAGGCCCTCCCTTGTTGGAGTCTAATCAAATTTTATTAGGGAGTGGACATTAAAGACGAATATAGTTATTCTTTTCTTTTTTGCAATCGCACCACGACGTATACTTGCTTGTGCGTAAAAACTTGAAACATGATTACAATGAGGGGAAGAAGACATGACAATGATTTAGAATCGAAGACTAAAAAAGAGGAACAACCCCCCCCCCCCCCCCCCCAAAAAAAATAAAAATAAAAATAAAAAACTATTTTCAATTGGATTTGAACATGGCTGCAAACAAGGAAACATTCAAGGATAGTGTTCCCTTGTAGGAGATATACATATTAACATTTTGGGACTTCTGGTCCCTAAAATTCCATGTTTCGTGGTCCTAAAAGGCATTCTTCCAATAAAGAGATTTTAAATTACAAATGGAAATATAGGTTAGTTGTGCCTTGATACTTAGAATTCTTTAAAAGGTGACAGATCAATCAACTGAATATCTATGACAAATTTTAATCTGTACTCTTATGTTACAATATTATAATTGACATCCAATCAATGAAATTCGATCAAATTATTTCATTTTAATTGAAAATGAAATGAAAAAGAAAGGAGAAAAAAGAGAATTGCCCACTTGTGGTTGATAGCAAGCGTGTGACTGACTTCCAAAAAATGTTTATAAGCAAGCATGTGACATTGTCACCATATCAAGGTTCTAAGTGGTTCCACCACAAATTGGAATTTATTGCAATGATAAAAGCAAATAGGTTCAACTTTTTTCGAGACGAATATGTCAATTGTACTCATGTGACGTTCTACTTTTCGAGTCTTATTTGTCAAGTATATCAATAAAATGTTTTTATCTTTCTTGTCTATTTTATCAATTATAATATTGATACGACTCTAAATTGTCATGGCCCTTGTCCCACGTACTTGTGTCAATGGCCAAGTGAAAATGTCCAAATAAATTGCACAAACCAGCACACTATCTATGTTCCAAACGATTTTTTACCCCCGGTTTTTGCAGCTTGCATATTCTACATTATCGGTTTTGATTTAGTGTCAACGAAAGGCACATACTATTGTGTCAATCAAGACAAAAACATTGGGCCATTATTTTCACTAGGATACAACATTTACCTATTTACCAATGAGGTCGCATTCTATGTATTAGTTGTTGTGACCATGAATATGGATTGGAACGCATCGAAAACTTCCCTTTTTTTAACCAATTTGGATAACTCGTAACAAAATAAATTATTAATATCCGTATATATCGTGCAAGATTTACACATGGACTAGGGATGATAATGGGTTGAACTGTTCGTCGATTCATCCCGACCGGCTAATGTACCGCTCAGCTCATATTGAGATTCCCATGGATAAAGTCTAGCTCGATTATTTCACGAGCTGAGCTGGCTCAATTTGTGAGACCTACAAACTGGTTCGTTGTTTGATTTATTTTATGAATTTTTTAAAAAAATACAAGCCGAGTCATGGATGACTCTGGCCTCTCTCGTGTCCACACAAGCCAAAGGTAGCCTTGCTTGTGAACACGAGCCGAGCTCGAGTTTCTAAGGACTGAGCCAAGTTACCCCTACATGTGAACGACAAAATTTAAAATTTTTTACGGACTTTATTTAGAATTATATGCAAAGAAACTTTGCAAGTTTAGTTTAGATTCACTGTAAATTCAAAAAAGATCGAAAAAACAGTAAAATATCATATGGTGAACTTTGGAGTCGATCTATTATTTTTGGAAGGAAAATTCATTTGAAGAAATATTAAGATGTATTGGATCAAACTAAAATAAGAATGTGCAAACTATAAAATTCAACATGTCTGTTTGATGAAAATTAAAATTCAGATTTTATTAAAGTAAAAGTTAAAAATTAATCATAACCACATATTTCATAAATCTCACAACCTTTTAACCATACATCTCATCAAATTTTATCAAAATCTGCTAAAAAATTGATTTTAATCTCCATCAAATGGGGGTGTGTTTTGAGGAGAAATAAGTATTATCTTGTACTTCTTAAATTTATGATTAATATAAAATATTGTGATGGTGCTTTAAACCTTTGTATATTCAAGATACTAGTGTCCAATGCAACCACAATGCAATTACCTTCTACCCTATAATTTATTATCTTTAGCATCATCAAACTTAGAAAAATTATAAGTTTTTATCTCGAGGTAATCAACAAGGTTGTCTGCTGACATCTTAAAAATCAAAGACAATCGAAGTTAAAGCATATCATGAAACCATCACACGCCTATTAGAGTTAATAATAATAAAAAAAGGTTATATCAAATTGGTAGACTCAAAACCAAATTCAGTTATCTATGTGCAAGTCCCCTAAATTCAAACAAAGATTGAAATAATGTTGTTTGTACTTAATATTAGAGAGATCAACACCTTGTCATTACCACCTAGATAAACGACTATTCGTTTTTCGAAGTTTGGTGGTTCCGGATAGAATAAAATTATGAGGTAGGAGCACAAAAAAATAAAAAATAAAAAGGCTAAAAAAAATATGAAGATCAATAAAAATGAGAGATAATTACATGATTGGTCACTAAACTTTGCGTGAAGTTTTCAGGGGTTACTGAATTTTAAAAGTTTCCCATTAATCATATTTTAAAAGTTTCCCATTAATCATTGAACTTCAATGGTTTCTCCGTTAATCACCACACTTCCAAAAAAAAATTCATTAGTTATTGACCTTTCCAAAAGTTTCCTCTTTAATTAATGATTGATGTATGAGATTACATTTTGTAAAGTTCAGTGACCAATATAAAATCTTTTGAAGTTGAGTAACCCATTGTAGACCATTTACAAAGTTCAATGATCAATCAGGTAACTAAGAGGTCGTTCTCTTTGTGTTTTAGTTTTCAGTATTGAGTTTTGAATTCATTTTTAGTTTTGTATTTTGAGTGTCTGTTTTTTTAGTTTTTTAAAAATGTGTTTGCTTTGTAATTTCAAAAATTATTTCTCAAAAAATTGTTTTCCACATTTTTGGCATTTTTATTTTTTACACTAAAAACATCGAAGTTTTCTTTATAAATTTTTTCCTTATTTTTGAAAAAACATTTTCAAAAATATAAAAGTGAACAAATTTTCGATATTTTAAAATTTTGAAAACAAAAAATGACATTGAAACATTAAAGAGAATATGGCCCAACTCTCTCCCAATGTATTCAACTTTATAGCACATTTTTATAACTTGCTTAGTGGTGTTTAAATGTAAGGTTAAATTTATTTTCCTAAAAACTAACTTTAACGCGAAATCAAACTTGTAGTACATTAGTTTAATACAACATACCAAAAAAATGTGGGGGTGAGTTTGCAAATTTAATAAAAGTTTGAGAATGTTTGCTATTTATCCTAATTTTTTTATAAGCATAAAAGAAGAACCCGAGTAAATTACCAAATTGACAAGAACCAATCGATTTTGGTCCTATCTAGTTTGATTCGATGCACAGGAACCCAACGGTTCTATGTGAACATAGAAATTGTATTAATACTCGATTCAGTCTAATTCTTTTCAAATTGAATTGAATTATACTCAAATATGCGATCTTGTATTTTTCCAATAGTAGTGACCCTCGATCAGGGGCGGATCCACCTTCAGGCGAGGTAGCGCGGTCGCGCTACTTGGCCGTCGGTGGACCGCTGGCTGTGCTGCAGTTTCAATTTTTTTTTCTTTTTTTTCTAGTCCAAGTAATGAACTGACCAACTTCCCCCAAAACTCCAAAATGCACAAACCCAAATACAAATTGACGAAGGATCGCAAACCAAAATGCCAAACTTGCTGATTACCCCTTTCCTTCTCACGATCGACGATTGACGAAGGATCGCCGCTCTAGCCTCTAAGCCAGTAGCCGCAGAGCTCATGCCGTCGCCGTCGCTACCAGACTGCCTCCAGGCTCCAGCTTCGGACAATCCGATCCGATCGTCACTGTCAGTGCACACTGGTATGAATAGTAATGATTTTTTGTTGTAATTTTTTATTTTTTTGATTTTCTAATTTTCAGATTTTGTAATGTTTTATTATGTCTATGTTTTAATCTGTAATATTCATGTTTGATTTTTTAATTTTTTGGTTAGATTAATTATTACTGGACTGCCAAATCCTACAGTTATTGTGGCACTAACATTCACCAATTTTTGTTCAATTCGTGATTTCTCATTTGAATAAATTATCAAGTAACAAGGCTAAACTTTGATTCATTATGATTAATTTGGGGAATTATGCATAAATGTTACACTTAAGTTCTTGCAAATTGGTTTGATTTGTGAATTGTGATTATTGGGATGAAAATATGTTTTGATTTGTAAGTTGTGATTATTGATTTATTAGTTGTGAATTGAGATTTGGTAAAAATATGATATGATTTGTGAATTGAGATTTGGTGAAAATATAATTTGATTTATGAATTGTGATTATTGATTTATAGGTTGTGAATTGAGATTTGGGGAATTTTTTATTTGATTAAATTTGTGATTATTAATTTACTGATTATGGAACATTTTTTTTCAACCTAAATGAAAGTCTCAACCTTGCGGTTCTAGTTCTAGTGATTTTTTAACTGATTCTAGTAGACCACATGAGTTAGTAAACTTTGATAATGTAAAGAAATTTCGCACTGAATTCGATATAGAATAACTTGTATTGGAATATATGTTCATATATTTCACGACAACCTTTTATTTTATTTCTATACTTATTTATTCATTTTTAATATTATTTCATTAAATAATATTCACAATCTCACTACTGGGACAGTTGAAGTTCGTCGATCAACGGTCAACGGCAGACGAGGTCAATGGTCGCTCTAGCTGGATTTATCGGCTGGATCCGCCACTGCCCTCGATCCATTTTCCCTTCTAATTATATATATACGTGTGTAGAAGAATGAGAGATAGTGAAAGTCCTAACCTCACCATGTTTAAAAAAGGGTCACTCGATTATTTGATTTATAGTCAGTCAATTGTTTGATTTATACTTTTTAGTTTGTTGAGCAATAAATATATATTTTATTGCAATCGACTGCGATGCACATGGTGACGAATATATAGAATAAAATGTGACAATGTATGGCGAAAACAATAATTATGATGCATTATCTTTATGTATATTTTATTATGTTTGCTTAATTCTAGGTTATCGGATACTATATTACTATTGTATTATTATACCTAAAAAACCACCTTTTTTTTCTGAAATGTTTCAATTTCTAAAATAATACAAGTGTTGAGGATTTTCAATTCAGAGTTAGCATGCATGTGCCTGTGTGAGTGGTGCTCTTGTTGTTGGCGGGCCATGCATCCTACGTTTCCTCTGTGAGAGAGTGAAGAAAAATTTGAATAATGGGTTAATTACTTCAATGGACACTGAAATTGCAAGATAATTTCATAATAGACACTAGAGTTTATTCCTTATGCCAATGGACACTGAAATTTTGGTCTCTTACAACCGTTGGACACTTAATAGATTTTTGGATAGTTTTCCTCCATTTGGACCAACTTGCACAAAAAATGATAGTTTACAATAAAGATTGAGGATTCAATGTGTAATTTTTGGCCCAAATGAAAATTGCAATAAGGCCCTCGTGTTGAAAATAAATTTGATATAGATGAATGTTCATCTAAAATCCACGAACATCATGCTGTAATTATCAAGATCCAAACTAAAGCGGAAGCGTACCTGAATCCATTGTTGTGTTTGATTGAACGGGGTTATGGCCTTCCAACTGATTCGTGGTTTTCTCCTTATGTTTCTTCTCTGTTGACGGGGATGCAAAGAATTATGAAAAGCCACGTTCAATTGGGGACCATGACCTGTATAAATAGTTGTAGGGCAACTATCATGTTTCAATGTTATTAAATTGGCCCCTCATCAATTTAAAACATTGAATCCGTCTCTACACTTTAATCTCACGACACTTAATACCCATTAGTCCCGAATAATCTTTAGTGGATCACTTCATTGACTAAATCCTTAAGATAGCACCACACATTTTATTTTATACATGTTTGGCCCCACATTATTGAATTTTATCCAACAATCTCCCACTGGGCCATACATGTATCCTTACAAATGTGTACAACCTTATGAGCTCAAAAATGTGCTATCATTATTAAGGGTATTTCCAAACAATCTCGTCCATCAATCATATCAATACAGGATCAAAGCGACTTTCGTTCATTAATCGTAACTAAATCCATCAATGGTCACGTATACCAATACAACCAAATGACATAGATCAATCATGAGAGTGTAGTATGAAGATTACATGTTATGTGATCCAAACATGCCTATTTTCAATTGATCCGACTTTATTCCTTAGGTGAGATCAATACCGAACATAATGTAACAGAGTAGAATGAACTGAATACTTTATTTCTGTACAGAAAATTATCCAAATACACAAATGTGTCCAAAACCAAAACATAAAGCAACAAAAATACAAACTTCCACTAAATCATGATATCCTCAAGAAATATTACACCCATACGAGCAGTGTGCTCGTGAAAGACCTTGAGTGCTAATCCCTTAGTAAGCGGATCCGCAATCATGGAGTTTGTCCCAATATGCTCTATGGAAATCCGTCTACTCTGTACCCTTTCCTTCACAACCAGGAACTTAATGTCAATGTGCTTTGACTTAGTTGAACTCCTGTTGTTATTGGAATATAGCACTGTAGAGTTATTGTCACAATATAACTTTAATGGTCTTTCAATTCCATTCAGAATGCGCAGCCGGGTGACAAAATTTCGCAGCCATATCCCATGATTAGATGCCTCATAACAAGCTACAAATTCTGCTGCCATAGTGGAAGAAGCTACGAGTGTCTGCTTAGCACTCCTCCAGGAAATGGCTCCTCCAGCTAGTAGGTATATGTAGCCTGATGTGGATCTTCTACTATCTTGGCATCCCGCAAAATCAGAATCGGAGTATCCTACGATCTCTAACTTATCTGATCTGCTGTATGTAAGCATGCAATCTCTTGTTCTCTTCAAGTGCCTCATAACCCTCTTTGCTGCTTTCCAATGATCCATCCTAGGGTTACTTAAATATCTGCCTAGCATTCCAACAATGAATGCTATGTCCGGACGTGTACAAACTTGAGCATACATCAGACTCCCAACAGCTGATGCATAGGGAATCTTTTGCATTTCCTTAACTTCAAGATTATTTTTCGGGCACTGATTGAGACTAAATTTGTCTCCCTTAGCAACAGGGGTGTCCCCTGGTTTACTATCATGCATGCCAAACCTTATAAGAACTTTATCGATATAGCTCTTTTGTGATAATCCAAGGATACCCCGAGAGCGGTCCCAGTGTATCTGAATTCCTAATACGAAAGAGGCGTCCCCAAGATCTTTCATCTCAAAATCCTTTGACAAAAAAGTCTTGGTTTCGTGCAACATGCCTATATCATTAGTGGCAAGCAGTATGTCATTGACATACAAAATCAGGAAAATATGCTTACTCCCACTGAGCTTGTGATACACACAATCATCAACAACATTTATCTCAAAAACAAACGAGATGATCACTTGATGAAATTTGTGGTACCACTGACGGGAAACTTGCTTGAGTCCATAGATGGATTTCTTTAATTTGCAAACCATATTCTTCGAGTCTTCTGACACGAAGTTTTCTGGTTGCACCATATAAATCGTCTCATCAATGTCTCCATTGAGAAACGCCGTCTTTACATCCATCTGATGTAACTCAAGGTCAAAATGTGCAACAAGTGCCATGACTGTCCTGAAAGAGTCTTTCGTTGAAACAGGAGAGAAAGTCCCTTTGAAGTCAATACCTTCCTTTTGTGTAAAGCCTTTAGCTACAAGACGAGCCTTATATCTTTCCACATTACCTTTCAAATCCCTTTTGGTTTTAAAAATCCATTTACAACCAATGGGTTTTGCACCTTCTGGTAATGGGACAAGATCCCAAACATTATTGTCTTGCATAGACTTATACTCCTCATTCATGGCATCAATCCACTTTTGAGAGTCAGAACCCTTCATGGCCTGATGAAAATTGATTGGATCATTTTCCATCATTCCATTATTTTCCTCATGTTCTTGGAGAAATACTATATAATCATCCGAAATAGCATTTTTCCTTTCTCGAGTGGATCTCCTTAATGGTATTGTTTGTTGAGGTTGTTGAGTTTGTACTTCTGGATTTTGGATGGGAGTTTCTTCAACATTATCATGCTGAGTTTCCAGATATACTTCTTGATCAATGACAGGTATAGAAACCTGCACATTGTCAAAAGTAACAGTAGGAACCGAAATCGATCCTTCCTCAGCTTCTTCCTCAAAGATAATGTCTCTAACCTTATTTCTCCCCCCAAACTCAACATCCTCAAAAAATGTTGCAGTTCCCGTTTCAAAAATTGACTTAAGCGTGGGATTATAGAATTTGTAGCCCCTTGATCGCTCAGAATAACCAATAAAGTAGCTGCTAACTGTTTTGGAGTCCAATTTATCCTCATGCGGCCTATAAGGCCTTGCCTCAGCTGGACATCCCCAAATGTGGAAATGCTTTAGACTGGGCTTTCTGCCTGTCCAAAGCTCATAAGGTGTTTTAGCAGCAGGTTTAGTTGGTACTCTATTCAGAATATAAGCTGCAGTCTTTAATGCTTCTCCCCAGAGTGATTTTGGTAAAGTAGAATGACTAATCATACTCCTTACCATATCCTTAAGAGTCATGTTTCGTCTTTCAGCTACACCATTCATGCTAGGAGAACCTGGCATGGTGTACTGTGGGACGATTCCACATTCCTCTAGGAATCTAGCAAATGGTCCTGGACGTTGTTCACCTGAACCGTCATATCTTCCGTAGTACTCACCACCACGATCAGATCTAACGCTTTTAATTTTCTTGTTGAGTTGATTCTCAACTTCAGCTTTGAAAGCTTTGAACATGTCCAGTGACTCAGACTTTTCATGAATAAGATATAGATGTCCATAACGTGAGTAATCTTCTATGAATGATATAAAGTATTGTTGACCATTCCAGGAAGCCGTAGGGAATGGTCCACAAATATCCGTGTGTATCAATTCTAAGACGTCTGAAGTTCTATTAGCACCTAACCTTCTCGTTTTGGTCTGTTTTCCCTTGATACAATCAATACAAACATCAAAGTCCGTAAAGTCGAGGGAATCCAAAATACTGTGACACAAGTCGTTCAACTCTAGTTTTTGAGATGTGACCTAAGCGCTTGTGCCATAGTTTTGCCGAATTTTCTTTATTCAATTTTCGCTTAGTACCACGTGATTCCACATACAAGGTTTCATTATATGATGCAATAGTATCAAGCAAATATAGGTTATCGTATGAACATAATGAACCAGTACCAACAATATTTGAATTTAAAGAAAGACTAAACTGACAATTTCCAAAAGAACAATAATATCCTGATTTGTCCAATAAGAAAATAGAAACCAAGTTCCATCTAAATGACGGCACAACAAAAGTGTCTTTCAAATCCAAATAAAAACCAGTTCCCAATAATAACCTAAAAGTGCCTATTGCTTCAACTTCCACCGATTTTCCATCGCCCACAAAGATGAATCTTTCAGCATCACTTGGCTTTCGGCAGAACAGGCAACCCTGCATAGAAACACTTATGTGAGTAGTAGCACCAAAATCTAACCACCAAGTGTTTCTAGGTACTGAAGCTAAATTAACCTCAGAACAGACCAAATTAAGAAATGTACCTTTCTTTGCACGCCAAGCTTTATATTTGGTACAATCCTTCTTTAAATGTCCAGGTTTCAGGCAAAAGAAACAACCATCTTTGTCCTTATGTGGCTTCTTTTGATCTGGACCCTTAGCAGTTTCATATTCTGTTTTTCTTTTCTTGTCCTTATCCTTAGAGGTACTTGCCAAGTTAGCAATTTCAGTTCTATCCTGCCTCAACATTTCTTCCTCTTGCACACAATATGAAATGACCTCATTTAGAGTCCATTTCTCCCTTTGACGGTTGTAACTAACCTTAAGCTGACTGAAATGTGCAGGAAGCGATATCAATACTAAATGCACGAGCAAGTCATCAGACAAGTCGAGCTTTAGTGCCTTAAGTTTTGAAGCAGTATGAGACATCTTCATGATGTACTCCCTTATGTTCCCCTTTCCTCTATACTTCATTGAAATCAATCTTTGCAGAAGCGTGCTTGTTTCAGTCTTATCGTTTTTAGCAAAACGTTTTTCAAGTTCGGCAAGGAATTGCTTGGCATTAGTTTCCTCTTCAGATACTGCGCCACTAAAGGCTTCCGGAATGTCGTGCTTAATGATCATTAGACTCATGCGATTTGAGCGTTCCCACTTCTCAAAGTTCCTCCTGTCATCAGGTGAACTTATATCCGTAAGAGAAGCCGGTTGCTCAACCCTGAGAGCAAGGTCAAGATCCATTTAGCCGAGAACGATTAGTGCATTCTCTTTCCAATCCTTGAAGTTTGACCCATCAAGCATGGGGATTGAGTTGAGATTTGCAGATATTGTGGTAGCGGATGAATTAACTGTATAGAGAAGAAGATGGAAATAGCTTACATTAGTACTTTATTATGCAAATAATAATTTCAAATAATGGTAAGGCCCATCACAAGATACCTAGCACAACATCAATATTTAGTCTTTGGACAGAAATATTAACTTGTAAGTGGTACTCTCGATGTAGTAATCAAACACTGACAATAAGACATGTCAACCAATAAACCTTTCTTTGGACCGATTTATTGATCACACGTTAAACCAAATAATCGTCACGTGTTTATCACCACAGGTGCATGTGAAATTCCAGCCAAACATTGACCTTCCTTTGGGCCGATCAATATCCGCATGAACAACACACACACACAAAACCTCCTAATATTCTAAGTTAATTAATTTCCACAAGAGAGGTTGCTTTGGCAACATGTTGCTTCACTTAATTCACTTCGAAATATTATATTTCTCAAAAGAGTCCGTCATACCAAAATTTGAACTTGAATTGATTGTTTTGCATATATTAAGGCTTTAGGATTTGAATTATGAAATTCAATACTTTAGGATTAAGTAATCATTAAGTTGGATGGTTAAATTGCAATTTAATTAAACTTGATTGGCCAATCATGAAATATTTTTAAACTTGAAGGACTAAATTGTAATTTTTCCAAACTTTAGCGGCCAATTAATTAAAATCAGAAACTTTAGGGACTGAATCGTAAAATTCAGAATTCTAAAAACCCAACTTAAATGATTTCTTAACTTTAGGGACTTATTTTGTAAATTCAGAAGTTTGAAGGGCCAACTTAAAAGTTTTTTATAAACTTAGGGTTTTATTAATTATTAAAACAAATCAGGAGGACCTGATGTGAAATAAAATTAATTTTCGTGAATTTGCAACCTAGCCCTTCAAAACTTCAAATTTTCGAATGAAGCCCCTCTGCCCAAAAAAAAAAGAAAAGAACTAGGGTTTATCAAACCCTAGCCCCGCCGCGCTGCCACGCACCAGGCCCAAGAGCGCGGCGCCATCACCGGCGCCGCACACCGCCTGCACCGGCGCTGCAGCCAAGAAATACGCCACGCACCCCACCAACTGCACCCCATCGCGCGCGACGACGCTGTATACCACCGCGCGCAGCGCTAAATCGCGCGGCTTCTCCTCTACATCCGACCAGATTCACGCAACATCTCAACCACAATTCAAATAACCCACAACCACCATACACCGCACACAACAACACAATCTGAATCCATTCATAACAAACCCCAAATTCGAAATAAACAAAACCAAATCTGAAAATGAAAATCAATTCTATTTTGAAAAACAAGATTTTCGCATATATACACGCAGATAACGATCGCTGGATGGAAAAACAAGAATCCATATTTCCAAATTTTCTTCAATCTCGCTATGTATCAGTGTATGTATATTTTCGAGACTTTATCAATTTGCTATGCATGTATGGTTTCCAAATCAGCAGTGTGTATATTTTCCAAATTTTTCACTTTGCTGAATCCATGTATAATTCACGAATTCAGAGGAACGTTTTTGCATATATGCATATAAAATTGATCTGATAATTCAACACGATGTTGGCTCTGATACCACTTGTTGAAAATAAATTTGATATAGATGAATGTTCATCTAAAATCCACGAACATCATGCTGTAATTATCAAGATCCAAACTGAAGCGGAAGCGTACCTGAATCCATTGTTGTGTTTGATTGAACGGGGTTATGGCCTTCCAACTGATTCGTGGTTTTCTCCTTATGTTTCTTCTCTGTTGACGGGGATGCAAAGAATTATGAAAAGTCATGTTCAATTGGGGACCATGACCTGTATAAATAGTTGTAGGGCAACTATCATGTTTCAATGTTATTAAATTGGCCCCTCATCAATTTAAAACATTGAATTCGTCTCTACACTTTAATCTCACGACACTTAATACCCATTAGTCCCGACTAATCTTTAGTGGATCACTTCATTAACTAAATCCTTAAGATAGCACCACACATTTTATTTTATACATGTTTGGCCCCACATTATTGAATTTTATCCAACACCTCGTCCTCCCTCTCTCTAGCGCGCCACCACCTCACAGCTGTACTCTCAAGAGCAAGCAAAAATGAATGAATCGAACAACCCAAGTACATGACAAATAACCTACAATTTATACATTATATGCATGAATAACACACAAGATC
Organism: Ligustrum vulgare; assembly: GCA_963555705.1. Classification (NCBI taxonomy): domain Eukaryota; kingdom Viridiplantae; phylum Streptophyta; class Magnoliopsida; order Lamiales; family Oleaceae; genus Ligustrum; species Ligustrum vulgare. The sequence continues at coordinate 25,049,235 of OY743176.1, forward strand.
TGAAGTTCCTCATTCAAAATATTTTGGTGCAAAATCGCACCGAAACTGGTGCAAATTTTGCACCAAATGCGCACCAGTTCGATGCAACTTTCGCACCAGAATATTTGGTGCCACCGTCACAGGTTGTGGGATTTGTTATATTCTTGTTTTTCCATTTATTTACTGCTGGAAGAGAAGTGGGAATTGTGGTGGCTAGGGAAATCTTGATGGCATCAGCCGAGACTCTACGGAAGGGTACATTTGGGGCGAAGGAGGTGGTGGGGGTGGTGGCTGGGACGGGAAGAGGAGGGAGGATGGGGGTGGCCCTGCAATTTTGATTTGGGAAAAAAATTACATTTAGGTCATCCATCTTTATTGCAAATTATCAGTTCTTGTGCAAGTTTATCTAAACTATTCAAAAATCTGTTAAATGTCCAATATAGGTGTAACACCCCAAGTTTAAGAGTCTAAAACATAGGCGTGTCAACTTCCATTCACATTAAACGCGGAATTAAATCATTTACACAACTAAAATGTTCATTTATCTATTATAAAATTTTACCGAAATTTCGGCAGAGTCTCCTCTATAAATTGGACATAGCCAACCTGTAGAGGGACATCAAAACCATTTTAAAAATTTAAAACATCTCAATCACATTCGTCATCGCCAAAACCAATTCATTCATTCCCCAACTCCTCAAGCATAAGATTTTCCAAAAATATCAACAAACATTGACAAATGAAATAAGAAGTAATTTAATCTCTAATACGTCATCCATACTTAATTAAAACCAACTTCAACCAAACAATTACCAATAATAATGAATTAAGGAATAAATTTAAATAATAACTTGAATAAATTTAACTTTATTAAATAATGGCGACAGCGGGTACTGTCTGAGTCAGTCGCCGAGTGCTCCCCTCTGATCATCTAACTTTCATCACCTGAAATGTTGGGGAGGGATTGGGGTGAGCTAAAGCTCAGTAAGTAAACTGTATGCATGAATGCATGTTTATGACATGAATGCTTTTTAAACTTTCACTTAACATTTCTTTACTTTCCAGAACATTCAAACATTTCAAACTTTCACTTAACATTTCAAAACTTTCACTTCATTTCCATCGTGAGCTCACTTGATGTAACTTCTAGTCAATCAGAATACAGTGGGCAATTTCTTATTTGGAACCAGATTACATTCAAATTTCCACCGCAAAGCGGTTTAACATTCACTTTCCCACCGCAAAGCGGTTTAACATTCACTTTCCCACCGCAAAGCGGTTTAACAGTCCACCATAAACGGTTGAACATTCCGTCGCAGAGCGACTTAATTCGGGTACGCCGGTCCCCCGCGCCCCATTTCCCACTCACAACTTTCATGAACTAAAAGTACACCCATTCTTTCTTTAAGAACTTGGGATACATAACTTTTGAACAAATTTGCACCTTGACACATTTCTTTCATTTAAAAACATTTCACTTCCCAATTTCGATGCAATGCATGCTTGATGATGCAATGACATGATAATGTGCATGCTTGAACATTCTTCATAATAATATATACTTTCACAAAGTAAATGAAATTCATCAAAGCAAGTAAGTTGCAAGACAGTCATTTACACATAACTTTCACATTTACATTCAACTTTGATGAAAATAGGAGGAAGTTTACTTACTTGCAGTCTTTAGCATTTACCGTTATCTGAATTTGCAAGTGGAGGAGCTTCGACTGCCCGTGTCGTCAATGTACCAGAATCTTAGTTGCATCTATTCATTTAGTAAAATATAATTTCAGTTCAAATTGATATATTCATCATTCTTTTAACATTACATTAAACAAGTTAAAACAATACATCTTCTTTCCCTTTTTCTTTCTTGTGATCATTTATTCCAAACAAGGTATTAAGATATATTAAATACTTCCATACCATACTCGAAAGCAAAAGATTAAACATTCGACACAACATTATAAGCTTAACTATTAAGGTACTTAAATCAAACCAAAGTTTGAAAAATGTACACGACTTTACAATTTTCTCAAAATCTAGTAATTATAATTATTACTCACGTTCACACAAAAAATCATATTTGAAATAAGGGACTTAATTTCATGCAACTTACGAATTGTACTAATCCATTTACTCAATTCTGAAACTAAATTATAACTTAGTCGAACTTTACAAAAAATGTTCCATTAAAATTCCAACTTTTTAAAATCTGAAAATATTCAAAATAAGGTTTCAATTAAACTTAAAACTAATCAAACATAACCTAAAATCTTAAATTCAAGAATTTCCCATATATAACATACACATTTGATTTTCAATTACAAAATTCGAAAGCCTGAAATTAATTTTCATAAATTTGAAAATTCTGGAATTAACTCTATATTTTTTTCAAAATCCGAATTTCAGCATGTAAGTCAATACATTAGATCCATCTATACACACATATATATATATAAGAATTAAACTAAAAATATATCAATTAACCAAATTAATGCTTCCATTTTCGAAATCTGAAAATTGAATCATATAACCTAAAAATCTGAATTTATGTATCCTTCACAAAATTTTCTCAATTTTCGAAAATTACCATTCCTAAATCAAAAATGAAACAAAACATTTCAATTACACTAATTAGTTCATAAATCCAAAATCTGAAAAAATATGTACATAGACAAAAATCTGAAATTATACATGGGTTCATATACATACACCAATATAACACCAATATATACTTACAACTTCATATATACATACAACAATTCAATGTGTTTGTTGTGTGTGTTGTGTGTGTGGTTGAACCGTGTAGGTGCGGTGTTGCTGCGGGAAAACGAAAAGGGGAGGTGTGTGTGTGTCTCACCAGGGCGGTGGCGTTGGTGATGTTGACGGCGAGCTGAGTGAGGTCGAGAGAGGAGAGAGCCGAGAGACGGAGAGATGAGGGAGCGCTGTGAGAGTGACCGAGAGAGAGGAGCGGTAGAGAGGGAGAGAGCAGGCGTGAGGCGTGCGAAGAGAGAGAGGCCGAGTTGTGCGGTTTATAAAATTAGGTCTATGTTTAAATTTTGTCACTTTGCAATTTGGTCCCTCTACTTTCAAAACGGGTAATTTAAGTGTAAATCCTTCACAAGTTTAACAAAGTGCCCTATTTACGAAATAATGCAATCTTGGCAATTTACAAATTGATAAAGATAGAAATTTGGTTAGTAACAATTCGAATAAACAATTAAGCATAAAATTGTATGAAAAGATTTAATAACTTTCTAGTTGGTACATTGATCGAGATGGCGTCCAAGTCCTTCCACTGCAAAATGATTCAACTTATTATCAATAATAATTGTCAAATAAATTATTCATCATAAAAATTTAGGTGGTATTCAAGAAAGCACGCAAAACGAAAAGTGGTATTACAATAGGTAACCCAACTTCAATGTCCATTGACATAAGGAATGCACTTTATTGTCCATTTTGAAATTATTTTTCAACTTAAGTGTCCATTATTGTAATTAACCCTTTGAATAATATTATATCTACAATATGTCTGCATCCATATTTATTGTATCTATACAATCTACAAAAATTAAGCATGGGTGATAAACTTTTGATTTCTCATTTTTATCTTCAAATTGTCATTTTTTTTTAATCAATATTGCTCTTCACATTCAATTAATTATTAATTATTAATATTAATCTACAATACATTTAAATGTTTTTCTTTTTCGTCAATAACACCCTTAATTTGATATATTTTCGGTCAATATTATTCTTAATATTTAATTTATTTTCATTAAATGTAATTATTTTTAGTTATTAATAGTAATCCGTAACACATTTAAATATTTTTCTCTTTTATCAATAACACCCTTCTAAATTCTTAATAAAATCATTAATTAATTCATATAAAAAGAAATTTAAAATTTTTTATTATATTCTAATTAAAAAATCAAAAAAAAATCAAAACTCTTTTGAAAAAAAAAAATCAAAACTAAAATTTTTGTTTTAACTTACATAATATTGAACTTTTTTTATTATAAAAATATGCTCAAAAATTAATTTGATTTTAACTATGCGTAATTTTTCTTCGACTTATCGTAAATATTTTAGAAATCAAGTTTCGATTTACCTAATTTTTATGATGACCAATTACTTCTTGATATATAACACATAATTAAATGGCATTTTAAACAGTTGTCTAATATCTATTTCGAAAAGAAAAAAAAAAGAAATTTATTAGTACTTCAAAAACATTACGCATATCATTCATCATCATATACATAAGATGCGCACATTGCTACTAATATGTTAAAAGCGAGTGGAAACTTTTGGTTTCTCATTTTAACAACTCATTTTATGAGTCAACAACTTTTCAATCACACATTTCCTCATTTTTTATTAAAATTTACTAAAAATTTAATTTTAATCTATACCAAATAGGGACATAGTATTATTAGTTTACTAATATTTATCTACATACATTTAAATATTTTTCTCTTTTGTAAATAATACCCTTAATTTGTAATATTTTCGATCAATAGTACCATTAATATTAAATTCTTTTTTCATTAAATATAAATATTATTATTAGTTATTAATATCAATCAACAATATATTTAAATATTTTACTCTTTTGTCAATAATAGAAATTCTTATTAAAATCTTTAATTAGTTCATATAAAATAACTTTAAATTTGTTAATTATATTCTAATTAAGAATATGAAATAAATAATTTCTAAACTATTGTGGAGAGAAAAAAAAAAAAAATCAAAACTGAAATCTTTGTTTAGTTTACATAATATTTATAAGCATTTTTTCATTATAAAAATATACTCCTAAATTAATTTGATTTTTCTATTCACAGCTTTTAAAAAATCCATGTGACTTGCTTTTCTGAGGGCGGCGTAGGGTTTTGATCTAAAACCCATTGTGAGTTTCTTAAGAAACCCACACCTCACCCCCTATGGTGGGTGGACAGTGGGGGCCCGCCCACCATTATCCAACCCCCATCCACCACATGACGGATGAGTTTTATAACTAGTGCCCATCATGGGCACTAGATCATTTCCCGGGCGGCGTGAGAGAAAAGAAAAAAGGCGTTGAAAAGTTTGATGAAATTTACGATTATGCCATTCTACTTTAAAAGATGAATTAACTTCAAATATGCAGTCATTATGCTTCCAAATATCATTACTCATTTTTCAAAATCTCTTTTTTTTTTTTTAATTTATTTTCAATTATACATTCTAACAATAAAATAATTTACACATAAACTTTAAAAAAATTCTTACTTAATTCTTACTTTTTAACCACATATTATTCAAAAATTTACTATTAAAAAAATTATTTAAAATAATGAACCTCAAACAGAGCTAATTAAATTATGGAAAACATTTTCCAGTCGCGTTTGATCATTTTTATTATTTTTAATTCACCTATTTTTTCAAAAGATTAATATTATATTATCAAGTACAAATGTGTGAAAAATAATTTTTTTATTAAAATAGCTGATTTTTGCATTATTTGCCATGAAAAATAAAGTCAATCAAATAACAAAACTTAAAGATTTCGTACTTTTCACCTAGAAAATTAATTCAATCAAACATTTCTTATCGAAATTTTCAATGAAAATAATTTTCAAGTAAATCAATTTCTAAAAATTTTTTTTTTCTATCATTTTTTCTATCAAACACAGCCAAAGTGATGAATAAACGGAGTAAAGACAGTCAATATAAGTGGAAATATTTGTTAAAAAGTATGGATTTTTTTGAAAATTTTTGTATAATATTATTTTATTAATAAATGTGTACTTTAAAAAAGAGATAAAATGTGTTAAATTTTAAAAGGGGGCCAAACAAGGATAAAATAAATACTTCGCATACTTATTTTATAAACAATTACAAAATCTAGAGAAATTAAATCGTACACGTGTTTGGGTTGAAGAAAGAGAAGAAATTTTTTTTTAAGAAGAATCCAATTTTCAAGGTAAAAGAAAGAAAGAAAAAAAAAAAGGAATAACGCATTAAAAATACAGCTGTCAAAATTTGTCCAAGATTGTACACATATCTTTCCATGGTTGGGTGGGCATATCACATGGGCTTATACGACCGCCCTACCCAAGTTTTTCTCCTCAACTACACATATAAGTACGTACTTACTTGATTGGAATCAAACTTCCAAGTTAATCATATCTTCTTTAATTAATAAAAATGTCTACTCGACCGCTGAAGTGCGTGTGTGTGTGTGTACGATTTTGGACCTTGATTGGTGCAGCGGCAACAATTATTGCCTTTGTTTGATAACACTGTATATTTTATAAATTAATTTATTTATATTTGAGATAAAAGTAGTGGTTAAAAATTGGAGAGAAAAATGTATTGTTAAAATGTGATTTGAAAATTTGTATAATTAATAAACTGATTTATAAATTAGTTTATTTTATTTACAAAACACTTGCTAAATAATTATAAATATATTTGTAATAATAATAATAATAATAGTGTAAAGCCAGCTAAATTCAGTTTGCAAAAGATTATATCATTTTTGGTAGGTCCAATAGGAATATAGGATCTTTTGCAAACTGTATATTGGAAATTGAAGAGCCAATATTTATTTTAGGGGTGGGCAAAAAAATCGGAATCGATATGATCGAATCGGAACCGAACCGAAAAAATCGGGACAGTATGGTTTTAAAAAAATAAAATAGGAAATCGGTTTTGAAACCGAGAACCGATTAGTTTTCGGTTCGGTTCTCGGTTCCGCCTTTAGAACCGAAAAATCGAACTTAGAACCGATCTGTGATCCTTGCTTTTTTTTTATGATCTTAATTGGTTGCCCTAAAACTAAAACTCAAAAGAATTTGTATTTCTATGGGTAAAGTGAAAATGATTAATTTCTTTTTATGAAATGTGTTACGTCTCTACCTCATTGTAACATTTAACTTCACATTGGGACTGAAATTCTTAGTAAATGAAAATTGAATCACGCTAACTTATTAATAAACGAAATTGTAAATGACCACGATGGAGTTAATTAAATATTTAAATATAAATATAAAATAATTAATAATAATGCATTTAAAACTCATGATTCATCCCACAAATTTACTATATTGTCATGCTTGAAAAACTTTCTAGGCCGTTTCCTATTTTTGTTTATGAACGTTCATCTTCCGTTTCATGGAGAATCCTATACTTTCTTTGTGGTGAAAGGATTTTTGAAATCCTTGCTCTTAGTATATTCGGTAGAAATTTATTTCAGGTTATTGACTCACTTCCCGAGACCTGATACTCCTCGATAAGGCTCTCAAAAAATTATTATTATTTTAAAACCGAATTAGAACCGAAACCGAACCAAAATCGAATGGTTTGGTTCTTGCGATTCAATGGAATCGAATGGTTCCATTTTACAAGAACCGAAAAAGTATGGTTCGATTCCGGTTCTTGAGATATCCGAACCGAACCACCCGACGTCCATCCCTAATTTATTTACACCACCCACCATATAAATCATTTGCCACCCAGCTAACACTCTAATATTACGTATATTTTAGGTTGCATATGCTATGTAAAAATATATAACTCACACCTTGAGGGGCCGAATCGACCCTGTTTCGGGTCATTGATTCGAGATGTAAATCGCAGATTTTACCTCCCATATCTAGGGTGGGGGACATTGGTAACTCTCACGAATGATGGTAACTCCGTTTGTCACATGACAGAAATCTATTATTTCAAAATTCGAACCTTACACCTGACTGCGCTGAACAAGTTTCCTACCTTCCCATTTTCCACCGAAAGTTATGCCCTGAGAGCAGGTTGCATATGCTATATATAACCTTATGTGGATATGGTATGTACCGTATGTTCAGTTAAATAGGTCATCACCATATTTAATTGGATTTTATAATTTAAAGTCACTTACATATATTAAGTATAGTGTGACATTTTAACAACAATGATGTTAGATCGATAACATTATTAATTTTTAAACCAATTTTGCCATTTTCTTGTCCATACAATTCTCACAGCGTGAGATTGACGAATTAATTCATTTATATATGCGTCATCTATATGTTCGGTTAGAATTTATTTACTTTATATAAATAAAGAGCAAAGAAAATTGAAGTTGGGGAAACATTTATCTTACAATTTTTTTTTTACTTTTTAAGTTTACTTTCATAATGAACACAAGTTGTAACACAAGATTTTAAATTCATAGGTTTTTAGATTTAACTGTACACTTCCTTCCATTAATATCTTGTCTCCTCAGCTTAGGGATTATAGTAATACTCACGAATTCGATACTCGTTAGAGATTCGACATAAACGGGAGGGGATTATCCGACTAAATAGGTTTGTGGGTCGGGTATAGATGTAAACATTAAAACTAGACATGAGTATGGATAGGGTGTGAGTTTTACTACAAAACTCATACTTGACCCGCATACACATTAATTTCCTTAAAGAATTATAAAATTTAAAATAAAAGTGATTGTGTGATAAAAAAAATTGTTAAAAAAATAAGGGAGAGATATAACCATATATTGTCACTGGAAAGTAATTTTTTGAATTAGTAAAATCATTAAAAAATAAGTGCAAAGTGTGTTATTATAGGTAAGATCAATTTCTCTAATCTTCAATATGTCGTGTCTGGTAGCGAATTTTTGGCTAATTTCTATCAGATTTTGATAGTTTTTATAATAAAATATTATATTCTTTTTTATCAACAGTAGTTGCTACATGTGGAAAATAGTCAAAAATTCATTTCTTAATCTCTTGCAGAGACCATTATATATCAACGTGAATCATTGAACTATATATATAGTTTTAGAGTTTTTTACACCAACACGTGTATAAAAAAATTAAATAAATAATAAATAATGAGTTTCAAATGAGTATACAAGTGTATCCGCCCCCGACCCCTACTCTGACCCATTCCTGACCTGCCATTTTTAAATGGGTAATAGGTAAGGTATGAATATTGTAAATCTTTAGTGGGTAGGGTACGGATTTGAAAACCCGACTCATACTCAACTCATTGACATCTCTATGTCTCATGTATTCACTTTGAAGTAAGGAAGACAATGGGACTAATTTGAATCGGGTACCTCGTCCTGTGCCCCATCCCTTTGACCCTTGAGTTTTGGGACGAGACGAGATGAGGATTGTCTGGTCTAGTTGACACTTCTGTCTCGTTTAGTAATTTATTTTTAGTTTTTTGTGTTTTTCTTCATATTTTTTTCTTATAATTTTTTTGTTCAAATAATTATTGGGGGTGGCAAAACCACGCCCAACGGCCCGACCTGTGACCTATTCATGTTTTTTTCATTCCGTCTCAAACCCGCCCTGCAGGTCTCCAGGGCCAGTTTTTTTTTTTTTTTGCCCCGTTAAGGATCGTGTATTCATCGGGTTCGAGGTGAGTTGGATTTTTTTGTCGTCTATACTTTGAAGCCTATAAATATTTAAACTGCAAGGATCTGTAGATCATCCCAGTTGAACTACAAATTATTTTATCTGTCTTATAATTTCTTATATTATTTCCTCGAGTTTTGTAATAATATAATTTCTTATATTATTATTGTCATTGTATATATATTGTACAAAAATGTTGGAAAACACATAGTATACGACGGCCCGACCTGTGACCTACTCGTGTTTTTTTCATTTCGTCTCAAACCTGCCCTGGAGGTCGGCGGGGCGAGTTTTTTTTTTTTTTTTTTTGCCCCGTTAAGGGTCGGGTAATCATCGGGTTCGAGGTGGGTTGGATTTTTTTGTCGTCTATACTTTGAAGCCTATAAATATTTTAACTGCAGGGATCTGTAGATCAGCCCAGTTGAACTACAAATTATTTTATCTGTCTTATAATTTCTTATATTATTTTCTCGAGTTTTGTAATAATATAATTTCTTATATTATTATTGTCATTGTATATATATTATACAAAAATGTTGAAAAACACATAGTATAATAAATACATGAAAAAATATTTGAGGATATTCCAACTCATATTCCACTATAGTTATTGATGTGAAAAATCGATGCGCTACCAACTTATCATTATTACTTATAATAGTTTATTTGGTAATACTGTTTAGTTTATAAATTGATTTATTTGTGATTATGAGGTAAAAAATAGTAATTGTGAATTGAAAAGGGAAAATATATGGTTAAAAAGTAAGTTGAGAGATTGTGTAGTCTATAAATAGATTTAGGTTCTGTTTGTTATTTGTTATTTTTTGTTTAAAACCCATTTTTGAAGGTTCAGATCAACAACTCTATGTATTTTATGTAGGCTCCGTTCGTTAAAAGTTTTTGTTTAAAAATATTTTTTTTTTAATGTTTTTTAGGTAAAATATATAGTTCAAAAATGAAGAGATAAAATGTGTGTACTTAAAAATTAATTTGAAGAATTATGTTGTAAAAAATATGTTTAAAAATATTTTTTTCCAAACTGAGGCTAAATGACCAATATGTTATTAATTTTAAATAGAAAATTTACAATTGAGGGTGTGTTCGGTAATCCATTTAAATGGAAAAAGACAAGAAAAAATCCAAATTTTAATATACACAATTTCTCATACTACTTTTTAACAATTCACATTTTCTCTCTCCAATTTTTAACTCCACATTTTACTTAGAAAATACAAATAAATCAACTAAATAATTTCAATTCCCTCCCACCCAGCCACCGAATACACCCTGAGTCGCAACATTTGTAAAAGTACAATTGATAAAATTTAAAATAATTCGTAGATTACACAATGGATAATAGCGGGTTATTTATTTAATTTTTTATATTTAATTATTTAAAATTAGTGGGTTATTTATTTTATAATCTATGAATTACTATGAACTAAATTACATTAATATTTATTAGGAATTATTTTTTAAATCGTTTCCCCCAAATTTAATTTTCGAGTACATATTTTAAAGGAATTTTTTGAATGCACATTATGTTAAAAATTATATTTTTCACTGCATTTTTTAAGAGATTTATTCAAGTAAAAAAATGTTTTTTTTTTCAAAAATATTTTTCTTTAAAAAATATATTCTAAACAAATATTAATTTCGTTTATTTCATAATAATCTTTAAATTATACAAATAAATTTGCATGTATGTTATCTATTTGATCAATAAAATGCTAATAAAAAAATAATATACTAATTTTAGTTAATTAATATAAGAAATAAAGTTATGAACAAACACAATTTTAATTTTACAAATGCTACGTTTTAGTTATAAAACTTTCTCTTTAAAATTAAGAATATATTGATCATTTAAATAAAAATGACCATTTGTTTTTAATTTAAACAAAAAATTAAGGACTTTTACATCAAAATAAAATGTTAAAGGCCATTTGAGTAACTTTTCCAAGCTTTAGGGACTGTTAGCACTAAATTTTGGATAGAAAAGTCAACAAAATGACATATTGAGTAATCAATTGAAACTTGAGTGACAATTTGTATAATGATTGAACTTTAATGACATATTTGAAATTTAGCTTAAACTTAAGTGGTATTTTTTATCATTATCCGCCAAGATCAAATGGGTTAAGTTCATGATTACAAATAATTAGATTTGAAAGTTTGTAATCAGGCTAGTAACGCTGTTTGATTTATAAACTGATTTATTTATAATTTTAAGGTAAAAAGTAATGGTTCAAAATTGATAAGAGAAAATGTGTATGGTTAACTAGTTTATAAACTGATTTAATTTTTTTTTAAAATGTACGGTTAGCAAACGGAGGCCAAACTCAGGTATATTACAAAATCATTGAAGTTGTAATTTTTAAATTATAATTTATTACACGAATTTATAAATTGCAATTTTTGCCATAGTTGTAACTTTTTATCAATATGTAATTATTAAACTATGTAATCTTTTAAGATTGTGAAATAAAATACAATGTGTAATTGTTCATTACACATTATTATTATATGATTGTAATTTTTAAATAGTATTTTATTACATAAGTGTATAAATTGTAATTTATTACTAGTTGGAACTAGGGCTGCACACAAAAAATCGTCAAATCGTAAACCGAATCGAAATCGTTGGTTCGGTTCCACGTGGACCCGCCAATATTTTCAAACCAAAGCAAACCATTTCAAAATGGTATGGTTTAGATTTCAATTTTTAAAAACCGTTTAAACCAAACCAAACCACTAATTTTTTAATTAAAAAATTAATTTTTATTCCTTTAAATTTAGAGTTTTTTTCCAAAAAATTCAAATTTATCTAATAAATAAAAGTTCTCGTCTACTTTTTTTTTTTTTTTAAAGTTCTCGTCTGATGTCCAACCGCAAAATTCCATTACCCTTTAACTCATACCACCTTTTAACAACATACTAAAACCCTAAAACTCCATTAACATATAAAACACACCATTCTTAAACTACATACTCCAACCCCAAAAGTCAATTTAATTGAAATTCAAATATAAAACGTTCCCACTTCCTAATTCAATTTGTAACATTCTGTTTTCATTCATCTTCCTTGCTTGCTTCCAAGTTCCTTTTCACTAATGTCAATTAGATTCTTAGAACAATAGATAGAGGTGATAGGTACTTTCAATTTCTTCCTGCATTTGATTTTATTTTAGATAGTCATGGAAGATTTTTCGATCTATATCAGAAGGTTCGAATCAGGGTAATTAAGTTTCTTTGCAAGCAATATCATTCGATTATTTTATTTTATTTTTTTAGAATTTATTCCTTGCTGAATTTCAGAATCTGGACAACCAAGGTAAGCCAGCAAGAAGAGAGCCAAGACTGCGGAAAATTGTACAAGCATCATACTAATAATTGCGGGACTAGTACTGTATCGAATCATATCACACATTTATGCAAAAAAAAGTATTCGTATATGGTTTCTAATAAAAAGCAAAAAAGAATGACTAGCTATGGTATGTCTAAGACTAGTGATTTTTCTAAGAATTTTGATGACGGTGACCTTGTCATGTTTGTTCGGAAAGTAGTTAAGAAACAAATACAATGCAACTACAAATTTACAATTATTTTTTAACTTCATATTTTATTTTGAATTGAAAACAAATTCGAATAAATTTAACATCTAACGTTCTTAATTCTCCTATTTGCTTATATATTAACTTATTTTATCTTTATTTTAAAATATACGAGTTAATATAACATCTAAAATATATTATATTATGTCGAAAGGTAAAAATCGCAGATTAAAATCGAACCTAACAGCAAAAAATTATTTGATTTGGTTTGGTTTGTAAAATAAAATGATTTGGTTTGGTTTGAGAAAATTCCAAACCGCTTAAACTGTTTGGTTTGAAAATTGTCAAAAACCGTCCAAATCAGACTGCGTTCACCCTAGTTGGAACGTTGTCCTTACCGTTTGCTCAAATAATGGCCATTACTGGGAAACTTTAGAGTTCTTCAACTTCATAATGAGAAAATAGCACGTCGGTTATTATTTAGCTACAATTCTCTAAATTGTAATTTATCACATGAATATAATTTATAAATCTGTAATTTATTAATTCATCGTCCCCGCCACCACCGTCTTCGACCACGTCAAAAAAACAAGAAATACTCATTGGAGGCCCCTAGGGCACATCTCTCGACAGCAAAGGGATTGGCCGATAACGTGTCCATCACAGTCGTGTTCGAATTCTAACGACTGAATTTACGACTAAATAATAGATTTGTTCCTTGTGGCAATCGGGGGTTACCTTACTTCGCGAGACGTTATTGAGTGTCATCCGTCCGACTCTGAGAGGCATAACCTCCAATTTACCTTTCGAACAAAAGGCTCAAAATAAGGTCGATTTGGACCCCTAAAGTGTGGGTTACACCCAAGAAATACCCATTGGAGACACGATGGACAAGATTAATTGTAGATTGGAATTTTCAGAAAGAGTCATTTTACCATAAGTGAGAAGAATATAGAAAAAGGAAGTGAACTTTTACCAGAAGGAACAAAGATGAGTATAGAGCTTCAGTGAAGAAGCGAGAGGGGGTTATAATATCTTCTATACTGCCAATATTTGAACAGAAATCCCTTTTGTTTAATTTTTTTTATAATAATAATTTTTTTAAAATCATGGTTTTTGTAGTTTTCCCAAATCAAAATGTGATTGTCTGGTCACAAGTCTCGAACGAACCTGACTGGTGGGCCCAATTTTTTTTGGCTTGATTCGGACTCCCTATATAAAAAGGAGTGATATGTATAAAATGACTACTTTTCTTAATTTAGACAAAAAAAAAAAAAAAAAAAAAAAAGAACTTTTACATCAAAATAAAATATTAAGAATTATTTGAACAATTTTTTCAAACTTTAGGAATTGTTAGCACTAATTTTCGGATAAGAAAGTAAACAAAGTGACATATAGATTGTAGAGTAATCAGTTGAAACTTGAGTGATAATTTGTTTAATGATTAAACTTTATTGACATGTTTGAAATTTAACAGAAACTTAAGTGACTTTTTGTTTATGATTCTCTTGTTCATAAAATGGTTCCATTCCAGGAATCCATAACCCTTTTAATTTTTGCTTGCCATTGGCCAAGGATATGTCATGGTTTGGGTTTTTTTTTTTAAATATTCTTTTTTTTTTATCATTCTCAATTTCAACCATTCATTAATTTATTTTATTTTTTTGGAACCCTTTTAATGAGATTGATTGCATTTTTTCCATAAAAATTGTTCAAGATTTTGGGACCCACCTCTGTGAGCATGTCGACTGATGGCGACGGGAAAAGTTTGAATCTTGCTGATTCAAATGAATAAAAAATAGCTGATTTTACCCCTTTTTCTATTGTGGTGGATACAACACGTTTGAAACATCCGAGGGTAGAAATGGAATGCAAAAATCAAGAGCTTCTGCATGCAATAATGGTTCTGAACGACAATTGTAATTTTGCACAATATTTTATTATATAAGAACTGTAGCAAAATGGGATATATCTCATTAGAATGAGATTTTAATGTATCTCAAATAGAGGCTAAAAGTCAAGAACATAATATAATATTTTAATTAAATTTGAATTATTTATTTTTCTAAAAATCATTATTTATTTAAAAAAATAATAATCTTTTTATACAATACCAAACACATACTAGCATTTTTTCCTATAAATATCTCATCTTCTCTTCATTTTTTCAGGCAACTTCGTTCTACATTATAAGTTTTTCATTCAATTTAAAGCCCAAATGAATCTGACGGTCAATACATAAGTTTTCTACAAAATAACTGATGAAATGTCATCGTTCACCAGACACCATCTAATCTTTCATCGAGTTCATAACATATGTCATTTCAGATCCTAACAAAATATGAAACATGACATCTACAACTTGTTGCTAACCAACAAATGACAATAACGTTATGTTTGATAGCATTCATTTTCTTGACAAGTTGAAAATTGTTTGCTGATTTATATTTGCCAAGAAAAAATACTCTCGTCCTTTTGCTTTGTTTAGCTGAAAAATGCTTTCTTGGGGTTGGTAGAGAAAATATTTTCCACGTAACTGGGAAAATATTTTGAGTCGTATTTGATCATTTTTGTTGTTAATTGACTTTTTTCTTTAAAAATTCATATTATTATTATTATCAAGTATAAACATGTGAAAAAGTTAAAAAAATTAAATAAAATAATTAAATTTTATTTTATTTGTCATGAAAGATAATGTCAATCAAATAATATAATTTAGTAAATTTCTCACTTTTTTACTTAAAAATTAATACAATCAAACACTTCCTAAAAATTGTTTTCTTTCTACCAATTTTCCATTTTTTCAATTGAATACAACCTAAGAGCTTATAAGACAAACCTCTATTTATTAAGCCGCTGTTCGAATCACTTTTTAGTTTTTAGTGATTATAATCATTTTTTTTGGCAATCTCGAGGTAGATGTAGGGTTGAAATTGGATAGAGAAAAGATGTGTGATTAAAAAATTGTATTGAAAATTTGAGCGATTATAAATTAAAAAGAAAATCACTTTACTCGAACAGTGGCTAAATTTTTTATTTTTTTTAATAAACAAAGAATTGATTGTTTTTTTAAATAAAATTTGTGATTAAAAAGTGGCTTAAATAAATGTATGTATTAAAAAAATAATTTAAAAATATATATTATTTAAAAATTATCTATAATTAAAAAATAGTATTGAAAATTATAATATTTATAAATATGTGTTATTATACACATTTACAGAAGACAAGCTAGATTATAAAGTGGTCAAATGATTCTCTGCCAATAAACAAGTACCAAATGCATTGTTTAGAGGTCAAATGATTCTCTGTCAAATCCAAAGGACAAAATGTTAACTAAAAGTGAAAAGGAGGATTAAAGCGAGGTGAAAGGCGCAAAGGCAGCACCAAATTCTAGACGCTTACATGCAAAAGAATCACGAAGCATTATTAGCCTATGTTTGTTAAAAAAATTTTGTTTAAAAATATTTTTTTATATTTTTTTGAGTAAAATATATGATTAAAAAGTAAAGAAAAAAATGTGAGTGATTAAAAAGTGATTTGAAGTGTGTGATAAAAACATATTTAAAAACTAAGCCCATGTTAGGATCTATATGTTTTTTTGATTTATAAACCAAATTTTAAATTACACAGTTTTCCAAATCAATTTCTAATCATACACATTTTCTCTCTCCATTTTTAACCATCCATCTACTTTGAAAATTGTGAACAAAAAATCTGGTTTTTAAATCAATTTAACCTCCAAACACAGGCTTAACAAATCAGTTTCACGCCATTGCGAAAGAATTATTCTTGTTGTACATATTTATTTACTTAATGATTTACCGATTTGTGTATTGGCACAACTGTGATTATTGATTTTGGAAATGATGTAATGGATAAAGTGATGGATAGTTGCCAAGTGTATTGTATATAAGTCAATTGACAAGTTTATACAAGTTGCATGATTGATTGTGAAAATATTTTATTGGCAAACTATAATACAATTTTCCTCTCCTACACTCCAAAGCGTAGGGCCCCACTTTGTTAGGGCACACAACCCCAAATTTATAATTTATAATTTATTTTTCCTTTAATTATTTGTTTTTTGTTTACCTTTTTATGTTTTCCTTCTTTTCAATATTTATTTTAGATTAATTTATTATTTTTTATCTATACATTAATTGGTGATTATTTTGATATTCATACTTATAAAAATTAATAAGCACTATTTGAAAAAAGAAACAAATATAAATTAAAATAGATGTAAAACAAACGATTTTAGTTCGAAATAATAAAATTGAAATAAAAACAACAACAATGCAACTTAATGATAGTCATGATTGTCAAACATTAGGAACTCCCCGTAGTCATTGTTAGCAATATTGGTGTATTTATCATCTGATTATCACTTCATGAGTATTGTGGTTCATATGGCTCGTCCACCAGTTGCATCCTAATAACATGGATAAAAAATAGATTAAACATACTATGTGGAAAAAATTAAATTTTAAACATGGTATCGTCTATAAACTCACCTTGATTGTAAAGTCAGACAAGTTCTTTTATCATGATCACTACGACCACATCTACTACAATTTTTCCATGATTGGAACATGCTACCTCCTTCGACGACTTCAGTTGCCTCTGCACCCCTTTGTCCTAATCGGAGTAGGATTAACCACATGTTGGGTACTCACATTACTCTTTCTCTTCATCCTACTCATTCGCATATCACCACCATCGTCGACGTCCTTAACTCGTAATTTAAAGCCCCAAAACTTATCAGTTGAAATGTGGTACAAGCATCGATCAAGGCACCCTTGTCGACCAACCCCAATGTAGTGCACGATAGCATCCCGTGTCGTGAAATTAAAGAATAACCAGCAAATAAATCGACAATTGGTTCAAAAATGGGAATTTCTTTTGCATTCTAGGTCCATCGACGTACAATATAGTAGTCTGGTAACAACGTAACATGTTTCTTGATCATTAATGAAAGCA
Organism: Ligustrum vulgare; assembly: GCA_963555705.1. Lineage (NCBI taxonomy): Eukaryota > Viridiplantae > Streptophyta > Magnoliopsida > Lamiales > Oleaceae > Ligustrum > Ligustrum vulgare. The sequence continues at coordinate 25,067,155 of OY743176.1, forward strand.
TGTGACGACACAAATATCCTTCGAACTCAAATGTCTGACAACTGCATGTTGTGAAATCAGGCATCGTGCAGTGGATGAGCTCAGGCTCTCGATCATACATTTTTCCAATCTCAAAAAGCACGATGGAATATGTTTTGACACCCTCGTATGTTGATCTCTTCGATCAAAAATAGTAAGTACTCTGTGCAAGCTCTGTCTTGAAGCACAAGAATGATGTTGTCATCCGAGACTGCTCGTTCAGGTCAGTGTGATTTGCTACCAATTCGTCATGTCATTGGTGAGCCAGAGCATTGGAAGACCTTTTCATGAAATCTATCAACGTATTTTTCATGTACACGTATCTTTTGAGGAATGAATGGTTGCTTTCTGATTGTTTAATACCAGAAATCCATGCAGAAAAGACGTGTCTCACATACGTTGGTACCCAATGAGTTTGTACTTCATACATATTGCACAGCCACTCGTTATCCCCCAGATTAGTGGTCTCCATCACTTCATAAAAATGGTATTAAAACTCGTAAGGTGTCTCAGACTTCGTAATGATGTTAACCAAATTTTGGTACAGTTCCTTATAAAGTAGGGGACTCATCTTCTCAGAAAACTTGTTCAAGATGTGCCACAAATAGAATATATGTAGTATGTCGCAGAATACCTGGCCGGCCACTCTCAAAAATGACACCATCTTGATTAGTGATGATTACACCAGAACGTTGTTATGTTAGTATGGCTTCAAGAAACTTCGAGAACAACTAGCTAAACGAATCAGTTTTTTCGTCACTTAATAGGCTACATCCAAATACATTAGTTTGATTATGGTGTTTGACACCAAAAAATGGTGCGAACACCATTGAGTTCTTATTGGTATTATAGGTCATTTCAAACATGAAGGGATCTTCGAAGTAGACGTATCAGCTCCTAGAATCGGAATCTGCCCAAAAATTCCGAGCAAAAACTCCATCCACGTCAGTCTTGTATGCATAGTAGAAGCTCGGGTTCTTTCTTTTATCCGGCTTGAAGTATTCTATCATTATTTCTACATCATGTCCAATGTGTTCCCTTAGAAGGTCTCTTTGATGATTCCTAATATCCCGCTCAACGCATTCAATCTAAGATGGACCACCAGCATCTATCTCCATAAGTCTGAATTTGGCAAGTAGGAATATTTGCCTGTGAAAACTATTTCAGAAAGGCTTTTTTCGTGGTCGAAACTTCGCGGTGCAATCGTAATAGGTGAACCTTCCTCAGTGTGGAAAGTGAGTGATTATGCCCTCAAAAAAATAGCTTAGAACCCAAGAATTTTGTGTTTCCTTTTTTAGAATGGTTAACTTGGTGGTGCAACCACAACGGGAGCCTCCATGCTATCTTTCTCCTTAATGGGCCACCAAATTTTTAAATTTCATTTGGTAAGTCTCATCTTTCCGGACATATGACTCCTAAAAACTTCCTTCGTTTGTGGATTCTTTCAGCTACCATCGATATGTAAAATGAACCCAGCTAATTTTACATACTCATTATAAAAGTTGCACTTACATACTCATTATAAAAGTTGCACACGTCGTCTAATGTTTCAAACTCTTGCCCGATTTACGAAATTGCACCTACATTCACTTGTGGTACAAATACATTATCGCCCCCTTCCATTCCTAAAATGATGTTGCTGGAAAAAAAAATCGAAATGAGCTTATAGTGAAAGAAAGAAATCTGCTAGAGAAAATGTTGTAGGAGGGTGAAATGGTTTGGTTGCTACTATCATGGTTAAGAATGGGGGGAAGTAGATTGAATAGACAATTCAGGTAAGGAAAAAAAATGATTGATTTGACAATTCAACTGAAAAATAATTATACAAAAAAATTGAAAAGACAACTCGATAATAAAAACGCATCAAAAATGAGATTGAAATGACAAGTGTGGTAAAGAAAAATAAAACAAAAAAAGTGATGTGACAATTCAACTGAAAATATTACACAAAGAGATTGAATATACAAGTTAGGTGAGGAAAAAAGATGGGTGGGGTCTGAGCTTGGAACGCAGTAGTATCTTGCGCTCCTAGTGCATGAGATCAACGTTGAAGTATAAAATACTGACACAGAATGGGAAAAAGTCAATAAAAAGTAACAATAGTTGTTACGACCACAACTAATTGGACATGACACGTCATCTATATGGGCCCACCGGGGAGCCACAAAACATCCAGTCACCTAATCATGACCTACATGCCAAAACTGTGGATACCAAATTTGCTGGATTCTTATATGCCGAGGTGACCCTATGCCGAGGTGATGCTATGTCGAGGTAACCTATGCCGGGGTGATGCTGTGCCAAGGTACCCTTATACCGAGGTACTCCTAAGCCAAGGGGAGTACCCTGAAAAGGTGACAAGACAGCTTGATGTGACAACATCTTTAAAGGGGCTTCCCTCATATTGCCTAAGTGGCAAGGCCTAAGTGGGTTCCTTCTTATTTCCTAAGTGGCATGGCCGAAGTGGCTTCCCTCATATTGCCTAAGTGGCAAGGCCTAAGTGGCTTCCCTTATATTTCCTAAGTGCCATGGCCAAAGTGGCTTCCTTCATATTGCTTAAGTGGCATGGTCAAAGTGGCTTCCCTCTTGTTGCCTAAGTGACATAGCCGAAGTGGCTTCCTTCTTACTGTTTAAAGTGGCATGGCTCAAGAAGTCCCTCATATTGATAGACTCCTTCCGAAGGACCTCTTCCATGGACTCCTTCCCGAAGCACCTCGTCCGAAGGAGTCTTCCATGGACTTCTTCCGAAGCACCTCTTCCGAAGGACCTCTTCCGAAGTACCTCTTCCGAAGGACCTCTTCCATGGACTCCTTCCGAAGCACCTCTCTCGAAGGACGTCTTCCATGGACTCCTTCCGAAGTACCTCTTCCAAAGGACGTCTTCCATGGACTTCTTTCGAAATACTTCTCTCGAAGGACGTCTTCCATGGACTTCTTCCGAAGGACCTCTTCCATGGACTCCTTCCGAAGAACCTCTTCCGAAGGACGTCTTCCATGGACACCTTCCGAAGCACCTCTTCCAAAGGACTTCTTCCATGGACTCCTTCCGAAGCACCTCTTCCGAAGGACGTCTTCCATGGACTCCTCCCGAAGCACCTCTTCCGAAGGACGTCTTCCATGGACTTCTTCCGAAGCACCTCTCTCCAAGGACCTCTTCCATGGACTCCTTCCGAAGTACCTCTTCCAAAGGACGTCTTCCATGGACTTCTTCTGAAGTACCTCTCTCGAAGGACTTCTTCCATGGACTTCTTCCGAAGCACCTCTTCCGAAGGACCTCTTCCATGGACTCCTTCTGAAGCACCTCTTCCGAAGTACGTCTTCCGAAGTACCTCTCTCGAAGGACGTCTTCCATGGACTCCTTCCGAAGCACCTCTTTCGAAGGACTTCTTCCATGGACTCCTCCCGAAGCACCTCTTCCGAAGGACGTCTTCCATGGAATTCTTCCAAAGTACCTCTCTTGAAGGACTTCTTCCATGGACTCCTTCCGAAGCACCTCTTCCGAAGGACGTCTTCTATGAACTCCTTTCGAAGCACCTCTTCCATGGACTCCTTCCCGAAGCACCTCTTCCGAAGGACGTTTTCCATGAACTTCTTCCGAAGTACCTCTCTCGAAGGACCTTTTCCGTGCACTCCTTCCAAAGTACCTCTTCCGAAGGACATATTCCTTGGACTTCTTCCGAAGCACCTCTCTCGAATGACGTCTTCCATGGACTTCTTCCGAAGGACCTTCCATGGACTCCTTCCGAAGCACCTCTCTCGAAGGACCTCTTCCATGAACTCCTTCCGAAGCACCTCTTCCGAAGGACCTCATCCATGGACTCCTTCCCGAAACACCTCTTCCGAAGGGCGTCTTCCATGGACTTCTTCCGAAGTACCTCTCTCGAAGAAATTCTTCCATGGACTCCTTCCGAAGTACCTCTTCCGAAGTACGTCTTCCATGGACTTCTTCCGAAGTAACTCTCTCGAAGGACTTCTTCCATGGACTCCTTCTGAAGGACGTCTTCCATGGACTTCTTCCGAAACACCTCTTCCGAAGGACGTCTTCCATGGACTTCTTCCGAAGTCCTCTCCTAAGGTCGTCTTCCATGGACTTCTTCCGAAGTACCTCTCTTGAAGGACGTCTTCCATGAACTCCTTCCAAAATACTTCTTCCATTAACTCCCTCCAAGTCAGGGATCCCTTCAAAGAGAAGGACTCCTACAAGGGACTTCTTCCAAGAGAAGAACTACGTCGATTAACTTCCTCCAAGTGAGGGACCCCTTCCAAGTGAAAGGTTCCTACAAGGGACTTCTTCCAAGAAAAGAACTACGTCAATTGACTTCCTCCAAATGAGGAACCCCTCTTCCTGAGGAATCCTTCCAAGAGAAGGACTTCTTCAACGAACTCCTTTTACAAAGGACTCTTTCATTGGTCGATTTCACTCTAGGAAAAACATCCGAAAGCTATAAATTCGAACCCCATCCATGAATGCCTGGGACATCCAAATTTAAGGGACTAAAGAGCATATACATGCATATCAGCATGAGACACAATGTATATATACTTTGTTTCACATTCTCCAAAGATACACATATCAAAACGAGACAGGCTTGTAAGCCCTCCAGTCGCTTGAATTAAGCGTATTCTCTTTGCTATCCAGACGGGCTATTAGCCCTCACACATCTAGGAGTAAGATCTTCAATGTTATTGAAGATAACCTTATAATTCCTCTCCTATTTGAGGCGTGCTTGGAATATTGCTATGAGCCTATATGTCTTCGTAAGTTCGAAGCACACTCGAGTATTCTTTTTGCTGGGATAAAAGATGCACTTTCAAAATTTGAATAACACAGCCCAATACTCTCTTAATATAACCAAGAAAAGTCAACTTGAAAGGGTTGTCAAGTGTTCAAATAAGGACCCAAGTGTCCAAACTATATTAAAGTGTGGGCCCAAGTGCCTATATTATTCCTCATCGGCGACACTTTACCATGTAAAATATATTCTATTTTTTCCATTCTGGTTATGTCTTGCAAGAAGGATTTTTTAGATATTTTGTGTTTTGGTTATTTCTTAGAGTATACACACACTCCATCATCTTCGATCCCTTATATTTTCAAGTCCGGTTCGCACATAAATGAACCAACCAGACTTGAGGGACTAGTGTTACGACCATGACTAATTGGACATGACACGTCATCTATATGGGCCCACCAGGGGAGCCACAAAACATCCAGTCACCTAATCATGACCTACATGCCAAAAACTGTGGATACCAAATTTGCTGGATTCTTATATGCCGAGGTGACCCTATGTCGAGGTAACCCATGTCGGGGTGATGCTGTGCCAAGGTACTCTTATACCGAGGTACTCCTAAGCCGAGGGGAATACCCTGAAAAGATGACAAGACAGCTTGATGTGACAACATCTTTAAAGGGATTTGATGGTTGCTTTAATTCTATGACATGTAGTAATGATTATAACCAAAGAAATGGTTTACCTCATGAAGGGTTAGGATCTTACCATATGTAAAGCATAACACATGTCACAATTTAAGATAATTACACCTTCTATAAATAGAGCACACTTGCCTCCAAAGAGAGGGTGGGTAATCCAATACTCTAACTCAATATTTTACTCTCTCTCCCTTTTCTCTCTTTTACACACTTATGTTTCCCGCACATAATTTATATTTGCTTGAAATGAGTACTGACTTAGGCATCGGAGTGCAAACGGGAGCCACCTCGACCCCCTTTGCAAGCTGATTGTTTGTCCTAGTGCGCAAGAGATCCACGTGTTCAAGAGGGAGGAGCTGAGACGTGTTGGTCCAAGGTCTAGGATTTCAATATACATATTATTGTAACCTCATGTGTTTAATTTCAAAATCAACCTCGATGACCGCATTTGTTTAAGCTCAAATATAAGCAAAATACTTTGAGCATGTTTGGTATAACTCAAGCTTACAAATACTGAAATAAATACTCATCATATGGCTAAAAGACGAGCACAAATTTTAATGGACTAAATATTTCTCCTGTATGATACATTTAGAACCATTAACTTCAATTGTCATAGCATAACCCATAACTTACTGAAACAATTATTTCATTGGGGAATTGAGTACTAAAAGAAGGGATTGTTGCCTCAATGTCTTTTGAAATTTAGCTCATTAATTAAATAGAAGGGATAGTTTATATTTACATATCTAGAATGGTCCAACTAACTACTACAACAACAAAAAACTGAAAATGAAATAAGCATAACATAAACAAAATACTACTTCAACTAAAGCTTACTTGACCTAATATCTAGCTCTCAAAAACCAGGTTGTATATGAAGTCTTCTGCCTTTTGTTTCTCTTCTTTCCTTTCATCTAATTTTTATAATAGATGGTTTGATGAACCACCATCCCTTTTAGGCAACAAAAGATTGTGAATGTTTGGAATCATACCATTATTTGCAATTGTCATACCTGCTATGGGTGCTCGTGCAACCTGGACTGTAAACGGTTTTGGCACGTCTGTAGGAATGGCACAACGAATGAGAGACGAGTTCACGCTCTGAAAGAAGGGATGATGTTTGATTTTGGTGGCCCCACGCCTATATGCAAGTCGATTCTATGGCTCTTTAACCAGTAAACCTCTTATCAAGTCCCCATACAGCAAAGCTAATGGTAGGTGACTCCGAAAATCTTAGGGGCTGTCTGAATACATTAAATAAAGTAGCTCGATTTTTCGATCCCTTTAAAGGTATTCTCCCGAACAGAAGCTCATAGAGAAAGATCCCCAAATTCCATCAATCTATTGCACTACCGTGGCCTTCTCCTTCGATTGAATAAACATACTGAAGCCCGTATGGATATAAGAGGAAGTGGACAGACTTTGACATCGTACAAAAAGCCCGTTTCTGAGACTATGAGAAAACAATGTGACAACAAAGATTATGCAAAGATTATCTTATTATGTTTCTGCTTATGCCGTTGGATTGCGAAGGGGAATGGATGATACGAATCATAGTGGGCTTGATGGAAAATTCAAATATTAAAGCCGAAACAAAAATTCAACAGGTTCGAAGAGCTTCGAAGATCAAGCTAAGTCGAAGAGTTGAACTTTCGAGGACCAGAAGCATTGTTACGGCCATAACAATATAATCTCACGGCCATAAATCCACTCTCGGATCAAATTTAAAAATTCCAAGACTTTAACAGTTATGGCAGTAAGTCATAAGGTCACGGCCGTATCCTTAAGCAGATATCCTCAAGCAAAAGCATAATTACGGTTGTAAGTGATGTTGTCACGACCGTAAGTCCGGTTTATCTCCAATAACGCGGGTTTTATTTCCTTTTTGTATTTTAGTTCTTTTTTCAGTTTCAATTATTTTAGGTTAGTTAGAACTCTATTTTGAATTCATTAGCAACTAAGGTTTTATTTTGCTTATTTATTACCTTTTGATTCATTGTAAAAATGAAGACTTTTGATTAATAAAATATATTGAACGTTTTTACTCTCTAAAGGTAAGGATTCCCTTTAACCCGAACTTATCAAAGGAATTGGACAACATTTGTGGCGTTCACCCCATTATGGTTCTTGTTTCCGCATCGTAACGGGTCTCGGGTTTAATATACCCTTGGTTCTTGCATCGTGAGGCTCGGGTCGTAGTGTTATCGTTCGTTCCAACCTGGATTCTGAACTTTCCCGGCGTTATTCCACGAGTTCGACGTGATTCCCCTCCAAGGATCACATTAGTTGGTATTAGAGCTGGATTTTGGATTCAAGTTTTGTTTTCCTTTTCTATCATAGTTTGATTCTGTGTTTTTATCACCGAGTCTACATAGAATCATCCATATCATTTTTTTTATTTTTTATTTTTGTTGTCAGACTTTATTTTTGGTTCTTCTTGTTCTTCATCATTTGTTGAGTCTTTAATCCAGAAAATCTAAAAAAAAAAAAATTCACAAGTTTTTTTTGTGTCCATTTTTCATCCAAATTAAGTCACGTTAGTCTTCCTGTATTTGTAGCCGAATTTTTTGTTTTTTTAAAAAAAAATTAAAAAAAATTATATATTTTTATTTATTCCGAAAATTCGTCCAAAAAAAAGAGTCGTTCCAAAATTCAAGAACCACTTTCTTGAATTTCCTTAAATTCTTGATATTTCTTGCTTTCCAAGTCAAAATTAAAATTAATTCTAATCCTTGTGTCAAATTATTTAATTCCATTTCAAATGTCTAAACTTTGAGAAAATTCATCATCTGGTATTGATAATCATCAGTCTTCTCTGCTTGTCATGATGGAGAAACGGTTTGAGGAGTTCGCTGCGAATATAGAAGCGAAAGTAGATGCGAAATTAGATGCGAAGTTGGGGAAAGTTAAGAACTTACTCAATGGCGTGAAAGGGAATATAGGCGTAACCATAAACTTAGGGCTGAGATTGGAGTTGATTGGGAAGAAGAGATTAATGCGTGGGAGCTTTTGAAGATTCGAACAGAAATTTATGAGGAATGGATGATGTATGAACGGAAGGCTAGAAAAGAAGTGAAGCTTAAAAAGAGAGAGAGAGAGAGAGAGAGAGAGAGAGAGAGAGAGAGAGAGAGAGAGAGAGAGAGAGAGAGAGAGAGAGAGAGAGATGCTGAGGCTAAATTACAACAAGGTGAAAGTGAGATTGGAGGGGATTTAAAATTATAGTCTCGGGATATGATTGTTGAGAAGAATGATGGAGACTTGAAAAATGAATTAGAAAATAAAAATTCGAGTTATGAAGAGAAGGTGCATGAGTTGAAAATTGAAATAGTTGAACAAGCTCCGAATTTTGAGGTAGGACATGATGAAATGCATGAATTGGAGGTTGGATATGAAAAATTAGGAGAGGTGGTAGAGTCCAAAAATTTAGAAGACGAAGTTGAGTGTGAGAAGAAAGAAAAAGAGGGGAATGAGCAGGAAAGTAAGATGAATGTTGGAGGCGAAGAGAAGAGCCTCGTGGTGCGAAACGAAGAGTTGGGAGCGTTGTATCACGAGTACAAGGATCCATACCTTGTACATGGAGGAACTAACATTCCCTACCCTATTTTTCGTAATTTTGTTTTGCAGGGTAGTTGCACTTGGAAGTTTGGGTCACGCCACCTATACCCAAGGAAGTTAATGAATCGATCCATCTGTGTCACCCAAGTTACAGAATATTATTGGTTGGTCATATGCAATGGAGGGAGGAATTTTCCATTTGATCCAGGTGGAATAGTTGCACAGCAGGAACAAATCTATGATTCGGGACGAATCATCCTAAAGAAAGAGGGAATGATACGAATCATAGTGGGCTTGACGGAAAATTCAAATATTCAAGCTGAAACAAGAATTCAGCAGGTTCAAAGAGCTTCGAAGATCAAGCTGAGTCGAAAAGTTGAACTTTCGAGGACCAGAAGCATTGTTACGACTGTAACAATAGAATCTCACGGCCGTAATCCACTCTCGGATCAAATTGAATAATTCCAAGATTTTAACAGTTATGCCCATAAGTCATATGGTCACGACCGTATCCTTAAGCAGATATCCTTAAGCAGAAGCATAATTACAGCCGTAAGTGATGTTATCACGGCCATAAGTCCGGTTTATTGCATATAACGCGGATTTTATTTCCTTTTTGTATTTTAATTCTTTTTTTTTTGTTTTAGCTATTTTAGGTTAGTTAAAACTCTATTTTGAGTCCATTAGCAACTAAGGTTTTATTTTGCTTATTTATTACCTTTTGATTCATTGTAACAATGAAGACTTTTGATGAATAAAATATATTGAGTGTTTTTACTCTCTAAATGTGAGGATTCCCTTTAACCCGAACTTATCAAATATTGTGTGATATTTGATGCGTTCAACAAATCGAACTTATCAAAGGAATTGGAAAACCTTGGTGGCGTTCACCCCATTATGATTCTTGTTTCCGCATCGTAACGGGTCTCGGGTTTAATATACCCCTGGTTCTTACTTCGTGAGGCTCGGGTCGTAGTGTTATCGTCCGTCCCAACCTGGATTCAGAAGTTTCCCGGCGTTATTCCGCGAGTTCGACGTGATTCGCATCTCGGGATCACATCAATAGAGGTGGGAAATTGGAGTGGGGGAGAAGATGAATAGTGTCAATTTTTTTCTTCTTTTTCTTTTATGTCATTTTAAATTAGATAATAGAAAATGACTTATTTGTCATTCATTAAAATAGTCAATAGGTAATTTTTGGGTTAACTAATGGATTTTTGGATGGAATTGATAGTAAGGACACTTTTAGCCAAAAATAGTGAAGGTAACGGTAAATTTGCCAAAAAAATCAAGCGTTGGAGCGAATTTCGCAAGAAATGTGAAGAGTAAAGACCAATTTCCCCAATTACGCAATAAGTTCTAAAACTAGAACACTTGAAAAAAAAAAAAGCACACACAAACAAACAAACTCCATGTGATTGGGGGTTTTCCAAATAGAAAAAATAATTTAAGGAGATTGTAACATCAAGATCTAATTGGTCATTGTCAAAACAACGACTATAATTAGAAAAGAATCAAAGTGTGAAAGGTAGGGACCAATTGCGCCAATAAGGTCTAAAACTAGAAAACATGAAAGAAAAACAAACAAACAAACTCCATGTGATTGGCGGTTTTCCAAATAGAAAAAATAATTTAAGGAGATTATAACATCAAGATCTAATTGGTCATAGTCAAAATAACGACTATAATTAGAAAAAATTCAAAACCATTCCATGTCCAGAAATTTCAAAAATAGATTTAATTATGGAAAACTGTGCAATAAATTCAAAATTCGTAGCAATTTAGGAAAAATTTTGAAACCTTAAATTTGTAAAACCTGGAAATAAAAGAAAATCGACGTCAATAATCTATTACCTCTGCATCGAGGTATTCAAGAACAGTGACAAGGTACATAAGAGCTCTTGCGCGGATAAGTTCTTCATACTTGCCAGACTTGAGAAAATGGGCAATACAACCCACTAAGAAACTGGAGATCCACCTTGCTGCTCCTTGATTGGGACTTCCTTATAATGGCTATTAATTTACAGGAGGGTAATTGGCACAATTGGTTCCTACCTTTCACACTTCTTGTGAAATTCATCCTAACATTTTGTTTTTTGGCAAATTTATCCATACCTTGACCTTTTCTTGCTAAAAACGTCCTTACAGTCTAATTCCATCCAAAAATTCGTTAGTTGGCCCAAAAATTACCTATTGACTATTTTAATGAAGGGCAAACAAGTCATTTCCTATTATTTAATTTAAAATGATGTAAGAGAGAAGAAAAAGAAAATGAGAGTGACTTATGAAGTGGAGTCTATGATGTTTGCTTCGAACAAGAGAATGATCAAATGGTTGCCTTTAGAGGTGTCTGGTGAAAATCTATTTCCTGTTATTGATGTTGCTCAATGTACAGAGTGTGGTGAGATTCAGTTTAGAAATCCTATACTTGAAGAGCTTAGATTTGTGTACGCTATTATGAGGGCGATTTTGTTACTGCACCCTCTGCTTCAACAAGATTTTGACACAGGTCCAAAGTGAGGTATATTGATATGCTTTCAGCCGTTTATTGAAACAATTGATGTCAATTGGCTTGCAGAAATGGCCAGAGGAAACGATCTCGTTACAGTTACTATCTCACACCCTCCTGGTCAATGGTACAAAGAAAAGAATAGTTCAAGAGGAAAACCAAGTTCTCTGCTCTTTGGTAAAAGGAACGTGTATCTCACCTCAATCTTCTGATCAAAGCCTTATAATGATATATACCGAGCTATGGAGTATGAGGATGGTGGGTGGGTGGGTGGGAATAGAGTTGGGAAGAAGATGAATAGTAACAAATCTTTTTTGTTTTGTTTTTGTTTCTTTTTCTCTTTCTCTTTCTTTTAAATCATTTTATTTTAAATTAGATAATATGAAATGACTCGTTTACCCTTCATTAAAATAGTCAATATGTGATTTTTGGATCAACTAATAGATTTTTGGAAGGAATTAGACGGTAAGGATGTTTTTAGTAAGAAAATGTAAATGTAAGGATGAATTTGCCAAAAAACCAAACGTTGGGACGAATTCTACAACAAGTGTGAAAGGTAGGGACCAATTGCAATAATTACCATTTACAGGAAGTGTGAAGATGACGTATTGTGAGATTCTGATCAATGAAGTTAATTCTTAAAACCACTCTTGAGTCATACACATTTCTTCAAATCGCTTTTAAATCACATATTTTATCCAAAAAATATCACACATTTATATTTATTAATAAACAAAAAAATTTTACCAAATTATAGTCTACTTACATTTTTTAGTATTATTTAATTTTCTCATTTCCTAATATTCACCTATTTTTATGTGCATTGTTATTAATGAGTAAGTATTGAATAAGGTTATATTAGAAAATTATGCAAACCACGTAGCAATTGTAGCTACGCAACCCACAAATTATTGGAATCGACCCAAGAACGCCAAAGAATCACGATTTCGAGATTGATTCAAATTAATTGAACCAAGCAACCAACACAATCAATAGATATGCTGACCTCTTGATCACAATGAAAATAAATCTCGCCCAAGATTTGAACAAACAAGATTAACTCGCAAGTTCGGATTTTATTCAATAAGGAATAAGGTTTGAAAGCAAATTGCCTCTCAATAATAATATCAAAGTTGTCTATGAATAATGAGAATTACATCCCTATAAATAGGGTCAAAAACTAGGTTAAGAGATTTAATTATATTAGGAAACAACTAGCTAAAAATAAGAAAATAAAAATTAACCTAAAATTACGCGTATATTTTTTTACGGCCATGACCCTTCCCTTTACGGCCGTAACTTGGTTTCTGTTTAATAGTTACGGCCGTGACATAATTATTTACGACCGTAATTCTTATTTCTGAAAATCTCGTTCTTTAACCCCGAGGCTTCGTTACGGCCGTGATAAAAGCTTCTTACAGCCGTAAGTCCAATTTCTTCAAATTCTCAATTTTCAGCAGTGAGCTCTTCATGGCCGTAAGAATTACGGGTTACGGCTGTGAATTTTGAAACTTTGCAATTTTCTTCGACGGCTTGAATGATGTTGATCCACTCATCGTTTTGGCTCGGTCCCAACATGGAACTTGCTTCTTTTGATGACACGAACATTGTTTTGGCCATTGTTTCTTGAACTAACTTGTCCATTGCTTCATTGACCCTCTTTGTTTGCAATCGAGTCATCGGTCCTCTTTTGATCATCAACGGATCTTTGTGCGAGCTTGTATCCGTGGTCTGAATCACATCATCCCCTCCCTCTTCGAAAGGATTCGACCTCGAATCTGTACCTGCGTCAAACGGAGATAGATCAGAAACATTAAATGAAGCCGAAACATTATACTTACCAGGAAGATCTAATTTATAGGCATTGTTGTTGATCCTTTCAATCACTTGGAATGGACCATCTCCTCGCGGTTGTAACTTTGACTTGCGTTGTTCTGGAAACCGCTCATTTCTCAAATGTACCCAATCACCGGGCTCAAATATGACGCCTTTTCTCCCATTGTTAGCCTGCGATACATAATGTTCATTTTTTTTTCAATCGCCAACCTCACTTTGTCGTGGAGTGATTTAACCATCTCAGCCTTTTTTCTTTCCATCTAAACTACTACGTTCATTCACAGGTAAAGGAATTAAATCTAATGGTGTTAGTGGATTAAAACCATAAACAATTTCAAATGGTGAATAAGAAGTAGTAGAATGTATAGCCCTATTATATGCAAATTCAATAAATGGTAAACCCCCTTCCCAATTTTTAAGATTTTTATTGATTATCGTGCGCAACAATTGAATCATTGTCCTATTTACTACCTCGGTTTGTCCATCGGTCTGTGGGTGACAAGTTGTAGAGAAAAGTAGTTTTGTTCATAGCTTGTTCCACAAGACTCTCCAAAAATGACTAAGGAATTTAACATCCCTATCCGAGACTATACTTTTAGGCACCCCATGTAAGCGTACGACTTCCCGAAAGAAAATTTCAGCTATGTTAGTAGCATCATCAGTTTTGTGGCATGGTATGAAATGTGCCATTTTGCTAAAGCGATCTACTACCACAAAAATTGAATCTCTTCCCTTCTTAGTCCTAGGTAGTCCCAAAACAAAATCCATAGAGATATCGACCCAATGTTCACTAGGGACGGGTAAAAGCATATATAATCCATGGGGTTTAATCCTAGATTTAGCCTTCTTACAAGTAATGCATCTATTACAAACCCGAACCACATCTATCTTCATCTTAGGCCAATAGAAATGTTCACTTAGGATTTCAATTGTCTTTTTAACCCCAAAATGACCCATTAAACCTCCACTATGAGCCTCTCTCACAAGTAACTCCCTCATTGAATACCTAAGGACACAATATTTATTTTCTCGAAATAAATAATCATCATGTTTAAAGAACCTATCCACAGCCCCTTTACCACATAATTCATAAATATTAGAAAAGTCCAGATCACTAGCATACATGTCCTTAATGTATTCAAATCCCAGTAATTTAGAATTTAAAGAATTTAAAAGAACATACCTTCGAGACAATGCATCTGCCACCACATTTTCCTTACCTTGTTTGTATCGAATGACATAGGGAAATGTTTCGATGAATTCTACCCACTTTGCATGTCTCACGAACTCCCGTGGCCACAAGTAATCTTCAAGGAAATGTTTCGATGAATTCTACATACCTTCAAAGATTCATGATCAGTGTGTATCACGAACTCCCGTGGCCACAAGTAATGTTGCCATGTCTCCAAAGCGCGCATAAGTGAGTATAACTCATTGTCATATGTGGGGTAATTAAGTGCAGCCCCTTTTAGTTTTTCACTAAAATAGGCGATTGGCCTTTGATCCTGCATTAAAACAGCTCCAATGCCTAGCCCTGAGGCATCACATTCAATCTCAAAAGCCTTGTCAAAGTTAGGAAGTGATAAAACCGGTGCTTTACACAACATATTTTTGATTGTTTCAAATGCATGTTCCTGTTCTACTCCCCATTTAAAACCTACACTTTTTTTGACAATTTCTGTGAGTGGTGCGGCAATCGTGCTAAAAATTTTAACAAAGCGCCTATAAAAACTAGTCAAGCCATGAAAACTCCTAATCTCAGTTATGCTTTTAGGTGTTGGTCATTCTTTAATAGATATGACTTTTTCTTCATCTACTTCTATTCCTTTAGCACTAACCACATAGCCAAGAAACACAACTTTTTCCATGCAAAAATCACACTTTTTAAAATTAGCAAAAAGTTGCTCTTGTCTTAAAACCACAAGCACACACGTAACATGCTCCACATGCTCATTCAAAGTTTTACAATATATCAAGATATCATCGAAGTAAACTACAACGAATTTACCTATAAATGCACGTAAAACATGATTCATTAAACGCATAAATGTGCTAGGTGCATTAGTAAGTCCAAAAGGCATTACTAACCATTCATACATGTCATACTTAGTTTTAAAAGCAGTTTTCCACTCATCTCCTTCTTTCATTCGAATTTGATGATAACCACTCTTAAGGTCAATTTTACTAAATATGCTAGAGCCATGCAATTCATCCAACGTATCATCTAACATAGGAATAGGATGACGATACTTTACCGTTATGTTGTTGATGGCCCTACAATCGACACACATTCTCCAAGTCCCGACCTTTTTGGGTACAAGTAACACGGGGATGGCACATGGACTCATACTTTCCCTTATATACCATTTGCTCATCAAGTCCTCCACTTGCCTTTGGAGCTCCTTCGTCTCCTCAGGGTTACTTCGATAAGCGGGGCGGTTTGGAATGACTGCTCCAAGTACAAGATCAATTTGATGTTCAATACCTCGAATGGGTGGTAACCCACTAGGTATGTCATCGGGAAATACATCGTCAAATTCCTGCAAAAGAGAAATAGCCAAACTAGGGAGGGATTTGTTAGTTTCATCAAATGCAAGGAATGATTCCTTGTATAGCAGAAGGCCCATTGGCCGTTCTTCCATGAATGCTTTCTTGATTTCACTCCTTTTTGCGTAGAAACTCATTTTTCTTTCTTTTCTGGCACTCTTCACTCCCTCTCCTTTTTCTGAGGTATGTACCCCAACACTCCTTTTTTCTCTCGCCTCTCCTTTTTCTGGAGTCGTGGCTCCAACTCTCTTTTCCTCTCCGTTTTCTGAAGTCGTGGCCTCAACTCTCTTTCTCTCATTTTCCTTCACTCTTTTTTCTTCATCATTTTTCAATTTTATTTGATCTTCATACACTTGTGACGGTGTCAATGGTGCAAGTGTAATGGTTTTTCCCCTTTTGGTAAAGCTATACCTATTTTTATACCCATCATGCGTTACCTTCCTATCATATTGCCAAGGTCTACTCAACAAAATGTGTCCGGCATGCATAGGAACCACATCACACATAACATCATCCACATAGCTACCAATAGAAAAGCTCACCAACACCCTCCTATTCACCTTAATTTCTCCACTATCATTTAACCATTGAAGCCTATAGGGTTTAGGATGTTTTAACAAAGGTAATCCTAATTTTTCAACAAGTATAGTACTAGCGACGTTAGTGCAACTACCACCATCAATAATCATACTACATACCTTGTTATTAATGCGACATCGTGTATGGAATATGTTCTCCCGTTGTTGTTCCAAATCATCCGTGTTGATTTGAGCACTAAGAGCTCTCCTTGCCACTAATAACTCGCCATGCTCCCCGGATAACACATCCTCATCATCACATATTTCCTCCAATGCCGGCATATCGCTATAATCCTCTTCCTCACTATCACTCTCCATGGCTCCATCCTTCCGCACAAGTATCACTCGCCTATTAGGACATTGAGATGCCACATGTCCTCTCCCCAAACATTTGAAGCATTGAATGTCTCTACTCCTAGATGGTTGAGGTCCCCCTTTAGGTACGAGTTTATTAGCTTGTTCCTCCTTCCCTTTTGGTGTCTCAAACTTCCCTTTTGGTGCTTCAAACTTCCCTTTAGAAATAGCCCCATCTCCTTTACTTTCCCACTTCGGCTTCCAAGAAGAATTAGAACCAGATTGATACCTTGCTGTTCCCTTTTTCTTTATTTGCTTCTCCACCTTTATAGCCATGTGCAACATATCTTCCATCTCCAAATAATGTTGTAGTTCAACCACATTAGCTATATCCCTATTCAACTCATTCAAAAATCGAGTCATCGTAGCCTCCCTATCCTCTTCTACATTAGCTCTAATCATCAATATCTCCATCTCCTTATGATAATCCTCCACACTCTTTGATCCTTGGTATAGACTTTGTAATTTTTGATGAAGCTCCCGATGGTAATGACTAGGAACGAACCTCTTTCTCATGATAGCTTTTAACTCATCCCAAGTACTAACGGAATTGTCATTTTGATGTTGCTCATACTACCATCCATTCTATCGCCACCAAGATCTCTATGCCTTCTTCCATGCCTAATTCCTCTATCCAAAATTGCTCTATCGTCAAAATCACTACCTTCTTCATTCTCATCGATCCCCTCTATTCTACGACCTTGCCCACCTTGCCACGGGCATTAGGCACTTCCCGAGGTTGCTCAAGCCTTTCTAACCTACCTAACACATCCCCAAACAACCGCTCAAACCGTTGTACCATCTCTTCCGTCATGTTGACTCGATCGTTGTTTTTTGTAGTAGAAGATTGTTCAGACATCCTAAAACTAAATATTATATGCCTCACGTGTATTTCGCTCGTGTATCACTCAAATTTGGCTTTTACCCTCTATTGATTTCACCTCTCTGCCTTTTTTCACTCAATGACTTTCACCCCAATTGCTTCAAAGAACGAACCCGAACTCAAACAAGTTTAAGCCCGAATGATTCAAATCGAGTAAGAGTGAGAATTTTATGAACTGTTTGGAAAACTTGAAGAAGACTTTTAGAGAATGGAATTTGACTCGATATAGAACTTGACACTTTTTATGGAAACTAAGATTGAGTCAAGAATATATTTCTTGAAATCAAATAACAGCTATTTTTTTTTCTTGGACTTGGAATTTTCGTTTTTTTTTTTAGATTTCTCGAAAATTCAACTTCGAGAAAGACGAAACAAACGAAATTTAATTTGGATAACAAACGAAGGAAATAACGACCATTGAATTTTTTTGTGACACTTTTTTGATTAAAGACTCAAGAACTGGAAGAACACGAAAAACAAGATTAAAGAAGACTCAAGAAAACAAAATAAAGATATAACCTTGATTTTTGGAGCCTAAGCTCTGATACCAGATGATGCAAACCACGTAGCAATTGTAGCTACGCAACCCACAAATTATTGGAATCGACCCAAGAACGTCAAATATCACGATTTCGAGATTGATTCAAATTAATTGAACCAAGCAACCAATACAATCAATAGATATGCTGACCTCTTGATCACAATGAAAATAAATCTCGCCCAAGATTTGAACAAACAAGATTAACTCGCAAGTTCGGATTTTATTCAATAAAGAATAAGGTTTGAAAGCAAATTGCCTCTCAATAATAATATCAAAGTTGTCTATGAATAATGAAAACTACATCCCTATAAATAGGGTCAAAAACTAGGTTAAGAGATTTAATTATAATAGGAAACAACTAGCTAAAAATAAGGAAATAAAAATTAACCTAAAATTACGCGTATATGTTTTTACGGCCGTGACCCTTCCCTTTACGGCCGTAACTTGGTTTCTGTTTAATAGTTACGGCCGTGACATAATTATTTACGACCGTAATTCTTATTTCTGAAAATCTCGTTCTTTAACCCGAGACTTCGTTACGGTCGTGATAAAAGCTTCTTACGGCCTTAAGTCCAATTTCTTCAAATTCTCAATTTTCAGCAGTGAGCTCTTCACGGCCGTAAGAATTACGGGTTACGGCCGTGAATTTTGAAACTTTGCAATTTTCTTCGACGGCTTGAATGATGTTGATCCACTCATCGTTTTGGCTCGATCCCAACATGGAACTTGCTTCTTTTTATGACACAAACATTGTTTTGGCCATTGTTTCTTGAACTAACTTGTCCATTGCTTCATTGGCCCTCTTTGTTTGCAATCGAGTCATCGATCCTCCTTTGATCTTCAACGGATCTTTGTGCAGGCTTGTATCCGTGGTCTGGATCTCATCAGAAAATGTGAGAATAAAATTTACTTTCTCAATTACATTAATTGACTTTTCTTAATTTAAGTAAAAATATGAGCAAACATATCTTCACGGAACTGAAAAAGTATAAAACACGGTTTCAAAAATGAAACAAATGATCATGTGAGATACGCCATCCAATGTTTACCTTTATTTATTCTTAGAATATTTACACTCCGTTCTTTAATACAATCATAACAATTTATAAATCAATTTATAAAAAATATAATTTTTTTAATTCATTTTTTAATCACACAAATTTTCACTCTCCACTTTTTAATGAAGCATTTTCTCTCCAAAATAACAAAAAATTAATTTATTAACGTGAACAGTGTTACTGAATATAGCATTAAATTAAAACCTATGTGAAAAAAATATATATTATTTTTGTGTAATGGGCCTAATGGCGGTTAAATAAAAAATATATAAGATAATGGCAACTCCTTTAAAACAGCCGGGTTTTCGGGATCGAATAAGCCACGGCTTACCAAACTTATCTATTGCATTATATATGAAAGAATTTGAATTTGATTTCTTTACTTGAAAAATAAAGTTAAGCATTGTTTGGTAAAATATTGTCTATAAGACAATATTTTATTGAACCACTTTTTTTAAAAAAAAAATCAACAATTTCGGCTAATCAAATATTCATGTACATCATTTTTGACTTTTCAAAAAAAAAATTGAAATAAAGTATTGACACATCACTATTTATAAATAACATTTTATCAAACATAAGAGCATCTCCAGTCCAGTGACAAAATAAACGCCATTTTGATGCTGGGCCTTCTTCAGTCGGGCACGACAAAATGGTGCCCAGCAAAAGTATAGCACCATACAGCTTTGTCTCTTTGGTTTTATTTTTTGTGTTTTTCTCCCTATTTCATTGTTTTCTTGTTCATTTTGGTCCCTACATTTTGTAGTTAAATAAATTTTAGTGTTTTTTATTCAATCATAGTTAATGATTATTTTTTAATAAAGGAGTAGCAAAAAAAAAAATTACAATAAAATGTAACACGATAATTTTTTTATTAACGGACCCGACAAACAATTGCATTACAAAGAAGATGAGGAATAACTGGATGACACATAATTTAAATTAGAACACAACAAACACAAAAACAATAGACCAAGTATTTAACGAGAATCAACGCTTTCAATAGTTTGTTGCTCGACGTCGAAAGATTAAGGACAGAAAAACACACATTGAGTTGAGAAATGCGTTGATTGAGCATTTATGGGAGTAATATAACAACTCTCAAAACTAAATTTCATGTGTTATTTTGCATTGTTCTATTGCTACGTGTTTTATATCTCGTTTTAAAATTTTCATGTTTGTTTCTTGAATTTTTAGTTAATAAAAAAATTAATTTAAATTATAGTACGACAACAATAGTTTTTTAAGTGTTCAAAATAATTAATTTTATAAAATGTTAATTTTTAAAATATATATATATATATATATATATATATATATATATATATATATATATAGTTATCTGAATAATTAAATGTAATGAAATTGTATTTTTTAAAAATAAAAAAATGAGGAAAATGATTAATAGTGTACATTTGGTATAAGATTTAGTGTTGTTGGGTTGGAGTAGAGAAGCTGGAATAATGTAAATGTAATTCAAATTTATTGTAAAAGTTAAATTTTAGTAGATTGTAGATTGTAAAAGTCAAATTTATTATAAAATTTAGTGTAATGGATTGTAGATTGTCTTAAATGATCGAACAATTATTTCTTTCAAGTCATTTTCTTATTGAGTTTTAATGGGGTTCTCAAGCTTATTTACATTTGTTTTCTTCTATTTCAGCAAGAGGTGTTGTACTTCGGGCACTCTTAAATTTAATCAATCTTTTTTATATTCTTTTAATAGAAAAATACATAAAAATAAATAAAAATAAAAAATTGACAATTCTACTTATCTATGCGTGGTCTACATGAATGCATTACAACCACCTTGTCACTAATTTTAGAAACCATTAAGACCTCGAAAATAAAGAAAGTTAAAATTAAGTTTAGTGAACTAAGATAATAATACTATTAAAGAAATTGACAGTATTCCTAATTAAATTTTTTGAATATTACCATTATACATTGGTAGGGGGCAGAGCCAAATTTTTAATCCAGTGAAAGTGTAACTTAACTAGGGCACCAAAGCTTATGCTTTTGATAGAAGAGCTTGACGAAGAAAATATAATAACTTAACTTATTCTAAAAGTAATTTTTTAATCCCTGAATCAATTTTTTTCTTTTCAAAAGTCTTTCAAAGGGGCTCTTATAACAAAATTTAAGAGCATGTTTGGTGTAAAAGTTTTTGGATGAATTTTGAATTTTTAGGAGAGAGTATGATTGAAAAATGTGAAAAGTAGTGAGTCTCATAAAAATGTAAAGTTGAAAATAAATTTAAGAAATTTTTAAATTTTTTTATCATTACCAAACATGTTCTAAGCATTATCAAAAACAATAAATTAAAAGGTGTCAAAATCAATAGAATCTCAAAGGGTATATCAGTCTACTCAGGTCGTTACACTAACTTAAGGCCCCGTTTGTTTAAGAAGTCTACTTGAACGGAAGAACCCTACAGTTCAGCCAAAGTGAAGAAAATGATGCTATATAAGTGGATAGTAAAGGGTGGACGTGAGTAGTGAATGGTGATAAAAGCATCTTCAATAGAACATTGTTGAAGCTAAAAAGTAAGTGATATTTGGTAATAATTAATTGGACTACTAATGAATGTCTAATAAATAAATATTGTAGCAAAAAAAAGATCTCCAATGAATTATGTCCACAATCCAATAATAATGCCTGTGTGGCATTAATTTATTTAAAATAAAACTTTTTTTTTAAAACTAATTAAAATAAAACTATTTAATACTTAAATAAATACTCTATGAAACAAAACTATAAATTGCTTTTTTTTTTTAAAGTAATATAATAAATTGCTTTGGTTCACGGGTAGTGGGGATAAATATGAGGTGTTAACTGTAAATTGTAACAATCGTAATTAATTTTCAGTTTTATATTCAAAAAAAAAAAACAATTTTCCCACTACTATTGCTTAATCAGCATGTTAGACATGCCTTCTAAAGTTGGACATGACCTTGAACAATGTCTAATAATTTTTTGCCAACTCAGCACAATATGGGATGCATTGGAGAAGAATATAACTAGATATTGTCCAATTTGATGATTTGACACATTTTTTTAACTTGGACAATGTGTCATTGGAGATACTCTAATATTTTGTGATTTTATCGTGACGTGTCAAATAAAAATCATGGGACCACACATATTTTTACAATTTTTGATCAAGTTTATTGTACAAAATCATGATTTTTTGTCCGAGAACGTGGTCCCAAACAAAGGTAATGTATCAATCTGCACATGAGAAACATTTATTAAAAGTTTTATGTTTAAAAATATTTTTTTTATGTTTTCGAGATAAAATATGTGGTTTAAAAGTGGAGAGGGAAAATGTGTGTAATTAAATAGTGATTTGGACAGTTAATTATTTAAAAATATGTTTTTAAATAGTTTTCCAAACACAGAGAATTAAAAACAAATATATAAATCACCAGACCCAAATAATTATACCATAGCTGACATAACGCATGCATTTAGTTCAATAGTAAGATTGTGATGTTGTCGAGGAGTAAATTTTATGTGTTAATAAAAGAAGAATACACGAAGTCCATGAATTCAACTATTTGATCTTGACCTCATTTTTTTATAATAATATTAATTATGGAGAGTTAAATGGTCTAGTCAATTCGAGTTGAACTGCTCGGCTCAGCCCTGTGGGGCTCAATTCGGCCCATCAGGCTATTTGGCTAACTCAACCGAAGTGTAGCTTGGCTCATCCTACAATTTCATCCATTGGTCGTGAGCCAAGCCGACTTAAAATCCGACGAGTGGCTCGTACGAAGAATTTCATGCATGCTCGACTCATCATGGACTTTAGTGGGACGAGTCACTCGTCCACTTACTCGAATTAACACTCACATGTGTAACAAATTTGTAACATGACGACCAAGGGGGCTTAGCCTAGTGGTAAAGGCAAGCCCCCTTACTGGACTTGGTTCCGGGTTCGAGTCACACCCCACCCCCTCAGTTCTCCTTTTGTAATGCTCGAAAAAAATAAAAATAAACATAAAAATTGAAACAAGACATCCTAAAAATAGGTATCAAGTCCTATTGCATTCATAGTCAGGCTAAATGATTGTCGAGTTTTTGCTATAATAGTATAAATTTATTTCATTAAAAATGTACTTATTATATGTTAGAATACTTCGATAGAGGCTATGTGATTGTAAGTTGAATAACAATCATTCATTGATTGCCTTCTCATGTTCATTCATTGAGCACCATGTCAACAAGTCAACAACTTCTATTGATGATAATTGTTGCGTAATGATCCTACTACAATACAAGTGTACAGATAGAACAAAATACAACATGGGTGTGTGAGTTCAAGTATCACTCTTACAAAGATTGTGATAGATTATTTTCAAGAATCTGACCTTAACCAAAAAAAGTAATTTCTCGATGAGTTTTGCAACTAATTAATTAAACTAATAAAAACAAATCACCATGTATAAAATCAAATAACAATTAAAAGTGTTTTGAAAGAATGATTTGGTTATGATGAAATTAGCACCAATATCTAGAATTGGCTTTTATTATTTATTATCTTTAATCCGACTTCTTGAATTAATAACAATTCTTGATTATGAAGATCAATATAACAAATTTGTTAACAATATTTCTCAAGTAGAATTAAACTTAGAGTGTAAAATATGTGGTTAAAAATTGGAGAGAAAAATGTTTGTAATTAAAAAGTGATTTGAGAAATTGTAATTTAATGAGCTAGCCGAAAGGAAGCTAATATTTATACATGTGATTCGCCTATATATTTCTATGACAAATGTGAACATATAAGAATGTATCAATGAATTTATGAACAACTAAATATCACATAAATCATACTGTATATCTCTATCCCCTATCAGAATTTATGACAATTTATTTCTCTAAATTTTTTTTTTCGATCTCTCGATTATAAATATAAGGGAAAATTGCAGCGTGGTCCCTAACCTTTTGTTTTGTTTTTTTTTTTGTTTCTTTTTTTTTTTTTTTGCAGATTTTATACAAACCTTCACTTTGTACCACCCACAATCCCGAACCTTTTCATTTTGTTGTGGCACAAGAACAAATGGACACAGATTCTGTCCGTTTGACAGTTGGTTGACCCAAAAATTGAGTTAGGTCATAATTTGACCAACATTTTAAGGATAAAATGGTAATTTCACATTTTTCTCAATGAAATAACTAAATAATTGAATATATAATGAAAAGAAAAAAAAAAAATTGTCCAACACCCATCCAACTCCTGCTTTGCCTTCACCCCAACCCCACCCACTCTGCTCTTCTATCAAAACTCATCCCAGTCCCCAGACAGTCGGCTATGACACTCGACTTCGACCACATCTCTTGCTTTATGCATTCTAATCAATGTTTAGAAGATCGGACCAGGCCGGAAAAATCAGCAACCGGTTCAATTCGCCTTGAAAATTGATCGGTAAAAAATCGGCCGGTTCAACTGGGAACCGAGTGGTTTGTAAAACCCGATTTTCATTTTTTTCTTGCTTTTTTATATAATTATTTTAAGCTACTTTTGTGTATAATTTTATTTTCTAAATGAGTAAATATTAGTTTATTTGTAAAATAACTTCTTTTTTAGAAATTTTTGTGATTTTTGGAATAATTTTTTATGTTTTAATTGAAATCGGTTCTATCCAGATTCTACCCGATCGGACATTTTGACTATTGACCCATTGTCTTTTTTCAGTTCGAACGGGTTTCAATTTTCTAAACACTGGTTCTAATATTCGACTTTGACGGTGTGATTCTATAATTCGAACACCTCCATAGTAAAGCAAGCAATGGTGCCTTTTTCTCATTTCAATGTTCGCTGCGCATCTTTGTCTTTCCTCTCAATCCCTTGTTTGAAGCCTGAAAAATCATGATGCACAACAAAATCAAATTGGTTGTGTGAAGTCTAAAGTGCGATGATTATTTTCTATTTTCCCCTTTCTCTACTATTAATTTGCCTGAACTTTTGTTCAAATCAGAAAATGACAGGGGTTGCAATGATAACAATGTTACACAAAATTGAAGGAGATGAAAGGGCCTTGACCAGGTGGTTTCTCAGGACGTCATGAGTGGGCTTCGTCTGTGGCCACATGCTGAAAGAATTTTTGTAGAATCTTGGTGGTTGGTGGTGTTGGACCGTGTTATTGTTAGGCTTTTTCAGTTTCCGCCATTAAAGTGATTGAAGTGACTGATTTTAGGATTTTCTCTTCTGTAATTTGTTCTTGTTTTGTTGGGTTTCACTGTAATTTGTTCTTGGTGCTCGAGGTTGTCGCCATTGAAGCGACAAAGGTTGTTCTTTTCTATAATTTTTTCTTTTGTTCATGGTGTTCCGAGGTTTCCGTCGTGGAGGCGGCGATGATGCCAGTGATTTTGGGGAAGAAGATAAAGTTTGGGTGGGGGTGGTTGGGGGATTTCCTCCTTTTGTTTAGTTTAGTTATTTTTTTTTATAAAAGTAAAGTTACAATTTTACCCTTTTTGAGATAATCAATAATATGATCCAACTCAATTTTTGGTCAACTAACGGTGAAATGGACAGAATCAGTCCATTCGTCCATGCGCCGCAACAAAATGAAAGGTTCAGGACTGTGGCTAACATAAAGTGAAGGTTTAGGTAAAGTCTGCAAAAAAACAAAAAGTTAAAGACCGACGCTGCAATTTTTCCTAAATATAAGCCACAAAATATTATATAATTATCGCGAACGTAATTGTAAATACGATAAATAATGATATTAATTGCTCAAAAAAATCAAGAAATCGTCATAAATGGAAATTTAAAACCCTAGAATAAAAATAAAACTAGTGTTTCACCCGTGTGATGTACAGTATCATGCTGAAACATATAATTGCGATTTCAATATTTTCTAATTTTTTTAAATTATATGTCAAACATATTTATAATGAAATAGATAGAAAAATAATAAAACGATACTGTAATTAATAGAGTTACAATATTTCCACTATAAATTTTGAAAAACTTCTATATAAACTACATTCGTAGTTGAGTTTGTTCTATTTTCCATCTTTATCGCAAACGATCATCTTCAAACCACTGCGATACGCCACTTTAGAGACTGCAAAGTACAATTGTCCATGGCTGAAAACTGAATTCTTTAAATAAAAACCAACCTTGAAAAGTTATTTCCCTTTACTCTTATTGATATTCATAAAATACGAAGCTACCAACTAAAATTGTCGCCTCTTGAACTTGAAAGACAATTTTGCATGTGTTTGATTGAAAGGATAGAAAATTGATGGTAAGAAAATATTTTCTAGGAATTAATAAGAAAATATTTTCTAAGAATTGATTTACCTGAAAATTATCTTCCTGAAAAATGTCAATTGGAAGTGTCAGGTGAAAAAGTAGGAAATTTTCCTAAATTTGTTGTTTGATTGATATTATTTTTCATTGTAAATAAAACAAAATTTAGCAATTTTAATTTAAAAAATTATATATGTTTTTTTAATTTTTCACTCATTTGTACTTGATAGTAGTAATGAAATGCGATAAAAATATGTTTTCAACCTGAGAACAATGTTTTCAAGACAAATGAATCAAGTGTGATTTAATTTGTTGTACCTTGAAAAATATTTTTCAATGTAAATTTTTCAATTAAACACCAAACAAATACAAAAGGGGGAAACATTTTTCATGATTTGACATTTTTCAGGCAAATGACAATGAATCAAACACATCCAAAATTGTGTCAGTGCATTCTCGAAATAAAAAAATTATACATTGCAAGATTGCTATCGAGAAATTTTGCTTCAACAACGTTATTTTCAAGTTTTGTAACAATTAATCTTGTACCATTACGCATCCTTACAAAGTGATTAACTTTCCGCAACAATATAAAGATATAATCATTACATAATAAATTTGAAATTTTTTTTTGTTTGTACTCACAAAAAAGGAGAAAATTTTTGCAACAAAAATTAAATGAACTAATTAATTTTAAAAATAAATAATAAGAAATTAATAAACATAAAAAATTCTTGGCCTCTGTTTGATAAATTTTTTTGTTTAAAAATATTTTTTTTATGTTTTCTAGGTAAAATGTGAGATTGAAAAATAGTGAAAGAAAATATGTGATTAAAAAGTGATTTAGAAAATTGTGTAGGAAAAACATGTTTTCCAAACGGGAACCAATAAATCAAGGCAAATACAGTAGGGGTCGAATGTATAGTATAAATAACATGTAATATACAAATGCAATAGTTGTACATGAATTTATAATTCGTTTAAAATTAAAATTTCTAATTACAAAAGGAGACAAAGTACAAACAATGGTAAAAAAATATATAAAAAAGTTAAGTAAAAAAAAGTTGTAAATTAAAATAATATAAAGATTTAATCATTAAATAATAAGTTTGAAAATAATTTTTGTTTTTACTACAAAAAAAGGAAAATAATTTTAAAAATATACATTCAATTATTTCTACAAAAATTAATTTAACTATTTAATTTAAAAAATAAATAATAAAAATATTTTAAAAAGTAAAAAATTTAATAAGTCTCGATAAATATAGCAGTGGTTCGAATATAATCTAAATGTAAACTTAAATAGTCAGCACATGAATAAACCAAATAGTTAACCATATTGTAATCAAATATTTATTAACCAAATAAATATTAATCAAATAGATAACAACGTTGTATTAATACACTGTGTTGATATTGAACCACTAAATATTAACCAAATAGTTAATTAATTATATTGTAATCAAATATTTATTAACCAAATATAGTTAACATAAAGATTTAATCATTACATAATTAGCTCATGTCTGGTATACATTAAAAAGAAAAAAAAATTATAGTATTTAATTTTAATCACACGTTTTAATATTAAAGTATTCTACAAATAAATCCAATTTTTTTTTTTCATTTTCAACCACAGAAAATCACATCAATCACTATTCAATTCAAGACATTTTTAAATAATGTACATAAAGTTTGGAAATAATTTTTGTTTTTATTTAACAAAAATAAAAGGTAGAATAATTTTAAAAATATATATCTACAAAAGTGTTGCTACAAAAATTACTTTAACTATTTAATTTAAAATTTTAATAAACTTAGGTAAATATAATAGTGGCTTGAAAATAATTCAAATGCAAACTTAAATAGTCAAACATTCATTAACTAAATAAATATTTATCAAATAATTAATCATATTGTAGTCGAACATTAATTAACCAAATAGTTAACCAAATTGTGTTCACTCCATGTGTTCACATTGAACCACTAAATATTAACCAAATAGTTAAATCACATTGTGTCACACTAAACAACTACCTTAGTTTTATATATACTAGTATTTTACCCTTGCGATGCACGACAATTATTATCCACAATATCGATCTCAATAAGTATTCATAAAATTTTAGTATTTATACATAATGAACACATATATAAATGCATAAAAAAAATTCTTTATTACAATAATTATTAGAATTTAAAAAATAACATAAGTAATTCAAAATTATTAAAAAATTCTTTGAATAGTAAACGTCAATTTATATATTTAAATAATAAATTATTATTGATTTCAATAATTTTTATGAATTATTAATAATTTCAGTGAAAATGTTAATTTAGTAGTTTTTTAATGATATATCATATTATATGTAATATTATGTGCACGAATAATGTTGCATGTGAAAGGTATTAGCCTATTTCTCATAACTTCTACATTTTACTCTTGTATATAACGTACTTTTTAATTTTGATTCAAAAATATCAATCACAATAATTAAAAAAGAAATAGTCAAAATATTTGAATTTAACCAATAAAACTTTATTTATAAAAATAAGTATTCAAAATAATAATTATGAAAATCTCGTGATCATGATACGACAATCGAGTAAAGTTGGAGATTACGAAATTATACAGAAAATTATACACTATAATCTTTAAAAATTTATAATCATTCTATTAATATTATTAACTAAAAAAAATCAAAACTTTAACTCTTCAATATTAACCGTCGTTCAATAATCTTTTCTATAAATTATTTATAAGCACCATATATTTTTTCAAAACTATTTTTCAACCACACATTTTACTTCGAAATAGTTGCTGAGCACTGGCTTAATTTATTAAAATATTTAATAATATATATATAATATATTTAGAAAATATGATTTGTAATATTAAAAATAATAAATGATTTGACCATTAATAATTAAAATACAATTTAATTATTGATGGCTACACATATGATTTATAATATTAAGAACAACAAATAAATCAATAATTAAATAATAATTTTAATACTGATAACTGAAAATATTGGTTGAACTCATTCAATATTATTGTTAATAATAAAAATAATAATAATTATAACCAAAATATATACAAATAACAATAATATTATATTAATTATTTACTATAATACTAAAACATAAAGAATTTAAGAATTAAATTCTGTCAAACTATCATACTTTTATATATAGTATAGACTTCCACTAGCGCAATGAATTAAAATTTATATCCGCAATATAAATAAGCATTCATAAAATTTAATGATTATACATAATCAACACATATGCAAATGATACAAAAATAATTTTTTATTACAACAATTACTAAAATTTAAAAACAACATAAATAATCCAAATTATCGAAAACTTCATTAAATAATAAATGCAAATTCTGTAGTTTTTTAATTGTATATCATGTTAGATGTAAATTATATAATATTATGAGTACAAATATTGATGCTTGTTCAAAATATATAAATATATTTATTATAATTTTTGTGTTTGCCTCACATATTTAATTTTTTTCTCAATTTTCGTTCAAAAATTACAAAAAACTATAAATATGTGTTTAATTTTTACTCATCAAATATATGACAATTGAATAATATTGAAGATCAAGAAATTATTATATCATATAATTTTTGCACAATTATTAAAATTAAAAATTATTTAAAAAAATATTAACCATTGAACAACATTGAAGATCAATTGAAATTTCTCATTTGAGCTCCACTTGATCCCACATTGACTCTTGCTTCAACTCGATTCTCTCTCTTAGATATGTTGTATCCTCTATTTTTCCGTCCTTCTTTTATTATTTATTATTCAAGAATTCACGTCCATGAAGAAAACTAAACATAATTTTAATTGAGAAGGAGAAAAAAATTCGGGTTATGTTTTGCCCAAGCGATCACTTGAGTTTGACCTAGGCAATAGCTTGGTGTACCTTCATTGAGTTTTGCATATAAGATTTATCCTTAGACGATTATTTGGCTTTGCCTTAGCTATCGCTTGAGGGATTTGTCAATTTGTTCCTTTTGGTCCTCCACCTTTTATTGCATGGTAGGCATGTCATTTTTTATTAAGTGCAATTAAGTCTTTCAGCTCTTGATTCTTTTCAATTGAGCCCTTGATTAGTTTTTACTTCTTGTCTTTCACTTCTATAATTCACACTTGAGTCTATAATGCTTTTAATCGATCACAATTTGGTTTCATATTCATCTAATGTCTTCAATTTGGGTCAATATCTGAAATAAATACAATTTATAACGAAATAGAAAATCTATAAAATGACAAAACAATTGCTTAATTCTAAAACCAAACTATGGGTACAAAACGTACTTATCATTATATGAATTGAAATAAAATCAAAGTTTAATTACTTGATTCAGTTGATTGTAATCAAATTAAAGTTGAATTATCAAATTGAAATTGAATTAAAGTATAATTATTCAATTGAGAAAATTGGAATACAATTACTTGATTGTCACTATGCCTCTCTTTGGTAAAGGTTTTTTTGTTTATAAAGAAAGAATTTACTGTTTTCGAGGTAAAATATATGATTAAAAATAGTTTTGAAAACGTGTGACTAAAAAGTAATTTGAAAAAATGTGTTTACAACAAGTTACCAATCATAGGGTAAGTAAAATATAATTACTCGAATGAAATTTATACAGTTTACTTAATTAAAGACGATTCAGGTGGGGTCGGGGTGGAGCTAGTAGCCGAATATATAGAGCACAAAAAATAGGGTGCCAACCAAACCTAGAATAACAATCGAAAACATAAAGTCCTTGTGTGACTAAAAAGTAATTTGAAAAAATGTGTTTACAACAAGTTACCAATCATAGGGTAAGTAAAATATAATTACTCGAATGAAATTTATCCAGTTTACTTAATTAAAGACGACTTAGGTGGGGCCGGGGTGGAGCTAGTATCCGAATATATAGAGCACCAAAAATAGGGTGCCAACCAAACCTGGAATAACAATCGAAAACATAAAGTCCTTGTTTGAAATCCATTATTCACAAGAAATGTATTTAGCTCTATTTGGTAACATGATATTATTATAAATTGATTTATTTATATTTTTGAGGTAAAATGTGTGGTTGAAAAGTATAGAGAGAAAATGAGTATGATTAAAAACTGATTTAGAAAATTGTTTTGTTTATAAATTAATTTATAAGGCTCTGTTCGGTTGGAATTATAATTCCAAATTATAATGGACATAATTTTCAAACCACTTTTAACCACACACATTTTCTTTTTCCAAGTTTTAACCATATGTCTTACTTAGAAAACTCAATTAATACACATTATAAGCCTCTGTTCGAATCTCTTGAACTGATTATAATCAAATTTTTTTCATTTTTCGGGGTAAGATGTGTTGTTAAAAATTGGAAAGAGAAAAATTGTGTGGATTATAAATTGGTTTATAATCCAAATTTTCATTTTTACCGAACAGAGGCTAAATCAAATTTCATTTATTTCAGCCGCCAAATAGAACTTAAGTAATGATTGCGTTAAAAAACAAAGGCTACTCTAGTAGCTTTGAATGATATGTTGTTAACGAGTATAAAATATTTGAATTTATGTGTAGATAATTTCATTAATAAAATATGTTGATGAAAATGAATTTTTGAAGAATCTATACTATATACTTATACTTATCTATACTTACTGTATATTAGAGTAAAATAGTCGTTACAAAAATTCGCACATAGTTTTATACCAAAATAACTTTCTAAATTTGAAATTTTTTGCAAAAAAAAAAATGTGTATTAAATATTTTAGCAAATATTATGGTACATGTGTGATTAATGACACTAACATAGGCATCCATGTTGTGCTATTATTGATATCAATTTTTTTTTTTTTAATGTATAAACTATTTTTTTATAATAATAATTATTATTTTTATAATTACTGTATTATCTTGAAGTCGAAAATATGTAATATGAATTTCAAATCGAATATCTCAATGAGAAGTTTAATACAAACTAATAAATGAGTGCAAACAGTAAATATATTGTTCGTAAAATTGTCTCAACGATCAAAGGTAAAAGTTTTATTTTATATATTTTTTTTATTTTTCCTCAATATCTTATTCATTATAAATTATAACATTTAAGTCCTATAATACTATAAATAATTTGTTAACATTGATGATTAATTCTAGTTCGAGTTCTTTTTATTATCAAATTAAAACAAATAATAAATATACGGATTTTCGAAGTAAATTCTACTAAGTTGTTTTAATTTTTACAACTTACGATTTCGATTAATTCATTGATCATTTTGAGATTATTTTTATTTATTTACTAATTATGTTCATTGTCTATTTTTTAGTATAAACTTAAATAACTATAATATGCAAGATATATATTACATATTTTAACAATTAGTTCATATAATTTTTATAAAGCAATTGATCATTCAACAATTTTTATTAAAATATTAAAAAAATAATGTGATATTATGAATAAAGAAATTGACAATTTTAAGAGACAAAAACAAATTAATGTGACAATATTTATTAAAACTAATGATTATTATTATTTTTTTTTTTTTGGAAAACACTTGAGATTAATAATTAATGCTTAAAAAATAAAAATATGCCAAAAAAAATCTATCGTACATCAGTACATCTCTTTTTGGGAATAATATGATAAAGAACAATATATAAAAAGAAAATCATCGATCACAAGGAGAATATGTAAGTTGAGTTTTTCACATATATTTATGAACCTAATTTTGTAATTCAAAAGTTTTTTAAATTTTTTTAATTGAACGTTAAATCCAGAAATCAAGTTCATATGTTTGTTGTACAATCGTTATAGGCCCTTTTTGGCCCCTCTAAATTTTGAACACGTTTTTCTTCATTTCAACCCCACATTTTTCTAAAAATCACTATTTATTTCAAATAAACTATTTTTAAAAAATTCAAATAGTGGGATAGACAAAAAAAACTCATTATATATATTTTATTTAGATTTTCAATAATAATTTTATTTTATATTTAAAGACATATAATTAAATATGTATTTAATTACATTCAATTAAATTAAATACATCGCATTTAAAAATTTTAAAAAATAATTATGCCAAGGGAAGGGTCTCTTGGTTGAATTTTACTTTCTCGCGTTCCGAATTTTGAGTTAATTTTCACTTTTGTGCATCGTCAATATTACTTAATCTGTTACATTCATTTAAATATAGGATCGCATATATTTAATTTGTTGCAATTACTTTATTTTATGTAAATCATAATATTTTGAGAGTTATTATTTCTATTTATGGTAGTAAAAAATATTTTGACAAATTTTTTTTTAAACTTATTCTATGTAACATAGATTTAAAAAATTGTATTATTTAATTTAAGTTTAAGCAATTATTTAAAATATATTTTATCTATAACAACTTCTCTACATCACACATGCTTGGACAACCATAAACTGCAAAAAAAATATTTGGACAAAACTTTTATTTATTCTAAGCAACATAGGTTCGAAAAATTGCATTATTTAATTTAAGTTCTAACAACTGTTTAAATATGCTTTGTCTATAACAACTTCATGCATCACATAAGTTTGGACAACCGCAACCTGTACAAACAATTTAGTATTTAAGGTGGTTTTTCAAAATTTATGAGAATCCTAATTCATTTTTACTTTGAGCATTTGTTGACAGTTTTTATCATTAATCAAAGCAAATTGTATGTTCATTTTTTTTATTTTGAAATTATATTTACAGTAAAATCATTTCATATTGTTATCCCGTGCAACACACGGGTGTAATACTAGTATATATATATATATATTAAAGCAAAACAATCGTTATTTTTTGTTTTCCTGCCTAAAATGCTTTCCAAAAATAAATGATGCATTTATGTCATGTTGTTTATAATTTCTAGACTTACCTAAATTGGAATATATTTATATTTATCATTAATTGCTTTATAAAAAATAAAAGAAATTAATATATTTGAAAAATTGTGCATTGACTTTGAAAAATAAAGATGACTTGAATTTTTTCGTACATTAATTGTGCATTGGATTAATATTTTATTAAACTTTAATATTTGTTATTTTTTGTTTAGTTAAAAATATTAGTGATAAATAAATT
Organism: Ligustrum vulgare; assembly: GCA_963555705.1. NCBI lineage: Eukaryota > Viridiplantae > Streptophyta > Magnoliopsida > Lamiales > Oleaceae > Ligustrum > Ligustrum vulgare. Next base: position 25,101,864 of record OY743176.1, read on the forward strand.
TGCTTACACCTCTTAATAGATTTATTTATTTATTTGCATCAACGTAACAGGTACCGATGATAATTAATAATTTCTTGAAACTAAAACCAATTATTATGTCATTACATAGATATAAATTTCAATGGCATTATGGAAACCCGTTTTGCATAGTGAAAGATTATTAAGTAATTAATTTTAAAATAATTAATTACATTATTTTGATGGATGACACGTTGACTACATTTGATGACGCATTTAGTGTAATGGAAAATGAAATTGGAATCATTAAAGGTGGTTAATTTAACAATTGTCTGTTTAACTTTTCAAGTTTTGTGAAAAAAAGTGATTGAAAGTAAAGCTAAGGTAGGTTAGCTTGAGTCGTCCCCTTACCAGATAGAACACTCGAGTTCGAGTCTATAGATGGGTTGAGATTTGGATTTTTTTGTGTGTATAAGTTCAAAAAATAACTGAAAGTAATAATAATTAGGTAATTTTTAATGATATTATTGATGACATGTTTTGCCTCCAAAATTTCTATTACAAAAAGTGCTTACATTTATTTTTGTTAATTAACAAATATTTAATATCAATTATTTTTTTAAAAATTATTCAACTTCAAATCGTGTGCAAATACTTACTGAAAAATTTATTGTTAAATAATAACTTTTGTGCATCGCACTGGAGAACTACCAGTGAGTATTAAGAACTAAAGAACGCGACGTCCAGTCCAATAATTTGATTTCCAAGATTCGATTTGGACTTGGATTCCACTGCAACACCAAAGCCATCAATAAAAGGTGGCCGATGATATCACGTCAGCAGTGTTTTCTGCAGTTCACATTTTGGTCCAATCACTGGGCCCTACCACACACCTCTCCAAGAAACACGGCCTAAAAGTAGGAGTAGACGAGGTTCGATTTGATTTTGATTCCAGAAGAATTAAAATGAATCATGAATCGATGATTTTTTTATCAGTGGAACCAATTGATTTTTATAAAAATATGGAACCAAATCAAAACTAAACCGTTCAGTTCTGATTTGATTTTGGGACCATTACTTAAATTTTTAAATAATAAATGTAGATTAAAATCTATTTACATGAGATTCTCCATTAGAATGTATCTACATCATTACCAAATAGAAAATGAAATTTTTAGTTAACAAAGTAAAAGTTTTAAAAAAGTAACATGTTATTTCAAATCGAAGAAAGAAAAAACCCATAATTTAAGCCTGAAAGAAGCTCGCCGACTCGTCGAAGTGCATAGAATCGAAAATGAAGGTCGTTTAGATTTATAATTATAGGTTACGATAAGAGTCTAATTCTGTCCACTCCGTCGAGACACCGTGTGAGTGAGAGTAACTCCAATCGTGGTGTAAATTTGTTGCCAATTTATACATCTGAAAACCAATTTTACATCCCAATATACATCTCAACATATTTAAACCAAAATTTTGTTTCAATGAATAGATGTGAATTATAAGATTTAAATTTAATTTTTGTACAATTTTTTTAGGATTAATAGCACAAAACGTCCCTACCTTTGACATGTATTGTGCAAAACGTCACAACGTTGTGATTTTTGACGCTAAACATCCCAACCTTTACATTTTTTTGTTAGAGACATCATTTCTGTCAAATTTAACCTCATTTCACCGTTAATTTGGAAATGAACATTAAACATTTAACACATGCAAGGACATTTTCGTCAAAATCAAAAGTAGACCATTCATATTTGGGTAATTGGTACAAAACATCCCTACGTTTGACACTCATTGTGAAAAAAGTCCTTACGTTCTTTTTTTGGCGAATAACGTCCCTATCTTTAGATTTTCGTGCTGATTAGTCGCTAAATTTTTCTTTTCTTTCAATTTAGTCATTTCGTATTTGATTTAAAGGTCATTGTTTTCAAATGTGTATAACTTTTTATCTACAACTCCGAATTGCACTCCATTTTTTTGCGTTGAACTCCAAATTCAGACAGTGAAATTTTAATTTTAGTGTGTGTTCGGCCGGCCAACGAAATTTATAAATTGGATTTATTTGACATTTTTATTTTTTTAAGTTAAAATATTTGGTTAAAAATTGGTATGTTTAGCCCCTCCATATTATAATCTATTCAAATGTGTGTTGTTCAAAAAGTGATTTGAAATTATAATATAGCAAATCACTTTTTGAACAACACACATTTGAAGAGATTATAATAAGGATGGGTTAAACATACCAATTTTTAACCAAATATTTTACCTTAAAAAAATAAAAATGTCAAATAAATCCAATTTATAAATTTCGTTGGCCGGCCGAACACACACTAAAATTAAAATTTAACTGTTTCAATAAAATTTACAAAAATTAATTTACGTTAATCAATGATGTCATAACAAAATAAGTATCTACTATACAAAAGTCAAAATGAAATGTTTAATAAACGAGCACATGATACATCATAAGAAAGATGGTTGAATTTGGAGTTCAACGCAAAAAAATGGAGTGCAATTCGGAGTTGTAGATCAAAATTTGAAGACAATGACCTTTAAATCAAATACGGAATGACTAAATTGAAAGAAAAGTAAAATTTGGAGACTAATCAGCAAGAAAATCTAAAGGTAGAGACGTTATTCGCCAAAAAAATGAACGTATGGACTTTTTCCACAATGAGTGTCAAACGTAGGGACGTTTTGTGCCAATTACTCAAATGTGAATGGTCTACTTTTGATTTTGACGAAAATGCCTTTGCATGTGTTAAATGTTTAATGTTCATTTCCAAATTAACGGTGAAATGAGGTTAAAGTTGACAGAAATGATGTTTCCAACAAGAAAATATAAAGGTTTGGACGTTTAGCGTAAAAAATCACAACGTTGGGACGTTTTGCACAATACATGTCAAAGGTATGGACGTTTTGTGCCATTAACCCATTTTTTTATATAGTAAATTTTATGTTAATCCACTTTTTTAGCTTGTACATATATATAAATATTACGAACAAATCGGTCTAAAAAAATCGAAAATTGGTTAAGAAAATAAAAATATTAAAAAATAAAAAATGTGCAAATTAATATAAAAATTCAAATTGTAATGTAAATTAATATAATAGATTTAAATTATATATATCACATTAAGGTTTTATGGATAGATAGCTAAATTTAGGTGAAATTTGTTCCAAGTGAAGGTGTAAAATTAGATGCAAATGTGGATATTTTTTTAGATCTTTGACCGAAATTCTAATTTACATCCATTTCACACCTCGTTATTGAAGAAATATAAATCACTAATTGGAGTTAATTTACTACACTATACTTCACTATGTAAATGCACAATATGGATCCCACAATGAACGACTAGTACGGTTGAAGATTTAGACATTGATAAAGCGTGTGATGAATTTTTATTTATTTGAGGAATGAGGCACATAGATTGTCGATTAAGAAAAACTGAAAAAGGGAGGACAATGTTGTATTTTGTAAGTGTTCGGGGGCATTGCTGGGAAGCAAAAAGAATTCCGCACCAACTAGACGTAAGATAAATAATTAATACGTTTAAAAAGGATTGAACCATCCAGATTAATTTTTTGGTATTGAACCACATTTTTTTACAATATTTTTGTCCATTTATAAAATACTGATAGATGCATAACTACTATTCTGCACGTAATTTTCTGATTATCATTGCAATGAAGCCCTTGAGAAGAGTTTGGATACAGAGGTATCAATTCGAGTTGTTCAAGTCAGGTCGACCTAGTAATATATAAGTACGATAACGGCCCATGTGGAAAAAAACCCGCATGTTGTGAGTTACGGGCCGGTCCTGGTTGGCCCACAAATCTTGAATTACAACTTAAGCCCGCCCGCTGGCCCATACGTGTTGCAATTCGTTCCAGTTTGGTCCGTATAAATAAAAATATAAAATTTTTCATATTTACAGAAAAAATATTTTTTTTTATTAAATTGTTAAATATGAAATGAACAAAATGATAAATTTATATTTATATAAAGAAATGTTTACATAGAATCCAAATTTATATTTTATGTTATATGAATTACTTTTTGTTTTGTAAAATTAAATATAACATAAACAAATAACAATTAAATGAGTTTCTAATTACTACTATCAAAGAACATTATGTTTCTTAGAGCTTGTTTGGTAATGGTAAAATTTTTACCACAACTTTTCAAACTCAATTTCAACCATCAATTCTTAGTCAAGCCCACCATTTTTTATTTTTCAAACATTTTCAAACCACACATCTATCAAAAAATAAAAAAAAATTCACATTACCTAACAGGCTCTTAGTTATTAGGGAGAAAAAAAGAAAATTTACACTTAGAAGTTGTAATAGAGTTTATAGAAGAAGATAACTTTTCATTGTTACCATATTTAATAAAAATAATTTTTTTTTAATTATTTCACTGGTCGATGGATTAACCGCGGCCCGCGAAACCCAAAGTTCACATCTTCTTGACCCATGAACTGCCCACTCTGGTCACTGGTCGGCCCGCAGTTCCCAATCGATCCGGACAGATTTTCATGGATCTGGTCGGCTCGCCCTCTTGACACCTCTAGATACAAACATGTTAGCACTCTTCAAAATTCAAATGAAAATACATTTGAGCACTTGGGATGGCAAAATTTTAGAAATTAAATTAGCACGAGAATAAGGGGCCCAAAAAAAAAAAAAAAAATAGCATGAGTGATCAGTTTGAAGGTCATAAGCAAAACTGAGATTTTTAAGAACTAGGGAATATGGAGATTTAGGCTATGTTTGGCGACTTGTCTTGATTATAATTTGATTTATTTGTATTTTTTAAGTAAAATGTGTGGTTAAAAAATGTGTTGAAAAAATGTATAATTTATAAATTGGATTATAAACCACAATAATAAGATTACCAAACAAAGGCTTAACTAATTTATGATAGTCAATAAATAGTGGAGCACAATGTAAGTAAACGAAAACTGAAGGATGCAAATTGTAAAATAGAAATTTTTTTGAGAGAAGGGCAAACCAAACTATCTAGAATAATGCTACATGAACATAGTTGTTCATGTTCACGTAGCATTTTTGAATGATCTGAAAATACTTCAAAAAAGCAATGTTTAGAAAACTAAATCGGACCGATCGATTGATCGGAAAAATCGGAAACCGGTAAGAAAATCGGCCCGATTGACCTAAAAAACAAGGCGGTAAAAAATCGACCGGAAAACTCGGTTTTCAACTGGGAACCGGCCGATTTTTTAAACTGGTTTTCAATTTTTTTTTTTTTTTTTCACTAGTTGTTTAAGCTATTTTTTTGTATAATTTTATTTTCTAAATGAGTAAATATTAGTTTATTTGTAAAATAACTTGTTTTTTTGAAATTTTTGGAATAATTTTTTATATTTTAATTGAAACCGATTCGACGTGGTTGGATATTTTGACCCTTGACCTGTTGCTTTTTTCTGTTTGAATCGATTTCTGATTTTCTAAATACTGCAAAAAAGTAGAGCTTTCAACATCTCATAGGCAATCCTCAACCGCCACGTCACGTTACAGTCAATGCTATGAAAATGAAAGCAATTAACTGAGAGTCGTTTAGTAACGGCAAAAATTTCATCTCAACTTTCAAACTCAATCTCAATCATTAATTCTTAGTCAAGCTCACAGTTTTTGACTTTTCAAACTTTTTAAAACTACACATCCATTAAAAAAAATCACTAAAATAAAAAAAATTCACATTACAAAACAGGCTCTGAATTCGAATTGATGCAACCATATTATATTGTTCTTTAATTAATCAGATCATTAGAATTAATTTATTCTAAACACTGTAACAATTATAAATTTGTTTATTTATATTTTCGAGATAAAATGTGGTTGAAAAGTGGAGATATAAATGTATGTGATTAAAAAGTGAAATCACTAAAATTAAAAAATTTCACATTACAAAACAGGCTCTGAATTCGATTTGATGCAACCATATAATATTGTTCTTTAATTAATCAGATCATTAGAATTAATTTATTCTAAAAACTGACAATTCTAAATTTGTTTATTTATATTTTCAAGATAAAATGTGGTTGAAAAGTGGAGATATAAATGTATATGATTAAAAAGTGATTTGAAAAAATATGTTTTTTATAAATTGATTTATAATTATAATGATTGCGTTAAATACCTGATGTTAAACCACTAGAGTTACATGATCTTTGTAACTCCTTTTATTTGTATTAAGAGTTAGATTGTCTATTATTGAGAAAGAAGTTTGTAGAACCCTTCATTCCAATTTTGATCTATTGATCATTGTGAGCAATATAAGAATTGCCTTCGATAGGTGAAAATTGTCAATTATTTAATGTTTAAAATATTGGACAATTGATAGTTTTTTACTGACCGTAAACAAATTTTATATTGTTCACGATGGACAACAAATCAAACGATGGTCAAAGACTTTTGTCAAGAGAGAGATTTTGTTATGAAGCAAAAAATTGTCATTTGGACACAACAACTCCCTAACTAAATAATTTGCAACTAAAAAAAAGGTGTATCCCACACCTGAGGGCCCGAACCGACCACGCCTAAGGCTATTGGTTCGAGATAGTAAATACATGTTATACCTTCCAGGGACCAGGGTGGAGAGAATTGTGTAAGTATGAGCAATTCTCAATAATTCTCGCTTGCAACAAATTCAATTCCACCTTGCGGAGAATCGAACTAAGCACACTGCTGTACTGAGCACTTACCACCCCTACCTTTTGTCATTGAGAGATTTACCATGTGGGCAATAATTTGCAACTACATTATATGGGAGAACGTGATTTCTACAGTAAAGACAAGAAATGGAATTCCAACTAACACAATAATACTATTCATTCAATAGGTTTCTCAATTATTACAACTATTTTTGAGGGGTTTGCTCATAGAAAAAATATTCCCAATTAACCTAACTCAGAAGCAAAAATTCTTATCATATTTTTTCCTGCATTATTATAAACTGAAAATGAAAATAAAGTTTATATCAACTGTTCCAACTGTCACTTTTCAAACCGGGCCTCAATAAAACTAATCCACAAAAAAAAAAAAAAAAAAAAAGAGAGAGAGAGAGAGGACTTAACCAAATATTTCGCAAACTCTCTAGTCCTTTTCATATAATTAATGAGGGTAATGAGGTCAAAAGAGAGAATTATGGCAATTGGTCAATTGCATGAATTCCCAGGTCCCCACTAAATTTTAAATTTATCTGCTAGACTAGACATATTATGGACAAAATTGTATTTTTTTTTATTACCATGTGATTATGTTTTGTATGTTACTCATCGTAATATAATTAATCTTTTATTGCATATTTGTATAATGTGGAGTTTGGTCCACTCATTTTTTTTAAAAAAAAAATTATTTTCAACCATATATTTTCTGAAAAATCATCTATTTTTATCAAAAATTATTAAAAAAAATTAACTTATAAATATGTTTGATGGCTCGGTAGTGGTTTATAAATAGAATTTTGTTATTTTTGAGGTAAAATATACATTTGAAAAATAATTTGAAAAGAATGTGTGTAATTAAAAAATAATTTGAGAAATTGTATTGTTTATAAATTGTCACTAATTGATAACTAAAATAAATTGGTTTATAAATCAGTTTATTATAAATTATACAATTTCTCAAACTACTAAAATACACATTTTCTCTCTCCAATTTTCAATAACTACTTTTTACTTTAAAATCATAAATAAATCAATTTGCCTATGTTCGGATAAAATGGTGGGATTATAATTGAGCATTAATGTTCGTTTAACACAACCACTACAAGAGTCTAGTTCTCCTGAGAACCAGTATGAGCTTTGCCCATTTCTTTTTGAATTTACTCTACAAAATGTATCAAGGCTAAACACATTCAGAACAGTGATCCACACTTGGATAAAAAAATATGTAATTAAATAAGTTTAAGAGTTTTCTCTTAAACCTTCTTTTATCAATAAAACTTCAATGTTTTTTTCATTTTTCTTACTTTGTTCAAATACGTACGGATCTATACAGAATTCAGGCACCCGAAGTACCGCCGGCAGGAGGCCGTAAGGGAAACACAACCAAAAGATTCAACATAGTGAGGCGTGGGATAAAAAAATAAACGTAAGAAGCAGCAATCAACATCGTACAATAAGAAGGTTTAATTCTGAATGCTCTTTAAATTTATTTTGTTTATATATTTTTCCAAGCATGAGATCACATGTCTTGATTCATACATTAATTAACAATCAAACCATCAAATAATTTACATTTATTTACTTCCGCACACACGTTCCTCAAATTGGTATTTGGGCAAAGCTCATATAATTAATTAAGGTGTCACTCGCTGAAAACAGCGGCTGACACCTTTATTTATTTATTTATTTTGTTTAAATTTTTTTATATTGTTTATTTTGTTTGTTTTATTTTAACTCCATATTTATGCCTTTGTTTGGTATTAATAAAAAACAGTTTTTTAGTAAATTTTAATAAAAATTGATGATGTGTATGGTTGAAAAGTTGTGTATTCCATAAAATGTGTGATTAGACTAAATATTGATTTTAAATTTCATTTCATTTAATATTTATAATAATATCGTAAAATATGTTTGATATTCAAATAACATTGCAATAGATTAATATAAAATGAAGTAGACCTTGCATAAATTTGATACATTTCCTTAAAATATAATCCTAACTATGTTGAATAAGTACACCAATATTCACTTGTGAAATAAATACAATGTCATCCCCTTCTATTCTTAAAAATTAGTATGAAAAAATAATTATTTTATGAAATAATTCGAATTCTAGCTAATAAGTGCAAAACTTACTTTAAAAATAAAATAAAATAAACACCAAGTTATAAAATTAAACAAATTAAAATTTTAAATTTATATATAACACAAAACATTTAGCCTTTGTTAGATAATACTGTAGCGGTTTATAAACTGATTTATTTATAACTTTGAGGTAAGATATTTGATTGAAAATCGGAGAGAAAAATGTGTATATTTAAAAAGTGATTTGAGAAATTGTATGATTTATGAACCGATTTATAATAAATCATTTACTAAACACATGCTTAAGTTTTGTAAATAAAAATAACTTACCAAAAAATTCAACAAAAAGATAACATGCTTCTAAAAATATTTTTATTCTTTCTCGTTCTTATGTTCTGAATGAAGTGTATTTTTAGAATGAGCAAATAAAACTTACATGAATAATAAATATTATAGACAAGTATATACTATATAAGACAAATAATAATAATAATAATAATAATAATAATAATAATAATAATAATAATAAAAGGTTGTCAGCCGCATCATCATGTGGCTGACAACCTTGAGCTAAAAAAAGAAAAAGAAAATGTGTAGCCCACACTTTGAGAGCCTTAATCGACCCTACCATGGGTCATTGGTCAAGGAGGTAAATCGCAGGTTATGCCTCCCAGAACCAGGGTGGAGGTGTGGTAAATCATAACTCCCGCTTGTCACATGATACAAATCCATTATTTCAGGATTCGAACATTGCACCCGATTGCACCGAGCACTTTTCCATCATTCCTCTTTATCACTGGAAGATGTGCCCTGGAGGTGGCTGAAAACATTTAGCTTTGCGGAGAACAAAGTCGACCACTACAATTTAGAAACAACAAAATTTATCAAACAATAATTTAAACATACACACAGTCTCTTTTCAATTTTCAACCACATATTTTATCTCAAAAATATAAATAAACTAATTTATAATTATTACAGTATTACCAAATAAATTCTTGATTAAAATAAAAAGTAGAGAGCGAAAAGATGTGTGATTAAAAAGTTATTTGAGAAATTATGTAAATTATAAATTGATTTATAAACCAATTTTTTTCCTTTATCAAACATAGGCTAAATTGTTTACTCGTAAATCTAGTAGGGTAGAAAAAAGATAGGAATATTTAGCCATTAATGTTCTTTTAACACAATCACTATAATTTTGAAACAATACAATTTATCAAACAATATTTTAACCATGCACGCAGTTCCTTTTCAATTTTTAACTACATATTTTATCTCAAAAATATAAATAAACTAATTTATAATTATTACAATATTACCAAATAAATTCTTGATTAAATAAAAAAGAAAAAGAAAAATTTATGTAAACTGGAATGAAGATGCAATGGACTATGGAAGTGACAATAAAGTAAAAAAGCACAATAACCACAGAATAATTTTTCTATCTTAAAACCAAAGTATTGTTTTCGAACTATAATATAAGGTTGAAAAACATAAAAATTGTCTTGTTTTACCATGTCATCCAACCACACTTTTCTTTAACTCATCTGTTACAATTTATTATTCAATAATGAATCAATACAATTTTTCAAATTACTTTTTAACTACTACATTTACTTTTTCCATTTTAATCACACATTTTAGAGCATCGTCAATGATCCAGATCAAATTTTGTCTGAACTTTATCCTAAATTTGGTCTGAACTCTTTTTCGTCTTCAACAATTTATCCCAAATACCAAAAAAAAAAAAAAAAAAGTGGCATTTTCATAAATATAACAATGGCATTTTGTAATAAAATAATGTATCCGAAATTTAGGGTTGATAAATAGTGTTATTCAAATTTTGGGATACTGAACGTGAGTTGGTTGGAGAAGGATTATTCCAAATTTGAGTACCTCTTAAATTAATTATATAATTGTTATGGTGTTATCGAACACAACCTCAACTTTTTCAAGCAACATAAAACTATATGTATATTATATAGAATAAAAATATTTGCACCCCAACTTTAATTCCAAATTTGACTACCTCTCTCGTGTGTGGTGGATTCGGTCTTCTCATTTAATGCAATCTCACCGTTCCCTCAGTCAATGTGAGAGGGTTGTCAAGAATGAAATTAATATTGGGGGTACTTGTAGCATCAATAATTATAGAAAAACATTTTAAGAACATTTTTAAGTAATATTGTAACTTTATAACATATCCCAATATTGCTTAAAAGTATTTTCAAAAAATGTCACCAGTTACTATTTGTTGCATTGTCCATCTATCTATTTATCTGCAGAGAGAGAGAGAGAGAGAGAGAGAGAGAGAGAGAGAGAGAGAGAGAGAGAGAGAGAGAGATATGTTCCGTGTAATATATAATAAAAAAAGGTGAAAGCTTTGAGTAGAGAGATAGAGAGAGGCTGGTTCTTGTCCTTAAAACAAGAGAGAGATTGAGTGCAAGCGGTGTATACTAACCCGTAGGACCAGGTCGGAGGGGGGTTTTCTGGAGTATGGGGCCGCAGTGCGGTGGGGCCGGTCACCTGTATAAAAAGTTTACCCAACACAGTTTTTACCAAAGTCCTCTTTCCCTAGTGGTTAAGACTGAGGTATTGCTGGCTGAGGTTCCGTGTTCGAGTCCTCTTACCAGCAGGGTGGAACTGTGCCTCTCCAAAAAAATCTCTCATACGCGTAGGGCCAAGCGGTGTATACTAACCCGTAGGGCCAGGCCGGAGGGAGGTTTTCTGGAGTATGGGGCCGCAGTGCGGTGAGGCCAGTCACCTGTATAAAAAGTTTACCCAACACAGTTTTAACCAAAGTCCTCTTTCCCTAGTGGTTAAGACTGAGGTATTGCTGGCTGAGGTTCCGTGTTTGAGTCCTCTTACCAGCAGGGTGGAACTGTGCCTCTCCAAAAAAATCTCTCATACGCGTAGGGCCAAGCGGTGTATACTAACCCGTAGGGCCAGGCCGGAGGGGGGTTTTCTGGAGTATGGGGCCGCAGTGCGGTGGGGCCGGTCACCTGTATAAAAAGTTTACCCAACACAGTTTTTAACCAAAGTCCTCTTTCCCTAGTGGTTAAGACTGAGGTATTGCTGGCTGAGGTTCCGTGTTCGAGTCCTCTTACCAGCAGGGTGGAACTGTGCCTCTCCAAAAAAATCTCTCATACGCGTAGGGCCAAGCGGTGTATACTAACCCGTAGGGCCAGGCCGGAGGGGGGTTTTCTGGAGTATGGGGCCGCAGTGCGGTGGGGCCGGTCACCTGTATAAAAAGTTTACCCAACACAGTTTTTAACCAAAGTCCTCTTTCCCTAGTGGTTAAGACTGAGGTATTGCTGGCTGAGGTTCCGTGTTCGAGTCCTCTTACCAGCAGGGTGGAACTGTGCCTCTCCAAAAAAATCTCTCATACGCGTAGGGCCAAGCGGTGTATACTAACCCGTAGGGCCAGGCCGGAGGGGGGTTTTCTGGAGTATGGGGCCGCAGTGCGGTGGGGCCGGTCACCTGTATAAAAAGTTTACCCAACACAGTTTTTACCAAAGTCCTCTTTCCCTAGTGGTTAAGACTGAGGTATTGCTGGCTGAGGTTCCGTGTTCGAGTCCTCTTACCAGCAGGGTGGAACTGTGCCTCTCCAAAAAAATCTCTCATACGCGTAGGGCCAAGCGGTGTATACTAACCCGTAGGGCCAGGCCGGAGGGGGGTTTTCTGGAGTATGGGGCCGCAGTGCGGTGGGGCCGGTCACCTGTATAAAAAGTTTACCCAACACAGTTTTGCCCCCAGGGCACATCTCCAAGTGGCAAAGGGGATGGGTGGTAAGTGCTCAGCGCAGCTGTGTGCTTGGTTCGATTCCCCGCAAGGTGGAATTGGCCTTGTGGCAAGCGGGAGTTATTGAGCGTTTCTCATGCTTACCATAAGCCCTTCCACCCTGGCTCCTTGGAGGCATAACCTGGATTTACCTTCCCGAACCAATGGCCTTGGACGTGGTCGGTTCGGGCCCTCAGGGTGTGGGCTACACCTTTTTCCGATCAAAAAAAAAAAAAAAAAAAGAAGAGGAAGCAATATACAGAGTTAGATAGACATAGAGAGAAAGAAAGTGTGTGTGTGTGTGTGTGGGGAAGGGGGGGGGGGGGGGGGGGGGGGGCAATTTAAAGTAGAATTGCAGCATTTGTCTATCATATTCTCAACATACCCTCTTTTTCCCAAATCCCCTTTGGTCTCCCCTTCTCTTTCTATTCATTTTAGCCGAAAACTATGTAGTTCACTGGTAAAGTTTACTCATTTTTCTTTTTGCATCTACAATTTGATTAACAGAAGAATTTCATTTCTTAGCTGAAGAGGAAAGCTGACTCTTTGATCCAGGTTAAGGGCCTTTTCTTTGGGTCAAATCGGAGCTCTGCTTTTCTCCGGCACTATGAATATCAGCTGAGAAACTCTGCCCATTTATTTTAGCTGAATACAAGAACAATAATGAAGACACCGACCAACGGCAACGGTGCAGGAGCTCAACCGGCATCCACCTCCGACGCAGCTGAAGGTCTCTCTTCCCATCTCTCTCTCTCTCTCTCGTCTCTAAATATCTATAAATGTGTGTGTATATATATATATATATATATATATATATATATTATCATTGTAAGCATCATAAATGTAAGAAAATATTTGCTTTTTGATTAATTGAATGACTAATCGCAGTGGAGAAGAAGCGCATAATAAACCCAGAGCTATGGCAAGCGTGCGCTGGTCCTCTGGTCAGCATGCCGGTCGCTGGGACCCACGTCGTCTACTTCCCTCAAGGCCACAGTGAACAGGTCCTTTTTCTTATCATGAACTATTACAGTAGCTGGAAGCTTCATTTAACATGAAAAGAATGGTCTAACTGGTGACGCTTGGTTAAGCTTCACAAACATTCTTGGGCTCAGCTCGTCCCGGCTCGGTCCCATGGGAGCTGGCTTGTTTTTGGACATATTTTATTATTTTTTCCAAAAAGAAGAACCAGTCCAAGCTTGAGTTATCTAGCTCGGGCGATTGCAAACAGAATTATGTAGCATAATGTGATCACATGCATGGTTTCCATTATTTATTACAAGCACATATATGCTTTTGTAATTAATTAGGTACATCGCTCCTAGCTTTTATGATCTGTTATTTGTATTAAATATTACCAGATCATATGATCTGGAAAATTGACCGCCTTCTGATTTTGTCAAAGGTTAACTAGCTGTATGACTAAGTTTGGTACGGATTAAAATTTTGATTTTAATCTCAAGTCAAAGTCAACGATTAATCTTAACCATATATTTTATGGTCCCACAACTTTTCAACCACACATTTCATTAACTTTTATTAAAATTTACTAAAAATCTGATTTTAATCTATACATATGATTGGGCCATTTTAACTGCTCACTTGTGCTGGCTTGTTTGCTTGATGAGGTTAGAGAGGATAAATTAATTTATAGTGTGATATTATTATCATAATTTGTAAGTGAAACAACTAGAGAAATTTACATTTTGTATCTAAAGTTAAATTTTCAGGTTGCGGCATCAATGAAAAAGGATGCTGATGCACAAATTCCGAGCTATCCAAATCTTCCTTCGAAGTTACTGTGCCTTCTTCACAATGTCACTTTACTTGTATGCTGCATTGCTTCTTCCATTTTTCTTCAACTTTATAATTTTAACTCCATTTCCTTGTCAATAATGACGCTTGTGTGAATTTTTAGGCTGACCCAGACACGGATGAAGTTTATGCGCGGATGACACTCCAACCAGTTCCTTCGGTGAGGACTTGTTTTAACTGAAGAATTTATAGACAAATAAACGGCCCCTCGAATTCTTTTATATAATATGGGAAACTCGGCCGAGTCCATCCAATATAGAAAAACTAACTTTGTGGTCGTGTGCTGTGCAGTTTGACAAGGATGCTTTATTGAGATCAGATCTTACATTGAAAGCAAATAAACCTCAGACGGAGTTTTTCTGCAAAACCTTGACTGCAAGTGATACTAGCACTCATGGCGGTTTTTCTGTACCTCGCCGTGCGGCAGAAAAGACTTTTCCTCATCTGGTTCGTAAGATGAATCCTTCTTTCAAAATCCTCTTCTACTTCCATCCTTCTCATTTACAGCTTATGTAGAAGAATACGTGTTTATTTAGGATTTCACAATGCAACCACCTGCTCAAGAGCTCGTGGCTAGGGATTTGCACGATAACGTATGGACATTTCGCCATATTTACAGAGGTACATTCACTCTGATGCTACAGTACTGCTACTGGTAAAGTTACATCTTCCTTTAAATGGTTGCAATTTCTAATTTCTCAGGCCAACCAAAACGTCACTTGCTTACGACTGGATGGAGTCTTTTTGTCAGTGGGAAGAGACTCTTTGCGGGCGATTCAGTTTTATTCATTAGGTAATGATGTAAGCTTCTGAAAGATTTCCTTTCTTCTTTCCCTTGAATTCTGTACTTTTAATTAGTCTTAGGATTGTCCAAAAAAATGGTATAATCAATAGACTCGTGCTCGTGAGCAGGGATGAAAAGCAGCAGCTTCTGTTGGGCATCAGACGGGCAAACAGGCAAACAACCAACTTATCGTCATCAGTATTGTCAAGTGATAGTATGCATATCGGGATTCTAGCAGCAGCAGCTCATGCTGCCACAAACAATAGTCCTTTCACAGTGTTTTACAATCCAAGGTGCATCTACTTTTCTTAATTCTTGCTATGATTCTTGTGGAATAATCTGTTAATGTCATGAACATTTTGGTGTAGATGATGTTGCTTTTACTTTCTTGCTGCTTCAATCCGAGGTTACTGAGATGTTTTTCAAATCTGAGCAGGGCTAGTCCAACAGAATTTGTTATACCTTTAGCCAAGTACTATAAAGCAGTTTGCAGCAACCAAATATCTCTGGGCATGCGCTTCCGCATGATGTTTGAAACTGAGGAATCGGGAACAAGAAGGTAGCGAAATCGTGCTGTATTCTACTTATATTTGTTTAAAACTTGCACAGACCAAAATAATATTGTTTCTGTTAACCCTACCAAACTCATCCAAGCTGTGCATGCTTTCTGCAGATACATGGGCACAATAACTGGTATCAGCGATTTGGATTCAGTCAGATGGAAGAACTCCCAATGGCGTAATTTGCAGGTAAAATTAGTGCAATAAGCCGCTGTTTCAGTAAATATTTACTCCCACACTTCAAGTAGATGAACTATCTGTAACCAGGTCGGGTGGGACGAATCAACTGCCGGAGAAAGGCGCAATCGTGTCTCTATTTGGGAGATTGAGCCTGTAACTGCTCCATTTTTCATCTGCCCCACCACACCTTTCTTCTGTTCAAAGCGCCCAAGGCCACCGGGAATGCACGGTAATAGGAAAAGAGGATGCAACAAGACGATTCATCTATTTTTATTCAGAAAAGAGTAATATTTATTATGTTTCTCCTTGCAGATGATGACTTGTCTGATCCCAATAATCTATTCAGGCAGGCGATGCCCTGGCTTGGAGACAACTTTGGCACGAAGGATCCTCAAGCTTTGCCGGGCCTGAGCTTAGTTCAGTGGATGAACATGCAGCAAAACCCCTCTCTGACTAACTCGAACTTTTTGGGTACAGATCTTTCGCGTCAATTGGGTTTCCCTGCACCACAACTCAACAACTTACAGTTCAATGCCCCGAGGCCTGCCGAACCCGTACAACAACTAGATCAGCTCCAAAAGCCCTCGGCCTCCACATTGAATCCACTGGCGTCGATTATACAGACACAACAACAGTTTACTGACACTATGCAACCACCAAGACAAAATATAATGAATCAGACATTACCAACAAGCCAAGTTCAGGTGCAACTTCTGCAGTCACATAGTCCGATTCAAGCTCAGAACATTCTGCCGCAGCAACAATCCATTCTTAATAATCAGCTTCAGAGAAGTCTTCCTCAGAATTTGCCTCAACAGCAGGAGAGTCCGAGTCATGTCCAGAACCAGGATTTGACGTCGTTTAAATCCTTGGATCATGCAAGCCAACAGTTGCATGTGCCTGAGAATCAAATACAGCTACAACTTTTACAGAAACTCCACCCGCAACAACAATCACTTCTAGCACAGCAATCTGCAATACCACAACCTTCCCACCCGACAGAACAAGATCAGCAGAAGCTGCCTTTAGATGCTTCCCAGAAATATTCTTGGTCTATGATAGACCCATTGCTAGAGGCATCTCAATCAAAATTGACTATGCTCTCACAACATGTTATCCCGCTGCAGATGGGAAGAAATAATAGCCAAACCAATATCCAGTTTGCCCATCCAAAACTTCAGCAACATCAACAATCTGGAACACAATCAGAATTGCCTGTGTTTGTGGGAAACACTTCAAACTCAATGAACTGTCAACTTTCCACAGGAGATAGCAGTTTGTTGAAGGGACCTGCTGCTGGTGGAGGTCAATCTGGGATTACTGATGAGTTTCCTTCTCGTTCAACTTCACAATCTACAGACAACTGTCGAAGTGCAGTTCAGTCTATGATGAATGGCAGAAACTACCGAAGCACAATAACAGGGGATGAGATGGCTCAGTCCTCTGCCACTCTGTTGAGTTCTGGCGTAAAGAACGTTTCTTCTGATGGTAACCTAGTTAAAGATTTGCAGCAAAAGCCTAACATTAAGACTTCACTGAACATATCCAAAAATCAGAACCCAGGATTTTTTGCGACACAAACACTCCTCAATGCTGCTGGAACTCATATAGATTATTTGGATAGTTCATCTTCAGCAACATCAGTTGTTTCTCAAAACGATGTCCAGATGCAGCATAACAACTCCACATCTTTCAATTCTCAGTCAATGTTGTTTAGAGCCACAAGTCAGGACAGGGAACTTCAGGGTGATCGAAGGAGCAATGACGTTCCTTTTGGAGCTAACAGTGGCAACCAGTTAGGCATGCCCATAATACCTGACCCATTGATCACAACATCTATTGTGGGATCAGGTGATTTCTCGAATAATCTCTCTTCTGAAGAGGAGATGCTTTCCAACTATGAAAACCCCAAGGAAACTCATCCTGAACTTTCATCGTCAATGGTTTCCCAGTCATTTGGAGTTTCAGATATGGCATTCAATTCAATTGATTCCAAAAAAAACGATAGCAGCTTCATGAATGGAGGAGCGTGGGCTCCACCACCACAGATCCCTCGAATGCGAACATATACAAAGGTTTTATGCTCAATTATATTTAATCCTCGTTCTATTTTCCTTTATGTTTTGAGGCCTAACTCGGCAAGCCTGTCACTGTGGAAGGTGTACAAGCGTGGAGCTGTCGGGAGAACGATCGATATTGCCCGTTACATGGGTTATGAAGATCTTAAACAAGACCTGGCTCGCAGATTTGGCATAGAGGGACAATTGGAGGACCAACAGAGAATCGGTTGGAAACTCGTGTATGTGGATCATGAGAATGATGTCCTGCTGGTTGGGGATGATCCTTGGGAGTAAGTCTTCAAAATTATCCTATTCTTTATCAATTTGAAGAAGACAAATATGGGCCTAAGTTCAAGACCAATATTTCTTTTTTACTTCAATTTTTTTTGTTGCATATTCAAATGGTTGTTTACTTATGAAATGCCAATGTTATACTGATGGTCTTTGTTGGTTTTCAGGGAATTCGTGAACTGCGTGCGCTGCATCAAGATCCTTTCACCTCAAGAAGTCCAACAAATGAGTTTGGATGGAGATTTTGGGAACCCTTCCAAATCAAGATTGTAGTAGTTCAGACAATTGTAAAATTTCTTCCACTTTGGAACTTAACAATGATACGAGAAGTTTGTTCCAGATTTCTGCCATTCTGGGTTCTGCTCTCACTCATCGCAGGATTAATGTAACATCCATCCGAGATCAGGCAGAGGTTGTTTCTTAATCTTGTACTATGGACGACCAAGACTGGTATAGATTAAAGCCTTTGGCTGGATGTTACTTGTTATGAGTTTAATCTGAATTTTCCCCCCTAATGTAAAGAAATTATCGACGCTAAAGTACATTGTATTTGTAGCAACAAAGAGCTGAATCTTTATGGTTTAGTTTCCGATTGTACAAGACATGTCTACTGATAAGTGTATTTTATACACTTATTTATCTGTCAAAATTAGGATATTATAATGTTTTTCTTGAATAAATTCTACTTAGTTATTATTTTTCATTATTTCAGATTTTTATCTCAAAATCAAGAAAAATGAGAAGTTGAAGCAAATACATAATAATTGAATGAAAAGTAGAGCTAATTGAAGACGTTTTGAAACTCAAAGACTTAATTGCACAATTGAAGAATCAATGACCAACTTATTTTATTTGAAAGAATTGAGAGGTTTAAATGATAATTTATTTGATTTGGGTTTAGGGCTAAATTGTGTGTGTGTATATATATATATATATATATATATATATATATATATATATATATATATATAAACATTGCTGGAAAAAAAAAAGGAACAGCCGAGTGAATTGAAAAAGAGAGCAGCCGAGAGTTTACATTGGAGAAAACACAAAGTGGTGGTGCAGCAACATTAATTGAAGAGGTCACATGGCTGAGACTTTCACTGGGGAGAATTAAAGCAACCTACTGGGAATTAACTAGAAGAAGGTGGAATCGGCTAATTAATATAAGGCAGATTATTGGGCATTGGAGGAATAAATTCAATAGACAAGAAGTGAAGTTGGCTGTGCAAATTGGAGGCTGCTGGTGCTAAAAGTAAGGACTCAGCAGCCAATTTGGTGCTTTTAATTGGGAGAAATCTTGAGGTTGCACTTGGGGAGCCGAGAATTAAATTGGAAGAGAGACACTTGGATGCTGGAATTAATTGAAAAAGGAGCAGGAGGAATTGAAAGAGTGGACGACTCGGCTGGTGCAATTGCCGTGGCTGTTGGTGATGCGACTGGAATTAATTGGTGATGTCAATTCTTTAATTTTCCAAACTTCAGGTTTCAATTTCATTATTTATTGTTTTTTTCTCTCAAGAACATGAGTAGCTAAATTTTAAATCGGGATTAACGATTTAGATTTAATGTTTTTAGTTTAATTTTGATTCTCAAGTTGGTACATTAATTTTATGTATTGATTTTATTATTGCGTTTAATGCTTGAATTGCTTGATCATCAATTCATGAATTAATGATTGTTTTCATAATCCGAGAGGTGAGTTAACAATTAGATCACGTAATAAAATTCGACAATTTCAACAAAAAGATAGAGATATGAATTTGTGGTTGCATGTGGTCACTTATGAATTCCTAGGAAATTTAATACATTTAGCTAGGGAGAACTCTGACCCGCTGTAGAGATACATGACTGACTTAGTTAAATATGTCTAATTTGAACTCGAGAGAGGTAAATTAGATATATGCGTGAATTCGACCAAATACAATTTTAGAAAACAACTTGAGATGAGAAATTAAGCTAGAACGTTATTTTGAAATCGTTAGTCCCGATATTCATTCAATTGCTAGAAATCCCACTACTTTGTTTCTTGCTTTTATTAATTGCTTTTAGTTTAATTTTCTATTTTCATTTTAATTGCATTGTTTATTTCATTGATTTCCAATTACTTATCATTTTTGTTTTTGTTTTTATTATTTTGCAATTTATTTTCTTAATTAATTTTTATTTTAATTTAGGAATTCTATTGAATCAAAGTAAATCGATAACAAATAAATAGTTCTCGTGGGATCGACAACCCGGATTCAAAAGTCCACTTTTATTACTTGTTACGATATCGTACACTTGCGATAATCTCACCAACAAGTTTTTAGCTCCGTTGCCGGGTTATGAATTCTCAGGACGACTTCAAGAGTTTCTTTATTTTTAAACAGCATCTCATGTTGTGGAGAAGAAAACTGGATTCACATTTTTTTATTATGCCTTAGATACAATATAGGACTATATATAATCTGTAAATGAAGCTAATTTGGGAAAAACTAATCACACTAGTCTAGGCTACAATCTTAGGTGATTTACAATGAAATAAAACTAACTTGGTAACTAGAATATTTTGATTACTCCTCAATAGCTCACGTCAATACTCTCCTTAAGTTGGTGCATAAATATCCTCAAGCCCAACTTGTCAAGTGAGTTGTGAAATATTTTGCTAGAGACAGCCTTTGTAAGAATATTTGCTAGCTGGTCTTCTAACTTCACAAAAGGAAACTGAATGACCTTGTCTTCGAGCTTTTGCTTGATGAAATTCCGATCTATTTCAACATGTTTTGTGCGGTCATGTTGAACTGGGTTGTGCGCAATTGCTATTGCAGCCTTATTATCACAAAACAGGTTCATTGTATCATAAGATGAACATCCAATTTCCTCCAATAATCCTTTTAACCAAAGTAGCTCACACAATCCTTTAGTCATGCCTCTAAACTCAGCTTCTGCACTAGATAAAGCAACTACCTTCTGTTTTTTACTTCTCTAAGTGACGAGATTTCCTCCTACAAATGTGAAGTAGCCTGATGTAGATTTTCTATCAGTAACATTACCTGCCCAATCAGCATCCGTATAGCCGTCAATGTGCAAATGTTTTTTTTTTTTTGAACATCAGTCCTCTTCCCGGAGAAGACTTCAAGTACCATAAAATACGAACCACAGCATCCATATGGTCTTCACTAGGACAATGCATGAATTGACTCACCAAGCTCACCGCATAAGCAATATTAGGTCGTGTGTGAGATAAGTAGATTAGCTTTCCCACAAGGCATTGATACCTTTCTTTATTAGTAGGGGTCTGATTAGGAAACTCTCCCAAACCATGGTTTTGAACAACTGTTGTATCAGCGGGTCTGCAATCATGCATTCCTGTTTCAGACAACAAGTCAAGCACACACTTCCTTTGGGATAGAAATATGCCTCGTTTTGATCGAGCTACTTCAATTCCCAAAAAATAATTCAACCCTCCAAGATTTTTCATCTCAAATTTAGTTGCTAAATGCTCTTGTAATTTAGAGATTTCTTCCTTATCATTCCCTATGATTATCATATCATCAACATAGATTATTAAAGCTGTTACCTTCCCTTGTTGGTGCTTCAAGAAGAGAGTATGATCTGAATTCCTTTGGTTGAAACCATACTTTTTCATGGCAAGGCTAAATCGTCCAAACCATGCCCTGGGGGACTATTTCAATCCGTATAGCTCCTTTTGCAACTTGCACACTACCTTCCCTTGTGTCGAGGAAACAAACCTGGTAGAATATCCATGTACACCTCCTCCTTAAGATCCCCATGGAGAAAGGCATTTTTGACGTCAAATTGGTGCAACGGACAATCCAAGTTTGCAGCATGAGAGATTAATACTCTCACTGTATTTAATTTTGCTACAGGTGAGAGAGTTTCTTGATAATATATTCCGTATGTTTGAGTATATCCCTTAGCAACGAGCCTTGCCTTATATCTTTCAACCGATCCATCTATTTTTTGTTTGATTGAGAACACCCATCTACATCCCACGGTTTTCTTTCCCTCAAGCAATTGCACAAGCGCCCAAGTATCATTTTTCTGTAGCGCTTTCATCTCTTCCTTTATTGCTTGGATCCATTTTGGATTATTCATGGCTTCACTCACTGTATTAGGAACATCATCTGCAGATAATTCGTGAACCAATGCCTTGAGAGGTTTAGCCAATTTCTAGGTTGAAATATGGTTGGCAATTGGGTACTTTGACTTGCTCGTTCCATGATCGGGTGAATAACGGTTCGGTGGTTGCCCACGGTTATGCCTGAAAGGTAGTTTATAGCCAACAAAAATATTTTGTGGAGAATTTAGAACTTGTACCTCAAGAATATTCTCCGGAGATTGGTTTGCTTGTGGTGCTGTCAGGTCAGGGAAGGGCTGTTCAATTTCAATATCTGTAGTTTCTCCATTTTGATCTGCTCTTGTTAGTTGTTGATCGATTTCTGTTTCGACATACTCAGCATTTTCATTTCTCCTCTTTGGTCTATCAATGTTGGCATTGGTTCTCTTGGCTGAACCTCCTCCCCTACATCATTTGAAGTTACCTCTACCCCGACATTATTTGAAGTTAATTCAAAGCCTCGCCAATTTTCCCAATTCTGCTCTTCATTCATCATCTCCCCCTGAAGAGAGGAGTGGGAAGATTGAGAAGGGAAGAAATTCTCTGATTCAATAAAGGTGACATCCATGGTGGTATAGAGTCGCCTTGTAACTGGATCATAACATCGGTATCCTTTCTTGTGAGCTGTATAGCCAAGAAAAACACAACGGACAGCACATGGATCCAGCTTCGTTCTTTGATTCTTGTGTATATGGACATATGTAATGCAGCCAAATTTTCTTGGAGGAAGCATTAGAACTGATGGTAATATCACATGTTGCACAAGAACTTGAAGAGGGGTTTTGTAGTTCAAGACTCGTGATGGCATTCGGTTCATCAAGTATACAACAGTCACCACTGCATCTGCCCAAAATCGTTTAGGCACATAAGCGACAGTTAATATAGCTCGAGTTATTTCTAATATGTGTCAGTTCTTGCGCTCTGCACACCGTTTTGCTGGGGTGTGAGAGCAAGAGGCCTCATGATGCAAACCATGTTCTCGAAAGTATCTGTGAAATTGTGTATTTACATATTCCCCACGATGATCAGATCGAAGAATCTGGAGTTTAGCAGAAAATTGTGTTTGAATCATATTATGAAATGATCGAAAAATTTCAAACACTTCATGTTTATTCTTCAACATATAAAGCCGAGTCATTCTTGTACAATCATCGACAAAGGTTACAAACCATCGAACACCAGAAGAAATTGTAATAGGAGCAGGACCCCAAACATCAGCATGAACAATCAAAAAAGGAGTTTCACATTTACTAAAACTGATTAGATAAGGCACAGGATGATTCTTCGCTTGAATACAAGCTTCACACTTAAAATCCGACTCATTAAACTTTATAAATAAATCTGGAAATAAACATCTCAAATATAGAAATGAAAGATGCCCCAGTCGATTATGCCATAACCAAATCTGCCTTTCCTTAACTCCTGCAGAATGCACATTATTTGCTTTACCATAACTGAAATCATCCGTGCAATACAACCCCTCCTTTTTAGTACCACTACCAATAATCTCCTTGGTGAGAATGTCCTAAAATAGCCAGAAGCTAGGATACATTAGAGCACAACAATTCAATTCCTCACTCACTTGTCCTATAGATAACAATTTATTGGAGAGTGATGGTACTAGTAAGGTATTTGGTAATGAAAAAGAAGGAGAAAGAGCAACTGTTCCAGCCCCTGTTACTGGATATGTTACTCCATTAGCGTTGGAAATGCATATTCTTTTCCGTTGGGTGGATTCAGAGAAGTCACAAGGATCAAATGTCATGTGGTCTGTTGCCCCAGAGTCAATGATCCAGCCATCATGGTTCCCCGTTTTCAAGTAAGAAAATACACAACCTTGGTTACTCGAATCATTCTGAGCAATGATAGAAGATTCTTGTTCTGGTACAAGAGATAGTTTAGGCTCTACGCTCATTAGAGCTGCACGACCAAGATTACCGCCTCCACTCACTCCATGTTTTTTCTTTGCCTTGAGTCCATGCCACCAATCTAGATAACCGTATAGTTTAAAGTATGTTTCTTTGGTGTGTTTCGTATTCCCACAATGTGTGCATCCTCCTCCTTCCCCTTGTGACTTTGGTTTTGTAACTGTGTTAGTCTTTCCATTCGATGGCGTCTGAAATGATAATTGTTGTTGAGGTTTTTGTCCTATTGAAACCATAGCACCACCAAATATGGTATCTTCGTTTGTCATCATCACAAATTGCCCCAAATCGTCTCTTCGAACTTGTGCATAAGCTTGTTCCACTGTTGGTAATGGTTGTATTTGAAGCACATCTGCCCGGATCTTGTCAAGTCGATCATCAAGTCCCTCTAAGAAGGTACAAACTCTATCTTCCTGCAAAAGAGAATTATATTTCTGTATATCAGTGTTACATTCCATAGGATTTGGTCGGAGAAAATCGATTTCTCTTCACAAGCCTTGCAAATTGTTGTAGTATGTCTCGATAGATCCTCCTCCTTGTTTGAGTCTGGTTACTCTTCTTTTGAGATCATATACTTGTGATGTATCAGTGCCATCAAACTATGTTGGATCCATAGAATTGATTAGCCATTCTTTCACCACTGCATTTTTGGTTCTCCATTTCCTGAATGCAGGATCTGTTTGCAGAGGCTGTGTAAGATCTCCATTTATGTATCCCAACTTGTCTTTGCCTACGATATACATCTCAACAATTTGGGACCATAGTGCGTAATTGGTACCATCTAACTTGATTCCAATATGTGTAGCAGGTTCATGACTTGAGATCTGGTTCTAGGTTTGATTTTGGTTCAGTACTTGTGTCATTCTTTTCGTAAGATCTACAAGAATTGAATTCTCTCCTTCATGTTTTTCCACCTCAATGGGAGGCGTTTCCATTTTTCCTTGCCCTCCTTTTTTTCCAGAAATTTTATGGCCCTAGAGTCTCTGCTCTGATATCATGTTGTGGAGAAGAAAACTAGATTCGCATTTTTTTATTATGTCTTAGATACAATATAGAAGGACTATGTATAATATGTACATGAAGCTAATTTGGAAAAAAACTAATCACACTAGTCTAGGCTACAATCTTGGGTGATTTACAATCAAATAAAACTAACTTGGTAACTAGAATATTTTGATTACCCCTCAACATCTCACGTCAATATCTCATACATCTTTAAATTGAAATTTCTTTTTATGAGTAATGCTATAAATCGAATTAGAGAGGAATACCCTTTATCAGTTTACCATATACAATTTCAATGGCTAGAACGCTGCTGTAAATGTGCATATCTTCATCGCCATCGTAGATGTATTTCAAAAATATGCCAAAAATCAGGATTTTGACAAATTGGAGGAATTTTGAGTTTTTGGAAGAATGTGTGGTTGAAAAGTGTGAAAAGTGATATGTCCCATGTAAATCCGTGGTTGAAAATGAATTTGAGGATAAAAGTGGAAAAAATTACCTCCACGAAACAATGTACTAGGTAGTGCATTCAAGTGTTAACTATTGAAACAGAAAATCTTATGTAAGAAAGAGCAAAATACTTCAAGAAAATACATTGCAGTCATCCCACGCAATCTGAGTGTTTTCAACTACCAGTTGATGTTTAACATTTTGTCCAAGTAAAATTATAATCTAGCTAACCATTGGATCAGGACTGCTCGCCGAAAAAATATCCAACAGTGAGTTACGAGGCTCCAGCTCTTCGTGCCACATAGGCAGCTTCTCGCATAGGTAGAACTTCCTTGTCACCCCTTCTGAGTTAATCTGCAATTACAAAAGCTAATAAGGACTTGCTTAAAACTTATTACTTAATGCAGAGGCTATTGCAAACCACAAATCCAACAAGAATAAAAGGAAAGATCTGAAGTTCATGTCCAACATCAACATCAGGAGATTGCTCGAGATTCATCTGGTGGGAGATTATATAATACATAAACAATAAAGTTAACTTCCAGTCACAGTAGTCCGAACAACACCACCACTAGCACCATCTCGAGCAATAGCAAGAGAGACCGCCTTCACTAATTGCTACAGGGACAGAGGAAGACACAAAATTAGCCGTCACCCATACACATGCTAATCATGCCCACAGTTATTGAAATATCTATATGGACCAACTAGGAAAACATTTTGTATATTTTTCCATAACTTCCTATAAAACAACTACAAAGATCAAAAGCAAATCAATGTCTGTGAGCTTCAAAAGCAATCCCTTTTAGGTGGAGGTTATCTGGAGGAACACAACCCCTCTTATCCATAATAGATAGATCAAACAAAATAGTTGGAAAATACTACTTTGTGACATACTCGACAGAATGTCCCTGAACCCTCACAAGTAGGAAATCTAATAATATTGCACATATATATAAATTACAATATACAAACCTCAACTTCCTCTTGGATCATCCCTTCCTTCCATGCCTGGTCAAAGAACTCGTACAAATACGTAGAGCCATATCCTAATGTAAAACAGACAATTGTCAGGAATTGTTTCCCTCAACCATGACACGAACCACTTACCAACTAGTTTGTAACTTGAGTAATAACAAGTTGTCAAAAGTATTTTGAGATCTTTGACAATGTCATTGGACAAGCAAAACAGTGACCCTTTAGATGATGGAAGGAAAACTAACATGCCAAATGGAAAATGAGTACCAGAATGTATATCATTATTTTAAGCAAAACCAACTGAAAATTATCAATAAAAAGATCCTTGGAAAGTCTATACATCGGTTGAGGATATCTGTCATATCCAGGAGTAGTGTAGAGGCAATTTTGAGTAGCCCAATTGATTCAGCCCAATCTGATTGAATTTCTGTGTTGTGGTCCTGTGAAAATGCTAGCCCAATATTCTGAAGCCATAGCCCAAGTCTGGTGACCCGGTTTCCTCAGCCCAATGTATCACCGCCTTAATACTCACCATTGGATCATTGATTTTAATCTGAGCCCTTCATTTTGATTGATATGCGTGCTGATGACTTTTGATCTGATATCTCTCCAGAAGCAACCATTAGGCTCTCTGAACTTCGTCTCTCTCATTTCTCTCAGAAAACCCTAATCTTGTTTTTGATTCTCGCATATCTTTGTGGTTCTATTACTGATTCTTCGTGTAAAATCAGTGAATCTGTGTGGTTTGTATACAGATTGTTATTCTGTATAGGTTTCTTTGTGGTTTGTTGCGAGTTTGTTTAGGTTTTCTGATTTATTTTGTATAAGAGACGCGATCTCTGTATTTGATGTTTCAACTCTTTGTGGTTTTGAAGTTTATGAAAGTTTTGAAGTTTTTGTTTGAAATATCGTTCGAATTCTCTTTGTGGCTATTTTCTGGGTATCAAACTCTTAACAGTGGTATCAGAGCCTTAGGGTTCATGTTATAAAAGCTGATTTTGACTCAGATTTGTTAGATCCAGGATTTTCTGTACGGATCTGTGTTTTCTGAAATTTCTGTGTGGTTTTTCTGTTTACAACGATTTAGGGTTCTTCAGTTCTTGGTGGTGATCTTTGAGAAAATATTCTTTCTTAAAGTTTCTTGAAAACCTTTTTTGTAAACTAGTTTATGATTTTGAAATTTCTTGAAACTGTTTGAATTTTTTTTTCAAACCTTCTTCGTGGTTCAGAAATTTACTTTGTGGAATTTTTTGTTTAAAACCTATTTTGAAATAAGGTTTTTCTAAAGATTTTGGATTTTATTCTGAGTCGTATATAATTTTTGGGATCTTTATTTTTATTTTTTCAGTATATTTACTTAATAAATATACTGAATCAAAATACAATATTTCCTACATTTACCTTGTTGGTTGATCTTCACAACATTTCTGGAACTTGGTGGTATTGAACCTGTGGATTCTGAATCTTTGTGCTGCTGAGCCTATAAAACTTTGCATCAGGTGATCTCTTTTCAATTTACTACAATTCATACTGATTATTTTTCAAATTCTTGGTTCTTTCCTAAATTCCTCCGTTGAAGCCTATTATTGGACCCTAATTCTCACCTTTGTCCAGGATTCCTTGAGAATTCGGGAATCTGAGGGAGGTTGGGCTGACCCATAAATAGGTTGAGGGATATACTGGGAGAACCTGTCTCTATTCATTAGTATTGTGTAGTTATCTGATTAGTTTGTTTTGTGTATGAATTGTAACCATCTTGATTGCCTTGCTGTTTTCATAATTGATCGAAACCTTATTCTTATATCTTGATCTTTGTGGAATACTTACTGATAATTCTTGGGTTTCAGTGCTTATATTTTGTACTTCAATCTGTCTGATCATTCTTTTGGAATAACAAAGCCTTCAATTTAAAATAATCTTCTAAAATCATTTAGTCATTACTTCAATGGCTACTGTAAAAGTAGATGTTGAAGTATGGAATGGCAAAGGAGACTTTAATCTCTGGAGCCAGAAAATGAAGGCTTTATTACTTCAAATGAAATGTGCTAAGGCTATAGATATGTCCTGGCCTCTTGATACCCCTCAGGATAAACAACTTGAAATGGATGAAATAGCATGGAGTACTCTGTTCTTACACTTATCTGATAATGTCATTAGACAAGTAGGCAAGACTAAAACTACTATGGAATTATGTGATAAACTGGAAGAAGTTTTTGCTACTGTGTCTTTGCCTGATAAGTGCTTTCTATGGAAACAATATTTCTCTTTTAAATTTGATCCTTCAAAGGATGTAGATGAGAACATGAGTAGGTTTACCAAAATTACACAGATTCTGTTAAATTGTGATGAAAAATTAACTGATGAACAAAAGGTTGTGTGTTTACTTAATGCTATGGGTGATAAGTTCAAAGACCTTAGAAATGCTCTTGAATATGGAGGACAGAAATTAACTACTGAAATTGTTCACACATCTCTTAAAAACAAAGAACTTGAGTTCAAGAACAATCCTAAAGAGGCTTATAATGTGATAGGATCCCTTAAGAAGAAGACTCCTTTTAGGAATAATAAGCCAGTGAGTAATTTCAATAAAAATTGGAATACCTCTAGCAATGTTAGAACCTGGAATAATGTTAATAATAAGCCTGCAAGAGGGAATTTCCTAAATAGAGCAATTTTCAATAGGTCTAATGACAACACCTATAGAGGACCAAATAATTCTAGAAGTCAGACCAATTTTAGAGGTTATGATAACTCTAGAAATCAAGACAACCATAGAAGTCAGAATAATGTCAGGGGGCAAGATAATTCTGTGGGACTTGATAACATAAATAGACCCAGACTTAGTTATTATTGTGGCCAACCTGGACATCATATCAAAAATTGTTTTAAAAGGAAAAATGAAATAGGAACCAGCAATCAAACAGAGGCTGCAGTCCAAGACAATAATGGAGTAGTTTATGTTACCACTGAATCTGAAAACAAACATGAATGGATACTTGATTCTGGTTGCACTTTTCATATGTGTCCTGAAAGAAATTTATTTTCTGACTTCTGTTCTGATTATTATGGCTCTGTGAAACTTGGTAACAATGTTACATGTGATGTGAAAGGAACTGGGAATGTTTTGTTAAAACTTGAAAATGACAAAACTCTTGTTTTAAATCAAACAAGATATGTTCCTGACTTGAAAAGAAATCTAACCTCTCTTGGAGTTCTTGATTCTGAATCTTATGAGATTAGAATGTTTAATGGTTACTTGAGTATTTTCAAAAGTAACTTGATGATTTTTTCTACTCCCAAAATTAATGGGATCTATGTGCTGAATACCTTACCTGTTTATGCAAGATCTTTTAATGCTGTGTCTGATGTGGACAAAACTGTTTTATGGCATAAAAGATTAGGACACTTAGGTGAAAAAGGCCTTAAGTTACTTGAAAACAAAGGTGTTTTTGGTAAAGATGTGCTGCATAAACTTGATTTCTGTGAAAAATGTGTGTTAGGAAAACAGAAAAGGACTTCTTTTGGTAAAGGTATTCATAAATCTATTGATGTTCTTGAATATTTGCATGCTAACTTATGGGGTCCAGCTCCTGTTAATTCTGTCTCAGGCTATAGGTATTTTCTTCTTATTGTAGATGGTTTTTCTAGGAAAACTTGGGTTCATTTGTTGAAAACTAAGGATGCTACAGTGTCTGTTTTTAAAAACTGGATTACCTTAGTCCAAAATTTGAAGGATAAGAAGGTAAAAATAATTAGGACAGACAATGGATTATAATTTTGCAACCAAGACTTTGATTCCTTTTGTAGCAGCTTAGGAATCCTTAGACATAGGACTGTTGCATACAGTCCACAGCAAAATGGGGTTGCTGAAAGGATGAATAGAACTCTTTTAGAAAGAACTAGGTGTCTTCTACTTGATTCTAACATGCCAAAAATCTTCTGGGGAGAAGCTGTTAAAACTGCTTCTTACTTGATCAATCTTTCTCCCTGCAGTGCAATTAATTTCAAAATACCTGATCATTTTTGGAATAATTTTCTTCCAGATTTTTCAAAATTGAAAACTTTTGGGTGTGCTGCCTACTCACACCAAACTGAAACCAAACTTGACTCCAGATCTCTGAAATGTGTGTTTTTGGGATATGGAGAAGGGGTCAAGGGCTATAGACTTTGGGTTAGGGAGCAGGGAGGTTACAGGGTTATTTTAAGTAGGTCTATCATTTTTAATGAAACTGTTTTTTTATGTAAAAATGAAAAATTAGATGATCCTATAAATGATAAAGACTTTCTTACCACTGAGCTGAGTGCAGACCATTTAGGTGATGAAAATGGCCTGCCCCATACTCAGTTTCAGGTGGAGCAACCCCCACATTTTCAAAATGAAAATCCTGAACCTGAACCTGTATTGACTGAGACTTCACCATTGCCTGATAATATTCCTGAAGCTGAAACAGACCTTGATAATTATCAATTAGCTAGGGATAGACCTAGAAGGGAGATAAGACCACCTCTTAAGTTTCAGGATCCTGATTTTGTGTCTGCATATACTTATTCTGATCCTCTTGTTTTTGAACCTGAATATTTTGAAGAAGTTGTTTCTTCAAAAGAATCAAATTTATGGTTGGCTGCCATGCAGGAAGAGATGGATTCTCTTCTGAAAAATGGCACTTGGATTTTGGTTAATAGACCCTATAATAAAAGGATCATTGACTGCAAATGGATTTTTAAAATAAAGGAAAGTGATTCAAAAGATGTTAAACCTAGGTACAAGGCTAGGCTTGTGGCTAAGGGTTTTTCTCAAAAAGAAGGAATTGATTACAATGAAATATTTTCTCCTGTGATTAAGTATACTTCAATCAGAATACTATTTGCTCATTTCAATTTAGAACTTGAACAAATGGATGTTAAAACTGCTTTTCTATATGGATCTTTAGATGAAACTGTATATATGAATCAGCCGAAAGGTTTTGAAAAAGGGGGAAAAACTGATTTAGTTTGTCTATTGAAAAAAATCCCTATATGGCTTGAAACAAGCATCTAGGAAGTGGTATAAGAGGTTTGATTCTTATATCCAAAGCCTAAATTTTAAAAAGAGCCAATATGATTCTTGTTTTTATTTCAAGATTGATAATTCTGATTTCATGTATTTGTTGTTATATGTTGATGATATGTTAATTGCTGGGCCTAATATGCATGAAATAAACCTGTTGAAAAACAAATTGCATTCTGAATTTGAAATGAAAGATTTAGGGCATGCTAAAAGGATTTTGGGTATAGACATATTTAGAGATAAACTATCTGGGAATCTATATTTAAATCAAAAGCATTATATTGAAAAAGTTCTGACCAGATTTAATTTGATTGATTCTAAAACTGTATCCTTACCTTTGCCTGCTCATTTTAAACTGTCATCTGATCATTGTCCTAGAACTGCAGAAGAAGAACTTAGGATGAAAAATGTACCATATTCTAATGCTATAGGATCTGTAATGTACCTTATGGTGTGTACTAGACCTGATATTGCTTTTGCTATGAGTGTTCTTAGTAGGTTTATGAGTAACCCTGGTGAGTTACACTGGGAAGCTGTTAAATCACTTTTAAAATACCTTAAAGGCACTGCAAATCTGAGTTTAGCATTTTTTAGAACCAAAAATGATTTCAAGTTAAATGGTTATGTAGACTCAGATTTTGCAGGTAATATTGACAATAGGAAGTCTACTTCTGCATATTTCTTTACTTTAAATGGTACATGTATTAGTTGGAAATCACAATTACAGAAACTTGTGGCACTGTCCTCAACTGAGGCAGAATATATTGCTGCCACAGATGCAGTGAAAGAGTGTATCTGGTTAAAAGGTTTGTTATCTGAAATCTCCTGTATTGATGATTCTGCTATTGAACTGAGTACAGATAGTTTAAGTGCTTTACACCTGTGTAAGAATCCTGTTTTCATAATAGATCCAAACACATTGATGTTAAATTTCATTTCATTAGGGATATAACTGAAAAAGGTGTTATTAAACTTGTTAAAATCCCAACTCAGTTGAATCCTGCAGATGCAGGAACTAAAATAATACCCATAAATAAATTTAAAGATGCTTTAATTTCTCTTAACTTGTTAGAATTTTGATACTACTTTGAATTCCTATATTTACAGGTGAGCTGATCCAAAATTGAGGTGGAGTATGTAGAGGCAATTTTGAGCAGCCCAATTGATTCAACCCAATCTGATTGAATTTCTGTGTTGTGGTCCTGTGAAAATGCTAGCCCAATATTCTGAAGCCATAGCCCAAGTCTGGTGACCCGGTTTCCTCAGCCCAATGTATCACCGCCTTAATACTCACCATTGGATCATTGATTTTAATCTGAGCTCTTCATTCTGATTGATATGCGTGCTGATGACTTTTGATCTGATATCTCTCCAGAAGCAACCATTCGGCTCTCTGAACTTCGTCTCTCTCATTTCTCTCAGAAAACCCTAATCTTGTTTCTGATTCTCGCATATCTTTGTGGTTCTATTACTGATTCTTCGTGTAAAATCAGTGAATCAGTGTGGTTTGTATACAGATTGTTATTCTGTATAGGTTTCTTTGTGGTTTGTTGCGAGTTTGTTTAGGTTTTCTGATTTATTTTGTATAAGAGACGCAATCTCTGTATTTGATGTTTCAACTCTTTGTGGTTTTGAAGTTTATGAAAGTTTTGAAGTTTTTGTTTGAAATATTGTTCGTATTCTCTTTGTGGCTATTTTCTGGGTATCAAACTCTTAACAAGTAGAATCCCTATTCTACATTAGGTTGAAAACTGACAATCTTAAGTTTGAAACCAGTCAAGTCTGAAAGACTACAATACCAGTAGGAATTCGGGTTTCTTCAGTTCAACTAGGCCCATAGTCAGAATTTCTATGTTGTGATGGTTTCAATGTATACATGTATGTATATATATACACCCAGGTGATAGATAGAGAAGAAATATAATTAATAAACTTGTAAAGAAAACTCAAAATCATAATGAAACTTTTGAAATTTTATTAATAAAATCTGAGAATACAAGGTAGATTGAATTTTGCAGAGAATTTGACACTTGTTTAAACTCTATGTTACAATGAGACTGAAACTTTAAATTTATAACAAATAAAGATACATTGAAGAGAATTTTGAAAAGTTGATAGATATCTTTAAGTTGTTGATTGAACAGTGGCTTGTCGACTACTTTTCCAAAAAGTAGAAATCACCTTTCTTGAAAAAGGTGAAGCTTTCACCTTGGCAGCCCCACCCGCCCTGCCATGGTGGAGGATATAAATCACGAGATACGTCTCAACTGATCAGGGACGAGATTCCACTAATCAAATCCACAAGGAAGCCAAGTCCAAAGCGTTGCTATCATGACTCGAACTCCCCACCCTATAGATTTCCAGTGGAATTGACATTATGTCCGCTCAGCCTTTGCCAATTGAGCTGTGCCCCGAGGGCCTGAAATCACCTTTCTTGAAAGTTGAAAAGCTTGTCATCCACTTGAGCCGAAAGTTTGAAAAAGGACAACTTTAATAAAGTAAAAGACTCCTTTTATCAGATTTGACAAATATTGAAGTTTCTATTTTGAACAATGAACTCGGTAATCTATGAATTCATCAAGATAACTTTGTTCATGTAGTCATTTGATCCTTTGAAATTTATCATGAAGGGATTCGTCAAGGTCAATTCCATACCAATCATCTTCATTTTGGTAAAAATCAAAGTCTGCTTCTAAGCTGGCCTCAGATGAATCTCGAACCGAAGATTTTGAAGCGTTTTCACTTTTCAGCAAGAGCTGCAATTTTGTTTGCCAAAATCATCATTTTCTCCGAAATTGTGCATTCTGTAAGGAAATCAGCATGAGCATCTTGAAGTTTCTTTGATGAAAGTCCTTCATTATTTTTCTGTTGAATCTAAGAATTGACTTCCTTGGGATAATAATTTGTTTCATGAAATTTGGACCACCATTTTATTTTGAATCTTTTAACAATTTTTTGGGACTGAAAGAATCACCGGTATTTCGAACAATAAAAAAGTCCCAGCAAATGATCCATGAGACTTTAAAATTCAGGGCAACTGGAACAAAATATTTTCTTGAGGCTGCAAAAATCATTTTGCCTCTTCTTTGAAACGTTTGAATCCTTGAAGAGAGACTGAGAAGAATGTTCTCTTCAAGACCAAAAAATTCAAACCAATTTTGAAAAATTATTTTGACATGATTGATGAAAGAGAATAAACCAATAATGATTCATTGGTCTAAAGAAGAAAACATTGAATCAAGCATCTTGATAATCCAAGTAATTGAAATGAGATGTGAAATTTTGTGTATTTGGGATGTGAGTAATGACCGCAGATCTTGTTTTGAAAAGGATATTTTTATAAAACTCACGATTTTTGAAGTGTAGTTGGAAGAAAGTGAAAATTGATAGGAAAAATATCAAATAAACATTCTTGAAGATCAGAATATTTTTCAACCCATGAAGTTTACATATTGAAGATGGGAAAGAATTTATTCTTAGTGACTTATTGAAAGGATTTAGGATTAATTTCTGGAAGTTTTCCAGAACCAGTTTGAACTGCTTTTTTGTAGTTTGAAGGTTTTGGCTTTTCTGGAGTTTGAGGAATTTTGCCAAGAACCGAAAAATTCTTTGCAGTAGAAAGTGTAAGGATTTTTTTTACTTGAATAAATCTCATTAAAAAATATAATTTTTAACATAATGCGTGTTCAAAGAAATTCCTTTGAAATGTGTACTCGAAAATGAAATTTGGGGGAAACGATTTAAAAATTAATTCCTAATAAATATTAATGTAATTTAGTTAATAATTCATAGATTATAAAATAAATAAACCCCTAATTTTAAATAATTAAATATAAAAAATAAAATAAATAACCCGCTATTATCCATTGTATAATTTACGAATTATTTTAAATTTTATCAATTGTACTTTTACAAATGTTGCGACTTAGGGTGTGCTCAACAGTCGGGTGGGAGGGAATTGAAATTATTTGATTAATTTATTTATGTTTTCTAGATAAAATATGAAATTAAAAATTGAAGAGAGAATTATTTGTGTTTATTTGTGTTTTCTTGACAAGTTGAAAATTATTTATAAATATGTGGTATAACACACATTTACCGAAGACAAGCTAGATTATTAGAGGTCAAATGATTTTCCGTCAATACACCAATTACCAAATGCATTGTTAAGAGGTCAAATGATTCTCTGTCAAATCCAAAATACAAAATGTTAACAAAAAGTGAAAAGGAGGATAAAAGCGAGGTGAAAGGCGCAAAGGCAACACCAATTAGACCTGGGCAAAAGAATCGAAACCAGCGGTTCGATCCCGATTTGGTTCGATTCTATCAAAATTTTAAACGATTATGGTTTTAAAAGTCAAGAACCATCGGTTCCGGTTCTTGGTTCAGAATCAGAACAAAGAACCAAAACAAAACACGATTTTTTTATTTTTTTTAAATATAAATTTTAAGAAAATAAAAAATTATCAATTCCTAATCTTAATGCATGTTATCCGGTCCATTAGTCAATATCAATTATCCAACAACTATTAACTCATTAAACATTACAATAACTATAAGCAAAACAAGTAATACACAAAAAATCAAAGATCAAAAATCATTTTTCTTTTATTGGTTCTGTCGTTCAATTTCAAACCTTCAGCCGTCAATTCTTCAAGAATCAACTAACAATAAATCTTCACTCTTCATCTTACAATTAATTGTTATCTTGTTTTCAAGGATTTGTTGGACTTGTGTGAATGTTCCCTGAAGGAAGTGAATACACACGAATGGGGAGATACGTTACTGTCTAAAAGGGAGTGCATATTTTGATATCAAGGATATTGAGTGTTGTATTCGCAATTTGATCAAGGTCGATGATCTTACCGTCTTTCGACTCTTACCAGCCAGAATCTACCATGGTTTCATCGCTTAATTTTGAAAAATCTTAGTTTATGAAATCGGAACCGGAACCAGAATCAGAATAAAAAAAAAAATCAAAGGTTCGTTTCTGGTTCGATTCTTCTCTTGCAAAAAGAATCATCGGTTCTTGGTTCAGTTCGATGGAACCACACCCACACCTAACACCAATTCCTAAATGCTTACATGCAAAAGAATCAAGCAGATTACCAGCTAAACTTAGCCTCCGTTTGGTAACACTGTGTAGCTTATAAACTTGTTTATTTATGATTTTGAGGGAAAAAGTAATGATTGAAAATTGGAGAGAGAAAATATGTGTAGTTAAAAGGTAGTTTTGAAAATTGTGTTATTTATAAACATGTTTATAAAAAAAAAAAAATAGATTCCGTTACCAAACGGAGGCTTATTAATCAGTTTCACGCTAGTGCGAAAATATTCTATTGGAAAATTATAATACAATTTTCCTCTCATGCGCTCCAAAGTTTAGGGCCCCACTTTGTGAGTGCAGACAACCCAAAATTTATAATTTTTGTTATATTTTTCCTTTAATTATATTTTTTTGACCTTTTTTTTTTCTCCCTTTTTTCAATATTTACTTTAGGTTAATTTATTATTTATACATTAATTGGTGATTATTTTGATATTCATACTTACAAAAATTAATAAGCACTATTTGAACAAAGAAACTGTTGCATTCGGGCCCAAAGAAAGGTACAGTGATCTACCAACGAAGGCCCAATAGTGACCTAACGGACCTTAACCCACAGCTAAGGCCTAAAATATCACTTTGGGATGAATGCCGAGGTGGTACGCCAAGCAAACCTCTTTAGCCGACCTGGTTAACGCCTAGCCGATGTACTTTATGCTCAGTCGGGGCGCTTTATGGCGGTGACCAGAAGAGAGATGAAGTCAGTGATGGGACACCGCCTTTACCAAGACGTGACAGGTGTCCATCCCCTACGAAATGTAGCAATGATTACGGTTGAAAAGCAAAGTTGTCACATCCATGAACTAGGGTGATGACAAGTGTAAAGTACGCCACGTGTCGTGATCCGAGACAAGAAGTTCCTCTATAAATGAAGCACAATTATCTCCAAGTTAAAGGTTAGCATATTTACTCTCTTAACTGGATATTTACTCTCACTCCATTTTCTCTCTTTTACGCACTTATATTTTCCGCACTCAAATTATATTTGCTTGACATGGGCACTGACTTAGGCATCGGAGTGCAAACGGGAGCCACCTCGGCCCCCTTTGCAAACTGATTGTTTGTCACAGTGCGCAGGAGATCCACGTGTTCAAGAGGGAGGAGCTGAGATGTGTTGGTCCAAGGTCCAGCCGGATTTTGTAGTCAACATTTTGGCACCGTTTGTGGGAAACCATACATAGAAAAGTAGTCCTGAAAAAGGACGAAGAACCATTTACGAAGGAGCGGATAACTGCAAAGAGCTTTGAAAGATAAGCTGGTTGGCCTTGAAAAAGGTAAGAACTTTGAAAGATAAGCTGGTTGGCCTTGAAAAAGGTAAGAGCTTTGAAAGATAAGCTGGTTGGCCTTGAAAAAGGTAAGTGCTTTGAAAGATAAGCTGGTTGTCCTTGAAAAAGGTAAGAGCTTTGAAAGATAAGCTGGCTGGCTTTGAAAAAGGTAAGAGCTTTGAAAGATAAGCTGGTCGGCCAACTTTGAAACATAAGTTTATTCACCTTGAAAAGACGTATAACTTTGAGATATAAGTTTAGTAACCTTGAAAAAGGCGGGGATTTTTGAAACGAAAGTTCACTCATCTTTGAAAGACAAGATAAGATTAAGGAATTTCCCTAAAACATGAACGAAAGTGATGGTGATGTTAACCCCCGTAGGGAAGAAGTGGCCAACACAGAGAGGGCGAGGTTCCTCAAGGACTTCATGAAAACGCCAATGAGGAAGTGGCACAACCTAACCCACCTCGCCGGCACCGTAATCTCCGCATGATGCGAGATATGACACGCATGGCGGCCAAAATGTTAGAAATGCAGAAGCAGCAGATAGAACAGACTGATGCAATGAATGCCTTTATGGCCAGAGGATATGTTATGAATGAACCCGTGATGCCTCAGCAATACCCACTGCCACATTATTCACCATCTGAGGCGGCCACTGCCTCTTATTACTACCAAGATCCACAGACATATGCTGAGGTGGAATCCGAGCCCATCTGCGAGGAAGACCCGGAGCATGAAGCACATGAAGAACAAAACCCACTCCCACCTAGACACAGGGAGGCTTCTCCCGCAAGATCCGGAAGTGTCTTCAGCCGAAAAGGAGGGTTATTCAGGGGCCAACGACGGGGGCAAACGGACCCAGGTCGGCACAATGCCGCAGAGCCTAGAAATAGGCGGGAGCGACGAGCTGAAGAAGCCTTGTCGCATGGTCAAATGTATAGGGACCAACATGGTACGGGAGCAGAAAGGTTGGCATCAGCACATGAGCCTAGTAATAGGCAGGAAAGAAGAGCCGAAGCAGTTCGGACAAGATCTTGCAACGAGTTACCAACCCACGGAAGGCTAAACCACGGCCATGTTTTGCCACCACAAAGGCAAGAGTATGCTCCGCCGCTCCACGACCAATACCATGGTCCAATGTATTCCGGTCACGATGAAAATAGTGAACTGCCCTCTTACGAGTTGGATGACGAAGAGGAAGTGAGTCCCTTCACAGAGGGCCTCCGTAGGTGCCCCGTACCTCATGACTTTGAGATGCCAGAAATAGCAAAATACTCTGGCCGAGGTGATCTTGATGATCACCTGTTAAATTACCGCGCCAGCATGGAAATAGCCGAAGCCACTCCGGCATTGAAATGTAAAGCCTTTGCTTTAACCCTTGAGGGAAGTGCCATACGATGGTATAAAAAAATCCCTCCTGGAAGCATTCACAGTTGGAGAGATATGAAGACGACTTTTAAAAATGGCTTTGTTTCCTCCAGGCCTGGCCAACTCCCGCTCCAACACCTTCAGGATCTGAGGCAAGGAAGGGACGAGTCTCTGAATGTTGTGTGAATACGCGTAAAAGACAAACGTAAAAAATTCTTATGTTGTTTTGGTTGCAAAAATCACACGCCTCCGCCAGGCATGAACTTTTTTAAAAACGAGGGACTCCGGCGTATTTATACTACGACATTAACAGAAGTTATCGCTCAAAAGTTGGTCAAAATCAGATCTAACCAGCAAACGTGAACGCATTAAGCTAGTTAAATCTGAGGGACTAGACATTTTAGACATTATAGACATTTTAGACATTTACAGACATTTACAATTTCCCACATATCATAATGCAATTACGGAGTATCCGCACTTGGAAATACTCATGCTTAAACAGTTAGAAGCAAATATGAATAAACTATTCCATTCATGAAAATGAGGCATGTACAAATCAAATGAAGGTTACATTTACAATATCAGGTGCCGGGGCACTTACAAAAAAAAAAACGAGAAGAAGAAAACAAAAACAAACTAAACTAACAAATGCAGAAGAGGATTATTGTGGAGGAGGGACATCTTCTAAGGAGCCCTTTTCAGATGCGTCCAGAGGATCCGCAGGAGCACCTTGAGGCTCGGGGTAAAAAGCCTCAATGGAGGACATGTCCAATGTCGGAAAAGCTTCCTTCACGTCCCCCAAGACCATCCTGGCCCCCAAGTTCCCGAAGACCCTCTGCATAGCCTCGTATTCTGGGGTATCTTCGAAAGTATCTTTGAAGTTCTGAATTTCCTTCGAAACTTCTTCACCCAGAACCTCCTTCACCCTAGCTGCAATGGTACGCTCCAAGACCTCAGCAATTCTGGAGCCAATATGTTTCTCCAGGGAAGTATAATCCTCCTCAGCCTTCTTCCTAGCCTCCAGCTCCCTCCCCAGCTTTTCATTAATTGCTACCACCTCAGACTCCAGCTTCAACTTGGTTGCATTAGCGGTAGCCAGAGCCTCAGAGGTGATTGACTGCGCTCGGTTGGAATCATCTAGTTTTTTGCACAGAACCGCCACGTCTGATTCAGAAGACCGGAGATCATGCTTCAGTTTGTCATTATCCTCTTGGAGGCGCTTTGCATTAGCCCTCTCTTCTGAAGAAGATTTGCGGGCTATGGACAGCTGGGCCTTGAGGTCATTGATTTCCTTGAGCATATTATCAGCGTGGCGGAGAGCAGTCTCAGCATCCCTTTTGTCCCGTTGAGCTACCTCCACGGATGACTCTACCTCGTCAATGAGGGCCAGAGCTCCGGCGTTCATAGCCTTGGCAGCGAGCAGCTTCCGAGATGGAGTAGCACTGGAGGAAAAGGCGGCCCAACCCTCTGTCCAAAACTGCTCCGTAATTAAGGCCGCCCTAGCTGGTGGCGAACTGGGGGAGTTGAACAACGAAGGGCTGAAAGTGACATCTCTGGGGAGGATGTTAGTTTTGATATACTTGAGCTCTTCCGCCCCCTCTGGTGTCACTTCGTAGGCCAAGCCTGGAATGGGCATTGAAGGCTCATCCTCCAGGTCTTCTATCATGGGAGGCGGAGGTGCAGAGGTTGATTCGTTGCCCCTACCTCTTGTGAGTCTCTTCAGAGGGGCGGGCTCCTCCTCAGGGGCATGTTCAGAGATGTCCTCGGACGGAGGAGGCAGCACTGAGGCATCCTTAGCCTCCCTGTCTCTCTTAGACCCGCCCCTGTCAGACCTCTTTCCTTTCCCCTTTGGAAGGACTCCCTTAGGGTCGGCCTCCTTCTCTGTGTTAGGCTTCGAGGGCCCACAGGCAGCAGAGTAAGCGGTGGCATTAGGGCTGGAAGAGGGCCCTGAAGTTGGGCCGTTGACGCCTCGGAGACCTCCTTTGCCATCCCGACTTGCAAGTTGGCCAATACCGCCTTTTGTTTCCTCTCCACTTCACTGCCATGGCGAAGTGCAGGGGGAATCTTCGTAGCCATGAGACCTTTCAGAGAAATCTTTGGAAAATCCTTAGAACCTAGCAAGAAAAAGAGGGAAATGAGGCTACGAACAGAAAAAGCATGATATATAAAAGTAGTAACAAAGCGAACTCACCCATGGCTCGCATAAGACCGTGTTTGACGTATAGTTTGTTTTGTTGAATAACCCCTTGAAAGGTGCCCTTGTAAGCAAACAGACGCCTAATGGCCGATAAATTCGCGTCAAGGAGTAGGCGTGCAAAAGTGTCCCCTGTCACAAATTGGAAACATGTTAAAAGCCAGCAAAGGAAGGTGAATGGAAAATAAAAACAAATG
This sequence comes from Ligustrum vulgare, assembly GCA_963555705.1. Taxonomy (NCBI): domain Eukaryota; kingdom Viridiplantae; phylum Streptophyta; class Magnoliopsida; order Lamiales; family Oleaceae; genus Ligustrum; species Ligustrum vulgare. The sequence continues at coordinate 25,143,743 of OY743176.1, forward strand.
ACACATGACACTCAAGGACACTAAAGCAAACGCAAGACTCACTAGGAATGGAAAGAGTTCGGGGAACATAAATTTCTGGACAAAGGTCCAAAGGAGAGCTCTGCCACTCCCCGACAACCCAGAACCACTGGTTCCTCCAGTTCTTTATTGAGGTTGGGTGACAAGTGATAACTGGAGGATACGACCCCCTAGGAGACAAGTAGTACCAATCTTTGACGTCCGACCTCACATCTCTCTCCCTTCTAACTGATTTCTTCAAGGTGTAGAGGGTATGAATGATGTACAGTGGGATGGGATGGTCAGGGTTGACCTCTTGCCACACCAGCCAAGTGCCCACTGCCTGTGTCCAGAAGTTGGGAGCCAGCTGGTAGGGACACAGGTTATAACTCCTAAGCAATGCCCTGAAGAAGGGGTGAAGGGGTAGCCTCATCCCGCAGGAAAGAGCATCGTAGCATATGGCAGCTTGACCTGGAGGAGGGCTGCAAGGTCGGCAAGAAGATGAGGGGTGCACCAATTGAACCCCTTCTGGAATTCTGAATTTTGCTGGAGCCCCAGCCAAGTCAATCCTTCGAATTTCAGTGGCAACCTCGCTGCTCTCCCATGACTCTGGGTTTGGATCAGGATCAACGTGATAGCCTGAAGCTTTGTTGATCTGGTCGACCCAACCCTCCACTTGGGCAACCTCCTCTGCAAACAAACCCAATCCTTCCCTATGAGCCCTAAACGGTGCTCTAACGATTAAGCCAAGGTCTTGGTGACCAGAAGAAGAGCTGGCTGCCTCTTCTCTCCTTAGATCCCTGTCTCGTTTGCTCCGAAGCTCTGCCAAAGATGCCTCTTCCTCGGATGACAGATGAGTCATGTAGGTCTGATGTTTATCTTCTTTGCTGTCAGAATCACTCAAATAGATTATGCCACCATTTTTCCTATTTCTCCTCTTAACCTGCTCCCTAAAGAAGCGGGAACTAAAAACCGATAAAGAGATGAGGCAGAAGCCTCTGACGGGAACCGCCATTGCTAACATTTCCTGTGAACCCGTTCCCCCAACTCTTTCCATTTTTTCTTTTGTTTTAAAGGTGGGTCAGACTCAACGAAAGAAAAACAAGGTGGAAAAAACAAAATTTTCAAACCCACAATGAGAAACTAAAAATAGAAAAGTTTCGCATATACAGAGACCAAGAGGTTTACCTTCAGGTGACGAATGCGTGAAATTGTGCACTGGGAATGGAGAACTCGCCGGTAAAGAAACTGTGGAACAGTAAAGGCGGACGCTGGGTAGAAATCCCTTGAGGAGAATACTTGAAACTTGCAGGAAAGAGAGAAACGGAGCAAGCTTTCGCCAGGGTATTGCTGCAAAAGACTCTTAGAAAGTGGTAAAAAGGGAAAATAATGAAATGAAGAAGGATTTATAGGGATCCCAAAAATCTAGATTCCTTGATCTTTGTGAGCCGTATGATTAATGTGGTTAACCCATGCTTCTTGGAGAATGGGCTAATCAAAGCGTTAGCCGTCAAAGGGAGGGACAAAACCGTTCAGCTACCACAGTGAATACGACGCGCAGCGAGATACTACTCCCCTCCCATTTTATATATATATTTCTTGGAAATAGGTACCAATCGCCCCTCTAAATTAAATGCGCCGCCTAAGAAGCGCGTTAGTACGGTCCCGGCTCCCATTTAGGAGGTAAAATCCGAGGCATAAGATCGGCTATAATATGGATCCGAACCTTACATAAGGAATATCATTATTGACTCCCTAAAAAGTTAAATGCTGGGAAATTATGACAAATCCTACACGACCATGAATGATCCCTTCGGATCTGAGGGACTAGTGTTGCATTCGGGCCCAAAGAAAGGTACAGTGATCTACCAGCGAAGGCCCAATAGTGGCCCAACGGACCTTAACCCACAGCTAAGGCCTAAAATATCACTTTGGAATGAATGCTGAGGTGGTACGCCAAGCAAACCTCTTTAGCCGACCTGGTTAACGCCTAGCCGATGTACTTTATGCTCAGCCGGGGCGCTTTATGGCGGTGACCAGGAGAGAGATGGAGTCAGTGATGGGACACCGCCTTTACCAAGATGTGACAGGCTCCCATCCCCTACGAAATGTAGTAATGATTACGGTTGAAAAGCAAGGTTGTCACATCTATGAACTAGGGTGATGACAAGTGTAAAGTACGCCATGTGTCGTGATCCGAGACAAGAAGTTCCTCTATAAATGAAGCACAATTATCTCCAAGTTAAAGGTTAGCATTTTTACTCTCTTAACTGGATATTTACTCTCACTCCCTTTTCTCTCTTTTACGCACTTATATTTCCCGCACTCAAATTATATTTGCTTGACATGGGCACTAACTTAGGCATCGGAGTGCAAACGGGAGCCACCTCGGCCCCTTTGCAAACTGATTGTTTGTCACAGTGCGCTGGAGATCCACGTGTTCAAGAGGGAGGAGCTGAGACGTGTTAGTCCAAGGTCCAGCTGGATTTTGTGGTCAACAGAAACAAATATAAATTAAAATACATGTAACACAAACGATCTTAGTTCGAAATAATACAATTGAAATGAATACAACAACAATGCAACTTAATGATAGGCATGGTTGTCAAACACTAGGAACTTCTCGTAGTCATTGTTAGCAATATTGGTGTATTTATCATCTTGATTATCATTTCATGAGTATTGTGGTTCATATGACTCGTCCACCAGTTTCGTCCTGATGACATGGATAAAAAATAGATTAAACATACTATGAGGAAAAAATTAAAGTTTAAACATGGTATCGTCTATCAACTCACCTCGATTGTAAAGTCGGACAAATTCTTTTATCATGACCACTACGACTACATCTACTGCAATTTTTCTGTGATTAGAACATGCTACCTCCTTCGACGACTTCAGTCGCTTTCTGCACCCCTTTGTCCTAACTGGAGTAGGATCAACTACATGTTGGGTACTCTCATTACTCTTTCTCTTCATCCTTCTCATTCGCATATCACAACCCTCATCGATGTCCTTAACCCGTAATTTAAAGCCCTAAAACTTATCCATTGAAATGTGGTACGAGCATCAGTTAAGGCACCATTGTCGACCAACCCCAATGTAGTGTATGACAACATCCCTGTCGTGAAATTAAAGAATAACCAGTAAATGAATTGACAATTGGTTAAAAAATGGGAATTGCTTTTGCATTCTGGGTCCATCGACATACAATATATTAGTCTGGTAACAACATAACATGTTTCTTGATCATTAATGAAAGCATGTGAGGACATAGATATCCTTCGAACTCAAATGGTCGACAACTGCATGTTATGAAATCAGGCATCGTGTAGTGGATGAGCTCAGGCTCTCGATCATACATTTTTCCAATCTCAAAAAGCACGATGGAATATGTTTTGAAACCCTTGTATGTTGATCTCTTCGAGCAAAAATAGTAAGTACTCTGTACAAGCTCTGTCTGGAAGTACATGAAAATTATCTTCATATATATGCTGGCCATCTGAACTTCCATTACGAATGATGTTGTCATCCGAGACTGCTCATTTAGGTCAGTGTGATTTGCAACCAATTCGTCATGTCGTTGGTGAGCCAAGGCATTGGAAGACCTTGTGATGAAATCTATCAACATATTTTTTGTGTCCACATATCTTTTGAAGAATGCATGGTTACTTTCTGATTGTTGGCTGCCAGAAATCCATGCAGAAAAGACATGTCTCACATATGCTGGTACCCAACGAGTTTGTACTTCATACATATTGCGCAGCCACTCGTTATCCCCCAGATTAGTGGTCTCCATCACTTCATAAAATGGTATTCAAACTCGTACGGTGTCTCAGACTTCGTAATGATGTTAACCAAATTTTGGTACAGTTCCCTATAAATTAGGGGACTCATCTTCTCAGAAAACTTGCTCAAGATGTGCCACAAACAGAATATATGTAGTGTGTCGAGGAATACCTGGCCGACCACTCTCAAAATGACACCATCTTGATCAGTGATAATCACGCCAGAATGTTGTTATGTTAGCATGGCTTCAAGAAACTTCGAGAACAACCAAGCAAATCAGTTTTTTCGTCACTCAATAGGCCACATCCAAATACAGTGGTTTGATGATGGTGTTTAACACCAACAAATGGTACGAACACTATTTAGTACTTGTTGGTATTATAGGTCATGTCAAACACGAAGGCATCTTCGAAGTAGACGTATCAGCTCTTGGAATCGGAATATGCGCAAAAATACTAAGCAAAAACTCCATGCACGTCAGTCTTGTATGCATAGTAGAAGCTTTCTTTTATCCTGCTTGAAGTATTCTATAATTATTTCTACACCATGCCCAATGTGTTCCCTTAGAAGGTCTCTTTGATGGTTCCTAATATCCCGCTCAACGTAGCCAATCTAAGATGGACCACCAGCATCTATCTCCATAAGTCAGAATTTGGCAAGTAGGAATATTTACCTGTGAAAACTGTTTCAAAAAGGCTTTTTTCATGGTCGAAACTTCGCGGTGGAATCGTAATAGGTGAACCTTGCTCAGTGTGGAAAGTGAGTGATTATGCCCCTCGAAAAAATGGCTTACAACCCAAGAATTTTGTGTTTCCTTTTTTAGAATGGTTAACTTGGTGGTGCAACCACAACGGGAGTCTCCATGCTGTCTTTCTCCTTAACGGGCCACCAAAATTTTAAATTTCATTTCGTATGTCTCATCTTTCCGGTGTTACTTGGAACAAACATGACTCCAGAAAAACTCATTCGTTTGTGAATTCTTTTAGCTACCATCGATACGTAAACTATACCCAGCTAATTTTACATACTCATTATAAAAGTTGCACACGTCGTCTAATTTTTCAAACTCTTGCCCAATTTTCAAAATCACACCTACATTCACTTATGGTACAAATACATTATCACCCCCTCCATTCCTAAAATCACGTTGTTGAAAAAAAATTGAAATGAGCTTTTAGTGAAAGAAGGAAATTTGCTGGAGAAAATGTTGTAGGAGGGTGAAATGGTTTGGTTGCTACTATCATGTTTAAGAATAGGGGAATTTATAGAAGAAGAAAAAAACTTCGAAAAGTAGATTGAATAGACAAGTCAGGTAAGGAAAAAAAATGATTGACTTGACAATTCAACTGAAAAATGATTACATAAAAAAATTGAAAAGACAACTCAATAATAAAATTACATCAAAAATGAGATTGAAATGACAAGTATGGTATAGAAAAATAAAACAAAAAAAAGTGACGTGACAATTCAACTGAAAATATTACACAAAGAGATTGAATATACAAGTTAGGTAAGGAAAAAAGATGGGTGGGGCCTGAGCTTGGAGCATAGGAGTATCTTGCGCTCGTAGTGCATGAGATCAAAGTTGACGTATAATATAATGACACAAAATCGGAAAAAATCAATAAAAAGTAACAACAATAATCGTCAATAATAATAATAATAATAATTCTGTTATTAAGAGTATTACAATTTTGAAAAATATCCTTACACAATATTAGTTGTCACATTTGTTGGTTTCTTATTGTCATCGATCGTATCTTAACTTTCATTATTAGCAACGCTTTGGTAAAAATGTGCGGTCTCTTGCATTTTGTTCACATACTTGAAAAGATATTTAATAGATAGAGTCTGATTGCACCATTCAACGTTGATATGAGCAGCATACTTCATCAGCATATACCAATTATGAGGAACAACATATCTGTTATCAAGTTCTATAACGTTCTTGTTCACAGTCCTTCCATTGTCACGATGTTTATAAACCGGATATCCAGTATTATCAAAAACTGTGGACTTGATCAAAAAAAATTACTGTAATGCATAGTGCATTGACCATTAGACATGTACGAAGAGTCATGTCTCATTCTACCATTGATCGTGAATCAAAAGATCTTTAACAGCAGCTTAGTAGTGAGGGTCAGCCAATTCGTCATGATTTCAGCAAAGATTATATTGTTAATGCATTCAGCGATTGGATACATAACATCTTGTGTCATGAATAGAAAAATATGTGCATGAGGCATACCTTGGTTTTAAAACTCAATTGTGTACATATTCTATTGTTAATATATAATTTTAATTCTATACATTTTCATTTAACGCTTTCTAAACAATCTCATTCTGATAGCAACAAATATTTCACCATGAGTGTTGATATAATAATTAGCTAACTACCACGGCATGCATTCCTCACTAGATCAGTTGTTATTGCATACTAATTCCATTGGTGGTACAACACATTTGCTAGGGAGGATTGTAAAACAATGGATAATATTAAAGAAGAACAAGAAGAGTGTTTAGCATGGGTAAATACTATGTACCAACCATGCATTTAATGTTTTATTGAAATTCCAAATCAATGTCTATGTGCCACAACTATTAAACCATCATTGTACCTCCGGTACCATTGGGGACAATCACCCATAATCACAGCCACAAGTATATGCCACCATCACTACTATACAATCGTAAAATGACCACATGTGCCAACATTGGGAATCAAGAATGCCTTGGCCAAAAATAAAAGAACCCCACACCAATTTCACAAAATTGTCATTCCTCGTTCATAAACACACCAATGACGGCAACCCTACCATTAAAAAATGAGTAATTCACGGGTTCAAAGGGTGACAATAAGTTATTCGATAAGTGAATTGTTGCAGCACTTAGAAAATTAATATACAGGCCCTATCCTAAAGATATAAGTACTGGGGTAACTGTTTTGGAGGATTGAATAAATCTTAAAGAAATTCAGTACTTAGTACAAGTGTCTTTAAAAGTTACCAAGACACTGTAAGAATTTCTCCTATATGAACTTAGAAATGGTGCCGCTTCAAGGAAAGTTTTGGAGTTACTTTCTGAAAAGTTCATGAACTCGGATGGGTGCAAGGCAATTAACGCGCCAAAGTAAATTGTGTGGAACACATCGAGCAAGAATGTTCACGTGTGCGATATCGCCGATAATGTCATAAGGGATAACTGGTTCAAAGCCAGGGCTACCTGGGATCTCGATATTACTTTGCAATGTTAGCACTAATATAAGGTTAAAATCGAAAGATTCCTTATTTTATGCGTGGTATCGTTTATGATTCTAAGTTGAGTTTGTATATTTGAACAAGTGGGGGATTTTTATGAAAAATGTTGTTCAAATATATATATAAAGTTGAAAAAGTACAAGAACCGGTCTAAAATATAGGGAACCGGTCCAAGAAGTGTGAAAACCGGACCAAATTCAACTGGACGGACAATTGGTCCGGACCGGACCTGGAGGTCCGGCCAAAAACGAAAACCACGCGATCGCGTGGTTGGTAGTCTCGCGATCGCGTGGTTACACGGTTTGGAAACTTCTTAATTTAATGGGCATCACGCGATCGCGTGTGCCTCGTACCGCGCGATCGCGTGGTCATAAAATTTGACCGTTGGAGAAAATTTTCAGATTTTCTCATGGACATTTTCAACAACTTTTGGCCCTCTTTCATGAAGAGTTGTGCAGATCATGAATTTGGGTGATGAAATTCTATATATAGGCATAGAATTCATGGTTTTAAACAACCTTTTGATCATCATACATTCAATTGTGATTATCATCCCAAACTTTGATCTTCTATACTTATAATCTCTCTCCAAAATTGCTCTTCTTATTCCTATTCTCCAAGTTTATCAATTGTACTATTTGATACTTGGTTTGAGACTTGAAATCAACTAAAGCAATTTCCCTTTAGCATTCTCATTACGAGAGGACGCAAATTTCGCTTTTAGGATAACATTCTTTGCGATTCAAGTCATTTTGTAATTTTTTGCTTTCTTCTTGATTCTTTGTTTTCAAGTTTGTGTCAACTTCATTTCAAGCGGATATTTCAATAGAGAAAGAAATGTTCTCAACACATAGGAGCTCTTGCGCCGATAAGTTCTGCATACAAGCCTTGAAAAAATGGGCAATACGACCCACTAAGAAACAGGAGATCCACCTTGCTGCTCCTTGATTGGGACTTACTTATAATGGCTATTAATTTACAGAAGGGTAATTGGAGCAATTGGTCCCTACCTTTCACACTTCTTGTGGAATTCATCCTAACATTTGATTTTTTTGGCAAATTTATCCTTACCTTGACATTTTCTTGCTAAAAACATCCTTAGAGTCTTATTCCATCCAAAAATCCGTTAGTTGACCCAAAAATAACCTATTGACTATTTTAATAAAGGGCAAACAAGTCATTTCCTATTATTTAATTTAAAATGATGTAAGAGAGAGAAAAAAAGAAAAACAAACAAAAACAAAAAATATTTATTATTATTCATCTTCTTCCCAACCCCATTCCCACCTGCACAGTTCAATTAAACCCTCTTTATTTCTTCCAATTGTTGTAATTGGGCCTAGGACATCTTTTTAGTATTAAGGCAGGAAATGATTCAGATTGGTATGGTAGAAAACAACCATTTCTATGCATTTAATTTATTGGTGGAGATGGAGAGATTAGGTTGCGTTCTCTTTGGCGTTTTCCAGCTGTTTTTCGTTTTCCATTTCCGAAAATGCGGAAAACGCGTTCTCTTGCGCCGTTTTCGGGAAACATTTATGAAAATGTTTTCAAAATTTGTAAAGGAAATGGAAAACGTTAAAATCACGTTTTCCGAAATTTATACCTATTAAGTGGAAAACGTGCGTTTCGAGCATTTTCCGCGTTTTCCACTTTAAAAAAAAAAATTTAAAATAATCAAAAAAATTTGAAATTTGTCAAAATTTGTCATTTTTAATTACATTATTGGTCCCTAATTTTCAAAACTTGTCATTTTAATCCTCAAATTTTGAAATTTCTTTCGAAAATATCTTAATTTATTTACAACTTAGGTCCCTCAACTTCATATTTTGTTGCACATTAGTTCACAAATGTTACTTTTCTTTCAATTTAGTCCTTCTTGTATTTGTTTTATAGGTCATTGTCTTCAAACATGTATAACTTTTGATGTACAACTCCGAATTGCACTCCGTTTTTTGCGTCGAACTCCAAATTCAACCATCTTTCTGATGATGTATTATGTGCTTAGTTATTAAACATTTATTTTTTACTTTTGTATTGTAGACATTTATTTTGTAAGGGCATCATTAATTAACGTAAATTGATTTTTGAAAATTTTATTGAAACTTAAATCTTAAACGTTATGAGTGCTTACTAGAAGGATTTATATATATATATATATATATATATATATATATATATATATATATATATATATATATAAGTATTAAATGGAACGATTGCTTTAGAAGGGAAAATTACTACTCAAATGTGGAACGATTGCTTTAGACGAGCAACATGAATTTTTGAACTTTTTTGGTATAACCAAATTGTGTAATAAAGGTTATTTCATTTATTTTTGTTGTGCAACTCAAATATGATATCTTTATTTCATTTATATTCACAAGCAATATAATTACAAGTATACATAAATAATTTTCTTCAAAATTTTAAAAAGAACGTGTTTTTCAGCTTTTCATTTTCGAAGACAGTTTTCAGAAATAACAAACCAAACGCGTTTTCAGCAATTTCTAAAAAAGTCACAGAAAATGGAAAATAGAAAACATTTTTGAAAATGAAAACAGGAAATTGAAACACAAAGAGAACGCAGTCTGGATTCCGAATGTAGAGCTTCTGAGAGTGACTTATGAAGTGGAGTCTATGATGTTTCCTTCGAATAAGAGAATGATCAAATCGTTGTCTTTAGAGGTTTCTGGTGAAAATTGATTTCCTGTTATTGATGTTGCTCGATGTACAGAGTCTGGTGAGATTCAATTTAGAAATCCTACGCTTGAAGGGCTTAGATTTGTGTATGCTATTATGATCGCGATTTTGTTACTGCGTCCTCCCTTCAACGAGATTTTGACACAGGTCTAAAGTGGTGTATATTGATATGCTTTCAGCCGTTTATTGAAATAGTTGATATCAATTGGCTTGCAGAAATGACCAGAGGAAATGATCTCGTTACAGTTACTATCTCACACCCTCTTGATCAATGGTACGAAGAAAAGAATAGTTCAAGGGGGAAAACCATGCTCTTTGCTCTTTGGTAAGAGGAACGTGTATCTCACCTCAATCTTTTGATCAAAGCCTTAGAATGATATATACAGATCTATGGGGCATGAGGATGGTGGGTGGGATTGGAGTTGGGAAGAAGATGAATAGTAACAAATCTTTTTTTTTTTTGTTTTTTGTTTTTTGTTTCTTTTTCTTTTTCTCTCTCTTTCTATTTCTCTTTCTTATAAATCATTTTATTTTAAATTAGATAATATGAAATGACTTGTTTTCCCTTCATTAAAATAGTTAATATTTTATTTTTGGGTCAACTAACGGATTTTTGGATGAAATTAGTCGGTAATGACGTTTTTAACTAGAAAATGTGAAGGTAATGATGAATTTGCCAAAAACCAAACATTGTGACAAATTCCACAAGAAGTGTGAAAGGTAGGGACCAATTGCGCTAATTACCCTTTGCGGGAAGTGTAAAGATGACATATTGTGAAATTTTGATGAAGAAGTTAATTTCTTAAAATCACTTTTCAATCATACACATTTCTTCAAATTGCTTTTTAATCACATATTTTATCCAAAAAATATCACATATTTATATTTATTTATAAACAATTCTTTTTTTACCAAATTATAGTCTACTTACATTTTTTAGTATTATTTAGTTTTCTCATTTCCTAAAATGCACCTATTTTTATGTGCTTTGTTATTAATGAGTAACTATTGAATAAGGTTATATTAGAAAATGTGAGAATAAAATTTACTTTCTCAATTATATTAATTGACATTTCTTAATTTAGTTGAAAATAAGAGCAAGCCTATCTTCAGGGACTGAAAAAGTATAAAACACAGTTTCAAAAATGAAACAAACGATCGTGTGAGATTACACCATCCAATGTTTACCTTTATTTATTCTTAGAATATTTACACTCCGTTCTTTATCATAATCATTACAATTTATAAATTGTTATAAACTAGAGAGAAAAGTAGAAACACCAATAAACTTGTTTGTTTTATTATGAACCAGAGCCCCATATATATAGGAAGAAAAGGATATACAAAGTAATTATAACTAGGGTTACGGGGGTACAATTGTTATTCACTAATATAAGATAATATTTACAACACTCCTCCTTAAATGACATATTACAAAATATCTGCCTCATTAAGACCTTGTTTGATAAAAACCCAATGGGAAAAAATATCAAATGAAGGAAAAAGAGTACAGTTATTCTTGGAGTATCAAGATGAATGCTGTCTTGTTAAAACCTTATCAAGAAAATCCAATGAAACAAAATCTTGGCTAAGGAAAAAGAGTACAGCTACTCCCCCAGTGTTGATCGCTATAAATCATCGAGTCGATGTATTCCAATCTTGTGAATTGGTTTCTTGAATGTAGATGTTGATAGTGCTTTTGTAGGTAAATCAACTTCATTGTCACTTGAGTAAATTTGTTGAAAATTCTGGAGTATTTTGATGCTGCATCGTTAAAACCTTGTTAGAAAAATCCAGTGGGACAAAATCCAAACGAAGGAAAAAAAAGTACAGCTACTCCCACTGATTCAATCTGTATTGAATCATCCATATAATTACTTCCCCTAATTCAATCTCTATTGAATCATCCATATATTGATTTCTTCAGGAGTCTCGTATAGAATAGTATATCAATAGACATTGTAACAACTACCTCATTAAAAACTTTGTCAGAAAACCCTCATGGGACAAAATCTCGATTAAGGAAAAAAGAGTGTAGCACATATTAGCCCCCCCTAATGGGAACATTACAATTATTTGGATATTACATATAATTATTTCAACTGATAATCGATGCAATATCAAATATCTTCACCAAGCATATATAAATGACTCATATCTCATATTATTTGCTCTTCGAATATAAATTTAATTATTCCTTTGAACTTGAAGAACTATAAATTATTTTCAATCATTTGAACATGTTGTATCGAGCTATGTTCTATAATCAATATTATTAATGCATTTAATACAGTTTTAAAATCTGGATGTGACTTATTAACTTCAATGAACAATTAACTTATTAACTTCAGGTGAATAATTAACCATGAATTTGAATTTTGAAAATCAATTGCCTAAATTTTCAAATATAATTTTATGCGACAATCACATTCCATTACAAAGTGATTCTATTCAAGGCATATTAAAATTCAGATCGCAAAATATCTGTATATTTTGTTCAAACAAGTTTCTTAAAAACTTGAATTATATATTTTATATATATTTAATCATTCAAGGATTATACTGTATGCTTCAGGTATAGTACATGTATCACATTGCAATTGTTAAATTGCAACCACCAAATTTAAGTCGTGAAACTTTAGATAGATAACGATTCCTATATTCCAAATAGATTTTCTCTAGTTATTTCACCGCAATCCCAAAGTATTGAGTTATTGATTACCCTTTTTAATCTCACTCATTGGTACTTCAAAGAATACTCCCAACGTATCGTGTTGATGATCATACATTTTGATATCACTCATTGGTACATCAAAGAGCGCAAACTAGTAATTAGAGTCAATCATCTTTCAGTATTTATATTATTAATAATTATATATTTATTGACACTTATTATGCATTTGTCAAGCAAATAAAATATTGCATCTGTACTAGATCTTTGAAACATTCGTTGCACAATAAGTCGTGTATTACGACTATACCTATAGGTATTTTACTAGCTTTACAATTTTAAGTGTTTGGACTTCAGGTCCCAAAACGTCAGGTTTTGTAATAAGTTTAATAAGCAAAAATGTTAAACCATTTATCGATATCCCAACTAACACTTATTAAAATGTTAAGATTCATGTACACTAGCATTATTATGACACATTCTTGATTATATAATCTTAAATTTTTGCTCATAATTTAAAATTTGAGCAATAATTTGGCAAACTTCGGGTTGCGAACACCATGCAATCATCTAGTATATGTATCAAATCTATTAGATACAAATAATATTTAGATGATCAACGTGGAGGATGATGGTCGCCCATTTATCACCCTAATTATTTTTCAGAAATATAGGGAATTTAATCTCTATTTTAGCTAGTGATAGTCAAGAAATTTCATGAAAGAGAATAAACATCATATATGATTGGATTGTATAATCTTCTGGTTCTTCATTAAGTATCCATTTTAATGCGCATCATTATTGATCCAGTGATGGTCCAACTGGTCATGCCAAATAATAAAATCAAATTAAACTTCTGGTTCAATATAAGATATAATTTAATGATTAAACATTATATTATCATATATTATTCAAGTTGTCAAACTAATCAATATCCTTATGACATTAGTTATATGTTTTCCTTCAAGGATAAACATGAACTCAAGTGAGATTTTCTTCGAAACATATGCTACTTCGAGAAGCAGGTTTTTATTACTCATTCAAAATCAATATGTCAATATTCTTTCAAAATATTGTAATATTAAGAGCAGTTAATATTATTTTATAATTGTTATGCTTTTTCGGGAGCAACAACATATAAACATATTAGACTTGAATATATAGTGTGAAATAAGATTTTGCTTCTTCAAGAGCAAAAACGAAATATTCTTATAATATATTTTATTAAATAACTCAAATGAGATATTCATAATGTGCAATATTCTTCTGGAATATCGATTTAGATCAATATTCTTCTGGAACATTGATTTATATTGTTTCTTTTTCTAGAATAGAAATATAATATTCTTTTGGAATATTGAACTATAATATTGAATGTAAAACATACATCAAACAAATGTTTATTGTAAGTTAGTATAATCAAAACGATATGATAAGATCGAATAATTATATCATTTTCTATGAAAATTCAAAGTTAATATAATACAAACCTTTACTTTGAGCAGAAAAAGAAACTATGTTATTCGTGAACAAGTAAAATAATAAATTGAACATTTATCATAAAATAAAGTTGTTATTCTTTAGGAGTAACAACAAAATACTTTTTCAGAATATCAAATTAATAACATATCTCATAATATTGGGCTCTTCGAGAGCAAATTATATTTCATTATTATATTTCATATGAGATAAAATTATGATTTTTCAGGAATCATCACAACAATATATTATTCTACATCACAATAATCTTCTGGATTATTAATAAATTCGAATTTCTTTGAGAAAAAGAATGCAATATTTATCACATGAGTAATAAAATAATATTCTTCTAGAATATTGAAACGTATCAATAACGCAATATTCTTCTAGAATATTGATTCGAATCTCGTTCAATTATAACAATAATTAATATCTATTGTGCTAGTTAGGAGCAAAAAAAAAAATATTCTTATGGAATAATTATATTTCTATAATTGCGATTTTTCAAGAATAATAAGTCAATATTCTTCTGAAATATAGATATTAATGATTCATTATACCTTTCGAACTAACAATATTTGTGTTTTACACAAGTGACGATAAAATATTCCTCTGGAATATTTATCTAACGTGTCGGGTTGTGTTTCTTTAAGAACACCAACACCATATTCGTTTAAAACATATTTTAAATTATACTTCTTCAGGAGCGTTGAGTCAATATTTTTCTGGAATATTAAAATTGTAATTTATGCCCTTCATAAGCAAATAATATTCTTCTAGAATAATGTTGTGCTACTTCAAGAGCAACAACAAATTATTGTTAAAGATTTTAGATATTTACTCTTCTGGAGCAATTGAATAATAAATATTTCAAAATTATGTTCTTTAGGAACAATTAATATTCTTTAAGAATATTATTATAATAAAAATTGTGCTACTTCAGGAGCAACACTAAATTATTCTTCTAGAATAATTATAGTTTTAAAATTTCGATAATTCAAGAATAATAAATCAATATTTTTCTGGAATATTGAAATTTATAATTTATTCTCTTCGGGAGCAAATAATATTCTTCTAGAATATTAATTATCCGTTGTGCTACTTCAGGAGAAACAACATAATGAATTATCAATTTAAATTAATAATAACAATAATACTTGTAATTGACAGATTTATAATTAATATTCTTCTGTAATATTAATATATATACTGTTGTACTATTTCAAGAGCAATAACATAATAAATCAATAATATCAATAAATTTTTAATGGACAAATTTATGATTAATATTCTTCTGAAATATTATAATGTTGTGCTACTTCAGGAGTAACAACACATGAAAAAATAAAGATTCTACAATAACAATAATATTTGGAATATTAATTATTCGACGTGCTTCTTCAAGAATAACAACATAATAAATCAATAACATCAATAATGATATATACATTAAATACATATAAAGAACGTTAACAAAAATAAGATTACCTCCACAAAGTAGAATCATAGATCAAAACAATCACAATTAAAATATTAACGTGATAACAAGTCAGATTCAAACAAGTTGAAATCACAGATTAACGTGATTAAAACGAGCCAAAATTTGAAATCATAGATTAACGTGTCAGAATTTGCAATATTCAAGCGGCGGAAATTGAAGGGCCAAAATCATCACTTTTGGGAAAAGAGTGGAATATAATTATCACCTTTAATTTGTAAACTTGGCCA
This sequence comes from Ligustrum vulgare, assembly GCA_963555705.1. Classification (NCBI taxonomy): domain Eukaryota; kingdom Viridiplantae; phylum Streptophyta; class Magnoliopsida; order Lamiales; family Oleaceae; genus Ligustrum; species Ligustrum vulgare. The sequence continues at coordinate 25,159,367 of OY743176.1, forward strand.
GAATTTGCAATATAGAGGCTAAAGTGATGATTAATCTTCTAAGATAGCAGAAGTGATGATTTGATAATGCGTATACATACAGAACATTGAACTATGAACAATAAATTGGAACTCAATAAAGAAAACAATTGGTCATGGAATTTGGAAACAATTCAACAATGATCGAAATCAAAAAATTAATATGCTGTCAAATTAAATTCGACCCATATGATATTATTTTCTAACTAATATTTTGGGGTATGAAATTTTGGGGAACTTTTTCTAACTCAATTTTGTAGAGACTCGTGTTGCTAACGTATTATAAACTAGAGAGAAAAAAGAGAAAAGTAGAGACAATAATAAACTTGTGTATTTTATTATGAACTAGAGCCCCATATATAAAGGAAAAGAAAGATATATAAAGTAATTATAACTTTGGTTACAGGGGTACAATTTTCATTTACTAATATAAGATAATATTTACAACATAAATCAATTTATAAAAAACACAATTTTTTCAATTCATTTTTTAACTATACAAATTTTCACTCTCCACTTTTTAACCAAGCATTTTTTTTCTCCAAAATAACAAAAAATCAATTTATAAACATAGACAGTATTACTGAATATAGCATTAAATTAAAACCTTTGTGAAAAAAATATATATTATTTTTGGGGTAGTTGGCGCATTTAGTCCCTACCTTTGACATACGTTGCGGAATGCGTCCCTACCTTTAATTTTTTGGCAAATGCACCCTTACCATCGCACTTTCTTGCCAAAAACGTCCTTTCCGTCAGCCTCTGTTAAAATCAACCGTTACTCATTGAATTAAGACTCAATTTTCATTTAGTTTTGAGGGCAATTTCGGAATTCAAGTAAACACCACTTTACACTTCAACAAATACCTCTCTTTCGCTCCAAATTTACCGCCAATGACAGCTTCAAAACATCGTCAAAATATTTGCAGACAGATCAAGCTTTGACAAGAAAAACTCGATAATGCTTGGTGGACAAAACAAGAATTCCCAGAAGTTCATATTCTGATGTCATGACTTTATAGCTTATTGTTAATTTATTTTTTGGCTAATAAACTACCAAGAACAAGAAAATAAATATAACTTTTATATGAAATAGCACAACATGCACAGAAATAACCCCAATCAAAAACAGCAAATTAACGCCATGTCCCATGTGCCAAGAAAAATCAAGAAGATATTAAAAGATAAGAAATTTTTTAACAACAGCAATGGTAGCTAACCTTTATCGATGCACAAATAGCATCACGGCTAACAAGAACCACCCCATCTATTAATTCTCTGCACAGGCGGAAAGTCTCTTCACCAACCTCTTTAACTGCTACACCATCGGCAAAATCCCCCACTTGGTCCAACATAACTCTCCTACCATGGTGCAAGGATAGTGCCATTGCATTGGAATCAAATGGCTCCACTCCAATAATCTTCACTTCAGGAGAGACCCTTTTTCACATATGCAGCAATACCAGCTATAAGCCCGCCACCCCCCAACAGGCACAAAAATGGCATTTATTGGGCCTTTCATTTGTTGGATAATCTCCATTCCAACTGTTCCCTGCCCTATGATAACATCTGGATGATCAAAAGGAGAAATGAATGTACGGTTCTCCTCTTCAGCCCGCTTTTTGGCATATGCTTGTGCTTCATCGTACGAGTCACCGACTAGAACAACTGTTGCTCCCAATCTCTCAACTGATCTCCACTATAAATATATAGCAATAGATTTAAGAACATGCATGGAAAACCATAATGGAATTGTAAACGTGATTCAATAAGTAATAACCTTGATTTCAGGTGTGGTGAGAGGCATAGCAATCACAGCATTACAGCCCAATCTTTGAGCAGCTAGTGCAACTACTTGTGCGTGATTTCTGGCTGATGAACATATCACTCCACTTTCCAGCTGTTCCTTTGAAAGTTTTGCTATCATATTATAAGCCCCTCGAAGCTTGAACGAGAAAACCTGCCAATCCAAAAGAATAGCAAGAATAATTTATTTCATCAACTCAATTTCTATTCAACAAAGTAACGGGCCATAAACTTAGAATCTTCACATTCTCTTATCATATTTCGTGGGGGGGAAGGGGGGAGGGGGGGGGGATAAAAAATAATAATAAAAATAAAAATAACATCAAGTAGATTTTAATTTCATTTATGATTATGAACCTTAAGAAAGATAATTGAACTAGGAAGTAGTTAGAAGATTTCTAAACTTCACCAGAATCAGTAAATTTAAAAACTTGTAGTAAGAATCATACTTGTTGTACTAAAAAAATCATTAAACTTGAGACCTGACAAGCTTGTAACTATGTCAATGATAACAACCAACACAAAATGAGAAACATGAAAGGTACATACAGGCTGAAGATCCTCTCTTTGGAGCCAGATATTAACCCCAAACCTTTCCGATAGCTTCGTTGCCAGCTGCAATAGCGAGTCATACGCCACGTCATACACCTTCGAGGTCAAAATATTCATCAAGTACTCCAAGGCATTCAAAGTACCGTTACTAATCCCAGCATTATCTGGATTATTCGGTATCAAATAACCGGTCTCGCACTGCAGAGAGCTCGGGGACACACTCAACAATGGCACCGCTGAAGGAGCCCTTAATGGTTCCCTTTCGACTGCCGGTAATATTTCCTCCACCTGTTTCACCAATGTGACATTAATTAACGGTTTTACCTAAAGGCGGCACAGGACGATGTTTTGACGCTGTCATTGGCAGTAAATTTGGAGCGAAAGAGGGGTATTTGTTGAAGCTTAAGGTGGTGTTTACTTGAATTTCGAAATTGCCCTTAAAAATAAATGAAAATTGAGTCTTAATTCAATGGGTAACGGTTGATTTTAACAGAGGCTGACGGAAAGGACGTTTTTGGCAAGAAAGTGCGAAGGTAAGGGTGCATTTGTCAAAAAATCAAAGATAGGGACGCATTCCGCAACGTATGTCAAAGGTAGGGACTAAATGCGCCAATTACCCTTATTTTTGTGTAATGGGCCTAATGGCGGTTAAATAAAAAATAAAAGTTAATGGCAACTCCTTTAAAACAACCGGGTTTTCGGGATCGAATAAGCCACTGCTTACCAAACTTATCTATTGCATTATATGAAAGAATTTGAATTTGATTTCTTCACTTAAAAAATAAAGTTAAGCATCTGTTTGGTAAAATATTGTCCAATATTTTATTGAAGCATTTTTTTTAAAAAATAAATCAACAGTTTCGGCTAATCAAATATTTTTGTACATCATTTTTTACTTTTCAAAAAAATTGATCAATAAAATGTTAACGCATCACCAGTCCAATAGCAAAGTAAACGCCATTTTGAGGCTGGGCCTTCTTCAGTCGGGCACGACAAAATGGTGTCCAACTAAAGTGCAGCGCTATACAGCTTTGTCTCTTCGATATTATTTTTTTGTGTTTTTCTTCCTATTTCATTATTTTCTTGTCCATTTTGATCCCTACATTTTGTATTTAAATAAATTTTAGTGTTTTTTTATTCAATCATAATTAATGATTATTTTTTAATAAAGTAGTAGCAAAAAAAAAAATTAAATAAAATGTAACACATTAAATTTTTTATTAATGGACTCAACAAACAATTGCATTACAAAGATGAGGAATAACTGGATGACACATAATTTAAATTTGAACACAACAAACACAAAAACAATAGAATAAGTATTTAACGAGAATCAACGCTTTCAAGTGTTTCTTGCTCGACATCGAAAGATTAAGGACAGGAAAGCACGCATTGCTCTGAGAAATGCATTGATTGAGCACTTATGGGAGGAATATAGCAACTCCCAAAACTAAATTTCATGTGTTATTTTGCATTGTTCCATTGCTACGTGTTTTATATCTCTTTTTAAAATTTTCATGCTTGTTTCTTGAATTTTCAATTAATAAAAGATTTAATTTTAATTAGATTATGACAACAATAGTTTTTTAAGTGTTCAAAATAATTAATTTTATAAAATGTTAATTATTAAAATATAAATAATATATATATTTTTTAATTATCTGAATAATTAAATGTAATGGAATTATATATATTTTTTTAAATAAAAAATAAGGAAAATGATTAATAGTGTACATTTGATATAAGATTTAGTATTGTTGAGTTGGAGTAGAGAAGCTGGAATAGTATAACTGTAATTCAAATTTATTGTAAATGTGAGAATTTAGTGTAAAATTTAGTATATATAGATTGGAGATGGTCTTAAGTGATCAAACAATTATTTCTTTCAAGTCATTTTCTTATTGAGTTTTAATGGGGTTCTCAAGCTTATTTACACTTGTTTACTTCTATTTCAGCATGAGCTATTGTACTTCGAGCACTCTTAAATTTAATCAATCTCTTTTATATTCTTTAAAAAAAAAAATAAAGAAATAAATAAAATACAATTCTACTTATCTATGCGTGGTCTACATGAATGCATTACAACCACCTTGTTACTAATTTTAGAAACCATTAAGACCTCGAAAATAAAGAAAGTTAAAATTAAGTTTAGTGAACTAAGATAATCTAATATATATATATATATATATATATATATATATATATTATTTTCTCCTATCCTATAAAAGAGTATTGAATGAGTGCACTATTCATAAGCCACTTAACTGTTTTGGAGCTGAATCTATCTCTTAAGCCAACTAGAAGACATTAAGCTCCTACTGATCAGCTGGCCTTTTAAGCCGTTTTAAACGGTTTCTATCTTGACCGACCCGGTTAGGCCCATTTGTTGAGAGAAGTTGTAGAACCTTGTTATTTTAGGTTAGTTTCATTTTTCTCTCCTCCTCACGCCGCGTAGATGGTTCTCTCTCCTTAGGAACCCTAATTTATCTCGGCTGACATTGACGCGTTGAATCTCCGACCATCTGTGAGTTCTTTTCGCGACCACCGTCTCGTCTTTTCTCTTTCTGGAGTGGATCTTATTTTGTGCAAGCGACAAAGTGCAGGCGAGTGACTCCAACAACTAACCCATCTCAGATGGAAGTGTTCTTCTTCTCTATAACACTATGAGTTTGCTCGTGAATGCACCATCTCAGCCAAAAAATAGAAGCTAGCTAAAAGATCTAATCTTAGTTTTGTTTTTTGTTTTCAAATTTTTTTACTTTTAAGTTCTTTGGATTTTTCTGTTTTTCGTTTTTCTGAGTTTTGTATTCTTTTGATGTTTGGGTTGTTGTTGGACTTAGGCGGCGGAAGCATCATCTTCATGAACAATTATTTTAGCTTCTCCGGGATAGAAAAGGTGAAGAAGAAGATGCTAAAGCTCAATCTTAATTAATTTCAGAATAGAAAACCGAAAAAAAATACAACCATACATAGGTGCTGCACATCAATATATATAGCTCTAAACCTATACAAACAATCAAAAATACACTAAATCCAAAAAACTGGTTATTATATAGCAATACAAAGGATACAGGGAATATTCTGTACCAAAACATATCCAAGATATTTTGAATTTCCGGTCATGAAATCTTTGCAAAAAATAGTTCCAAAGGAAAATAACGAATGCTGAAATTGTAGGGGAGAATAAGTTGCTATTTCCACAAATTACGTTTTCTCACAATTTGTGTTATCATCAAAATCATCCTCCAAGTTCTGGTTTGATTCACACTGGTCCTCAGTTTCAAATTTATCTCCCCCTTCAAGGTGGAGTGAGTAGATTTCACACCAACCTTGTCCCTCATGAAGAGAAATCTGGAGGACGGCAGTGGTTTAATAAAGAGATCAGCAATCTGATCTGAGGATGGAAGGAACTCAACTACCAATTCATGATTAGCAACTTTGTCTCACACAAAATGGATATCAAGTTCGATATGCTTAGTCCTGGCATGAAAGACTGGATTCAATGCAAGTGCTTTAGCTCCCAAATTATCACACCAAATTGTAGCCACCGACTTAGGATAAATTTTGAGTTCATTAAGGAGAGCTTGTGTCCAGCAGACTTCAGAGGTAACATGAGCTAAAGCTCTATATTCCGCTTCAGTACTTGAACGTGCCACTACATTTTGCTTTTTTGCACTCCAAGATATCAGATTGCCTCCCAGATAGACACAATAACCTGCTACAGAACGCCTGTCATCCGGGCAAGAAGCCCAATCTGCATCACAGAAGGCTGTCAAGTTAAGATCACCACCTTTCTGTATTTTTAGTCCATAGTCTACAGTTCCTTTGACATATCTAAATACTCTTTTGAGTAGATTCCAATGTACATCAGTTGGCTTCTGTTGATACTGGCTCAATCTGTTAACAGCAAATGACAGATCCGGCCTAGAGTGAGTTAAATATTGCAGAGCACAAACTGAGCTCCTATAGAGTGTGGGGTTGTTCAGCTCTCTTCCTTCTTCTCTGGAAATGAGTTTTCCAGACACCATAGGTGTAGTTACTGGATTTAGATTATTAAAACCAAACTTCTTTATGATGTCATTTTCATATTTAAACTGTGAAAGAAGCAAACCAGTTTCACACCTTTTTACTTCAACTCCTAAGAATTTCTGGAGACTTCCCATGTCCTTCAGTGAGAATTTCTCATTCAGCCTGTTGATGAACTCCTGCAGATGCTGTTTATTGCTACCAGTTACAATGATATCATCTACATATATGAGTATGATGATGGTATTCTTGCCTTCCAGCTGATAAAACAGTGAATTATCAGCCCTTGACTAAGTCATTCCCCATTGTATCAAGGTTCCTTTCCCTTGGGGCTTGTTTCAATCCATAGATAGCCTTCTTTAGTTTACACACTGAGAATGGATGATTCTTGTCTACAAATCCCTCTGGTTGAGACATGAAGACTTCTTTATAGAGTTTACCATTAAGAAAGGCATTGTTCACATCAATTTGTCTTATCTCCCAGTCATAAGTTACTGCCAGTGTCAAGATGATTTTAATGGTTGATGTTTTAACAAACGGACTGAATGTCTCTTTGAAATCCACTCCATATTTATGCATGTAACCTTGTACTACAAGTCTTGCTTTGTACCTTTCTATGTTTCCATCACCATCATATTTTATTTGAAGATCCACTTGCACCCAATAACTTTAGAACCTTCCTTTGGAGTCACCAAAACCCAAGTATGATTCCTCTGTAATGCCTCAAATTCAGCCTGCATTGCTTTTCTCCAATTCTCATTTCTGTCACTGACTTTGGTTCTGAAAATTCAACTGAGTATGCCTTAGGTTTGAATATACCAAGTTTTCCCCTTGTTACCATAGGATGACCAGTCTGCTAAGGTTCACTTTCAGTTTGAGTGTTTTCTGTGGTTTCATTTTCAACCTATGTTTCTCTCATGTCATGTAAGTTATCTGACATAGCTTCCATACCTTCATATTGTAGTGGACTTCCTCCAGTAACTTCTATATTGTCTGAGTCACTGCAGGGGGAAATTGGTGACTGGGAAGCAGAATGATGGACATCTGGTGAAGTTTGGATTGGAGCAGGTATGTTTGGAGTACATTCTATTTGAGTACCAGATTTAGAAGGACTGTTGGTATCAGATGAAGAGAAATTTTTAAAGTTAGTTGTCAATGCAGGAGGATAGGTAATTATAGTGGAATTAGTAGGACTTGAATTTCTGTCAATGAATCCTGATTTGAAAGGAAAGTCACTTTCATTAAACACAACATGTCTTGAGATGAACACCTTTCCCGCGGGACTTAGACATTTATACCCTTTATGTGATGCACTAAATCCTAAGTTAACACACTTTTGAGAGTGAAATGAAAATTTGTGTTTGTTATAAGGTCTAAGATAGGGAAAACAACTACAGTCAAACACTCTTAGAGCATCATATTTTACTTCCTTTTTGTATAGAGTTTGATAGGGAGTTTTGAGGTCAAGTACAGGTGGAGGAAGTCTATTAATAAGGTAGGTTGCCATGAAAATGCTTCCCACCAATAGTGTAATAGGATTCCAGATTGAGCTAACAGTGTGAGGGCTGTCTCAGTTAAGTGTCTATGCTTTCGCTCAGCCCTACCATTTTGTGGTGATGTATATGGACAAGAGAATCTCATTTCTATACCATTTTCTTGTGCATATCTTTCAAAGGCTCGAAATTCTCCTCCATAGTCAGATTGAATGACTTTAATTTTCCTATTGAACTGGTTTTCTACAAGGCATTTGAACTGTATGAAGGTTTTAATACACTCTGATTTATGCTTTAGAGGATAGGTCCAAGTGTAACGACTAAAATCATCTACAAAAAGTATATAATATCTAAATCCCACGGTTGATTTTATAGGTGCAGGCCCCCAAACATCAGTGTGTATTAAATCTAGTGGACTTAAAGCATGTGATGCTGAAAGTTTAAATGGAAACTTGTGTGCTTTGCCTACTTGACATGAATCACAAAAGAAGGGAATTTCATTAATATGAAGGTTTTTATTACAAGACTTCGAGACACAACTTAACATTTGAAGAGAGTGATGACCTAGTCTCCTATGCCATATCTCAAGTTCATGAAGCTGTGTTTGAGGATTATTACAATTTTTGGAAAGAGTAAAAACAGGAAACTCTGAGGTGATAACACTTGAGTCTTGGATGTGAGCTTTTGGTAGAGATAGTTGATAGAGTCCATCCTTAAGCTTCCCTATTGCCACATGTTTCCCGGTTTGCAGTTCCTTGACAATACAAAAATTAGGATGAAACTCAACATATACTTCATTATCACTGGTTAATTGAGAAATGCTAAGCAAATTCTTTTCAGTACCAGGTACATGCAAAAGTTTATTTAGAACAAGACTCCTTTTTCCTTTATCAGATAATACAAAGGACACAGAGAATATTCTGTACCAAAACATATCCAAGATATTTTGAATTTCCAGCTCATGAAATCTTTGCAAAAAATAGTTCCAAGGGAAAATAACGAATCCTGAAACTGTAGGGGAGAATAAGTTGCTCTTTCCACAAATTACGTTTTCTCACATTTTGTGTTATCATCAAAATCATCCTCCAAGTTCTGGTTTGATTCACACTGGTCCTCAGTTTCAAATTTATCTCTCCGGACCGGCTCTTGATTTCGTTTGCCATTTTTTTACTTATTTCTGCGAGCATGCTATTTGGGGTTATGGTAAGTCGCTCTCTCGCCTTTCATCAAAATCCATCGTTGACTTGCATTTTCTCATCTCTAGCCGCGTTCGAATCTTTTTTGGTTCTACGTTGTTCTTTTTGGGTAGGTTTCGTTATTTAGTAAAAATTTCTTTTTGCTCTGTTACATTTGTTGTTTGAGGTGTTTATCTGAGTTTTTAATAATATGCAAAACTTCCTCTTGCTAATTGTGTTTCTGTATAACTTAATACATTTGTGTTTATGGAGTATAAATTTTTGTTTTGTCAAAAATCAAGAAAATGGAAATAATAATATAAATTACAATGCTTCTCATGTATAACGAATAGAGCAAGAAAAGAAATCTTCTATGTACATTAATAATAAGAGACTTATATTCTCATAAGTGACACTTCAACGCGTGAACTCTACAACTGAAATCAGCAATACACAGATCAAAAACCACTTGGAAGCTGAAACACTTCCATTTTTTAGATGGAGTCTTACTTCTTGTGAATGGAAATAAATGCTAAACAGAGAATATAAATCAAGGAACTAAAATGGAGTTTGATATCCCATATTAAGTATATTAAATTCATATCCCCCAAAAAATGCTCAAATACTAAGAAATATTTGACATACGCTAAAGAGAATACTCGATAGTTTTCCCTGACTGCTTTTACTATTATTTTTGTATCTAATTACTTGATGAGGTTCGAAGCGCGGAAGAAACGCCGAAAAGTTCCGAACTCAGGTTGTGGTTGGACGGATGAATCATGACCCGATATTCACGACGCGATGGCTCGACGATGCGGAATAAAGAACCACAATTTTCGAAACGCCACAAGGATTTGCCCAATCTCCTTGATAAGTCTCTGATTTTCAACGCCACAAATACTCTCGCGAATATTTGATAAGTTCTGGATGAACGCCACAAGATAATCAATCTTGATAAGTTTGGGTTTGTAATGTGAATCCACACATTAAACAATTGAAAAACATTCAATCTCTTTTATTCAATCATCAAAGTCTGCATTACAATGAATGGAAAAAGCGTATAAATAAGCAAAATAATCTAACCGCTAATTTACTCAAAATAGAATTCTAATTAAACTAGAATACTAAATTAGGAAAATAACCTAAAAATCAAAATGGAAACAAAATAATTAAAAATCCTATAATTATGGAAATATAGTAAATTTCCGTCTGCATCATTGATTTGCCAATTTGAAGCCCCAAACGATGGAATTTGGCCCTAAAATCAATGGGCTCAAGGGCTTTTGCCCATGAGTTTTGCTTAGTGGCCCATTTCTACTTGAAAAACACATATTATCCATCCAATTCCGACATGGTTGACTGGACTGCACTTTTATTTTGGCTTGAATATTTAATTTTCTGTCAAGCCTGCTATGACTCCGATTGTCGCGGGTCCGGAACACATCATACCCTCCTTCTTTAGGATGATTCGCCCCGAATCATAGCTTTGTTCCTGTTGTTTCACTTCACCTCCTGGATCAAACGGAAAATTATTGCTTTCATGCCAAAGGGATGACCAATAGTATCCAGTAACTTGGGTTACATGAATGGATTGAAGTAGAAACTCCTGTGGGCATTGGTGGTGTTGCCCAAATTTCGAAGCACATTTAACCTGCAAGACAAAATTAAATAAAGCGGGGAGGGAAATGTTAGGTTCATGAGGTACAAGGTATGAATCCTTGTATCCATGATTAATCACCATCTCCAATTCTTTTTTAAGAACCACGAGACCCTCCTCTTCACCTCGTTCTTCCTTTGCATCTTCAACCACTTTTTAAAAATTTTTAATTTCAAATTAAACCACATCTTCTACCTACAAATTTTCATCACTAATTTTATGCACTCCCTCAATGGTATTCAAATGTGTATCTACCAATTCAAAGCTCAAATTTTGAATTCCTACATCAACTTTCATTTCATTCCTCTTATCATCAATAATTTCATTCCTAATCAATTCCTCGCTTCCCAACTCCACCTTCTCCTCATCAAATTTTGGAGTTTGTTTATCCGTTTTTAACTTAAACTCCCCCTCCTTCTTTTCAATATCCTTATCCCCACGATGCCTCCTATTACACCACCTTTCACTCTCCTTCCTTACCATTCGTGAATCTTCTAGTGCTTCCTCTAATGTCAACCCGTATAGTACGCATGTTTTCTCTTTCTTAAGGAATTGGTATATGTGCATACTCTTATCATAAACAGCCTCCCTCCTACGTCTCCAAGATTTTCCCAATAAAATATGATAAGATTTCAATGGGACCACATCACACCATACATCCTCACTATACCTTCCCTGGGCATAGGCACTAGAACTTGTTTGGTTACTTTGAAATTCCCAAACTCCCTCATCCACGACATCCTATAAGGTTTATAGTGTGGTTCTAGGGGCAATCCTAATTTTTCAACCACGGTGCTACTAACGAAATTAGTAAAGCACTTTCCATCAATCGTCAAACTGCACCCCTTGTGATCTACATAACATCTAGTTTGGAATAAAAAGCTCGGATCATAATCCATTCTTTATGTGACGTTAAAAAAATTTCAAGAATGAAGAGGATTCAGACATCAAATAGCAAGAACGACTTTTATTGACTTGGAAGGAAATGAATATCAAGAATTTTAAAGAAAATCAAGAAAGTGGTTCTTAAATTTGAAATAACCCTTTTTTTTTTTTTTTTTAATAATGAATTTTCGAAATTAAATAAAAAATAAAAAAAATAATTTTTTTTTTTAATAAATCCGAAAATTCGACACGAACGCAACAAAACAAACGGAACTTAATTCAGATAAGAATTAAGCAAAACAAACACTTTTAAATTTTTGTTGAATTTTTAAATGGATCAAACTGGAAAAAAATTTACTGGCACGAAGAACACTCAAGAAAAGAAAGACTCAACAACAAGATATGGATGATTTTTATGGGACTCGATGATAAACATAAAAATCAAACTGGATAGAAAAACCTGAATTCAGAGTCCAGCTCTGATACCAGATGATGAGGTTCGAAGCGCGGAAGAAACGCCGGAAAGTTCCGAACTCAGGTTGTGGTTGGACGGATGAATCATGACCTGATATTCACGACGCGATGGCTCGACGATGCGGAATAAAGAACCATGACTTTCGAAACGCCACAAGGATTTGCCCAATCTCCTTGATAAGTCTCTGATTTGTAATGTGAATCCACACATTAAACAATTGAAAAACATTCAATCTCTTTTATTCAATCATCAAAGTCTGCATTACAATGAATGGAAAAAGCGTATAAATAAGCAAAATAACCTAACCGCTAATTTACTCAAAATAGTATTCTAATTAAACTAGAATACTAAATTAGGAAAATAACCTAAAAACCAAAATGGAAACAAAATAATTAAAAATCCTATAATTATGGAAATATAGTAAATTTCCGTCGCATCATTGATTTGCCAATTTGAAGCCCCAAACGATGGAATTTGGCCCTAAAATCAATGGGCTCAAGGGCTTTTGCCCATGAGTTTTGCTTAGTGGCCCATTTCTACTTGAAAAACACATATTATCCATCCAATTCCAACATGGTGGACTGGACTGCACTTTTATTTTGGCTTGAATATTTAATTTTCTGTCAAGCCTACTATGACTCCGATTGTCGCGGGTCCGGAACACATCATTACTTCCATTTCAATCTTGAAGAGCTGACGGTTTGGTTCAATTTTTGTGCATTCCAGTGATGAGGTGAATTGATTATTGTAGCTGGTCGATGAGTCTTTCTAAGATGAATTTTTTTATGTCTCTTATGTTCTGGTAAAATGTATCATACACATATTAAGAAATGAAATGAACATATTCACAAATTGAATAATTCATGATTCATGTCTTTTGTGCATTCCATACCTTAGCATAACAATATTAGCTACATTTTATGAACAAACTTAACTATATTAATAAATTAACATCATTAGCACTCAATTATTGTGCTTAGGTATTATTCACTTATTTTAGGAATTTTGGAATTGAGATAGTGCTTAAATTTGTGATGATTAAAATAAATTTGTTCACAACATATTTTCCTAAGTAACCCACTAAAAATACCTTATACATTAACACGCTATTACATACTTAACAATCATACGACACGTGCATTGCATGTGCGTCTAACTAGTGTGTGTGTGTGTGTGTGTGTGTGTGTGTGTGTGTGTGTGTGTGTGTGTGAATCTTCAATTGCAATATTCATCCAATCAAATTTCAATTAAATTAGCACTATTCATCCAATCCAATTTTAATTAAACACTATTCATCTAATTTAAACACTATTCCAATTGCAATTAAATATTATTCATCCAATTTAGACACTATTCATCCAATTATTTCATCAAATCCAATTTCAATTAAATTGACACTATTCATCCAATTCAATTGCAATTAAACACTATTTATCCAATTTATGCACTATTCCAATTCCAATTAAACACTATTTATCCAATTAAACATGATTCATTCAATCAAATTTCAATTCAATTGGCACTATTCATCCAATCTAATCTTAATTAAACACTATTCATCCAATTTATGCACTATTTCAATTGCAATTAAACATTATTCATCCAATTTAGGTACTATTCATCCAATTAAACACTATACGCTGTCAACAATTGACACTATTCATCCAATCCATTCAAATCCATTTGCAATTAAATTGACACTATTCATCCAATTTAGACACTATTCTAATTGCAATTAAACGATATTCGTCAAATTTAGGCACTATTCATCCAATCCAATTGTAATTAAATTGACACTATTCATCCAATTTAGGTACTATTCCAATTGCAATTAAACAATATTCATCCAATTAAACACTATATGCGGACAGTAATTGGATGCACTGTTATTCATCCAATTACAATTAAACACCATTCATCCAATTTAGGCATAATTGCAATTAAATACTATTCATCCAAGTTAGACACTATTCATCCAATTAAATACTATGAGGGCAAATTATCCTAATTTCCAATTAATTAGGCATTATTCATCCAATTAAATAATATACGAGCAACAATTGAATGCACTATTCATTCAATTAAACGCTATGCGGACAAATTGCCATAATTTTCCATCAATTGAGGCCCTATTCATCTAATTAAATTTAGACAATATTCATCCAATTAAACATTGTGGGGCAACAAATGGATTTCATGAACTATTCAGCCACTTGTCCAAAGATTACCTTGGACATCTTTATGGAGACCTTCTCATATTTATATTATTATCGTTTTGTGTTACTTATTTATTTTTTCGTTAAGTAAATTTTGAAAGTTCAAATAAAGTCGTAATAACAATATCTTAATATTGATGTGAAGCTTTCGCACCATACTTTGTTACATTATTTTCGAATTACTAAACTGTAGCAAAAAAATTAGTCATTTAAAATGATCCATTAGCAATGTATTTCATCTTTCATTAATTTTTTCTTTAGCTTTTCTTTTTGGTGTGTCTCAATTTATAGGTTACTTTCCTTATTGAAATTATATTAATGTCTTAATTTTTTAATATACACATATTTAATATGCATCGTTATTAACACATATGAACTAATTATTGTTTAATGTATGGGTATATTAGGTAAAATGTAAGTAAATTTATAGTTCTAACATATAATAATTGTGTTTCTTAATTCGTGTAAAAATAGAACTGAGTATATCTTTTTGGGACGGGAGAATATCAAATAAGAAATCATTAATCGAAACTTCTTTGAGAGGAAAATACTGACAATATGCGTGCAACGTACACACCAAAACTAGTACTATTAAAGAAATTGACAGTATTCCAAATTAAATTATTTGAATACTACCATTATACATTGGTAGGGGCAGAGCCAAATTTGTAATCCAATGAAATTGTAACTTAACTAGGGCACCAAAGCTTATGCTTTTGATAGAAGAGCTTGACAAAGAAAATATATTAAGTTAACTTATTCTAAAAATTCTTTTAATCAGATTAAATAAAATTGATCAAAATATATTCAAAAATAATTTCTTAATTCCTGAATAAATTTTTCGCTTTTCAAAAGTCTTTGAAAGGGGCTCTTATAACAAAATTTAAGAGCATGTTTGGTTTAATAGTTTTTGGATGAATTTTGAATTTTTTGAAGAATGTATTGTTGAAAAGTGATTGAAAAATGTGAAAAGTAGTGGATCTCATATAAATGTGTAGTTAAAAATAAATTTTAAAATTTTTTACCATTACCAAAGATGCTCTAAGCATTATCAAAAACAATAAAAGGGGTCAAAATCAATAGAAACTCAAAGGGTATATCAGTCTACTCAGATCGTTCCACTAACTTAAGGCCCCGTTTGTTTAAGAAGTCTACTTGAAAGGAAGAACCCTACAGTTCAGCCAAAATGAAGAAAATGATAGGGGTGGACGTAGTTCGGTTTGGTTCTGGTTCTAGAAGAACCAAACCAAACCGTAAACCGATGGTTTTTTACTAATGGAACCAATTGGTTTTTTCAAAGATATGGAACCAAACCGCTCGGTTCTGGTTTGGTCTGGTTTGGTTCTGAGACCATTACTTGAATTTTTAAATAATAAATGTAAATTAAAACATGTTCATATCCGCTTCTTTATTAGAATCCATCTACATCATTACTAAATAGAAAATGAAATTTTTAGTTAACAAAACAAAGATTTAGAAAAAGTAAAATGTTATTCTAAGTCAAAGAAGAAGAAACTAGTTTGAAGGAAGCTCGTCGACCTGTTGAAATTTAGAGAATCGAACATAAAGACAGTTTAGACTTATAGTTACAGATTACGATGAAGTTTTGAGTCTCATTCTACCGTGGTGCCGTGTGAGTTAGTGATGGAATTTGCAATTTGAGTTTGGGTTAACTCTTGAAAATTGATGAATTGGGTCGAGGTTTATATATACATAAATTTTTAAAAAAAAACATCATTGTCGTCGATGGTAACTAAGGAGTGCAACGATTGTTGTGTTATAGAAGTGTAAGTAAAGTAGTGTGAATGCGTATTTATAATTGAAAAGAAGAAAAACGAATTAGAATTAGAATTTAGATTTATGATTTAAAATCTTTGTCTAATATGAAATGAGATAAAATGTATGTTAAATAACATTTTTGTACATTTCACATTTATAATTTTAGATTTTAATTTTTTGGTGAGATGAATATCCACTAATTTGTAAAATATATATATATAGTTTGGTTCTTGGTTCTGGTTCTGGTTCTGGAAAGAGAACCGGAACCAGAACCAAAACCGAATGGTTCTTGATTCTAAGAATCAAACCATTATTTTTTTTATGTAGAATCGAACCAAACCGCTTGATTTGATTTGGTTCTGGTTTGGTCTGATCTGGTTCGATTATTTTGTCCACCCCTAAAAAATGATGCTATATAAGTGGATAGTAAAGGGTGGACGTGAGTAGTGAATGGTGATAATATTTTGTGATTTTATTGTGACGTGTCAAATAAAAATCATGTTTTACATTTTTGTTGTGAATTACTTGTAAAAATTGTAGACATGATACATTTGATTAAATAATGCCTCTATCTGGGACCAAGCTCTCCTCCTATTTTTGCTATAATACATTTGACTTTCATGGGATTCATGCACATTTTTACTCTTATGTGCTTACAATTTTTGACCAAGTATACTGTACAAAATCATGATTTTTGTTCGAGAACGTGGTCCAAAATAGAGGCAATGTATCAATCAGCACGTGAGGAACATTTATTAAAAGTTTTATATTTAAAAATATATTTTTTTATGTTTTCGTGGTAAAATATATAGTTTATAAGTGGAGGGGAAAATGTGTATGGTTAAATAGTGATTTGGATAATTGATTGTTTAAAAACATGTTTTTAAATAGTTTTCCGACGCGGAGAATTAAAAACAAATATATAAATCACCAGACCCAAATAATTATTCCATAGCTGACATAACGCATGCATTTTTAGTTCAATAGTAAGATTGTCATGTTGTCGAGGAGTAAATTTTATGCGTTAATAAAAGAAGGATACACAAAGTCCATGAATTCAACTATTTGATCTTGACCTTTTTTTATATATAGTAATATTAATCATGGAGAGTTAAATGGTCTAGTCAATTCGAGTTGAACTGCTCGGCTCAACCTTGTGGGGCTCAATTTGGCCCACCAGGCTATTTGGCTAACTCAACCAAAGTGTAGCTTGGCTCATCCCACAATTTCATCCATTGTTCGTGAGCCAAGCCGACTTACAATCCAACGAGTGGCTCGTACGAAGAATTTCATGCATGCTCGAATCATCATTGACGTTAAAGGGACGAGTCACTCGTCGACTTACTCGAATTAACACTCACAAGTGTAACAAATTTGTAACATGACATCCTAAAATAGGTATCAAGTAAGTCCTATTGCATTCATAGTTACACTAAATGATTGTCGAGTTTTTTCTATAATAAGATAAATTTATTTAATTGAAAATGTATTTATTCTATGTTAGAATACTTCGATAGAGGCTATGCGATTGTAAGTGGAAAAGCAATCATTCATCGATTGCCTTCTCATGTTCATTCATTGAGTACCATGTCAATAATTTCTATTGATGATAATTGTTGCGTAATTATCCTACCACAAGCGTACAGATAGAACGAACATAATGTGGGTGTGACACTCGACTTCGGCTTCATCTCTTGCTTTATGCATTCGAATCAATGTTTTGAAAATCTGATCAGATCAGCTTGATCGACCGGAAAAATCGGGACGGCTCACTTTGAAAATCGATTGGTTAAAAATCGGCCGGTTCAACCGGAAAATTGGGAACTAGCTGGTTTTTAAAACCTAGTTTTCATGTTTTTTTTTTTCTAATTATTTTAAGCTACTTTTGTGTCTAATTTTATTTTCTAAATGAGTAAATATTAGTTTATTTGTAAAATAACTCGTTTTTTAAAATTTTTTTTGATTTTTTAAATAATTTTTTATATTTTAATTGAAATCGGTTCGACCCGGTCGAATCTTTTGACCCTTGATCCATTGTCTTTTTCAGTTCGAATCGATTTTCGATTTTCTGAATACTGATTCTAATATTCGACTTTGACGGTATGATTCTATAATTCGAACACCTCCATAATAAAGCATACAATGGTGCCTTTTGTCATTTCAATGTTCGCTGCCCGTCTTTGTCTTCCTCTTAGTCCCTCGTTTGAAGCCTAGTAAATCATGATGGACGGCAAAATCAAATTGGTTGTGTGAAGTCTAAAGTGCGATGATTATTTTCTATTTTCCCCTTTCTCTACTATTAATTTGCCTAAACTTTTGTTCAAATCAGAAAATGACGGAGGTTGCAATGAGAACAATGTTACACAAATTTGAAGGAGATGAAAGGGCCTTGACCAGGTGGTTTCTCAAGACGTCATGAGTGGGCTTCGTCTGTGGCCACATGCTGAAAGAATTTTTGGAGAATCTTGGTGGGTGGTGGCATTGGACCATGCTATTGTTGGGCTTTTTCAATTTTCGCCATTAAAGTGATTGAAGTGACTGATTTTAGGATTTTTCTCTTCTGTAATTTGTTCTTGTTTTGTTGGGTTTCGCTTTAATTTGTTCTTGGTGCTCGAGGTTGTCACCATCGAAGCGACAAAGGTTGTTCTTTTCTATAATTTGTTATTTTGTTTATGGTGTTCCGAGGTTCCCGTTGTGGAGGCGGCGATGGTGCCAGTGATTTTGGGGAAGAAGATAAAGTTTGGGTGGGGGTGGTTGGGGGATTTCATTTTTTGGTTTATCTAGCCACTATTTTGAGCCCTTTTATTTGAGAAATAATGTTGTTTTGAATAATATTTTTTGGAAGAATGTGTGGCTGAAATTTATTTGAAAAGTCATATATGATGGACTTGACTGAAATGGATGGTTGAGATTGAATGTTTAAAAAACTTGATTTTCAAATAATGAGGCTCAAACAAGGGCTTAGTTTAGTTATTTTGTTTATAAAAGTAAAGTTACAATTTTACCCTCGTTGAGATAATCAATAATATGATCCAACTTAATTTTTGGTCAACTAACGATTAAATGGATAGAATCTGTGGGTGATACAAATTGAATGTTAGTGTAAAGTCTGCAAAAAAAAAAAAAAAAGGTTATGGACCGGTGCTGAAATTTTCCCTAAATATAATCCACAAAATATTATACAATCATCGCGAACATAATGTCATCTCCAGTTACACAGGCGGCGCGTGCCAGAAATTTCTACCGAAATCCAGTGAGTCCAGCAGTAGGATACACTGATCATTATTATTGGAACTCTGTGATGGATCCACCCCCATTGGGGCGGACCTTTGCAGAAACAGTACTTCATAAACGGAAGCCAATTCCACAGATTTCCAGATCGTTTGAGCAAATAATTTTTTATGGTAAATCGGAACTGGTTGTAATCAGAGGAGTGGAAGTTTACAGAAATGAGCCTTATATTCCCGTAACCAAAGATGAAGTTGAAAGCTTATCAGGATGGCTACATCATTCACTCATTGGTAAATTCTCTCATAGTAAGCCCTCAAATCAGGAAGTCAAGTTTGAATTGAATGCTCTTGGAATTAGAGGTGAGTTTACGGTTGGTACATTGGATCAGAAACATATTATCCTGAATTTTGAACTTGAAGAGGACTATGTACGTTTATTCTCTAAACCAGTGTGGTTTCTAAAAGGATTCCCAATGTGTGTGTTGAAATATATGTACGATTTCAATCCACGGAAGGAATCTGCAATTGTCCCAATGTAGATTGGCCTTCCAAATCTACCTCTAGTGTATTTCGATAAAGCAGTTATGTATTCAATAGCAGCTGCAATTGGTAGACCATTGAGAATTGATGATCTGACTGCAAGTAAAGATAGACCTAGTTTGGCGAGGGTTTTTTGGAGGTGGATTTAAGCAAACCAAGGTTTGAAAGAATAAGAATAGGACATGATGAATTTTAAATCTGGCAAAATGTGATCTATGAGATGGAAAGAGGAATGGAAAATACCAATATTGCCACCATCTAGGACATCAAGAAGAAAATTGTTTCAGAAAAAAGGATAATAATATGATGTCCAAAATGATCAGGAGAATTTCTGAACCACAGGTCCAACAGCATAACAAAGGGAAAGAAAAATGGAATGAAAAGCAGATCAATAATAAACCTGGCACATCAGGAGTTTTTAAGGAGCTGATTACTGAAGAGTTGCAAATCCAAAAAGGGAATGGTAATATGGAGGAGGGACAGAATGAAAACAAGGAGCTGGAACAGAATAATAAACTTGAGATTTTTACTGACACATATATTAAAATGTTGGCTGAAGTAAGTGAGATGAATGGAAAGGGGATTCCTAGTCAGGAATTGAGTAATTCAAAAAACCAATTTGCTATCCTTGATGGGGCTGAATGATGATAGAATAATGGAGACTGAGGAAAAGAATAAGATTTTACTATCTGGGGAGACATATGGTAAGGTAGAGGATCTAACTGAGAATAAAGTATCTGAATTAGAATCTACTAGAAAGGAGATTGAAGTTGCAGTCATAGATGAGGAAGTGATATGTGAGGCCATGGGAAAGGTTAAAGAACTTGAACTGCAGGAATCATTGGTGAGTTCAAGAGACTGTACTTCTAATGAAGAACTGGACAAAAGGAAAACTAAGGTTCAAGAAGGGTTTCAACCAGTTAAAAGAAGGGGTAGAAATAGAAAAGTAGGAAAAGAACCTGATCAACACTGATTCTTATGGATTTAAAAATTCTATTTTGGAATGTGAGGGGAATTTTTAAGAAAACTACCAGAAGGAGAATCAAAAAGTTAATTCAGTTGAACAAAATTCAATATATTTTTATATTGGAACCAATGATAATAAAAAGAACAGTGGAAGAGTATAATAAAATCCTCGATTTTGGAGGGGGTATAGCTAATTGTAATGGTAAAATATGGATGTTCTGGAAGTCTGATATTCAGGTTCAGGTGATAAAGAATGATGAACAACATCTTACTGTGAGTTTGGAGATTGAGGGAAAACAAATTGCTATAATTGCAGTATATGCCAAGAGCACATATATTCAGGGGAGGGAGCTATGGGCTGATTTACTAAATCAGGCACAACATATGGAATCTTCATGAATAATAGGAGGAGATTTCATTGCTATTAGACACAACGGAGAAAGATCAGGAGGAAGAAATCCTAGTACAATATCTATGAATGAATTCAACAACTGGATTAATGAATGTCAAATTGTTGAACCACACAATGAAAGGCAGTTCTTCACTTGGAACAAAAATCAAATGTGGGAAAAATTGGACAGGATTCTGGTGAATAGCAAATGCATCAACCAATTCACTTCCATTCAGGCTGTTCACTGATATCTCGTGATGCGAGATATCCTCGCAAGTGTACGGGTCGTGAGAAGTAATAAAGTGGACCTTAGAGTCTGAATTATCGTCCCACAGATACTGCTATTAATTACCGAAATATTTTAGTTCTACGTTTTATTTGAACAGACAAAGAGAATTTGTGAATGTAAACTAAAACTAAGAAATTAAACCAAAGAATTAAATTTGTGAATTTGTTTTTGTTTTAAAAACGATTTTAAGGTAGTTGGGATTCACGAATTCACCTAATCAATTAAATCAATTCCAATTCCAAGTTCAATTTTCTAAATAGGTGTAATACCATTTCTTCGTTTTACGTGCGTTCTTGATTTCACGTAATTTTTATATTGATGACATTATGAATTATTTATTGTAATTATTATTGTCAACTGTTTAAATTATTTTGCAGTGGAAGAATTTGGACGCCGTCTCGATCAATGTGCCAATTAAAAAGTTTATAAATTGTTTACGTAGAATTCAAAGTCTATTTTTATTTTAATTGTTGAAATTGCCAATTTCTATTTTTATTAAATGTTAAGTCACCAAATTTGCATGAATGTGAAGTTGGGGGAAAGTTAGAGGCAATTGGAGAGTAAATAGAACTTATGAACTTGATTAGGCACATGGAGAGAAATGAGGGACTAAATTGCAAATTCCCAAAATATAAAATTTAAACCTAATCTAATCCCTCATCTCTCATACCTCACTCACGACACTCAACTCTCGCCTCACTCCCTCGTCTCTCGGCTCTCTCTCTCTCTCTCTCTCTCGCGACCTCTCCCTCACGCCTTCGACCGCCGCCACCCTCCCTTCCGGTGCCGACCGCCTCCCCAACACTGGTAAGGGCCCCATTTTCCCCTTTTGTGCCCCTACCGCACCCGACACACACACACTATCACACAGATCACGCGGCCACACCACGAACCCGCACACAACAGTTCACACACACACACATTTGGGGATAAAGATGTACATACATATATATATATATCAGTATGTATAAGCATTTACATAGGCAAATTTTAGATTTTGATGTGGGTGAAATCTTCGATTCAGAACTTTTAATTGAATGTTATAAATATGTAGATATATATTGAATTCATGTATAGGTTCTATGTATAAATTTAAATATATGATTGTATGTGTGTGTATATAGATGTATACATGGGTAAATGAATTGATTGTATGTGTGTATGATTTTCACCATGGAATTCTCAGATTTCGAAAATTGTATATTAGTTTGGTTAATTGATGTTTTAGCTTGATTTCAAAATTTTAAATTGTTAAACTTTAGCTTTGGGGCTATATGTGTATACATGTATACATCTCAGACTTATCAATGTATGAGGATGTCCAGATTTTGATTAAGCATGAAATTAAGTTTGTTAGTTAGCTATTCGTGTTTAATTATGAGTTGGAAACTATAAATTTTTGACTGGGGAAAATTTCATTAATGGTTAGAGTTGTTATTCGAATATTTTGTAAATTCTGGTTTAAATTATATATATTTATTTGAGTTTGAATTTAAAGGTAAGAATATTTTCTAATTCAATGAAATTTGATTTTTTGTGTTGGAAATATGTCATGCTAGATGTGTGACATAACTTTAAACCTCATTTGGATTAAATTGAAGTTTTAATTGTTGTTTAGAAGTATTTTTAGTTCAAAAAGGATAATGAATGTGTTTTGAACTAAATTTTATTGTTAGTTACTAATATGGTATGTTTACTTAGCTTAAATTCCCGTTTGAGTTGAATTGTAAATCAAATAGTAGTGTTGATCTCCGTTGGGATTTGGATAACATTAAAAAGAATTTCAAATGTGTTTCGAGTTAAAAATTATATTTATTAATGAATGCGAATAATTAGGATATCTGGCACATTGACATCAAGGGGCACCGAGACTCTTCCACTTGCAAATCAAGATAACGGTAAATGCTAAGGATGTCAAGTAAGTAAACTTCCCATTCTCTCAGCATAGTTGAATGTTCAATGTGGTATTATGTGCTGAATTGACATTCGTGTTAATTACGGAATTCTAATGATTTTGGTCTACCATATGCAATTATGTGATTTAAGGAAATGTTCAAGCATGCACGTTATCATGTCATTGCATCATTAAGCATGCATTGGCATCGAAATGGGGAAGTTAAATGTTTTAATGAAAGGAATGTGTCAAAGTGCAATTTTTGTTAAAAAGGATGTATCCCAAGTTTTAAGAATAAATTGATGTACTTCTATGCCATGAAAGGTGTGAGTGGGAAATGGGGCGCGGGAGACCGGCGTACCCGAATTAAATCGATGTTGCAGTGGTGGATATTAAACCGCCTTGCGGTGACGATTGCCTAACCGTTTGGCGGTGGCAAATATTAAACCGCTTTGCGGTGTCGATTGCCTAACCGCTTTGCGGTGACGATTGCCTAACCGCTTGGCGGTGACAAATATTAAACCGCTTTGCGGTGACGATTGCCTAACCGCTTGGCGGTGGCAAATGTTAAACCGCTTGGCGGTGGCAAATATTAAACCGCTTTGCGGTGACGATTGCTAAACCGCTTGACGGTGACAAATTTTAAACCGCTATGCGGTGGAAAAGTGATAACCTGGTTTAAATAAGGGAAATTGCCCACTGAATTTTGATTGGCTAGAAGATACACTAAGTGAGTTCACGATAGAAATGAAGTTAAAGTTCTTTTTGAAATATTTAAGTGAAAGTTTGGAAAGTATGAATGTCTTGAAAAGTAAAGTAAATGAGGGTAATTACTTTGAATGGTCTAAGGAATTTCATGTCATGAGCATGCATCACATGCATAAAGTTTACTTACTGAGCTTTAGCTCACCCCAATCCCTCCCCAACATTTCAGGTGATGAAAGTTAGGTGATCCTAGGAGAGCACTTGGCGGCTGACTCAGACAGTACCACGATTTATCATTTTAAATAGGGTTTGAAGTGGAAATTTCATAAATGTTTTAGTTATTTTTATTAGTTCATTCTTTTAATTGTTTATTGGATTTAGTTTTTGATAAGTCATTTATCTCTTTAGTAGTTTATCAATCCTCTATTTAGTTAAATAAAGGGCTCATGGTTTAAATTTATTTATGTTGAGGAGTTTGGGAATTGATGTTGAAGTTAAATTTTGGAATTGTGGTTGGATGTTGAATGTTGGATGTTGAATGAGTTGAGAATTGCATTTGTATTGTAGGTATGATGTCCCTCTACAGGTTGACCATGTCCAAGTTATAGAGGAGACTCTGCCGAAATTTATGTAAAAATTTTATAATAGAAAATGAAAGTTTAAATGTTTTAAACGATTATTTCCGCATTTAATGTGAATGGAAGTTAACACCCCTATGTTTTAGATTTTAAACTTGGGGTGTTACAATAGGTGTTCGATCGAATTCACTAATTCAAATTGAGATTCCTCTCTCAATTTTAAATCAATCCTACCTAAACAATTCAACATTGTATCTCTACAGCGGGTCCGAATATTCCTTATCTAGATACATTACACACAAGAATTCACATACGACAGCAATAATAACAAGAATATATCTCTATTTCTCGTTCAATTATCGGATTTATTACCTAGATCTATGTTATTAACTCACCCTCGGATTATGGAAATAACACATTAAATCATGAATAAGTGGCCAGTTCATTTACTCATTAAACGCAATAATAAATCAACAAATGCATTGAATCGTTAAAACAAGGAATATGGAATTAAAAATAATTGACTACGCTATATCGTTCATCCCAACATTGAAATTTAGCTACACATCATAATTAAAGAGCAAAAACAATAAAAATAAACGCTCATTGAAAAACAAAATAAAGAATGGAAATCTTGCACCAAGTTTTGATTCTTCAATTATCTTCAATTCACGCCCCTCTGCGATGCTTGATTCTCCAAGAATTTGATGTTGAATTATCTATTGTGGCTCGTTCTATGGAGAGGAAAATGTCTGATTTTCATGCCAAGAGGTTGTATTTATAGTTGAAGAAGAGACCTAATCGAAAAAGGAAAGCAAATTGTCAAACTCCCGCGCGAGTCTTTTTTGGTATCTAATGTTCAGTATTTTGACCGTATCTATTACCTTATTCGATTGAGTTGATTCAAAGTACGTTAGAAATATATCTTAAGGGCCTACAATTCTTCCTGAAATAGGGTTTTCGTAATTCGAACGTTTGCTGCCCAAAAATTAGGTCTCAAAGTAAGACTAGAATTCTGTCCAAAATCTTTTAGGATTTGAATCAATTTTATGGTAATATTCTTATCATATTCCATTCCTTTTTTACTTCTACTTGCATCCAATTGACTCCTAAAAATCCTCAAAGTATCTTCTTATTATCCATATCAATTATTGAATATTTGCAAGTTGGTCCCTCATGTTTAATTTGCTCTTCAGTCCTTCAACTTCCAATTGCAACAATATAGTCTCTATACTTTGAAATCTTCTCAATTTGCTCGTTTCAACTCTCAATTCTTTCAATTGGATTCTCCATCTTCTTATTCCTTTACTTTGGCACATTGCATCTGTTGACCACAAAATCCGGCTGGACCTTGGACCAATACGTCTCAACTCCTCCCTCTTGAACACGGGGATCTCCTGCGCAATGTGACAAACAATCAATTTGCAAAGGGGGCCGAGGTGGCTCCCATTTGCACTCCGATGCTAAAGTCAGCGCCCATTTCAAGCAGATATAAATTGAGTGCGGGAAATATAAGTGTGTAAAATAGAGAAAAGGGAGTGAGAATAAAATATTTAATCAAGAGTATGAAATTGCTAACCCCTTTCCAGGAGGGAGGAGTGTTCTATTTATAGAGGAATTTATAATCTTGGATGGCGACAAGTGGTGGACTTTACACGTGTATTTACCCTAGTGGTTGGAGAGGAAAATCTTGTTTTTTGACAGTAATCATTGCTACGTTTGGTAGGGGATGGGCGCCGTCACTTTTGGTAAAGGCGGTGTCACATCTCTGACTTCATCCGTTGTCCCAACACTCATCTGTAACGTCACCGTAAATCACCTCGGCTAAACGTAAAGCACATCGGCTAAACGTAAATCAGTTCGGCCAAAGAAGTTCGCATGCTATTCTACCTCGGCAGTTGGCCCAAGGTGATGCCCTAGACTTTAATCGTGGGCTAAGATCCATTGGGCCTCTATTGGGCCTTCGCTAGTGGTTCAATGTACTATATTTTTTGGCACGGTCTTAACAGCATCTTTCCCTGTTGACGTCATTAGCCTCTCGATTGTCCAATTTAGCTACAATTAGTATCCAATTATGCATTTTTCTCATCAATTGCTTCATTCTTCGCCTTTTGGGATATTTTCTACAAAGTAAACAAATAAACATAAATTACATAGCATATATTCTAAAACGAAAATAATTTATTCTAATTTAGACGTACAAATAAGTGCATAAAATACACTTATCAAATACTCCCAAACTAGAATTATTGTTCGTCCTCAAACAATGTAAACTAAAATGACAAAAAGCAATTATTTTTGTGCTGTCAACATGTATACAATATGCCTCAATAATCCAAATTAATTCACACTTCAACAAGAGTTATGAACAACATAGTAAAATAATTTCTAGCTATCTCATGCCAAATTTTCAAGTGTGTGTGAATAGCCAATATCAAACTCTTACTCATGCAAAGGATATACCTAGCACTGTGTTGCTTGTTATGCACAAATAAACCCGAATCTCATGTGGTCATCATAATGAATCTAATGATTTTCCTTGCATCACTCATGGATGATCACATCTTACTGCTTTTCTCTTAAATCCCAAAATTCCTTCGATTCATGTGGTTTCTAAATATCAAAAATTTGTATTTTTCCACACTAGGTAGTCAGAATTAGTTAAATCTGCCCGAACAATAACGATAAGCAGTTCCCTAATCCATGCCTTTTGTATCAAAGTCTCAATCAACAAGCTTATACCATGTAATTTTTTTTTTAATGGATGACTTTTTCTTTTTATATCCATGTCTTTTACCATCTTTGTGCAGAACTTCTCATACTTGCTTTCTATATGATCCCTGTAACGAGCTTTAGGTCGGTGACTCCCAAGTCAGACGACTTTAGGGTCCCAGGTTCAAAGAACCCCTCAGACGTACTTGTCAGAGTCATAATGGCTTAAACAGAAAAGTTAAAGATGTTATAATGTCTTATGTGTAAGTCCACTCTCCGTACTTGCTTTCTAATTGACCCCTGTAGCGAGCTTTAGGTCGATGACTTCCAAGATAGTTGGCTTTAGGGCACCAGGTTTGAAAGACCCCTCGGACTTACTTACTCGAGTCAAAAAGGCATTGAAAAGCAGAATAAGACCTTCAGCATTTTTCTGTTTTTATGTTGGAAATGGTTTATACCAGTTGATCAAGACCTCTTCAACAAATGACACATTTCAGGAACTACAGACCATTAAAAGTTCAAGCCTACCTTCACCACTTCTTCCCACCCCAAACTGCTCTTGAGCAAGTTTAGATTCTAAGTTTTAAAGGTTGGGATATCTCTAGATCTAAGTTTAGGGATTAATAGTTATTCCTATATTCAAGGTGCATACAACTAGCCCCACACGTGTTAAATAAATCCATAGACAAGTATTTATCCAATAATGACTATGTGCGTGATGAAGAGGAAAGCTAGCAAGTGAAAACTAGTTCATAAAATTCGTGATTTCACGCTATCCACAATTCAAGCCAAAGCAAATTTTGATTCATACTATATCCCAGGCAATAAACAACGTCAACAAATTTTTCAATTTTTTTTTTTGTTTATCCCAATAAAAATCGAATGAATGCCGTAGAAACATGAATGAGATATGAATGAGATTTTTCACCCCCAAACTAGAAAGAAACATTGTCCTCAATGTTTGTCAAATAAAATAAAATAATGCAAAACAAGACAAAAGAGAGAGAAGTAGAACTTCCCAGGTATAGAGAAGATGTCTCATTGCTTTAAAGCTTCCATTTGGTTACACCTGGATGAATTTGACCCTTTCTTTACATTGCCCAACTTGGTTCAAGGTGTATTTATTGGTGTGTTCCTTGCAAACAAAAGATTAGTAATATTAGAGGTCACAAACACCAATAAGAAACGATACAAGTTTTAATAGAGAGAGTGTGTGTGTGTGTGTGTGTACGCGCGCGCGCTTGGGGTGACGATAAAAGCCTAGTGTAAACAAAACGTGCTAAATAAAAAAAATACCTAAACATGCAAAATTGTCTTAACATGCAAGCATGCAAAACAACTTTAATGTGTAACCTATCAAGCATGTATCTAAAAACAAGTAATGAAATTTAAACTTAAGCATAATAAATAAAAGGAAAGAAAAGTTGGGTTGCCTCCCAATAAGCGCTCCATTTATAGTCTAAAGCCCGACTTTGTACAATTTTCTTCAAGGAACTCTAAATAAGGCTTTTGATGACCTTCTTTGTTTATGTCGTTTGAACTTGTTCCAATTTGGATTTATGTACCAAAATTGTACCTTGCCCATGTCATATATGTTAACTTCTTCACTTGATTCGAACTTCAATATGTAGATTTCAATCGTGGTCTCGTTACCAATAATGAAATCAATTGTTCCCCAAGTATTGAGGTTAGAGGGTTGCACTATGGAGTTGGTACCCTTAAGTGTCTGATTTTCTGTGCTTAACTCTTCTTTCCCAAATTGATCTTCCTCTTCAATTGAAGACTCCTCGAGCTCGATATCCAGATTTTGGAAAATCGACAATGGGATTATGGGCCCTTCTTAGCAGCTACTTTCTTTTTGTTGATTCACTTTTTTAAGTTCTTCTTCTTTTTCTTCAGCTGTTTCAACCAATTTGTCTGACTCCTCTGATCTTTGCACCTGAATTTCTGGTAATTGCAATGGTTGACTCTCTGACTTTCATGTTGTCATCTGCTCCATCAACTTCTTAATTTCAGCTTGTTGATTTTGCAATTTCTGATTTATCAAATCTTGATTGTCAAAATCTTCAATTTCAGCTTGAACTGCATGCACTGGTGGACACCCCTACTCTACCATATAATAATTCCCACAACAATCAGCCTTCCATAGAGCATCCTTAGGTGAAATAGGGCAATCAAATACAATATGATTTCCCCAACAAAAATCACACATCAGATACGTCTGAACTGCAATTTGATCAAAGAGCCACTGATTATTGTTCGCTGCCATCTTGCTGAGTTGTCTCCAACTGTCTGAAAATTCATTCAATACCTGAGAAGGAAACAATTCACAACTTTTAAAAATTTACAAGAATAAAAATAAAAAATAAAATAAAGAAAAAATTCAAAGAAAAGCAAGAACTAATTGGTATCGATATTAATATTAAACAGTCCCTGGCAACAGCGCCAAAAACTTGTTCATTGATATCTCGCGATGCGAGATATCCCCGCAAGTGTACAAGTCGTGAGAAGTAATAAAGTGGACCTTAGAGTCCGGATTATCGTCCCACAGATACTGCTATTAATTACCGAAATATTTTAGTTCTATGTTTTATTTGAACAGACAAAAAGAATTTGTGAATGTAAACTAAAATTAAGAAATTAAACCAAAGAATTAAATTTGCGAATTTGTTTTTGTTTTAAAAACGATTGTAAGGTAGTTGGGATTCACAAATTCACCTAATCAATTCCAATTCCAGGTTCTATTTTCTAAATATATGTTCGATCGAATTCACTAATTCAAATTGAGATTCCTCTCTCGAGTTTAAATCAATCCTACCTAAATAAGTCAACCTTGTATCTCTACATCGGATCCGAATATTCCTTATCTAGATGCATTACACACAAGAATTCACATACGACAGCAATAATAACAAGAGTATATCTCTATCTCTCGTTCAATTATCGGATTTATTACCTAGATCTATGTTATTAACTCACATCTCGGATTATGGAAATAACACATTAAATCATGAATAAGTGGCCAGTTCATTCACCCATTAAACGCAATAATAAATCAACACATGCATTAAATCGTTAAAACAAGGAATATGGAACTAAAAAAAATTGACTAGGATACATCGTTCATCCCAACATTGAAATTTAGCTACACATCATAATTAAAGAGCAAAAACAATAAAAATAAATGTTCATTGAAAAACAATATAAGGAATGGAAATCTTGCACCAAGTTTTGATTCTTCAATTATATTCAATTCACGTCCCTTTGCGATGCTTGATTCTCCAAGAATTTGATGTTGAATTATATATTGTGGCTCATTTTATGGAGAGGCAAAGGTTTGATTTTCGTGCCAAGAGGTTGTATTTATAGTTGGAGAAGAGACCTAATCAAAAAAGGAAAGCAATTTGTCAAACCCCCGCGTGAGTCTTTTTTGGTATCTGCACAATGTTTAGTATTTCGACCGTATCTTTCTATTTCCTTATCCGATTGAGTTGATTCAAAGTGCGTTAGAAAGATATCTTAAAGGCCTACAATTCTTCCTGAAATAGGGTTTTCTAATTCGAACGTTTTATTCTCCAAAATTAGGTCTCAAAGTCTGACTAGAATTCTGTCCAGAATCTTCTAGGATAGGAATCAATTTTATAGTAATATTCTTATCATATTCCATTCATTTTTTAATTCTACTTGTATCCAATTGACTCCTAAAAATCCTCAAAGTATCTTCTTATTATCCAAATCAATTATTGGATATTTGCAAGTTGGTCCCTCATGTTTAATTTGCTCTTCAATCCTTCAACTTCCAATTGCAACAATATAGTCCCCATACTTTGAAATCTTCTCAATTTGCTCGGTTCAACTCTTAATTCCTTCAATTGGATCCTCCATCTTCTTATTCCTTTACTTTGGAACATTGCATCTTTCCCTGTTGACGTCATTAACCTCTCGATTGTCCAATTTAGCTACAATTAGTATCCGATTATGCATTTTTCTCATCAATTGCTTCATTCTTCGCCTTTTGGGATATTTTCTACAAAGTAAACAAATAAACATAAATTACATAGCATATATTCTAAAACGAAAATAATTTATTCTAATTTAGACGTACAAATAAGTGTATAAAATACACTTATCACAGGCCAAGACATTTAATAGCAATACATCTGATACTGCCCCCTCATGATCACGTTGCAGGGAAACCAACAACTGAAAATTAAATCATCATTCAAATTTCTTAATGTTTGGTGTAATCATGAAGAGTTCTCCCAAGTAGTTGAGAATAACTGGAATCTACCACTTCAACCATTTGCTAAAGGAGTTTTTGATTTCTACTACAAATTGAAGAGGCTTAAAAGATGTCTTAAGGATTGGAAAGTGACTAAGTTTGGAAATATTTTTCAGAAAGTCAAACAAGCTGAAGAGAAGGCTAATAGTAAGGAACAAGTGTGTGTTGTTAGTCAAACTCTGGAGGCAAGAAGTGAAGTTTTTGAGGCTTATGCTCAATTGAATAAACTATTGGCTGAGGAGGAAAGCTTTTGGAAACAAAAAGCTTGTGTGAAATGACATTTTGAAGGAGATAGAAACATAAAATATTTCCATGCTAGAGTCAAAGCAAATAGAGGAAGAAATTACATTTGTGGAATTAACAAGCATGGCAAGTGGACTGAAAATTTGCAAGAGGTTAAAGATTCAGCTGTTCAATTTTCCTCTCAAGTGTTTGCTGCTGAAAATAGGGGTGTAAACGGTTTGGTTTGGGAGGTTTTTGATAATTTTTTCAAACCAAACCGTTTAAAGCGGTTTGAGATTTTTCCAACCCAAACCAAACCAAACCATTTCATTTCCTAAACCAAACCAAACCAAACCATTTTTTGCGGTTTGGTGCGGTTTGCAAACGAAACTAAACTAATATATGTAAATCGAGTTAAAATAACTATTGAAATAGAATTTTGAATTAAGACATCAAAATTAATTGCAAATAACCCAACGACATTACGGATAGATGATATAAGACTAACAAAATTAAAATATATGGGTAAACAACTTCTAAAATAGATACAAATGCACAATTACAAACAAATGATCACAATAATATTAAAAAAACCTTATAGATAACACAATCCATTCTCAAGTTAGATTTTCCTATTATTTCACAACAAAACAACTTAAACTCACATATACTGTATTCCAAGCAAAATTACGGAACTACATGATGAAAGAATGATGCTTTAGGAATTTAGAGTTTGATGAATTACAGCTGATGATAAAATATCTCAAGTACAACTAATTTTGCTTAGATAACCATAAATACTCAAGTCATGACTGGCTAAATTAACAGAAGACAAATATTATAACCAAGAAAAAATAAATAATGAACAAGTTTATGCATACTCCCCCAAAAAAAATCATAGGATAAAAAACAAATAAAGTAAGAAAGTTATCGATAGTACTTAGTTGTTAGTACTAGCAAAATGCCTTTTTTAACAATAAAGGAAAAGCAAGGTGCCCCTTCATATAAATTGAAAATAAAAGTGTAAAATTGGAAATAAAAGCAGTAAAATTTTTTGTATTTTTACAATTAAAAAATTAAATTTTAATTGTAATTTTTTAGCGGGTTGGCGGTTTGAAACGGGTTTTGAAAAATGAAACCTAAACCAAACCATTTGAAAGCGGTTCGGTTTGGGTCAAAATCGAAATGTTGACGGGTCCGCGTGGATCCGAACCAACGGTTTCAAAATTGCGGTTTGATATCGGTTTGACGGTTTCATTGTACAGCCCTAGCTGAAAATATTGAAGAGGAATCAGATTTCCTAAATTGTATTCCTACTATCCTGGGAGAAGAAGAAAATAGGAGACTTAATGCATTATCATCAGAAGATGAAATCAGAAACACAATATTTGATATGGATACTAATAGCTGCGCGGGGCCGGATGGATTTAATAGATTATTTTACCAACAATGTTGGGGGATAATCAAAGCTGATCTGATTGATGCTTTACAGGACTTCTTTAAAGGGAGAGTACTACCAGCTGGGGTAACTGCTACAACGATTGTTCTCATTCCAAAACAGGAGAAGCCAAGAGAATGGAAAGAATACAGACCAATAAGTCTGTGTAATGTGTACAATAAGATAATCTTTAAAGTCCTTAATACCAGGCTGCTTGGTATTTTACCTAAAATCATTTCGGAAAACCATAGTGGTTTCATGCCAGGGAGGAGTATAATTGATAATGTGATTTTAGTCCAAGAGCTTATCCATCAGATAAACAGAAAAGTGAGAGGGGGAAATTTAGTTCTTAAATTGGATATGGCAAAAGCATATGATAGACTATCCTGGAGTTTCCTATACAAAGTCATGAACATATTTGGTTTTGATGCTAACTGGATTGAAAAAATTGCTAGGTGTATCCAAGGATGTAACTTTTCAGTGCTGATTAATGGTGAACTTGCCGGATTTTTTCCATCTTCTAGGGATGTAAGGAAAGGTGATCATTTATCTCCTGCACTGTTTATTATTATGGTTGAAAGTCTAAGCAGAGGAATTAACCAATTATTTTATCATTACCAAACAATGGCATTTGTATATGGAGGAAGAATAAAGGTATCACATCTTGGGTTTGTGGATGATATGATGATCTTCACTAATGGCCAGGTTAATTAATTGAAGAGATTAATAACATTTCTAAAACAGTATGAAAGGAAATCGGGACAACTTATTAACTGTTCTAAAAGTTCGTTTGTGATAGGATCAAAATACTCTGCTGATGTTACTAAAAGGATCACAGGATTTCGAGAAGAAAGGCTCCCCATCACATACTTAGGAGTTCCAATATTTGTTGGGAAGAAAAAGATATTTTTATTTGACAAATTGGTCCAGACTGTTAGAAAGAAAATAGGAGGATGGGAGAATCAACTTCTATCGACTGGACACAAGGTGTAATAACTAAAATTGAGAGCTTATTTAATAGCTTTCTTTGGGGTGATAAGAAGAATGAGAGAAGGTTACATTGGTCTACTTGGATCAAAGTATGCTTCCCACTATTGGAAGGAGGATTGGGATGTAGAACTATTGAAGTTATGAACCTTGCATTTGATTGTAAGCTTTGGTGGTAGTATAGGCAACAAAAAGCTCTTTGGTGTAAAATATTGAATAACAAATACAGCAAAAACCTTCACCCCAATAATATGTCAGCCAAAGCAGCTGATTCTGGCCTGTGGAAAAGATTGATGAAAGTGAAAAATATTATAGAGGATTAGATAGCGTGGAAGATTGGATCAGGGGAATGCTTCTTTTGGACTAATAATTGGTTAGCAGTTGGAGTTCTGTCACAATTTCCCTCTTCAGAACACCTCAGCAGCAACAGAATTAAAGACTTCTATAATGAAGTACAATGGAAGCTACAACAGATGCATGAAATATTACCTAATTGGGTCGTGGATCAGATAAGCAAAATAAAGCTGAATCAACAGAAAGATCAGATTGTTTGGATGGCAAACAAATCAGGTAAGTTTTCCATTTCTTCCTGTGTTGATATGATTAGAAGGAAAGCAACCATACAAAAGTCGTATGAAATAATATGGTCTAAAGCGATCCCAACCAAAATCTCCTTTTTTATTTGGAAAATGTGGCATAACTAGATCCCTACTAATGTAGTGATTAAAAAAAGACTTGGAATTCAAATGGCATCCAAGTGTCAATGTTTTAAGCAAGAGGAAGACATGAACCATCTATTTCTCTGTGGTCCTGTTGCTGTTGAAGTCTGGACCTATTTTCTTTGCTAAAATTGGAAAACAATGGAGGAACTATAGACATCCGATGTGTTTATTCAATGCTTGGTGTCGTCGTTGCTGTAAATTCCCTGAGGTGTGGAAGTTGATACCCTTGTTTGTCTTGTGGAATTTGTGGATTGAGAGAAATTATGCTAAATATGAGGATAAAAAAATGTCTGTCCAGAGAGTTATTAAAAATGTGGAAGGAAGAATGCTATTAATTCTCCATGAAATGAATATCAGAAGAGTGAAACAGAAACAAAAGCCATATGCATGTTGCTGGGAGAAATCGGAAGGGAACAAGATCAAAATCAATGTATCAGTTTATGAGAAAAAGGAGGAAGTAGGAGGAGGAAGCATGGCGAGAAATAATAATGGAGATATTATTTTTGCTTTGAGTAAAAGATTAACGACGAAGAATGGAACTGAAGCTATTATTGAGGTGATATGGGAGAGTATTAAGAAGTGTGAGGAGCTGAGCTTGAAGGAAGTCAAGATTGCTATAGAGAACCAGGAGGATATCCAGAGTATTAATGATGCTAATTTTTGTGCATGGACCGTACATGATCAACTATCAGGTATAAGAGAATTTATGAGAAGAAATGAAAGAAAGTTTGAGATTGAAAAGAATACTACCAATAGAGATGCGACCTGGCTTGCTAAAGAAGTAGTGTTATCTAAAGAGTGTACCTGGTATCAATCTATAAATTGCCTTATAATGTGTAAGAGTATAGTGAAAATGAACCAGCTGCAAATTCCCTACGTATTGGAACCTGATTGAAGACTAGAGCTGATGATGTGGTAAAAGCGGTTTACCAGAATTTTAAGCTTGTTCTATGAGTTGTAAAGGGAGTAAGTACTCCTGATTTATTTTTCTGCATTTGCATCATATTCGATTTGATTTTGAAGGATTTTGTAGGCATCACTTCTATCCTTTGGGATCATTTTGCATTTGTATTAGGCATTCCACTTGGAGGCAAGGACTACATCCTCCTCCATTAGGTGTAATAATTTTCTCTTTGTTAATAAAACGGTAGGGGAATCCAAACCCCCCCCCCCCAATGAGTTAAAGGAGGAGGAATAAAATCCACTCCAATAACTTTTGAGGGATTTTGGTAAAAAAAATGTTCAAAAAAATCAAGAAATCGTCATTAATGGAAATTTAAAACCCGAGAATAAAAAGAAAATAACAAAATTTTCATCTAAATCTTGCACAATTGAGTATTTAGCCACTTATCATGGTTGATTTATAAACAATTGAAGAAGAATTGAAAATCATCACCCCGTAAAGAAGTTGAAAGAAAGCTCAATTGAAATTTCTCATTTGAGCTCCACTTGATCCCACATTGACTCTTGCTTCAACTCGATTTTATCTCTTAGATATGTTGTATCCTCTATTTTTTTGTCCTTCCTTTATTATTTATTATCCAAGAACTCAAGTCAATGAAGAAAACTAAACAGAATTTTAATTGAGAAGGAGATAAAAATTTGGGCTATGTTTTGCCCAAGCAATAGCTTGGTGTACCTTCATTGAGTTTTGCATATAAGATTTATCCTTAGGCGATCATTTGGCTTTGCCTTAGCTATCGCTTGAGAGGTTTTTCAGCTCATTTCTCTTGGTCCTCCACCTTTTATTGTAAGGTAGGCCCATAATTTTTTATTCAGTGCAGTTAAGTCTTTCTGCTCTTGATTCTTTTCAATTGAGCCCTTGATCAGTTTTTACTTCTTGTCTTTCACTTCTATAATTAATAGTTGAGTCTATAATGCTTTTAATTGATCACAATTTGGTTTCATATTCATCTAATGTCTTCAATTTGGGTCAATATCTGAAATAAATACAATTTATATCGAAGTAGAAAATCTAAAAAATGACAAAACAATTGCTTAATTCTAAAACCAAACTAAGGGTACAAAACGTACTTATCATTATATGAATTGAAATAAAATCAAGGTTTAATTACTTGATTGTAATCAAATTAAAGTTGAATTATCAATTTGAAATTGAATTAAAGTATAATTATTCAATTTAGCAAAATTGAAATACCGTTACTTGATTGTCACTATGCTTCTCTTTGGTAAACGTTTTTTTGTTTATAAAGAAAGAATTTACTATTTCCGAGGTAAAATATATGGTTGAAAATTGATTTGAAAACTTGTGTGACTAAAAAGTAATTTGGAAAAAATGTGTAATACCGTTTTTCATTGTTACGTGCATCTTTAAATTCCACGTGACATTTATATTAATGTTATTATAAATTTTAAAATTTGATAAATTTTATGTCAATGATTTGAATTATTTTGCAGTGGAAGGACTTGGACGCCGTCTTGATCAATGTGCCAAATGGAAAGTTCATAAATTGTCTATGTGCAATTTTATGTGTGATTATTAACGCTATTTATTAATCTTGTTATTTTCTATTTAATTAAGTTGAAAGTGGCCTAAATTGTGTTAAATGGGAATTGGGGAAAGTTTAGTGGCACTTTGAATTTTATTTGAGGGATGTGGACTTAAATTACCTATTTATGAGAGTCGAAGGACTGATTTGCAAATTAATAAGTTTTACATTTAAATCCTAAACTTAATCTCATCCCTCACGCTCACACGCTCACACTCGGTATCTCTCTCTCA
This sequence comes from Ligustrum vulgare, assembly GCA_963555705.1. Taxonomy (NCBI): domain Eukaryota; kingdom Viridiplantae; phylum Streptophyta; class Magnoliopsida; order Lamiales; family Oleaceae; genus Ligustrum; species Ligustrum vulgare. The sequence continues at coordinate 25,197,148 of OY743176.1, forward strand.
CACTGAACTCTCTCGCTCTCTCGTCTCTGTCTCTCGGTTTCGCCCGCACCTCGCTCTCTCAATCACCTCATCTCTCCGTCTCTCTCTTGGCTTCTTCCTTGGTCGCCGACCACCATCACCACCATGACCGCGACCTCCACCACCTCCCCCTTGTCGCTGCACCGGTGGGTAACTCCTACCCTGTCACGCCGCACGCACGCACTCACCCACTCACGGACACACACAAAACACACAAAACACACACATGTAATTAGTGTATGTATATATATATATATATATATATATATATGGGATTGTATGTATATGTTGATGTATATTTGTATGTATATTTTCATATTTGTTTTTTTTTTTGCTTTGATCTTGAATTTTAATTTGTTATTTCAGTTTTTTTTTATTATGTATATATTTCAGATTCGTTGATTAATTTCAGATTTGAAATTTTAGAATTCTGGGTTATTTTGAATTTGTACCTGACACTGCTTTTATATATATATATATAATTAAATATCAGATTTTTGAAAGGGTATAAATATAAATTCAATTGTGTTAGTTAATTGTTTAGTTATATGTTGATTTATAAATAAGTAAATTCCAAAGTTAGAATTTGGTTTGAGATTTGAGTAAATGTATTTAGACATGTTTGAATTAAATTGTGAGTCGCATAGAATTTTTAACCTCAGTTGTGGATTTCAAATTTTGGATAATGTGTGTGTGAAGGTTCAAGTTTCTAAATCCGTAAGTTATGTCTTTTAAATTGTATTGCTAGTTTAATTTGAAGCATAATGGTAATTTTTGAAATATTAAGGGAATGTATGAATGTTTTTATTAATTTTCACTCAGTTATGATTTCGAATTTTAATTGGTCAATTTCAGTTTCGGGGGTTAATGCTAATAAAAGTATATATATATATATGTCAATTTTTAGATTGGATGACTTATGAATTTAAGATTGTTAATATCTAATTATGAGTTGAAAATTGTAACTTTTTGATTGGGGAAAATTTCATGAATGGTCAGATTTGTTAGTAAGAACTTTGTGAACTTTGGTTTAAGTTTGATATATTTGTTTTAGTTTGAAATTAAAAGATAAGAAAGCTTTCTAAAGTGTGTGTAATTAACTCCCTATTTGGAATATGATATTATATGTGTTGTTCGTAGTTCAAGGTCACACCTAGGTTAATTTGAGCTCTCGATCGGAAGTTTTGTTAATATTAAAAGAATAGGAATTTTGATTTTTAAACTAAAAGTATATTTTATTTAATGAATGAATATGACTAGGATTGTTGGTACATTGACGACACGGGCAGTCGAGGCTCCTCCACTTGCAAATCAAGAAAACGGTAAATATTAAGGACGTCAGGTAAGTAAATTTCCCCCTATTTTCATCAAAGTTGAATGTAAATGTGAAAGTTATGTGTAAATGACTTTCTTGCAACTTACTTGCTTTGATGAATTTCATTTACTTTGTGAAAGTATATGTTATTATGAAGAATGTTCAAGCATGCACATTATCATGTCATTGCATCATCAAGCATGCATTGGCATCGAAATTGGGAAGTGAAATGTTTTTAAATGAAAGAAATGTGTCAAGGTGCAAGTTTGTTCAAAAGTTATGTATCCCAAGTTTTTAAAGAAAGAATGGGTGTACTTCTAGTTCATGAAAGTTTCGAGTGGGAAACGGGGCGCGGGGGACCGGCGTACCCGGAATGTTCAACCGTTTACGTTGGACTGTTAAACCGCTTTGCGGTGGGAAAGTGAATGTTAAACCGCTTTGCGGTGGAAATGTGAATGTTAATCTGGTTCCAAATAAGAAATTTTCCACTGTTATCTGATTGACTAGAAGATACACCAAGAGAGCTCACGATGGAAATGAAGTGAAAGTTTGAAATGTTTGAAAGTTTTGGAAAGTAAAGTAAATGGAGATACATATATGAAAATTTTAAAACATTCATGTCATAAGCATGCATTTCATGCATAAAGTTTACTTACTGAGCTTTAGCTCACCCCATTCCCTCCCCAATATTTCAGGTGATGAAAGTTAGATGAGACAAGGAGAGCATTTGGTGGCAGACTCGGGCTATACCTGCTTTCAATTCTTGAAAATAAAGTTAAATTAAAATTTATTTAAGTTCTAAGTAATTATTTTCTTAATTCATTTAGTATTGTTAATTGTTTGGGTGAAATTAGTTTAAATAAGTTATGGTATTCCCCTGTGATTAGTTTTTATCATGTTTCATGAGTTTATAAATGTATACTTCAAGTTATTTTGTTGAGGAGTTTGGGAAATTGATGTTGAAGTTGAATTTTGGAATTGTTGTTGGATGTTGAATGTTGGATTTGAATGGGTTGAGAATTGTGTATATATTGTAGGTATGACGTCCCTCTACAGGTTGGCTATGTCCAAGTTATAGAGGAGACTCTGCCGAAATTTTTGTAAAATTTTTATAATAGTAAATGAAACGTTTAAGTGTTTTAAACAATTATTTCCGCATATAATGTGAATGGAAGTTAACACGCCTAGGTTTTAGATTTTAAACTTGGGGTGTTACAAAATGTGTTTACAACAAATTACCAATCATAGGGCAAGTGAAATATAATTACTGGGATGAAATTTATCCAGCTGACGTAATTAAAGAAGATTCAGGTGGGGTCGGGGTGGAGCTAGTAGCCAAATGTATAGAGCACGAAAAATAGGGTGCCAATCAAACCTGGAATAACAATCGAAAACATAAAGTCCTTGTTTGAAATCCATTATTCACAAGAAATGTATTTAGCTCTATTAGGTAACACGATAGTAATTATAAATCGATTTATTTATATTTTTGATGTAAAATGTGTGGTTGAAAAGTAGAGAGAGAAAATGAGTATGATTAAAAACTAATCTAGAAAATTGTTTTATTTATAAATTGATTTATAACTCTCCGTTCGGTTGGAATTATAATTCCAAATCATAATGGGCACAATTTTCAAACCACTATTAACCACACACATTTTCTTTCTTCAAATTTTAATCATATATCTTACTTAGAAAACTCAACTAATACACTTTATAAGCATCTGTTCGAATCTCTTGAACTGATTATAATAAGTTCTTTTCATTTTTTGAGGTAAGATGTGTGGTTAAAAATTGGAAAGAGAAATAACGTGTGGATTATAAATTGGTTTATAATCCAAATTTTCATTTTTATCGAACAAAGGCTATATAAAATTTCATTTATTTCAGCCGCCAAATGGAGCTTAAGTAATGATTGCGTTAAAAAATAGAGGCTACCCTAGTAGCTTCTGAATTATATGTTGTTAAAGAGTATGAAATATTTGAATTTATGTGTAGATAATTTTATTAATAAAATATGTTGTTGAAAGTGAATTTTTGAATATTCTATACTATATACTTAAACTTATCTATAATTACTATATATTAAAGTAGAATAGCCGAATAGGCGTCACAAAAATTCACATATAGTTTCCTACCAAAATAAATTTCAAAATTTGGAAATTTTTGCAAAAAAATAAATAAATAATGTATTAAATATTTTATCAAATATTATGGTACATGTGTCATTAATAACATTAGTATAGGCATCAGTGTTGTACTATTAATGATATCAATATGTTTTTTTTTAATGTATAGACTATTTTTTATAATAATTATTTTTTTTTATAATTATTGTATTATTTTGAAGTCGAAAAATATGTAATATGGATGTCAAATCGAAAATCTCAATGAGAAGTTTAATACAAGCTAATAAATGAGAGCAACCAGTAAACATATTGTTCGTAAAATTGTTTCAAGGATCAAAGGTAAAAAAATTATTTTTTATTTTTTTATTTTTCCTCAATATCTTATTCATTATAAATTATATCATTTAAGTCCTATAATACTATAAATAATTTGTTAACTAAAGTCAATTTAGTCATTGATGATTAATTCCAATTCGAATTCTTTTTATTATCAAATTAAAACAAATAATAAGTATACAAATTTTCAAAGTAATTCAACTAAGCTGTGTTAATTTTTACAACTTAAGATTTCGATTAATTCATTCATCATTTTGACATTATTTTTATTTATTTGCTAATTATATTCATTGTCTATTTTTTAGTATAAACTTAAATAAGTATAATATGCATAATATATATTATATATTTTAACAATTAGTTCATAAAATTTTTATTAAACAATTGATCGGTCAACAATTTTTATTAAAATATTAAAATAATAATGTGATATTATGAATAAAGAAATTGACAATATTAAGAAACAAAAACAAATTAATGTAACAATATTTATTAAAACTAATGATTATTTTTTTTTTTGGAAAACATTTGAGATTAATAATTAACACTTAAAAAATAAAAAGATACCAAAAAAACTATCGTACACCTCTTTTTGAGAATAATATGATGAAGAACAATATATAAAAAGAAAAACATCAATTATAAGAAGAATATATAAGTTAAGCTTTCCACATATATCGTATGAGCCTAATTTTGTAGTTCAAAAGTTTTTTTAATTGAACGTTAAATTCAGAAATCGAGTTGATATGTTTGTAGTACAATCGTTATAGCCCTTTTTTTGGCCCCTTTAAATTTTTAACACATTTTTTCTTCTTTTCAACCACACATTATCCTAAAAATCACTATTCATTTCAAATAAACTCTTTTTGAAAAAGTCAAATAGAGGGATAGACAAAAAAAACTCATTATATATATTTTATTTAGATTTTCAGTAATAATTTTCTTTTAAATTTAATGACACGTAATTAAATACATTCAATTAAATTAAATACATCGCATTTAAAAATTTTAAAAAATAATTATGTCAAGGGAAGGGTCTCTTGGGTTGAATTTTACTTTCGCGCATCCCAAATTTTGAGTTAATTTTCACTTTCGTTCATCATCAATTTTGGTTAATTGTTACATTCATTTAAATATAGGATCGCATATATTTAATTTGTTGCAATTACTTTATTTTATGTAAATCATAATATTTTGAGAGTTATTATTTCTATTCATGGTAGTAAAAAATATTTTGATAATTTTTTTTTTTAATTTATTCTATGCAACATAGATTTAAAAAATTGTATTATTTAATTTAAGTTCGAGATTTTGTCTATAACAACTTCTTTGCATCACACAGGTATGGACAACCATAAACTGCAAAAAAAATATTTGGACAACTTTTATTTATTCTATGCAACATAGGTTTCAAAAATTGCATTATTTAATTTAAGTTTGAACAACCGTTTAAATATGCTTTGTCTACAACAACTTCATGCATCACATAAATGTGGACAATCGCAAACTGTACAAACAATTTAGTATTTAAATTGGTTTTCCAAAATTTATGAGAATTCTAATTCATTTTTACTTTGAGCATTTGTTGACAGTTTTTATCATTAATCAAAGCAAATTGTATGTTCATTTTTTTTCCTATTTTGAAATTATATTTACAGTAAAATCATTTTATATTGTTATTCCGTGCAACGCATGAGTGTGATACTAGTATATATTAAAGCAAAACAACCGTTATTTTTTGTTTTCCCACCTAAAATAATTTCCAAAAATAACTGATGCATTTATGTCATATGTTTATAATTTATAAACTTACCTAAATTGGAATACATTTGTATTTATCATTAATTGTTTTATAAAAAATAAAAGAAACTAATACATTTGAAAAATTGCGCATTAACTTTGAAAAATAAAGATGACTTGAATTTTTTCGTGCATTAATTGTGCATTAGATTAATATTTTATTAAAATTTAATATCTTTTATTTATTTTTAGTTAAAAATATTAGTGACGAATAAGTTTGTTTACACTTCTTAATAGTTTTTGTTTTTTGTTTTTTGTTTTGAGAAAACAGTAATCCATTTTTTATTTTTATTTTTTCGAGAAAAGGTGGGTATTCATTTTTATTATTAACATTATTTGAATTAAAACTTGCTTGCTTCAACGTAACATGTACTGATGATAATTAATAATTTCTTGAAACTAAAACCAGTTATTATGTCATTACATAGATGTAAATTTCAATGGTATTATGGAAACACGTTTTGCATAGTGAAAGATAATTAAGTAATTAATTTTAAAATAATTAATTACATTGTTTTTATGAATGATGCGTTGACTACATTTAATGACGCGTTTAGTGCAATGGGAAATGAAATTGGAATTATTAAAGATGGTTAATTTTAATACTTAATAATTGTATGTTTAACTTTTCAAGTTTTGTGAAAAAAAGTGAATGATGATTAATAATTGATAGTAAAGCTAAGGTAGGTTAGCTCGAGGCATCCTCTTACCAGATACAACACTCGAGTTCGAGTTTATAAGTGAGTTGAGATTTGGATTTTTTTTATATAAGTTCAAAAAACAATTGAAAGTAATAATAATTAGGTAATTTTCAATGATATTATTGAGGACATGTTTTGCCTCCAAAATTTCTATTAAAAAAAGTGCTTACATTTATTTTTGTTAATTAACAAATATTTAATATCAATTATTTTTTAAAAATGATTCAACTTCAAACCGTGTGCAAATACTATCAAAGAACATTATGTTTCTTAGTTATTAGGGAGATAAAAAAAAAAAGATTTATACTTAAAAGTTGTAATAGAGTTTATAGAAGAGAGATTTTTATTATTACCATATTTAATAAAAATAGATTTTTTTTTTTAATTATTTCACGGGTTGGCAAGTTAACCGCAGTCCGGGAAGGTGTGACCCGCGAAACTCGTAGTTCACATCTTCTTGACCCATGAATCGGTCACTCTGGTCACGGGTCGGTCCTCGGTCTCAGGTCGATCTGAACAGATTTTCACGAGGCTGGTCGACTCGTTCTTCTTGACACCTCTAGATACATACATGTTAGCAGTCTTCAAAATTCATATAAGAATACATTTGAGCACTTGGAATGGCAAAATTTTAGAAATTAAATTAGCACTAGAATAAGAAGCCCAAAAAAAAAAAAAATTGCATCAGTGATCAAATTGAAGGTCATAAGCAAAATTGAGATTTTTAAGAAGTTGGAATGATAAAATTTTAGAAATTAAATTAGCACGAGAATAAGGGGTCATAAAAAAAATACTCCGTTCGTCCCACAAAGATATGCTTAATTCTATTTTTACACAAATTAAGAAAATATAATTAATACATGTTGAAATTATAAATTTATCTACATTCTACCTAATATACTCCTATATTAAATAATGAGTTGTTCATATTTGTTGATAAGAGTGCATATTAAATATGGGTATATTAGAAAATAAAGACATTAATATACTCTCAAAATGGAAAGTGACCTATCTTTGTAAGACAAACAAAAATGGAAAATAATCTTATCTTTGTAGAACAGATGGAGTAAAAATTAAAAAATAGCATCAGTGATTAGATTGAAGGTCATAAGCAACACGGTCCCCCAAACTATTAGACATGGGACATTTTCTTAACTTATTTGGATGTCCCAAATTGAATTTTATGGGTAAACAATACAAATAGTCCCCCAATCTTTGATTTTCTTGCGAAACATTCCCCAACGTTTAGATTTTGACATTTATATCCTCAGAATTACCAAACGTTGCGAAAATGGTCCCTACCGTTAAATTCCGTTAATTTCCACCGTTAAAAACGTTCGAATAGCACGAATGGTCACTAACTTTTGAGTTTCTTGCGATAATAATCCCTAACATATTAAGGTAATGTTTGGCATATTTAGTTTGTAACCTCCAAATTTTTGGCATATTTAGTCTCTAACATATTAAATCCTTAAACGTGTGACATATTTAATCCCTAACATATTAATCCCCTATTCGAGACCAATTATTTCAAATAATGTAGCTTTTAATTGTAATTTTTTTAAAGAATTTGTAATTAAAAATATAAAAAAAACTTGAATTTTATTTGTAGATTATTTTATTGATTGAATGTGTGGTTGAAAGCGTGCTTTAAAAAAATAAAGTTTATTCTGAATTTCTAAAGTGCATGATAAAATAGTTAACAAAAATTCAATGCATTAACATTTCAACCTATTGGTAAAAAAGACATCATTTTAGGAATTGAATAACAAATATGTTTTTATCAGTTCTACTTTCAATTTTGAAAATCGATCGATTTGAAAAGTAAGTTTGGAGAATTGAGTTAAAAAGTAATATATATTTTTTTAAATTTATGCATGAATTAAAAAAATATATATATTAATAGAATGTGGGAAAGAAAACGAGTTTAAAAAAAAAAAAAGAAATTTCAAAAATCAATGTTGATTGGTTCTCAAAAATCGAAAATAAAAAATAGAAGTGATAAAAACATATTTGTTATTTTAATTCCTAAAATGATGTCTAATGTATTTGTTTGTTTATGTTCCATGAATTTATTATTTTTTTATCAATAGATTGAACTGTTAATACGGTGAATTTTGGTAAATATTTTACTGTGCACTTTAAAAAAATTAGAATAAACTTTGTTTTTTTAAAAACTCTTTTTCAACCATACATTCCATCAATAAAATAATTTACAAATAAATTCATTTTTTTAATCACAAATTCTTCAAAAAATTACAATTAAAAGCCAAATTATTTGAAATAATTGGTCTCAAATAAGGAATTAATATTTTAGGGACTAAATATGCCAAACGTTTAAGGATTTCATATGTTAGAGACTGAATACGCCAAACGTTTGGAGGTTATAAACTAAATATGTCAAACATTACCTTAATATGTTAGGGACTATTATCGCAAGAAACTCAAAGGTTAGAGACCATTTGTGCTGTTTGCACATTTTTAACGGTGGAAACTAACGAAATTTAACGGTAGGGACCATTTTCGCAATGTTTGGTGATTCTGAGGGTGTAAATGTCAAAATCTAAACGTTGGGGACCTTTTTCGCAAGAAAACTAAAGGTTTGGAACCATTTGTGTTGTTTACCCGAATTTTATTTAAGTCTAAATTACTCCAAAAACATCATTGTTTTTGTCTCAATTGATCAATGAACCATGCTACAGTCACCTCGGGGGTAAGCCTCGATGTGCTTTTAGCATTTTTCTTGATCAATTTGAGGTCGCTGCATCTTATTATTAAAAATGCCAAGTTGTAATAAAATAATTTATATTAGGCAAGTTATTAGCTTTAAATAACTCCTCTTACTTGACAGTGAAGGCTAAACTGTACTTTTATTATTCATTATATGTTATAAACTATAAATTAAAGATAAATAAGACATAAACAGCGAAATAAACAAGAAATTATACTATTATTATTTTTGCCTCGATCGTCTTTATTTATATAATAGATGCAATTAACTAAAAACAAAGTAATAGCAATAATGTATATAAAACAAAATTCGATGAAATATTTTCGTATCTATAAAAAAATGAATAATTATTTAGTCCCTGTATATGTTAAACCAGTACCAGAAATGATTTATAGTAGTAAGCACGTGCGTTGCACGTCTTACATGTAAAATGAATGTGATACATATTGTCTTCGTAAAAGTAATACAATTTTTTAAAAGTTGTTGAGCTAAAAGATATCAATTTGGGAAGTAATCAGTCAAAAAACGAAAATAAAAAACTATGTAAATTCGAATAAAGAAATTGTAAATAGTGTACTGTTTGACAATTAATTGAGAAAAAAATACCGACGACATGTTTTAGGCTTTGTATAGTAATAAAGAATGTTATTTCTTTAATGAATTTGCTAAAGTACATAAGAATTTAGATATTATTGAATATGATAATGGGTATTGAATAGCAGAAAGTTACAAAATCATTCAAATTTCAATCATTTTTTTTATTATTATTTGATTAATAATTGAAAATTTGTAAGGAAACTTCAATATTACAGATTTTTCAATAAATTTCATAAAATATTATTGAACTTGCTGTCAAATTCCATGCGTAGAATTGATAAAAGATAATGCAAGGAAAAATTTAACCATGACACACATTTTGTGCAATTTGGATGGTCACAAAAAATTGTGAAAAAACTTCATTACCACTCATTTTAGCAATTTTCTCCTTTCAATAACTTCAAACACCCATCTCCAGACTTTATAAAGAAAATTATTACAGAATATTTAAATGTATTGTAGATTAATAATACTGACTGATAAAAGACAAAATATTAAGGAAAATATTTACATAAAACCTAACAAATTTAGAACGTTATTGACAAAAGTGAATAATGCAATAATTATAAAAAAATAAAAATAATTTATAATTTGACTTTTTATAGATATTTTCTTAGTCACAAATCCATAAATCATTTACTATATGTCACATATAAATTTATTTTGCGTTAATAGAACTCCCCTAATTCAATTATTAAAATAAGTTGATCAAATTCAAAATTTTCTAAAATTGCCGGTAAAAATATGCGGAAAAAATGTGTGTGGATCTATATAAATGAAAGATTATTTTTTATATATTCATTGTTTATAATTGAAAATGTTGAATAAATTATTATTAAAGAACGATGTAAAAAATTTTAAGATAATTTTTCTTACAAATAAAAAATATGACATCTGACAACGAATCATTAAAAATTTGAAAAATTATTTAAAATAAAATATTTAATGGTATGAATAAAAATTGGTAATCAAAAGTTTCTCCTAAATCCTCATTTTTTATATATTGTAGAAAATAGAATATGTGGAGTGCACAAAATGAGTCTCTTCATTTTTTTAACTTAACTAGTAGTAAGCACGTGCTTCGCACGTCTTTTGTAAATAATGAATGCCAAGGCAAGATTAATAAAGAGAGCATATTTTTTAAATAAAAAAAATGTAAGTTTAAACCAAAATTTATTTTTAAAATTATTAATTTATATTCTTAATTAAAATATAATTATTTTTTTCTTATGAATTAATTAATGGTTTTAATAAAAATTTAAGAGTGTTATTGACAAATGATAAATCTATTTAAATGTATTGTAGATTAAAATAATAACTAATAATATTTAATGAAAATAAATTAAAATTTAAATGTAATATCAAAGGTTTTCCACTCATTCACACTTTTATTGTTGTTGTTGTTGTTTTTATTATTGTAGATGTAAATTAAATTAAATAAATGAAAAAGACAATAACATGAGAATAATAATATGAAATCATATTACAACATTTTAAATTATTAGATAATAAATTAATTTAATACTAAATAAATGAGAAAATTTAATAATATGAAATTATATTATAATTTTGTAAATTGTTATAAAATAAATGTAATGAATTATTTAATGTTATTAAATAAAGGTGTAAGGATAAATGGGTATATAACTAAGTATATAATGGTACCTTAAGTAATTAATTGGGAGAAGGGTTTAGTTGGTATAAAGGAAAAGAAATGAGAGTAAAATCGGAATGAAAAAGATTCTTCAACATCCATACTTTTTAAAGTAGTGTAGATTAATTAATTAATGGATAAGATATGAGGGTATAATTGGTTTAAAGTAAAAAAATGTGAGGGTAAAATCGTGATGTCAAAGATTTTCTCCTATCCATATTTTTATAGTAGTGTAGAAAATGTAGAAGATTAATGAGGGTAATGAGGTCAAAAGAGAGAATTATGGCAATTGTTCAATTGTATGAAGGGGAAATATATTGATACCACACTTTTTGTTATCCGCACTACATTTTAATTGCAATGAAGATCCCTAATTTTTCCTTATTTTTACATTTATCCCATCAAGTTTTTTTTTATAATTTTTTTCATCATCAATTTTTTATTAATTTTCACATCTTGTCTTTAAAGACGATTTTCGTTCAAAATATTTGTTACGAGTGCAAAAAATATTTATTTATCTCTCATACGTTTAAATAAGCAACATAAATAACTAATACAAAAATTAAACAAAATATTTGCACATCTTTTCAATGCAAATTAGCAGAATATTTGAAAAGAAATCGTGGTTAGAAACAAAATATGTTAATTAATTGAATGTTATGAATAATAATGCAATTAAAAAAAAGTTGAGGACACAAAAGTAAAAGTAAACAAACAATGAATATCTTTTTTATAATTAAAATGTGGTGTATATATAAAAAAGTGTGGTGTGAATATAATTACCCTTGTATGAATTCCCATATCCCCACTAAATTTTAAATTTATCTGCTATAGTAATATTATTATGGACAAAATTGTATTTTTTTTTTTTTTTAAATTACCATGTGATTATGTTTTGTATGTTATGTTACTCATCGTAATATAATTAATCTTTTATTGCATATTTGTATAATGTGGAGTTTGATCCACTCATTTTTTTTTAAAAAAAAAAAATTATTTTTAACCATATATTTCTTGGAAAGTCATTTATCTTTATCAAAAATTATTAAAAAAAAAAAATTAACTTATAAATATGTTTGATGACTCAGTAGTGGAAACATAAATAGAATTTTATTATTTTTGAGGTAAAATATATATTTAAAAAGAATGCGTGAATTAAAAAATAATTTGAGAAATTGAATTGTTTATAAATTGCCTCCATTTGCTAACTAAAATAAAATCAATTTATTATAAAATATACAATTTCTTAAGTTACTTTTATAGCCACACATTTTATCTCTCCAATTTTCAATCACTAATTTTTATTTTCAAATCATAAATAAATCAATCTCTGTTCAGATAAAATGTTTGGATTATAATTTGGTTTATTTGTATTTTCTAGATAAGACGTGTAGTTGAAAAGTAGAGAGAAAAATATGTGTGATTAAAAAGTTATTTAAAAAATTATATAGTTTATATATTGGTTTATAAACTAATTTTTTTCCTTTACTGAACATAGACTTAAGCCATTTTCTTGAAAAATGTTTTTTGGTACAAGGGATGGCAAAATGGCTCGTAAGCTCGGGCTCGGCTCGGTTCGAAAAAAGTTTGGACTTAACTCGGCTCGTGGTCTCGAGCCAAAGCTCGAGCTGAGCTTTTTTTCAGGGACGAGCTTTATCTCGGATTGGCTTGAGCCCAAAAAAAGCTCGTCCAAAAAGCTGGAGCATTGAAATTCAATCACAAATTTGGCTCGGCTCGTTTTGTATATACATTCTCAATAAAAATTTTATGGATTTTATTATATAAACAAAATAAATTTTGAAAGCTCGGGATTTGGTTCGGCTAGGCCTGGCTTGGCTCGGAAAAGCTCGAGTCGAGCCTTATTTTTGAGGATGAGCTTTGGCTTGGCTAGGCTAAGGCAAAAAAAGCTCGACCCCTAAAAGCTCGATTTGATCTTTGGCTCGCGAGCTGGCTCGACTCGGCTCGTTGGCATCTCTAAGTATCTAATGCACAACTTAAGCCATTTTCTTGGATAATAATATTTTCTCACCATTTTTGTGAGAAAATTTGCATGAAAAAGACAAATATTTTCATTTGTCTTTTCCACGTTGAATCAAATATAGCCTAATTGTAAATCTGGTAGGGTAGAAAAAAGATTGGAATATTTAGCCACTAAAGTTCTTTTAACACATGACCACTACAATTTAGAAACAACACAATTTATCAAAAAATAATTTAAACAAACACGCGGTTCTTTTTAATTTTCAACCACACATTTTATCTAAAAAAATATAAATAAACTAATTTATAATTATTACAGTATTAACAAATAAATTCTTTATTAAAAAAAAAAAGAATAAGAAAAATATAAGTAAATGGAATGAAAATGCAAAAATTCTACTTAAACAATTATTTAAATAACCGTCTTACATGGACGTTTCAGACTCTCATGTGAGATGATTGTTCAAATGTTCAAATAATTGTTCAAGTAACAAGATTCATGAAGATGCAGTGGACTATGGACAATACAATAATAAAGTAAAAAAGCACAATAACCACAGCATAATTATTATTCTTTCTTATAACCAAAGTATTGTTTTCGTACTATAATAATTAATACATGGTTGAAAAACATAAAAATTGTCTTGCTTTACCGTGTCACTCAGCCGCACTTTTCTTTAACTCAACTATTATAATTTATAAACTAGTGCATCACCCGTGCGATGCACGGATATTGTATCGTACAAAATATATTGTAAAATTAGTGAATAATTTTGGTATATTGAAAAGAGTAATCCTACAGGTACAGGTCCTGTACGAATGCAATTTTCCAATTGAAAATACAAATTTGATTTGTAATAAAATATGTCAACACTTTTCTTTTAAGTTTAGTATAAGCATTATAAATTCAATACTACACCATTTTAATCCATAAATAAAAATAAGTGAGATATTGATGATTCTATGTTTGTCAGATACTTTAGTATTTTACTTAATACATTGGTAAATAATACTAAAGTATTCGCCAAATATAAATATATTGTGGAATGTATCAATTATTTCTCATGATTTATGCCTCTCGTATTTATGTTTTTCCAATTTTGATTCAAAAATATAAATCACAATAATTATAAATGTGTGCTTAATCTTAAACCCACAAATATTTGTATTTAACCAATAAAAATATATTTTTAATTATAAAATCAAGTAGTCAAAATAACAATTTCATAAATCTAGCAATTATCATGATATAACAATCGACAATGTTGGAGTAAAAAAATTATAACAAAAATCGTACCATATAACCTTTACAAAACTATTAAAATTAAGAATTATTAAAAAAATATTATTCATTCTTAACCAATAACATTATAGTTTTACATATAAAATCAAGTAGTTAAAATAATACTTACGCAAATCTTGCAATTATCATGACATGACAACCGGATAACACTGAAGGTCAAAAAATTATACCGAGAATTTTAGATCATATAATTTTTAGACAATTATTAAAATTAATCTTATATTTGTTTTATTCAAAAAAATGTATTAATACTAATTAATACTTAAGTTCGGCCAGCAAAAAATTGCATCGAGCATTTAATATGAAATGGGAAAATGAAAAGTCATTTCTCATCCACACCTCATTAATCAATTCAACATCAACAAATGAAAAGTCACTGGCATGACACGTCTTCCACCTATTCCAATACATATTCAAGTTGATAATTAATGTTAAACAATTGTATCGAAAATCAGGAAAAAAAAAACACAAAAAAACAGAAGGTTTCCAAAAAAAAAAAATAAGTGACAGTAGGTGAAAAATTTTTTTACGGCTGTTGTGGTTTAATATATAATATAGATATATATAATAAAATAATAATAATAATAATAATAATAATAATAATAATATATTAAGATTTCTCCCGTACACAAAATGCATAAAAAATAATATATTAAAATAATTAATAAAATTTTACAAATAATAAAACTACTTCAAATTATAATAGCTTCTTTGAGTAATAAAAATCAATTTATATATTTAAGTAGTAAATGGTTATTAAGTTTTCCACATTTTTTCACAAAAAAAAAAAAAAAAAATGAAGTTGTTGTTCGATAAAAAATTGATATTATTTTTTATCGAAAATAACAGATATTTGCACATTGTTTGGAGTTGCGTTTTTAAGTATTAAAATGAACATCCTTAATAATTTCAATTTCATTTCCCATTGCACTAAACGCATTATCAAGCCCCTGTTTGGTACCTATTATTTTTAAATCTTATATTTTAAAAACTCATTTTCAACCACACATTATACCAATAAAATAATCTACACATAAATTCAAAAATATTCTCCAATTTTTAACTACACATTCTCTAAAAAATTTACTATTCCAAATCACATTTTTCCAAATAATGGGTCTCAAACAGGGACCAAATGCAGTCAACGCGTTATCCATAACATAGTAATTAATTTCACTATGTAAAATGATTTCCATAATACCATTCAAATGTATATCAATGTGATGACATAATAATTAGTTTTAGTTTCAATAAATTATTAATTATCATCAGTACCTCTTACGTTGATGCAAGCAAGTTTAATTCAAATAATTAAAAAAATGAATAGTCACCGTTTTCTAAAAAAAAAATTACTGCTTTCTGGAAAAAAAAATCTATTAAGAAGTGTAAACAAACTTATTTGTCACTAATATTTTTAACTAAACAAAAAAGAACAAATATTAAAGTTTAATAAAATATTAATCTAATTAATGCACAAATAATGTAAGAAAAAGTAAAGCTATTTTTGTTTTTCAAAGTTAATGTGTAGTTTTCCAAATGTATTAATTTCTTTATAAAATTTATTTTTTATAAAGCAATTAATGATAAATATTAATGCATTTCAATTTTTGGAAAGTATTTTAGACTGGAAAACAAAAATGATGTACGGAAGTTGCAATTTAACAATATGAATTTTGATAAGTGCTTGTTAATTTTTAATACTTATACATAATTTATCCAGTATACAAAATGCATAAAAAATAATATTATATTAAAATAATTATTAAAATTTTACAAACAATAAAACTACTTCAAATTATAATAGTTATATTAAAAAAATTTATAATTTTTTTATCATCAACTCTTTATTAATTTCTACATCTTGTCTTTTGAGATGATTTTTGTTCAATATATTTGTTTTGTTGGCGAAAAACACTTATTTATTTTTCATATTTTTAAATAATCAAAATAAATAATTAATACAAAAGTTAAAAAAATATTTGCACATCCTTTCAATGCAAATTAGCAGAATATTTGAATAGAAATTGCGATTAGAAATAAAATTTATTAATTAATTGAATGTTATAAATAACAATGCGATTAAAAAAAGTTAAGGATATAAAAGCAAAATTAAACAAACACCGAAGATCTATCTTGCAATTAAACTATGGTGTAAATTTTAAAAAAATGTGTTGTATGAATATAGTTCCCTAAAATAATATATTATATTATATATATATATATATATATAGACAACCTATTAGCATTCAATACATGTAATAAAGTGCTTATTTACAATGCATTACACACTTTCCCACATTAAATGTCTCATTAATTGTCAACAACTCATTTCCCAATTCCGGAAATTCAATTGAAAAAAAAAAACACTTATTTATCTCTCATATTTTTAAATAATCAAAATAAATAATTAATACAAAAGTTAAAAAAAATATTTGCACATCCTTTCAATGCAAATTAGCAGAATATTTGAATAGAAATTGCGATTAAAAATAAAATTTATTAATTAATTGAATGTTATAAATAACAATGCGATTAAAAAAAGTTAAGGATATAAAAGCAAAACTAAACAAATACCGAAGATCTATCTCGCAATTAAACTATGGTGTAAATTTTAAAAAATGTGTTGTATGAATATAGTTCCCTAAAATAATATATATATATATATATATATATATATATATATATATATATATATATATATATATATATAGACAAACTATTAGCATTCAATACATGTAGTCAAGTGCCTATTTACAATGCATTACACACTTTCCCACATTAAATGTCTCATTAATTGTCAACAACTCATTTTCCAATTCCGGAAATTCAATTGAAAAAAAAAAAAAAAAATTCCAAAAATAGAAACTGAAAATGGGAGGGAAAAATTTTGACGGCTGTTCTGCTTTAATATATAATATAGATTAATTAATGAACATAATTTTTTAAATTACTTTTTAATTACTTACATTTACTTTTTTTCATTTCAATCACATATTTTATAATTATTACAGTATTATCAAATACAACTTCAACTTTTTCAGGCAGCACAAAACTATATGTATTATGTATACTAGTTGTCTACCCGTGCGATGCACGGAATATATAATTTTTAAATCATAATTTTTAAAACATTTTGATTCAATCATATCAAATAAAAAACATAATTTAAATGAAATTTCAATACAAAATGTTATTGAATTTGAAACTTTAAAAAAGATAAAACTATTCAAAATAAAAAAATGTTACATGTACATTTAGTATACCGCGCCACTCAAAATTTGACATTCATTTAAATTTTTTATATAATTTTTTTTAAAACTTTTATTTACATTTTTCTCTGAAAATTTGCCCACTTCATCATCTATTTCCCTTTTAATAAGTTATAATTTATTATTAACTATATTTTTTTAATGTGTTACTTAGATATATTTTATTTGAAATTCAATATATTAATTAATATATTTTATTTTTCCTTATTTTTTAAACATGTCAATTTTTATCAAAATAATGAAATAATTAAGCCTCCATTTGGTAATAATTTTTGTGATATGCTTATTGAAGAACCTACTCATTTATTGACATATTAGGAAGTAAAATTTCAATGATTTTATTTATTTATTTTCAAAATATATTGATTCAAAATCTTCATTTTTAACTTAACAAATTTATATTGCATGGATTTTTTATTTTCAAATATATTAATCCGAAATTTTCAATTTCAATTTAACATATTTACATATATATGACATTTATTTATGTTCAAATATATTAATACAATTTTTTTATTTCATAAATAAAATAACATATTTACATAGATATTATATTTATTTATGTTAAAATATATTAACTCAATTTTTTCATTTCCTACATAACACATTTACATAAATATCACATTAATTATGTTCAAATATATTAATCTAGTTGTCTACCCGTACGATGCACGGAATATATAATTTTTATATCATAATTTTGAAAATATCTTGATTATATAATCATATCAAATAAAAAAAACATAAATCAAATAAAATTTCAATACAAAATATTGTTGAATTTGAAACTTTAAAAAAGAAAAAACTAATCAAAATAAAAAAATGTTACATGTATACTAAGTATACCGCACCACTCAAAATTCGACACTTAAATTTTTTATATAAAATTCTTTTGATTTTTAATTACATTTTTCTCTTAAAATTTTTCCACCTCATCACCTATTTCCTTTTTAATATGTTATAATTTTTTATTAACTATATTTTTTAATGTGTTACTCACATATATTTTATTTGAAATCCAATATATTAATTAATATATTTTATTTTTTCTTATTTTTTAAACATATCAATTTTTGTCAAAATGATGTAAAGATTAAGCCTCCGTTTGGTAATATTGTTTGATTTATAAACCCGTATAAATGATTTTGAGGTAAGAAATAATGGCTGAAAATTGGAGAGAAAAATATGTGTGGTTAAAAAGTTGATAGAAAATAATTAATTATTTTTGTAACATGCGTATTGAAGATCCTACTCATTTATTGACATATTAGGAAGTAAAATTTCAATGATTTTATTTATTTATTTTCAAAATATATTAATTCAATTTTTAAATTTCCAACTTAACAAATTTATATAGCATATATTTATTTATTTTAAAATACATTAATCCAATTTTTTCATTTCCTCCATAACACATGTCATTGAGTTTAAAATTTAAAAAAAAAAAAGCAAAACTAATCAAAATAAAAAATGGTGCACACACAGTGTACTGCACCATTCAAAGTTTGACATTTAATTAAATTTTTTATATTAAATTTCTTTTGACTTTTATTTACGTTTTTCTCTGAAAATTTTCCCACCTTATCACCTATTTTTCTTTTAATATGTTATAATTTTTAATTAACTTTATTTTTTAATACGTTGCTTACATATATTTTATTTTTCCTTATTTTTTAAACATATCAATTTTTGTCAAAATGATGAAAGGATTAAATTTTCTACCAACTTATCATTAGCTGTAAAAGGTTGATAGCAAATAATTAATTATTTTTGTAATATACTTATTGAAGAACCTACTCATTTATTGACATATTAGAAAGTAAAATTTCAATGATTTTATTTATTTATTTTCAAAATATATTAATTCAAATTTTTATTTTTAACTTAACAAATTTATATAGCACGTATTTATTTATTTATTTTCAAATATATTAATTCAAAATTTTCATTTTCAATATAACACATTTACATATATATGACATTTATTTATATTCAAATATATTAATACAATTTTTTCATTTTCTATATAACACATTTAAATAGATATCACATTTATTTATGTTCATTTCCTACATAACACATTTACATAGATATCACATTATTTATATTTAAATATATTAATCTAATTTTTTTCATTTCCAATGTAACACATTTACAAATATTACATTTACTACAACTCTTACTAAATATGTAATAAATAATAAATTTTCCTACAAAATCTTTATCTTTTCTATATTTATTTTATTCATTTATTTTCAAAATATATTAATTCAAATTTTTAATTTCTATGTTAGCAAATTTATATAGCATGTATTTATTTATTTTCAAATATATTAATCCAAAATTTTCATTTTCAATATAACACATTTATATAGATATGACATTTATTTATGTTCAAATATATTAATACAATTTTTTCATTTCCTACATAACACAATTAAATAGATATCACATTTATTTATGTTCAAATATATTAATCTAATTTTTTCATTTCCAATGTAATACATTTATACATAATATATTTATTATAACTCTTATTAAATATGTAATAAATAATAAATTTTCCTACAAAAGTCTTTATCTTTTATTTATATATATATATAAAAGTAGAATTGAGGAGAGAGAATCATTAAATGCAAATTTCCCTCCAAAATGACTCTCTCTCCTCACTTCTACTTTTATATATATAAAGATAAAGATAAAGATAAAGATATAGAATAAAAATATTTGAGCCCTAACTTTAATTTCAAATTGGATTGCCCCTCACATGCTTGGTGGGTTCGGTCCCCTCATTTAATGCAGTCCCCAACTTGAATTCCTAATTTGATTAACCCTTACATATGTGGTAGGTTCAGTCTCCTCATTTAATGCAGTTTCACTGTCAGCTCCATCAATGTGGACGGTTGTCAAGATTGGGATTAATATTGGGTTATGCTGCAGTAACCTCACCCTTGCCCCCAAACTTGCCCTCACACTCACATGGAGGGCGGGGCCCGCTCATAATGAGTGGGAGGGCAAGCTTGGAGCAATAATGGGATTCAAATAGCATTTTTCATTAATGTTTGGATATTTGTAGCATTCAATAATTATAGGAATATATTTTTAAATTATAATATCACTTAAAAATATAGTAAAAAAATATCTCCTTAAAATTATTATTATTATTATTATTTTGCATCGTCCATCTATCTATTTATCTGTTCAGAGAGATAGAGGTGTGCGTGGACGAGAGAGTGAGAGAAAGAGCTAAATGTTCTGTGTAAGAAGCCTTCGTTGGGTAACGCTTCGGGTAATACTGTTTGGTTTATAAATTTATTTATTTATGATTTTGAGGTAAAAAATAATTGTTAAAAATTGAAGAGAGAAAATGTACGTGATTAAAAAGTGATTTGAAAAATTGTTTAATTTATAAATATATTTATAAATCAAAATTTGATTTTTCCCAAAAAAAAGGTGAAAGTTTGAGAGAGAGAGAGAGTGTGTGTGAGTGTGTGTGTGTGTGAGAGAGAGAGAGTGCAGAGGAGAGCAAGAACACAATTAAGAAGAGGAAGCAATATACAGAGTTAGATAGATATAGAGAGAAAGAAACAATTTGTGTGTGTGTATGGAAGGGGGCGAAATTTAAAGTAGAATTGCAGCATTTGGTCTATCATATTATCAACATACCCTCTTTTTCCCAAATCCCCTTTGGTCTCCCCTCTCTTTCTATTCATTTTAGCCGAAAACTATATAGTTCACTGGTGAAGTTTACTCATTTTTCTTTTTGCATCTACAATTTGTCTTTGATTAACAAAAGAATTTCATTTCTTAGCTGAAAAGGAAAGCTGACTCTTTGATCCAGGTTAAGGGCGCCTTTTCTTTGGGTCAAATCGGAGCTCTGCTTTTTCTCCGGCAGTATAAATATCCGCTGAGAAACTCTGCCCATTTATTTTAGCTGAATACAGGAACAATAATGAAGATACCGACCAACGGTGCCGGACCTCAACCGGCATCCACCTCCAACGCAGCTGAAGGTCTCACTTCCCACCCCCCCACCCCCCTCTCTCACTCTCTACATATCTATAAATGTATTGTGACTTTATATATATATAGTTGTAAGCATCATAAATGTAAGAAAATATTTTCTTTTTACTAATTGAATGACTAATCGCAGTGGAGAAGAAGCGCATAATAAACCCAGAGCTATGGCAAGCGTGCGCCGGCCCTCTGGTCAACATGCCGGTCGCTGGGACCCACGTCATCTACTTCCCTCAAGGCCACAGTGAACAGGTCCTTTTTCTTATCATGAACTATAACAGTAGCTGGAATCTTCATTTAACATGAAAAGAATGGTCCAACTGGTGACGCTTGGTTAAGCTTCACAAACATTCTTGGGCTCAGCTCGTCTCCGCTCGGTCCCATGGGAGCTGGCTTGTTTTTGGACATATTTTATTATTATTATTTTTTTAAAAAAAAAATAGAGAACCAGCTTGGGGTCGACACGAACCAAGCTTGAGTTATCTAGCTCGGGCGATTGCAAACAGAATTATGTAGCATAATTTGATCACATGCAGGGTTTCCATTATTTATTACAAGCACATATATGCTTTTGTATTTAATTAGGTACATCGCTCCTAGCTTTTATGATCGGTTATTTGTATTAAATTTTACCAGATCATATGATCTGGAAAATTGACTGCCTTTTGATTTTGTCAAAGGTTAACTAGCTGTATGACTAAGTTTGGTACGGATTAAAATTTTGATTTTAATCTCAAGTCAAAGTCAACAATTAATCTTAACCGCACATTTTATGGTCCCACTACTTTTCAACCACACGTCTCATTAACTTTTATTAAAATCCACTAAAAATCTTATTTTAATCTATACGTATAATTGAGCCATTTTAACTGCTCACTTGTGCTGGCTTGTTTGCTTGATGAGGTTAGAGAGGATAAATTAATTTATAGTGCCATACTGTTATCATAATTTGTAAGCGAAACAACTGGAGAAATTTACATTCTGTATCTAAAGTTAAATTTTCAGGTTGCTGCATCAATGAAAAAGGATGCTGATGCACAAATTCCAAGCTATCCAAATCTTCCTTCGAAGTTACTGTGCCTTCTTCACAATGTCACTTTACTTGTATGCTGCATTGCTTCTTCCATTTTTCTTCAACTTTATAATTTTAATTCCATTTCCATGTTAATAATGACGCTTGTGTGAATTTTTAGGCTGACCTAGACACGGATGAAGTTTATGCGCTGATGACACTCGAACCAGTTCCTTCGGTGAGGACTTGTTTTAACTGAAGAATTTATAGACAAATAAACGGCCCCTCGAATTCTTTTATATAATGTGGGAAACTCGGCCGACCTAATACAAAAGATATGATTGCAGTAATTGAACTAGGTCGATACATTGGTGATCGAGGGGATATCATAAGTGAACAATATAATTAAGCTCCGTAGAGTCCATCCAATATAGAAAAACTAACTTTGTGGTCGTGTGCTGTGCAGTTTGACAAGGATGCTTTATTGAGATCAGATCTTTCGATGAAAGCAAATAAACCTCAGACGGAGTTTTTCTGCAAAACCTTGACTGCAAGTGATACTAGCACTCATGGCGGTTTTTCTGTACCTCGCCCTGCAGCAGAAAAGACTTTTCCTCCTCTGGTTCGTAAGATAAATCCTTCTTTCAAAATCCTCTTCTACTTTCATCTTTTCATTTACAGCTTATGTAGAAGAATACGCGTTTATTTAGGATTTCACAATGCAACCACCTGCTCAAGAGCTCGTGGCTAGGGATTTGCACGATAACGTATGGACATTTCGCCATATTTACAGAGGTACATTCACTCTGATACTACAGTACTGCTACTGGTAGAGTTACATCTTCCTTTAAATGGTTGTAATTTCTAATTTCTCAGGACAACCAAAACGTCACTTGCTTACGACTGGATGGAGTTCTTTTGTCAGTGGAAAGAGACTCTTTGCGGGAGACTCAGTTTTATTCATTAGGTAATGATGTAAGCTTCTGAAAGATTTTTTTTCTTCTTTCCCTTGAATTCTGTACTTTCAATTAGTCTTAGGATTGTGCCAAAAAATGGTATAATCAATAGACTCGTGCTCGTGAGCAGGGATGAAAAGCAGCAGCTTCTGTTGGGCATCAGACGGGCAAACAGACAAACAACCAACTTATCGTCATCAGTATTGTCAAGTGATAGTATGCATATCGGGATTCTAGCAGCGGCAGCTCATGCTGCCGCAAACAATAGTCCTTTCACAGTGTTTTACAATCCAAGGTGCATCTACTTTTCTTAATTCTTGCTATGATTCTTGTGGAATAATCTGTTAATCTCATGAACATTTAGGTGTAGACGATGTTGCTTAAACTTTCTTGCTGCTTCAATCCGAGGTTACTGAGATGTTTTTCAAATCTGAGCAGGGCTAGTCCATCAGAATTTGTTATACCTTTAGCCAAGTACTATAAAGCAGTTTGCAGTAACCAAATATCTCTGGGCATGCGCTTCCGCATGATGTTTGAAACTGAGGAATCGGGAACAAGAAGGTAGCGAAATCGTGCTGTATTCTATTTATATTTGTTTAAAACTTGTACAGACCAAAATAATATTGTTTCTCTTAACCCTACCTTCCACTCATGTAAGCTGTGCATGCTTTCTGCAGATACATGGGCACAATAACTGGTATCAGCGATTTGGATTCAGTCAGATGGAAGAACTCTCAATGGCGTAATTTGCAGGTAAAATTAGTGCAATACGCCGCTGTTCAGTAAATATTTACTCCCACATTTCAAGTAGATGAACTATCTGTAACTAGGTCGGGTGGGACGAATCAACTGCCGGAGAAAGGCGCAATCGTGTCTCTATTTGGGAGATTGAGCCTGTAACTGCTCCATTTTTCATCTGCCCCACCACACCTTTCTTCTGTTCAAAGTGCCTAAGGCAACTGGGAATGCAAGGTAATAGGAAAATAGGATGCAACAGGACGATTCATCTATTTTTATTCAGAAAAGAGTAATATTTATAATGTTTCTCCTTGCAGATGATGACTTGTCTGATCCCAATAATCTATTCAGACAGATGATGCCCTGGCTTGGAGACAACTTTGGCACGAAGGAGCCTCAAGCTTTGTTGGGCCTGAGCTTAGTTCAGTGGATGAACATGCAGCAAAACCTCTCTCTGACTAACTCGAACTTTTCGGGTACAGATCTTTCGCGTCAATTGGGTTTCCCTGCACCACAACTCAACAACTTACAGTTCAATGCCCCGAGGCCTGTCCAACCCATACAACAATTAGATCAGCTCCAAACGCCCTCGGCCTCCACATTGAATCCACTGGCGTCGATTATACAGACACAACAGCAGTTTACTGACACTGTGCAACCACCAAGACAAAATATAATGAATCAAACTTTACCAACAAGCCAAGTTCAGGCGCAACTTCTGCAGTCATGTAGTCCAATTCAAGCTCAAAACATTCTGCAGCAGCAACAATCCATTCTTAATAATCAGGTTCAGAGAAGTCTTCCTCAAAATTTGCCTCAACAGCAGGAGAATCCGAGTCATGTCCAGCACCAGGATTTGACACCGTTTAAATCCTTGGACCATGCAAGCCAACAGTTGCACGTGCCTGAGAACCAAATACAGCTACAACTTTTACAGAAACTCCACCGGCAACAACAATCACTTCTAGCACAACAATCTGCAATACCACAACCTTCCCACCTGACAGAACAACAGGATCAGCAGAAGTTGCCTTTAGATGCTTCCCAGAAATATTCTTGGTCTATGATAGACCCACTGCTAGAGGCATCTCAATCAAAATTGACTATGCTTCCGCAACATGTTATCCCGCCGCAGATGGGAAGAAATAATAGCCAAACCAATCTC
Organism: Ligustrum vulgare; assembly: GCA_963555705.1. Lineage (NCBI taxonomy): Eukaryota > Viridiplantae > Streptophyta > Magnoliopsida > Lamiales > Oleaceae > Ligustrum > Ligustrum vulgare. Next base: position 25,222,869 of record OY743176.1, read on the forward strand.
CAGTTTGCCCATCCAAAACTTCAGCAACATCAACAATCTGGAACACAATCAGAATTGCATATGTTTGTGGGAAACACTTTGAACCCAATGAACAGTCATCTTTCCACAGGAGATAGCAGTTTGTTTAAGAGACCTTCTACTGGTGGAGGTCAATCTGGGATTACTGATGAGTTTCCTTCTCGTTCAACTTCACCATCTACAAAAAGTTGTCCAAGTGCAGTTCAGTCTATGATGAATGGCAGAACCTACCGAAGCACATTAACAGGGGATGAGATGGCTCAGTCCTCTGCCACTCTGTTAAGTTCTGGCGTAAAGAACGTTTCTTCTGATGGTAACCTAGTTAAAGATTTTCAGCAAAAGCTTAACATTAAGACTTCACTGAACATATCCAAAAATCAGAACCCGGGATTTTTTGCAACACAAACACTCCTCAATGCTACTGGAACCCATATAGATTATTTGGATAGTTCATCTTCAGCAACATCAGTAGTTTCTCAAAACGATGTCCAGATGCAGCATAACAACTCCACATCTTTCAATTCTCAGTCAATGTTGTTTAGAGACACAAGTCAGGACAGGGAACTTCAGGGTGTTCGAAGGAGCAACGACGTTCCTTTTGGAGCTAAAAGTGGCAACCAGTCAGGCATGCCCATAATACCTGACCCATTGATCACAAAATCTATTGTGGGATCAGGTGATTTCTCGAATAATCTCTCTTCTGAAGGAGAGATGCTTTCCAACTATGAAAACCCCAAGGAAACTCATCTTGAACTTTCATTATCAATGGTTTCCCAGCCATTTGGAGTTTCAGATATGGCAGTCAATTCAATTGATTCCAGAATAAATGATAGCGGCTTAATGAATGGAGGAGTGTGGGCTCCACCACCACAGATCCCTCGAATGCAAACATATACAAAGGTTTATGCTCAATTATATTTAAACCTTGTTCTATTTTCCTTTACGTTTTGAGGCCTAACTCGACAAGCCCGTCACTATGAAGGTGTGCAAGCGTGGAGCTGTCGGGAGATCGATCGATATTGCACGTTACATGGGTTATGAAGATCTTAAGCAAGACCTGGCTCGCAAATTTGGCATAGAGGGACAATTGGAGGACCGACAGAGAACCGGTTGGAAACTCGTGTATGTGGATCATGAGAATGATGTCTTGATGGTTGGGGATGATCCTTGGGAGTAAGTCTTCAAAATTATCCTATTCTTCATCAATTTGAAGAAGACAAATATGGGCCTAAGTTTCAGACCAAGATTTCTTTTTTACTTCAATTTTTTTTGTTGCATATTCAAATGGTTGTTTACTTGCGAAATGCCAATGTTATACTGATGGTCTTTGTTGGTTTTCAGGGAATTCGTGAACTGCGTACGCTGCATCAAGATCCTTTCACCTCAAGAAGTCCAACAAATTAGTTTGGATGCAGATTTTGGGAACCCTTCCAAATTAAGATTGTAGCAGTTCGGACAATTGTAAAATTTCTTCCACTTTGGAACTTAACAATGATACGAGGTAGAAGTTTGTTCCAGATCTCGGCCATTTCTGGGTTCTGCTCGCACTCATCGCAGGATTAATGTAACATCCATCCGAGATCAGGCAGAGGTTGTTTCTTAATCTTGTACTACGGACGACCAAGGCTGGTACAGATTAAAGCCTTTGGCAGGATGTTACTTGTTATGAGTTTAATCTGAATTTCCCCCCCCCCCCCCCCCCCCCCCTAAAGTAAAGAAATTATAGACGATAAAGTACATTGTATTTGTAGCAACAAAGAGCTGAATCTTTATGGTTTAATCTTTATTGTTTAGTTTCCGATTGTACAAGACATGTCTACTTTTTCAGTAAATGAAATCTCATCAAATGAATTTCGGCCAAGTGTTAGCTTTTTTTCAATTCTTTTTGGCTGGTAGCTCAATATTTTTAGACAAGCAATCTTTTGGGATCTTGTTCTTTGTTTCCTACTCTGTTGCAAAGATTATTAAGAATGTAAGGTGCTCGTTTGTCAATAAAACTATTCCATTTTATACTTGGAAACTTCCAAGCCTTTGCCTATGAATCCACATTCTCAGGACGACTTCAAGAGTTTCTTTATTTTTAAACAGCATCATACATCTTTAAATTGAAATTTCTTTTTATGAGCAATGCTATAAATCGAATTAGAGAGGAATACCCTCTATCAGTTTACCTTATACAATTTCAATGGCTAGAACATTGCTGTTAATGTGCATATCTTTGTCTCCATCGTAGATGTATTTCAAAAATATGCCAAAAATCAGGATTTTGACAATTTGGAGGAATTTTGGAAGAATGTGTAGTTGAAAAGTGTGAAAAGTGACATGTCCCATGTAAATCCTTGGTTGAAAATGAATTTGAGGATAAAAATGACAAAAATCACCTCCACGAAACAAGGTACTAGGTAGTGCATTCAAGTGTCGACTATTGAAACAGAAAATTTTATGTAAGAAAGAGCAAAATACTTCAAGAAAAATACATTAGTCACCCTATGCAATCTGAGTGTTTTCAACTACCAGTTGATGTTTAACATTTTGGCCAAGTAAAATTATAATCTAGCTAACCATTGGATCAGGACTGCCTGCCGACAAAATATCCAACAGTGAGTTCTGAGGCTCCAGCTCTTCATGCCACAGAGGCAGCTTTTCACAAGGGTAGAACTTCCTTGTAACCCCTTCTGAGTTAATCTGCAATTACAAAAGCTAATAAGGAATTGCTTAAAACTTGTCTACTTGAGTAAACTTTTAAAGCTTAGCCAAACACTTGTATATTAATCAGTCAACACATACACTACTTCACAGTAAAGAAAAAAAATTACTTAATGCAGAGGCTATTGCAAACCACAAATCCAACAAGAATAAAAGGAAAGATCTGATGTTCATGTCCAACATCAACATCAGGAGACTACTGGAGATTCATCTGGGGGAGAATATATAATACATAAACAATAAAGATAACTTACAGTCACAGTCCGAACAACCCCACCACTAGCACCATCCCGAGCAATAGCAAGAGAGACCGCCTTCACCACTAATTGCTGCAGGGACAGAGGAAGACACAAAATTAACAGTCACCCATACACATGCTAATCATGCCCACAGTTACTGAAATATCTATATAGACCAACTAGGAAAATATTTTGTATATTTTTCCGTAACTTCCTATAAAACAACAACAAAGATCGGAAGCAAATCAATGCATGTGAGCTTCAAAAGCAATCCCTTTTAGGTGGAGGTTCTCTGGAGGAACACAATCCCTCTCACCCATAATAGATAGATCAAACAGTATATAGTTGGAAAATACTACTTTGGGACATACACGAGAGGATGTCCCTGAGCCCTCACAAATAGGAAATCCAATAATATTGCACATACATATAAATTACAATGTACAAACCTCAGCTTCCTCTTGGGTCATCCCTTCCTTCCATGCCTGGTCAAAGAACCCGTACAAATACGTAGAGCCAGATCCTAATGTAAAACAGACAATTGTCAGGAATTGTTTCCCTCAACCATGAGACGAACCACTTACCAACTAGTTTGTAACTTCAGTAATAACAAGTTGTCAAAAGTATTTTGAGATATCTGACAATGTCATTGGACAAGCAAAACAGCGACCCTTTAGACGATGGAAGGAAAACTAACATGCCAAATGGAAAATGAGTACCAGAATGTATATCATTATTTTTAGCAAAACCAACAGAAAATTATCAATAAAAAGATCCTTGGAAAGTCTATACATCGGTTGAGGATATCTGTCATATCCAGGAGTAGAATCCCTGTTCTACATTGGGTTGAAAACTGACAATTTAAGTTTGAAACCAGTCAGGTCTGAAAGACTACAATACCAGTAGGAATTCGGGTTTCTTCAGTTCAATCCATAGTCGGAATTTCTATGTTGTGATGTTTTCAATGTGTGTATATATATACACACATACACACCCAGGTGATAGATAAAGAAGAAATATAATTAATAAACCTGTAAAGAAAACTCAAAATCATAATGAAACTTTTGACATTTTATTAATAAAATTTGAGAATACAAGTTAGATTGAATCTTGCAGAGAATTTGACACTTGTTTAAACTCTGAGTTACAATGGGACCGAAACTCTAAATTTATAACAAGTAAAGATAAAGATACATTGAAGAGAATTTTAAAAAGTTGATTGATATCTTTAAGTTGTTGATTGAATAGTGACTTGTCGACTACGTTTCCAAAAAGTAGGAATCACCTTTCTTGAAAAAGGTGAAACCTTCCCCTTGGGGCCCCCACCTGCCCTGCCCTGCCCTACCCTGGTGGATGATGTAAATCGTGGGATATGCCTCAATTGGCCAGTGACTGAGAGTCCACTGATCAAATCCACAAGGAAGTCAAGTTCAAAGCGTTACTGTCAGGACTCAAACTCCCCACCTTGTGGATTGCCATCGGAATTTACATTATGTCATTTTAGCCTTTGCCAATTGATCTGTGCCTCGGTGGCCTGGAATCACCTTTCTTGAAAGTTGAAAAGTTTGTCATCCACTTGAGCCAAAAGTTTGAAAAAGAACAACTTTAATAAAGTTGCTTTAATAAAAAAGATGCTTTCTTTAATAAAGCTACTTTAATAAAGTAAAAGACTCATTTTATCAGATTTGACAAATATTGAAGTTTCTTTTGAGCTGACATAATTTGAAGAACAAATTTTTTGAATAATGAACTCGGTAATCTCTGAATTCGTCAATAACTTTGTTCATGTAGTCATTTGATCATTTGAAATTCTTCATGAAGGGATTCGTCACGTCAATTCCAGAGCAATCATCTCCATTTTGATAAAAATCAAAGTCTGCTTCTGAGCTGGCCTCAGATGAATCTTGAACAGAAGATTTTGAAGCGTTTTCACCAAGAGCTGCAATTTTGTCTGCCAAAATCGTCATTTCCTCCGAAATTGTGCATTCTGTAAGGAATTCAGCATGAGCATCTTGAAGTTTCTTTGATGGAAGTCCTTCATTATTTTTCTATTGAATCTAAGAATTGACTGCCTTGAGATAATAATTTGTTTCATGGAATTTGGACCACCATTTTATTTTGAATCTTCTAACAATCTTTTTGGGACGGAAAGAATCACCGTTATTTTGAATAATAAAAAAGTCCCAACAGAGGATCCATGAGACTTAAAATTCAGGGCAAATTGGAACATTTTTTTGAGGTTGCAAAAATAATTTTGCCTCTTCTTTGAAATGTTAGAATCCTTGAAGAGAGACTGGGAAGAATGTTCTCTTCAAGACCAAAAAATTCAAACCAATTTTGAAAAATTATTTTGACACAATTGATGAAAAAGATAAACCAAGAATGATTCACTGGTCTAAAGAAACATTAAACCAAGCATCTTGATAATCCAAGTAATTGAAATGAGATGAGGAATTTTGTTTATTTGGGGTGTGAGTAATGACTGCAGATCCTGTTTTGAGAATGATCTTTTCATAAAACTCACGAGGTTTAGTTGGAAGAAAATGAAAATTGAGAGGGAAAATATCAAATAAACATTCTTGAAGATCAGAATATCAAATAAACTTCCAAAAATTAATACTAAATCCTTTCAATATGTCACTAAGAATAAATTCTTTCCCATCTTCAATATGTAAACGTCATGGGTTGAAAAATATTCTGATCTTCAAGAATGTTTATTTGATAACCTGTGTGCCCCTCTTTCCAAAAGGCTACAGAAAAATCCAAATTCATGAGGTTCTGAGTGCACCTTAGCCATTCAAAAAGTCAAAAGTATTCCATGCATCTCAATTATTGATCCAGATGTCAATTTTATCTAGAGATGGCAAAAAAATCCGATCCGCCCCGTCGATCCGTCGACCCGATCTGATCTGAAAAAATCCCGATCCGTGGATCGGCGGATCGAAATTTATGTGATCCGCCCCGATCCGAAAATTCACAGAGCGGATTTGGATCGGGGCTGATCCGATCCGCCCCGATCTGACATTTTTTTTTAATATAATTTTTTTATCATGTATAAAAATTTAATATATAAATTTTATAGTAAACTTTAATTTCTGAGAATAAGCTGCAATCTTTGCATTTTAAAGAAAACACATTTTTCATGTTCTTTATTTGAAGAAAGAATTCCAATAAATGATGGCAAAAAAACTCGATCCGTTGAATCGGCGAATCGGCCTCTATACGTCTCGTTTCAATAAAAAAAAAAAAAAATTTAATAAAAAAAATAAAATTTCTAAATTTTTTATAAAAGATTTAATTTAAAATATATTTTAAAAAATAAAAAAATAATTCTGGCAGATTGGTCCACGGATCGGTGGACCGCCGACCGGAAATTTGACGGATCGCGGGGCGGATCCGGATCGGGCAAAAAAATTCGGGGCGGGGTGGATCGGGGTCCGATCCGCCCCGTTGCCAACACTAATTTTATCGCTAAGACTGATGCGTCAGACATAGGGTTTGGTGTAGTCTTAGAGCAGATTCCAAAAGGGTCAAATCAAGAACAGCTTGTCCGTTACTATTCCGGTGTTTGGACTGGTCCTCAATAATTATTCCACAGTCAAAAAAGAAATTCTTTTAATTGTTCTTTGCGTTTCAAAATTTCAAGATGATTTAATTAATAAATCATTTATTTTAAAAACTAATTGTAAAGCATCAAAAGACGTTTTATAAAAAGACGTCAAAAATCTTGTTTTAAAACATATTTTTGCAAGATGGCAAGCTATTTTGTCATGTTTTGATTTCAGAATTCTATATATACAGGGTAAAAATAGTGTTCTTGCAGATTTCCTCACAAGAGAGTTTCTTACTAAAAAGAGAAATTCCGAGAGAAAAGAGAGGCCACCCAAAAAGAAAGAATTAAAGAAAAGTGCCAACATAGATTGGTACAAAAAAGTTCCTGAGGATATGGCTTCAATTGAAGATTACATTCAAAATTCCAACAGAAATACTTCTTTCTTCAAACATCCTTACACTTTCTACTGCAAACAATTTTTCGGTTCTTGGCAAAATTCCTCAAACTCCAGAAATGTCAAAACCTTCAAACTACAAAAAAGCAATTTAAACTAGTTCTGGAAAACTTCCAGAAATTAATACTAAATCCTTTCAATATGTTACTGAGAATAAATTCTTTCCCATCTTCAATATGTAAACTTCATGTGTTGATTTGATATTTTTCTTCTCAATTTTCATTTTCTTCCAACTACACTTCAAAAACCTCGTTAGTTTTATAAAAAGATCCTTCTCAATACAGGATCTGTGGTCATTACTCACACCCCAAATAGACAAAATTCTCAATATATTGATTTTTCAAAATTATTAATTTGCAAAATGTTGTCATTTGACGACTGGGAACAACATCCTTGGCTTGAGAAAAACATAAACCTTTCTAAAGGTGAAAATTTCTCATCTCATTTCAATTAATTGGTTTATCAAGATGCTTGATTTAATGTTTTCATTTTTAAACTAGTGAATCATTCTTGGTTTTCTTCTTTCATCAATCATGTCAAAATAATTTTCCAAGATGGTTTCTAAATTGGTTTGAATTTTTTGGTCTTGAAGAGAACATTCTTCCCAATCTTTCTTCAAGGATTCAAACATTTCAAAGAGGCAAAAAGATTTTTGCAGCCTCAAGAAAATATTTTGTTTCAATTTGCCCTCAATTTTAAAGTCTCATGAATCTTTTGCTGAGACTTTTTTATTGAGAGAATTGCTAGAAGATTGGAAAGGTGGCATAAAGGTTGTTTATCAAGAGGGAGACTTGTGCTCTTGCAATCGGTTTGGAAAGCATACCTACATATTTCATGTCAATCTTTAAAATGCATATGAAGGTGGTGAAGAAGATGAGGGATTTCTTTTGCGAAGGTAAAGGGGAAGGTTGTAGTGACCATTTGGTTAAATGGGAAGTTGTCACAAACCTAAGGAAAAAGGAGGTCTAGGGATTGGTAATCTCCATTTGAGGAATTTCGCGCTTCTTGGTAAATGGCTTTGGCGGTTCCCTTTAGAATCGGAGTCACTTGGGCATTCTATCATCCTTAGTCGGTATGATCTTCACTCAAATGGATGGGATGCATGCATAGAAGTTAATTCCACCCATCGGGCACCATGGAAATCCATTGCAAGAATTTGGGATTCTTTCGAGGTAAGCACCAAATTTGTGGTTGGGAATTGGGACAAAATTCGATTTTGGTCAGATAGATGGATAGGTGACCAAACTCTCAAAACACTCTTTCCCCGACTTTTTTGGTTATCAAACAAACAAGATTCAGTTATTAGAGACATTGTATCCCTACAGCCAAACTCCACACCAACTTGGAACTTTGGATTCCTTAGAAACCTTAACGATAGAGACAGAAGAATTCACCTCCCTTTCAAGTTTGCTTGAAACCATCACTATTGACCCAATTTCCTTGGATAAAATTGGCTCGGTCACCCATCGGGATCATTTTCATGTAAATCTTTTTTTAACCTTCTTTGTCATTCGTCCTGCGACTCTAATTTCCACCAATTCAAATTCATTTGGAAGGGTGTGATTCCTTCAAAAATTAAAGTTTTTACTTGGTTGGTGTCTTTGGGAAAGGTTAACACTTGTGATTTGTTACAACGAAAAGGCCTTATTGTTGCATTTCCCCATCATGTTGTATCATGTGTAGAAAGGCAAATAAAACTATTGATCATTTATTAATTCATTGTGAATTTGCTAATGAAATTTGGGGTAGAATTATGAACATGTTTGGAGTATGGGGTGCATTGCATAGACACTGGGCGGATTTATTTCTTATCAAACGGAATTTCGGGGATCACATGAAGAAAAAGAAGGAAATCTGGAAACTACTTGTAATGGCATCAGCTTGGACGATATGGACAGAGAGAAACAAGAGAATTTTTGACAATTTTGAGAGAAATGTAGATGACATTTGGGATAACATCATATTCTATACAGGATTATGGGGTAGAACAACAGGTCTTTTCAGTGACCTAGAGAATTTTTTGTTTCGATTAGATCCCATGAGTTCATTATATACTATTGTCCCGATTAGCTCATAGATCACTATATAGTTCTACAGTTGTAGCATAGTTTTAAGACATTCTATGTTGGATGACTCATCCACATGTTGTAATTTCTTGAGTTTTTAAATAAAATTTTGTCTCTTATCAAAAAAAAATGCCGATTTCCTTATAGAAAAAATAGGTTATTAGCGCTACTTGCAAAATGTACAAGTCCGGAAGAAATGGCGATTTTGGCAAAAATAATTGCAACTTTTGCTGAAAACGTTTCAAAATCTTCAGTTCAAGATTCATTTGAGGCCAACTCGGAAGCAAACTTTGATTATTATCAAAATGGAGATGATTGCCATGGAATTGACCTTGACGAATCCCTTCATGATGAATTTCAAAGTACCAAATGACTACATGAACAAAGTTATCTTGACAAATTCAAAGATTACCGAGTTCATTTTTCAAAAAAATTGCTCTTCAAATAATGCCAGCTCAAAAGAAATTTCAATATTTCTCAAATTTGATAAAAATAGTCTTTTACTTTATTAAAGTAGCTTTACTAAAGAAAGCATCTTCTTTATTAAAGCAATTTTATTAAAGTTGTTCTTTTTCAAACTTTAGGCTCAAGTGGAAGACAAGCTTTTCAACTTTCAAGAAAGGTGATTCCTACTTTCTGGACAAGTAGTCGACAAGCCACTATTCAATCAACAACTTTAAGATATCAATCAATTTTTCAAGATTCTCTTCAATGTATATTTACTTGTTATAAATTTCGAGTTTCAGTCTCATTGTAACTCAGAGTTTAAATAAGTGTCAAGGTTGCACGGACACGGACACGCGACACGGGTACGACACGAACACATCGACACGTAATTTTTTTAAAAAGTTAAGACACGACACGTTGGGAAGACGCAAATTAATTTTTTAAATTTATTATTATTTTAGTCTTATTTACAAACAACACATTGGATATTTATTGAATCAAAATGAGGATACCAAATAAAAACAAACTCGTAAGTTAGATTTATCATTTTTTTAATTGCATGTGTTTCGCTCCTTCCCATTTTTATTTTGATGTATATGGTGTAGCTCCGACACGTGTCGGAGAGTGTCCGGAGAATGTCGGTATCGGACACGTGTCGGACACGACACGCTAGCTCCCGATAGAGTGTCGGTGCAACCTAGATAAGTGTTAAATTCTCTGCAAGTTTCAATCTATCTTGTATTCTCAAATTTTATCTTATTAATAAAATTTCAAAAGTTTCATTATTATCACTTTGAGTTTTCTTTACAAGCTTATTAATTTTATTTCTTCTCTACCTATCACCTGAGCTATATTTGGTATATATATATAGTTCCTAGAAAGCTCCTTCATTGAAATTTACTACTCCCAAAAGTAGGTTAAAATTAAGGCTTCATTAGTTGCAGTGATAATTCCTAAAACCAATTTACCACTTCCAAAATACCATCTAACACTGTCAAAATCCAGAGCAAATAAATAACAGAAATTTTGTTCAAAAACTTTGCAAACAACAGGATATATCAGTAAGTTGAAGCACCAAGCTTGAAACCAGTTGAGAAAGAATAAGACTGCTGTTGGTAAAACAGATAGGAACTTCCCAAAAGACTAGGAAAAGCTAACAAATTGTGATGTTACAGTGTGACACCAGTTGAGAAAGAATAAGACTGCTGTTGATAAAACAGCTAGGAACTTCCCAAAAGACTAGGAAAAGCTAACAAATTGTGATGTTACAGTGTGACTCTATATGTAAAGGATAAGAAGGTCACACCTCCAATAGCAAAAGGTTGCTCCAAGATGGTCCCTCCCAGAGGTATTCCATATATTTTACCACCTTCATATTTGTCCCATCCACCAATAATGAGACCAGTTTGCAGCATATTCTGTGAAGTCAATATACTTGTAGATTTACCATCAGTCCATCACAAAACAAAAAAATAAAAATAAAAATAAAAAAGGAAAAATACTACTACCTCCAACACATTGCTCAGATCTAGTAAAAGGCATAAGAGTAAAATACATAAAAAAAGCATAGTGTAACAAATAACTGATAAACCATTTGTATGTATATTTTCCCCATATAATCCCCCAAGAAAGTTAAGTACAATTAAGGAAGCATTAGTCAAAGAAAACTGAATACTTACATATGAGGTGAATTTTTTGTTCCCTTATAAGTTACTTATGAAGTAAACAAAGTCAAAATCTAATTTAACCACATTTTTTTTTTATTTTGATAGGAAACTGAAATTTTATTGAACTAATCCAAAAATTACATGTGTAGTTGTGGACGAGTCGTCCATCACATAAAGGATTGAAGCTATGGTAAGGCAGTAGGACTATATACTGGTCCACGGATTACTAATAACAATAGAATCCAAAGAACTCTTGGGATCTAAACGAAATAGAAAATCATCTAAACCAATAAACATATTGGCTGCTCGAGCCCATAAACCCGTGAGAAATATAATGTTTTCCCAAATATCTTCTATCGTTCTTTCTGCATTGTCAAAAATCCTTTTATTCCTCTCTGTCCATATCATCCACGCTCCTGCCATAACAAACATTTTCCAAATCTCCTTTCTTTCCTTGGTATCCCCAAAATCCCATTTGATAATAATCAAATCCGCCCAACGTCTAGGCATAACACTCCATACTCCAAACATATTCAGCAGTCTATCCCAAATTTGTTTTGCTAATTCACAATGGATCAATAAGTGATCAATGGTTTCATTGGCCTTTTTACACATGATGCAAAATGATGGGGAAATAAACCAACCAGGTCCACTTATTATCAAAATTTAGTGGCATTATGAAGAGATTCTAAAAGCATCTCCAATAGGCTCTTTAAACTTAAATTGCTCTTTAATTTAGAGCCAAACCTTAAATTTCTAATCCAATCGACTCTTTTAGAATTTTAATTTCGAGAGTCAGTTTGACTCTCCAAATTGGCTCTTTAAACTTAAAATCATCTTTATCTTTAATTTAGAGTCAACCCTTAATTTTTACTCCAATTAACTCTTTAACATTTTAATTTAGAGAGTGGGTTTGAGCCAACTTCTATTACTAAATGGAGTCAAACAATTTCAATTCAATTTTCCATACGTGCCTGTTTGTTTCTCATTAAAAATAAGATTTTTATCAAAATTAAAGTTAACAATAATCACAACCATATATTTCATGGGTCCCACAACTTTTTAATCATACATCTCATCAAACTTTTATCAAAATTTGCTAAAAAATTGATTTTAATCTCTATCAAACAGGGGCTTAGTTTAATTTTATATACAAATCTCACTGCTTCATTAAAAAACATGAAATTGACGTGAAATAAGTAAAATAGAAGGAATTGATGATGAAAAATGAATACATATTAAAAAAAAAGTATAATTTATATATAAATCTCAATGCTTCATTTCAATCTACTCGGGAAAAAAAAAAAAGGTTTTTTTGGTGGAATTGACGTGAAAAATGAAAGACCAATTTGTTGGATTTATGAAGAAAAATAGAGGTAAATAATAAAATAATTAGGAGAGAGACATGAAAAAAATAAAAGGGAAAAATAATAAATACTTCTTGAAATAAGTAAAATAAAGAGGTTGATGGAGTGATTTAAAAAAATTTGCACAGTAAATTTATATATGCTCTTTAAATATAAATAGTCTTTTGGAGATGCTCTAAGTAACTTATTAGTTACCCAACCACGTTCAAAATCACAAGAACTTCCTATATTTTGTATCTCTTTTAGGTTACAAGATAAATGAAACTGTGTAGATTCTTCAAATAGTAAAGATAACTTCAGCCAAAAGTGAAAACAATAAAAGAACTAAAGAAAACTATTTCAACTGCGCAATTAGAAATTGGTGTAGGAACTAGGAAGAAAAGGAACTGGTAGTGACCTCTTATGTTTCGAAATTATGGTAGTGACCTCTTATGTTCCAAAATTATGCAACAATTCTAAAATAAAAAAGATAACCCAGCTTCTGTCAAAATTAAATTTAGAGCTTGCTCGGGAGAGATTTTTTTAAAATTGTTTCTCCTAAAATCATATTCATCACACGTTCTATGGGGTCTATAACTTCTTACTACCTTTCAACCACACATTCTCCATAATTTTTTCCCCACTATAAAAAATCTCTCCCAAAGAAACGGTTAATATTACAGCAGCTATTTGTGATCCATTTCCATCTTTTTCAAATTCATGGTCATACTTATCTCCTCTAAATTAAACTTCATATTAACTTAAGTTGGCAATCAGTGATGAAGAAAGCAAGAGAAAATTTTACAGTGTTGACTACTAAAGAGAAATTAGTGGTATTATTGAATTATAATGTTATGAATTAAATTGTTCACATTCAAGTGAATAGCTCAATTAATTGCTTATTGAAAAAAAAACTAGTACAATAATGAATAAACTTCATATTACAGACTTTCAAACACATACTACAAATTTTATTCTGAACAGACTGAATTTTCTTTAGAGAGTTATTACTCATTGTATTTACAAGGGAACCATTGTTAAGAAACTTTTATAAGATAGCAACATGGTATTATATACTACAATTATCCCTAATAAGACTTTTCTTGCACAAATTAACTTTCCCAGGAAAATTTTTTAACAATAAAGAACTGTTTTCTTAATCTTAATATTCTTTACTGCCATTTTGAAACAATGTATTCATCTATTTTCTCTTTTAGTGGAGTAACTACTCAAGTCATTAACAGTCGACAAGAATAATGGAAGTCGAAACTATGCATTTCATGTCTTTTGTCATCTTATAGAAAACCCACCATGGTGCATTATATATCTGGTACCACTCTTGTGATAACACCGCATACAAAAACCAAATAAAATTTCAGAAGTGAGAGATATAGGCCATAGAGATAGTATCCACCACTCAACATTAATGAATACAGATTTCCAGATTCAATTTCTACAAACCAAACTAACAAAATCAATATGAAAATGACTAGTAAGGCTGATATTTTTCACCATGTTGAAATCAGTTTTGGACATGCATAGTTTATGTTGTAGATTTCGGACTTTTCAAATCAAATAATTATACAGACCTTGTTGTTGTAAGACAATAATCTGACAAGGTTTGCAGCAACATTGACAGTTGAAGGCTGCCCAAGTTGTATCCTGCATAAACAAGCATGACATCACAATTCCACATTTTTATGTATTGGCTGAATCATAAGTTGCGAATATTTCTATGGTGAGTATTACACTTGCAAAAAAATTACTTCATATAATCTTGGTACCACCAAAAACCAGTGAGCTAGTCTGAAAATGTAACAATTTCTAGGAAAGAAAACTAAAGTGTAAAAGAACATTGCTTTCTTTTAGTGGATACAGGTTAGGGCAGCTAAAGGTAAATCAACTCGATGTTGGGGAGTGCTTAAGAAGTTGACACCGTGAAGGTGGTTAAAAAGAAGATATATCATAAGGAGAAACTATTACGTCTCTTCTGGAACCTAAAGGTGCGTTTCGCATTCTTTATTTATAATAATTATTTAGCTAACGTCACCATACAATGAAAAATGTGGAATCCAAATTAAGTGATTGTAATGCAGGAATATCTACTTACGTGTGCTGATGGAGAAAGTAGCGGACATAATCAGAAACAATCTGTGAATCTGCAGCCTGACAAGTAACATTGTAAAATGTGTTATTCAAGAAAATACAGACAGAGGGGTGGAGCTAGGAAATTGATTTGTAGTGGGCTAGAAAAAATGAGGGTGGAGCGAAAAATTTTTTGAACTAAGAGGATTGAAATTGATGATTTTGAGTATCATATCTAATATAAGGATAGTCATATATATGTTGAAATTGTCCCATTTCTACATGCGCTTTTTTTTTTCTTTTTTTTTTTTTTTTGATAAGAAACTGAAATTTTATTCATGATAAATTCTGTAATGAGTACAAAACCATGTGGATAAGATATCCACGAGGTACAATATAATGATATCACTGACCATCAAAACAACCTGGGGAAATCTAATAACTATTTGATACTATGACATCAAAATATGTTGTTGGGTCTAGGTTTAATAAAAATCTTTCTAAAGCATTCAACTTCCGTGATACCCTTGCCCATAAACCCGTGAGGAACAAAATGTTATCCCATATATCTTCTACTGTTCTTTGAAGATTGTCAAAAATTCTCCGATTCCTCTCGGTCCATATGGTCCAAGCTTATGCCAACACTGTCATTTCTACATGCGCTTTTCGAACCTCATCTTGTTTGTCGACTGGATATTGTGATATTGGAATACTCTTTCCATGATCACATTTATAATGCCCCTATTTCGTATTTTTATTAAGATTTATTTGAAATAAATAATGATTTTTAGGAAAATGTGTGGTTAAAAAGTAAAGGATATTTTTTGGGTTTATATATAATATTATTTTATTGATAAATACGTGGTTGAAAAGAAGATAAGGGAAAAATGTGATTTATTTATAATGAGTATCAAACAGGGACAATATAGAGTATTACTTTGCGATGTTTCAATAGTACTTTCATCTTCAGTCATTAAACTTTTACTTGAAATAGGAGTTTCTTGCGTTACACGACTACGTCTGTATTATTACTTCATGATCCAACATCTTCTTTCTTGTTAAAATAATGAAAAATATTTTTTTTTAACATTCTAATCAATTTGCAAAGAATATGTATTGTCCAAATTCAATTAAGAAATTTCCATTAAAAAAAACAAGTGGTAAAAAAAAATATAAAAATTTAACGATCACAAATAATCCTTAAATTGGCCCTTTATAATCATAATAAGTAATTCATAGAAATTAATCAACATTCAAATCAATTAACAAACAAAAATTATTTGAAGTATAATTAAGTCCAAAAATCAGAAGTAGAGATAAATCAAAGCATATAATCAAACTTAAACAAATTAATCAATAATCGACATTCAAAAGTAACTTGATACTTCAAAATAATCCCGAGTACTGCAAAAGAGTAAGAAGTGAAGATAAACTAAAGCTTATAGTTAAAACCTGCTCTTTTATAAGAATCATGGTTTGCCAGTGAAATCTAAAAGCTTCAAGAATTTGGGCTGATTCACAGCCATGAAGCCACACGGTTGGCAATTATTCTCCTGGTTGCTTTCAACCATACACAATTTTTAAAAGAAGGGCACTAAAACCATTTGACGCCAAAGGTCCAGATGAAGGACAAAATCAAGAAAGCAGGCAAGCAGAGAGAATTGTGGTATATTTTCATGAAGGCAGGACAGGCCATTTCAGAAGCAAGGTGCCTATTAGAGCTGTGCAATGTTAAAACTTGATAAAAGTTGGTGGTGGTCTCATGAAATGTATTGTGAAAAAAGATAAATGTTGTGGATTAAAAATGAAATATGACCAGGTTTCACCATCTTTTTTTAGCAAACAAAAGCTTTAATAAAAGAGTAACGTGCTTGAGTATTCTTGATTAGAAACAGTAAAATATAATCCAAATGTTCCTTCCAGGCAAGTAAAATTTTTGATAGATTGTTTTATGAACGGATCAGTATGGACAAACATTAGCACTCCTCTCTCAAATTTTGAGCATGTTTGGGAGTACTTTAAAGCTCCTTATATAGAGCTTTGAGTACATTTATCTTTTGATATTTTCTTCTGTTATAAAATCTAGATTCAACGGCTATAGCATATGTTGCTCGGACTCGGGTATGAGTATCGAGTACGGGTACAAATCTAAATGTCGAACCCGTTCTTTTTCAAAACCTAAAATATGAGGACACGGCTAAAGAGATGCAAAATCTTGACATAAATGCATGTAAACGTCTTATAAACTAAAAAATTACTTTAGAAATTTATGTATTAGTATTAGTAATAATAGATGTATTTCTTGACGATACAAAGGATTATCTTTTGATTTATATTATATAAAGTATCATCTTTTGGTTAACAGGATTCGAGAAAGATATGTCCCATATCCGAGTATCAGACATGGGTACTTCTTGAAGAGTCCGAGCATCATAGGCTATAGCGCGTATCCTCTTCATTGATATTAAAAAATAAAGGAATATTCAATTTGAAGCCAAACTACAACATAGGCCTTAAAAAAAAAAAAAAAAAACGCATAACATTTTCAGATTTTTCCCTAACCGCATAAACCTGACAGTAGTATTTCCTTCCCCCATAAACACTACAAACCACAAAATCCAGTTATGTAAATTTGTACCGAGCCTGAACGACACAAGTAGACATTATCAGTCAACTTCGTAATTTTATCCGATGCCCTGTTCGCCACATACATTCCTGAAAAATGCAAATCCAAAATTTCAAAATAACACAAAAAATGCGAAACTTGAATTAAAAATCTTATATACTAACATCACAAATTAAATTTATTTGAAAAGGAAACAAATTGTTGAAAAATGGAGTTACCGGTGCTGGTGCGAGAGTCAGCTCCGAGAACCACTCCGCCGTTGTAGGTGACGCCGATAATTGTGGTTCCCATCGAGTGGGGAGCATCGATATCGCCTGTGCTCACGTCCATGTCGTGGTTCTGTGCGGGTCGATCGATTGAACTAAAATGGAGTACTTTAGCAGGAGGAATCCTTGATCGAGAAGGGGAAAAGTGAGACCTTAGAATAAAAACAAAGCTTTCGTGCAGAAGAAGCCAGAGGCGAATAAATGTAAGAATTAACAGTTTGGTCCCCCGTCTTTTGCAAATAATGTTAATTGGCGCATACCTTTTTAATTGCAGCAAGTTTTACTTTTAGGTGAATTGTATTTTGCCCCTTCGGAGTATATTTACTACGCCCTCCCCAAATTATGCTATTACATCGAGCTTTGAGTAAAAAATTGACCCCGACGGGCCAGGTCGATCAAACAACTACTTGCCTAAGTCCAACGGATGATTTATAAAAAATTCGCCTCCCTTTCGGCACCTATTTTGGATCACATCATCCCCCCTCTCTTAAAGATGATTCGACCTCGAATCTGTATATGGCCTCTCATTGATGTATCTCTTGCTCTCGTTGGTTCGAGGGGTCTGTTCATGTTTTGTGCTATCCATCATCTTTTGGGTTGTCCTGTCCGGTAATTAATTTTCCCTTTGGCCTTAGTTTTGTGATTTGATTTTAGTACTTGCAAAACAGAATTAGCCAAATTAGGGAAGGATGTGTTAGCAAATGTAAACAAACTCATTTTTGTGGTGGACTTTCTTTTATTTTTCTTTTCGCTCTCAAGCTCACCTTTTTCTGAGGTCATGGTATCAACTCTCATGTTTTCAATTTTCACATCATCTCCTTTTTCTGAGGTCGTGACCTCAACGCTCTTATTTTCCCGTCAAACTCGCTCTTTATCTTCAATTGGTCCTCTTGGACCTCTTTAGGTGATAGTGGAGCAAGAATGATCATTTTTCCACCCTTCACAAAAGAATATCGATTTTTAAATCCATCATGCACCACTCACCTATCATGTTGCCATGGCATTCCCAACAAAATATGTCCAACGTGCATAGGGACCACATCACACACAACCTCATCTTTATAACCCCCCAATGGTGAATTTAATATTAACCTACCTATTCACTTTAAGTTCTCCCGACTCGGTTAACCATTGTAATTTATAGGGGTTGGAGTGTTTCACCTTGGCAACCTCAATTTCTCCACCAATAATGTACTAACCACATTAGTACAACTTACCCCGTCAATTACCATCCCACAAACCTTTCTCCTCACCAAACACCTAGTGTGGAAAAGATTATCTCGCTGTTCATCAATTTCAACCATCTTAGCTTGAGAATTTAGGACACGTCTATTCACAAGAGACCTTTTTACAGCATAAGTTAATCCATCTTCATCGCTACTACTAGTCTCCGCATCCTGCAACCTAGG
This sequence comes from Ligustrum vulgare, assembly GCA_963555705.1. Taxonomy (NCBI): domain Eukaryota; kingdom Viridiplantae; phylum Streptophyta; class Magnoliopsida; order Lamiales; family Oleaceae; genus Ligustrum; species Ligustrum vulgare. Next base: position 25,241,751 of record OY743176.1, read on the forward strand.
CATTCCCTTAAATTCATCCTCCGAACTAATTTCACCATTTTCACGCAAGAGCGTTACTCTCTTATTTAGACACTGTGATGCTATATGGTCCGAACCCAAACACTTAAAGCACTTAATATTTCTATCCCTAGTAGGTTGAGAATCAGAAATATTTTTATCTTTAGTTGTAGGTTCCTCCTTTCCCTTCGGGACATGCTCATCATTGTGATCCTTCCTCGGTTGTGATGTAGGGTAAGTCTCCGGTGAGTGTTTAGATGCCCCCTTTCACCTTAATTGCCTCTCCACCTTCGTTGTCATATGCACCATGTCATCTAGTTTCACATAATGTTGTAACTCAATGACGTTGGCAATATCTCTGTTCAGTCCACTAAAAAATCTAACCATTGTAGCTTCCTGATCCTCCACCACGTTGGCCCTAGTCATGGCTACCTCCATGTCTTTATAATATTCCTCTACACTCCTAGAGCCTTGCGTGAGCCCCTGCAACCTTTGGTAAATGTCCCTATGATAGTGGCTTGGAACAAACCTCTTTCTCATTACGATTTTCATCTCACGCCATGTTTCCACCGGCCCCTCACCATTCCTCCTTCGATCCTTCATCAATTGATCCCACCAATTAATTGCATAATCGGTGAACTCAACGACCACTAACTTCACCTTCTTTCCTTTCGAATAATTGTGACAATCAAACATCAACTCTACCTTCTTCTCCCAATCTAGGTAAGCCTCCGAATCACTCCTCCCATGAAAAGGTGGAATAGACATTTTTATTTTACCTAGGTTATCATCTACTTCATCCTGATCACCACGATCTCTTCTATTATTTTCCCTTTCATACATATCTCCTCTACTCCTTCTCCTCCTTACATTAACCACAGATGATTGGATACTACTCCCTTCACTCGTAAACTCCTCATCATCAAACCCATACCCAACCCTTTGATTATTTCTCCACCTATGATCTCTCCCGTCTTCCCTCCTAGCTCTAGGACCCATATGAGTTTGTTCCCTACACAACTTATTAATTGTTTCTTCCTGCATATCCATCCTAGTTAACAACCTCTCAAATTGCTCATGTAAAGTCGTCATCACACCTACATCATTCTCGTTCACCTTATTCATACCTTCCGGTTATTTGTTGTAGCTCGTTAATGAAGCTGCTGGCTCCCTTCTGTCAATTCCCTTGTTGTCCCCAACTGGTGAAGATGATCAATCTCGTCTGCTGGACATTACTAGTCTTCATAGAAACAAGTAGAAAATCCCTCACAAAATGTATCGCTCGTGTATCACTCAAAATCCCCTTCCAAGCACTTCAAAAACAATTCAAGAACTCAATCAAATGTAGGACACGATAAGACACGAGCAAACAAGAAAATTTGGAAATTGAGACAAATTCGGAATATTCGGGGACAGATGGAATTTTCGATTTTTTTTTAATCTGCCAGAAAATTTGACTACGAGGGAGTTGGACGAAAAACGACCAAGAAAAACACTTTTTGAAATTTTTAGACTGATATTTATTGATCAAACAAAGAAAAAATTTACTGGTACAATGAACACAAAGAACAAGAAAAAAAAATACCAAGAACTGAATCTAGATCCAAGCTCTGATACCAGATGATATGAATCGAAGCGCGGAATTAAATGACACAATAATAGGAAATATCCAGATTCAGCCAAACACAAGAAGACAAGAAAATAAATTAACTGGAATAGATAAAATTGACGATAGGATCTTGACCTAACAATCACGACGCAATGAATGACGATGCGGATTGAAGAACCGAGCTTTTCTAAACGCTGCAAAGGATGTCAAACTCCTTGATAAGTTTCTGATTGGAACGCCACAAATATTCAACAAAAAATTTGATAAGTTATATGGATTGTTTTTCAAGAACAAGAAAAGGAATCCTCCTTTTTCTAGAGAGAAAAAATCTCACATTCATTCAATAATATTAAAGTTAATGTTTACAATGTGAAAAACTGATAATATAATGTAAAATTGACCTAAAACTAGGTTTAGTCGCTAATTGGGCCCAAAAACATGGAAATAATAATTAAAAACAGAAAATAAATAAAATTTACAAAAATACGAAAAATTGAAGTTACGGCCATTAGTTGCTCTCGGTTTAAGATTTACAACCGTGACCATACGCTTTACGGCTATAAGTATGAAAAACTTTGAATTCTTCACCTGGACCAGAGATGAAGTTATAACCGTAAGGATTATTCTTTACGGCCGTAATAAGGCTTCTGGTCACCAAATGATGAGATTTCAACTCGGCTTGATCCGTTCGTCTTCTCGGCTCATCTCCAACACAGAACTTGCTCTGTTTCTCACATATATCACTGTCGTACTGCCGATAGCTCGACTTCTCCTTTCGACTCCTATTTTGGATCACATCATTCTCCCTCCTTTTCCACTTCTTCTTTGCCTACACCTCTCCTTAGGCCGTCCCAACCACCTGCCATTGTCCCTATCCCTGTCTCACTCGACTTTTCTATACCCAGTGTGTATCCTAGCCAAACAAGTTCCATCTCTGCCTTGTCTAATCCAATCTCCCCCAGCGCAGACGTTCCTTCCACTCGCGGATCACCTACTACTCCCTCCGTCGTGCAAACCGAGTTGCCACCCATCTCGCACGACACCCAAACAGTCGCTGCTAATCAACTTTCATCCAGCACTCCACCCGCCTCCTCTCCCCTCACCTCACCTCGCGCTAGAGAGTCCACTCTAGCCACTGTCCATCCAAATCCCTTTCTTGTTCCCTTTGAGCCAAATCCACATCCCTACAATACTTGTGCCAAAAGTGGGATCTACCGCCCCAAACAAATTCACAACACAACTACCAAGCATCCAATTGCCGAGTCCTTGGAGCCTACTTGCGTTAGCTAAGCTTTAAAATCAAATCATTGGCGTAATGCTATGACAGATGAACTTAATGTTGGGAACCCGGGTTGTTCTACTCACAAAAATTGATTTCTTGTGATAGATCATCCCGTTACAGGATTTTCTGTTCTATGTATTCAACTTGGAATAAATAATTTTGCGCACACAAAAAGAAAAAGATATTACCCTTGTAGCGTGCTTTACAATAATCTTTTTCGCTGCTTCTTGATTTCACCAAAGCTTCAAACCCTCAAGCTTTCCTCGGTGTTCTCCAATGGCAGCTGTGCAGGTGTGTGGTCACCTTTTTCAAGACCTAGGTTAAACTAGGATTAGGGTTTCTTTGTAAAGAGGAAACACATACTACACACTTTACTGTGTGTCTCGCCACTTTTCCAATTAGGTTAAGAAAAATAGTCTTGAGAGACTATTTGTAACATCTTTTACACTCCAAAACCCTACCAGGCCTAGTACCACAACCCAGGCCCATTTATACACAACCCAATACAGGTAATAAGCCTGTATAAACCCATTTTAGTGAAGCCACCGAGGGAACTTGATCGGACCCAATTAAACTAAGCTCCAATAAATTAATTATGACCCGATCAACTCTTGATCAGTCAAAATTAATTTATTAATCATGTTATATTCCACTAAAAGAACGAGATTGCACTTTTAGTAAAATTGAAATTACTGAAACAATTAATCAATAATTATATCCTCTGACTTATCGTTCTTACATGTTACCCCCGTCGATCAACTCGAATATTCAGAGCAAGTTAAAATGACCAAAATGCCCTTCTCAGAATATTCATAAATTCTCAACTCTCATCTTCTATCTGACAGTTCGATGTGATCCCATCACATCATAGAATTCAACAGTCACTGTCGAATTACTGAGCTCAGATTCAACTGTCCACTAGAAGAACCAGTGAGATTATGATCATACATAAAAGGTGACGGATTCCATAATACGAATATATGTTCCTCGTTAGTTCACTTTAATTCCCAAAGTACCGAGATATTGATCAGCAATTTGATCTCACCCATTTATACCTCAAAGAACTTCAAGTTAGTAATCAAAGTCCATTATCCGATTAGGATTAAGGTCCCACGTACGATAATCAAGTGAAATTAAATTTGTATGGTCAATGTCACAAATTAATTTCACGTAGTCCCGTCCAATACGCTCCAAACGTACTCTCAATTTTATTACCAAAGTCAAAGATAGATTTCAATAAAATCGAGACGATCTTATCAAAATAAATTGTCCATATTTATTTATTGATCGTGAACGTTAATTTTAGATCGAATTACAAATGAATCTTTTTGTGTTTAACAACTTAAACACTCAATTTGTAATATCAAATCGACCCGTGGACAAACACAACTTCATATTAATACAATCAATTAATATTTTATTTTAAATGTCGTGAATTATACTCTATGGGCATATATAATTCCAACAATCTCCCACTTGCCCTTAGAGTATACATGAAAATCGAATCATCCATCTTGTCAACATCATCATTACATTAATTATTATGTTCTCAACCAAGATGATAACTCATTTCGATGTGAGTCACGGTTGTATAACAAACAATCCAAGATTGTGTTATACCCAACCAATTAACCACATTATCTCCCAGTTATATTCCAATTTTGACGACTCTCGAGAGTCCTAGTCAAATTAGATCTTAATTAGTTTTAATCCATCAGATCACAAACTGAATAGATAAGCAAATATTTACTCGTTTTTCAAAAACGATTCAGTATATGCTTTACCTCTATTCAATGAACTGATCCTGGATCAAACTAATAATCACCAACAATATTTCCAGCATAAGATATGACCTATCTAGTGCAAAGTAAGTCTTCCTATAGCCGGAGCATAAGGAACCTTCTCTATCTTACCATGAGTCTTAGGAGAATACTCATAAGATAGATAAAGTCCACAAAGAACATTATTCCTTTCAAGACTTCAATATTGCAAATGTAGATAGTATCTTATTATTATATAAAACTTGAGACTATTCTATTCCATTTTTCTCCCACTCCGAAAAGTACGGATGTCTAGAAAAATAGACAGTCATCTACAAGCCATTCAAGTCTAATTGCTGGTACCAACTACTATTTAATGAAAATACTCTCACACATAAGTAGAGTGTCATTCAAATAAATAGTCGCGAAAACTGTCTCATCTTTCTGAATACACGAGTATACTTAAGATATATCAAGATTTTGATCAAGAACATGTATCACAACGGTTCGATCAAATTTTATATTCCATATCTTGAACAATTACCCAAATCCAAAGTTGGAAACTTGTAATTCATTAACTTTACTTTCATGGTCTTTAGTATGAACCCAACAAGTTACACTTTGTAAATGATTTCATCAAGATGCATTCAAGAAACAACTTCTTGACATCCATATGTCGTACCTCATTTTCACAATGAACGACAATGGATAAAAGATCCAGGTAAACATTCGCATGGCAATTGGCAAGAACGGTTTCACAAACCCATAGCCATAAGCATTGCACTAAAGGCATCAACCTTCTCATCTACCCATCTTTTATCATCTTAAAAATCATCACACCCTATAGGTTTGACCCCATTAGGTGTGTCTACAAATATCCAAACTCTGGTGTAGTACAAGGAATCCAATTCTGAGTTCACGTTCACCTTCCATGATTTCAATTCCATAACTTCCACCACTTCCCTAAATGAGGAGTCCTTCTCTTATTTCAGTAGAGATCGTCTAAAAAGACTCTCTATAGAATAAATGTTAAGAAGGTGGTCTTACAACCCTCCCAATCCAATTAGTCACTGGAAGTGTATTTCCATTATGTCCAAACAGAGTTACTTCCTCTCCTCCCACTACTTGGTTATATCCCTAATTGGGATCAACCTCTCAACTACCTCTTTATGAACATAAAGAAGAGGCAGAACAGTGAGAACAACTTCGACTTCAACCTTTGGTTTTTTCCTGTCCATTGGGATCACCAGACAAGAATAGTGGTTGAACCACTTGCCCAATTCTCCCACTAGGATCAGCAACCATCGGTTCCGTAGGAAGTTCCAAATCATCAAGATTAATTCTATGCAGAAATGTGGAATCAAGTTGTTTGAACTACGTTCTAACATCTCATCCAATAGAATTTTACTTGTTGATTTGTATTCTTCTATATGCCTTATCCTCTAAGAAAGCTACATTTGTACTCAATAAATACTTTCTTGACCAGAGGACTATAAAAGAAATAATTTCTAGTTTCGCTGCATACCTTATAATCAAACCTTCATTGTTGCCTCAATCTCGTCAATCCTTGCTTTCGGCTTGTGTGCCAAAAGTTCCCAAATCTGAATGTGGTGTAAACTGAGCTTGCACCCATGCCACAACTCTAGGGGTATTTCAGGAAACGAATCAATGGTACTAGGCTATGAAGGAACCTGACTATCTCCGGTGTACATTCCCAAATGAAACTAGTAACGAGGATAACTCATCATTGATTTGGTATTACCTTGTTCTCTTTATAATAAATGGTTCCTAAACTCATATGAGAGATACACAAACCTCGATCAAATCGAAGTATTTCGATTCTCTTAATTACTTCTCAACTTCTATCCAAAATTCTAGAATTTCTTCAACATTTCAGATTAATGAGATATTAAGTATATAATCGAGATCTGGAGTGATCATCAATAAAAGTGATGAATTACTCGTACTCTCTCGTATCTTGAGCACCAAAGAATCCACACATATCGAAGTGTATTAATCCCCAAACTCTTAAGTCCATTTAATGTATAAGGACTCTTGGTTATCTAATCCTATAAACAAGATTCAGAAAAACAGTATAGATTCCACCTCAGATCCTTTTGAGGTCCATCCCTTACTAGTATTATAATCGAGTTTTGGATAAGTGTAACCAAGCCTAAAATCTTAATCATTTTACCCTCTAAATAAAATTCAAAAGCCCACATAGACTCCACCTCCAAAATACTTAGAGGCTATCTTTACTAGTCTTTCAATCTTATTTAGATAAATATGATTATCTTAAGATCTTATCAAATAGTTCATTAATACAATGAGTCATCTATCCCTTATCATTTGTAGTAATATTACACTTAGAACCATTTACAAGGCTTTGAGATTGTTAATCACTTGTCTCGCAATAATAAGAGCATTATTTAACTTAATTCCAACTAATAACTGGAGATTAAGTGCTAAATAATTCCGCTCAAATAATAAAGAGACAAAATAACAATCAAATTGTTTCGCAAACATAAAAGCCCAACGGCTCTTTCCATATTACCGTACCCGTGCTTATCCTTATAATATACTCTATCTCATTGTGTCATTTGGTCACCTAGGACCATATTGCAACAACTTGCAATAGCGATTAGTTATTCTAGAATCTATAATCAAGATAGACTCAATTACTAACCATAACACAATGAATAGAGTCTTACTCCATTATAGAGTTTCCAGGGAAGGCTACCTCCTCATTAATCCTATCTTTGCTCAAAAGCAAAAAGGTTAGAGGCCTACCATACTATCCGTTGCTTTAAAATAATCTCCTCTCTATGAATAGCTTACATTGAACATTTCAGGGACACGTTCATCCTGGTGAATATAGTCCACACTGAACCGCAAGAGATCATCTTAAAAGATTTCTCAAGCATTATGTCACATGAATCAATGTTTGCAAGTGGAACCTCCACCACGTTAAAGTGACCAATCATGTTTTACCAAATGGTCTCTTGTAAAAATCGTGATCGGTTCATAAGTAAAGATATATTATAGCTTGATAGCATATTTTGTATAATTCCATAATTAAAATGTTCAAATTATCATAAATACCCTTCCATCGAGAAAATAAATATGGTGTCCTATTTTGATATCTTTATTGCGAAGTACTTGACGTGAGAATCAAAACTATGCAATAAACCATCTCATCAAAATAAAACCATTTTCATTGGAAGATTTATTATTATTTTTGAACAAGGATTTTCTAGCACGAACAAATGTCATAAGTGGAAAGAATTATAACGAGACATGTTAAAGTTTTGAAAAATTAGTTGGTGATGTCTAAACATATAACTAGTTGTGGAAATACGACATTTAAATAAAATAAATGTATTAAACACGAGTTGCATAAATGATGAATACTTTCATATATGATGCATGAAGAAAAATTATGCACAAGTAGATCCAAAACTACTATAATATGACGACAACCTAAAATCCCAAAATCTTAAACACATTTCTCTATAGGAGAAATAAATGTGATTTATGGCTAGGATGGGACCCTCCCACTAAATTAAATATATCTAGCATCTCATGCAATATTTAATTTATAGTCGTTAAAATTTGGCCATCATTGACATTGTTTGGATATTCTATAGGAAGTCCTCGCGATGTCCTTGATTTAAGTGTATAACCCCTATATTGATAATATTATAAGTACCAAATTAATTACGCCACCTATAGGGTAATCATGATTAATTCACACTTAAAAAATCATCACCTAATTGGGCCCAATTCAGTAACCAAAATTGTGCAGCCCTTCTATAGGGAGACTAATTAGATTAGTACGAGGCATACACAAATTTTTACTAATAGGCTAATAGGGGAGGTCGTGGGTTCAAAATATTTTGCACACTCACTCACTTAATATTTTGAACTGTTGGGTTTTAATTTAATAATTACCAATCAATTTTAACTCTTAAAATCAATTTAATTATTAATAAATGTATTTATTTTCTAATCTAACATTTAGAAAAGAAAATAAAATATAAAACAATGCATGACAGTATAGTACCTAGAGCGGTGTTCATGCGATCTACATGACATGTTATTTAATGACATTCATTCATAATTTATTAAAGCAATAAATAAATGCGATAAAATAATAAACAAGAACATAATTTATGGTCCAAACCTAGACACAAAATTACAAATTAATTAAAGAATCTATTGAGGCACAAGCCAGCCCAATTCTTCAATTCCCATTTGCAAGTATTAAGTCCAAATCTGTAAAGCTTCAATCTTCAACCCAAATGTCAAATTCCAATATGCAGTAATTCAATTAAATATTCCAACCCATTGTAAAATCCAGACCGTATTGCAATGGCCCAGCTAAACAATTTAGCCCACATTACAAATTAATCAAAATAGACTAATTTTACAATTCTGGGCCATATTTAATTTTACCAAAATCTGATCCAAAAGAATATTTAGTGTTCCGATCCAAAATTTGAATTTGGCCCAACTGAAAATAGTATAGATTCGGCCCAAACCATTAGACCCATCTTCTTCCTATCTCTTCATGCCATGGCTCCAACCTACAGGCTACAGCAGTAACAGAAAACCCAGTCGCGCCTAGCCGTCCATCCACTCGCCTTCACTGGAGATGAAATCGACACCCATTCATCGGAGAACTTGGAAGGAGTAGTCTGGGTACCATCTCCGCCATCATCATCACGTACCAGCAGCGGTGAAAACACCGTCACATCGCACTGAATGAAGGCGGCCACACCCACTGTGTCGCCCTTTTCTTCAGCACCAATCTGCAGGAAAAATGGAACTAGGAGGAGCGGCGGCATCCACTGGTCTCATCATCTCCACCATGACCACACAACAACAGTTCCTTGAGCACTTTCACACCATGCACATATCTGCAGATCGCGAACTTCGTCTTCATCCATTGCAGTGGCACGCACGCGGTACCACTACCATCGCATTCGAGACAGAACTACGGCACCGTCGGTCGTCGATCGCATTGGTAGCAACCACAAATGTCGCTGCTGTTTTTCAAGATTTTTTAGCAAAATTACATTGCAGGTCCTTGTGCCTTTGAAGAAGATGAAGAGTGGTCCTTCTTCTGAAATTGCATCAGCAGCCCCTCAAAATTAAAACGGCAGATCTGGTCCTTCAGATTTTACAATTACAATAGAAATAGTACAAACCCTAATTCTATTGCAAAAATAAAAAATCAAAAGGGAAAACATGGAATCGTAATCCACCCCTTTTGTTACAAGACTCGATAATACAAATACAAGAATTTACAAAATAAAATCTAAGGCCACAAATTAGTTCAACAAAACACCATTCACCCAATAACAAATAAATCACATAATCCTAACACCGCTCCAATAACACATGCAATAGACAAAAATATTTATTCCTAAATACACAAAACAGTATCAAAAACCTGATGCTCTGATACCAATTGTTGGGAACCCGGGTTGTTCTACTCACAAAAATTGATTTCTTGTGATAGATCATCCCGTTACAGAATTTTCTGTTCTATGTATTCAACTTGGAATAAATAATTTTGCGCACACAAAAAGAAAAAGATATTACCCTTGTAGCGTGCTTTACAATAATCTTTTTTCGCTGCTTCTTGATTTCACCAAAGCTTCAAACCCTCAAGATTTCCTCGGTGTTCTCCAATGGCAGCTGTGCAGGTGTGTGGTCACCTTTTTCAAGACCTAGGTTAAACTAGGATTAGGGTTTCTTTGTAAAGAGGAAACACACACTACACACTTTACTGTGCGTCTCGTCACTTTTCCAATTAGGTTAAGAAAAATAGTCTTTAGAGACTATTTGTAACATCTTTTACACTCCAAAACCCTACCAGGCCTAGTACCATAACCCAGGCCCATTTCTACACAATCCAATACAGGTAATAAGCCTGTATAAACCCATTTTAGTGAAGCCACCGAGGGAACTTGATCGGACCCAATTAAACTAAGCTCCAATAAATTAATTATGATCCGATCAACTCTTGATCAGTCAAAATTAATTTATTAATCATGTTATATTCCACTAAAAGAACGAGATTGCACTTTTAGTAAAATTGAAATTACTGAAATAATTAATCAATAATTATATCCTCTGACTTATCGTTCTTACATGTTACCCCCTTCGATCAACTCGAATATTCAGAGCAAGTTAAAATGACCAAAATGCCCTTCTCCGAATATTCATAAATTCTCAACTCTCATCTTCTATTTGACAGTTCGATGTGATCCCATCACATCATAGAATTCAACAGTCACTGTCGAATTACTGAGCTCAGATTCAACTGTCCACTAGAAGAACCAGTGAGATTATAATCATACATAAAAGGTGACGAATTCCATAATACGAATATATGTTCCTCGTTAGTTCACTTTAATTCCCAAAGTACCGAGATATTGATCAGCAATTTGATCTCACCCATTGATACCTCAAAGAACTTCAAGTTAGTAATCAAAGTCCATTATCCGATTAGGATTAAGGTCCCACTTACGATAGTCAAGTGAAATTAAATTTGTATGGTCAATGTCACAAATTAATTTTACGTGGTCCCGTCCAATACGCTCCAAACGTACTCTCAATTTTATTACCAAAGTCAAAGATAGACTTCAATAAAACCGAGACGATCTTATCAAAATAAATTGTCCATATTTATTTACTGATCGTGAACGTTAATTTTAGATCGAATTACAAATTGAATCTTTCTGTGTTTAACAACTTAAACACTCAATTTGTAATATCAAATCGACCCTAGACAAACGCAACTTCATATTAATACAATCAATTAATATTTTACTTTAAATGTCGTGAATTATACTCTATGGGCATATATAATTCCAACACTTAATGCTTTCCTTCACAATAATACATGGATTCTTGTTCCTCGAACTCCTTCAATGAACCTCGTGGGTTGTAAATGAGTCTTCCAAAATCAAAAGAAATCATGATGGCAACATCTCTCGCTACAAAGCACATCTTGTTGCCAAAGGTTTTCACCAACGACCGGGAATTGACTGCCATGAAACTTTCAATACTATTGTTAAACCCGCAACCATTCGTATATTCTTAACCTTAGCTCATCCTATCACTGGCCTGTCCACCAACTAGACGTGAATAATGCATTTCTCCATGGTACCTTAACCGAAGAAGTCTACATGACTCAACCTCCTGATTTTTTGGACTCTCAATTCCCGTCTCATGTTTGTCCCTTGCACAAGGCCCTATATAGTCTGAAGCAGGCACCTAGAGCGTGGTTCAATGAACTCTGCTCGTTTCTTCTATCCTATGGCTTTGTCAAATCTCTTAGTGATTATTCTCTATTTCTGCTCCATCGCCCCTCTGTCACCATTTACTTTCTTGTGTATGTCGATGATCTACTCGTCATCGGCAAAAACACAAAGGCTGTTAATCATTTCCTCTCCACCCTCTCACAAAAATTCTCAGTAAAAAATCTCGGTTCCCTTGACTATTTCCTTGGTGTTGATGTAACTCGAACCGATTCTTATTTCTTTCTTAGCCAACACAAGTACATCGATGATCTACTCTCGAGGGCCAACATGCTTGGTGCTAAAGAGGTCTCCACTCCTCTCTCCAACTCTTCCCCCCTCTCCTTATTCAATAAATCCCCATCTACTAATGCTACCACTTATCGCCAGCTTGTCGGCGCTCTACAGTATCTCTCTCTCACTCGTCATTGCTGTCAAGCGGGTTCTCCGCTATCTCAAACAAACCATCCATCATGGTCTCTTGCTTCATTGGACACCCGACCTACTCACAGCTTTTTGTGATTCTGATTGGGCCGGAAATCCTGATTATCGTTCTTCTACTTCATCATACATTGTCTATCTTGGAAATTCCCCCATCTCTTGGAGTTCTAAAAGGAAACGCATGATTGCTCGCTCCTCCATTGAAGCCGAATATCATGCACTTACTTCTTGCTCCAATGAAGTCCTCTGGCGTAAAAATCTTTTATCTAATTTTCGGATCATCCCAGCAAAACACCCCATCATATATTGTGACAATCTTGGTGCGACCTACCTTGCAGTCAACCCTGTCCTACATCTCAACCCATGATCAATTAGCCGATGTTCTTACTAAATCACTACCACCTTTAAAGTTCACTTCAAATAGGTCCAAGATTGGTGTCTCAAACTGAGCCTCGATTTTGCGGGGGCCTGTTAGAGAAATTAATAAGAACTCAATTATACCAAGGCAACCTCAACTCTTGCATGAAGATCACGGCACATTGTATGAAGAAAATGTGAAGTCGAGCATGGCCCACACGAGTTCCCAAGATAACCGAATATCTCTGGAGGAATTATCTTGATTTGAAGAATTATCTTGGTGGATCTAGAATATTCTCTATTATCTTTTATTCCTAGCAAATATCAAAGTGTATCAATTAGTCTCTATCTTGTATAGGATTAGCATATTTAGTTATTTCTTTTCCTAATGAGTTTGGGACTCTTGTACGTATATAGGTACATGTACAATTGTAAATTATGATTCATTTTTCCAATTATTATAATAAACAAATTCTCAAATTCATGTCCTATTTATATTCATAGATGTAAAAGGCCCAAGCTTCAAATGCCAAACTCACCAATTTTCTTATTTGATGAAGCATTTTAAGCAATAGAACTTATTTATGCTTGACCGCTTTGAAAACAAAAGGTAGGGGATATACTCGATCGTTTCCAAGAAACTAAAGTTGGATTTTTGCAAGCATATTAAATTTACTTCTTATGTAAATTTGAATGTATACAACATATTCCATTCAATTCCTATATTTTTGAAACAAATACTAGAGGAGATTTTGTTGAACTTCAGTCAAATCATGTTAGTAGCTTGGTATCTCTTTCGATCTGAACTCACATCCAACCTCTGTATTCTGTTATACGGTTGATTGTGAAATGACTATATCTTGAGTGAAATACTAAATAATACTATGAATTTTAATACGCCAATAATACCATTTACCTAGTACTATTCATCATATTTTATGCTAAATTTCTTATACGAGGTGATCCAGTGCATCAAATGTAACCTTAGATTTTGTAAGAAGGAAAGGATGGTGGTGAAGACCGTTTTTTTTTTTGTAAGCCTAAAAAATTGACTTTCTTGCACAAAAGAAGTCATTTTAAACGAAATGGCTCTGTAAAGAAAACAATTCTCGAATAAACATAAGAATGGGGAGAAATTCTGTGCAATTGCTTTGTTTTTTCATGCTTGATGCAGCTTATTTACATGATCAACGCACTTGAGAACTAGATTGGCTCTATTTTGGGTTGCCCTGTGGACTATTACTCAATGTGATGTTTGGCATTGTTTCTTCAGCGAGTGCTCTCAATCTGGTAAGTTCGGGCAATACCACATTGCCAAGATCTGGTCTATCTTTGCGCCTCAGTTCTGTGCACTTAAGAGCTAGCTTGGCAAACTTCAAGGTATCTTCTACAGGCCAATCAGGAACGGCTCGATCGAGGATATCAGCAAAGGTCCCTTTCTCTATAGCCCTCTCAACATGATGTGTCAATCCCATTGGAGGCCTAGCTGTTATTATTTGAAGAAGCATAACCCCAAGTGAATAAACATCAGACTTTATTCCAAGCATTCCAGTTTGCTGATATTCAGGGTCTATGTAACAGAAAGTCCCGGCTGCAGACGTCATATGGTACTGTGTAACAGAGTCAGCAACATTAGGAGGGACAAGCCTAGCTAGACCAACATCACTGATCTTGCTTACAAAGTTGCGGTCAAGCAAAATGTTGCCTGGTTTCAAATCTCTGTGTACAAGAGGTTCTGGTTTGGTCTGGTGGAGGAAAAGCAGGCTAGTGCCAATTTCTGCAGCGATTCGGAATCTGAGTTGCCACGGAAGCAGTGGAGTATTTTCACGCCGGAAGAGACGATCGTCTAAGCTCCCATTTGCCATGTATTCATAGACTAGGCAACCATACTCGGGACATGCTCCAAGAAGGAGAACCATGTTGGGATGTCGAATGGTACTCAGAACTTCAACCTGCATCATAGTATTCACAAAGGAGGGAAGAAAATTTAAGGAATAATTATATTAAGTACAAAATATGTTCTACTTTCATCCCTTTGGTGTTTAGTCTTGTCTACTAATGTCTACCAAACAAACCATGTAATTTTACAAGTTCAATTAAATGTTTAGGAGCATCGTACCTCTTGTTGAAATTGTGATCTTCCTTGGGCTGCATCAGGACGAAGAACCTTTACAGCAACCTCTGTATGGTCTAGGTAACACTTGTAGACCGGTCCATATCCACCTTCCCCAATTTTGCGAGATTCTGAAAAGTAGTCTGTTGCTGTTTCAATCTCTTCTATAGAGTATTTGCGATACCTTACATCATTGTGGACCATCTTATCTAGTACTTTCCTCCTCTCTTCTGATTCTTTGAATGCTTTCGTTTCAGCATTTATTCTTTTCTGCGCTTCAAGCTCAGCTATCCTCTGCGCTGCTTCGGCTTTCTCAAGAGCTGCTTTGCATTTTGCTTTCTCCTTCTCTGCAATTACCAACGCTGCTTCCTCGGCTAGTCGTGCCTCTTCTAGTCTATTTTGTTCTTCTACTTTCCAGCGATGAAGTTCCAGTGCCTGCAAAAAATGTTATTATCAAACTTATGCATATACATTTTATGAACATCCTCTTGTTATTTCATTATTTTGAGGTAAGTGACATCTGTAAGAATTTAATTATCAAAACTACAAAGTATTACTTTCTGTTTTGCTGTAAATGCTTCTTTGCAAGCTGAGCTGTACATCTCCATTGTTTGTTTAAGCTCCTGTTTCAGCCTTCTCATCTCCGCTTCTACTTCGTCCTACAGATTTTGGACAATTCATTTACATGAACACACTGCATTTCCTTCAAAGTTGTCAAATGAAACATTACAATAATTTACTCTACTTTATTTTCAAGATTCCATTTTAGTTTATAGGGAAATCTTAGATATATGGAAAAGCTTGTTATTTATTCTAACTTAAAACAAATTCTTTAACGATTCTAACGACCAACATATATCAACCTGAAAAAGTATGTCATCGACCTTTATATACATTGTAAAGACATCTCGTGTATTATGGTTGAGGGGAAATGCCTCGTGATTAACAATTGCTGATAATACTGGTGATTTTCATGTTTTCATATCCTTTCTCGGACTGACAATTTTAAGTTCATGAATTTCATATTTGGTGTTTTTATATACGTACCAGGCTTTGGGATCCTGACCACGAAAAATTTCCACTTTCCAATGAGCTGGATGAAAAGACTCCAAAACTACTATTTGCGTCAGATGATCGGGATCCAGAGAAAGGAGATCCAAAACTTAATCGACCTTCTGTATCAGAGCTGTTGGATAGACGAGGGACAATATTTGTTTCCTGGCTATCAAATGAGGCGATTGTGCGATCTGTGCTTGGCCTTCCAGAGCTCACAAATGATATATCAGTAACCGGTGCTGACAACTCACTGTATGATCTGTTTGAAGTTTTACCTCTAGTAAATGGTGACCTGTGCAAGTAGAGATATTTTGAGTTATTCATGATTATCACTCACTCAAAACATTTTTAGCCTGTTTAAGCAAAATTCAAATTCTTTTTCTTCCTTAATCTTCTTGGCACGTGCAATCAGATATGTTCATGTTAATAACTGTATTACTTCTGTTGTATAAATCTATCATAAACTTACTTGATTGAATCCTTGTCATCCATTGTAGTTACAGGTGAAAAGGGCGCCTTATCGACATAATTACCTGTAGAGACAAGACAATTTTGCTTTCCGTAGTAATGACAATACACGATTTGTATTGATAGGACTGGACACTATAATCATAAGATACAAACTCTTTGTTTTTATTTAAAACTATTTAGCCATACCTCGTGTACTGGTTTGCAATAAATATGCATCAGTTGAAGGGAGAGAAAGGCTAGTTTGGTTCTGCAATGGACGAGGAGGTTGGCTGGGGACTGCAATGGAGGCGGATCTCACATTGGATATTTTCCCTTTAGATATTACATATACACTGCAAAACTCTGGTGCCCCCTTTGAAACGCTGCTTGGAACATCTACACTCCTGAATCTTCTGGGTTTAAGAATTGTAAGTAATATTTCCAATGTATGTAGTCAAAAAGTGGAGAGAGAAAATGTGTGTGATTAAAAAGTAATTTGAGAAATTGTATTGTTTATAAATTGGTTTATAAATTGTAATAACTGCGTTAAAGGACATAGGCTAAATATGTACCTCACGAAGCTGTTCCTCGAAGGAGCACCTAGCACCAAAGTCTCGAGCAAGGTGTTTTTAACGTAGTCACAAAGGGCTCTTGCTATGTCTGTATCTTCCAAAACAATTTCGGTAACTTGTATCTGTTTTCAGTTTAACAAAGGCTTCTATAGTTAGTATTGTCCACTCCAGTATAAACCTCACATCAACATTCATCCATTTCTTCTCTTTTACAGGTTTATGAAAGCATTGGATATGTAACTGACAATAATGAAGAGAAAAGGGGAAATATTGAGCCACCTTATCTAAAATATTTTAGAAGTAGATTAGGTGGTTAAGTTTCTTTGCTATCCATTTATGCAAATGAAGAGGCATGTTGAAGACTTGGCATCTGTTTGGTAATAGTTTTTTAGTTCTTTTTTTTTAAAAAAAAAAAAAAAAAACTTCGAGAGAGATATGTAGTTGAAAAGTGTTTTGAGAAAATGTGTGGGGGTTAATAAGTGATTTGGAGAAATGTGTAAGGAGACTAAATTTAAACAAATAAGGGAGATGGTATAGTCACCTCGGGAGTTACCCCCGAGGGATTTGTGAGTGGGCGGTCACCGGGGGTAACCCCTGGGTGATTTTAGAAAAATTCAACAAATTAATGTCTTATCACTTACTGCTCAATATTTTAGATGGACAATGCTACACTTCTTTCGGCATTCACTTAGGGGATGGACCCCCACTCACATGAGTGTGGGGGCCATAGTCTGTGGACTTCACACCCATGTGAGTGGGGGTCATCCCGGGGTAAACGTCGAGGGGAATTTAGCATAATTCATTTTGGATAAAGTGGTTCAACATGTAGTTCTTACATTCTTACGGGTGCAGAAGCAACGATAGGGAAGGAACATGTCCTTGGTTATACTATCTGTTGGACCTTTATATGTGTTTGCTCCTTCGCCATTGTCACAGAAAGAAGCTTGACTTCCCACTGAATCCACAAACAAAATCGGAGAAAATGTCCATGAGATTTGAGGGAGAGATTTCAGGATCAATGCAATGACAGATCGTGCAGAGAAGTGTTTTGCACAATTGGTCATCAAATGTATTAGTCCAGAAAAGCAAGTTGAATGAAGCTATTTACAGACCAAGGAAATAGAGCACCCAAACCTATTTTTCTTATGTGACTAAAATGTCAGATATACATACAGATGTAATGTTCATTGCTGCATTTTATCAGAAATCTTCACATGCATGTCAAATGTTTGACAGAATAATAAATTGATGGTTAACGTTCTTGCATTTACAAACAGGGTCTGATCTCCACCATCAAGGCTGTACTAATTTGAGAGAGAGAGAGAGAGAGAGAGAGAGAGAGAGAGAGAGAGAGAGAATTACACGCAGCGGCAATAGATGTCTTCTGTTTGACATGGATGAGGGTAACGCGTTTACCCTTGCTGAGAAGATGATCAACAGCCCATTTCAACGCAGCTTGGCTCCCTTTGTCCTTGTCAATTGCCACTCCAACCATTTCTTCCTTTTTGTCTCCATTGTTCCCCTTTTGACTCATAATTTCTTATTTGTTTTGAATCAATATTCAAAAGCCAAAACTAACCTCCTCTTTGAATGTTATTGATCTTTGGACCTCAAAGAGGTCCTGAGAAATTCTCCTTTTTCTTTTCTAGATTCTTATTTTTCTCCCCAAATGTTTCTTGGGAGGCTCTCTTTTTGTTTTGTTTGTGACGGGTGATGGGATTTGTTTAGTTTTTAAGAAGTTTGTTAGATTCTTGTTCTTCCTAATAAGTTGGATTGTTTACAGACCATCCAATCATTTTTGTCTCTTGTTTCCATCCTATCATTTCGGGATTCATAACTTGATCATATGTGTCTTTCCAAACAACTTTTTTTGACATTATATTTTCACGAAATTGCTTTGTTGTTCAATGTGGGCAACATAACGTTGTCGACGTTGAACAACAAAACTCTCCTGTATATTTTCATAATATTGAAGAACTATAGTTTTTTTTTTTTTAAGCGCAAGTTCAATAGACAGCGTGACCTTACTGGAATGAATAGATTGATGTAGATTAAGGTATTTATTTACCAATATTCAAAAAAAAAAAAAAAAAAGAAGTTGAACTCCAATCTTAGGAGGCTCTACAATTCATGTTCTGAGAATTTATAGGTGATGTAAATTGCGGGATGTATCTCAATAGAGCATGATTGAGAGATTTCTGATTGACTGTGCTTAAGTTGGTACTAACAAATGGGAGTTCTTCCTTTATATCCTACATTAATTTTCTCTTGAGAAATAGGTAATGTAAGATCACACTAGCCGGTTCAGTTTGATTGTGGCTGTAAGTTTAATATTTAATTTTAATGTCATTTATTCAATTAATATTACAATTAATCGGAAAAATAATCACTTTTGTCACGTGAAATCAAAATAGTTAAAAGTGAAAAAAGAAATGTACACGTTGGAGATAGAGATAGAACTCAGATTGAATTTTAAAATAGATTTCTTGTTTAATACCAAATTGTCACGTTCTTGCGTCAATCAGTTTTATATTAGAACAAATCTTTTTCCTTTGACCAAATGTATTGAGTTAAGTTTTGATATGTGTGTAACAAAAACCACACAATTAATCTTCAAGAAATGGAAATATCAAAAATAAAAACGCAAGAAATCAAACACTAAGAACCCAAGGATTTTTTGGCTAAAGCCTTCGGTGATAAGATTTACCATCTACTCCGCTATTGAGCATCCATAAAACATATATCGCTTGTTTGCACTAGAACAACCCAAAAAGACAACCAAGATTACAATATGTTCACAAAGATACAAGATCAAGCCAGAAATTGTTGGGAATTACAAACAAATTTCCTTAATTAACCTCACAGGAATTTTTTATGTTCAAAAAATAATTGAGTCAAGAATAAAATAAAATAACAATGCAAAATTTAAGGACCGCCAAAACTTTTTATCAGTGTTCAAAAAATCGAAAATCGGTTCGAACCGGAAAAGACAACGGGTCAATGGTCAAAATGTCCGACAGGGTCGAACCGATTTCAATTAAAACATAAAAAGTTATTCCAAAAATCACAAAATTTTCTAAAAAAAATGTTATTTTACAAATAAACTAATATTTACTCATTTGGAAGATAAATTATACACAAAAGTAGCTTAAAACAATTAGAGAAAAAAAATAAAAAATTGGGTTTCAAATCCTGGCCGGTCCGTCCGATTTCCTAAGCATTGTTTTTTACTATATAATAAATTGTTACAATTATATAGAATTTGCACTCACCAAACCCTCAAGTATTGTAGGAAAAATAACTAAACTTTACCACATCTACCAATTTCTATTTCTTTGTACAATTCACAAAGAAACCACAAAAAATCAAGATGCTAGACTATATTTTTCTTCACAATACTCTCTAGTCAATATACAATTAATTGGCTTCTCAACACATATTTATAGGTAAACATAACACAAAAACGTGTATTACTTGTGCCCCAAGACGTTTCATTGTTGAAGTAGAATAATCAAAATAAGGAAATAAATTCATGCAAAAAAATTATATTCTTTTTATTTTCACCTTTAACTTGATCTCCAAGTTAACTACTTTAACAAGAAAATCAATTGTTCAAGATATTTTTGGGTCAAAATCCAACAGAAATGACTCATCTAAAAGCAAATCTGACTGACAAATTACCGTCACCTAGAATCAAAAGTAAACCAAATAACCCTAATCTGTAACATCCATTTGAGGAATAATACTCCTCTTTGATTTCATCAAGGAATCAATGTACAGAAAATAAGGAAGATTCAAATCGAGAGAAAATATGAATCATAGTTCAGAGATGAATGAGTTCTCAAAAGAACCAACAGTCAGCCAGATGAAAAATGAAAAACCATTCTGAGTTTGCAATAAGTTGGAGAATTTGAATTCTCATTGCATTCCATAATGCATTTTTTGAGTTTTGATAATTTGTGGTATTAATGTTTTGGTTGGTATTTTGATTAACATTAATATCACGTCTTAAACTAGCATGTTTATTTATGATTATTTGCTTCAATTGTTACATTCTTGTATCACGTGCTTTTACACTGGGTATTTAAGTTTTTGATTTCAGAAAGTAGGTATACCAAGAAATGCAAGAAACATAAGAGCTTGGGTAGTTTGCATTGTTTATTTTACTATCTTGACTTTATTATAGTATTTTGTAAAGGAATGCCAAATGGAGAGATTGTTAGATTTTTTAATGTAATTGGTAATCCTGTGAATGAAATAACTCGTTTATAAAATCTCAATTAGAGTGAAAATATGGAGATTGAGTTAGTTATGCATTTGAATTCAAAAAGATCAAAGAAATGTTTAAGAAGACTAAGGATGTAATTAGAAATCAAAGAATAACAAAAACTCGCAAAGATTATAATTTTGATTATTATTCAGATTTTAGGACTCAGTTTTCATATAGAAAACATTCAAATTTAGAAACTGCTATTTCAACTTCAGGAAGAATTGTGGATCTTTGAGTTATATTTTCATTGCACTTTAAATCACTTCAAATAACAGACATCATGAGAGAAAGCTATGATCAAAATATTGAAAATCGCTCGAATGACTCTCAAATTTCGCTCGAGTGGTTTTGGGCGCTCGATGTGCGCTCGTGCTGTCGACGACTGATTTGTGCCCTAATGGGAATTTTTAATAGTTTTGTTCTACTTAAACACCTTCTACTATATACACCAAGCCATATCTTTATTTCTTGATATTCTCCAACCACATATTATTAAAACATCAATGTTCTTAATCTAAAACACCAACTTTCTTAACATATCAAGGAAGACTCTTTTTCATTTGGAACTTCAGAGGCCGCTGTAAAAGTTTGTGGAAGAAAATATGTTTAGAGAAAAATAATTCTCTTGTATATGTTGATTCAAACAATAATGAAGCATATTACAAGATATATATACATCAACCCTAGGACGCCCAACTTGTTCCACAAGAAAAGGAGTTATACCTAAAATAAAAAATTACTAAATAATAACCTACTACAAATACAATTCTACAAATAAGGTAAATTAGATATTTGTTAATACTCCCCTCAAGTTAGAGCATGTATGTCAAAAGTGCCCAACTTGTAAGTGAAAGGGTGAAATACCTCCTTGCCTAATGCTGTAGTGAACAAATCAGTAATCTGATTATTGCTTGGAACATAGGCAGTCTTGATTTCTCCTTTAACAATTCTTTCACGAACAATGTGACAATCTATTTCAATGTGTTTTGTCCTTTCATGATATACTGAATTAGCGGCAATATGCACTGTTGCTTGTGGATGACTTACACGTAAGTCTGTCAACAATTGTCTCAGCCACGTAAGCTCACAAGTAATGGAAGTCATCGCTCTATACTCCGCTTTTGCTGAAGATTTGGATATGGTCATTTGCTTCTTACTTTTCCATGATATAAGTGCCTTTCCCAGAAATATACAATATCCTGTAACTGATCGTCTTGTAATGATATCTCCAGCCCAATCCGCATCACAAAATCCTGCTAGCTGCAATTTCCCTTTTGATGAGAAATATAATACTATTCCGGTGCCCCTTTCAAATATCGGAGCAATCGGTGAACTACATCAAGATGGGTCTGTCTAGGTGCCTGCATGAACTGACTAAGTGTGTAGACCGAATATGAGATTTTCGGTCTAGTAATGGTAAGATAAATGAGCTTCCCTACCAATTGTCAATAATATGTGGGATCTTTTAACAATTTTCCATCTATCAAATTAAGTTTCAATGATTGTTCCATGAGAAATGCTGCAGGTTTAGCTCCCAGTAATCTGGCCTCTTGAAGAATATCAAGAGTATACTTCCTTTGAATTTATTGAGATCCCTGATTTTGAGCTAGCAATTTCTACTCCAAGAAATTATTTTAATGTGCTAAGATCTTTCAATTTGAATTGAGATGCAAGGAACATTTTTGTAGTAGAAATTGCTTCTTTATCATTTCCTATGATAATCATATCATCCACGTATAATAGAATGGCTGTAAATGAATCACCATTGACCTTTGTAAAGAGTGAGTAATCTGCATGTGATTTTTTTGAACCTAAACTGAATAATAGCATATACAAATTTTTTATACCAAGAGCGGGATGCTTGTTTCAATCTATATAAAGATTTGTGAAGTCAACACACAAGTGGTGTCTCCCCCTGTCGACGAAATCCAGGTGGGGGAGTCATATAGACTTCTTCATCAAGATCACCATAAAGGAAGGCATTCTATACATCCATCTGATGAAGAGTACAATTTTGAATGGAGGCAACGGCATGTAAGCATCGGATTGTCGTTAACTTCGCAACTGGAGCGAAAGTTTCATTATAGTCAATCCCTTCTCGTTGCGTAAACCCCTTTGCCACCAACCGTGCTTTGTATCGTTCAATTGTACCGTCAGAATTTAATTTGAATTTGAACACCCATTTACAACCAATAGGATGATGACCTGAAGGAAGTGAGACAAGTGACAAAGTATTGTTTTCTTCCAAGGCACGAATTTCATCATTCATAGCAGTACCCATTTGGGATTCTAACATACTGCCTAATATGTGGCTGGCTCAATGACATGAGAAATATTGTATGTAAAAGCACAATGAGCAGAAGAAAGATTGCCATATGACACATACCTTGATATAGGGTGTCGAGTACTAGATTTGACCGGGAGAGACCTGTCTTGGGTAGGTAGAGCATGATTGACATAGAATCTTTTAGGTGAGTTGGGGGTTGAACTGGTCTTGTGGATCTTCGAATTTAGGTTTGGTTTGGTTGATCATTTTGAGGATCTACGTGACGGGTTAAGGGAGAAGATGGTTATGGCCGATCAGTAGGCTTTTCTGGGATGAGCGGTCGACTACAAGAAGTTTCTGGAATGACTAGTCGACCGATTGGTGAGTGAGGTAGACTGGTTGAACAGATTTCGAGATTTTCAGGTAAGTCATCTGTTTCTACTATATGTTGGTTGTCAGGGTGTTTTAAATTTGACACCTCAACATCCATATGTATAGATTGTGGCAATGGGATGGAGTTGGTTTCTTCATTTTGTTGGGAGGCATATGGAAAAGTATTTTCATGGAACAAGACGTCTCGGGACACCACTAGCTTCCTATCAGTGAGGTCATATAGAAGGTATCCTTTTTGTCATGAGGGATACCCAAGAAACACACACCACTTGGCTCGTGTGTCAAATTTATGGTTGAGTGTAAGATTGGTTGCAAAACATAGGCAACCATAGACACGTAAATGGGAATAAGATGGTGGTTTTTTGTACAATGTTTCATAAGGTGTTTTGTATGATAATAATGTTGAAGGTATGCTATTGATAAGATAACAAGCCGTCTTGATATGTTCCCCCCAAAATTTTAATGGAAGATTAGCTTGAAATCTAATGACACGAGTAATATTAAGGAGGTGGCGGTGCTTTCTCTCAACTACTCCATTTTGTTGGAGGGTGTAAGGACATGACCTATGAAAATCGGTACCACTTTCATCTAGGAATGGTTGCAAGGATAAGAATCCTTGTCCATTATCAGATCTTAATGCTTTTATAGTCAGGTTGTGTTGAGTTTTAACCCATGTAAAAAAATTCTTAATTATGCTTTTGAGTTTCAGATTTGTGACGCATGAGATGTACCCAAGTATAACGAGAAAAATCATCAACAATTGTAAGAAAATATCTAGCAATAGAATAAGAATAAATCCTATGAGGTCCCCAGTTATCACAATGGATTAAATCAAATGGTTTATTGCTAGAAATTTGACT
The DNA here is from genome assembly GCA_963555705.1 of Ligustrum vulgare. NCBI lineage: Eukaryota > Viridiplantae > Streptophyta > Magnoliopsida > Lamiales > Oleaceae > Ligustrum > Ligustrum vulgare. The sequence goes on from OY743176.1 coordinate 25,266,487, forward strand.
AACTTTAAACGGTAATCGAGATTGTTTTGCCAAATGACAGACATCACAAACATCATGGGAATCAAAACTAATTTCTAAAGTATTTTGTGCTTGGAATTGAAGAGGTGAAGCTGAAGGGTGAACAAGACATCTATGCCATAGATTAGTGGTTCTACTGGTAGTGTAATGTATTTGTAGGCTTTGTGAAAGGTAATACAAGCCGTTTCTTTGCCTTCCCAAGCCAATCTTCTTCTTCGTAGTCAAGTCCTGCATGACACAAAAATCAAGGAAAATGTCACATAGCAATTTCATTCTCTAGTAAGTTTACTTATAGATAATAGATTAACTTTGAAGTTTGGAACATAAAGCACATTATCAAAAGCCATATTATTTCCCAATTTAACTACAGCAATGGACTTAATACGAGCATGCCCCACATTCGGTAATTGCACAATTTTGTGATTTAACACAGATTTATTCTCAACGATCCCATCCTTTGTCACATGGTCAGTGGCCCCGCTATCAATAATCCATGAATTATTCAAAGAGGTAGTAAAACGATTGATACCTGAGGCATTAACAAAAGACTTATCATTACCCATCTTATTGTTTAGAAGTCTCATGATCTGCTCATACTCCTTGGTTGTGAGTGTTTTTCCTCCTTTGGGTCAAGCATGGAAGCGGTAGCAGTGTTTGTGAACAGTCCTTCCCATGAAACTTGTGCCCTGGAGGAAAATCATGAATAAAATAACATGTATCAATATTATGTCCAGTCATACCACAGTGAGTGCACTGTTTCTGTCGCCCAGTTACTGCAGATCTGGTCGACCGGTCTGGAAGATTGTCGCATTTCCAATTCGATCCCTAATTGCTCGACTTCTGCCAATTGATTGAATGTTTCCCTTCACAATCCGTTGTAACCTCAACTTGTCTTTCATGTTGAATCAATATAGCGTGAACTCTTCTGGTGTCCGAGAATGAGCTCATAATTAGTATGTTTCCACAAACGGTGGAATAAGAATCATTCAATCCCATCAAGAATTGCATGACCTTCTCCTTCTCATCTCTTTCGGCCAGTGCTTTATGATTTCCACAAGTGCATCCAATTGGGTCATGGTAAGAACCCAATTCATCCCATAATGCCTTTAATTTGGTGTAATAAGCTGACACCGTTTGATTTCCTTGTCGATGCTCAATAATTTCCTGGTGAATCTGAAATATTGCGCATCATTACCTTGAGAAAATCGATCTCGTAAGTCGTTCCATACTTCTGTGGCAGACTTGGAGTATATGATACTTTCAATAATATCTGGATGTACCGAATTAAGTATCCAAGAGAGCACCATGTGATTACTTCATTCCCATATCGAATACTTTTCGATCTTGCCATCAATGAAGCCAATTTTATTCTTGACAATTAGGGAAATTCTTATAGCCCTACTCCATTGTCCATAGTTGTTTCCATCTAGTGGTTTAGAAACAAGAATTAAGCCAGGATGATCGGATTGCTGTAGCGCCATGGGATCCAATTGGGCAATTGTTGCTTCTATAATTTTTTCATCATTGTTCGTGCCATACATTGTTGCTCAGAATTGAAGCTCTGATATCATGTAAAAGTTTGTGGAAGAAAATATGTTTAGAGAAAAATAATTCTCTTGTGTATATTGACTCAATCAATAATGAAGCATATTATAATATATATATCAACCCTAGGACGCCCAACTTGTTCCAAAAGAAAATGATTTATACCTAAAATAAAATATTACTAAATAATAACCTACTACAAATACAATTCTACAAATAAGGTAAATAAGATATTTGTTAATATCTGCTGAAGATAGATGAAGGCGCAGAAATTACAAACAAGAATTGCAAATTCTTAGGTATCTACTTGAAAGAGACAAGATAGGGAAATTGGAAGAGTGAACAACGGTATCTTGGGGTTTAATGGAGTAGTGCAGGAAACCTAGTGGAGTTGTTAGATAGCATCTATCTGTAAACTATATTATCTATAATGGATGTAATTGACTCGGTCTCAAAGTTTTTACCCACATTTGGTTTCAACGTCATCATATTTGGTGTTCTTTACTTGTTATTATTTTACAAGTTACAATTGTGGTAATTCAACATAGAGCAAATTGACTTGTTTGATTAATTAATCATCTACAAACAATCAATAAAGTGACGTGTCATTTTTAATTGTGTTAATTCCGCACCATAGTTGAACTACCCGAGTAATTCAGAACTTTCAACTTGGATCTAAGTTCTAACTATATTTAGCTGGAAAAACTGTCAAGTTCCCATAACAACATTTCCAATTTTTGGCAATTTCCATTTTAAAAATTGAAAACTAGACGTGTTTAGGGAAATTACTCACTTGGTAGAAGATACTTGATAAGTGTATTTTATACACTTATTTATATGTCTAAATTGGAATATATTATTGTCGTTTTAGAATATATACTATTTAATTTGTGTTTATTTGTTTACTTTTCAGAAAATATCTCAAAAGATGAAGAATGAAGCAATTGATGAGAAAAATGCATAATTAGATACTAATTGTAACTAAATTGGACAATCGAGAGTTGAAACGAGCAAATTGAGAAGATTTCAAAGTATGAGGACTATAATGTTGCAATTGGAAGTTGAAGGACTGAAGAGCAAATTAAACATGAGGGAACAACTTGCAAATATCCAATGAGTGACTTGGATCACAAGAAAATACTTTGAAGATTTTTAGGAGTCAATTGGATGCAAGTAGAAGTCCAAAAAGGAATGAAATATGATAAGAATTTTATCATAAATTAATTCCAATAGCACAAGATTTTGAACAAATTTCTAGTCAGATTTTGAGACCTAATTTTGGTACAGTAAACGTTCGAATTGGGAAAATCCTATTTCAAGAAGAATTATAACCATTTACGTTATATTTCCAAATAACTTTGAATCACCTCAATCGGATAAGGGAAGAGAAAGATATGGTCGAAATACTGAACACTGTGCAGATACCAAAAAAGACTCGCGAGCGTATTTGATGAATTTGTTTCCTTCTTCAACTTGATCTCTTGACCAACTATAAATACAACCTCTTTGCACGAAAATCAGACATTTGCCTCTCCAAAGAACGAGCCACAATAGAGAATTCAACATCATATTCTTGGGGAATTAAGCATCGCAAAGGGGCGTGAATTGAAGAATTGAGACTTGGTGCATGCTTTCCTTTCTTCTTATTGTTTTCAATGAATGTTTTATTTTATTGTTTATGCTTTTTAATCATGATGTATAACTAAACTTAATGTTGGGATGAACGATGTAGTCTAGTTAATTATTTTAATTCCAAGTTCCTTTGTTTTAGTAATTCGTTGCATGTATTGATTTATTATTGTTCTTAATGCTTGAATTGCATGATCACCAATTCATGATATATTGAGTTATTTCCATAATTCGAGAGGTGAGTTAATAATTTAGAACATGGTAATAAATTCGGTAATTGAACAAGAGATAGAGATATACTCTTGTTATTATTGCGGTGGTGTGTGAATTCTTGTGTTATGCATCTTGATAAAGAATACTCGGACCCTCTGTAGAGATACATGGTTGACTTATTTAGGTAGAATTGATTTAAACTCGAGAGAGGAATTTCAATATACATTAGTGAATTCGACCGAATGCATATTCAGGAAATAAAACTGGAATTGGAATTGAATTAATTGGTTAGGTGAAATCGTGAATTCCAACTACTTTATAATCATTTTTAAAAACAAAACAAATTCTGCATTTATTTTATTTCTTTAGTTTAATTCCTTAGTTTTAGTTTAAAATCTCAAATTATTTCGTCCGTTCAAATAAGGTTTAGAGCTAACATATTTCGATAATTAATAGCAGTCTCCGTTGGACGATATTCCGGACTATAAGGTCCACTTTATTACTTCTCACGATCCGTACACTTGCGAGAATATTTCGCATCGCGAGATATCGGTGAACAATACTTGCAAAAATCTAGTGCCCAGAGAGTAAAAACTACTTTGTATTAATAGAGGAAAAGCTTATCTGGGTTGCTTTGTGCCCACCAGAGGAAATCATGTATATGTTGCATTTGTTATGAACTATTTTACCTTTCAAATCCCATAAAAAAAAAAAAAAAACAAAACAAAACAAAACAAACAAACAAACCAAATTAAGTAGAAATGAATTACAAAATTATCCTATTTTTACAAGCAATCAATCAATCATTTAGACAATCCTCTTGTATTATATTCTTGATCATTGTCCTTCTCCTTCACTTGCTCAATCCTTTCAACTGCCTCTTTCAAATCCCACCTCTCATCCACTTCTTCTTCACAACAGTTCAATCCTATCTGCAAAAGTTTCAGCATTTCCCCTTCACTCTTACCCTTTCGTCCCATATTCTTATCGAACACCTGATCACAATCAGTGTTCCCTTCTTTAACCATGGACTCAACCCAGCTTACCATATCCGGGTCGTTTCCTTTGCTACCTTGTTGTTGGAAGAAACTCGAGGGAAATCTTCCGGTCATTGTCTCCAGAATCAACATCCCGAGGCTCCACACGTCGGTTTTCTTGGTGATCCGGCCGTTGTGCTTGTACTCGGGTGATTTGTATGCAATCATGTGCTCCTGTGCACGGTCTTGATTCACGACTGGAACCAATCCATAGTCTGTGAGCAAGGGGTTGTAGGATCTGTCGAGAAGAACGTTCGAGGATTTGAGGTGGCCGTGTGGTGCCATTAGGCTTGGGAGCTCATTGTAGAGGTAAGAAAGACCTCTGGCTACTCCTTTGATAATATTCAAACGGGTTGGCCAATCCGGACATGGATTCCCACGAGTTGTGTTACCTGCGAGAACAAAATCATCATTAGTATCCTGTTCTTGATTCTATAGAATGAACAAGACTAAGACCCTGTATGGTTCTGATTAAAAATTGTCAAGTCAAAAGTCGACAATTAATTTTAACTACACATTTTATGGATATTACAGCTTTTTGACCGCACATCTCGTCAACTTTCATCAAAATTTACAAAAATCTGATTTTAATCTATATCAAACATGAGCTAAATTAGTATCGACTAAACTGCAAAACGCCATGACACAGATAAATATATTTGTGAGTTTTCATAAAGTTCTTGTTTCCATAATAGTCTATAAAATGCAGTAATGTTAATGGATGTACGAATTATTATGAGAAATTAAATTAAATTACCATGGAGATGAACAGAAAGGCTGATATTCTCCATGTAATCAGAAACCAATAGTTTCTCCTCTTTCCTGTAGTAAAAAGCCACAATAGGAAGCACATTCTGGTGATTCAACCTCCCTAATCTTCTCATATGGTCATGAAACACTTCTTTCTCAACATTATTCATATGCTTGAATCTTTTCACGACCATCGGCTGTCCATCGCTCAGCGCGGCCTTGTATGTCGACCCGAATATGCCACTGCCCAGTATCTCCGCTGAGGCTCTTAGCAGAACCCCCATGTCGAATTTCTCCCTGTCATCTTGAAGAAATGTGAGATTTATATTGTTATCGCCCTTCTTGTCGTTTGTACTTCGCTCTTTCGATGCTGTCCCTTGTTCCATTTTGTGTATATCGGTAGAGAATGCTTTCCGGCGGCCGGGAGGGGACTCTGTTGCTTGTTCTTGCTCCGGCATTTGCTTCCGCCGGGAGAGAATGATGACAACCGCGATGAGTGCTGCTACTGCCAAAGCCATGAGTATCGCGACGATTATGATTGTTCCGATGGAAAGCTTTGCCCGAGCACATGATGCAAGTGGCGCACCGCATAGATCTTTGTTACCTGTGTTAGGAGGGATGGAAGTGAGGTATACTGTACGCTTAGCGAATTTATGCAGGGCGTGGCTTTATCCATGCAACGACGTAGGGCTCCCAAGATATGAAGAGTATTTAAGGTCTAGTAATTCAGTCTAGTAGATAATTAATTCAAGTTTTTGAATAAAAAAGCATAATTAATATATTTTATTATTTAAAAATGATGGAAGGGTAAATTTAATTTGAACTCTGGACGATTTACATTATTATTGTTCTGACTTTGAACGATTTTATTTAATAATTTTTTTTTATCAAGAACCCATTTAAAATTTCGCCCAAAGCCTCCGATTGCCAGGGCCGGCCCGAATTTATGTCGAAAATTGCCTTCCAAACTGTTCTTCGTATCATCTGTCACCTTATAACAAAAGCATAAGGAAAGTACCTGAAAATGAGGAAACATTCATATGTCTAAGGCCACGGGGGATTTCACCAATCAATTCATTGTTAGATACATTGAACAATGTCAAGATTCCATTCTGAAACTGAGGTATTTCTCCATCGAAGTCATTATCCTGAAGCATCAATTCCCTCAACCTAGGCAACGTGATCAACGATTGAGGAATTACGCCGGAGAACTTATTTCGCGCCAAATGAATTTTCTTGAGTGATAACATCCCATCGAAAATGTCAATCGGGATGACGCCAGAAAACTGATTGCCGGACAAGTAAATGGATTTCAGAGCACCAAGTTGAGTAATATTTGGCAAGGAACCATCAAATTTGTTGTTCATCAAGCTTAAAGTCCTCAAATTTTTCAATTCCTTGAGGACATCTACATCAATCACACCTCCCAACCCCATATTCTCCAGCTTCACTCCCCATACAGTTCCATTTCCACATAAAATTCCAACCCAATTCTCATTATCACCATTGCATGGAGGTTTTGAATCATTCCAACTAGATAATGCACCGTTATCCGTAACCGACTCCTTTAATTTGAGCAAAATCTCGGCATCTGATTTACACGAGCACGTCACAAAATGCAAGCCAACGATAAAAAGTAGAACCATCAAACGGGAATGCCCCCACAAAATGGTGGCGTGATTAGCCATCATAATAACATAGAGCGCGCTATGATCAGAGTTGTGGTGGTGCGCGCACTTGCGGGTGCGCTCCCTCTGAGAGGCTCCTATGGAAGAGAATGGCTTAGTTGGTTCAGAGAATTGCAGAAGATTGAAATTAAATTTTTGTGGGATTGGAAAAGAAGAGACAAGAGGCAACCAAGAATAGTATTGTTTAGGGATATTGTAAGGAATTGACAAATGGTAGAAGGTATAGTATTGACATGTCCCCTCTTTTGGTGCATGGGATGTGGAAACATGCATGCACGAAAACTCTGCGCTAGGCCATCCAATTAACTTTGAAATATTAGTGTAAATTTATCATTTTCTGGGGGATTTTTGGCTACCTATATTATAGGACTGTGTGTCCACTGTTGAGAATATCCTCGAAGTTGATGATATCCGCCTTGAAATGGAACACAAACCTGATACTTCGAAACTCAAGAAATTGATAAAAACAACATACGAAACAAGATATTTGAAGTACAAAGAATGTTGTACTAAAAGCTTAATTTGCGCTCACTTGATAAAGTGAGAATGTTAAAAGGTCAACACACAAATTGCTTTATCGGATTCAAGCTAAAAGGTCAAGTTGGAAATAACACTTCTGAAACCCGAAAAGAAGGAACAAAGTATAAGCAATTTAGAAAAAAATGAGTTTGAATGAATGAGAATTGGGGGATAATCTCTATGCAATATATTGATTCAAGTGTTTAAAATCCTTGAATTCTCTCCCTATTTATAGAATTCCAACATACCTCGTATGTGTTACAAATTTTTGTAAAAGGATGGAAATTTTTGATGAAAAGGTGCCAAAATCAAATTTCAAACAATCTTCGAAGACCAAAATTTATAACCAAATGATTGCTTGGTTAAAACAAAACTCAAAACTATGCCCAAGCGATTGCTTGGCTATAAGCGAGGTGATTGCTTGGCTATATGTTTTGGCTCTTGGCTTCACAACCCAAATGTCATGCGATCGCATGGTTCGTCCTAACTGCTCGAATGGTCAGTCGGGTAGTCGAGCCAATCCATTTTTTTCTCCTCTGTTTTCTTGAATGATTTTTCTATCACTGCTTCATTTATTCCACTTTAAACTTGATCAACACAATTTAGTACAACAATCCTCACTTGTTCAAATATGAGTGTGAACTCAGAATGTTGTAAACAATGTCATGCATAAGTTACAGATATCCTTCGATTTAAACATTACTTTAGTGCTAATATAGCAAAGTGATATCGAGATCCCAATTAGCCTTAGCTTTGAACAATTATCTATTATGACATTATCAGCGATGCCACACACATGAACATTCTAGCTTAATATGTTCCACACAATTATACTTTGTCACGTTAATGGCCTTGTGCTCATTCGTATTCATGAGATTTTCAGAAAGTAACTCCGACTTTCCTTGAAGTAGCATCATTTCTAAGTTTATATAGGTGAAATTCTTATAGTGTCTTCGATACATTTTAAAGACACTTGTACTATGTACTGAATTTCTTTAAGAATTTTATTGAACCCTCCAAACAGTAACCCAACACTTAGACATTTAAGATAGGGCTTTAAGTTTTAATTTAAGTGTTGTAATAAATTCATTTATCAAATGACTTGTAGTTGCTCTTTGAACGTGTGTATTGCTCATATATCTAGACTTTTCGTTGTAAACTTCACTACAAACCCTTGCTAGAGTAGCTTGACTATCACATAGTATAGATATTAAAGATTCATTCTTCATATCGAATGGTACTTCATAAAGAAGATCTTTAACCCATTCTATTTCTTTTCTCGTTTCAGCTAATGCTACAAACTCGGATTCCATAGTAAAATGTGTTATCATTGCTTGTTTCTTAGATCTCCAAGAGTGAACAACCAACTTGAAGTTAACTTTTTTCACTTGCACATGATATCCAACTAGCGTTGATATATCCTTCAAGTGCAATTGTAAATTTAGAATATTGGAGTCCAAGGTTTTTGGTTCATTTTTGATAACCAATTACCCTTTGAATTGCTTTCCAATATTCAACATTTGGATTACTTGTAAACCTACTAAGTTTGCTTAATGAAAATGCAATATCTAATTTTGTACACTGGACATCATACACAAGACTACCAATTAAACTTGCATATTTGAGCTGTCCAATAGCTCGTCCAAAGTCTGACACTTGAATCAAATGGGGCGTCTGCCTCTTTAACGTTCAAATATTTGAAATTTTCAATCATGTTCTCAACATAATATGATTGAGTTAATGCAAAACATATATCATTCACTTTTATAACTAATATGATATCTACTTGACCGTGATCTTTCATTTTAAATGTTGATGATGGAAACCTTTTTGTTTCTATAATATCGTTCATGTGATTACTTATAATCAACATATCTTCTACATATTATCATACAAACATAATATATTTTCCAAGTTTCTTAGCATATAAACATTTATCTATTGTATTATGTACAAAACCAAAAGATATAATAGCATTATCAAATTTCTCATGCAATATCTTAGAAGCCTGTTTTAAACCATATAAATATTTTACTAGTTTACAAACTTTCTTTTCATTTCTCGGAAGAATGAAACCTTCTCGTCGTTCCATGTAAACTTATTTATCTAATTCTCCATTTAGAAATGCAATCTTAACATTCATTTGATGCGCGCATAAATCATGTATAGATGCCAATGCAAAAAGAATTCTAATTGAAGTAATTCTAACTATGGGTGTATAAGTGTCAAAGTAGCTTATTCCTTCCTTTTGTCGATAATCTTTAGCAACTAATCTTACTTTATAAGTTTTGATTGAATCATCGATATTATATTTCCTTTGAAATATCCACTTGCAACCAATGATTTTAGATCCAGCCGGTAAATTAACAATCTTTCAAGTATTGTTAGATATTGTAGAATCCATTTCATCACGAATAGTGTCATTTCAAATGATATCTCTAGAAGCCACTAATTCTTTGTAAGTTTTAGGTTCACTACCAATTTGAAGAATATAAGAAATTGTTCTTACTATATCTTCCCTACTTGCTTCAACCAAGCATAAGAAAATCCGTGAGAATAAATCTCATCATGTCCCAATACTTCTCTTTACGAGTTCTCTTACTTCTTCAAGGTTCATTAGACTCAGTTACATCTTGAGATTTTTCTAGTGGTTTATTTGAAGTTGGAATCTCATTTTGTGTTTCTAATCAGTTTTGAGTAATTTCATCAACTCTTAATGCATTCTACAAAAATTCAACGTCACGGAATTCTACATTTACATTAGATTTTAGATCAAATACTCATTCCGTCCCAATTATATAGGATGTCTTTCATTTTTTTTCTTATCCCAATTATATAGGCTTGCTTCTTTATTGTGAAGTATTTATTTTGTTTGTTTACTAATGTACTCTTATTCACATTACTTCCAATAATAATAGTTTTGATACTTAAATAAGGGTAAGTTGAGAAGTTTCTTTACAAAAATTACTTTTTCAATAACATTAAATATGTTTCCTTAATCTGTGTGAAAAGTCAAATCAGCCTATATAATTGGGATATAGGGAGTAGCATATATGCTTTGCTATTTATCGCATATCCAACAAAGGTGTTTTTGATCTCTCTTGGTCCTGATTTTGTTCTTCTAGGATCGATATTTTTATAATAAGCAAAACACCCCACACTTTAAAATATCCAACATTATGTTTTCTCTCTTTCCATAATTCATAATGGGAAACTTTAAACTTCTTAGAAGGAATTCTATTATCATCATGACATGCAGTAAGTAAAGTCTCTCCCCATAAATTACTAAGCATTTTTTCTCTTATTAACATAGTATTAACCATTTCAACTAAGGTTCTTTTTTTTGCCTTTCTCTAAACCATTTTGTTCTAGTGTTCTGGGTGCACTACATGAATGTATTATGTCATGCTCAAAAGATGCCAAATTCCTTAGAAAAATATTCTCCACCCCTATCACTTCGAAGAATTTTAATCTTTTTTATCATTGTAATTTTCTACTTTGGTTTTATACACTTTAAACACGTTAAATGCTTCATCTTTATATTTCAATAAGTAATATTGGAAAAATCTAGAGAAGTCATCAATAAAGGTTATAAAATATTTGTTGCCACCTCTAATCTACATGCTATTAAGTTTACAAATATCAGTATGAACTAAATCAAGTATTTGAGGTATCTTTCTACAGTATGAAAATGTTTTTTTTTTTTTAAATCATTTTTCACCTAGTGCAAATTTCACATGATAACATGCCATATTTTATTATTCCATTTAAAGTAGAATAATCTATATTCCCTAATCTATCATGCCAAGGATTTAAAGTAAAAGTAAAGTAAGAACTTAGGGTCCGTTTGATGGGCACAATTTTCCTGGGAAGTTGGAAAAATGTTTGCCTTGAAATTGGTTTTTTGGTTGTTTGATATCTCAAATTTGCATTGGAATTGATTTGCCACCTTTGCCTTAGGAATTGGCATTTGCCTTGTTTTTAAGGCAAATAAATTCTAACAAATTTGGTAGGAATTTGTTTACCACCTTCCATGACAAACCATTTTCGCCTTATTTGATCATTTTTATTGTTGTAAATTGATTTATTTTTTCGTAGAAATTAATATTATTAATATCAAGTACCAAAGTGTAATATATATATATATATATATTAAAAAAACTGAGTTTTGCTTCATTTGCCATTAAAAAAATTATAATCAAACAAAAAAACTTGAAAAATCCTCAACTTCCACCTAGATAATTAAATCAATCAAATATATTAAACTTCTAATTTCAAGAAAAATAAGTTCTCTGGAATTCATTTTCTTTTCATCCAAATTCTACCATCACTGCCAAACGAACCCTTATTGTCATTTTATTGATATTGTCAATAGTACATGACTTGACAATTTCATTAATAGAATAGCATTTTCCATTAAAGAAATCGTTAGAGGATAATACAAGTTTTCTCGACTCAAATATAGATTTGATACTCGGTTTTTCCAACAAATTCTCACTTACAAGTTTTCTATTCATGTCCGGAACATGTAATACATTGGTAAGAGTAACAATTTTTTTCGGATGTGAATTATAAATCAACATTTCCTTTGCCTCTAACTTTTAAGCATTGTTCATTCCCCATTTTGTATTTGTTGACCATCATCAATTTCATATCTTGTAGAGTGACTCATATCAAAGATGAACGGTGACGCATGTATCGTATCATTATCCTGAAATCTTTCATTTGACAACATTAACATCGCTTATACTAGCAATGATCTCTTCCTTGTCAATGGAATTCACATTGCCTCCAATTTTGCTTTTTTGCAATGTCGGCAATCTTTCATGGTCGCTAGAAACACACCGCAAGTGCACGTATCCCATACAAGTGATAGTGGACTAAATGAGTCCGGTTTATTGATCCTACAAGGATTGTCTATTTCAATTACACTCTAATTTAATCAATTTAAATCAGAAACACACACAATAAAGTTTTGGTTTTGGAAATGTTTTAGTACTAGAATTAAAATCACAATTGTAAATAAATAAGTAGAAAAATGGTGATAACTTGATGATAAAGGAGTGTTGGGATTCTTGATTCCATTTGACCATTACCTAATTGAATTCTCAACAAACAAATAGAAATGCAATTTATTCATCGTGTTAGATCCGATTTTTCAAGCTTAGTCAATTACCTCTCTTGAGTGAAATCAACCATAATTAGTGGAATTAACCTACTATATCTCTATGTCGATTAAAAACACATCAATTGCATTAAACCTTAGTGAAAATAACTCAATGGATCATTTAGAGTTTTATGTATATCTCTATCCTAAACAAGAACCTAGAGCTAATATTGTATTGATCTAGAATACACAACAATTTCTCAATAATTGCACATCCCATGAAATTCAAGTATAAATTTGTCCACAATAAATGCAAGTCAATAAATACAACAATAAATGCACAAGATAATAAATAGCTTAAATTCTTAATACAAGCATTAAAATCACCTAAGCTAGGTCAAGCTTCATCAATCATCCCAATACTAAATAACTTAGCCCATAGTAAAATAACAATAAAATTCAAGAATTAAATGTATCATTTCAACAATGGATTCAAATATATGAAGAAATATGAAGATTTATAATAAAAACTTCCCTTCAACAATGCTCGAAGCTTCAAAACATCAAAGTTCTTTCAAAAATGTTGTAGAGATAATTACAAGAAAAGAGAAGAAAATGTATAAAGAAATGAGAGAAAAATGGTTTTGAACTTGAAAAAGGCAAGAATGATCACAAACCCTAGCCAAAATGTCCTAAAAAAGGCCCAAAATCGCGAAGATCCGCGTTCTCAGCATTTGGGCCAAACCGGGTCGCACCGGGTCGGCCCGAAATATTTTTCAGAAAAATGACCGCACAATCGCGCGAATGTAGTGCTAGCGATCGCGTGGTTGACATTCTAACTTTTGGGTTGGATTTTTGGCATGAGTCACGAACGCGACCTGAGTCGAGCTACTTGTTCGCGTGGTTCACCTATGCGTGGTTTTGCAGCTCAGTCCTTCAATAATTTGCAATTGGGGTCCTCCAACTTTCAATGTAGATCAACTTGGTCCTCAGATATTTTGATTTCTTTCAAAAAGGTCCTTGTAAAATTGCATTTGAGGTCCTTCATCTTTTGAGAACTTCCAATTTAGTCCCTGGATCAATTGCACGAGAAGTCCACAGTTTTTCGAAAGTGACAGATCGGTCCCTAAACTTCTAATCGTTGCAAGATTTGGCTCTTTTCTCCTTAATTTTTTCAATTTAGCATTATTTTGCTTCTTTCTTGTGTTTTCTCCATATAGTTGAATGTTAAACATATTTAACCACAAAATATATACAATTAAGTAGGTATTTGTCCAAATTACTCAAAAAGTATTACCATAAATATATGAAAATATGCATGTAAAATGCACTCAACATTTCACAAAGTGGCCAAATTTTTCACATACGAAGCATTCTCCCTTAGGCTTCATTTTGAATTTGTTGCTGTCTTTCGTAAACTTTCTCTTGTTTACTTTGTTGAATTTTCTTGTTTTTCTTCACGGTATTTGCTTTAGAAGTGCCAACATGAATGTTTTCATTCTGATGTCTTACCTTTAACTCTTCTTCAATTCAGAGATGCTTTTGCGCTTGCTCCAATGAAAAGTCTTTAGAGTTGTTAAGAGTTTTCTACATATATCCTCTCCAAGTATATGGAAGTTTAGCAATAATTACCCCCACTTGACATGATTACGGAAGTTCTATCTTCACCGCTTTTAATTTATTGACAATAATTTCTAATTCGTATACTTGAGGGAAATAAGGGAATATTATCCAAAAATTTAAAATCAAAATACCTCGGAATCAAGAACTTTTTGGTACCTTCTACTTCAGCCATATATTTGTTTTCAAGTGTATCCCATATTTCCTTTGCCGAAGTGGGTTTGTATACAAATCATAGGGGCAATTCGGTAGTGCATTCAAGATGTGGCATCGGCATATTAATTCATATTCTTCTCGCGTCTTTCATTAACTCTTGTTTGTTTGGTGTCGCTTTCAATTGGTTAAGGTAGAGCCAGGATCAAGAATATAAAAGATTTTGAGCGCTATCAACAAGAATTTAATCTTGTATTCCAATCTTGTAAAGTTAGAACCATCAAACTGATCCAATCTCACCAAGTCTTGGCTATTAAGTTTGATTGTGGCCATGTTTGTGTCTCCTTCAGTTTCCATCAAAATAAAGCTTTCAGATTGTTGTGAATATATCCTCGAAGTTGATGATATCCACCTTGATATGGAACTCGAACCCGGTACTTCGAAACTCAAGAAATTGATAAAAATAATATATGAAACGAGACTTAAAGAGCAAAGAAAGTTGTCCTAAAAGCTTAATTCATTTCATCTCGATAAGATGAGAATGGTAAAGGATCAACACACAAATTGTTTTAGCAGATTTCAAGCCAAAAAATCGGGTTGCAGATAGCACTTTTGAAACTCGAAAAGAAGGAACAAAGTACAAGCAATAAAGAAAAAATTGAGCTTGAATGAATGAGAATTTGAGGATAATCTCAATGCAGTATATTGATTCAAGTGTTTAAAAATCATGAGTTTTATCCCTATTTATAGAATTGCAACATACCTTCTCGTATGTGTTACAACTTTCCACAAAATGACGGAAAAAGTTGATGAAATGGTGACAAAATTTTCAAACAATTTGCCAATGGCCAAAATTTATGCCCAAGTGATCGCTTTGTTAAAACAAAACCCAAAGTCATGTCCAAGCGATCGCTTAACTTTAAGCCAGGTGATCGCTTGGCAGTACGTTTTGGCTCTCGAGTTCACAACCCAAATACCATGCTGACTGCCCAGATGGTCCATCCAGGTAGTCCGAGCAACCCGTTTTTATTTTTCCCTTTGTTTTCTTGCATGATTTTTTTTTATCCTTTTTTCATTTATTCCATTTTAAACTTGATCGACACAATTTAACATATATTTGAACAACATTTTCACAATATCCGCTGTGTTTGAATTAAAAGAGACGGGATTAATTAAAACAGAATTAGAAGATTGTATTAACGTTGATTTTGATCTATTGGTATAACAAAAGTATTTGGCTCCTCATATACATATTTGTGTTTGGGGGGGGGGGGGGGGGGGGTTAGTTTAAGAAAAGTATTGTTATTTATGATTTCTTTTTCTGCAAATTCAATTTCTCTTACTTTTATTTTAAATAAAAATTACTTTGTCTGAAAATTACTTACCTATGTGTCAAAATAAGTATTTTGATTAAAAAAAAGTTACTGATTCCAAAGTTAACTTATTTATCTATGGGACATTTGGCCTCTGTTCGGCGGCCAACCTTAAAAAATAAATGGTTTTTTTGTTATTTTTTAGGTAGATGAATGGTTAAAAATTGAAGAGAGAAAATATATAGGATTAGAGATTGATTTGGAGAATTGTTTAGTTTAAAAAATGATTTAAAAATCACAATGATTACTTTACCGAACGGGAGGCCAATTTATAATAAATGGAACTTTAACTATTTCAATATCAATATTTCATAGACTTTTCTCAGCAGGGTAGTTTGGGAAGCAGAACTGATTGTCAAACGACCGTGACTTCACAAAAAATTATATTACTCTACCATTCAAAATTTGTCATGCTAAGTACCATACCTTTATATAGTTGTGTGTGAGACCGCTCTTATAATGAGCGATCCCACCTCTTATATGAATGGGGTGGCACCCTATATGACACACTATGTGGTGGTATAATAGCATTACTCCTTTATACAAGGAATTTTTAAACATTTAATATTAACAAGACAAGGGACTAAAAATATATTATTTTAATGCTTAATGGTGAACCGTCACTTCCTGCAAGTGTCAGGTATCAAAAATGGGAAAAAATTGGAAAAAATCCGGAAATCTGGTTGCCGAATATATTTAAATCACTTATTTTTCTTACTTTTATGTTTAAAAATAAATAAATAAATAATATACTATTTTTGAATTAACTCTTGCATTACTACCTACATAAAAAGTCATTTATAAATTTTCATATTTTAATTTATTCATCACATTGAATAATTCGGTTTAAATCCATATCATGAGCATACTATATTAATCCAGTTTAATTTTAGCCATCATTTTGAATTGTGATTTTTTTTTAAGAATGTGTTGTTAAGAATAGAAAAAAGAATTACATTTATTTGTAGAATATTTTATTGTGTGAATGTATCTGAAAATAAAGAAATTAAAATATTTTTTAAAAGGAGTTAAAAACAGGACCTTAATCAGGTATTATTTGCATCGAAAGAAGATTAAATAATTTTTTTATCCGTCTAATTCAGGTATTATTTACCTCAAACATTGGATAGGCATAAATGAAAATAAATGTTAAACCCAAAAATATAGAATTATGAATTGATCCTGAATAATTCATCATGCATTTGGAGATTCAGTTTATAGTGAATGCCACAACAAACGAAGTCAATGTGCCTAAGGACATAACCTCAAGGAATAAGGCAAATCTTCTTATCAAATTCTGTATATCCTACATCGACAAGGCAAAGGCCATCAGCAGGTGCAGGCGGAGCAGTAGCACGTCTACACGTGGCATCCATCAATTTTAGCAGTGCGTCCTCTTCTGCACCGGCAGCTGCTTCCCTTACTGTGGTCGCAACAAGAACTCGAATCATCTGTAAACAACGTCCATCCATGAGAAGCAACCACGAGATAATCAAGACAAAATGAATACATGGGTTGAGTTCTGATCTTATATAGTGAGCAATATACAGAATATGAAACATTATAAATGAAGAACTTGCATTTTGTTAGGGACCTTGACTCTCAGCCTAAATCACAATCCTTTTTCCTATGCCGGATTTTCTGCTCTACACCACTCTTAAAAGGCACTCCATTGAAAAACTCAAATTTTTCTTGGCCAAACAAGTCTTAAAGACGTGAACTAACTAGACAAAAAGAGGGCTTTGATGGTTATGAGCTGAGAGAATCTCCAATAGGGCTGTGGATTAAACTAAAAATTGCACTAAACATACTGAAAAGTAAAAGTAAGGGCAATAAAACAGTTTAATATTCAGTAGCAAGAGCCAATTTACAGCACGGAAAATGTGTGCGCACATATAATATATAGCTCACCAAAACCATGTAAAATATGAGTGATAATAGTGTCGAGTTGGTAAATAAAAAAACTGCATAAGAAATCAGCCTTCATATGTGAAATAATAGTGTGAAGTTAAAGCAGTACAGAAGTCAAATGTAACTAGTAAATATTCTACCAGACATGCTAGATTTTCTCGCAAGAATATTAGCTGAAGTAAATACCTTGCGCAGGAAACGATTGGCAACCAACTCAATGCACATCATCTTCGTAGGAGATCCATCCTTTATACATATGATAAAGAAGAGTTTAATGATATTCAGAAACTCTTAAGAAAATATAACTTCTGAATGTAATAAAAACATTATACTAAATAAAACTTAAAAACATTATACTAAAATAAAACTATGTCACCTGATGAAAATACATGATAATGTAATAGTTCACTAGTGTGTAGAGTTTATAACATACATGCACCTTTAACATTAGAAGTTTGTTACACAAAAGAAATATGGGTCATGCATTCATTAATTATATATATCCCAAACCTGAACTTGAATTTTGACCTCAAAAGTACTTTCTTGAATTGCCAAGCTTATATTCTAAATCCAAAAATGTTCTAATGATCCCTTCACTTTTTCCTAAAAACGATCTTTGATTCACACAAGACAATAAGAAACCCATGAAAAATTTAACTTCAGTCAGAATATTTGGGTTCAAAATAGGTTGCATTGTCTGTCGTCAAGTCTTACAAATATGATACTCAGATATAACAATCATCAACACGAAAGAACGAATATTTCTTTAATCATAATACACCAGCAAGTATCTGATATTGACAACGTCATCCTATTTTATTTATCAAGGCTACTGCTAGCTTTTACTAAATCCTAAACATATAATTATAAAAGAAGAAACAGAATGATTTTAACATTGACTCTGTTTACTGTCCATAAGTGATACATTTCCACTTTTTGACTAAAAAATAAGTACAATCATTTGGCTCCTTTAACCCATATCGAAACACAAAACTGCAGCATCTTTGGGGTTTGCTTAAACACAAAACTAAAATAAATACATTTAAATTATTTATTTCTGCTGTGTGGAAGTTTCGTCCTTCAGTCATCCCATAACAGAAAATGTGGCTTTACAGCTTAAATGTTAGCAATGTAGAGAGCATAACTTTAGTAAGAATGAATAAGAAGCAACTCATGCTCAAGGCAATGCAATTTTATATCGGAAAAAAAAAAAAAATGTAGATGAGCATCAATAGGCCACCTCTGCACAAGGTAATGAGACTTCTGCTGCTCGTGCGTGGAAGACAAAGCACTCTGTTGGTGGACCACTGCAATGTGATAAAATGAGCTGTTAGAAAGTGAATAGCCAAATTCACTAAAATCAAACAGTGTCAGAGCTAATTTCACTTCGTTTTAACTTTCTATCCATTAATTAGCCCATGTTTTGGTCATCATTTCCGGCCAAGGCCACTGTTGATATTTAGATGCCTTCTCCAACTGACACTGGGCGACATAAAAGAAAATGCAAATGGCAAAGCTTGAACTAAAATGTAAGACATGTTTACACAAGATAAAAGAATATAAAGTTTCTACAAACTTTAGAATGAAATAATCATCAGAGATCTCGGTCAAACCAGGCTCACATCAAACGTATCAAATCTTGAGTGAAACAAATCAAGCAACTCTGACCAATTTTAAAAAATTATTGCGCAATAACTAAGCAAAGCCAAAGTGACGTCTTTTTCATTTGTTTTGACCGACAAGGGTCCAAAAGTAGTTATGATACCAGCCAACCTAACATTTTGGCTAAAAGAAAGTATGAGAGTGAATTTCAAGGCCCAGATCATTTTAGAACATGCTTTCAGAAAGGATAGAAATGACTGGTGTATACTCCTACTGTCTGCTATGTAGCCAAATGCACATGGCCAATGGGCAATCAATGATTTACCCTTGTAAAACAATTCCCATCCGAAGCTTCAATTGACACACTGGCAAGGGTCAACAAGATAATATATACAAAATATGATAAACACCTGACCATAATAGATATGGATTCACTTATTTCAGTCTAATCTATGACCACAGACATGGCCTATCAGAATTGTGACGAAGATAAAATGACTAGTGTGTGCCAAATATAAATAATTCCAGTGATCTCAGTCTTACACATTTCTTGAGGATTTAGTATCTCGTGCAAAAATCCTGTAGGATAGTAATTTTCCTTCCAATTGATGTAGAAGATGGTTAACACTGCTTACAAGAAATGTAGTTGGTTTATTTCCTGTTTCTTCTTTATCTTCATCTTTGTCATCACCATCAATTTCATATCCATTACTTGCCTCATCAATACAGTGACAAGCACAACCATGTCGACAAACACCATTATCCACAATATTATTCTTACACAGACTTTTGTGGTCCCCCTCAGTTTCATTATTCAAAGGCAATATATATAAATAGCGTCTCCACTTTGCAGAGAAATTAGGATGAAACTCACGAGATACCTAAAACAAAATAGGTTCCCATTAGTAGGTTGTAGAAACAAATGACAGAAATTATCAAAGTCGTGTTTTTAAAGTGTGTACGAGTAAATGACTGTAGGATGCCTAAATTTTAACTATGGCTGAGAAATAACTAAAGATGGTGCTACCTTAGAAACAGAAACTACCCTCATCTTGCCAGGTGCTGCACCATTGATGGCTTCTTCAACATCCTGAGCTTTAATATCCTTTCTCCATGTATCTGTGTATACAAAACATGGATGAATTTCATATTATTCAATGTCCTCAACTCAAAAATATCATGGATGATGTGAACTATTTAGCAGAATACATCACACACATATCCAAGGGTCCCTGTTAATAACTTCATTTATCAAGGTTTTAAGGTCAGCTGGTTGTGTCCAAGGAACAACTAGGACAAGGGCTCGGAGAAAACACCATGCATAGGGGCAAGGCGGGAAAAAAGGCAACCTAGGCGGAAAAAGGTATACACCTTTTGTTTGGCGGGTAGTGCTTCATATTTTAAAGTCCAACCCTAACAAAAGCCCCTGGTCTACTAAAATAAAATAGAAATAAGCCTAAAAAAACCAACCTAGTCCAAAACACGCCCATTAACAATCCCAAACTCCATCTTGTTTATATCCTAAATCAAAGTATTCGTATTTTATTTTATTTTTAAAGAAAAAAGAGAAAAAAAGATCAAAGCATTCATCCTTCTCTGTCATATTTCTTTGCCGAGTTATGTTCCAAATCTTCTGCGAGTTTCGATTTGCCATCAGCAAAGAGTTAGACAAGGTTTAGGCTATTTCATATCTTGTCTTATTATGGGAACTAATAATTAAGCAATTGTAATATTTATGATGTTAAGAATTATGTTATTGTTGTAAACTTGAAAGTATGTATAAAGTTTTAATAAAATTTCAAGGTATATATTATTTATTTATTTATTAGTCTAGAATTATTAAAATAATATTAAAATAGAACAATGCTTTATTAGTTATTATGCCCAGGCTTTGTAAGGCTTAGGGCATGTCATCCACTCCTTTTCAGGCCTTACGTCTTTTAAAACCTTAGTAGTCACTTAGACCTTTTTACAGTTAGTAAGAGCTAGCTATGTATCCCTACCTGGATATATTTGCTAAATATTACAGATTTACTAAAGCAATAGTTCGCTTTTTAGACTAGAACAAGTTACTTATCAGGCTGTAAACTTGGCAGATTATACCTTTGGAAGTTTCTGTCAGAAAGGTTATGCTCGAGAATATTCAGATGTGCCACCGGTATTTTCTGATATAAGATTTATAGTAGGAACAAGGTGCTGAGTTCATCCCTTTATATTGATGCTGTCCAATAGATTAAGGAAATATGATCTTACATGTGGAAGACCATTCACATCAATCAAGATGAAAAGAGCAGAACAGTGTGTGTGACAAGGTAGGGCATCCACGTGAGGAAATGGAATGAAAAGTGTATGACTGTACAACTTGGGCTAACATGGGTAGCACAGTTTTGTTATAATGGCATTGAGGAAAGGCAACTGGTTAAGTGATAATACTAGCAGACTGGAAGAGAAGAGCGACCAAAAGAATGGAATCACAAAAAATAAAAATAAATAAATAAAGAGCAAGCTAAGGACAGAATGTAACGAATAAAGTGGAAACCCAATAGAACTTGGAATCAGTAATGTTATTGGGGGCTAAAATATTACGTGCGCGTCTGTGCGGTATGTGACTTTATTTGGAAAGGGATGGATTAGAACAAGGTATAGCAGAATATTTACAGATTTGCTAAATTTCTTTATGCGAAGAGTTCTACAGTCCTCTATTCATAGCAAATCTCTCAAGCAGCCCTGTTTACCAAACCTAAATATCTCTCTTGGGAAAATTGTAGTTTTTATTTTCTGCTTCCAGCAAACCATCACATTCATTTGTGTACCAATGGTGACGCCTATATGCATAATTGCATGTGCATATGCATATGCATATACATACATGTTAATAAATAAGAAAATGCTACTTGTGCATTAGGAATTGCAGAAGTTTTACAGATAGATGAGGTGTCAAGAAGAGAGGAGAATTTTTTTTACTTTTTATTTTTATTTAATTGAAGAAATTCTAACCCAATCATATCACCGCATCATGTGTATGTACATAAATCTATAAGTAGTGATGTACATGTAACACAACCGAATAAAGTAATTATATCTATGTATATATGAAATATGATCCAGTAGGAGTGAGATGATTAGGTGATATACAGAAAGAGCAAACTTGTTTCAAAGCTGACACCCCTTTGTCTGTACGCCCAGCAACTACAGTACAGCCTTCTATTGGTAAATTCTTTTCTTTTAGCAGCTGAGCTTTATTCTCATCAACAAATTTCCCGAGAGATTTTTCAACCCATCTGCAAATGACAGAGGTTAGATGATTTTTTAGTGAGATACCAACAAAATTTATTTAGAGCTAAGAATGAAAATGAATAATAATGATTTATCTAAGAATTCTCCATTCACCAACAAGAGAAACCACAAGCACTTGGATAAAAGATTTTGAGTGATTTCCACCTATCCTTTTCATTATAAGTAAATTACCTCTACTCTTTTTTCAATTTTTATTGCCAAGCAGTTAGGGTGTGGGTCATGCCAATCCATAAAATAAGAAAAGTACAGCTAGTAAAAACAGAATTCAGCAGTGCAGTCTTTTTAATATTCGACGTTATTCTGTCTGGAAAAAAAAAATTATATAATTTCTTTTAATGAGAATTTGTCACTTAAACATTCAATAAATTTTGCTACAATAATTCTTTCGAATCCACAATTATCCCCATCATTTGGTCTTTGTTTTACTTCTCACCCACTGGAGGAAAATTCACATCACATGATGAAAAACTTCAATATAAATGCTATGAAATGCCTAAAATATCCATCTTTTTAAAATCCAACAAGGCGATCAAGAAATTGTTAAAAAGTGAAAACAATTTTAAAGACAGTGATCTAAAGAATCAACACAAAATAGATGTGTATATAAAATGAGAAAAGTAGAACTTTATCATCATTGTGATGCTCTAAGAATGCAAGGTCGACTATCAGGCAAGCATTTTGAAACATGTTCTGAGATATCCTTAGTGGTCATTACAGAGAAATGTACTGTGGATATAAAGATTTTTATTCCTTTTTGACGTAGCAATCTTCATGGTGTTAGGAGAGAACTTACGCTTGAACAGTGCTCAAACCAGGCTGCTTCTGCCTCTGCCACCCATCAAAGGAGACTCCATGATATGAAAGGACAATCTTGAACGTCGCTCTTGCCCATCTTCCAGTCCGATTTTCACCTGGAACACTCGCCAATTGAGATTCATCACAATCCTCTACGATTTCAGTTCCATCATGAATAGCATACATCTGTAAAATTTGTCCTTCATAAATATAGTAAGTCTTTATTCATAGACTGTAGAAAGAATTTTAAGATTTTTATCTGGAAAAAATAAATACATTGCAGTTTCACTAAGGGTGTGTTTGATAGTGTTTCTTTCCACCCAAGTTCCAACTTTTGCTTGTTTGATAGTTTTTTTTCCTGGCAATTGAAATCCATGTTTCATCCTCACGTGACTTATTTTCCACCAAAACAAGGAATTTGATTTCTTGGGTGGGAGGAAAATTTATTTTCTTGGCAACTTGTTTAACCATTTTCGTCACGTTTGATCATTTTTGTTGTTAATTGATTTTTTTTTTCTTCAGAAATTAACATTATTATTATCAAGTACAAATGTGTGAAATAAATATATTTTTTTGATTAAAATAGTTAAATTTTGCTTTATTTTCCATGGATAATAGTGTCAATCTAACAACAAAAGTTGAAAAATTTCACTTTTTTCACCTAGAAGATTAAATCAATCAAACATATTAAACTTCCAATTCTCATGAATTCAATTTCCTGAAATTCATTTTCTTTCCACCCAAATTCCACCCTCACTATCAAACCCAACCTAAGACACTACTACAGAAATGCAGGGAAAATTAATTTTCATTTTCTTTCCACCCAAATTGACTTTACATGGGCTCTCTCTCTTCCCCACTTACTATTTAATTTATATTTACAGAAGATTCTAAAGTGAAAACTTGATAGTAAACATATTTTTACCAAATAAATACTGGAAGGGTACTGCAGTAGTCGGACACTTCCGGACATGTTCAGCATCTTGGACATGTCTTCTTCTGAATAGAAAATAATAAATCATGGTTTCACGCACTGAGACTCCTAATATATTTACAAATATGTGCAAATAAACCTCCAATATCAGGTAAAAACTTCTATACAATACGCAAGTTTTTAACTTCTTGACAGTTTTCACTGCCACGATGTACCCAAATACATAAAGGCACGCAGACTTGATTTGAGTCATTCATTTATTTATTTATTTATGACGCTTTATTTAATTACAGTTTAAATATGTTTTGTTCAAGTGGCTCAAGTTTATGACATGATAAATTTTACGGACTGAGAAGCAATATCAATTAAGTTTTGCGTTAGGTCTTTAAATCATAAGCCCCAGCACTATATTAGGAGGTGTTCTGATTTGATGAAAAATATAGAATTTTGAGACTCTCAATTTAGGTTGAAATCAATGTTCGAAAGAATCTGAATTTTATTGATCTATATCAATTATGGTATTCGTTCGTGAAAGATGAGTTTTGATCGCCATTCTCGAAATTCTAGGAATCAACAGGCTTTGAATCATTTTCTTGGAACTTATTTTGCTTCATATCTCATCTGATATCCAGTGTTCTAAAAAGCGTGGAGCCGAGAGTCAAGCTTTACAAGCTTAAGCGGAAGTAGGCGTTAAAAAGCGTTTTTCATTTTTTTTTTTAATTTTTAATCAATCTAAAGATTCTAAACCATTAAATAATTGAAAATGCAAAAATTAGACAATTCCTACATATTAGATTTTAACTTTACACATATTCAAAATTGTCAACAAAAAGTTTGTCTCAAAATCATATCATAATCACAAATATCTGTGAAATGCAACTCAAATGTAAATGAAATGAAATAAAACTTAAAATGAAAATCCTCACTCAGACACTCATGTGGGTGATGAAACCTTCAACTCAGGTCTTTTGGGACAAAATAATGTCAATGGAGGATGTTGGGGCTGGAGATGAAGAAGCTATTGTCACTTTTGATGGGACCAAACCTCCTCCTAGATTCTTAATTCTTACCTCCTTCCCGTTCACTCTTCTGATTTCCCATCCAAATAACACAACCAATTCAATTTGACCCAATTTCAGATTTCTTCATCCACAGGGAAGATAAGTTCAGTGACACAGTAGTGGTGAAAATGGTAGAAAAGGGCAGGAAGGTGAGGAATTCAAATTGTTGCAAGAAGAATCTGTTCCCGCATTGTAGGAATTCGAAGTGTTCCAAGAAGAATTCAAAGTGCCATTGTGTCTCGCCTTTTATATTCATCTTGCATTTTTTGAGCTTCTTCCTCATCTTCGGTTGGAACTTCTAAGTTCTAACTCCTGATCATCTTCAATAATATTCAGAGACCCAAAGAGATGAAAAAGTCTTCAATTCTTGGAACTTGACTTGGAGAGTAAATGAATAAAGAAGTTGATCTTGTTGTATAAACTTCTGATATTACTGCACTAAATTGTTGGAAAGATGAATTGATTTTCCTGGAGTTGAACTTTCAGTAGATTGGACGACACCAAGAGGGCCAAGACTGTATTGCCATAGAGTTTTTTTTTTTATAGGAAATGAAAATTTTATTCATGATGGAATTAGGAACAATTACAAGAGCATGTGGATAAGATATCCACACCAACAAAACTAAAAAGCCAATTCATGGCTATAAACCAAAAAAGTTCACAATTATTAAAGATGTATGGTTTCTAGATAGCTTGTCGGATTTAAACGCAATAAGAAACTATCCAGAACACTTAGATTCCTTGCTGCCCTTGTCCATAATCCTGTAAAAAACATGATGCTATCCCATGAATCTTCTATGGATCGTTCAATGTTATCAAAAATTCTCCGATTCCTTTCTATCCATATGGCCCAAGCTGTTCCCATGACAATCAACTTCCATAACTCCTTTCTTTGCTTTCCTTTCTCCCCAGAATGTCATTTAATAAGAATCAAATCAGCCCACTTTCGTGGGAAAACTCTTGCTTCGCCAAATATACACAAGATTTTATCCCAAATCTTTCTAACAAACTCACAATGATTTAAGATGTGATCAATACTTTCGTTCGCCTTTCTGCACATAATACAAAATGACGGTGATAAGCACCAATAAGGCCTTTTCAATTGTAACAAGTCACGGGTGTTTACTTTGCCCAAAGAAATCAACCAAGCAAAAACTTTGATTTTTGATGGCACCACACCCTTCCAAATGAAATTCGTTTGCGGGAAACAAGATTCATACGGGGGTTTGAGGATTACATTAAGAAAGGATTTGCAGGAAAAAATACCCGAGGGGTGGCCTATCCAAATTCGTTTGTCCAAAGTAGCCGGGTCTAGGTTTGCTGTCTCGAGAAGGTTTAAGAGAGATACAAAGTCCTCGAGGTCTCTATCATTAAAATTCCTGAAAAATTGGAAAGAGGTTGAAACGAGACAACGTCAGAAACGAAGGATTCTTTATTTTTGGATAATCGGAATAGGCGGGGGAAGGAATCTTTGAGTGTTTCATGGCCCAACCACTTATCAATCCAAAACCTGATCTTATCGCCCTTACATACTACCAATTTGGTATTTTGCACAAAAATATTCCAAGCTCTTGTAATAGATCTCCACAGTGCTAGAAAAGTGGAATTAACTTCAATATTTGCATCCCAGCCGTTTGAATGGAGACCATACCGACTACGTATAATGTTATGCCAAAGTGAATCCGGTTCAATGGAAAATCGCCATAGCCACTTCCCTAACAGGGCCAAGTTTTTGTGGTGAAGGTTACCAATTCCCCAACCCCCATAAATTTTTGGTTTCACAACTACCTCCCAGCTAACTAAATGATCCTTAGAACCCTCACCTCTTCCTTCCCACAAAAAGTCCCTCATCATTTTTTCAATCACCTTTACAACTTTCAAAGGCATGTGGAATATTGACATAAAATATGTGGGAATACTGCCTAGTACCGCTTGCAGTAGTACAAGCCTTCCACCTCTTGATAAACAACTTTTGTGCCATCCTTCTAATCTTCTTGCCACTTTCTCCATCACCAAGTTCCAAAACGAAAAAGCCCTTGGATTACCTCTCATCGGTAAGCCCAGGTAACATAATGGCCAAACTCCTTTAACACAACCCAACTTGTTGGCAATGTCTTCAATTTGTTCCTCCGTTATGTTAATACCTACCACTGCTGATATCTATGCTCAACGACTGTCTAAGATTTTCTATCATATAGAAGCTTTAGCGGCTGCATTTTAGGGATGCAACCCTACCATAGTATTGCAATAATAGAGAATTGACGAAATAAAACCCATCTACGATATGGCCAAAGTCTTAGTATTTATTGTTATCGTTAATAAATTCAAATTTTATATCAACTTCCATGGACCACTCATCGCAGTTATCGATTTCAAACTCTTAATTGAAAACTTCATAATATAATATTGTATTTGCGTAAATATGTCCTACTCGATATTTTTATACTCAATCCTATTAATTACTAATTTCATGTTAGTTCAAGTCAGTTCGTAGTCGTAACGAAATGGTGAAGTTATGTTGCGAAAGGATTTTTTCTTGAAAATGTGACAATTAAGCCTCCATTTGGCTACCAGATTATATGGGAAGACACAAAAAATAATTTACACAATTTCCCATATAACTTTTTAACCATCCACATTTTCTCTCTCCAATTTTTAACCACACATCTTACCTAAAAAACACAAATAAATAAACAAAATAATTCTAATTCCTCCAACAATCGCCACCGAACAATGCCTAAGTTATTTTTCACCTTTTCTTATCAAATTAACTAAATTAACTTGATTTTATAAAATTGACGAATTTTAGATTCTTTAAGTTTAATTAAGTGTTTAGTAAAACCACTTTTTAGTCACATGCAATTTTTCAAATAACTTTTTAACCACACATTTTTTCTCGAAAACATCAAATTCTTTGTTTATAAACAAAGTTCTTTTACCAAACAGAGGCTAATTCAAAATTTAGTATTAAGTATTAAATTTTTAATTCATTACAATGTTATTTTGATTTTATTAGTTGATTAGACTTAGCCCCCTATTTGGGCTCCATTTTAATTATTTCTTTTTTTGGAAAATGCATTTTGGAATAGTGATTTTTTAAAGAATGTGTGATTTACGTGTAATATTATTTTATGAAAGAATGAGCAATTGAAAATTAGTTTTGAAAAAAATGTATTTTTTTGAAAAAATGAAGCCCGAACAGGGCTTAGTAACTCTCAAAATTTTATTTGAAACTTAGGGCATTACCCTACTTGGGAAGCACCGACACGCTGTCAGCGATGGCGTATCGTGTCCGACACGTTTCCAACGCGTGTCGAAGGTCCCTTGCAGCATGTAAGAGGAAGAGCTTGTTGTGCTGATGAAGAAGAAAAGCAGAGACGATCGAGGTGCTGCGTTGACGAGAAGAAATGCAGATATGGCCGGAAGAAATGCAGGTGCTGAGGAGGAAGAAAGAGGAGGCATGTTGGGAGAAACAAAAAAGAGCGTGTTGGGATATATAAATATATATATATATATACACACACGTGTACATGTATGTATGTATGTATATTTTAATCAACGTGTCGCAACATATCGTAGCAGAACTTTTTCGAAAAATCTTGTGTCCGTGTCGATGCTTCTTAGTACCCTACCAGGATTCAACTTAAGTCGTTTAATATAGGCTCAAATACTAGAGGACGCCATAGAAAGCCGTGTGGACAAGATGGGCATAAGATCTTCCAAAGTGAATAGTATATATGAGTTAAACACTCAAGCAAGAGCCCGTGTCATTACAATCAGCACCCCAATCTTCATCATATTATATGTCTTATAACTCCAATAAATGTGTTCTCCATGTCCAATTAAACAAAATATAAACAAAGTGATTTCTTCCACACTAATGTGGCAGCATAAATAAAAGACCAAAACCAAATTCTCCATTTTATTGACAAATGAACTTTTTGTTCCCTCAACTTTCAATAAATAATAAAAGACACTAAATTAACTAATAATAAAAAGATGATAAAAAATAACAACGCATTAAAATAAAGATAGGGGATTTCATCTTTATCACCCTGTCAAACGCAAAATGACTTAAGGCCTGAAGTGTATAGACCCTATAGAGGTAAAGACAACACAAGAAAGATCCGCTACATATGACTAGCAAAGTAATGAATTATGAATCCAAAGTCAAGACCTTCTAGATTGGACTCCCCAGGCCCTCAATTTTGACTCAAATGTACAACGCTAAGATCCAAACCTATTTTCACATTGGACCCAAACAAGAAACATAGGGAAATAGAATATATATATATTTAATTAAAAAAAAAAGTTGTATTGAATGCCCATGTGTACATAAAAATCTATATAGTATCCACATATTCACAATTTCACATACACATACACTGATGTACACCCAGACATAAAATATAGATATAGATGCACAATTGTTATGCCCATTTTCAGTGTTTGCTCCAATATAAATTTACTTGGAAAAAAATTATTCATGATCTATGACTCTTGTTTCACAATCATGGTTGGCTTATGTCTTTCATAAGGTAACCGTGCATAGATCTCAGTTTTATGTTCAGACTCTCTAACAAAATTCAGCACCACCCTACAAATAATGCAGTCTCATATTTCAAGCAACTAATAATCTTTGATATTGGTGCCTTTACATCTCACGGATTTTAATACAGAATTAGGCCATTTCATATCATAGCTTAATAGAGAATTGACCATAACCTTGAAACACAGAACGGTAAAACTTGAGAATAAAAAATATGGAAGATAAGAAAATCTATAATCCCGTCAAGCACTTATCTTGTTTGCTGAAAAATACAATGATTCAATTACATTGTATATCTGTAGCAATATGAATTTTATTTGACATTTTTTACTTGATTGGACAATCAACAACTACACATTAATGCTCTGTTTATGTAAAATTATTTATTAATTTTTAAAAGAAATAGTAATGAGCCCCACGAAATGTGTAGATAATAAATGTTTAATAGTTATGAACATGCAATGGAAATTAATATTTGGTTTGATTGGATAAAAAAAGATTTTTTAGTAACTTTTTAATAAATCCAAACAGAGGCTAAGCCCCCGCTTGGTGCCAATTAAAATCATATTTTAATCTAAGTCAAAGTCTAACAAATTAATTTTAATCACACATTTTATGGGGCCAACAACTTTTCAACCATACATTTCATCAATTTTTATCAAAATTTACTAAAAAATTGATTTTAATCCCCACCAAACAGGGGCTAAGCACTTTTCACTTTTTTTAAAGAAATCAATTATGCCAACACATTATCCCTTCACCTTGATAAAACTGCTCTTATTTATAGAAATAAGCAAACTTCAATCAATCAAAAAGTTGAGAATCAAACTTCTTAATCAAATGAACAAAATGAATATCACAAGAAACAGAAACACACAAAAATGAGTGGGAATCCAAAAATGAGAAATATTACTAAACACCCACCTCCTTCGCAAACAATTCTGACAGCGAGATGCAACCTCTCACCATGTTTAAGTAAAAATCATTAACTTTTTGCCATGGCCTTGCAGACATGAACTGATAACATTCCCTGCCAGAAGAAAATTCTCTACACATAAGCACTAAAACAATTTGAAAACACTTTTTTTTTTGGCCTACAATATAGAGAAATATACATTAGACAACAAAATTATTCTTTCATATAGCATAGAAACAACATTATTTAAACCATCCCAAAACCCAATCCCTTTCAAAGTCTAGCTGAATCAACCAATATCATGCAAACCTAATGGAAACCCCCCCCCCCGGGGGCCACCAGGTCACCTACAAATTAACCAGGAAGTCCCCAAAAATTGAAAACCTTGGGCTTTAAAAGGTTGAGAATTATTTGAATGCTCCCACATAATCAACTCGCTTAACTTTTATTCCCTCTTCTTGAATGGGTACTGAATAAATCCCAGGTTTAACAACCACAAGGAAAAAAGCAACAACAAGACGAGTATCTAAAGAAAATAATAGAGAATCTAGAGTTGTGGCGTGTGTATAAATTTACTTGGCAGTCCATCGAGAGAGCCTGCAAGCATCAGTGTGGTTGTAGGGATTGTAATCCTTCTTCTTCAGAGCCGGGCTTCCCATCAGATTGCTCGGGTTCTGCCCCCGCCGTTCTATTTTTCTTGTGTGCTTTATCGTAAAACTTTGACACTGATGACTGTTGTGAAGGAACATTTGGTTTGACAGCGAGATTCTATTTCTTTATCTTTCATATCCGACCCTTCAAAGCTTCAAGCTCGACCTATTTGACAAAACATAATTTTCTAAACAAATGTATAACCTCAAGAATCATCTTAAACTCGAGAAGGTTCTCAACCCCGACCACATAAATATCATCATATATTATATTTTATATATCCGAGGAAGACCTCAACCTCGATCACCATAAACTCGAAGATGACCTCGAGCCCGAACACATGAATATTATCACATATTACGTCTTGATACTCTGAGGAGGACCTCAACCCCGACAATCATTTATACCCTGAGTATATCTTTTGTCATCATCCCCGAACACTTGAATATTTAGCCAAGTCATATTTTGGTACTCCCGAGCAACATATGAACCTCGAGACCGAGAACTTAAACATTATACCATACACCCTATTAGGAACCCCGAGGAGAGTATAACCCTGATCACACTCAAAATGCTCATGGTAAAAACATTGTCCCGACCACTCATAATACTCTCGATGATAGAATACCCCGAGTACATATATCTCACCAAAAAGGTAGATGGTGTGCTTGGGGTACATGATGTTCGAGTCACGCCTCTCATTGATCGGGCATGACTTGGTCTGACGCGTGGAGTATACAACCTCCTAATCCAAATAGAATTCATCTTCCAATAAAACTCTATGTGAGACTTATAATTTTATCCCTAATAATTAGGAAGATGATTCTCAAAAGGACTCATGCCTAATTTCAAGCACTTTAGTCCTACAAGGATTCAATTACATACATCTATAAATACTTGTCTTTCAATCACAATTCAAGTACACAATTATCTCTACAATTTATAATCTCTTGCATAAATTTTTTCCTTCCTCTTTACTGACTTAAGCATCGGAGGGGCAACGATGACACACCTCATCGCCTTTATTGCAGGTATTCGGAGATCCAGTTTGTGCTAATTTATTGCTCAAGCTCGAAATATTTCAAGTGCGATTTTTAGCATCATCACATATGACTAAATTTTATTTTATGAAATTATGTATAGTGAAAATGTTAAATAAACTGAAATGTAAAATCTTTATTACAATAACATTTTTTTCGTACAATATTTTTGTCACTGTTCATAGTTTCTCTTATTTTTATATTGTGTTTTTATCAATATTCTTATTGTTTGTATTGAAAATCCGTGAGAAAGTGCTACACATACTTTCCCATGTGACAAGACATATTCAAGTACTTATATTCCTCAAGTAGGTAATATTTATCTTTGGATTTTGTTAATGGTAATTGCAGAGCACAGACTTACTGAAAATTGTCCATCTATCATTTGAATAATGTAATTCGATCATCATTTGTTTGGGTTAATGGAATACACGGAAGGAAAACTTATTTTTCATCATGTTGTTCAACAATTATTTTGGCATGGATAACATTTCTCTTTAAATCACGATAAATCACTTTTGTTTCATTGTAAAGATCGTTGTCCATATTCTTTAAGAGAATAAGAAGAATATTTCTTTTCAAGATTAACTTATGATCTCATCTTGATAAAATTGAGTTGTATCTTCAAAATTTTCACTTTCTTTAGAAAATAATTCAATTAGTTTGTCATTGAGATGGTCAATGTACTCATTTTTTGTTGAAATAATTTCATGTTGTGTCATAAAATCAAAAAAAGTTATATGCAATAATATGAAATTATATAACATTGCATATTATTAGACAAAAAATTAATGTAATGAATTATT
This sequence comes from Ligustrum vulgare, assembly GCA_963555705.1. Lineage (NCBI taxonomy): Eukaryota > Viridiplantae > Streptophyta > Magnoliopsida > Lamiales > Oleaceae > Ligustrum > Ligustrum vulgare. Next base: position 25,299,701 of record OY743176.1, read on the forward strand.
TTATTAATGTTTTTAATTAATAAAGACGGTATTGGTATGAGTTTAATGCATTCATTCTAATTGTCGTGTAATTATTGAATATGAAAATCACTGAAATAGTACGTGTAAAATATCATAAATATATTAATTCAAAAATTAATCTACATTAATGTAAAGTAATTGTGTTGTATGTAAATGTGAATTAAAATTTGTAAAATATTTTTTTCATATGACCAATGAAAATAAGTCACGACTCACGAATTAATGAAATTATAACATTTTAGATTAAAGGCCACGTAGTTATTACATTCAAAATATAAACATTCTAAACTATAGAATTTGAATAAAACAATCCAATTTTAGAAATTCTGAATGTAATATTTTAATTTTCATATTAATATTTTGTAGTCACAATAATATTTATTAAATGATGAAGTAAAATTATAACATGATTTTCTTAAAAATCTAAAAAAAAAAATTGTAATAATAAATTATCACAAAACTTGAAAAATTATTGAGAAGAGCACTCCAAATAATAAAAAGATAAAGAGATACATGTGAATTAAAAATATTAAAGTATTTTTCTCGTGTAATCGATGAAAATAAAATCTTGAATTAATGAAATTGTAACCTTATGAATGAAGTCCATGTGGTTATTACATTCATAATATATGTTTGAACTATGAAATTTGAGTGGACAATTTGTTTTTTAAAATTTTGTATGTAATAATTTTAAATATTACATTTATATATTATAGTCATATTTTCATAATAATATATTCATTAAATGACGAAGTAATTTTTCTTCTTTTCTTAATTTTAATGGTAAATAAATGAAAAAAGTTGTAAAAATATTATGATAATGATGTTATAAAATAATATTATAAAACTGTAAATTGTTAGATAATAAATGAATTTATAGTAAATAAATGAGAAAATATACAAATATGAAGTTATATTATAACATTGTAATTGTTAGATAATAAATTAATGTTTAATTTTATTAAATAAGAATGTAAGGATATATTGGGTAAATAGCTAAATATATAATTGTAAAATAGGAAATCACAAGTATTTTCACTCATCTCAAATTGTAATATATTTTACGTATTATATTAAGATATTATAGTAGTAATAATATTTTTTAAATGATGAATTAATTTTTTTCTTAATACTAAATAAATGAAAAATATAATAATATGAAATTATAAATTGTTAGATGATAAATTAACTTAATACTAAATAAATATTATGAAATTATATAATTTATTATATTCATATTTAATGTTATTAATTAAGGGATAAGTGTATATTAGGTATAACTAAATATATAAGGGTAAAATAGGAAATCAAAAGATTTTCCCTAATCCACACTTTTAATATATGTAGAAGATAGATAGATAGATAGATAGATAGATGTAGATGTAGATAGATAGATTGTAGATGTAGATATATTGTACTAAAATATATAATTTTTAAATCATAATTTTGAAAATATCTTCATTCAATCATATCAAATAAAAAAACATAATTTCAATAAAAAATGTTATTGAATTAAAATTTTTAAAAAAGACAAAACTATTCAAAATAAAAAAAATACTACATATACACTAAGTATACTGCGATACTCAAAATTTGGCACTCATTTAAATTTTTTATATAAATCTTTTTTTTACTTTTTTTTACGTTTTTCTTTGAAAATTTGTCCACCTCATCACCAATTTCCCTTTTAATATGTTATAATTTTTTATTAACTATATTTTTAAATGTATTGCTTACATATATTTTATTTGAAATCCAATATATTAATTAATATATTTTTTTGAAACATGTCAATTTTTGTCAAAATGGTGAAATGATTAAGCCTCCGTTTGATAATAATGTTTAGTTTATAAGCTTGTTTATTTATGATTTTGAGGTAAAAAGTAATGGCTAAAAATTAGAGAGAGAAAATATGTGTGGTTAAAAAGTTGATAGAAAACAATTAAATTTTTTTGTAACATGTGTATTGAAGAGCCTACTCATTCAGTCACTATTTTTTACCTCAAAATCATAAATAAACAAGTTTATAAATCAAACAGTATTACCAAACGGTGACAAAAATTGGCATGTTTAAAAAATAAGGAAAAATGAAAAAATATTAATTAATATATTTGATTTCAAATAAAATATATGTAAGCAACACATTAAAAAATATAGTTAATAAAAAATTATAACATATTAAAAAGGAAATAGGTGATGAGGTGGGGAAATTTTTAGAATAAAATGTAATTAAAAGTCAAAATAAATTTTATATAAAAAATTTAATCAAGTGCCAAATTTTGAGTTGCGCGATATACTAAGTGTACATGTAGCATTTTTTTTATTTTGATTAATTTTGTCTTTTTTAAAGTTTCAAATTTAATAATATTTTGTATTGAAATTTTATTTGAATTGTGTTTTTTATTTGATATGATTCTATAATCAAGATATTTTCAAAATTATGATTTAGAAATTATATATTCCGTGTATCGCACGGATAGACAACTAGTTAGGGTAAAAAGGGAATAAATTCCAGTGAATTGAATTTCAGGAAATTCTTTTTTTAGAAATTGGAAGTTTAACGTGTTTGATTCGTTTAATTTTTTAAGTAAAAAAAGTGAGAAATTTTTCAAATTTTGTTATTTAATTGACATTATTTTCATGGCAAATAGAACAAAATGTATCTATTTTAATTAAAAAATTATTTTTTTAAATTTTTTCACATATTTGTATTTGATTATAATAATGTTAATTTTTGAAAAAAATAAATAAATCAATTAACAATAACAAAAATGATCAAACAAAACATTTATGATTTGCTATGTAAAGGTGGAAACCAATAATCACTTCTTAGTTAAGAATTCTTTTGCATTGAAATTAAGGAATTGCACCAATTCCCATAAAAGTAGCCAAATGAATTCCTAGTAAATATTGTGTTATCAAACAACATTAAAATTAGAAAGTTGAAAAACCAATTCTTACTTCCTAGGTAAATGTTATCTGTGAAACACTACCTGAATTTTTATTCACATATTTTTAAAAAATCATTATTCTAAAATACATTATCTCAAATAATTTAATAATAATGAGTCTTAAATAAGAACTAAACTCCAAATTTTCAAACTTATTTTAATCATATATATTCTCTCAATTGTGGAGATTAAAATCAGATAATTAGTAAATTTAGATAGAATTTGATTAAATATGTTGCCTCTAACTTAGACTAAACTTTGAATTTTAAAAATAGGGTTTAAATGCCTTTGGGTAATATGCAAAAAACATTTCTACATTTGACATGTATTGTGAAAAACATCTTAACGTTTTAATTTTTGGCATAAAACATTCCAACATTTCCATTTTCTTGCTGGATACATCCTTTCTGTTACCTTTAACACACATTCACCGTCAATTTTAGTTTGCACAGTAAATCATTCAAACATTAAGGGGTATTTGCGTCAAAATTAAGTTAACCAAATTAATTTCATTTTTTCCCTTTTTTTTAAACGTGAACGTGAAACTATTTGTAAGAGACGAACGAGCTGTTGGAGCCATTTTCCAACTTTATCGACTACTGCCGCTTCTCTCCACGAACCTTACTGCTCGAAATCAAAGGTAAAGAGTGTATTTGTAGTATTTCCTTGAAGGAAAAGCCCAAGCTGATTGGAACTTGGTCCCTTTATTTTGTATCATAAAGGAGGGAGTAGAAAAAGAGGAGGGGGAGGGGGCTTCCAAAGTACAGAAAGTACAGTAAATGAGATTATTGAGAGAAAGAAAGAAAGAGAAAATGAATTATATAATTCAAAATAGACAAAGAGGATAATGTAGCGAGGAAGATGGGATCTTTGAACACAAGGTTGACCTACGATTGTGTATTGGGAAAAATACATAAATAAGGTATTTAAAAATAGAAATTTCAAAAATAAGATCAAACTTGTATAATTTCAAAAATCAGGCTGTAATTAGAATAATTAATTAAATTAAATAATGAAAATTATTTTATTAATTATACATATTAATGTCACAATATCGTATAATTTATGTCACGAAATAAAATCTTTCAAGTCACAAATTACGATTAGGTCACAATATCGTATAATTTCAGGTTACAAAATAAAAAATTTCAGGTCACAAACCATAATTAGGTCACAATTATTTAGGATCACAAATCACAAACACAATAATTTCAAAGTCACGGTTTGTGAAATTAGGTTACAAAATGTCAAATAATTTAATCTCAACTTATTTTTAGATCACAAGTTATCAAATTATTAAGTTATGACAACAACATAATTTCTGGTCACAAATTTTTAAGATCTTGAGTCACAAATCACAAATTTCTAAAGTCACATGTCACAAATTTTAGGTCACACACCTGCATCATCACCACCACCCTCACCGTACTGCCACCACCCTACCCGCATCACCACTATCAGTACTAAGAATACCATCATCAACTCCCACTTGCACAGCCACCGCCTTCCCCGCAAAAGTCGTCACAGTCACCAAAAAAACCCACCACCAGCCACACACATATAACCACCACAGCCACACCGCGCCCACACCACCACTAACATACTGTAGATCTAACCCCTTGAGAGACAAAATTAGAGGCAGAGAAGCTAGAAGTTCTGGAAATTTCGGGAATCAGTTAAGGCAGTGGCGAATACTTCAGCCGAGTTGGAATAGGTCACCCACTGAGTCAAGCATACATGGTGCTGGACACGGGCATTGATGTTAACTGGGTTCATTGCGCACCCTGCGCAATCTATTACCAGAAAGCCAACCCGAATCAACTCCACAAACGCACCACCACTGCCATCGCTACCTTCAAATCAACTCCACAACCGCAACACCACTGCCATCGCTACCTTCAAATCAACTCCACAACCGCAACACCACTGCCATCGCTACCTTCAAATCAACTCCACAACCGCAACACCACCACGGACCACCACAAATTGATAGACCATGACAGATCGAAACACTGCAGCAGATGTTCTCTGCTATGATGCCATGTACCCGCTCCGGTGCAGCCTCTCTATTTTTTATGTTGTTGCGTGCAAGACTCGTCTTCAGGCAGAGGTTCATGAAGTGTCTGTGCCGTTGTTGGAGAGAGAGGATAGGTGGGTCGCCTTGTTGTTGACTGAGGGGAGAGAGATTTCACCAATTTGGAGTGGGGCACAGTGGGTGGAATTGGATGTTGGGGTGCTCTGGTTAGAGCCTGACCTGGAGGCATTGGGATGGAAGATGTAGAATGGTTTAAAGTTAGAATTAGGGTTTAGGATAGTTTAATTTAATTTATTAACTACAAAAAAATTATAATATTTTATTAAAATTTATAATAATGACCTGATTTATGAAATTATTTAAGTTTGATCTTTTTTATGAATTTGAATTTTTAAAAGTAGAGGTGAGTATAATTTTCAGTTGTGTATTATCAGATTTAAAGGAAAAGCTCAAGCCTACATAAACTGGGTATCTTTTATTTTGCAGTCAAAAGGAGCCCTACAAAATGATAATAAAAGGAGAGAAATGATATTATGGAAAGTAAGAGAAAAGGAATTACAACAATCAAAGACGGACAAGAGGAGAATGTAGCTAAGAAGATGGGATCTCTAAACAAAATACCAACCATTGCTCCTCCATTGGTGGTTATCGAATTTTGTGTGGTAGAATTTTAGGCTGTTATGTATGGTGAATCTACAATGATTTACATTTTTTAATCGGTTGGCAGAAGGAAGAAGACAAGGTTATTACAAGCCAAAAATTTTAGAGGTAGGGACGGTTTATGCAAAATATGTTAAAGGTAGGAATGTTTACCGGCAAAGATCTTCAAAGGTTGGGACGTTCTTTATCAAATTTATTTAAACGTATGGATGTTTAAAACCAAAAACGTTTCAAGCTACCTTTCCTCTTCTGCATCTTTTTGCTTCATCTTTTTCACCATTGACATTCAGATTGAAATGTGTAAATTCATTGATACACCTCCAGTTTTTTCCTTTCTATTATTGTAGTTATTAATTCTCATGGTAAGGAGTAAGGCGTTTGCCTGTTTTTACATTAATTTTTTTAAATAAAAATATTTACTAATTTATTTTTCAATAGTATTTACTAGCAGTTACAGGGGGGAGAAGAAATTAAATGATTAACTTAATTTTGACAAAAATGCCCATCGATTTTTTAATGGTTTACTGTGCAAACTGAAATTTTGGGTGGGTGGGGGGGGGATTAAATGACTAACTAAATTTTGACTAAAATGCCCCTCAATTTTTTAATGGTTTATTTTGCAAACAAAAATTGACGATGGAGATGTGTTAAAAGTAACAGAAATGACGTTTCTAGCAAGAAAATGGAAATTTTAGGACGTTTTATGCAAAAAAATTTGAATGTTGAGATGTTTTTCACAATACATATCAAAGGTATGAATATTTTGTTTGTGAGTACATATATACACACAAAATTAATTCTCCAAAAACCAACATGAAATACAGGTTAAATTTTCAAACCAATCATCCACCCAAAGTTGTGGTATACCTTGAAAATAGTCATACAAATTTGTCATTTTTTGAAAATGGCCAAGAATTTTATCAAATTATAAAAGGGGCGATATTGTCACAACAAAAATTATCTTCTATAACACAATTTTAAATATTTTCTTTAGTTACAAAGGTATACATAAATAAAATTACATAAATAACTTTTTAATTTTTTCTCACTATTTTTTGACATTTTTGTGTAAACCACAATCTATCAAATAATCTCCAATCTTCTCCAAATGTATTTTTCTAAATCTGCTTCTTCTCAAAATGAAAAGAAAGAAACCATATAAACAGAAAGGAAGAGAAATGTGAGTTAATTATCTCACTAACAATTGAATTGAACAAACAAATTTCCAATAGCAACAAGAGAATGAACAAAAGCACGCCACAGATTCATAGATGTTCACCCTAAATCTACAGCTTTTCACTAAACTGGAGAAAAAGTGTATGAGGGTATATAAAATATTCAGCATTAGGTATGTAGTATTCGACACTGCTAAATCTTCTCCTGCGTGAAGGCAGCGACCAACAAATAACAAAAAGCTTGGGTGGTCATTAAAAATCAAATTCTATTGAAAAATCTCGTCTTTCTTTCTTCTCCATTATTTTTTTCTCATGAATGAGTGAAATCAAATAAATACGGAGATCTCGTCGGAGTAGATCTCGTCGAAGTAGATCTATAACCCACCTTTCAGTTAAAGGAACCACTAAATTCAATTCAATTCAACTCCATGGCCCTAACCAATAAAATATTGTTGAGCCCCTGCGAAGAACAAATTGAGGCATCCCAATATTTTGGTATCATCTTCTTTTCTAAGCAGATGCCCGAATCCAATAGATGTGTCCCTGATTCATTTTTAGAAGAAATGGATTGATGAGTAATATTGGGATGATGAGTACATCACAGTAATATATTCTTTAATTATTTTTTATAAGTTTTTAACTTTTTATAGGATTAAGGATATTATTGTAATTTCGTTGTGGTGTATTTATTAAAAAATATATTTTAATTGTGGTGTAGTAATTAAATTTTGTGGTAGTAATATATTTACCCATCATAAAAATAGTCTTAGACGTTCGGAACTATCAAAAATATCCTTACATATTATATTTCAACTATACCTATTAGAATTTAGAAAAGTTACAATTAAATCCTTAAAACTTTACACCTATACACTTCTAATTAATTTTGTTTACATGAATTTATTTGATTTTTGTTCGCTCATTGTAGCACCCCCTCCATTAGTATCAGAGTCATATAGCAAATCTAAAAGATAAATATTATATGATAAAAAATAAAAATAAATATATTATACATACACTAGAATTCATATTCATTCAAACATTAATATTAACTGATAATGAAAAAATAGAAATCTTAAGAGCCTTAAAAAGTTTATATGAAGATATAAGAATAGATATTTATGATCTAATAAATTTCAATATAATAAAAGAAGATTTTATAATAAATAAAATATTAGATTTAATAGAGAATGACATCATCGAAAAATTAATACAAAGATACATCACGGAAGAATATGGAATACCATAGAGGAGATCCTTTATTAATCAAATATCTAGATATGAAAACAAATGAAAAATTAGATTCAATAACAGAATAAAGAGGAAATCTATTAGATTAAATGATAGAAGAAAGAAATATAAAAAGAAAAGGATTCCTAAGATTAAAATCATTAGAAAATAAAAGAAAATACTTTAATACAATTCTAAAACAATTACCTAATATACTTATGATTATAAATAACAAAGAAAAAATCAATATGAAAAAATATGATAGAACTGGAGAAAAAAATACTACATAAAATATTATAGAGCACAACAAAGAAAATCAATGCTAAGATCAATTGAAGAATTTTGTGAATATAATACAATGATATGTAAAGAAGTAAAATATGATACGAGACTAAGATTAGAAGTTGAGCATACCAGATGAAGAATTTAATGACGGAATTTCCAGTAATAAAATTTGAAAAACAAGTAATAGAAAATATTAGACTTCCCGTAGGATCATACCAAATAAAAGGAGTTAATACAACTATATTTCAACAATTAAGCTCATAGGGAAAATCCGATGAATTTCTTAATATGCAATTAAATTGGATAAGTGCATTTTTATAACAAACATAAATTTACAAGATAAATTAGCTTTTGAAGAATTACAACAGTTAAATATACAAGATATTAATATCAAAGAAAAATTACAAAATATTCAAATAGACTAACAATACAATTTAAAGAATTAAAAGATATGATATGAGAAGTAAAAAATATAGATGAAGAGATTTTAAAAGAATTCAAAAGAAAATCAGGAGAATTAATCAATCAAGATAAAATTGGAATAATTATAGAAAAATAGATAAGTTAAATGAGAAAATAAGGAAAAATGATAATGAAAAAATCATATCAATAGAAGAAAGAATAAAAAAATTAGAAATAAAAATAGATGATATGTATGACAGACTAATTAAGGTACAAAAAACTCAAACTACTAAACCAAGAGTATAAAATGTCGATAAGTGGATATATTGAAGACCTGAAGATATTAATAAAATCATTAATAAGTGATGTTCAAGAAGTAAAAAAATGAATTAAAGAAGTAAAAAAATGATATAAATATATTGAAACTAGAGATTAGAGAATTCAAAGAAAATAGACAAAAAACTCGTAGAAAAAATGCTTAGAATAGAAAAGAAATACTTTGAACAAGAAAAAATTATAATAGAAGTAGGAAGTATGGATGATGAATTTAGAAAAAAACATACTACCAAAAATACTAGAAGAAGAATTAGAGTTACAAAAATTCATAGAAAAAACTTTAGGGAAACTAAAAGTTGAAGAAAAAACAAGATAAAAATGAATGAAGAACTAGACTTGCTTATAAAAAAATTTGACCAATTAAGTCTAGAAAATTTTAATGAATACCAAGTTTTAATGAATACTGGAGGAGCATCTTGCCCAACTCCAATAGGAATTTCAAAACAAGAATTATCAGATTCAAATAAAAGTTATGCATATTTGTTGGGTGGATTTGTGAATAGTGACGCCAAATATTGAAAGTTTGTAAATCCAAGCCGAAATTTGGACAGAGTAACGGCAAGGAAATACACAAATAAGAAGAAGAAGAAGAATAAGGACAAAGGCGAGGCAAGAGTTGGACTCTTTGTCCTTAAGTCGAATTTGCCCCGCAACGGTGCCTACGGATAACGACAATCGACTCCCAAGATACAATCGACTCCGAAGTGGGTTTGTATACAAATCATAGGGGCAATTCGGTAGTGCATTCAAGATGTGGCATCGGCATATTAATTCATATTCTTCTCGCGTCTTTCATTCAACTCTTGTTTGTTTGGTGTCTCTTTCAATTGGTTAAGGTAGAGCCAGGATCAAGAATGTAAAAGATTTTGAGCGCTATCAACAAGAATTTAATCTTGTATTCCAATCTTGTAAAGTTAGAACCATCAAACTGATCCAATCTCACCAAGTCTTGGCTATTAAGTTTGATTGTGGCCATGTTTGTGTCTCCTTCAATTTCCATCAAAATAAAGCTTTCAGATTGTTGTGAATATATCCTCGAAGTTGATGATATCCACCTTGATATGGAACTTGAACCTGGTACTTCGAAACTCGAGAAATTGATAAAAATAATATATGAAATGAGACTTAAAGAGCAAAGAAAGTTGTCCTAAAAGCTTAATTCATTTCATCTCGATAAGATGAGAATGGTAAAGGATCAACACACAAATTGTTTTAGCAGATTTCAAGCCAAAAAATCGGGTTGCAGATAGCACTTTTGAAACTCAAAAAGAAGGAACAAAGTACAAGCAATAAAGAAAAAAATGAGCTTGAATGAATGAGAATTTGAGGATAATCTCAATGCAGTATATTGATTCAAGTGTTTAAAAATCATGAGTTCTATCCCTATTTATAGAATTGCAACATACCTTCTCGTATGTGTTACAACTTTCCACAAAATGACGGAAAAAGTTGATGAAATGGTGACAAAATTTTCAAACAATTTGCCAATGGCCAAAATTTATGCCCAAGCGATCGCTTTGTTAAAACAAAACCCAAAGTCGTGTACAAGCGATCGCTTAACTTTAAGCCAGGTGATCGCTTGGCAGTACGTTTTGGCTCTCGAGTTCACAACCCAAATACCATGCGATCGCATGCTTCGTCCTGACTGTCCAGATGGTCCATCCAGGTAGTCCGAGCAACCCGTTTTTATTTTTCCCTTTGTTTTCTTGCATGATTTTTTTTATCCTTTTTTCATTTATTCCATTTTAAACTTGATCGACACAATTTAACATATATTTGAACAACATTTTCACAACATCCGCTGTGTTTGAATTAAAAGAGACGGGATTAATTAAAACAGAATTAGAAGATTGTATTAACGTTGATTTTGATCTATTGGTATAACAAAAGTATTTGGCTCCTCATATACATATTTGTGTTTGGGGGGGGGGGGGGGGGGGGGGTTAGTTTAAGAAAAGTATTGTTATTTATTATTTCTTTTTCTGCAAATTCAATTTCTCTTACTTTTATTTTAAATAAAAATTACTTCGTCTGAAAATTACTTACCTATGTGTCAAAATAAGTATTTTGATTAAAAAAAAGTTACTGATTCCAAAGTTAACTTATTTATCTATGGGACATTTGGCCTCTGTTCGGCGGCCAACCTTAAAAAATAAATGGTTTTTTTGTTATTTTTTAGGTAAATGAATGGTTAAAAATTGAAGAGAGAAAATATATAGGATTAAAAATTGATTTGGAGAATTGTGTAGTTTAAAAAATGATTTAAAAATCACAATGATTACTTTACCGAACGGAGGCCAATTTATAATAAATGGAACTTTAACTATTTCAATATCAATATTTCATAGACTTTTCTCAGCAGGGTAGTTTGGGAAGCAGAACTGATTGTCAAACGATCGTGACTTCACAAAAAATTATATTACTCTACCATTCAAAATTTGTCACGCTGAGTACCATACTTTTACATGGTTGTGTGTGAGACCGCTCTCATAATGAGCGATCCTACCTCTTATATGAATGGAGTGGCACCCTATATGACACACTGTGTGATGGTAGAATAGCATTACTCCTTTATACAAGGAATTTTTAAATATTTAATATTAACAAGACAAGGGACTAAAAATATATTATTTTAATGCTTAATGGTGAACCAGTGTCTGACAAATCAATCCATTATTTCATGACAAATTCTAATGAAACCGTCACTTCCTGCAAGTGTCAGGTATCAAAAATGGGAAAAAATTGGAAAAAAAATCCGGAAATCTGGTTGCCGAATATATTTAAATCACTTATTTTTCTTACTTTTATGTTTAAAAATAAATAAATAAATAATATACTATTTTTGAATTAACTCTTGCATTACTACCTACATAAAAAGTCATTTATAAATTTTCATATTTTAATTTATTCATCACATTGAATAATTCGGTTTAAATCCATATCATGAGCATACTATATTAATCCAGTTTAATTTTAGCCATCATTTTGAATTGTGATTTTTTTTTTAAGAATGTGTTGTTAAGAATAGAAAAAAGAATTACATTTATTTGTAGATTATTTTATTGTGTGAATGTATCTGAAAATAAAGAAATTAAAATATTTTTTAAAAGGAGTTAAAAACAGGACCTTAATCAGGTATTATTTGCATCGAAAGAAGATTAAATAATTTTTTTATCCCGGTCTAATTCAGGTATTATTTACCTCAAACATTGGATAGGCATAAATGAAAATAAATGTTAAACCCAAAAATATAGAATTATGAATTGATCCTGAATAATTCATCATGCATTTGGAGATTCAGTTTATAGTGAATGCCACAACAAACGAAGTCAATGTGCCTAAGGACATAACCTCAAGGAATAAGGCAAATCTTCTTATCAAATTCTGTATATCCTACATCGACAAGGCAAAGGCCATCAGCAGGTGCAGGCGGAGCAGTAGCACGTCTACACGTGGCATCCATCAATTTTAGCAGTGCGTCCTCTTCTGCACCGGCAGCTGCTTCCCTTACTGTGGTCGCAACAAGAACTCGAATCATCTGTAAACAACGTCCATCCATGAGAAGCAACCACGAGATAATCAAGACAAAATGAATACATGGGTTGAGTTCTGATCTTATATAGTGAGCAATATACAGAATATGAAACATTATAAATGAAGAACTTGCATTTTGTTAGGGACCTTGACTCTCAGCCTAAATCACAATCCTTTTTCCTATGCCGGATTTTCTGCTCTACACCACTCTTAAAAGGCACTCCATTGAAAAACTCAAATTTTTCTTGGCCAAACAAGTCTTAAAGACGTGAACTAACTAGACAAAAAGAGGGCTTTGATGGTTATGAGCTGAGAGAATCTCCAATAGGGCTGTGGATTAAACTAAAAATTGCACTAAACATACTGAAAAGTAAAAGTAAGGGCAATAAAACAGTTTAATATTCAGTAGCAAGAGCCAATTTACAGCACGGAAAATGTGTGCGCACATATAATATATAGCTCACCAAAACCATGTAAAATATGAGTGATAATAGTGTCGAGTTGGTAAATAAAAAAACTGCATAAGAAATCAGCCTTCATATGTGAAATAATAGTGTGAAGTTAAAGCAGTACAGAAGTCAAATGTAACTAGTAAATATTCTACCAGACATGCTAGATTTTCTCGCAAGAATATTAGCTGAAGTAAATACCTTGCGCAGGAAACGATTGGCAACCAACTCAATGCACATCATCTTCGTAGGAGATCCATCCTTTATACATATGATAAAGAAGAGTTTAATGATATTCAGAAACTCTTAAGAAAATATAACTTCTGAATGTAATAAAAACATTATACTAAATAAAACTTAAAAACATTATACTAAAATAAAACTATGTCACCTGATGAAAATACATGATAATGTAATAGTTCACTAGTGTGTAGAGTTTATAACATACATGCACCTTTAACATTAGAAGTTTGTTACACAAAAGAAATATGGGTCATGCATTCATTAATTATATATATCCCAAACCTGAACTTGAATTTTGACCTCAAAAGTACTTTCTTGAATTGCCAAGCTTATATTCTAAATCCAAAAATGTTCTAATGATCCCTTCACTTTTTCCTAAAAACGATCTTTGATTCACACAAGACAATAAGAAACCCATGAAAAATTTAACTTCAGTCAGAATATTTGGGTTCAAAATAGGTTGCATTGTCTGTCGTCAAGTCTTACAAATATGATACTCAGATATAACAATCATCAACACGAAAGAACGAATATTTCTTTAATCATAATACACCAGCAAGTATCTGATATTGACAACGTCATCCTATTTTATTTATCAAGGCTACTGCTAGCTTTTACTAAATCCTAAACATATAATTATAAAAGAAGAAACAGAATGATTTTAACATTGACTCTGTTTACTGTCCATAAGTGATACATTTCCACTTTTTGACTAAAAAATAAGTACAATCATTTGGCTCCTTTAACCCATATCGAAACACAAAACTGCAGCATCTTTGGGGTTTGCTTAAACACAAAACTAAAATAAATACATTTAAATTATTTATTTCTGCTGTGTGGAAGTTTCGTCCTTCAGTCATCCCATAACAGAAAATGTGGCTTTACAGCTTAAATGTTAGCAATGTAGAGAGCATAACTTTAGTAAGAATGAATAAGAAGCAACTCATGCTCAAGGCAATGCAATTTTATATCGGAAAAAAAAAAAAAATGTAGATGAGCATCAATAGGCCACCTCTGCACAAGGTAATGAGACTTCTGCTGCTCGTGCGTGGAAGACAAAGCACTCTGTTGGTGGACCACTGCAATGTGATAAAATGAGCTGTTAGAAAGTGAATAGCCAAATTCACTAAAATCAAACAGTGTCAGAGCTAATTTCACTTCGTTTTAACTTTCTATCCATTAATTAGCCCATGTTTTGGTCATCATTTCCGGCCAAGGCCACTGTTGATATTTAGATGCCTTCTCCAACTGACACTGGGCGACATAAAAGAAAATGCAAATGGCAAAGCTTGAACTAAAATGTAAGACATGTTTACACAAGATAAAAGAATATAAAGTTTCTACAAACTTTAGAATGAAATAATCATCAGAGATCTCGGTCAAACCAGGCTCACATCAAACGTATCAAATCTTGAGTGAAACAAATCAAGCAACTCTGACCAATTTTAAAAAATTATTGCGCAATAACTAAGCAAAGCCAAAGTGACGTCTTTTTCATTTGTTTTGACCGACAAGGGTCCAAAAGTAGTTATGATACCAGCCAACCTAACATTTTGGCTAAAAGAAAGTATGAGAGTGAATTTCAAGGCCCAGATCATTTTAGAACATGCTTTCAGAAAGGATAGAAATGACTGGTGTATACTCCTACTGTCTGCTATGTAGCCAAATGCACATGGCCAATGGGCAATCAATGATTTACCCTTGTAAAACAATTCCCATCCGAAGCTTCAATTGACACACTGGCAAGGGTCAACAAGATAATATATACAAAATATGATAAACACCTGACCATAATAGATATGGATTCACTTATTTCAGTCTAATCTATGACCACAGACATGGCCTATCAGAATTGTGACGAAGATAAAATGACTAGTGTGTGCCAAATATAAATAATTCCAGTGATCTCAGTCTTACACATTTCTTGAGGATTTAGTATCTCGTGCAAAAATCCTGTAGGATAGTAATTTTCCTTCCAATTGATGTAGAAGATGGTTAACACTGCTTACAAGAAATGTAGTTGGTTTATTTCCTGTTTCTTCTTTATCTTCATCTTTGTCATCACCATCAATTTCATATCCATTACTTGCCTCATCAATACAGTGACAAGCACAACCATGTCGACAAACACCATTATCCACAATATTATTCTTACACAGACTTTTGTGGTCCCCCTCAGTTTCATTATTCAAAGGCAATATATATAAATAGCGTCTCCACTTTGCAGAGAAATTAGGATGAAACTCACGAGATACCTAAAACAAAATAGGTTCCCATTAGTAGGTTGTAGAAACAAATGACAGAAATTATCAAAGTCGTGTTTTTAAAGTGTGTACGAGTAAATGACTGTAGGATGCCTAAATTTTAACTATGGCTGAGAAATAACTAAAGATGGTGCTACCTTAGAAACAGAAACTACCCTCATCTTGCCAGGTGCTGCACCATTGATGGCTTCTTCAACATCCTGAGCTTTAATATCCTTTCTCCATGTATCTGTGTATACAAAACATGGATGAATTTCATATTATTCAATGTCCTCAACTCAAAAATATCATGGATGATGTGAACTATTTAGCAGAATACATCACACACATATCCAAGGGTCCCTGTTAATAACTTCATTTATCAAGGTTTTAAGGTCAGCTGGTTGTGTCCAAGGAACAACTAGGACAAGGGCTCGGAGAAAACACCATGCATAGGGGCAAGGCGGGAAAAAAGGCAACCTAGGCGGAAAAAGGTATACACCTTTTGTTTGGCGGGTAGTGCTTCATATTTTAAAGTCCAACCCTAACAAAAGCCCCTGGTCTACTAAAATAAAATAGAAATAAGCCTAAAAAAACCAACCTAGTCCAAAACACGCCCATTAACAATCCCAAACTCCATCTTGTTTATATCCTAAATCAAAGTATTCGTATTTTATTTTATTTTTAAAGAAAAAAGAGAAAAAAAGATCAAAGCATTCATCCTTCTCTGTCATATTTCTTTGCCGAGTTATGTTCCAAATCTTCTGCGAGTTTCGATTTGCCATCAGCAAAGAGTTAGACAAGGTTTAGGCTATTTCATATCTTGTCTTATTATGGGAACTAATAATTAAGCAATTGTAATATTTATGATGTTAAGAATTATGTTATTGTTGTAAACTTGAAAGTATGTATAAAGTTTTAATAAAATTTCAAGGTATATATTATTTATTTATTTATTAGTCTAGAATTATTAAAATAATATTAAAATAGAACAATGCTTTATTAGTTATTATGCCCAGGCTTTGTAAGGCTTAGGGCATGTCATCCACTCCTTTTCAGGCCTTACGTCTTTTAAAACCTTAGTAGTCACTTAGACCTTTTTACAGTTAGTAAGAGCTAGCTATGTATCCCTACCTGGATATATTTGCTAAATATTACAGATTTACTAAAGCAATAGTTCGCTTTTTAGACTAGAACAAGTTACTTATCAGGCTGTAAACTTGGCAGATTATACCTTTGGAAGTTTCTGTCAGAAAGGTTATGCTCGAGAATATTCAGATGTGCCACCGGTATTTTCTGATATAAGATTTATAGTAGGAACAAGGTGCTGAGTTCATCCCTTTATATTGATGCTGTCCAATAGATTAAGGAAATATGATCTTACATGTGGAAGACCATTCACATCAATCAAGATGAAAAGAGCAGAACAGTGTGTGTGACAAGGTAGGGCATCCACGTGAGGAAATGGAATGAAAAGTGTATGACTGTACAACTTGGGCTAACATGGGTAGCACAGTTTTGTTATAATGGCATTGAGGAAAGGCAACTGGTTAAGTGATAATACTAGCAGACTGGAAGAGAAGAGCGACCAAAAGAATGGAATCACAAAAAATAAAAATAAATAAATAAAGAGCAAGCTAAGGACAGAATGTAACGAATAAAGTGGAAACCCAATAGAACTTGGAATCAGTAATGTTATTGGGGGCTAAAATATTACGTGCGCGTCTGTGCGGTATGTGACTTTATTTGGAAAGGGATGGATTAGAACAAGGTATAGCAGAATATTTACAGATTTGCTAAATTTCTTTATGCGAAGAGTTCTACAGTCCTCTATTCATAGCAAATCTCTCAAGCAGCCCTGTTTACCAAACCTAAATATCTCTCTTGGGAAAATTGTAGTTTTTATTTTCTGCTTCCAGCAAACCATCACATTCATTTGTGTACCAATGGTGACGCCTATATGCATAATTGCATGTGCATATGCATATGCATATACATACATGTTAATAAATAAGAAAATGCTACTTGTGCATTAGGAATTGCAGAAGTTTTACAGATAGATGAGGTGTCAAGAAGAGAGGAGAATTTTTTTTACTTTTTATTTTTATTTAATTGAAGAAATTCTAACCCAATCATATCACCGCATCATGTGTATGTACATAAATCTATAAGTAGTGATGTACATGTAACACAACCGAATAAAGTAATTATATCTATGTATATATGAAATATGATCCAGTAGGAGTGAGATGATTAGGTGATATACAGAAAGAGCAAACTTGTTTCAAAGCTGACACCCCTTTGTCTGTACGCCCAGCAACTACAGTACAGCCTTCTATTGGTAAATTCTTTTCTTTTAGCAGCTGAGCTTTATTCTCATCAACAAATTTCCCGAGAGATTTTTCAACCCATCTGCAAATGACAGAGGTTAGATGATTTTTTAGTGAGATACCAACAAAATTTATTTAGAGCTAAGAATGAAAATGAATAATAATGATTTATCTAAGAATTCTCCATTCACCAACAAGAGAAACCACAAGCACTTGGATAAAAGATTTTGAGTGATTTCCACCTATCCTTTTCATTATAAGTAAATTACCTCTACTCTTTTTTCAATTTTTATTGCCAAGCAGTTAGGGTGTGGGTCATGCCAATCCATAAAATAAGAAAAGTACAGCTAGTAAAAACAGAATTCAGCAGTGCAGTCTTTTTAATATTCGACGTTATTCTGTCTGGAAAAAAAAAATTATATAATTTCTTTTAATGAGAATTTGTCACTTAAACATTCAATAAATTTTGCTACAATAATTCTTTCGAATCCACAATTATCCCCATCATTTGGTCTTTGTTTTACTTCTCACCCACTGGAGGAAAATTCACATCACATGATGAAAAACTTCAATATAAATGCTATGAAATGCCTAAAATATCCATCTTTTTAAAATCCAACAAGGCGATCAAGAAATTGTTAAAAAGTGAAACCAATTTTAAAGACAGTGATCTAAAGAATCAACACAAAATAGATGTGTATATAAAATGAGAAAAGTAGTAGAACTTTATCATCATTGTGATGCTCTAAGAATGCAAGGTCGACTATCAGGCAAGCATTTTGAAACATGTTCTGAGATATCCTTAGTGGTCATTACAGAGAAATGTACTGTGGATATAAAGATTTTTATTCCTTTTTGACGTAGCAATCTTCATGGTGTTAGGAGAGAACTTACGCTTGAACAGTGCTCAAACCAGGCTGCTTCTGCCTCTGCCACCCATCAAAGGAGACTCCATGATATGAAAGGACAATCTTGAACGTCGCTCTTGCCCATCTTCCAGTCCGATTTTCACCTGGAACACTCGCCAATTGAGATTCATCACAATCCTCTACGATTTCAGTTCCATCATGAATAGCATACATCTGTAAAATTTGTCCTTCATAAATATAGTAAGTCATTATTCATAGACTGTAGAAAGAATTTTAAGATTTTTATCTGGAAAAAATAAATACATTGCAGTTTCACTAAGGGTGTGTTTGATAGTGTTTCTTTCCACCCAAGTTCCAACTTTTGCTTGTTTGATAGTTTTTTTTCCTGGCAATTGAATTCCATGTTTCATCCTCACATGACTTATTTTCCACCAAAACAAGGAATTTGATTTCTTGGGTGGGAGGAAAATTTATTTTCTTGGCAACTTGTTTAACCATTTTCGTCACGTTTGATCATTTTTGTTGTTAATTGATTTTTTTTTCTTCAGAAATTAACATTATTATTATCAAGTACAAATGTGTGAAATAAATATATTTTTTTGATTAAAATAATTAAATTTTGCTTTATTTTCCATGGATAATAGTGTCAATCTAACAACAAAAGTTAAAAAATTTCACTTTTTTCACCTAGAAGATTAAATCAATCAAACATATTAAACTTCCAATTCTCATGAATTCAATTTCCTGAAATTCATTTTCTTTCCACCCAAATTCCACCCTCACTATCAAACCCAGCCTAAGACACTACTACAGAAATGCAGGGAAAATTAATTTTCATTTTCTTTCCACCCAAATTGACTTTACATGGGCTCTCTCTCTTCCCCACTTACTATTTAATTTATATTTACAGAAGATTCTAAAGTGAAAACTTGATAGTAAACATATTTTTACCAAATAAATACTGGAAGGGTACTGCAGTAGTCGGACACTTCCGGACATGTTCAGCATCTTGGACATGTCTTCTTCTGAATAGAAAATAATAAATCATGGTTTCACGCACTGAGACTCCTAATATATTTACAAATATGTGCAAATAAACCTCCAATATCAGGTAAAAACTTCTATACAATACGCAAGTTTTTAACTTCTTGACAGTTTTCACTGCCACGATGTACCCAAATACATAAAGGCACGCAGACTTGATTTGAGTCATTCATTTATTTATTTATTTATGACGCTTTATTTAATTACAGTTTAAATATGTTTTGTTCAAGTGGCTCAAGTTTATGACATGATAAATTTTACGGACTGAGAAGCAATATCAATTAAGTTTTGCGTTAGGTCTTTAAATCATAAGCCCCAGCACTATATTAGGAGGTGTTCTGATTTGATGAAAAATATAGAATTTTGAGACTCTCAATTTAGGTTGAAATCAATGTTCGAAAGAATCTGAATTTTATTGATCTATATCAATTATGGTATTCGTTCGTGAAAGATGAGTTTTGATCGCCATTCTCGAAATTCTAGGAATCAACAGGCTTTGAATCATTTTCTTGGAACTTATTTTGCTTCATATCTCATCTGATATCCAGTGTTCTAAAAAGCGTGGAGCCGAGAGTCAAGCTTTACAAGCTTAAGCGGAAGTAGGCGTTAAAAAGCGTTTTTCATTTTTTTTTTTTAATTTTTAATCAATCTAAAGATTCTAAACCATTAAATAATTGAAAATGCAAAAATTAGACAATTCCTACATATTAGATTTTAACTTTACACATATTCAAAATTGTCAACAAAAAGTTTGTCTCAAAATCATATCATAATCACAAATATCTGTGAAATGCAACTCAAATGTAAATGAAATGAAATAAAACTTAAAATGAAAATCCTCACTCAGACACTCATGTGGGTGATGAAACCTTCAACTCAGGTCTTTTGGGACAAAATAATGTCAATGGAGGATGTTGGGGCTGGAGATGAAGAAGCTATTGTCACTTTTGATGGGACCAAACCTCCTCCTAGATTCTTAATTCTTACCTCCTTCCCGTTCACTCTTCTGATTTCCCATCCAAATAACACAACCAATTCAATTTGACCCAATTTCAGATTTCTTCATCCACAGGGAAGATAAGTTCAGTGACACAGTAGTGGTGAAAATGGTAGAAAAGGGCAGGAAGGTGAGGAATTCAAATTGTTGCAAGAAGAATCTGTTCCCGCATTGTAGGAATTCGAAGTGTTCCAAGAAGAATTCAAAGTGCCATTGTGTCTCGCCTTTTATATTCATCTTGCATTTTTTGAGCTTCTTCCTCATCTTCGGTTGGAACTTCTAAGTTCTAACTCCTGATCATCTTCAATAATATTCAGAGACCCAAAGAGATGAAAAAGTCTTCAATTCTTGGAACTTGACTTGGAGAGTAAATGAATAAAGAAGTTGATCTTGTTGTATAAACTTCTGATATTACTGCACTAAATTGTTGGAAAGATGAATTGATTTTCCTGGAGTTGAACTTTCAGTAGATTGGACGACACCAAGAGGGCCAAGACTGTATTGCCATAGAGTTTTTTTTTTTATAGGAAATGAAAATTTTATTCATGATGGAATTAGGAACAATTACAAGAGCATGTGGATAAGATATCCACACCAACAAAACTAAAAAGCCAATTCATGGCTATAAACCAAAAAAGTTCACAATTATTAAAGATGTATGGTTTCTAGATAGCTTGTCGGATTTAAACGCAATAAGAAACTATCCAGAACACTTAGATTCCTTGCTGCCCTTGTCCATAATCCTGTAAAAAACATGATGCTATCCCATGAATCTTCTATGGATCGTTCAATGTTATCAAAAATTCTCCGATTCCTTTCTATCCATATGGCCCAAGCTGTTCCCATGACAATCAACTTCCATAACTCCTTTCTTTGCTTTCCTTTCTCCCCAGAATGTCATTTAATAAGAATCAAATCAGCCCACTTTCGTGGGAAAACTCTTGCTTCGCCAAATATACACAAGATTTTATCCCAAATCTTTCTAACAAACTCACAATGATTTAAGATGTGATCAATACTTTCGTTCGCCTTTCTGCACATAATACAAAATGACGGTGATAAGCACCAATAAGGCCTTTTCAATTGTAACAAGTCACGGGTGTTTACTTTGCCCAAAGAAATCAACCAAGCAAAAACTTTGATTTTTGATGGCACCACACCCTTCCAAATGAAATTCGTTTGCGGGAAACAAGATTCATACGGGGGTTTGAGGATTACATTAAGAAAGGATTTGCAGGAAAAAATACCCGAGGGGTGGCCTATCCAAATTCGTTTGTCCAAAGTAGCCGGGTCTAGGTTTGCTGTCTCGAGAAGGTTTAAGAGAGATACAAAGTCCTCGAGGTCTCTATCATTAAAATTCCTGAAAAATTGGAAAGAGGTTGAAACGAGACAACGTCAGAAACGAAGGATTCTTTATTTTTGGATAATCGGAATAGGCGGGGGAAGGAATCTTTGAGTGTTTCATGGCCCAACCACTTATCAATCCAAAACCTGATCTTATCGCCCTTACATACTACCAATTTGGTATTTTGCACAAAAATATTCCAAGCTCTTGTAATAGATCTCCACAGTGCTAGAAAAGTGGAATTAACTTCAATATTTGCATCCCAGCCGTTTGAATGGAGACCATACCGACTACGTATAATGTTATGCCAAAGTGAATCCGGTTCAATGGAAAATCGCCATAGCCACTTCCCTAACAGGGCCAAGTTTTTGTGGTGAAGGTTACCAATTCCCCAACCCCCATAAATTTTTGGTTTCACAACTACCTCCCAGCTAACTAAATGATCCTTAGAACCCTCACCTCTTCCTTCCCACAAAAAGTCCCTCATCATTTTTTCAATCACCTTTACAACTTTCAAAGGCATGTGGAATATTGACATAAAATATGTGGGAATACTGCCTAGTACCGCTTGCAGTAGTACAAGCCTTCCACCTCTTGATAAACAACTTTTGTGCCATCCTTCTAATCTTCTTGCCACTTTCTCCATCACCAAGTTCCAAAACGAAAAAGCCCTTGGATTACCTCTCATCGGTAAGCCCAGGTAACATAATGGCCAAACTCCTTTAACACAACCCAACTTGTTGGCAATGTCTTCAATTTGTTCCTCCGTTATGTTAATACCTACCACTGCTGATATCTATGCTCAACGACTGTCTAAGATTTTCTATCATATAGAAGCTTTAGCGGCTGCATTTTAGGGATGCAACCCTACCATAGTATTGCAATAATAGAGAATTGACGAAATAAAACCCATCTACGATATGGCCAAAGTCTTAGTATTTATTGTTATCGTTAATAAATTCAAATTTTATATCAACTTCCATGGACCACTCATCGCAGTTATCGATTTCAAACTCTTAATTGAAAACTTCATAATATAATATTGTATTTGCGTAAATATGTCCTACTCGATATTTTTATACTCAATCCTATTAATTACTAATTTCATGTTAGTTCAAGTCAGTTCGTAGTCGTAACGAAATGGTGAAGTTATGTTGCGAAAGGATTTTTTCTTGAAAATGTGACAATTAAGCCTCCATTTGGCTACCAGATTATATGGGAAGACACAAAAAATAATTTACACAATTTCCCATATAACTTTTTAACCATCCACATTTTCTCTCTCCAATTTTTAACCACACATCTTACCTAAAAAACACAAATAAATAAACAAAATAATTCTAATTCCTCCAACAATCGCCACCGAACAATGCCTAAGTTATTTTTCACCTTTTCTTATCAAATTAACTAAATTAACTTGATTTTATAAAATTGACGAATTTTAGATTCTTTAAGTTTAATTAAGTGTTTAGTAAAACCACTTTTTAGTCACATGCAATTTTTCAAATAACTTTTTAACCACACATTTTTTCTCGAAAACATCAAATTCTTTGTTTATAAACAAAGTTCTTTTACCAAACAGAGGCTAATTCAAAATTTAGTATTAAGTATTAAATTTTTAATTCATTACAATGTTATTTTGATTTTATTAGTTGATTAGACTTAGCCCCCTATTTGGGCTCCATTTTAATTATTTCTTTTTTTGGAAAATGCATTTTGGAATAGTGATTTTTTAAAGAATGTGTGATTTACGTGTAATATTATTTTATGAAAGAATGAGCAATTGAAAATTAGTTTTGAAAAAAATGTATTTTTTTGAAAAAATGAAGCCCGAACAGGGCTTAGTAACTCTCAAAATTTTATTTGAAACTTAGGGCATTACCCTACTTGGGAAGCACCGACACGCTGTCAGCGATGGCGTATCGTGTCCGACACGTTTCCAACGCGTGTCGAAGGTCCCTTGCAGCATGTAAGAGGAAGAGCTTGTTGTGCTGATGAAGAAGAAAAGCAGAGACGATCGAGGTGCTGCGTTGACGAGAAGAAATGCAGATATGGCCGGAAGAAATGCAGGTGCTGAGGAGGAAGAAAGAGGAGGCATGTTGGGAGAAACAAAAAAGAGCGTGTTGGGATATATAAATATATATATATATATACACACACGTGTACATGTATGTATGTATGTATATTTTAATCAACGTGTCGCAACATATCGTAGCAGAACTTTTTCGAAAAATCTTGTGTCCGTGTCGATGCTTCTTAGTACCCTACCAGGATTCAACTTAAGTCGTTTAATATAGGCTCAAATACTAGAGGACGCCATAGAAAGCCGTGTGGACAAGATGGGCATAAGATCTTCCAAAGTGAATAGTATATATGAGTTAAACACTCAAGCAAGAGCCCGTGTCATTACAATCAGCACCCCAATCTTCATCATATTATATGTCTTATAACTCCAATAAATGTGTTCTCCATGTCCAATTAAACAAAATATAAACAAAGTGATTTCTTCCACACTAATGTGGCAGCATAAATAAAAGACCAAAACCAAATTCTCCATTTTATTGACAAATGAACTTTTTGTTCCCTCAACTTTCAATAAATAATAAAAGACACTAAATTAACTAATAATAAAAAGATGATAAAAAATAACAACGCATTAAAATAAAGATAGGGGATTTCATCTTTATCACCCTGTCAAACGCAAAATGACTTAAGGCCTGAAGTGTATAGACCCTATAGAGGTAAAGACAACACAAGAAAGATCCGCTACATATGACTAGCAAAGTAATGAATTATGAATCCAAAGTCAAGACCTTCTAGATTGGACTCCCCAGGCCCTCAATTTTGACTCAAATGTACAACGCTAAGATCCAAACCTATTTTCACATTGGACCCAAACAAGAAACATAGGGAAATAGAATATATATATATTTAATTAAAAAAAAAGTTGTATTGAATGCCCATGTGTACATAAAAATCTATATAGTATCCACATATTCACAATTTCACATACACATACACTGATGTACACCCAGACATAAAATATAGATATAGATGCACAATTGTTATGCCCATTTTCAGTGTTTGCTCCAATATAAATTTACTTGGAAAAAAATTATTCATGATCTATGACTCTTGTTTCACAATCATGGTTGGCTTATGTCTTTCATAAGGTAACCGTGCATAGATCTCAGTTTTATGTTCAGACTCTCTAACAAAATTCAGCACCACCCTACAAATAATGCAGTCTCATATTTCAAGCAACTAATAATCTTTGATATTGGTGCCTTTACATCTCACGGATTTTAATACAGAATTAGGCCATTTCATATCATAGCTTAATAGAGAATTGACCATAACCTTGAAACACAGAACGGTAAAACTTGAGAATAAAAAATATGGAAGATAAGAAAATCTATAATCCCGTCAAGCACTTATCTTGTTTGCTGAAAAATACAATGATTCAATTACATTGTATATCTGTAGCAATATGAATTTTATTTGACATTTTTTACTTGATTGGACAATCAACAACTACACATTAATGCTCTGTTTATGTAAAATTATTTATTAATTTTTAAAAGAAATAGTAATGAGCCCCACGAAATGTGTAGATAATAAATGTTTAATAGTTATGAACATGCAATGGAAATTAATATTTGGTTTGATTGGATAAAAAAAGATTTTTTAGTAACTTTTTAATAAATCCAAACAGAGGCTAAGCCCCCGCTTGGTGCCAATTAAAATCATATTTTAATCTAAGTCAAAGTCTAACAAATTAATTTTAATCACACATTTTATGGGGCCAACAACTTTTCAACCATACATTTCATCAATTTTTATCAAAATTTACTAAAAAATTGATTTTAATCCCCACCAAACAGGGGCTAAGCACTTTTCACTTTTTTTAAAGAAATCAATTATGCCAACACATTATCCCTTCACCTTGATAAAACTGCTCTTATTTATAGAAATAAGCAAACTTCAATCAATCAAAAAGTTGAGAATCAAACTTCTTAATCAAATGAACAAAATGAATATCACAAGAAATAGAAACACACAAAAATGAGTGGGAATCCAAAAATGAGAAATATTACTAAACACCCACCTCCTTCGCAAACAATTCTGACAGCGAGATGCAACCTCTCACCATGTTTAAGTAAAAATCATTAACTTTTTGCCATGGCCTTGCAGACATGAACTGATAACATTCCCTGCCAGAAGAAAATTCTCTACACATAAGCACTAAAACAATTTGAAAACACTTTTTTTTTTTTGCCTACAATATAGAGAAATATACATTAGACAACAAAATTATTCTTTCATATAGCATAGAAACAACATTATTTAAACCATCCCAAAACCCAATCCCTTTCAAAGTCTAGCTGAATCAACCAATATCATGCAAACCTAATGGAAACCCCCCCCCCCCCCGGGGGCCACCAGGTCACCTACAAATTAACCAGGAAGTCCCCAAAAATTGAAAACCTTGGGCTTTAAAAGGTTGAGAATTATTTGAATGCTCCCACATAATCAACTCGCTTAACTTTTATTCCCTCTTCTTGAATGGGTACTGAATAAATCCCAGGTTTAACAACCACAAGGAAAAAAGCAACAACAAGACGAGTATCTAAAGAAAATAATAGAGAATCTAGAGTTGTGGCGTGTGTATAAATTTACTTGGCAGTCCATCGAGAGAGCCTGCAAGCATCAGTGTGGTTGTAGGGATTGTAATCCTTCTTCTTCAGAGCCGGGCTTCCCATCAGATTGCTCGGGTTCTGCCCCCGCCGTTCTATTTTTCTTGTGTGCTTTATCGTAAAACTTTGACACTGATGACTGTTGTGAAGGAACATTTGGTTTGACAGCGAGATTCTATTTCTTTATCTTTCATATCCGATCCTTCAAAGCTTCAAGCTCGACCTATTTGACAAAACATAATTTTCTAAACAAATGTATAACCTCAAGAATCATCTTAAACTCGAGAAGGTTCTCAACCCCGACCACATAAATATCATCATATATTATATTTTATATATTCGAGGAAGACCTCAACCTCGATCACCATAAACTCGAAGATGACCTCGAGCCCGAACACATGAATATTATCACATATTACGTCTTGATACTCTGAGGAGGACCTCAACCCCGACAATCATTTATACCCTGAGTATATCTTTTGTCATCATCCCCAAACACTTGAATATTTAGCCAAGTCATATTTTGGTACTCCCGAGCAACATATGAACCTCGAGACCGAGAACTTAAACATTATACCATACACCCTATTAGGAACCCCGAGGAGAGTATAACCCTGATCACACTCAAAATGCTCATGGTAAAAATATTGTCCCGACCACTCATAATACTCTCGAGGATAGAATACCCCGAGTACATATATCTCACCAAAAAGGTACATGGTGTGCTTGGGGTACATGATGCTCGAGTCACGCCTCTCATTGATCGGGCATGACTTGGTCTGACGCGTGGAGTATACAACCTCCTAATCCAAATAGAATTCATCTTCCAATAAAACTCTATCTGAGATTTATAATTTTATCTCTAATAATTAGGAAGATGATTCTCAAAAGGACTCATGCCTAATTTCAAGCACTTTAGTCCTACAAGGATTCAATTACATACATCTATAAATACTTGTCTTTCAATCACAATTCAAGTACACAATTATCTCTACAATTTATAATCTCTTGCATAAATTTTTTCCTTCCTCTTTACTGACTTAAGCATCGGAGGGGCAACGATGACACACCTCATCGCCTTTATTGCAGGTATTCGGAGATCCAGTTTGTGCTAATTTATTGCTCAAGCTCGAAATATTTCAAGTGCGATTTTTAGCATCATCACATATGACTAAATTTTATTTTATGAAATTATGTATAGTGAAAATGTTAAATAAACTGAAATGTAAAATCTTTATTACAATAACATTTTTTTCGTACAATATTTTTGTCACTGTTCATAGTTTCTCTTATTTTTATATTGTGTTTTTATCAATATTCTTATTGTTTGTATTGAAAATCCGTGAGAAAGTGCTACACATACTTTCCCATGTGACAAGACATATTCAAGTACTTATATTCCTCAAGTAGGTAATATTTATCTTTGGATTTTGTTAATGGTAATTGCAGAGCACAGACTTACTGAAAATTGTCCATCTATCATTTGAATAATGTAATTCGATCATCATTTGTTTGGGTTAATGGAATACACGGAAGGAAAACTTATTTTTCATCATGTTGTTCAACAATTATTTTGGCATGGATAACATTTCTCTTTAAATCACGATAAATCACTTTTGTTTCATTGTAAAGATCGTTGTCCATATTCTTTAAGAGAATAAGAAGAATATTTCTTTTCAAGATTAACTTATGATCTCATCTTGATAAAATTGAGTTGTATCTTCAAAATTTTCACTTTCTTTAGAAAATAATTCAATTAGTTTGTCATTGAGATGGTCAATGTACTCATTTTTTGTTGAAATAATTTCATGTTGTGTCATAAAATCAAAAAAAGTTATATGCAATAATATGAAATTATATAACATTGCATATTATTAGACAAAAAATTAACGTAATGAATTATTTTATTAATGTTTTTAATTAATAAAGACGGTATTGGTATGAGTTTAATGCATTCATTCTAATTGTCGTGTAATTATTGAATATGAAAATCACTGAAATAGTACGTGTAAAATATCATAAATATATTAATTCAAAAATTAATCTACATTAATGTAAAGTAATTGTGTTGTATGTAAATGTGAATTAAAATTTGTAAAATATTTTTTCATATGACCAATGAAAATAAGTCACGACTCACGAATTAATGAAATTATAACATTTTAGATTAAAGGCCACGTAGTTATTACATTCAAAATATAAACATTCTAAACTATAGAATTTGAATAAAACAATCCAATTTTAGAAATTCTGAATGTAATATTTTAATTTTCATATTAATATTTTGTAGTCACAATAATATTTATTAAATGATGAAGTAAAATTATAACATGATTTTCTTAAAAATCTAAAAAAAAAAATTGTAATAATAAATTATCACAAAACTTGAAAAATTATTGAGAAGAGCACTCCAAATAATAAAAAGATAAAGAGATACATGTGAATTAAAAATATTAAAGTATTTTTCTCGTGTAATCGATGAAAATAAAATCTTGAATTAATGAAATTGTAACCTTATGAATGAAGTCCATGTGGTTATTACATTCATAATATATGTTTGAACTATGAAATTTGAGTGGACAATTTGTTTTTTAAAATTTTGTATGTAATAATTTTAAATATTACATTTGTATATTATAATCATATTTTCATAATAATATATTCATTAAATGACGAAGTAATTTTTCTTCTTTTCTTAATTTTAATGGTAAATAAATGAAAAAAGTTGTAAAAATATTATGATAATGATGTTATAAAATAATATTATAAAACTGTAAATTGTTAGATAATAAATGAATTTATAGTAAATAAATGAGAAAATATACAAATATGAAGTTATATTATAACATTGTAATTGTTAGATAATAAATTAATGTTTAATTTTATTAAATAAGAATGTAAGGATATATTGGGTAAATAGCTAAATATATAATTGTAAAATAAGAAATCACAAGTATTTTCACTCATCTCAAATTGTAATATATTTTACGTATTATATTAAGATATTATAGTAGTAATAATATTTTTTAAATGATGAATTAATTTTTTTCTTAATACTAAATAAATGAAAAATATAATAATATGAAATTATAAATTGTTAGATGATAAATTAACTTAATACTAAATAAATATTATGAAATTATATAATTTATTATATTCATATTTAATGTTATTAATTAAGGGATAAGTGTATATTAGGTATAACTAAATATGTAAGGGTAAAATAGGAAATCAAAAGATTTTCCCTAATCCACACTTTTAATATATGTAGATAGATGTAGAAGATAGATAGATAGATGTAGATAGATAGATAGATGTAGATGTAGATAGATAGATAGATAGATTGTAGATGTAGATATATTGTACTAAAATATATAATTTTTAAATCATAATTTTGAAAATATCTTCATTCAATCATATCAAATAAAAAAACATAATTTCAATAAAAAATGTTATTGAATTAAAATTTTTAAAAAAGACAAAACTATTCAAAATAAAAAAAATACTACATATACACTAAGTATACTGCGATACTCAAAATTTGGCACTCATTTAAATTTTTTATATAAATCTTTTTTTACTTTTTTTTACGTTTTTCTTTGAAAATTTGTCCACCTCATCACCAATTTCCCTTTTAATATGTTATAATTTTTTATTAACTATATTTTTAAATGTATTGCTTACATATATTTTATTTGAAATCCAATATATTAATTAATATATTTTTTTGAAACATGTCAATTTTTGTCAAAATGATGAAATGATTAAGCCTCCGTTTGATAATAATGTTTAGTTTATAAACTTGTTTATTTATGATTTTGAGGTAAAAAGTAATGGCTAAAAATTAGAGAGAGAAAATATGTGTGGTTAGAAAGTTGATAGAAAACAATTAATTTTTTTTGTAACATGTGTATTGAAGAGCCTACTCATTCAGTCACTATTTTTTACCTCAAAATCATAAATAAACAAGTTTATAAATCAAACAGTATTACCAAACGGTGACAAAAATTGGCATGTTTAAAAAATAAGAAAAAATGAAAAAATATTAATTAATATATTTGATTTCAAATAAAATATATGTAAGCAACACATTAAAAAATATAGTTAATAAAAAATTATAACATATTAAAAAGGAAATAGGTGATGAGGTGGGGAAATTTTTAGAATAAAATGTAATTAAAAGTCAAAATAAATTTTATATAAAAAATTTAATCAAGTGCCAAATTTTGAGTTGCGCGATATACTAAGTGTACATGTAGCATTTTTTTTATTTTGATTAATTTTGTCTTTTTTAAAGTTTCAAATTTAATAATATTTTGTATTGAAATTTTATTTGAATTGTGTTTTTTATTTGATATGATTCTATAATCAAGATATTTTCAAAATTATGATTTAGAAATTATATATTCCGTGTATCGCACGGATAGACAACTAGTTAGGGTAAAAAGGGAATAAATTTCAGTGAATTGAATTTCAAGAAATTCTTTTTTTAGAAATTGGAAGTTTAACGTGTTTGATTCGTTTAATTTTTTAAGTAAAAAAAGTGAGAAATTTTTCAAATTTTGTTATTTAATTGACATTATTTTCATGGCAAATAGAACAAAATGTATCTATTTTAATTAAAAAATTATTTTTTTAAATTTTTTCACATATTTGTATTTGATTATAATAATGTTAATTTTTGAAAAAAATAAATAAATCAATTAACAATAACAAAAATGATCAAACAAAACATTTATGATTTGCTATGTAAAGGTGGAAACCAATAATCACTTCTTAGTTAAGAATTCTTTTGCATTGAAATTAAGGAATTGCACCAATTCCCATAAAAGTAGCCAAATGAATTCCTAGTAAATATTGTGTTATCAAACA
This sequence comes from Ligustrum vulgare, assembly GCA_963555705.1. Lineage (NCBI taxonomy): Eukaryota > Viridiplantae > Streptophyta > Magnoliopsida > Lamiales > Oleaceae > Ligustrum > Ligustrum vulgare. The sequence continues at coordinate 25,331,419 of OY743176.1, forward strand.
ACATTAAAATTAGAAAGTTGAAAAACCAATTCTTACTTCCTAGGTAAATGTTATCTGTGAAACACTACCTGAATTTTTATTCACATATTTTTAAAAAATCATTATTCTAAAATACATTATCTCAAATAATTTAATAATAATGAGTCTTAAATAAGAACTAAACTCCAAATTTTCAAACTTATTTTAATCATATATATTCTCTCAATTGTGGAGATTAAAATCAGATAATTAGTAAATTTAGATAGAATTTGATTAAATATGTTGCCTCTAACTTAGACTAAACTTTGAATTTTAAAAATAGGGTTTAAATGCCTTTGGGTAATATGCAAAAAACATTTTCTACATTTGACATGTATTGTGAAAAACATCTTAACGTTTTAATTTTTGGCATAAAACATTCCAACATTTCCATTTTCTTGCTGGATACATCCTTTCTGTTACCTTTAACACACCTTCACCGTCAATTTTAGTTTGCACAGTAAATCATTCAAACATTAAGGGGTATTTGCGTCAAAATTAAGTTAACCAAATTAATTTCATTTTTTCCCTTTTTTTTAAACGTGAACGTGAAACTATTTGTAAGAGACGAACGAGCTGTTGGAGCCATTTTCCAACTTTATCGACTACTGCCGCTTCTCTCCACGAACCTTACTGCTCGAAATCAAAGGTAAAGAGTGTATTTGTAGTATTTCCTTGAAGGAAAAGCCCAAGCTGATTGGAACTTGGTCCCTTTATTTTGTATCATAAAGGAGGGAGTAGAAAAAGAGGAGGGGGAGGGGGCTTCCAAAGTACAGAAAGTACAGTAAATGAGATTATTGAGAGAAAGAAAGAAAGAGAAAATGAATTATATAATTCAAAATAGACAAAGAGGATAATGTAGCGAGGAAGATGGGATCTTTGAACACAAGGTTGACCTACGATTGTGTATTGGGAAAAATACGTAAATAAGGTATTTAAAAATAGAAATTTCAAAAATAAGATCAAACTTGTATAATTTCAAAAATCAGGCTGTAATTAGAATAATTAATTAAATTAAATAATGAAAATTATTTTATTAATTATACATATTAATGTCACAATATCGTATAATTTATGTCACGAAATAAAATCTTTCAAGTCACAAATTACGATTAGGTCACAATATCGTATAATTTCAGGTTACAAAATAAAAAATTTCAGGTCACAAACCATAATTAGGTCACAATTATTTAGGATCACAAATCACAAACACAATAATTTCAAAGTCACGGTTTGTGAAATTAGGTTACAAAATGTCAAATAATTTAATCTCAACTTATTTTTAGATCACAAGTTATCAAATTATTAAGTTATGACAACAACATAATTTCTGGTCACAAATTTTTAAGATCTTGAGTCACAAATCACAAATTTCTAAAGTCACATGTCACAAATTTTAGGTCACACACCTGCATCATCACCACCACCCTCACCGTACTGCCACCACCCTACCCGCATCACCACTATCAGTACTAAGAATACCATCATCAACTCCCACTTGCACAGCCACCGCCTTCCCCGCAAAAGTCGTCACAGTCACCAAAAAAACCCACCACCAGCCACACACATATAACCACCACAGCCACACCGCGCCCACACCACCACTAACATACTGTAGATCTAACCCCTTGAGAGACAAAATTAGAGGCAGAGAAGCTAGAAGTTCTGGAAATTTCGGGAATCAGTTAAGGCAGTGGCGAATACTTCAGCCGAGTTGGAATAGGTCACCCACTGAGTCAAGCATACATGGTGCTGGACACGGGCATTGATGTTAACTGGGTTCAGTGCGCACCCTGCGCAATCTATTACCAGAAAGCCAACCCGAATCAACTCCACAAACGCACCACCACTGCCATCGCTACCTTCAAATCAACTCCACAACCGCAACACCACTGCCATCGCTACCTTCAAATCAACTCCACAACCGCAACACCACTGCCATCGCTACCTTCAAATCAACTCCACAACCGCAACACCACCATGGACCACCACAAATTGATAGACCATGACAGATCGAAACACTGCAGCAGATGTTCTCTGCTATGATGCCATGTACCCGCTCCGGTGCAGCCTCTCTATTTTTTATGTTGTTGCGTGCAAGACTCGTCTTCAGGCAGAGGTTCATGAAGTGTCTGTGCCGTTGTTGGAGAGAGAGGATAGGTGGGTCGCCTTGTTGTTGACTGAGGGGAGAGAGATTTCACCAATTTGGAGTGGGGCACAGTGGGTGGAATTGGATGTTGGGGTGCTCTGGTTAGAGCCTGACCTGGAGGCATTGGGATGGAAGATGTAGAATGGTTTAAAGTTAGAATTAGGGTTTAGGATAATTTAATTTAATTTATTAACTACAAAAAAATTATAATATTTTATTAAAATTTATAATAATGACCTGATTTATGAAATTATTTAAGTTTGATCTTTTTTATGAATTTGAATTTTTAAAAGTAGAGGTGAGTATAATTTTCAGTTGTGTATTATCAGATTTAAGGGAAAAGCTCAAGCCTACATAAACTGGGTATCTTTTATTTTGCAGTCAAAAGGAGCCCTACAAAATGATAATAAAAGGAGAGAAATGATATTATGGAAAGTAAGAGAAAAGGAATTACAACAATCAAAGACGGACAAGAGGAGAATGTAGCTAAGAAGATGGGATCTCTAAACAAAATACCAACCATTGCTCCTCCATTGGTGGTTATCGAATTTTGTGTGGTAGAATTTTAGGCTGTTATGTATGGTGAATCTACAATGATTTACATTTTTTAATCGGTTGGCAGAAGGAAGAAGACAAGGTTATTACAAGCCAAAAATTTTAGAGGTAGGGACGGTTTATGCAAAATATGTTAAAGGTAGGAATGTTTACCGACAAAGATCTTCAAAGGTTGGGACGTTCTTTATCAAATTTATTTAAACGTATGGATGTTTAAAACCAAAAACGTTTCAAGCTACCTTTCCTCTTCTGCATCTTTTTGCTTCATCTTTTTCACCATTGACATTCAGATTGAAATGTGTAAATTCATTGATACACCTCCAGTTTTTTCCTTTCTATTATTGTAGTTATTAATTCTCATGGTAAGGAGTAAGGCGTTTGCCTGTTTTTACATTAATTTTTTTAAATAAAAATATTTACTAATTTATTTTTCAATAGTATTTACTAGCAGTTACAGGGGGAGAAGAAATTAAATGATTAACTTAATTTTGACAAAAATGCCCATCGATTTTTTAATGGTTTACTGTGCAAACTGAAATTTGGGGGGGGGGGGATTAAATGACTAACTAAATTTTGACTAAAATGCCCCTCAATTTTTTAATGGTTTATTTTGCAAACAAAAATTGACGATGGAGATGTGTTAAAAGTAACAGAAATGACGTTTCTAACAAGAAAATGGAAATGTTAGGACGTTTTATGCAAAAAATTTGAATGTTGGAATGTTTTTCACAATACACATCAAAGGTATGAATATTTTGTTTGTGAGTACATATATACACACAAATTAATTCTCCAAAAACCAACATGAAATACAGGTTAATTTTTCAAACCAATCATCCAACCAAAGTTGTGATATACCTTAAAAATAGCCATACAAATTTGCCATTTTGTGAAAATGGTCAAGAATTTTATCAAATCATAAAAGTGGCGATATTGTCACAACAAAAATTATTTTTTACACCACAATTTTAAATATTTTCTTTAGTTACAAAGGTATACATAAATAAAATTACATAAATAACCTTTTAATTTTTTCTCACTATTTTTTGACATTTTTGTGTACACCACAATCTATCAAATAATCTTCGTATCTTCTCCAAATGTATTTTTCTAAATCTGCTTCTTCCCAAAATGAAAAGAAAGAAACCATATAAACAGAAAGGAAGAGAAATGTGAGTTAATTATCTCACTAACAATTGAATTGAACAAACAAATTTCCAATAGCAACAAGAGAATGAACAAAAGCACGCCACAGATTCATAGATGTTCACCCTAAATCTACAGCTTTTCACTAAACTGGAGAAAAAGTGTATGTGGGTATATAAAATATTCAGCATTAGGTATGTAGTATTCGACACTGCTAAATCTTCTCCTGCGTGAAGGCAGCGACCAACAAATAACAAAAAGCTTGGGTGGTCATTAAAAATCAAATTCTATTGAAAAATCTCGTCTTTCTTTCTTCTCCATTATTTTTTTCTCATGAATGAGTGAAATCAAATAAATACGGAGATCTCGTCGGAGTAGATCTCGTCGAAGTAGATCTATAACCCACCTTTCAGTTAAAGGAACCACTAAATTCAATTCAATTCAACTCCATGGCCCTAACCAATAAAATATTGTTGAGCCCCTGCGAAGAACAAATTGAGGCATCCCAATATTTTGGTATCATCTTCTTTTCTAAGCAGATGCCCGAATCCAATAGATGTGTCCCTGATTCATTTTTAGAAGAAATGGATTGATGAGTAATATTGGGATGATGAGTACACCACAGTAATATTTTCTTTAATTATTTTTTATAAGTTTTTAACTTTTTATAGGATTAAGGATATTATTGTAATTTTGTTGTGGTGTATTTATTAAAAATATATTTTAATTGTGGTGTAGTAATTAAATTTTGTGGTAGTAATATATTTACCCATCATAAAAATAGTCTTAGACGTTAGGAACTACCAAAAATATCCTTACATATTATATTTCAACTATACCTATTAGAATTTAGAAAAGTTACAATTAAATCCTTAAAACTTTACACCTATACACTTCTAATTAATTTTGTTTACATGAATTTATTTGATTTTTGTTCGCTCATTATAGCACCCCCTCCATTAGTATCAGAGTCATATAGCAGATCTAAAAGATAAATATTATATGATAAAAAATAAAAATAAAAATATTATACATACACTAGAATTCATATTCATTCAAACATTAATATTAACTGATAATGAAAAAATAGAAATCTTAAGAGCCTTAAAAAGTTTATATGAAGATATAAGAATAGATATTTATGATCTAATAAATTTCAATATAATAAAAGAAGATTTTATAATAAATAAAATATTAGATTTAATAGAGAATGACATCATCGAAAAATTAATACAAAGATACATCACGGAAGAATATGGAATACCATAGAGGAGATCATTTATTAATCAAATATCTAGATATGAAAACAAATGAAAAATTAGATTCAATAACAGAATAAAGAGGAAATCTATTAGATTAAATGATAGAAGAAAGAAATATAAAAAGAAAAGGATTCCTAAGATTAAAATCATTAGAAAATAAAAGAAAATACTTTAATACAATTCTAAAACAATTACCTAATATACTTATGATTATAAATAACAAAGAAAAAATCAATATGAAAAAATATGATAGAACTGGAGAAAAAAATACTACATAAAATATTATAGAGCACAACAAAGAAAATCAATGCTAAGATCAATTGAAGAATTTTGTGAATATAATACAATGATATGTAAAGAAGTAAAATATGATACGAGACTAAGATTAGAAGTTGAGCATACCAAATGAAGAATTTAATGACGGAATTTCCAGTAATAAAATTTGAAAAACAAGTAATAGAAAATATTAGACTTCCCGTAGGATCATACCAAATAAAAGGAGTTAATACAACTATATTTCAACAATTAAGCTCATGGGGAAAATCCGATGAATTTCTTAATATGCAATTAAATTGGATAAGTGCATTTTTATAACAAACATAAATTTACAAGATAAATTAGCTTTTGAAGAATTACAACAGTTAAATATACAAGATATTAATATCAAAGAAAAATTACAAAATATTCAAATAGACTAACAATACAATTTAAAGAATTAAAAGATATGATATGAGAAGTAAAAAATATAGATGAAGAGATTTTAAAAGAATTCAAAAGAAAATCAGGAGAATTAATCAATCAAGATAAAATTGGAATAATTATAGAAAAATAGATAAGTTAAATGAGAAAATAAGGAAAAATGATAATGAAAAAATCATATCAATAGAAGAAAGAATAAAAAAATTAGAAATAAAAATAGATGATATGTATGACAGACTAATTAAGGTACAAAAAACTCAAACTACTAAACCAAGAGTATAAAATGTCGATAAGTGGATATATTGAAGACCTGAAGATATTAATAAAATCATTAATAAGTGATGTTCAAGAAGTAAAAAAATGAATTAAAAGAAGTAAAAAAATGATATAAATATATTGAAACTAGAGATTAGAGAATTCAAAGAAAATAGACAAAAAACTCGTAGAAAAAATGCTTAGAATAGAAAAGAAATACTTTGAACAAGAAAAAATTATAATAGAAGTAGGAAGTATGGATGATGAATTTAGAAAAAAACATACTACCAAAAATACTAGAAGAAGAATTAGAGTTACAAAAATTCATAGAAAAAACTTTAGGGAAACTAAAAGTTGAAGAAAAAACAAGATAAAAATGAATGAAGAACTAGACTTGCTTATAAAAAAATTTGACCAATTAAGTCTAGAAAATTTTAATGAATACCAAGTTTTAATGAATACTGGAGGAGCATCTTGCCCAGCTCCAATAGGAATTTCAAAACAAGAATTATCAGATTCAAATAAAAGTTATGCATATTTGTTGGGTGGATTTGTGAATAGTGACGCCAAATATTGAAAGTTTGTAAATCCAAGCCGAAATTTGGACAGAGTAACGGCAAGGAAATACACAAATAAGAAGAAGAAGAAGAAGAATAAGGACAAAGGCGAGGCAAGAGTTGGACTCTTTGTCCTTAAGTCGAATTTGCCCCGCAACGGTGCCTACGGATAACGACAATCGACTCCCAAGATACAACGGCTTCACTTGTGTTTGTAGCACTCCAAAACACAAGTACAACGAACCAAATTTGTCTTATGCACTCCAAATGATGCAATGAAAGAATATCAAAACAAATGAAATGATTTGATTTTGGAGAGAAGTGAGGATGTTGAGATGTTTTGCATATCAAAAAAGTGAGGAATAGGACACCCAAAGGGTCCTATATATAGACCATGAAAGGGTGTGGACGAAATGGTTTAAGGCCAAACCATGCACCATTTCCAAACAATGCACATTTACGAAAAGGTGTCTTTTGACCGGACAACCTGCGCCCCGAAGCGGCGAAGTGGCAAATAATTTTTCCTAAACGGATTGAGTCGAGCTTTTGAGTATTTGGTCGAAGTCGACACGAAGTCACTTTAATCGATTTTCAATTCTCGATTTATTAACCAATATCCAACAATATTTTTATATAGTAAAACCACATGGACAATATTATTATAAAATTAGAGATAGACAACCACCTAAAGGGAATAAATACAGAGATAGATTTGAACCAAATATTAATTACGATAAACATATTAATCATGGAGGAACAAAACTAGATTTGGATTAAAAAATCTATCTATATATAATAATAGGATAATCGTCACAATTTTTATGCACACACTTTCCCGCCCAATGTGTGTGTGTGTGTATTGAAGTTTTTATAAAATATATGTAATCAATACATTAAAATTTAAACTTAATAAAAATTAAAATACATTAAAAAGAAAATTGGTAATGAATACAAATGAAATTAAAACAAATTTAATACAAAAAATTTAATTAAGCACCAAATTTTAAGACGCTTGGGTATTTCTTTCCTATTTTGATTGGTGTTATCTCTTTTAAAATTTTGAATTCGATAATATATTTTTGTAAAATTTTATTTGTATTATATTTTTTATTTGATATGATTGTATAATCAACATATTTTCATAAATTCCAAGAAAAAAAAGAAATATCTTAAACACCGTACGTGCAAGACATTATTATTTCTTTAATGTGTGTGTGTGTGTGTTGAAGTATTTATAAAATATATGTAATCAATACATTAAAAATTAAACTTAATCAAAAATTAAAATATATTAAAAAGAATATTGATGATGAATACAAATAAAATTAAAACAAACTTAATACAAAAAATTAATTAAGCACCAAATTTTAAGATACTTGGGTATTTTTTTTCTATTTTGATTAAGGTTGCATTTTTTAAAATTTTGAATTTAATAATACATTGTAATAAAATATTATTTGTACTATATTTTTTATTTGATATGTTTTATAATCAACATATTATCATGAATTCTAATCATAATCATGAATAAAAATCACGTGCATCGCGCGTGTGTTATACTAGTAGATACTAAAAAAACTTTATTAATTTGACCAGATTCAATGATATTATTCTTTTTATACAATAAAGACGATACATGGGAAAATACTGAAAGAATAATAGATTTTTAATAGCATCATTTGAAGGATATGTTAGAAATTGGTGGGAAGGAATAAGTTGTAATACGAAAGCGTTAATAAGAAGGAATGTACAAACAGAAATAAAAAAATCATATAAAAAAAAGGTATAGAAAAGTTAATAGATTATATTGCGGATGAATTTTTAGGAGAAAATTGGATAAGTAATACTGAAATAGAATCATGTAGAAAAAAAATAATGCAATAATGAGATTAATAAATTTAACAGTATGTGATATGTGTAAAATCAAATAATACACTTGTGAATACAAAGAATACTATTATGTCTAATTCTATAGTAATAATAATCAAGAAGTATACAAAGATGTGTATTACAATAAATTATCAGGTTCATGGGGAATATACTTTAAAATAGAATTTGAAAATTTATCAGAGATAACCCTGGAATACCTAGAACATTAGGATCGATGATAAAATTTCTATTTGAAAGATTAGCATATATATGTTAACAAAGACAGTTATTAAAGAAATTGGGAAAATTAACTAGAATATGTTGTGAAGATATGAAAAACCTACCCAATGGGGATGTAACCCTGAAAGGAGAAGAAATATAAAAAGAAAATATAAAAATAGAAAGTTTAAAAAATTCAGAAATTTTAGGAAAAGATATATAAAACCTAATAGAAGATATAATCCAAATAAAAAATTGAAAGATAGGACTTATAAGAAAAACAAAAGTTAATGCAAATATTGGAATTGCGGAGAAATGAGACATAAAAGCCCTGATTGTAATAAGAAGAAAGTTAAAATATTACAAAAAGAATATCTAGAAATAGAAAGTGAACTAAATGAAATATCTGACATTGAAAAATACTATAATCAAGAAGTCTATATAAGTGAAACAGATTCAGAAAGTAATGAATCAGAATCAGAATAGAGAAATAGAAGAAATAGAAAATAATAACATAGATGTAAAAGAATATGAAGAAATAGATGGTTATGGATTAAAAGTAACTTTTGATAATAATAAAATAAAAAAAAATACAAAATTTATCTTTAGATTTGAAAATAGGAAAATGGAAAATATTTGATAGAATATGGAAAAGAGAAATAGTAGCAATAAACGAATATCATAAAATTGAAAAAACAATAGATGTTAGAACAACCCAATGAACACATAAATTAAATCTTTTAATAAAAAATACTGTTACGGAATTATTAATAAAGATTAATAAAAAACAAAGTGAAAAGATTCAATATGGTTATTTAGCAAATATACAAATAATGTTTAAATCCTTATTAAGGGAAAGAATAGACTCACCTTTGACTATGAGTTTACATGATGGAAGAATATTAAATCTAAAGGATAGTCATTTAGGAATAATAGAAGGAAATTTAGCCTATTAGAAACTAATATTTACATGTTACCCAAAATATTGTGTCTCATCGAAAGATAGAAACTTTAACAAAGTCTTAGGATTACATTTCAAGTTACATAGAAATGATATAATGCAACCAAGAGACCAAATCATGACTATAGAATATAGAGCATTATACACATTTACTAATTCTAATTATGGGAATATTTACTCTAAAAAACCATACATTGATGTTCATAAAGAATGTAAATATATTAGTAAAATCGTGGAACTAAGTAAACAAATAAATTTAATTCCAGAAGAATATGAACTTACTATAACAAAAAAATAAACCAAAACTAATAAATTTAAGAGAAGAAGAATACCATAATAATAAAATAATATTTGAAGATGGAAGATTAATTAGAAGATCAGCAAGTGTACCTGAACAATTAAGAGAAACTAGTAATACAAGAGAAATAAAACTTCATAGAATTGCTGGAAAAATGAAAATAGAAGGTGAATATTTTAATGAAAAAGAACATGTGAAAGGATCAAATATATTAATTGATACAAAAACTAGTGAATGTCATATAGCTACAAATAGGAATAAAGGATTAATATCTCATAGAACTGATCCGTATAGATATATAAATTTTGATGGACAAATACATATGACAGAACTTGAAGTTAAAATACCAATAAAGATATGAGGAATAAATCTCTTAATACCATGTCATATAGATAACAATATGTTAAATCCTCATATAATGTTAGGAATGAGTTTCCTAAATAGATTAGAAGATTACTGTATAAAACGTGAAGGATTATACATAACCCATAATAGTCAAATTATACTATGTAGAAAAACTGAATAAATGAATAATCAAATAAGTTTTCCATTAGCTGCTTATATACAAGTTATCATTGTTGAAACAAATAAAACAATTTGTGCATTAATAAACACAGGAAGTGATATAACAATATTCAAAAGTTTCATAATAAAATCATGAAATACTAATGGAAAGATAAAAATTACAGGAGTAACAGAAGAAAGTACCCAAATAATTAATAGTGCTGATAAAATTGATATAATATTGGAAGTAAACAAATAGTTGTAAATAAGATATATAGTTATAACAACTTAGAATGTGATATATTACTAGGAAATGACTTTATACAACAATTTCAATATTATAAACAAAATAATTACATGATAACGTTACAAGCACCTTGCAGACATTTATTAAAAATACCAAGAGAATTTAGACCTTACAGAGTTCAGCCAACACAGCGTGGTGATAAATGAGAGAAAAAACCTATTATACAAAATGAAATAAAAAATAAAAGAATAATATATAAAAAAAGTTTTGAAAACAAATATACAAATAAGCATGAGAAAAATTATTGATCAATTAGAAAAAAATTGTGGAGAAAATCTATTATTATTTTGGAAACCACATCATCCAAAAGTCAAAATAGAATTAATAGAAAATGATATTATAAGAGTAAGACAAATAATGTATACTATACAAGATACATAAGAATTCAAAATTCAAATAAAAGAATTGCTTAACAAAAAATTAATCAGACCTAGTAATGGACCCCATAGTAATCCATCTTTCATGGTAACGAAACATTCTGAACAAAAAAGAGTGAAAAACTAGAATGGTGATAAATTATAAAAAATTAAACAAATATACCAAATTTGATGAATACTTTTTACAAAATAAAGAAGTACTAATAAACCTTGTAAGAAGAAAACAATACTATTCTAAATTTGATTGTAAATCAGGGTTTTGACAAGTAAAAATGGAAGAAGATAGTATTCAATATACAATATTTAGTACACCCCAATGTAAGTATGAATGGATGGTTATGCCATTTGTTTTAAAAAATGCACCACAAATATATCAAAGAAAAATAGATAACATATTTAGAAAATTTAATGACTTTTTAATTGTCTATGTTGATGATATATTGATATGTTCTAATAATAAAGAAGAACATAGAAATTATTTAATAAAATTTATAAATGAATGTAAAAAGGAATGAATTGTTCTTTTAAAAAAAAGTTATAATAGAAAAATAAGAAATTGATTTTCTTGGATTATCAATAGATAAAAAATGAATAGAACTACAAACCCACATATCTAAAAGGATAGATTTTTTTTTAGATAAACTAAAATCAAAAGACCAAATACAAAAATTCTTAGTGTATTTAAATTATATATGCAGAAAGATTTATTGAAAATCTTTCAAAAAAGAAACATAAAATCCAGATTTTACTCAGAAAGACAAATATCGAAGGATGGAGTGATGAGAACACAAAAATTGTTAAATCACCAAAGGAAAAATGTAAAAATTTACCAAAATTAAGATTACCAGATAAAAAAGATAAACTAATAGATAATACTGATGCCTCAGATAAATATTGATCAGCAATATTAAAAACAGATCTTAATGAAACTTGCAGATATTCCAATAGAACATTTAACCAAACAGAAATAAATTATACTACCCATGAGAAAGAATTATTAGCAACTAGTATTTCACTCGTGCTTATACATAATCAATACATATATAAACACATAAAAGAGTATTCTCTATTACAATAATTATTAGAATTTAAAAAATAATATAAGTAATTCAAATTATTAAAAAATTATTTAAATAGTAAACATCAATTTATATATTTAAATAATAAATTAATATTGATTTCAATAATTTTTGTGAATTATTAATAATTTCATTGAAAATGTAAATTTAGTAGTTTTTTAATGATATATCATATTTGATGTAATATCATGTGCACGAATATTGATGCATGTGAAATGTATTAGCATATTTCTTATAACTTTTACATTTGCCTCTTTTATTTAATGTATTTTTTTAATTTTCATTCAAAAATATCAATCACAATAATTAAAAAAGAACTAGTCAAAATATTTGAATTTAACCAATAATACTTTATTTACAAAATAAGTAGTCAAAATAATAATTTTGAAAATCTCGCGATTATCATGATACGACAACCGAGTAAAGTTGGATATTACGAAATTATACCGAAAATTATACCCTATAATCTTTAAAAATTTATTAAAATTAAGAATGATTAAAAAATATCAACCATTCTATTAATATTATTAACTAAAAAAATTAAAGCATTAACTCTTCAATATTAACATTCGTTCAATAATATTTTCTATAAATTATTTATAAGCAGTACATTTTTTTCAACCCACTTTTTAACCACATATTTTTTCAAAACTATTTTTTAATCACACATTTTACCTCGAAGTAGTTGCTGAATAGAGGTTTAATTTATTAAAATATTTAATAATAATATATATTTTAAAAATATGATTTGTAATATTAAAGATATCAAATGATTTGACCATTAATACTTAAACACACAATTTAATTATTGATAGCAACATATAAGATTTATAATATTAAAAATAACAAATAAATAAATAAAATCAATAATCAATAATTAAATAATAATTTTAATACTAATAACTAAAAATATTGATTGAACTCATTCAATATTAATGTTGACAATAAAAATAATAATAATTATAACCAAACTATACAAATAACAATAACATCATATTAATTATTTACTATAATAATAAAATATAAATAATTTAAGAATTAAATTATGCCAAACAATCATACTTTTATATATAGTATAGATATAGATTTCCACCAATGCGATAAACTGAAATTGCTATTCGCAATATAAATAAGCATTCATAATAAAATTTAATGATTATACACAATCAACACAATTACAAAAGATACAAAAATAATTTATTAATACAACAATTATTAAAATTTAAAAACAACATAAATAATCCAAATTATCGAAAACTTCATTGAATGATAAGTGCAAATTTTGTAATTTTATAATTGTAAATCATGTAGATGTAATATTATGAGTACAAATATTGATGCTTGTTCAAAATATAAATATATTTATTATAATTTCTGCATTTGCCTCACATATTTAATTTTTTCTCAATTTTATTTTAAAAATCACAATAAACTATAAATATGTGTTTAATCTTAACTTATCAAATATAGGATAATTGAACAATATTGAATATCAAGAAAATATTATATCATAAAATCTTTGCTCAATTATTAAAATTAAAAATTATTAAAAATATATTAATTATTGTTTAGTAGTTACCATAAAATAATATTAGTACTCACACACACACACACACACACACACATATAAGGTAATAAATGTATTCACATTTATCCAGATTTTACATTCATACTAATCCACTTTTTATTAACACTAATCTAATATTCTCCTTTTATATATAGTATATATAGATATAGATATAGATTATCGAGAATAAAAAAGTTTTCATTATTTTTATTATCCAAAAAATTCATTGTTAAAACTGATAATTCTCAAGTTGCAAGCTTAGTAAAAAATAAGTTACCACTAGAATTTCAATATAGGAGACTCCATAGACGGCAAGCCTATTTGACATTTTATAATTTTGATATAATTCATATTAAAGGTATCAATAATTATCTTGCAGATTTTTTAAGCAGGAATATTGAATTTACAGATGGATAATATCAAAAAATCCTTAATAATGTCAAGCAACGAATAAACTTCATCACAGAGGAAGCTAAAGATATAAAACTTGGAATTGAGCAACTAGCAGAGACTCTCCAAAAAAGTTTCAAGCAGTTGATGGATATCTCAAATTATCATTACAATTATATTAAAGAATTGAGCGATAACATGATTGAGATTGAATCTCAGTTTGAATCGTTAATTACCAAACAGGCTGATACCAAACAGGTTATATAAAAAATACAAACAAGTACATCCTCTGGAAGCAGTGGTGGACCAATGATTAAAAAAGACGAACCAAGTCCAAGTCTCAAGAAAGTGACCATAAAGGAAACCAGTTCTCGAAAAGTAACAATCAATGCCAAAGACGAATATACAAGGGTAATTAAATTCGAGCTGAAGAGGAAGTTGATTCCTTCCAAGAGAAGACGAATATAAAATTATTGCCAGAATTATATATGAACTTCAAGAATGTGATTGTTATTACATTTCGTCGGAGGTCATGTATACCCACGATTGATCGTTACTCTGGGAGGAGATCTCGTTATGATAAAAATGGCAACTGATTATGGATTTTTGGATCTTATCTATCTAGGAAAAGATCTGAAAGAAATTGAAAATTTTGATGATTTATTAAAAGGAGAAATTTTGATGATTTATTAAAAGAGATCACTTGGTTACTCAATTTGTGAGAAAGCCAAAGAAATCCTCTGTCTTTGAAAAATTCTCATACCAAATCTTGTATCAATCTTCTTTAAATCAATAAAATTACAATTGCTTTATAAAAAGGTATGAGTTTCTAAGTTTTTGTCTTCTAAATCTTATTTCCTACAAGAAGATATATTATTAAGAAAACTCCATACACTTTGTCTAAAATATTTTCCAGAAGAATGTTAAACAGTGAAAGCTTGGATTCATGTGAGGCTAATTACCCATGAAGGCAGGAGGCCGTTGAAGAAAATGATAGTAGGAACCTGCGAGTCTGAAGGTCACTAACATCAGAAGGAGAATAGAAAGGTATAAAGAACAGGAAAAGATGTTAGTATTCTTAATATATCTGTCTTTATGGAATCTGGAGGAAGAATAACTGTTTAAACAAGTTATTATGGGAGAATTTAGAATTATTAAGTTTAACTATCAAAACAGTCCTTATAAGGTAAGAGCTTTGAAAGATAAGCTGGTTGGCCTTGAAAAAGGTAAGAGCTTTGAAAGATAAGCTGGTTGGCCTTGAAAAAGGTAAGAGCTTTGAAAGACAAGTCCGTTAACCTTGAAAAACTTTGAAATATAAGTGTGATAACCTTGAAACATAAGTTTATTCACCTTGGAAAAGACGTATAACTTTGAGATATAAGTTTAGTAACCTTGAAAAAGGCGGGGATTTTTTAAACGAAAGTCCACTCATCTTTGAAAGACAAGATAGGATTAAGGAATTTCCCTAAACATGAATGAAAGTGATGGTGATGTTAACCCCCGTAGGGGAAGAAGTGGCCAACACAGTGAGGGCGAGGTTCCTCGAGGACTCCATGAAAACGCCAATAAGGAAGTGGCACAACCTAACCCGCCTCGCCGGAACCGAAATCGCCACATGATGCGTGACATGACACGCATGGCGGCTCAAATGCTGGAGATGCAGAAGCAGCAGATAGAACAGACTGCTGCAATGAATGCCTTTATGGCCAGAGGGTATGTTATGAACGAACCCGTGATGCCTCGGCAATACCCACAGCCACATTATTCACCATCCGAGGCTGCCACTGCCTCATATTATTATCAAGATCCACAGGCATATGCCGAGGTAGAATCCGAGCTCTCCTACGAGCTAGGCCCGGAGCATGAAGCACATGAAGAACAAAACCCACTCCCACCTAGACACAGGGAGGGTTCTCTCGCAAAATCTGGCAGTGTCTTCAGCCGAATAGGAGGGTTATTCAGGGGCCAATGACGGGGGCAAACGGACCCAGGTCGGCACAATGCCGCAGAACCTAAAAATAGGCGGGAGCGACGCGCTGAAGAAGCCTTGTCGCATGATCAAATGTATAGGGACCAACATGGTACGGGAGCAGAAAGGTTGGCATCAGCACATGAGCCTAGGAATAGGCAGGAAAGAAGAGCCGAAGCAGTTCGGACAAGATCTCGCAACGAGTTACCAACCCACGGAAGGCTAAACCACGGCCATGTTTTGCCACCACAAAGGAAAGAGTATGCGCCGCCGCTCCACGACCAATACCATGGTCCAATGTATTCTGGTCACGATGAAAACAGTGAACTGCCCTCTTACGAGTTGGATGACGAAGAGGAAGTAAGTCCCTTCATAGAGGGCCTCCGTAGGTGCCCCGTACCTCATGACTTTGAGATGCCAGAAATAACAAAATACTCTGGCCGAGGTGATCCTGATGATCACCTGTTAAATTACCGCGCCAGCATGGAAATAGCCGGAGCCACTCTAGCATTGAAATGTAAAGCCTTTGCTTTAACCCTTGAGGGAAGTGTCATACGATGGTATAAAAAACTCCCTCCTGGAAGCATTCACAGTTGGAGAGATATGAAGACGGCTTTTAAAAATGGCTTTGTTTCCTCCAGGCCTGGCCAACTCCCGCTCCAACGCCTTCAGGATCTGAGGCAAGGAAGGGACGAGTCTCTGGAAAGTTACCTAGCTAGGTTTACTGAAGAGATGCATATCTGCGAAAATATCACAGAGGCGGAGATGTTTTCCGCTTTAAAAGGAGGGCTAGATATGACCAGCATGTTCTGGAGGGATGTCCGGAGCAGTAAACCAAGGGATTACAATACCCTGGTAGACCTGATGAAGGAAGAGATTGTATTGGAGGAAATGGCTAGGGCCAGAGATAATAATCCCCAAGGGAGATATAACCTTGGATATTCCAATGAAGCGGACCTCAAGAAAGGAGGAAAAAAGGATAGGGTCGGCGGTAACCGAGGTGGCGCGCCTCGCCCATTTCCGGGGACAGGATCTAGCTTTTCCGCAGAAATCACGGAAGCTATCCCTCACTTGCACTCTAACACCCCTTCTCAAAATCCTCCCATGGCTCAAGGGAGAGTGGAAAGTGGCCGAAGTGGAAAGCAGCCCATGATTGGGGCTTACTGCGCCTATCACAGATATTACGATCACGCAACGGAGGATTGCAGGGAAATCCACATGTTAGCTGACCAAAAGGCGCAGGGGAGAAGGGGAGGTGACTATCCCCCCGACACAGGGAGAACTCAAAAAACTGGTGGTCAGAAGTTCAACCAAGCTGATAGGAGAGCTCCGTGGAAGAACTCAACTAAGGAAAGAATTGAAAATCGTCAAAGAGACAGGAATAAGGGCCAGGATACCGCCTCGGCACATGCTAAAGATACACGAGAACCACCTGTGCCTATGGCCGACCTCCCCATTCGTGAAATCGACACAATACTGGGAGGCCCCCACCCAGGTGGGAGCACAAACAACTCCCAAAAGTGGTACATCAGAGAGGCCAAACAACTCGCCAACGTGAATTACCATATCCATTCACATCCTTTAGGGATGCCTCGAACAGAGCCAATCACATTCACCCAAGACGATGCCATTGGAGTACATTTCCCCCACAACGACGCATTGGTTATCAGGGTAGTGGTGGCTCGGAATGGGTTATCACGGATGATGGTTGATGATGGTGCCTCGGTAAATGTGATTTACGGGGTAACGTTCGATAAAATGGGGATCAGCACTCCCCTTATTCCGGTCCCGGATCCAATATATGGATTCACGGGAGACAGTATAACCCCCAGAGGGTCCATAACCCTAATAACTGAGGTGGGGTAAGCACCAACTATTTCCAGAATCCCCATGGAGTTTTTGGTTGTGGACAAAATATCCTCCTATCATGGCTCAATTGGGAGACCATGTCTCATTGACTTGGGGGCTGCAACGCATACGAAATACATTTGCATGAAATTCCCCACGGAGCATGGCGTTGCAATTGTAAGGGGAAGCCAAACTAAGTCACGGGCCTGTTACACGAACGCAATCCGAAAGTTTCAAGATCGAAGCTTGAACATGATTAGCGATGTAGCCATGGTCGAGGCTGCTCCAGACCCTGAAAGATTGGGTGGAGAGCTCTTTGAAAATAAGGACATCACGATGACACTAGAAGAAGACTTGGAAGATCTGGACCCAAGAATTGCAGGAGACAATTTCTCCACCTCGGCAGAAAGGCTAGAATGCTTCAGCGTAGACCCACATGACCCAATCAAGGAATTGCAAATTGGGTTGGATTCACCAATTGAATACAAAGATCAATTGAAGAATTTCTTACTTAAAAATCTCAATGTATTCGCGTGGAAGCATGGCGACATGGTTGGGATTGATCCTAAAGAGGCTTGCCACAAACTCCAGATTGACCCTCGAAGCCCCGGGCATAGGCAAAAGAGACGACCCATGAGTTCAGACAAATATGAGGCCTTGAAAGATGAGGTCACGAAGTTGTTGAAAAATGGCTTCATCAGAGAATCCCGCTATCCGAAGTGGGTATCAAACCCTGTGTTGGTACCAAAACACAATGGAAAATTGAGGGTATGTATTGATTTTTCAAACTTGAACCAGGCATGTCCAAAAGACAGTTTCCCACTGCCCCGGATCGATCAGTTTGTTGACTCAACAGCAAGGCATGAACTGCTGAGCTTCATGGATGCCTACTCCGGGTACAATCAAATCCCCATGTGTGAATCAGACGAGGAGCATACTTCGTTTATAAAAGATAGAGGACTCTATTGCTACAAAGCAATGCCATTCGGCTTGAAAAATGCGGGAGCTACCTATCAAAGGTTGGTGAATCGCATGTTTTTAGAACAATTGGGAAACACCATGGAGGTGTATGTCGATGACATGTTGTTCAAGAGCATGGTCGCCGCGGATCATATCCGCCATTTATCAGAGACCTTCGAGGTGTTGAGGAAATATCGAATGAAGCTCAATCCAGCGAAGTGTGCATTTGGGGTAGCGTCTGGGAAGTTTCTTGGATTCATGGTGAATAAGAGAGGAATCGAAGCTAATCCCGACAAAATCAACGCTTTGTTGAACATGCAATCGCCTCAAAGTCCAAAAGAAGTGCAAAGATTAACGGGGAGAATTGCGGCCTTGAATCGATTCGTCTCCAAATCTACTGACAAATGCTTGCCATTTTTTAAGGTCCTCAAAGGGGGAAAGCAATTCCAGTGGACACCGAAATGTGAACAGGCTTTCGCCGACCTTAAAGCATCTTTGGGACGGCCCCCATTGCTATCAAAGCCAAAGGCCAGCGAGCCTCTCTACTTGTATTTGGCTGTATCCAAAGAGGCTGTTAGCTCAGTGTTGATCAGAGAAGAGGATGGGAATCAGTTCCCAGTGTACTATGTGAGCAAAGCCATGTTAGATACAGAAACACGATACCCAGACATGGAGAAACTCGCCCTCTCGTTACTCACAGCCTCTCGCAAACTTCGTCCCTACTTTCAAGCACACTCAATACGCGTGCTCACCAACTTTCCCATGAGACAAGTGTTGCAAAAACCAGATGCATCTGGAAGGTTACTTAAATGGGCGATAGAAATCAGCCAGTTCGACGTACATTATACGCCTCGGACTGCTGTAAAGGGCCAAGCGCTGGCGGACTTTGTAGTTGAATTCACACATCCCCCTGAGGTTGAAATGGTAGATAACACGGATGACAGCCAAGAGTGGAAATTGTTCGTTGATGGGTCCTCGGCTGATGGGCGATCCGGCACAGGGATATTGTTAGTAAGCCCAGAGGGGTTTAAATTACACAGCGCAATCCGCTTCGAATTCAAAGCCTCAAACAATGTTGCCGAATACGAGGCGTTATTAGCTGGGTTAAGACTTTCGAAAGCCTTGAAGGTTAAATCCGTAGTGGCCAATAGCGATTCGCAGCTTGTTGTGAGCCAATTCAACAGGCAATTTTCTGCCAAAGAACCTTCTATGGTCGCTTACTTGAAGAAAGTAAGAGATTTGGCTGTGCACTTCGGAAAAATGGAGTTGCAACACATCCCCAGAACAGAAAATTTCAACTCCGATGCGTTGTCCAAATTAGCAAGTAGCAGGGATTCAGAGTTACACAATCTAATCCCAGTTGAGCACATGTTGACTTCGTCTATTCAGCTAGGTCCGGAGATTTTGGCGATTGAAGAAGAGGGGTCCTGGATGAACCCTCTGGTCGCATATTTGAAGCACCAGACAGTGCCAAACGAGCCAGAGGCAGCTCGAAAATTACAAAAATATGCTGCAAATTTCTTGCTCTTGGATGATCTACTTTATAAACGAAGCTACACTTCTCCGTTACTAAGATATGTGGGGCCTGAGGAAGGTCGATATGTAATGAGAGAAATCCATGAGGGCATATGTGGAAACCATGCCGGGGCGTTATCGCTAGCCCGGAAAGCCCTCAAGCAGGGATATTTTTGGCCTACTATGCGAAAGGATTCCCATGACTTCGTTCGCAAGTGCAATAAATGCCAAAGACACGCAACCATACCGCATTAGCCACATCACAAGCTAACTGTGGTAACTAGCCCTTGGCCTTTTGCAAAATGGGGGGTTGACATTATTGGGCCTATGCCTAGGGGAGCTGGTAACAATTGCTTCGCGATAGTAGCAATTGATTACTTTACCAAGTGGGTCGAAGCAGAACCTATGATGAGAATCACCGAGGCCAACACCACCAAGTTCATTTGGAAAAATATCATATGCCGGTTTGGGGTACTGCACTCCCTGATTAGTGACAATGCGAAACAGTTCAAAAACAGAAGTGTCGATGAGTTATGCGACGATTTGGGAATTAGGAAACTATTCTCATCCCCACATCACCCACAGGCCAATGAACAGGTCGAAGCTGTGAACAAAACCATAAAAAATACCTTGAAAAGGAAGTTGGAGTTCAAAAAGGGCGCATGGGTAGATGAACTCCCCCAAGTGCTATGGGTACTTCGAACCACCTCTCACACCGCTACAGGTGAAACGCCTTTCTCGCTAGCGTACGGGGCCGAGGCGGTATGCCCCGTTGAAATTGGGATCCCTTCGCTTCGTCAAATCCATTACGACGAAGTTAGAAACGAGGAAGCACAAGGGCCGGTTTAGACTTCCTCATGGAGAAGCGAAGTGATTCTCAGGTGGTGATGGCCAGGTACCATAAAAAGATGGCTCGATACTACAACAAAAGGGTGAAGAGTCGACGCTTTAATATTTGGGACTTGGTCCTCAAAAAGGTTCTCCCTTCAACACAGGAACCAGGAGTAGGGACTCTAGGTCCTAACTGGGAAGGCCCTTACAAAGTATTCGCCGAGGTGGTGCCTGGGACATACATGATTGAAGACCTTTCTGGAGTACCCTTATGCAATCCTTGGAATACAAACCACCTTCGTCGTTATTTTCAATAAACTAAATTCCTCCTCAATGATTGCAACATTATCATATGATTTCATAAAACTGTGGGTCAGCTGCGTTGGAAATTACGCTAATTTTTACATTAGACAAACGTAATGGATAAATGCAAGTTCCAAAATTATTTTGGTCATGACACCATACGTCCACGCCATGCATAAAAATTGTTAAAAACAAGGGACTCTTATAAGGCAAAACTACGATCACCACGTAAGGACTGGGAGTTTTAGTACGATCAAAGGGAGTTCATACAAATTTTTTTTATACAGATCTTATAAAGAACAACTTAGACGCGTTCAAATGTTTGTCACAATTAGATCTCACTGGTATACATAAATGCTTCGAACCACTCAGATCTGAGGGACTGTGTACTCAAATCCGTCATTCACCGTGCAATACGTTCGGAATCATTCAAATTTAACCAAATATTGTCCTATAAACCAAAATCCTTGGTGCGTTAAGTGAGTTCATACATACGGAGCGCTCTCTTGTGCGAAGTGTTAAACGTTTCCGCAAAATTGTTGATACTTTTACACGTACATTCGAACAAAGCGTTTGTAAGACATGTGTATACTAAGTGCTGTGTGAATAAGCGTAAAAGACAAACGTAAAAAATTCTTATGTTATTTTGGTCGCAAAAACCACACGCCTTCGCCAAGCATGAACTTTGTTAAGAACGAAGGATTTCGGTGAATTTACACCGCGACATTAATAGAAGTTCATACAAAGTTGTAAGTGTAGCTGTTACAGAGTTTTAAGGTAAAATCACTCGAAGGTCGGTCAAGATCAGATCTAATTGTCAAACATAGGTACATTGACTGTGTCGGATCTGGGGGTATAGTAAATGATTAAACGTGAATAGAATTATTGCTGCGAAGTGATGACAAATTCGATTTGCTCATGAATGACCATATCGGATTTGAGGGACTAGCACGGCAGAAATATGGCAAATGAGGGTCCATTGGACTTCCACCCATGACCAAAGTTTTAGATATCACCTTGGACTAATTGCCGAGGAGGAAAAGCACAGGAGCCCCTCCGGTCGAACTAGGTTGGGTCTGTCCGAGGTGCTTCAAATCAAGTGCATTTTACATCATACAAGACATTTACAGTTACAAAGGCATCCGCGCTTGGAAGCATTTATGCGAAAACAGTTCGAAATGTTACGTTTACGGGCAAAATATGAATAAGTCATTACAAATTGAACGAATGTTACATTTACAAATATCCGGTGCCGGAGCACTTATAAAGAAAAAAGAGAAAAAAGAAGAGAGAAAAAGAAAACAAAAGACCCAACGACAAGATAAATACAAAAGGGGGTTATTGGGGAGGGACATCTTCCGAAAAGCCCTTGTTAGATGCATCCAGGGGATCCGTAGGAGCATCTTGAGGCTCAGGGTACAAGGCTTCAATGGAGGACATGTCCAAAGCCGGATAAGCTTCCTTCACGTCCCCCAAAGCCATCCTGGCCCCTAAGTTCCCAAAGACCCTCTGCATCGCCTCGTACTCTGGGGTCTCTTCAAAAGTGTCCTTGAAGTTCTGGACAGCCTCAGACACTCGGGTACTTAAAGCATTCTCCACCCGTGTCATGACGGTCTGCTCCAGAACCTCAGTAATCCTGGCTTGCATATGTTTTTCCAAAGAGGCGAGATCCTCCTTCGCCTTTGCCCTGGTGGTGTGATCCAGACCACGGATACAAGCCCGCACAAAGATCAGTTGAAGATCAAAGGAGGACCGATGACTCGATTGCAAACCAAGAAGGCCAAGGAAGCAATGGACAAGTTAGTTCAAGAAACAATGGCCAAAACGATGTTCGTGTCATCAAAAGAAACAAGTTCCATGTTGGGGCCGAGCCAAAACGATGAGCGGATCAACTTTATTCATTGCGTCGAAGAAAGTGGTGAAATTTCAATGTTACGGCCGTAACATACAAATCCTCACGGCCTTAACCAACTTTCTGCTGAAAATTGAATTTGCGAGACATAAGCAATCACGGCCGTAAAGTTCGAGTATCACGGCCGTAATGGAGTTTCTGCTTAAATTTGGAATTGGGCGTTTTTGGACTTACGGCCGTAAGTCATATTGTCACGGCCGTAAGAGTGACTCAGAAGCAAGGTTACGACCGTAAGGAATTCAGTCACGGCCGTAACATTACATACGCGTGATTTTAGGTTATTTTTATTTCCTTAATTTTAGGTAGTTGTTTCCTTATTTAATTAGAACTCCTTAACCTAGTTTTGACCCTATATATAGGGATGTAATTTTCATTATTCATAACCAACTTTGATATATTAATTGAGAGGCAAATTGCTTTCACATTCTTTATTCTTTATTGAATAAAATCCGAACTTGCGAGTTAATTCTTGTTGTTCAAATCTTGGGTGAGATTTATCTTCTTTGTGATCAAGAGGTCAACATATCAATTGATTGTGTTGGTTGCTTGATTCAATTAATTTGAATCAATCTCTAAATCGTGGTTTATTGGCGTTCTTGGGTCGATTCCAATAATTTGTGGGTTGCGTAGCTACAATTGCTACGTGGTTTGCATCATCTGGTATCAGAGCTTAGGCTCCAAAAATCAAGGTTATATCTTGTTTTTTGTTTTCTTGAGTTTCTTATTCTTGTTCTTCGTGTTCTTCCAGCTTTGAGTCTTTAATCCAGAAAAGTGTCACAAAAAAAATTCAATAGTCGTTATTTCCTTCGTCTGTTATCCAAATTAAATTTCGTTTGTTGCGTCTTTCTCGTAGTTGAATTTTCGAGAAAAAAAAAAAACGAAAATTCTCAGTTCAATTAAAATATTTGATATTTGATTTCAAGAATTATTTTCTTGAAACAATCCTAGTTTCCATAAAAAGTGTCAAGTTCTATATAAAGTCAAATTCAATTCTCTAAAGGTCTTCTTTGAGTTTTCCAACAAATTCATTACTTCTCACTCATATTCGATTTGAAGCAATCGGGTTTAAACTTGTTTGAGTTCGGATTCGTTCTTTGAAGCAATTGGGGTGAAAGCTATTGAGTGGAAAAAGGCAGAGAGGTGAGATCAATAGAGGGGAAAAGCCTAATTTGAGTGATACACGAGCGAAATACACGTGAGGCATATAATATTTAGTGTTAGGATGTCTGAACAATCTTCTACTGCAAAAAACAACGATCGAGCCAACATGACGGAAGAGATGGTACAACGGTTTGAGCGGCTGTTCGGGGATGTGTTAGGTAGGTTAGAAAGGCTTGAACAACCTCGGGAAGTGCCTAATGTCCGTAGGCAAGGTGGGCAAGGTCGTAGAGTAGAGGGGGTCGATGAGAATGAAGAAGATAGTGAGTTTGACGATGGGGCGATTGTGAATAGAGGAGTTAGGCATGGAAGAAGGGATAGGGATCTTGGTGGCGATAGAATGGATGGTAGTATGAACAACATCAAAATGACAATTCCATCATTCAAGGGTAGGAGTGATCCGGAGGCATACTTAGAATGGGAGAAGAAGATGGAATTAATTTTTAATTGCTACACTTATTCGGAAGAGAAAAAGGTTAAAGTAGCTGTACTTGAGTTCTCCGATTACGCTATTACTTGGTGGGATCAATTGGTGACTTCTAGGAGGAGGAATCGCGAGAGGCCCGTTAGTACTTGGGATGAATTAAAAGCTATCATGAGAAAGAGGTTCGTTCCTAGTCATTACCATCGGGAGCTTCATCAAAAGTTGCAAAGTCTATACCAAGGATCAAAGAGTGTGGAGGATTATCATAAGGAGATGGAGTTGTTGATGATTAGAGCTAATGTAGAAGAGGATAGGGAGGCTACGATGGCTCGGTTTTTGAATGGGATGAATAAGGATATAGCTAATGTGGTTGAACTACAACATTACTTGGAGATGGAGGATATGTTGCACATGGCTATAAAGGTTGAGAAGCAATTGAAGAAGAAGGGGACAGCAAGGTATCAATCGGGTACTAATTCTTCTTGGAAGCCGAAGTGGGAAGGTAAAGGAGAAGGGGCTGTTTCTAAAGGAAAGTTTGAAGCACCAAAAGGGAAGTTTGAGGCACCAAAAGGGAAGGAGGAACAAGCTAATAAATTCGTACCTAAAGGGGAACCTCAACCATCTAGGAGTAGAGACATTCAATGCTTCAAATGTTTGGGGAGAGGACATGTGGCGTCTCAATGTCCTAATAGGCGAGTGGTACTTTTGCGAAAGGATGGAACTATGGAGAGTGATAGTGAGGAAGAGGATTATAGCGATATGCCAGCGTTGGAGGAAATATGTGAGGATGAAGATGTGTTATCCGGGGAGCATGGCGAGTTATTAGTGGCAAGGCGAGCTCTTAGTGCCCAAATCCACACGGATGATTTGGAACAACAACGGGAGAACATATTTCATACTCGATGTCGCATTAATAACAAGGTATGTAGTATGATTATTGATGGCGGTAGTTGCACTAACGTCGCTAGTACTATACTTGTTGAAAAATTAGGATTACCTTTGTTAAAACATCCTAAACCTTATAGGCTTCAATGGTTAAATGATAGTGGAGAAATTAAGGTGAATAGGAGGGTGTTGGTGAATTTTTCTATTGGTAGCTATGTGGATGAAGTTATGTGTGATGTGGTACCTATGCATGCCGGGCACATTTTGTTGGGTAGACCTTGGCAGTATGATAGGAAGGTCACGCATGATGGGTATAAAAATAGGTATAGCTTTACCAAAGGGGGAAAAACCATTACACTTGCACCATTGACACCGTCACAAGTGTATGAAGATCAAATAAAACTGAAAAATGATGAAGAAAAAAGAGTAAAGGAAAATGAGAGAAAGAGAGTTGAGGCCACGACCTCAGAAAAAGGAGAGGAAAAGAGAGTTGGAGCCACGACTCCAGAAAAAGGAGAGGCGAGAGAAAAAAAGAGTGTTGGGGTACATACCTCAGAAAAAGGAGAGGGAGCGAAGAGTGCCAGAAAAGAAAGAAAAATGAGTTTCTACGCAAAAAGGAGTGAAATCAAAAAAGCATTTATGGAAAAACGACCAATGGTCCTTTTATTGTACAAGGATTCATTCCTTGCCTTTGATGAAACTAACAAATCCCTCCCTAGTTTGGCTATTTCTTTATTGCAGGAATTTGACGATGTATTTCCGGAGGATATACCTAGTGGGTTGCCACCCATTCGTGGTATTGAGCATCAAATTGATTTTATACCTGGAGCAGTCATTCCAAACCGTCCAGCTTATAGGAGCAATCCCGAGGAGACGAAGGAGCTTCAAAAGCAAGTTGAGGAATTAATGAGTAAGGGGTACATAAGGGAGAGCATGAGCCCATGTGCCGTACCCGTGTTACTTGTGCCGAAGAAGGACGGAATGTGGAGGATGTGTGTTGATTGTAGGGCCATCAACAACATAACGGTAAAGTATCGTCATCCTATTCCTAGGTTAGATGATATGTTAGATGAATTGCATGGCTCTAGCATATTTAGTAAAATTGACCTTAAGAGTGGTTATCATCAAATTCGAATGAAAGAAGGAGATGAGTGGAAAACTGCTTTTAAAACTAAGTATGGCTTGTATGAATGGTTAGTAATGCCTTTTGGACTTACTAATGCACCTAGCACATTTATGCGTTTAATGAATCATGTTTTACGTGCATTTATAGGTAAATTCGTTGTAGTTTACTTCGATGATATCTTGATATATAGTAAAACTTTGAATGAGCATGTGGAGCATGTTAGGTGTGTGCTTGTGGTTTTAAGACAAGAGCAACTTTTTGCTAACTTTAAAAAGTGTGATTTTTGCATGGAAAAAGTTGTATTTCTTGGTTATGTGGTTAGTGCTAGAGGGATAGAAGTAGATGAAGAGAAAATCAAAGCTATTAAAGAGTGGCCAACACCTAAAAGCATAACTGAGGTTAGGAGTTTTCATGGCTTGGCTAGTTTTTATAGGCGCTTTGTTAAAAATTTTAGGACGATTGCCACACCACTCACAGAAATTGTCAAAAAAAGTGTAGGATTTAAATGGGGAATAGAACAGGAGCATGCATTTGAAACAATCAAAAATATGTTGTGTAAAGCACCGGTTTTATCACTTCCTAACTTTGACAAGGCTTTTGAGATTGAATGTGATGCCTCGGGGCTAGGCATTGGAGCTGTTTTAATGCAGGATCAAAGGCCAATCGCCTATTTTAGTGAAAAACTAAAAGGGGCTGCACTTAATTATCCCACATATGACAAGGAGTTATACTCACTTGTGCGCGCTTTGGAAACATGGCAACATTACTTGTGGCCACGGGAGTTCGTGATACACACTGATCATGAGTCCTTGAAGCATTTGAGGGGTCAAGCTAAACTGAGTAAGAGACATGCAAGGTGGGTAGAGTTCATCGAAACATTTCCCTATGTCATCCGGTACAAACAAGGTAAGGAAAATGTGGTGGCAGATGCATTATCTCGAAGGTATGTTCTTTTAAATTCTTTAAATTCGAAATTGCTTGGATTTGAATACATTAAGGACATGTATGCTAATGACCTGGATTTTTCTAATATTTATGACTCATGTGGTAAAGGGGCTGTGGATAGGTTCTTTAAACATGATGATTATTTATTTCGAGAAAATAAATTGTGTGTCCCTAGGTGTTCAATGAGGGAGTTACTTGTGAGAGAGGCTCATAGTGGAGGCTTAATGGGTCATTTTGGGGTTAAAAAGACCATTGAAATCCTAAGTGAACATTTCTATTGGCCTAAAATGAAAATTGATGTGGTTCGTGTTTGTAATAGATGCATTACTTGTAAAAAGGCTAAATCTAGGATTAAACCCCATGGATTATATATGCCTTTACCCATCCCTAGTGAACCTTGGGTCGATATCTCCATGGATTTTGTTTTGGGATTGCCTAGGACTAAGAAGGGTCGAGATTCGATTTTTGTGGTAGTAGATCGCTTTAGTAAAATGGCACATTTCATACCATGCCACAAAACTGACGATGCTACAAACATAGCTGAAATTTTCTTTAGGGAAGTCGTGCGCTTACATGGGGTGCCTAAAAGTATTGTCTCGGATAGGGATGTTAAATTCCTTAGTCATTTTTGGAGAGTCTTGTGGAACAAATTAGGAACAAAATTACTTTTTTCTACAACTTGTCACCCACAGACCGATGGACAGACCGAGGTAGTAAATAGGACAATGATTCAATTATTGCGCACCATAATCAATAAAAATTTGAAAAATTGGGAAGAGTGTTTGCCATTTATTGAATTTGCATATAATAGGGCTATACATTCTACTACTTCGTGTTCACCATTTGAAATTGTTTATGGTTTTAATCCGCTAACACCATTGGATTTAATTCCTTTACCTGTGAATGAACGTAGTAGTTTAGATGGCAAGAAAAAGGCTGAGATGGTTAAAGCACTCCACGACAAGGTGAGGTTGGCGATTGAAAAGAAAAATGAACACTATGCTTCGCAGGCTAACAAAGGAAGAAAGGGCATCATTTTTGAACCCGGTGATTGAGTTTGGTTACATTTGAGAAAGGAGCGGTTTCCAGAACAGCGCAAGTCAAAGTTACAACCGCGAGGAGATGGTCCATTCCAAGTGATCGAAAGGATCAACAATAATGCCTATAAACTCGATCTTCCTGGTGAGTATAATGTTTCGGCATCATTTAATGTTTCTGATCTATCTCCGTTTGATGCAGGTACAGATTCGAGGTCGAATCCTTTCGAAGAGGGAGGGGATGATGTGATCCAGACCACGGATACAAGCCCGCACAAAGATCCGTTGAAGATCAAAGGAGGACCGATGACTCGATTGCAAACCAAGAAGGCCAAGGAAGCAATGGACAAGTTAGTTCAAGAAACAATGTCCAAAACGATGTTCGTGTCATCAAAAGAAACAAGTTCCATGTTGGGGCCGAGCCAAAACGATGAGCGGATCAACTTTATTCATTGCGTCGAAGAAAGTGGTGAAATTTCAATGTTACGGCCGTAACATACAAATCCTCACGGCCGTAACCAACTTTCTGCTGAAAATTGAATTTGCGAGACATAAGCAATCACGACCGTAAAGTTCGAGTGTCACGGCCGTAATGGAGTTTCTGCTTAAATTTGGAATTGGGAGTTTTTGGACTTACGGCCGTAAGTCATATTGTCACGGCCGTAAGAGTGACTCAGAAGCAAGGTTACGGCCGTAAGGAATTCAGTCACGGCCGTAACATTACATACGCGTGATTTTAGGTTATTTTTATTTCCTTAATTTTAGGTAGTTGTTTCCTTATTTAATTAGAACTCCTTAACCTAGTTTTGACCCTATATATAGGGATGTAATTTTCATTATTCATAACCAACTTTGATATATTAATTGAGAGGCAAATTGCTTTCACATTCTTTATTCTTTATTGAATAAAATCCGAACTTGCGAGTTAATTCTTGTTGTTCAAATCTTGGGTGAGATTTATCTTCTTTGTGATCAAGAGGTCAACATATCAATTGATTGTGTTGGTTGCTTGATTCAATTAATTTGAATCAATCTCTAAATCGTGGTTTATTGGCGTTCTTGGGTCGATTCCAATAATTTGTGGGTTGCGTAGCTACAATTGCTACGTGGTTTGCATCACCTGGCCTCCCGCTCCCTCCCCAATTCTTCATTCGCTGCTGCCGCCTCAGCTTCCAGCCTGGACTTGGCTGCGTTAGCGGCAGTCAGAGCCTCAGAGGCAATGGATTGTGCACGGTTAGAATCATCCAGTTTCTTGCACAATGTTGCCACGTCAGACTCAGAGGCCAGGAGGTCGTGTTTCAACTTATCATTATCCTCCTGGAGCCGCTTGGTATTGGTCCTCTCCTCGGAGGAAGACTTCCGGGCTATGGCCATCTGGGTCTTCAAATCATTTATCTCCTTTAGCATGTTGTCCGCATGCCGGAGAGTAGTTTCAGCATTTTTCTTGTCCCGCTGCGCCTCATCTACGGACGATTCCACCTCGTCAATAAGGGCCAGCGCCCTGGCATTCATGGCCTTGGCGGCGAGCAGCTTCCGTGATGGACTGGCACTAGAGGAGAAGGCAGACCAGCCCTCCGTCCAAAATTGCTCGGTTATAAAGGCGGCCCGGGCTGGAGGAGAACTGGGAGAGTCAAATAGCGAAGGGCTGAAAGTGACATCCCCGGGGACAATGCTGGTTTTGATGTGCTTGAGCTCCTTTGCCCCCTCCGGTGTCACTTCGTAGGCCAAGCATGGAATGGGCACAGAAGGCTTATCCTCCAGGTCTCC
Source organism: Ligustrum vulgare (assembly GCA_963555705.1). Taxonomy (NCBI): domain Eukaryota; kingdom Viridiplantae; phylum Streptophyta; class Magnoliopsida; order Lamiales; family Oleaceae; genus Ligustrum; species Ligustrum vulgare. The sequence continues at coordinate 25,362,311 of OY743176.1, forward strand.
AATCATGGGAGGCGGAGGTGCAGAGGTGGATTCCTTGCCCTTACCTCTTCTGAGTCTCTTCAGGGGGGCGGGCTCCTCCTCAGGAGCATGTTCAAATATGTCCTCGGACAAAGGAGGCGGCACTGAGGCATCCTTAGCCTCCCCGTCTCTCTTGGATCCGCCCATGTCAGACCTTTTTCCTTTCCCCTTTGGAAGGACTCCCTTAGGGCTGGACTCCTTTTTCTGTGTTAGGCTTCTGAAGGCCCACAGGCAGCAGAGTAGGCGGTGGCATTAGGGCTGGAAGAGGGCCCTGAAGTTGGGCAGTAGACGCCTCGGAGACCTCCTTTGCCACCCCAACTTGCAGGTTGGCCAACACCACCTTCTGTTTCCTTTCAACTTCACTGACATGGCGAAGTGCAGGGGGAATCTTCGTAGCCATGAGACCCTTCAGAGAAATCTTTGGAAAATCCTTAGAACCTAGCAAGAAAAAGAGGGAAATGAGGTTACGAACAGAAAAAAGCATGAGATATAAAAGCAGTAACAAAGCAAGCTCACCCATGGCTCGCATAAGACCGTGTTTGATGAATAGTTTGTTTTGTTGAATAACCCCTTGAAAGGTGCCCTTGTAAGCGAACAGACGCCTAACGGCCGCTAAATCCGGGTCAGGGAGTAGGCGGGCAAAAGTATCCCCTGTCACAAATCGGAAACATGTTAAAAACCAGCAAATGAAGGTGAATGGAAAATAAAAACAAGTGACACATGACACTTAAGGACACTAAAGCAAACGCAAGACTCACTAGGAAGGGAAAGAGTTCGGGGAACAGAAATTTCCGGGCAAGGGTCTACAGGAGAACTCTGCCACTCCCCAGCCACCCAGAACCATTGATTCCTCTAGTTCTTTATAGAGGTAGGTTGGCCAGTAATAACATGAGGATATGAGCCTCGAGGAGACAGATAATACCAGTCCTTCACATCGGCCCTCACGTCCCTCTCCCTTCTCACTGACTTCTTCAGAGTGTACAAAGTATGAATAATGTATAGTGAGATGGGATGGTCGGCGTTGACCTCTTGCCACGCTAGCCAAGTGCCCACGGCCTGTGTCCAGAAATTAGGTGCTAACTGGTAGGGGCACAAGTTGTAGCTCCTAAGCAGGGCCCTGAAGAAAGGATGCAGAGGTAACCTCATACCGCAGGACAGGGCATCGTAACATATGGCCGCTTGGCCTGAGGGAGGGCTGCATGGTCGGAAAGAGGGCGTAGGATGCACTAAACGGACCCCTTCTGACATCCTGAACTTCGCCGAGGCCCCAGCCAAGTCAACTCTTCGGATTTCAGTAGCGACCTCGCTGCTCTCCCACAAATCTGGGTTTGGGTATGGGTCCACGTGATAACCTGATATTTTGTTCACCAGGTCCACCCAACCTTCAACTCGGGCTATCTCCTCTCCTGAGAGCCCCAACTCCTCTCTGTGCGCCCGGAAAGGGGCACTGGTGCCCAAACCAAGATCTTGTGGGCCAGAAGAAGAACCTGTTGCTCCCTCTCTCCCCATGTCTCTATCACGTTTGCTTCGGAGTTCTCTTAGCGCGGATTCCTCTTCGGACGACAGATGGGCCATGTAATTCTGGTTTCTCTCTTCTTCACTTTCAGAATCACTCAAATAAATTATACCGCTAGTTTTCCTATTCCTCCTCCTAATCTGCTCCCTAAAGAAGCGGGAACTAAAAACCGATAAAGAGATGGGGCAGAAACCTCTGACGGAAACCGCCATCGCTAACATTTCCTGTGAACCCGTTCCCCCAACTCTTTCCATTTTTTCTTTTTGTTTTAAAGGAGAGTCAGACTCAACAAAAGAAAAACAAAGTGCAAAAACAAAATTCTCAAACCCACAATGAGAAACTAAAAATAAGAAAACCTTGCATATACAGGGATCAAGAGATTTACCTTCAAAAGACGAATGCTTGACACCGTGCACTTGGAGTGAAGAACTCGCCAAGAAAAATTGTGGAACGTTAAGGGCGGGTGCTGGGTAGAAAACCCTTGAAGAAAAAAACACGAAACTCACAAGGAAGAGAAAAACTACGCAAGCTTTCGCGAAAGTATTGCTGCAAAGATTCTGAGAAAATGGAAAAAGGGAAAACAATGAAACGACGGGGTATTTATAGAGACCCCAATGGCCTGGATTTCTTGGTTTTTGTGAGCCGTATGATTAACTTGATTAACCCATGCTTCTTGGGAAATGGAATAATCAAAACGTCAGCCGTCAAATGGAGGGGCAAAACCGTTCAGCTACCACAGTGAGCGCTACGCGCTGCATAACGCTGCTCCCATCACCTTTTATATATTTCTTGGGAACTCAAGAAAATAGCCCCTTTTATTAAATACGCCGCCTAAGATAAGCGCTGGTGCGTCCTAAACCCTCACTCAGGAGAGAAGCCGAAGCAGGAGGTCGACTTCACGCCAAATCCAAACCTTCAATAAGGAAAATCATCCTAGGCACTAGGTCTGCGACATCATACAAAAGCCACCATAACAAAGCTAGTACCTCGGGCGTACAACAAATCCTACACGTCCATGAATGATCGCTTCGGATTTGAGGGACTAGTGTTGAATCCAGGCCCAAAGAAAGGTACAGTAATTCACTAGCAAGGGCCCAATAGAGGCCCAATGGACCTTGACCCACGGATAAAGGCCTAAAAGTATCACCTGGGACGAATTCCGAGGTGGTACGTCAAGCAAACCTCTTTAGCCGACCTGGTTAACGCCTAGCCGATGTGATTTATACTCAGCAGAGGCGTTTTACGGCGTTGACCAGAAGAGAGATGGAGTCAGTGATGGGACACTGCCTTTACCAAGACGTGACAGACGCCCATCCCCTACGAAATGTAGCAATGATTACGGTTGAAAAGTAAGGTTGTCACTTCCATGAGCTAGGGTGATGACAAGTGTAAAGTACGCCACGTGTCGTGATCTGAGATAACAAGTTCCTCTATAAATAAAGCACGATTGTCTCCAAGTTAAAGGTTAGCAATTTCTCACTCTTAACAATATAATTCTCTCACTCCCTTTACTCTCTTTTACACACTTATATTTCCCGCACCCAATAGATATATTCGCCTAAAATGAGTACTGACTTAGGCATCGGAGTGCAAAAGGGAGCCACCTCGGCCCCCTTTGCAAGCTGATTGTTTGTCCTAGTGCGCAGGAGATCCCCGTGTTCAAGAGGGAGGAGCTGAGACGTGTTGGTCCAAGGTCCAGCCGAATTTTGTGGTCAACAGAGACTGTATTTAGAGAGCAAAGAAATTTCATTCTTATTAGCTATTGCTAAAAAATCTAAAAATATATATTCAATTGGAAAATCTAAACTAAAAAATATATATGAAGATATTGACTATGCTTGCTTAAATAGAATAGAATTTGATTCTGTCGAAACAGCTAAAAATATAAATATAGTTCATAAAATTATAAAAGAATACGAAAATATAGAAGAAGAAGTTTCAGAAGGAATAATATTAGGATATATAACTAAAAAATATCATCCCAAATCTTTTGAGAAATTATTATAAGATAGAACATTTTTAGAAGAACTTAAAATGTTAAAAAATATAAATATAATAAAAAGTATTGAATTAAATCAACCTAAATAAGTTAGAGACATGCCGTGCAAAGTAAATAATTCAGTTCATTAAGGGTAAAATAGACGATTGACAAATTGATGGCCATTTCAATAAACAAAGATTCCATAAAGGCATTTTGTCAGAAATTGCTCCGCATGCCAAATTTCCGTTAATGAGATTACATTGCCGTTAATGAGATTACATCATTAAATGCAGTTAATGAGATTACATCATTAAATGATATTACCGTTAATCATCTTTAATGAGATTACATCATTAAATGCTAAATTGGATGCGTTGACGAAGAAAATCGATAGCATGGGTGTGCAACCAGTCAATTCAGTACAAACGGTTTTGTGTGCTTTTCGCTTTGAGAATCATGCTGTAAATTTCTGCCAATTACATCAAAATCAATCAAATCCAGAGCAGGTCAACTTCGTGGGAAACAGACAGCATGGTGGTCCATATTCACAAACATATAACTTAGATTGGAAGAATCACCCAAATTTTTCTTGGTCTAACAATCAGACTGTTTAGCGCCCACTTGGATTTCAGCAACAGCAGCAGCAACAGCAACAGCAACAGCAACAGCAACAATCTCAGAAAAATATATCCGAGAACATAGAAGTGTTAATCCAGCTGGCCAAGAGTCAGAATGGCAAATTAATGAATCAAGCAGCTGAGATAAAGAATCTGAAGAGACAAATGGGAGAGTTGGCAGCGAGCAGTGCAACAAGACAGCCTGGACAGTTACCGAGTAATACTGAAACTAACCCTCAGGAGCATGTTAATGCAATAACAACAAGGAGCGGGGTTCAGTTATCTGAAGTGACTACAGAAGAATATGAAAAGCGGAGGAACCAGAAGAAAGATGTGGAAGAACAGGAAAGTGAGAAAAAACAGAGGTCGACTCCTGAAGTTCAAGAAAAAGCTGAAGAAGAAGTTCGAGTTAGATCTCCAGTCAAGACATATGTACCTCCAGTTCCATATCCAAAAAGACTAAGAAAGCACAATATGGAGCAGCAATTTGGGAAATTTTTGGAGATTTTCAAGAAATTACATATAAACATCCCTTTTGCCGAAACTTTAGCCCAAATGCCCCTCTACTTAAAGTTTATGAAGGAGATGCTGTCAAACAAAAGAAAGTTGGTTGATTTTGAGACAGTAGCACTGAGTGAGGAGTGCAGCGGCATACTTCAAAAGAAATTACCACAAAAATTGACCGATCCAGGGAGTTTCTCTATCCCTTGCACTATTGGTAATTTCACTTTTGATAATGTATTGTATGATCTTGGTGCCAGTGTCAATTTAATGCCTTTGTCTGTGTATAGGAAACTTGGTTTGGGGGATCCTAAACCAACCAATATCACACTGAAGCTTGCCAACAGATCCATTCAATACCCATATGGTATAGTGGAAAATGTGATAATAAAGGTTGAAAAATTCTTCTTCCCAGTCGACTTTGTAATTTTAGATATGGAAGAGGACACTCAAATGCCCATCATTCTTGGAAGGCCGTTCCTAGCTACTGGAAGAGCCTTGATCGACATTGAAAAGGGATAAATCATCTTCAGGGTCGAGAATGAACAAGTCAGCTTCAGCATCAAGCCAAGACAGGATCTCGAATATCTAAAGGAAAGTTGCTTCAAGATGGAGGGAGTGGTCCAGAAACCAAAAGAAAAGACCAAGCAGGGTATTAAGATTGAGGAGGATCTAATCACAAAACTTGAGTTCGTAAAGGCAAAAGATGGATGGAGGGACAAAAAGGAAGAAAAGCCTAACATCCCTCAACAATTGGCTAAAAACGGGGCTTTGCAATTAAAGAAAGTGAGAAAATGGGTGGAGAACTGCAAAGCAGGAAATTGCAAAGTGTGCAGGGCTTCAAGAGGATCTTTCAAACCTCCATGATTTCGATGTACAAAAGTCGGGCTTTAGACTTAAAACGGAGCGCTTGTTGGGAGGCAACCCAACCTTTCTTCCCTTTTATTTATTACGCTTTCATAATTTATTTATTTGCTGAATTTTAGATAAATGCATGATAGGTAACCTTTTTGAGGGTTTTACATGTTTGCATGTTAAAACTCTATTGCTCGTTGCACTATTTTTGCATATTTATGTATGTTTTTAATTTTGCATATTTTTGTTAAATTAGGCTTTTAATTGTCATCCCTCACATTAAACACAGTAGTTTAGATCATGAAATTCATGTGTGGAAAATCATTGCATACATCATGATGTGATTAGGGGGTTAAAAACGAGGTAGAAGCTCAAAAATGGGAAAAATTTCAAAGCTGCCGGACAACTGAGCATCGCTCAGTACAACTCTTGCGCGATCATGATAATAAGTTTTTAATTAGAATGTGCTACAGGTTTCAACCACGCGATCGATGGAATTCCTACCACGCGATCGCGTGGTTGAACTGGGACCAGTTCCGGCAGTTTAAAGCCTTTTACTTGATTTTCTTAATCTCAAACATTACAAACTCGTTTTCTCTCCCCAAATCACTCCAAACATGATTTTCATTTATTTGTGCATGTCATCAACACTTCATTGCACCAAATTCATTGCTATTTTCACATCCAAATCAATCAAAGGTATGGATTGCTTCACTTGAAACATATTTGATAAGCGTGTTTTATACACTTATTTGTATGTCTAAATTAGGATTAATTATTGTCGTGTGGGAATATTTCCTATTTAATTTATGTTTATTTGTTTACTTTTCAGAAAATGTCCCAATTGAAGAAGAATGAAGCAATTAATGGAAAAATGACACGATTGGATGTTAATTGGAGCTAAATTGGACAAGTGAGGAGTTGTGACAACAACCGGGAAACATGCTTGGTGCCAAAGTGACTAAATCAGAGGTTGGAGGACCTAATTGAATGAATTAAGAGCTTGAATGGTCAAACCGAGAAGAAGATAAAGTTTGGGGACTAAATTGCAACAATTGAAAGTTGAGGACTGAAGGTGCAATTAAAAGTCAGGGACTAAATTGTACAGCCGAGAAAATATGAAGTCGCGATCGCTGGTTACACACCAAGCGATCGTGAGATGGTTGTAAATTATAACCCGAGAGTTATAAGGTCTTCCACGCGATCACCAGAGGTTCTACTGCGCGATCGCGCGCTTGTCCGACTGGGCCGCAGATCAGATTTTTCTCGCGATTTTTAACAGGCTTTGGGCTTTTTGACCTAGGGTTTCTCCAAAACCTATATAAACAACATAAGAGGCACGAAAATCAGACCTTTGCCTCTCCAAAGAACGAGCCACAACTGAGAATTCAACATCAAATCCTTGGAGATTCCAACATAGCAGAGGGGCGTGAATTGAAAACAATTGAAGAATTGATAATTGGTGCAATCTTTCCATTCCTTATATTTTTTTTCAATGAACGTTTATTTTCACTGTTTTTGTTATTTCATGATGATGTGTAACTAATTTTAACGTTGGGATGAACGATGTAGCCTAGTTAATTATTTTAATGCCATATTCTTTGTTTTAACGCTTTAATACATGTGTTGATTTATTATTGCGTTTAAGGGGTGAATGAACTGGCCACTTATTCATGATTTCATGTGTTATTTCCATAATCCGAGAGGTGAGTTAATAACATAGATCTAGGTAATAAATCCGGTAATTAAACGAGAGATAGAGATATACTCTTGTAATTATTGCGGTCGTGTGTGAATTTTTGTGTGTAATGCATCTAGTTAAGGAATATTCGGACCCACTGTAGAGATACAAGGTTGACTTATTTAGGTAGGATTGATTTAAACTCGAGAGAGGAATCTCAATTTAAATTAGTGAATTCGACCGAACACACAAATAGGAAATAAAACTGGAATTGGAGTTAATATAATTGGCTAGGTGAAATCGGGATTCCCAACTACTTTACAATCGTATTTAAACACAAAAGCAATTTCGCAATTTTATTTCTTTAGTTTAATTCTTTAATTGTAGTTAACAATTTCAAACAAATTCGTCCGTTCAAATAGAGTTAGGAACTAACATATTTCGGTACTTAATAGCAGTTCTCGTGGGACGATAATCCGGACTCTTAGGTCCACTTTATTACTTCTCACGACCCGTGCACTTGCGGGGATATCTCGCATCGCGAGATATCAGGTGAACAAGTTTTTGGCACCGTTGCCGGGGACTGTTTTTATATTAATATCGATACCCATTAGTTCTTATTTTACTTTGAACTTTATTTTGCTTATTTTTATTTTTATATTATTTTTCAGTTTTTGCTTTTAATTTTTGTTTTCTTTAATTTATGTTAAGAAGGACTAAGTCATTTGATTTGCTTCCTTTTAATACAGAAATTGAACGCACTTTTGGACAGAGGCGTAGACAACAGTTGGAAGCGAATCAACAAACAGACTTAGCCATGGCAGATGATAGAATTCAAGATAATCAGGGAAATCAACAAAATCTGCCAGCAGCTATAAATGCACAGCAACAAAATCATGGAAGACGCGTTTTGCGAGACTACATGATTCCTCCTGTGGGGAACATTGGAACATGCATAGTACCTCCTGCAATCCAAGCTAACAATTTTGAGATCAAAACCTCTTTGATCTCATTGATCCAAAACTCATGTGTTTTCCATGGATTGCCGACTGAAGATCCTCATGCACATCTTCGATCCTTTTTGGAATTGTGTGAAATGCAGCACATGAATGGAGTTTCGGATGATGCTGTGAAATTGAAGTTATTTTCATTCTCTTTGGCGGACAAAGCTAAAGCTTGGTTCTACACTTTGCCCCTACATACAATCACCACTTTTGAAATCATGAGTCAGAAATTTGTAGATAAATTTTTCCTACCTGGCCGCATGTCAAAGCTAAGGCGTGAAATTCTGTCCTTTAGTCAACATCCAGGGGAATCCATTTTTGAAGATTGGGAAAGGTTCAATGAGCTTATCAGACAGTGTCCTACCCATGGAATTGCAGATTGGATCTTAGTCCAGACATTCTACAATGGGTTGACGAATGAGAATAAAAAGTATGCTGACTCAGCAGCTGGAGGATCAGTAATGGATATGACATATGAAGAAGCCTCTGAGATTTTTGAGAAGATGGCTGCGAATAGTTACCAGTGGTACTCAGAAAGATCTACACCAAAGTCTGGAGGAATTGTTGCAGTTAATGAAATTACAGCATTAAATGCTAAGCTGGATGCTTTAACAAGGAAAATAGACAGTATGGGTGTGCAGCCAGTGAATTCAGTTCATACAACTTTGTGTGATTTTTGTTTCGAAAATCACGCGATAAATTTCTGCCCACTTCAACAAAATCAATCAAATCCAGAACAAGTCAATTTTGTGGGCAACAGGCAACAGGGTGGTCCATATTCACAAACTTACAATCCAGAATGGAAGAATCACCCAAATCTTTCATGGTCTAACAATCAGAATGTTCAGCGACCGCCTGGATTTCAGCAACAGCAACAGCAACAGCAACAATCTCAGAAAACATATCCGAGAACATAGAAGAGTTAATTCAGCTGGTCAAGAGTCAGAATGGTGAGATAATGAATCAAGCTGTTGAAATAAAAAAAATTGAAGAAACAAATGGGAGAGCTGGTAGCTAGCAGCTCAACAAGACAGCCAGGACAGTTACCAAGCAACACTGAAATGAACCCTCGTGAGCATATTAATGTAATAACAACGAGGAGCGGGGTTCAGTTATTCGAAGTGACTGCAGAGGAATATGAAAAGCAGAAGAGCCAAAAGAAAGATGAGGTGGAAGAGGAAAAAGGTGAAAAAGAACAGAGGTCGACTCCAAGTTCAAGAAAAAGTCGAAGAAGAAGTTCGAGTTCGACCACCAGTCAAAGCTTATGTGCCCCCAGTTCCTTATCCACAACGATTGATAAAGCATAAGTTGGAGCAGCAGTTTGGAAAATTTTTGGAAATATTCAAGAAACTGCACATAAATATTCCTTTTGCCGAAGCCTTGGCCCAAATGCCCCTCTACTTAAAGTTTATGAAGGAGATGCTGTCAAATAAAAGAAAGTTGGTTGATTTTGAGACAGTAGCACTGAGTGAGGAATGCAGCTCCATACTTCAAAAGAAATTACTACAAAAATTGACTTATCCAGGGAGTTTCTCTATCCCTTCCACTATTGGTAATTTCACTTTTGATAATGTATTGTGTGACTTAGGGGCTAGTGTTAACCTAATGCCTTTGTCTGTATACAGGAAACTTGGTTTGGGGGAGCCTAAACCAACAAATATCACACTAAAGCTTGCTAACAGGTCTATACAGTATCCACATGGGATAGTGGAGAACGTGATTGTGAAAGTGGACAAGTTCTTCTTTCCAGTTGACTTTGTGATCCTTGATATGGAGGAGGACTCTCAGATGCCCCTGATATTTGGAAGACCATTTCTTGCTACAGGGCGAGCTCTCATAGACATCGAAAAAGGGGAAATCATTTTTCGAGTCGAGCATGAACAAGTCAATTTCAGCATCAAGCCAAGACAGGATCTCGAATATCTAAATGAAAGTTACTTCAAGGTGGAAGGAGTAATTCAGAAACCAGAAGAAAATGAGAAGTAAGGGATTAAGTTCGAGGAGGATCTAATCACAAAATATGAGTTCATAAAGGAAAAAGAGGGATGGAGGGACAAGAAGGAAGAAAAGCCGAGCATCCCTCAAAAATTGGCTAAAAGTGAGGCTTTGGAATTCAAGAAAGTGAGAAAACGAATGGAGATATGCAAGGCAGGTAATTGCAAGAAATGAAAAGCCTCAAGAGGATCATTCAAGCCTCCATGATAAAGAAATGCAAAAAGTCGAGCTTTAGACTTAAAACGGAGCGCTTGTTGGGAGGCAACCCAACCTTTCTTCCCTTTTATTTATTACGCTTTCATAATTTATTTATTTGCTGAATTTTAGATATATGCATGGTAGGAAAATTGTTTGGGTGTTTTGAATGTTCATGTTAAGGACACTTTTGCATATTAGTCTATTTTGCATATTTAGTAATGTTTTTGATCTTGCATGTTTACATTAGGCTAGGTTTCTATCGTCATTCCAAACTCACACACACTAGTTTGAATCATGAAGTTAATGTTTGGAAAATCTTTGCATCGTTCATGAAGTGATTAGGGGGCTAAAAACGATTTTGAAAATAAAAAAATAGGAAAAAAATTCATTACTGCCGTGAACTACGCGATCGCATGCCAAGAGGATCTAGCGATCGCGAGTTTGCATTTAAAAATCAACAGATTTTAAAACCTTGAACCACGCGATCACTAGCACTCCAGACAGGCGATCGCGTAGCTAATCTGATACCAAATTCGGCAGTTTAAGAGTTGTTACCCATGTTTTCAATTTTCAAACATTATAAACTCTTTTTCTCTCCCCCAATCACCTCATATTTGATCTTACATCTTGTGTGCATGTCATCAACACGTTGTTGCATCAATATCATTGCGTACATGACTTCAAAATCCAATCACAGGTACGTAATTCTTCACTTAAATCAATATTTACTCAAAAGTTTGAACTTTTCTTTGGGATCTTGGATTTTGAAATTGTGAATGGTGAAGAATGGGCTTAGGTTAGTGGTTGGAGATTGTGATTTTTGGTTTAGTAGACAAAAATTTTGGGTTCATTCATGCCTCCAACCCTATGCATATCCATTGATTTTTGCAATGTCCATTAAGTGTTTGATGAAATGCCACAAAGACGTTCTTGTGCTAATTTTAGAAATTCTTCCGAGCATTTATCTTCATGACATGGTTATCATTGAGTAAGTGTGTTTAGTTCATGAATTAGTACACTACATGGCATGAAATCCATTAAAACAATGTTTGCACCATGACAGCCTCATTGCAAGGTCACTGCAGGCCATTTGATGCGAACCCCTTCGGTGGGTTGACCTTAACCCACAACAATTTTAATACCAACCCAAGAAAGCTAAAGTGGTAAATAAATGGATAAACACCTTAACCCAAGTTTAATTCTAACCCAAAATTCAAGGATTAACAAACCCTAGCCCAATGGGGGTCACTTAAACAAATTCCAAGGTGGCGGAAAATAAACAACAACACAAGAATAATAATACTCAAGATAAAGTTGATTAAATTCCAAGAAGATACAAGATCAAAGAGGTTTAACCTTACCTCAAGAAGGGGGACTTCAAGCCCTAGCTCTCAAGAGCTCTCTAATAAACAAACCAAGTTGTCTTACAAATGAACAAGAAATGTGAATATAATGTACAAAATGGGAAAAATGTGCAATTTCGGTATTTACAAGAAAAACCCCGTTTTTGTGAAAATTGCAAGAAAACCCCGTTTTTTGAAAACTGAGGTGTTTCGGTCGACCGAATTGGTCGACCGAAAATATTTCGGTCGACCGAAAAATATTTCGGTCGATCTCTGGGTCGACCGAAACTGGACTTTCGGTCGACCGCTCCTCGTCCGAAAGTGACTGAAGCTGGGTCTAAAATCCTTTGCAGAGTTTCGGTCGACCGGAATTAGTTTCGGTCGACCGAACTTGGCTGTTTCCAATTTTGTCTTCTTTTTTCGCTCCAACTTGATTCTCGACTTGCTTTTCTTGATTTATTCACATTGTTTAGCCTCGAATCTTGAACCTCTTCAACTTCGGATCTCGTCATGGGTCCCACGGGCACGTGCATCGAGGTTTGACTTTCCCGATTCTCATCATCCCCTCCCTCTTGAAAAGGATTCGACCTCGAATCTTGCTTGAATGCACTATCGTGAAACTCCTTGAACTTTGATCTTGCAACATTGTGGATCACAGGTTCATGCGTTGAAGTTGGATCTTCGCGATTCTCATCATCTCCTCCATCTCGAAAGAGATTCGACCTCGAATCGGCACCTACAATAAAAATAGAAAATTCAGACACAATAAATGTAACTGAAATTTCATACTCACCGTGCAAAATCAACTTGTAGGCATTGCCAAAAGCTTGAGATGTGCCAACACTGCAAAGTAGCAATTTGGATTTTATTTGATCGGGGGGTTGCTCCTTCCACGAATGGGAATACATCTGGCCGCCCGGGTCAAATGGAATATGCTTCCTACCATGGTTGGCATTGAAAATACATTGTATTCCAATTCTCCTAAATGGAAGCTCGAGCCTCCTGCAAAGGGGCTTAACCAAAGGTGCATTCTCGTTCCCACCCAAACCAACTCTTTCTTCGATAAACATGTGCATAAAGTTCAACAGAGTTAATAGGTTAAAGTCACAAGCAATTTTAAGTGGAGAAAACTTGCTATTATGATGATCAATTAAATCGCAAGTAAATTTAACAACCACAAAATTAGCACCAACTTCGTGCAAATGCACGACCTCCTGAAAGAAAAGATTAGCTAGGTTGATGACCTTGTTGGTTTCATAGCATGCAATCAAACGTGACATTTTAATTCTTCTACCAACAATCACAAAAATAGCTTCATCTTCTTTCTTTGTTTCAAGTAAACCCACTATAAAATTCATAGAAGTAGTACTCCCAGGTTTACTCATGATGGGTAAATATGTATGGAATTCTTGGGGAAAAAACTTAAGTTTAGCCATTTTACAAGTTCGGCATTTACTGCAAGTGCAAACACGCTCAACACCAATTTTCAAAATAGGCCAATAAAATTGATCACATAATACCCCTAAAACCCCGTTGATTTTAAATCGTCCCATCAAACAACTATCATGTGCTCCTCCCACTAGCAATTCATGCATGACACATTTACAAGGAAACAATCCAACTTTCCAAAACAAATAATCATCATGCCCATAGAATCCATCAAAATATTGCTCACAACATGATTCATGAATGTTTAACAAATTCGGATAGTTAACATGCATGCTCTTACTATGTTCAACACGGAATGAGGGAGCATCTAGAAATGTTAGAAGCGAAGTCCTTTTATCATCAAGACATCCCAAATAATCTTTCCCATGGACTCCCCTAACTAGCAATTCCTTTAGAGAGCAAATATGCAAGTCAAGCATATTTTCACAAAATAAGGATTCAACATGCCCATGAAATGTACTATATGCAACATTTTCACAAAATGATTTGGTACTTATGCAATTGGGCACACGCAAAAAGTTGCATTTACACATTAAGCACTCATCATGGCAATGATCCTTACCACATGTTACATTTTCAAAAGTCAACAACACACTTGTCAAATCTACATCAAGATCATACAACCCTCTAATGTATTCAAAACACAATAACCTTGCATTCAAAGAAATGTTAGGAGCATACCTCCTCGATGTTGCATTGGTTATCCCATTTTCTTTACCTCGGTTGTACTCGTTGTTGTAGGAAAATGTTTCCATGAATTTCTTCCACAAGGCATGCTTTTGGAGTTCTTTGTTGCCTTGATAAGTTGGCCTCACAATTTCCTGCAACAAAGAAATAACCAAACTAGGGAGGGAAGTGTTAAAGTATTCAAGAGTAAAGAACATTTCGGGGTGATATTTTCTCTCAATTTTCTTGGTAGCACTCATCACTTCCTCACCTTTTTCTGAGGTAGAATCCTCAACCCTCGGTTCTTTTCTCACCTCTCCTTTTTCTGGAGTCATGGCTCCAACTCTCATTGCCTCTCCTTTTTCTAGGGACGTGGCCCCAACTCTCTTGCTCTCATTTTTATTTTCTTCAATTTTATCAATTGAAGGTTCTTTTATTTTCCTATCCTCCCCTTCGTCCTCTTCTTTTTCCTTCTCCTTCTCCTTTTCTTCCTTGAATTCCTTCTTGAGCTTCATTTGGTCTTTGCATACTTCTTCCGAGCTCAAAGATAGGATCACAACCTTTTTTCCATTCATTTTGAAGCTACACCGGTTCCTCCTCCTATCAAGATTCACATCTCGCTCACATTGCCACGGTCTCCCCAAAATTATGTGAGTAGTGTGTAAGGGAACCACATCACATATCACTTGGTCAAAATAGGATCCAATGTTGAAGGCAAGAAGAACTTGTTCACTCACTCTCACTCCCCCATCGTCACCCAACCTTTGCAATACATAGGGATGAGGATGCTTCATAACCTGTAACCCAAATTTCTCAACTCTACTAGCACTCACCAAATTAGTGTCAATCTCCCCATCTATCATGAGACTACATGGTCTATCATTCACTAGGCACCTAGTGTAGAAATTATCCTCCCCATGTTCCTCCATCTCATTAGCATGGGCCAAAGATTGTGGTGGCCTAGCATTCATCTCTTTCACTACTTCTCTACTTCCACTACCATCCCTCCTATGGAATGATGAAGTCTTCATTTGCTCAATATCAATCTTCTCATCCATCCCATTTCCACTCCTATCTATCCACTCTCTTCTTCTTCTACCCATTCTCTCATCTCCTTCAACTTCTCCTTCATTATCATCCCTCATAATTTTCCTATTCAAACTCCCATTTTGTTTTCTAACTCCATCCCTATACACTACGTCCCCAAGATTATCCCTCACCCTTCTTCTACTACACATCATTTCTTCACCTCCCCTATTTGATGTACTCTCCCCTCTTGTTCCTAAATTTTCCAACTCACCCCTACTTTTCTCCATTTGTCTAGCCATGGTGGTTGAAAGGTCTTGTAACAAGTACTTCAAATCATGAGTTTGAGCATTGGAATTTGACATGGTGTGCAAGTGTGAAAGTGTTCTCACAAGAATAATTTTCACTCGTGTTTCACTCAATTTAGGCTTTTACCCTCTATTGAGCTCACCACTCTTGCCTTTTTCCACTCAAAATCTCCTTTCTCAAGTTTTCCAAGGAATGTAATCAACTAAACCACAAAGTATAATTCTTGTAGAGTTAAAGAAATCACCAATCAAGGAAGAAGGAATTTAGAACAAATAGACACAAATAGCAAGTAGAATTTATGTGCTTGCTATACTCAAAAGGAACAATATTTATGTGGGATAAGATGCTAGGATCACAATTTCAACAATGGGATTGAAAAACCACAAGTATTAGACAAGGCATATATGTAGAGCAAATAAGCACAAGAGTGTAAATTTTGATGAATCAATTTAACAAATACTTTGTACTCAATTTTTGAATGACCTTGAATGGATAAAATGTGGATAAATGATAACTCCCCAACAACACAATTGGGCAAGAAGTGAATGATCAACAATTATCCAATGGATGAAGCAAGTGATATATATAGAATAAAATGTTGATGACACTCTCAATAATGGGAATTGGATAGCCCCAAGTAATTAGCAATATATGGGTATTGAACAATAAAGCATAAGGGAGTATTTTTCTTTGGGACAATTTATCAAACACTTTGAATACACAATTTGGAAAGTGTAGGTTTTATAGTGAATGAATATGGAATTCTTCCCAACAACTCACAATCAATATACCCAATACATAGAATCAACAAATACACATGGATATATAGATTTTCCCCAAATTTTCTCAATTTTCGGATTTTTTTTTTTTTTTTTTTTTTTTTTTTTCAATTTTCGGATTTCTCTTTTTTTTTTTTTTCACAATGACAAGAACAACAACAAGAAAGTAAAGATAGGTTTACCAAATTAGAGCCAAGCTCTGATACCAAATGATGCGAACCCCTTCGGTGCGTTGATCGAAAATTTCCACAACAATTTTAATACCAACCCAAGAAAGCTAAAGTGGTAAATAAATGGATAAACACCTTAACCCAAGTTTAATTCTAACCCAAAATTCAAGGATTAACAAATCCTAGCCCAATGGGGGTCACTTAAACAAATTCCAAGGTGGCGGAAAATAAACAACAACACAAGAATAATAATACTCAAGATAAAGTTGATTAAATTTCAAGAAGATACAAGATCAAAGAGGTTTAACCTTACCTCAAGAAGGGGGACTTCAAGCCCTAGCTCTCAAGAGCTCTCTAATGAACAAACCAAGTTGTCTTACAAATGAACAAGAAATGTGAATATAATGTACAAAATGGGAAAAATGTGCAATTTCGGTATTTACAAGAAAAACCTCGTTTTTGTGAAAATTGCAAGAAAACCCCGTTTTTTGAAAACTGAGGTGTTTCGGTTGACCGAATTGGTCGACCGAAAATATTTCGGTCGACCGAAAAATATTTCGGTCGATCTCTGGGTCGACCGAAACTGGACTTTCGGTCGACCGCTCCTCGTCCGAAAGTGACTGAAGCTGGGTCTAAAATCCTTTGCAGAGTTTCGGTCGACCGGAATTAGTTTCGGTCGACCGAACTTGGCTGTTTCCAATTTTGTCTTCTTTTTTGGCTCCAACTTGATTCTCGACTTGCTTTTCTTGATTTATTCACATTGTTTAGCCTCGAATCTTGAACCTCTTCAACTTCGGATCTCGTCATGGGTCCCACGGGCACGTGCATCGAGGTTTGACTTTCCCGATTCTCATCACCATTGCACCTGAAAATCCACTCACGTCACCAACTTTGCCATAGTTTTACATGACCCTATAGAACTCCAAATGACCTAAAATTTTAATATGTTGTAGACCATGCTGTGAACGTTAACATATCAAAAGATGGCTCAGGAAAATTTATGTTTTTCTAGGCGACGTCAAGGCTTGAATGTGTGTGGTCGACCAATTTTGAAAATTCAAAATTTTGCTTTAACTTTAGTTTGAGGGTGTGGTACTGAACTTCCATTATTTCTTATTGATGTTTATGACTTTTAATATTACTTATCTCTTATTTGCAAGGTAAACATCAGTCAAGACACATCCGATCAAGTTGGGCAAGGCAAGAAATAGGGTCAAATTCATCCAACATCATTTAAAATTGAAGCATCAAGACTACAATGAAGACATCTCCTCTACACTTGGGAAGTTCTCATTCTCTTTCTTTTGTCAAGTTTTGCATATTCTTACTTATTTATGTGGCAAAACATTGAGGAAAATGTTCATTTCAAGTTTGGGGGTGGATCTCATTATTTCCATATTATTACTTTTCATTCTATTTTATTGGGCCAAAAAAAAAAAAAAAAAATTTGAAAACTTTGTTGACATATTTATTGCCTAGGATATAGTATGAATCAATTTGTGCTTAGGCTTGAAAATTGGACAACATGAAAACATGAACTTATTCTGAACTAGTTATGTTTTGCTAGATTCATAATTATTGCGCACATAGCCAGTGTTGGATAATTGCTTGTGTGAGGGATGTTGTTTAATGCATGTGGGGCAAAGTTTTATGCAATTTGAACTTAGGAATGACTCGAAAAGCCCTGAACTTAGATCGTTAGACATCCCACCCCTAAATTAGAACCAATCATGCTAAAAGGCAAGTTTGGGGGTAAAATGGTTGGAATTTGTGTGTATTGACGGGTTGGAGGTCTGTGGTTCTTGGTTTTTCACTTTAGTCATTGCAGTTTGGTCAACTGGTATAAACCATTTCCAGCATAAAAACAGAAAAATGCTGAAGGTCTTATTCCGCTCTTCAAATGCCTTTTTGACTCGAGTAAGTAAGTCCGAGGGGTCCTTTAAACCTGGTGCCCTAAAGCCAACTGGCTAGGGAGTCATCGACCTAAAGCTCGCTACATGGGTCAATTAGAAAGCAAGTACGGAGAGTGGATTTACACATAAGACATTATAACATCTTTAACTTTTCTGTTTAAGCCTTTATGACTCGGGCAAATACGTCTGAGGGGTTCTCTGAACCTGGTACCCTAAAGCCGTCTGGTTTGGGAGTTGCCGATCTGAAAGCCCGCTACAGGGGTCATATAGAAAGCCCGTATGAAAAGTTCTGCACAAAGATGGTAAAAGACAAGGACAATTAAAAGAAAAAGTCGTCCATAAAAATAATAATAATAATATTGCATGGTATAAGCTTTGTTGACTGAACTGTGGTGGTTGATGTTGTAGAATTGGGGACTGCTTTCTTTTGATTAGTTGTGCATGCATATTTCTGATTTTGACTGCCTTGTGTGGAAAAAGCTAAGAATATTTTTAGAACCCACATATATAAAAACTTGGGATGCGAGAGAAAAAGCAGAAAGTGGTG
Source organism: Ligustrum vulgare (assembly GCA_963555705.1). NCBI lineage: Eukaryota > Viridiplantae > Streptophyta > Magnoliopsida > Lamiales > Oleaceae > Ligustrum > Ligustrum vulgare. The sequence continues at coordinate 25,380,879 of OY743176.1, forward strand.
ATCATCCATGAGCGTTGAAAGGAATTTTATTAGAAATCATAGATTGACCACATGGGATTCGGGCTGGATTATGCATAATGAGCCACACAGTGTTGAGTATATCTTTTGCAAAAGTATGCCTTTGACATTGGCTATTCACACACACACTTGAAAATCTGGCATGATATAACTAGAAATTATTTTGCATTGTTGTCCATAACTCTTGCTGAAGCTTGAATTGATTTGGACTATGGAGGCATATGGTAAATATGTTAACACAACAACAATAATTTTGTTGCAAGCGGGCCTTAAGAAAGGTACAGTGATCCACCAGCGAAGGCCCAATAGTGGCCCAATGGACCTTGACCCACAGCTAAGGCCTAGAATATCTCCTTGGGATGAATGCCGAGGTGGTATGTCAAGCAAACCTCTTTAGCCGACCTGGTTAACGCCCATCCAATGTGCTTTATACTCAGCCGGGGTGCTTTATGGCGTTGACCAGAAGAGAGAGATGGAGTCAGTGATGGGACACTGCCTTTACCCAGACGTGACAGGCGCCCATCCCCTACGAAATGTAGCAATGATTACGGTTGAAAAGCAAGATTGTCACATCCATAAGCTAGGGTAATGACAAGTGTAAAGTATGCCACGTGTCGTGATCCAAGACAAGAAGTTCCTCTATAAATAAGGCGCAATTGTCTCCAAGTAAGGGGTTAGCAATTTCTCACTCTAAACTCTATACTTCTCTCACTCCCTTTTTTCTCTTCTACACATTTATATTTCCCGCACCCAATATATATATTTGCCTAAAATGAGTACTAACTTAGGCATCGGAGTGCAAACGGGAGCCACCTCGGCCCCCTTTGCAAACTGATTGTTTGTCACAGTGCGCAGGAGATCCACGTGTTCAAGAGGGAGGAGCTGAGACGTGTTGGTCCAAGGTCCATCCGGATTTTGTGGTCAACATTTTGGCGCCGTCTGTGGGAAACCATACTGCTAACCACGAAAACACATGGTAAAAAGCCACACATAGAAAGGTAGTCCTGAAAAAGGACGAATAACCTCTTACAATAGAGCGAATAACTGCAAAGAGCTTTGAAAGATAAGTTGGTCGGCCTTGAAAAAGGTAAGAGCTTTGAAAGATAAGCTGGTCGGCATTGAAAAAGGTAAGAGCTTTGAAAGATAAGCTGGTCGGCCTTGAAAAAGGTAAGAGCTTTGAAAGATAAGCTGGTTGGCCTTGAAAAAGGTAAGAGCTTTGAAAGATAAGCTGGTTGGCCTTGAAAAAGGTAAGAGCTTTGAAAGATAAGCTGGTTGGCCTTGAAAAAGGTAGGAGCTTTGAAAGATAAGCTGGTTGGCCTTGAAAAAGGTAGGAGCTTTGAAAGATAAGCTGGTTGGCCTTGAAAAAGGTAGGAGCTTTGAAAGATAAGCTGGTCGGCCTTGAAAAAGGTAAAGAACTTTGAAACATAAGTCTAAACACCCTTGAAAAAGGTAAAGAACTTTGAAACATAAGTTTAACAACCTTGAAAAAGGCTTGAAACAGCGATACGAAGGTCTATCTATCCTTGAAAAGCAATCTAAGACCAGAAACTCTTCTGAAACATGAATGAAAGTGACGGTGATGTTAACCCCCATAGGGGAAGAAGTGGTCAACACAGCGAGGACGAAGTTCCTCAAGAAATCCATGAAAACGCCGACGAGGAAGTAGCACAACCTAATCCACCTCGTCGGCACCGAAATCGCCGCATGATGCGAGACATGACACTTATGGAGGCCCAAATGCTGGAGATGCAGAGGCAGCAAATAGAACAGACTGCTGCAATGAACGCCTTTATGGCCAGAGGGTATGCTATGAACGAACCCGTGATGCCTCAGCAATACTCACAGCCACATTATTCACCATCCGAGGCGACCACTGTATCTTATTATTATCAGGATCCGCAGGCGTACGCCGAAGTGGAATCTGAGCCCTTCTACGAGAATGACCCAGAACGTGAAACGCATGGGGAAAAAAACCCATTCCCAGCTAGACGCAGGGAGGCCTCTTCCGCAAAATCCGGCAGTGTTTTCAGCTGAATAGGAGGGTTATTCAGGGGACAACGACGGGGACAAACGGACCCAGGTCGGCATAATTCCGCGGAGCCTAGAAATAGGCGCGAGCGACGCGCTGAAGAAGCCTTGTCGCAGGATCAAATGTACAGGGACCAACAAGGTATGGGGGGAGAAAGGATGGCATCAGTACATGAGCCTAGGAATAGGCAAGAAAGAAGAGCCGAAGCAGTTCGGACTAATCCTCGTAATGAATTACAGAGCCATGAAAGGCCAAACTACGGCCGCGTTCCACCACCACAAAGGCAGGAGTACGCTCCGCCGCTCTATGGCCAATACCGTGATCCAGAGTATTCCGGTCACGACGAGAACATCGAGCTGCCGTCATACGAGTTGGATGACGAAGAGGAAGTAAGTCCCTTCACAGAGGGCCTCCGTAGATGCCCCGTTCCCCTTGACTTTGAGATGCCAGAAATAGCAAAATACTCTGGCCGAGGTGATCCTGATGATCACCTGTTAAATTACCGCGCCAGCATGGAAATAGCCGGGGCCACCCCGGCACTGAAATGTAAAGCTTTTGCTTTAACCCTTGAGGGAAGTGCCATACGATGGTATAAAAAACTCCCTCCTGGCAGCATCCACAGTTGGAGGGATATGAAAACTGCTTTTAAGAATGGCTTTGTTTCTTTCAGGCCTGACCAACTCCCACTCCAACGCCTTCAGGATCTGAGGCAAGGAAGGGACGAATCTCTGAAAAGTTACCTAGCCAGATTTACTGAAGAAATGCATATCTGCGAAAATATCACAGAAGCGGAGATGTTTTCCGCCTTAAAAGGAGGGCTAGATATGACCAGCATGTTTTGGAGGGATGTCCGGAGCAGGAAACCAAGGGATTACAACACCCTGGTAGACCTGATGAAGGAAGAGATTGTATCGGAGGAAATGGCTAGGGCCAGAGATAATCACCCCCAAGGGAGATACAACCTTGGATATTCCAATGAAGCGGACCTCAAAAAGGGAGGAAACAAGGATAGGGTCGGCGGTAACCGAGGTGGTGCTCCTCGTCCATTTCCGGGGACAGGATCTAGCTTTGCAGCAGAAATCACGGAAGCTATCCCTCACTTGCACTCTAACACCCCTACTCAAAATCCTCACACTGCTCAAGGGAGAGTGGAAAGCAGCCGAAGTGGAAAACAGCCCATGATTGGGGCTTACTGTGCCTACCATAGATATTACGGTCACGCAACAGAGGATTGCAGGGAAATCCACATGTTAGCTGACCAAAAGGCGCAGGGGAGAAGGGGAGGTGACTTCACCCCCGACACAGGGAGAACTCAAAAATCAGGTGGCCAGAAGTTCAACCGAGCTGATAGGAGAGCCCCGTGGAAGAATTCTACCAAAGAAAGGATTGACAATCGTCAAAGAGACAGGAATAAGGGTCAAGATACCGCCTCGACACAAGCTAAAGATACACGGGAACCTCCTATGCCTGTGGCCGACCTCCCCATTCGTGAAATCGACACAATACTGGGAGGCCCCCACCCAGGTGGGAGCACCAACAACTCCCAAAAGAGGTATATAAGAGAGGCCAAGCAGCCCGCTGCTCGTCTCGAGCAAAATTATCTACTAGTGCAATCAAGTAGCATGAAAAATAGATCAACAATGTTAGATAACTTGCAAATTACTCATGAGTGCAAAATTGTATAATCAATTCAAAAGTATGATTCCAAATAATGCTACCAAAAAGAAGTTTAGCTAATCCGATGTTCGATCGGTGTGTGTGTGCATAATCACTTTCAATTCTCAATTAAGTTTCGAGAATATTGATGAGTAAAGAGGTTTCAAGTCAAAACTAACCCACCATTAGTGGTCAATTCTTTCCTTTCCCACTCGTGAAATTCATCCCCCAATAAATATTTTTCTTTCCTCTCCCGGGATGCAATTCTAGAGGGTACTCTCAAATCACTCTTTTCTTTTTCCACTCTAGTTTGGGTGTGTTTTACCGACAATCTCGACAACCTAGAAATGCGGTGACTCTCCACTAAATGAGTGCTTCGACATTCAAGCTTATACTAAGAAATTCAAACCCACTATTAATCTAAAAGCCCTTATGCAAGTACAAATGCATGATTTCTAAAAACTAACGTGATGAATGCTCGTGTCTTCCCCACTCCCTTAAGCTTTCTAATTGACCCATGTAGCGAGCTTTAGGTCGGAAACTCCCCGATTGTTTTAAGATCAAAGGGTACCAGGTTTCAAAATACCCCTACGGACTTATTAACTCGAGTCAAAAAGGCTACGAAGTGGGGTATACTTATTAAGCGAATGCAATGATAATGTGCTTCTTTTTTTTTTTTTTCAAGTGTGTGTGTGTGAGTACCCTACTCATTAAGCTTTCTAATTGACCCATGTAGCGAGCTTTAGGCCGATGACTCCCAAATTTCAAACTTAAGGCACCAAGTTTCAAGATACTCCTACGGGCTTAATTACTCGAGTCAAAAAGGCTTCGAGATAGGGCATTGCAATGCAAAAAATTAAAATGGGCTTAGAACTTTAGCATACGGTCATAACTTAGCTTATACTTGGCGAAATACACTCCACACAAAATTTATTTCCAACATGCATGGAATCACCACACGTCTAGACCGTCTCCTTCACCGGGTCGACAACCCCCAAACTTGTCTTACAATAGGATAAAGAGATTTAGAGTTTTGGGAAACATTTGATAGGTTGATAAAAATTAACAATACAAGCTCACAACCTAGTTCTTCTACTCCATTAACCTCTTCACCCTTCAACAATTCCTAAACTTCACCAACAATCAATCATGACTATTGTGCTCAACATAAATATGATCTTGCATGGATAAGCATTTTGTAAAAGTAGACACAAGTAGCATATTGGTCATAAATCATGAATCAATAACAATTTTAAACATCTAAGTAATCCTGGCCACGGCGCCTCCCATTAAGCGCTTATTTTAAAGTCATTAGCTCGACTCTCCGCATAAGCACTTCATGGCACTCTAAATGAAGCTTTTGATGTCCTGCCCATTGTGCTTATTCTGGCTTTGCCCCACTCTTCATTTGATCTAAACACTTGCACCTTGCCCTTTTCAGTGTCATGGGACTTGCCTATTCTATCCAATTCAAACTCAACAATGTAGACTTGCTCCTCCTCAAGTGGCTTAATCACAAATTCTATTATTGGACAATTAATGAAGTTGAGAGAATTTGAGTTGATCTCTTCCTCATTAATTGTCAATTCTCCAAGTGATTCTTTTGTGATTAAATTATCATTCACTTCAAGTTCATCTCCATTAGTTGATGTCTCCTCAGATTGAATGACCGATCCAAAATTTGAATCAATGGGCAATGACAAGTTTTTCCTATTAATCCCCAAGAGTGGACTATACCCCCACATTTGGAATCCTTCCCAATACATGGCATCCCCCATAAGCATATCCTCTTCATCCAAATTGGCAAGCTTATTGTAATACTTTGCAAGTACCTTCTCATTCAATAATGGAGGACCATCTCCTACAAGAGTGATGTCCTCATCCCAATCATCCGGTACACAATCTCCCAAGAGCATGTAACTCACATCCAATGTATCAATTGCTTGTTTTCGGCATTTCAAATATTGTCTAAACTCAATAAGCTTCGACGTAATCAAACTATTGCCCGAAAACAAACATTGTCCATTACAATGTATCTTGTAACAAATTTCACAGCTTGAATATTCTTCAAGCATGTATTCATCACCCATGTTGAGATTGTTCATTGCAATTTCTTTCCTATTTTGCCAATGTTAGAATCAAATATACATAGAAAGAAAACCAAACACAAGAAAGATTAGAATAGTGGTGGTTAACCAAAGGTAACAAAATAAAACATAAAACAAAAATAATTACAAATTGTTAAAACTAAAATTAACTAAAGTAATAATCAAAGTAAAAACATTCTCCGGCAACGGCGCCAAAAACTTGTTCGCTCAAAATAGTGTACCGCAAGCGCACGGGTCGCGTACAAGTAATAAAGTGGACTTTTTGAGTCCGAGTTGTCGATCCCACGAGGAATGTATACTCTATTATACTCTAGTTAATTTAATCTTAACAAATGAAACACACAATTAAAAGTTTGTTTTGGAAAATACTAAATTAAAGAAACTATTTTGAAACCAAATTAAAATAAGGAAAATGAAAGATAAAATAGTTGGGATTCATGATTTCATTTAACCGTCGCCTAATTAATTTCTTAACATGCAAATTAACAAATTACTCATTTACAATGTTAGACCCGATTTTCCAAGCTTAGCCAATTACCTCTCTCGAGTGAAATCAACCCTAATCAATTGGTCTAACCTACTATATCTCTATGTCGATTAAGGCCCAATCAATTGCATTAAATCTTTGTGAAAATAGCTCAATGGATCATCTAGGGTTTAAGGTATATCTCTATCCTTAACAAGAACCTAGAGCATTTATTATTTGGTCTAAAATGCATAATATCTCTCGATTATCATACACTTCACAAAACACATATTTGGTGATCAAGCAAACACGTGTAATAATCTCAATAACAAACACACATGAAATAAGCATTTAATCAAATAGCAAATATTAAAATTAATCCAAACTAGGTTAAATTCCATCAATCATCCCAACATGCAAAATTTAGCTAAACATGAAGCTGAGAATAAAAATAACAAGAAGCATTAAACATAAAAACCCGGATTTTGAAAATTGTGGAAATTGCATCAAGGTCCTCCAACTATCAAGCTGTTGCATTTCAGTTCATTATCTTCCAGCTTTGTGCAAATCAATCCAGCCATGGCAGCATTCTCCATTGCAATCCAGCATCTCCAGCACCAGCACCAGCACCAGCAACAGCACCAGCAACCTTCTCCAGCACCAGCAACCTTCTCCAGCACCAGCAGCAACCCCAGTTCCAGCACAGCAGATTTCCAGCTATTCAGGCAGCAGCCTGTGCAGTCTTCCAGCTTTCAGCAGCTTCCCAGCAACTACAGCGTCACCAGCAGCACCAGCAAGCAATCTTCCAGCTTTCAGCAGCTTCCCAGCAACTTGTGCAGCAGCTCCAGCAGCCCCTTCACCAGCACCAGCAATTCCAGCAAATCAGCAACAGCAAGCAACCAGCAATATTAGGCTGCTGTCACCAGCCTCTAGCAACTCCCCCCTGGTTTTTTTCACCAACTAGCTGCTGCCCTCTTTCTCTTTACAGATTGCGTCCAGCTGCTCTCTTTTCTACACTCAGCTGCCCAAGGATGCTTCCTCCGGTAGTATAAGTAGTTGAAAGAAAAGAAAAAGAAAAGACAAAGAGAAGAAAAGAAAAGAAAAGAAAAGAAAAAAAAGAGAAGAAGAAGGAAGAAGAGAAAAAACGGCTGCTCCAAAAAAATGAAGAAGAAGAAAGAATGATCTAGCTGCTGCCCTATTCAGATTTTATCAAGTGAAAGTTCCGAAAATTGCATCCTTGGTCCTTGAGGTTTGGAAGTTGAGCAAAATAGTCCCCAAACTCTATTTTTCTCTTAATTGATGTGTCCAAGCACAAAAATCTGTGGAAAAGTGATAAAACAGATTTTAAAATGTTTCCAAGTCCCTCAGATTTATTTTTCAGCCCAAGTCCTCAACATTTGGCAATTGTGCACTTTGGTCCCCAACTTCATGTTTTTTTATGCGATTGATCCATTTTCACTCAAATTCATAAATTAAGCAATCATTTTGCTTTCTCTTGTGGTTTTATCCTTGAATTTGAGTAGTAGACCTTGATCCTCAACTTTTTGGGATGTTGCAATTTAGTCCCCAAACTTTTGGTTTCTTTCGATTTGGTCCTTGAACTTCAAATTTGCTCCTCTTTATGCTCAATTTCTCTACAATCTTGTCTATTTTCTTTCCAATTGAGTTTGTACCTAATTGTACAAGATAAACACAATTTATAAGTAGATATTTGCTCAATTTGTCAATTAAATTGCTAATTTAGGAACTAAATAAGTGTGTAAAACGCACACTTATCACCCGCCAACGTGAACTATCATATCCATTCCCATCCTGTTGGGATTCCTCGGAAGAAACCTATCACATTCACACAAGACGATGCCGTTGGAGTGCACTTCCCACACAACGACGCATTGGTTATCAGAGTGGTGGTGGCTCGAAATGGGTTATCACGAATGATGGTGGATGATGGTGCCTCGGTAAATGTGATATACGGGGCAACTTTTGATAAGATGGGGATCAGCACCCCACTCATTCCAGTCCCTGATCCAATATACGGTTTCCGGGGGACAGCATAACCCCCAGAGGATCCATAACACTTACGACTGAAGTAGGGCAGTCACCGACCCTCTCCAGAATTCCTATGGAATTTTTGGTAGTAGACAAAATCTCCTCCTACCATGGTTCAATTGGAAGGCCTGGCCTTATTGACTTGGGGGCTGTAACGCATACCAAATACATTTGCATGAAGTTCCCCACGGAGCATGGTGTTGCAACTGTAAGGGGAAGCCAAACAGAATCCCGGGCTTGTTACACAAATGCGATCCGGAAGTTTCAGGATCGAAGCCTGAACATGATCAGTGATGTAGTTATGGACGAGGCTGCCCCAGACCCTGAAAGATTGGGTGAAGGGCCATCTGAAGATAAGGATGTCACGATGACCTTAGAAGAGGATTTAGCAGATCTAGACCCCAGGATGGCAGGTGACAATTGCCCCACCCCGGCCGAAAAGTTGGAATGCTTCGGCGTAGACCCACTTGATCCAATCAAAGAATTACAGATCGGACTGGACTCGCCAACAGAATACAAGAGTCAATTAAAGGACTTCCTACTTCAAAACCTCGATGTATTCGCATGGAAGCATGGTGACATGGTTGGGATTGATCCTAAGGAGGCCTGTCACAGACTCCAGCTGGATCCCCGAAGCCCTGGGCACAGGCAAAAGAGAAGGCCCATGAGTTCGGACAAGTATGAGGCCTTGAAAGACGAGGTCGCAAAGCTATTAAAAAATGGCTTCATAAGAGAGTCCCGATATCCGAAGTGGGTATCAAACCCTGTTTTAGTACCAAAACACAATGGGAAATTGCGGGTGTGCATTGATTTTTCTAATTTGAATCAGGCATGTCCCAAAGACAGCTTTCCATTGCCCCGGATTGATCAACTGGTCGACTCCACGGCGGGACACGAGTTGCTAAGCTTCATGGATGCATATTCCGGGTACAATCAGATTCCTATGTTCGAATCGGATGAAGAGCATACTTCATTTATCACAGATAGAGGACTCTATTGCTACAGAGCTATGCCATTTGGCTTGAAGAATGCGGGAGCTACTTATCAGAGGCTGGTAAACCGCATGTTCTCGAAACAATTGGGGAACACTATGGAGGTGTACGTTGACGACATGTTAGTCAAAAGCATGGTCGCTGCTGATCATATCCTCCATTTGTCAGAAGCATTTGACGTTTTGAGAAGATATCGGATGAAACTCAATCCGGCGAAGTGTGCTTTCGGGGTAGCATCTGGGAAATTCCTCGGATTCATGGTGAATAAGAGGGGAATCGAAGCCAATCCGGACAAAATCAATGCTCTGCTAAACATGCAGTCGCCTCGGAACCCAAAAGAAGTGCAAAGCTTAACGGGAAGAATCGCGGCCCTGAACCGGTTCGTCTCAAAATTCACTGACAAATGCTTGCCATTTTTCAAGGTCCTGAAGGGGGGAAAGCGATTCCAATGGACACCAGAATGCGAGCAGGCGTTTACCGACCTGAAAGCTTCTTTAGGCCGCCCCCCATTGCTATCAAAGCCAAAATCTGGCGAGCCTCTCTACCTATATTTGGCTGTATCTAAAGAGGCTATTAGCTCAGTGCTAATCCGAGAGGAGGATGGGAACCAGTTGCCAGTATATTATGTAAGCAAAGCCATGCTGGACGCCGAAGCGCGCTACCCAGATATGGAAAAACTTGCTCTCTCGTTGATCACAGCCTCACGTAAGCTTCGTCCCTACTTTCAGTCACACTCCATACAAGTGCTCACCAACTTTCCCATGAGACAAGTGTTGCAAAAACCAGACGTTTCTGGGAGATTACTAAAATGGGCGATAGAAATCAGCCAGTTTGACCTACATTATGCGCCTCGGACCGCCGTAAAGGGTCAGGCGTTGGCAAACTTCGTAGTTGAATTCACCCATCCACCTGAGGTCGAAATGGTAGACAACACCGAGGACAGCCAACATGATGGACAAAAGTGGAAATTGTTCGTTGATGGGTCCTCGGCTGATGGACGATCCGGCGCAGGAATACTGTTGGTAAGCCCAGAAGGGTTTAAATTACACAGTGCAATCCGCTTTGGATTCAAAGCCTCCAACAATGTTGCTGAATACGATGCGCTATTAGCCGGGCTAAGACTTGCAAAAGCATTGAAGATTAAGTCCGTGGTGGCGAACAGTGATTCGCAGCTTGTTGTAAGCCAATTCAATGGGCAATTTTCTACCAAAGAACCCTCTATGGTCGCTTACTTGAAGAAAGTAAGAGATTTAGCTATGCACTTCGGAAAAATGGAGTTACAGCACATCCCCAGAACAGAAAATTCCAACGCTGATGCTTTGGCCAAACTAACAAGCAGCAGTGATTCGGAGCTCCACAATCTGATCCCTGTAGAGCACATGATGACCTCTTCTATTGGGCCAGTACCGGAGATCCTGGCGATTGAAGAAGAGGGATCCTGGATGAACCCCCTAATCGCCTATTTAAAACATCAGACAGTTCCGAACGAGCCCGAAGCAGCTCGGAAATTGCAGAAATACTCTGCGAACTTCGTGCTCTTGGACGACTTACTTTATAAGCGGAGTTACACCTCTCCTTTGCTGAGATGTGTGGGGCTAGAGGAAGGGCAGTATGTGATGAGAGAAATCCATGAGGGCATCTGCGGCAACCATGCCGGGGCTTTATCGCTAGCTAGGAAAGCCCTCAAACAGGGATATTTTTGGCCTACTATGCGAAAGGATTCCCATGACTTTGTGCGAAAATGTGATAAATGCCAAAGACACGCGACCATACCACATCAGCCGCATCACGAGCTAACTGTGGTGACTAGCCCTTGGCCCTTTGCAAAGTGGGGGGTTGACATTATTGGTCCTATGCCCAGAGGAGCTGGTAACAATTGCTTTGCGATAGTAGCAATTGACTACTTCACCAAGTGGGTCGAAGCGGAACCTTTGATGAAGATCACCGAGGCCAACACCACCAAGTTCATTTGGAAAAATATCATATGCCGGTTCGGGATACCACATTCCCTGGTTAGTGACAATGCAAAACAGTTCAAAAACAGAAGTGTGGATGAGTTGTGTGACGATTTGGGAATCAGGAAGCTGTTCTCATCTCCACATCACCCACAGGCCAACGGGCAGGTCGAAGCGGTGAACAAGACCATAAAAAATACCCTGAAAAGGAAGTTGGAATTCAGAAAGGGCGCGTGGGTAGACGAGCTACCACAAGTGTTATGGGCGCTTCGAACCACCTCGCATACCGCCACTGGTGAAACACCCTTCTCGCTGGCTTACGGAGCCGAGGCGGTATGCCCCGTCGAAATCGGAATCCCAACGCCTCGTCAAATTCATTACGACGAAGTTAGAAACGAGGAAGCGCGAAGGGCCGGTTTAGACTTCCTAATGGAAAAGCGGAATGATTCCCAAGAGGTAATGGCCAAATACCAGAAAAAGGTGGCTCGATATTACAACAAAAGGGTGAAGAGCCGACGCTTTAACATTGGGGACTTGGTCCTCAAAAAGGTTCTTCCTTCAACACAGGAGCCAGGAGTAGGGACTCTGGGTCCTAACTGGGAAGGCCCTTACAAGGTCGTTGCCGAGGTGGTACCCGGAACATACATGATTGAGAACTTGTCTGGAGTACCTCTATGTAATCCTTGGAACACGGACCACCTTCGCCGTTATTTTCAATAAAACTAAATTCCTCTATGATTGCAACATTATCATATTATTTCAAAAAATCGTGGGCGAGCTGCGTTAAAAGTTACGCCAATATCTGTTAGACAACCATAATGGATAAACGCACATTCTAAAATTATTTTGGTCATGACGCCACACGTCCACACTATGCATAAAAATTGTTAAGGACAAGGGACTCTCATAAGGCTAAACTACGATCACCACGTAAGGATTGGGAGTTTTAATACAATAAATGCTTCGAACCACTCAAATCTAAGGTGCTGCACTCATTCACCGTCATTCACCGCGTAATATGTTTGAAATCATTCAAATATAACCAAATGTTGTCACATAAACCAAAATACTTGGTGCATTAAGTTAGTTCATACATCCGGACAAAGCGTTTGCAAGATATACTAAGTGCTGTGTGCCTAAGCGTAAAAGACAAACGTAAAAAAATTCTTATGTTATTTTGGTCGCAAATACAACACGCCTCCACCGGCAGGATCTTTGTTAAAAACAAGGGACTCCGGTGAATTTACACTGCGACATTAACAGAGGTTCATACAAAGATGTAAATGTAGGTGTCACAGAGTTTTAAGGTAAAATCGCTCAAAGGTTGGTAACCCATGCTTCTTGGAAAATGAGCTAATCAAAGCGCCAGCCGTCAAAGGGAGGAACAAAAAACCGTTCAGCTACCACAGTGCATGCCATGCGCTGCGAAATGCTGCCCCCCTCCCCTTTTATATATATGTTTCTTGGAAATAAATACCGATAGTTCCTCCGAACTGAATGCGCCGCCTAGGAAATGCGCTGATATGATCCTGGCCAGTAGGGGAGAGAAAATCCGAGGCAGAAGGTCGGCTATCATATGGATCCGAGCCTTACCTAAGGAATTTCTTCATTGAAATCCCTAAAAAGTTAACGCTGTGAAATCATGGCAAATCCTACACGACCATGAATGATCCCTTCGGATTTGAGGGACTAGTGTTGCAAGCGGGCCCAAAGAAAGGTACAGTGATCCACCAGCGAAGGCCCAATAGTGGCCCAATGGACCTTGACCCACAGCTAAGGCCTAGAATATCTCCTTGGGATGAATGCCGAGGTGGTATGTCAAGCAAACCTCTTTAGCCGACCTGGTTAACGCCCATCCGATGTGCTTTATACTCAGCCGGGGTGCTTTATGGCGTTGACCAGAAGAGAGAGATGGAGTCAGTGATGGGACACTGCCTTTACCCAGACGTGACAGGCGCCCATCCCCTACGAAATGTAGCAATGATTACAGTTGAAAAGCAAGATTGTCACATCCATAAGCTAGGGTAATGACAAGTGTAAAGTATGCCACGTGTCGTGATCAAGACAAGAAGTTCCTCTATAAATAAGGCGCAATTGTCTCCAAGTAAGGGGTTAGCAATTTCTCACTCTAAACTCTATACTTCTCTCACTTCCTTTTTTCTCTTCTACACATTTATATTTCCCGCACCCAATATATATATTTGCCCAAAATGAGTACTAACTTAGGCATCGGAGTGCAAACGGGAGCCACCTCGGCCCCCTTTGCAAACTGATTGTTTGTCACAGTGCGCAGGAGATCCACGTGTTCAAGAGGGAGGAGCTGAGACGTGTTGGTCCAAGGTCCATCCGGATTTTGTGGTCAACAAATTTCTCTTTTATTTCTTTGATTTTTGTAGTTTATTTTCCATTATTCGAGGACGAACAATAATTCTAGTTTGGGGGCATTTGATAAGCGTGTTTTATACACTTATTTGTATGTCTAAATTAGGATTAATTATTGTCGTGTGGGAATATTTCCTATTTAATTTATGTTTATTTGTTTACTTTTCAGAAAATGTCCCAATTGAAGAAGAATGAAGCAATTAATGGAAAAATGACACGATTGGATGTTAATTGGAGCTAAATTGGACAAGTGAGGAGTTGTGACAACAACCGGGAAACATGCTTGGTGCCAAAGTGACTAAATCAGAGGTTGGAGGACCTAATTGAATGAATTAAGAGCTTGAATGGTCAAACCGAGAAGAAGATAAAGTTTGGGGACTAAATTGCAACAATTGAAAGTTGAGGACTGAAGGTGCAATTAAAAGTCAGGGACTAAATTGTACAGCCGAGAAAAGATGAAGTCGCGATCGCTGGTTACACACCAAGCGATCGTGAGATGGTTGTAAATTATAACCCGAGAGTTATAAGGTCTTCCACGCGATCGCCAGAGGTTCTACTGCGCGATCGCGCGCTTGTCCGACTGGGCCGCAGATCAGATTTTTCTCGCGATTTTTAACAGGTTTTGGGCTTTTTGACCTAGGGTTTCTCCAAAACCTATATATACAACATAAGAGGCACGAAAATCAGACCTTTGCCTCTCCAAAGAACGAGCCACAACTGAGAATTCAACATCAAATCCTTGGAGATTCCAACATAGCAGAGGGGCGTGAATTGAAAACAATTGAAGAATTGATAATTGGTGCAATCTTTCCATTCCTTATATTGTTTTTCAATGAACGTTTATTTTTACTATTTTTGTTATTTCATGATGATGTGTAACTAAATTCTAACGTTGGGATGAACGATGTAGCCTAGTTAATTATTTTAATGCCATATTCCTTGTTTTAACGCTTTAATGCATGTGTTGATTTATTATTGCGTTTAATGCGTGAATGAACTGGCCAGTTATTCATGATTTCATGTGTTATTTCCATAATCCTAGAGGTGAGTTAATAACATAGATCTAGGTAATAAATCCGGTAATTGAACGAGAGATAGAGATATACTCTTGTAATTATTGCGGTCGTGTGTGAATTCTTGTCTGTAATGCATCTAGTTAAGGAATATTCGGACCCGCTGTAGAGATACAAGGTTGACTTATTTAGGTAGGATTGATTTAAACTCGAGAGAGGAATCTCAATTTAAATTAGTGAATTCGACCGAACACACAAATAGGAAATAAAACTGGAATTGGAATTGATTTAATTAGCTAGGTGAATTCGTGAATCCAAACTACTTTACAATCTTATTTGAAAACAAAACAATTTAACAATTCTTTTTAATTCATTAGTTACATTTCTTAATTCTAGATTTTTATTCTTAAAACGATTTTCATTTGTTCAAATAAAGTTAAGAACTAAAATATTTCGGTAATTAATAGCAGTCCTCGTGGGAACGATAATCCGGACTCTAAGGTCCACTTTATTACTTGATTACGATATCGTACACTTGCGATTTCAATTGCACAACAATAGTTAACTCAAATTCATGAAATCTTCTGTTAGTTTTTGAATAATTGAAATTGTGAATTGTGAAGCATGGGCATAGATTAGTTGTTGGAGTTTGTGATTTGTGGTTTAATGGACAAAAATTTCGGGTTCATTCATGCCTCCAAACCTATGCATGCCATTTGATTCTTGCAATGCACACCATGTGTTTGATGAAATGCCACAAAGAGATTCTTGTGCTAATTTTATAAATTCATCTGAGCATTTATCTTCATGACATATTTATCAATGTTTATGTGTGTGTGGTGCATGAGTTAGTTCACATCTTGGCATTAAAACCGTTAAAACCATGTTGGCATCATGGTAGCCTCATTGCATGGCCACTGCAGGCCATTGCATCCAGAAACTGTCTCACGTCACCTACTTCTCCACATTGTTTCATGACCCTATTGATCTTCAAATGAGTTGAATTTTTAATATATTGTCGATCATACTATGAACTTTAACGTATCAAAAGATGGCTCGGGAAAATTTATGTTTTTCTAGGCGATGTCAAGGCTTGAATGTGTGTGGTCGACCAATTTTGAAAATTCAAAATTTTGCTTTAACTTTAGTTTGGGGGTGTGGTACTGAACTTCCATTATTTCTTATTGGTGTTTATGACTTCTAATGTTACATATCTCTTATTTTCAAGGTAAACACCAATCAAGACACATCCAATCAAGTTGGACAGAGCAAGAATATGGTCAAATTCATCAAATATCATGTCAAATGGAAGCATCAAGGCAACAAAGCATCTACATTTCACCTGGGAAGTTCTCGTTCCCTCTTCTTTGTAATGCATTACATTTTTTTTAGATATTTTTGACAAACATTGAGGACAATGTTTCTTTCTAGTTTGGGAGTGGAAAACCTCACTCATGAAAATTGCTTCCATATTCATGATATTCATTCTATGATTCCATTCGATTTTATGGGGATTAAAAAAAAAAATTGAAAAGGTGTTAACATGTTTATTTCCTAGGATATAGTATGAATCAATTTGTGCTTAGGCTTGAAAATTGGACAATATGAAAGCATAAACTTATTTTGAACTAGTTATTTGTGCTAGATTCATATTCATTGCTCACATAGCCAGCGTTGGATAATTGCTTGTGTAAGGGATTTTGTTTAGTGCATGTAGGGCAAAGTTTATGCAATTTGAACTTAGGAATGACTTGAAAATCCCGGAACTTAGACCGTTAGACATCCCATCCCCAAATTAGAACCAATCATGCTAAAAGGCAAGTTTGGGGGTAAAATAGTTGGAATTTGTATGTATTGACGGGTTGGAGGTCCGTGGTTCTTGGTTTTGCACTTTAGTCATTGCAGTTTGGTCAACTGGTATAAACCATTTCCAGCATAAAAAAAGAAAAATGCTGAAGGTCTTATTCTGCTATTCAAATGCCTTTTTGACTCGAGTAAGTAAGTCTGAGGGGTCTTTCAAACCTGGTGCCCTAAAGCCAACTGGCTTGGGAGTCATCGACCTAAAGCTCGTTACAGGGGTCAATTAGAAAGCAAGTACGGAGAGTGGACTTACACATAAGACATTATAACATCTTTAACTTTTTTGTTTAAGCCTTTATGACTCGGGCAAGTACGTCTGAGGGGTTCTTTGAACCTGGTACCCTAAAGCCAACTGGTTTGGAAGTTGCCGATCTGAAAGCCCGCTACAAGGGTCATATAGAAAGCCCGTGTGAAAAGTTCTGCACAAAGATGGTAAAAGTCAGGGACAATTAAAAGAAAAAGTCGTCCATAAAAAAAAATAAAAATATATATATATATATATATATATAATATATATATATATATATATATATATATATATATATATATATATATTATTGCATGGTATAAGCTTTGTTGACTGAGTTGTGGTGGTTGAGGTTGTAGAATTTGGGTCTGCTTTCGTTTGATTTGTTATGCACGCATATTTCTGATTCTGATTATCTTGTGTGGAAAAAGCAAAGAATATTTTTAGAACCCACATAGATAAAAACCCGGGATGTGAGAGAAAAGTAGAAAGTGGTGATCATCCATGAGCGTTGAAAGGAATTTCATTAGAAATCATAGATTGACCACATGGGATTCGGACTTGATTATGCTTAATGAGCCACACAGTATTGAGCATATCTTTTGCATAAGTGTGCGTTTGACATTGTCTATTCACACACACACTGGAAACTCTGGCAGGATATAGCTAGAAATTATTTTGCATTGTTGTTCATGACTCTTGCTTAAAGCTTAAATTGATTTGGACTATGGAGGCATATGGTAAACATGTTGACACAACAAAAATATTTTTTATCTTATTTCTTTGATTTTTGTAGTTTATTTTCCATTGTTCGAGGACGAACAATAATTCTAACTTGGGATTATTTGATAAGTGTGTTTTATACACTTATTTGTACGTCTAAATTAGAATAAATTATTATCGTTTTAGAATATATGCTATTTATGTTGTGTTTATTTGTTTACTTTGTAGAAAATATCCCAAAAAGCGAAGAATAAAACAATTAATGAAAAAATAACATAATTGGAGCTAAATTGGACAAGTGAGGAGTTTGTGACAACAGTCGGGAAACATGCTTGGTGCCAAAGTGACTAAGTCAGAGGTTGGAGGTCCCTATTGAGGGAATTGAGAGCTTAATTGAGAAATTCAAGAAGAATATAAAGTTTGGGGATTAAATAGCAACAATTGAAAGTGGAGGACTAAAGCTGTAATTAAAGGTTGGGGACTAACTTATACAACCGAGAAAAGATGGAAATTACATGTCACGCGATCGCTGAAATTCTACTGAGCGATCGGACTTAACTCAAAGTCAGCACCCGAGAGTAAAAGGGTCTTCCACGCGATCGCTAGCCATACACTTGCACGATCGCGTGCTTATCCGACTGGACAGCAGATCAGATTTTTCTCGCGATTTTTAACAGGCTTTGGGATTTTTGACCTAGTTTTTCTCAAAAACCTATAAATACAAGACATGAGGTACGAAATTAGAACCTTTTGCCTCTCCATAGAACAAGCTACAACAGAGATTTCAACAGAAAATTCTTGGGAGATCAGAGCATTGCAGAGGGGCGAGAATTGAAGATAATAGAATAATTGATAATTGGTGCAATCTTTCCATTCTTCTTTATTTTCAATGAACGTTATTATATTTTGTTTTTGCTATTTAAATATGATGTGTAGCTAAATTCTATGTTGGGATGAAGGATGTAGCCTAGTTAATTATTTTAATTCTATATTCCTTGTTTTAACGATTTAATGCATGTGTTGATTTATTATTGCGTTTAATGCGTGAATGAACTGGTCACTCTTTCATGATTTAATGTGTTATTTTCATAATCCGAGAGGTGAGTTAATAACATAGATCTAGGTAATAAATCCGGTAATTGAACGAGAGATAGAGACATACTCTTGTTATTATTGCGATCGTGTGTGAATTCTTGCGTGTAAAGCATCTAGATAAGGAATATTCGGACTCGCTGTAGAGATACAATGTTGACTTATTTAGGTAGGATTGATTTACACTCGAGAGAGGAATCTCAATTTGAATTAGTGAATTCGATCGAGCACATATTTAGAAAATAAAATTTGGAATTGGAATTGATTTAATTGGTTAGGTGAATTCGTGAATCCCAACTACCTTACAATTGTTTTTAAAACAAAAACGAATTCACAAATTTAATTCTTTTGTTTAATTTCTTAGTTTTAGTTCACAATCACAAATTATTTCATCGATTCAAATAAGGTATAGAACTAACATATTTCGATAATTAATAGCAGTCTCCGTGGGACGATAATCCGGACTCTTAGGTCCACTTTATTATTTCTCACGACCCGTACACTTTCGGGAATATCTCGCATCGCGAGATACTAGTGAATAATAATTTATCAACTAGAAAGTTTAAATTTATGGACACTTCACAAATATCAACTCCTAATAGTAATGAACATGAAGAATGTATTTAGAGAGCAAATAAATTTCATTCTTATGGTTTTCATAAGATTTTTTATTATATTATAAATTTAAATAACTACAATATGCAAAATATATTATATAGATTTTAACAAATAATTCATATAATTTTTATTAAACAATTGATTGTTAATCAATTTTTATTAAAATATTAAAATATTAATGGAATAATTTGAATAAAGAAATTGTCAATATGAAAAAATAAAAACAAATTCATGTAACAATATTTATTAAAATTAATGATTATTTTTGTAGTTAAATACTTGAAATTAATAATTAATGGTTAAAAAAATCAAAATACACCAAAAAAGTCTATCTTACATCTCTTTTTGAGAAAAATATGAAGAAAAACAATACATAAAAAAAAAACATCGGTCCTAAGGACAATA
The DNA here is from genome assembly GCA_963555705.1 of Ligustrum vulgare. Classification (NCBI taxonomy): domain Eukaryota; kingdom Viridiplantae; phylum Streptophyta; class Magnoliopsida; order Lamiales; family Oleaceae; genus Ligustrum; species Ligustrum vulgare. Next base: position 25,400,492 of record OY743176.1, read on the forward strand.
TAAGTCTTTCATTTGTGTTGTATGAGTCTAATTTTGTAGTTCAAAAACTTATTAAAAATAAAATTTTATTTATTGAATGTTAAATCCAAAAATCGAGTTGATATATTTGTGGTACACACGCATAACACTTAATTCATGACTCGTTTCCTCGCAAAACTAGTAAACAATTTATTGGTGTGCAAATTTATTAAAATAATAATTATATAAAATGGTAATTTTTTTTAAACTTTATTAACATGTATAGCCCATGTTTGGCCTCCTTTAAATTTTTAACACATTTTTCATCTTTCTTCTTTTCAATCACACATTTATCAATAAAATAATATAAGACATAAACTCAAAAAAGATTCACTACATTTTAACCATACATTCTCCTAAAAATCATTTTTCATTTCAAATAAACTCTTCTTAAACAACATCAAATAGGGGCATTGACAAAATGTTCATTATATATATATTTTATTTAGATTTTCATTAATAACTTTTTTTTTAATTTTATTGACATATGATTAAATATGCATTTAATTATATTCAATTAAATGCACCACATTTAAAAATTAAAAAAATAATTATCCAAATCGCCTCTTGTGTTGAATTTCACTTTCTTGTATCACAAATTTTTAAATTGATTTTCACATTCGTGCATCATTAATATTGCTTAATTGATACATACATTTAAATATAGGGCATCATATATTTAATTTCTTGCAATTACTCTATTTTATGTAAATTACAATATTTTGATGATTATTATTTCTATTCATGGTAGCAAAAAATACTTGGACAATTTATTTTATGCAAAAATTGCATTATTTAATTTAAGCTTGAGCAATTGTTTAAAAGATATTTTGTTAATAATAATTCTCGTTCATCACATAAGCGTGGACAACCATAAACTGTATAAATAATCTAGCTCTTGTTTGATACCCATTATTTCAAACCTCGTTTTTTTTTCAAAATTATTTTTCAACCACACGTTTAGGGATGACAATAATACCCACTAACCCGATACCCGATGGTGGCGATGGAGACCCGACATAAATGGGCGGGGATTACCCGACTAAATGGGTTCGTGGGTAGGGTATGGAGGTAAATTTTAAAACCAGACATGGGTATGGGTCGGGTGTGAGTTTTACTACAATACCCATACCCGACTCGCAAACCCATTAATTTCCTTAAAAAATTATAAAATTTAAAACAAAAGTGATTGTTTAAAAAAAAAAAAAAAAAAAAAAAAACCCAAATATCTATTGACATTGTTATCGTCTAAACCTTAATATGTTTAAACTATTGACTTTGTTAACGTCTAAAAAAATTGTTCAAATTTGCTTGTATAATTTCAACATATAACAAACTTTTTTCAACTCAAATTCAAGTGAAGTCCAATATTTAATTGATCCAAGTTAATCCGGAGCACCTATAACCTATTTATAGCCTAAAAAAATAAATAATTAGTAATAAGTTTTAAATGGGTATAGAAACAAACCCGCACCCGATCCGCAATTTTTAAATGGGTATATGGGTAGGGTATGGAGGTTGTAAATATTTAGTGGGTAGGGTACGGGTTTGGAAAACCCGACCCATTGCCATCACTATTGACACGTTGTATCAATAAAATATTCCACCTATAAATTCAAAAAGATTTTTAATTTTTAACAACGCATTTTCCAAAATTTACTATTACAAACCACGTTATATTTGTAGTAATGGTCTCAAACATGGGCATAATATTTAAAAAGTTTTCCAAAATTTATGAAAATTCTAATTCATTTCTATTTTGAACATTTATTGACAGTTTAATCATTAATTAAAGAAATTGTGTGTTCAAACTTTTTTTATTTTATTTTGAAATGATATTTAAAGTAAAATCATTTATATTGTTCTTCCGTGCAATGCAGGGATATGATACTAGTTTTTGAAATGATAATGTTGTAAAACCAGTCAAGTAATAGAGTCTCATAGAAACACAAAGTTAGTAATTAGTTATTTAATTTTTTATTATCTTTTATTTGGATACAAATTAGCTACAAAAATAGTGGATAGTTGTTATCTTATTTCATTATAAAGCCTAGTTTTTCGAAATTAAAATTAAAATTTTAATCTAAGTCAAAATTAAAAATCAATTTTAATCATACATTTTATGAGACCTACAACTTTTCAGTTACACATTTAATCAATTTTATCAAAATTTACTAAAAAATTTAATTTTAATCTCTATCAAACAAGAGTTAAATAAGATTCAATTTGTGCACGACTATGCTACAATTACTCATTGGGTTACACTTTGGGTGAACCCCACACCTATGTGTGAGAGGGAGAGTAACCCAGTGTGTAACACTAAATTAATCCTTTGCGCTATTAGATGCTCATAGACTATTGTCATCATTCAATAAGCTTATAAACATTCTTTTATTCATATTCTCTTCCTGGTATCAAAATCATTGTAAACATTTAGCAAACTACAACTTCACAAATCTTCTCTTCTACCATGATTTCTCTATTGAAATGTTGACAACTTCATTACATTCAAAATCACCTATCAATTACTCCAAATGGTGTGAACAAGCTTTAACTCTTAGAAAAACATAACATCATTGGTCATCTCACCAATGAAGACTCTGCTATAACCGTTCCTCATCTTACACTAATTCACATACACCAAAACTTCACATCAAATCCAAACACCACCACAAAGCAGAAAAATTTCATACCAAAATTAACAAACAAATTCAAGAACAGGTTGTTCATCTCATCAATGAAGATTATGCCCCATTAAATACATAATCACATCAAATCCAAACAGCACACCAACAAAAAAATTCATACCAAAATGATGTAGAACAGGTTGCATTAGAGTTTGAAGAAGAGATTGATCGAAAATTGGCAAAGAAAGCGGGAGTTTCGAACAAACGGCCATAACTTTTTGCACCGGTATCAGAATCCTTATTATAATATGTTTTCGGAATCGTCGCGCAGCACTCTACATTATCTTAACCGGGTTCCCCGATTGAGGTAGTTTTCGGCTTCAAAAATACAGTTTAAAGGGAGCTACCGGCCATTCAAATTTTTTTCCAATTTTAGTTAAAATTATCCTTTAAGTCGTTTATTTTATTTGAATGTCTATTTCCGTCTTTTTGCTCAATTAGGGTTGCTCAGACGTTTTTAAAAAAAATGATTTGCCATTCAATTCAATTCATTCATGATTATTCAATAAAGTCTCTTCTCGTTGGTGGATTCCAATTAAGTTCTTTAGATTTACGTTTGTAAATCTTTGTTTCCGTTCTGCGTCACAAAATGTGTGGTTAAATATTTGACAAAGAGTAAAATGTTTGAATAATGTATAGTTGAAAATAAGAAAAATATTGTGGAGAATTAAATGGTGCTCAAACAAGGCTTTATTAAGTGTTACAAGTACTAAAAGAAAATGTCGGTAGTAACTAGTAATAGAGTCATAGTTGCTGTGATGAGAGTTTGTAGTATCCTATGATGCGAAGCTTCATATGATATTAGTCAATGAAACCGCGTTTTTATTGGTGGCGACCGCGTAAATGCACTGTCTAGTCAGCGGCTGACAAAGAGAGGCTGAACAAAACAAATTAATGCAACAAAATGGGTTCCAATTTTACCCTTGCTTCTTTGGTATAATATCAAGATAACCCAATCTCATATAAAAATTAGTAAATTCATGTACTTTTTACACCCTCGAGTTGAGGATAATTTGCCTGAAAACAAACACAATTGAAGTAAATGGTTCAAAGCTAACGTTTGAGTGCTATCGACTTTTAATTTTCTTTGTTATGTCCCTGTTTGATAGAGATTAAATCAAATTTTTATCAGATTTTGATAAAAGTTGATGAAATATGTGGCTAAAAAGTTATGGAACCTATGAAATAAATGATTGTTATTAATTATTGATTTTGAGTTTAATAAAAATTTAATTTTTAATCTATACCAAATGTGCACTATATTTTTTGGTACAAAAAGTCTAAAATAATGATTAGCATATAATCATGATAAAAAATAGAACACAACGAGTTCAATAGCATGCAACTTTAAAAATCTTGATGTTCCATCGAAGTCTTTTTCAATTGAATTTATATTTTCACTTAGGGATGGCAAAAAATCTCTATAGATCCGAGATCCACGGAGATTCGAACTCATTAGGAGGGCATCGTCCCGAAAATCGGGTTCACGTGGCATGTCTAGACAGATTTTCTGCTCCTAAAGAGTTTTCAGAGCAGTCTGCTCTGGACTTGTCAATTTAAAATAGTAAAATAAAATAAAGTCAAGTAAAATATAATTTGTAAAAGGGCAATATCAGGATGAAGGGTTGTCATGTGGCTCCCCTAGACGCCCTCGGGTCTAGGGCGAGATAGTACCGTCATACTACATTACAATTCCTATTTTCACTCTTCTACTATAATCTAGTTTTTGCAATTTCTTAGTTAATTGACATTTTTTTCTCTCCATAATGCTACTAATAAAACAAAAATAAGAAGCTTTTTTCACTTTTCATAGATTAAGTACATGACTTCATTATTATTTTGAAATAAATTTGACTTACTTTTAAACTAAGTACATATTTAGAGTGCTTATAAGCAATTTTAAAGCTCTAAAAATAAATACGTCGAGTGTGTTTCTGACCCCTTTTATGTAAAAATGAATTTTGTAATAATTTTTTTTTTTTTTTTGAAGAATATATGCGATTAAAAGTAGAGAAGTTTTAGATTTTCGTGTAAAATTATTTTGCCCCTACTTGACGGAGATTAAAATTAGATTTTTAGTATATTTTAATAAAAGTTGATGGAATGTATGGTTGAAAAGTTGTAGGTCCCGTAAAATGTGTTGTTAAAATTAGTTGTTTGACTTTGATTTTAATCAAATTTGTAGTGCTACCAAGAAGGTACTTTATTGAAAAAATGTATTGTTAAAAAGTAATTTGAAGAAATGAATTATTTATAAATTTATTTAGAACCTGTTTGATAATGTGAAAAATTTTAATTTTTGTGATTTTTTTTTTTATGGATGTGTGGTTTAAAAGTGTTTGAAAAGTAAAAAATTATGAACTTAACTAAAAATAGATGATTGAGATTGAGTTTAAAATGTTACGATGAAATTTTCGACACTACTAAACAAACTCTAATAAACGAGTTTTTTAAATGGAGTCCGAGAAATTGAGTCTTTAAATAACGGGGTCAAATGGAGCTTAAAAAGTTGGACAAAAAGCTCTTGTATGATGTTAGGGGCATTATTGTAAATTAAATTAGGCCGGGGAGTCAGCCAAGTCAATCTCTGTCTGCTTTTGGAATTTTCTTGACAGCACATCATGAGACTGACAAATAATCCATGTATTACAAGGGAAAATAAACAAGTTGCTACAAGAATATCTCTCCCACTCTTTTCTTGATATATATACTATCCATTCATACTTGTGAATATTCTGGCGAAGATATCAAATTCCGGTGAAACATTATGTTTTCCGGCAACCCGTTTGGAATTTCAAGATAACAAGTTGTATTGAAAGGCTTAGTTGATGAATAAAATGAAGTGATCAACCCATTGCAGGAATAAGAGTTGAAATCTGAATTTGGTGAAGTGAAGAAAAATGGGTTCTTGTGTCAGCGTTGAAGAAGGAGACAATCAGCAAGCTAAAAACAAATCTTGTAGTAGCAGATCAGGTAGATTTCTTATACATTAACAAGTACCCACAAAGTTAGTGTGTGTAGTTTTTTATGTTTGTGTTCTTGGTTTTTTCATTGTGCAAAAAAGAGAGTGCTTTTTTGGGTAATTTTTTTTTTTTTTTCAATTTGGGGTTTGAAGTAATATGTGATCATGGATTAAGTTTTCTGGGTTGTAAGATTCTGAAAAGAAATCAATGATATTGTCATTGTGTGTATTCGACAAGGCTAAGATTTTAAAAAAATGAAATTGTAGATGTTATTAATACATTGTTAGATTGCTCATTAGGAATTTAACCCTACTAATGAAAAGAGCCGTTGATTTCTGAACCCAATCTTAACAAAGTAAACTGTACTTGTACTTTAATTCATAAAGATGAATGATCTTTTTGATCTGTAACCCACCATGGGCAACACAAGGACTGTCCACCACCGACGGTAAACACTTGGCAGCTCACCACTGGTGGTGAGCAGTTCTTATGTAGTCTATGGTGGGCAAGATCATTGCTCAGTTGCCGGAAGCGCACTTAGATTGCACCATTTTCTATTGCAATTTCATTTTCCAATTAGATTGTGCCTTCTGTTGGAATATTACTCTAGATCATGGTTTGGCATAGGTACCTACACAGAACTAGTTTACCTTAATAAAATCCGTGCTAATTCCTTCCATGAATGTTTGCAGCAGTGCATGAAGCTTCTGTATCACCCACCAAAGCAGACTCTGTCCTTTTGAATGAGCTTGATACACCCGAGAAACGAAAAACTGCAAGCCCCGTTGTAATAATTCCCAAAAATGTGCAGGATCTACGCCAAAATTCTGGTAATAGTGACCTTGATATCTTTACGTACGAGGAGATGAAATCAGCTACCAAGAACTTCAGACCGGATCAGGTTCTTGGTGACGGTGGATTTGGTATTGTTTATAAAGGAGTTATAGATGAGAATGTAAGGCCTTATTATAAGACAACTCAAGTTGCCATTAAAGTGCTTGATCCCGAAGGTCTACAAGGGGATCGAGAATGGCTGGTAATTTGGTTGGACCTCCTATCTTAATTGAATATTATGGTATTTTATTATGCTTTATATCAGATATTAGAAATACTATGTTTTTCGTTCAATACAACCTGTGAATAACCAAGACAAATTTGTTTGTCGGCTGAAATGAAGTGGCATTACTGTGGACTAAAGAAAAGCACCTATCATCCTCCAACTCATTATGCCATGAGATTTTATTAGCAGAGAAAATAACACGTTGACTTACATATATAAGCACGTACACATTATTTATTCTTGATTGAAATTTTCGAAGAATAATTCTGCAAGGAATATATAAATTCCTCGTCGTCATGAAAACAGGAATGAGTAATCATACACTTTCCTTTTTAAGAAGATGATGGTTTACTATGTCATCTTTTATGCTGTCTTCTTTCATGACTCATCAAGGGTTGACAAGTACGATTTAACCCTGAATAAAATTTGGCAAACAATACCTCGCTCCTCTTAGGTTGTTAGGTAGAAGGGCGATGGAAATGAGGAAAAATTCAGTCTTACTATTTACTTATGGTATGCTTTGGTCTATAACTCTGTATGATTCGATCCTTCTTCTATCTCCCTTTATTCTTTTCCCTCTTTGTTCCCTTCTTTCCCGACAAAGTATTGAGGTTTCTTCCCTTGCTTCTCCTCCACTTATTTATCCAATAATATCCCTACCAGATTCTTGAGGAATATTCATGAGATTGTGCAGAATACATGAGCAATATTCGCGAATGGTGTATTTAATCGAATTTGTGGATATTATTTACCAAGTTTGATGAAGAGTTTTCTCTATCCTATTTTTCTTCTCTGTCAAGAACTGGAGAAGTCATACATAAGTAAACTGAACAAAATTTCCATGTCCTAAAAGGTTTGCATCACATTGAGAACTACTTTAATCATCCCTAATATTTCAGTTGTTACCAGCCCTCAGGATGCATTTGTTCATAAAGAATAGTCAGTTGCTAACCATTGAAATTTTACTTGCAGGCAGAAGTCAATTACTTAGGGCAGTTTCGCCACCCAAATCTGGTGAAACTTATTGGGTATTGCTGCGAGGGTGACAATAGGCTGTTGGTCTATGAATATATGGCATCTGGGAGCTTGGAGAAACACCTCTTTTCGAGTGAGTATGAAGTTTTCAAGCAATAGAGAATTGTTACTGCATGAAACTACTCCGGAATCCTTTTATTTAACAATTTCCTAATTTCTTTGAATTATTATTTTTAATGGATAGCATATGTTTAGATTGTCATTCATGTTCAGAATGAAAACTTCATTCTGGATTCTGCGAGAATTTTGAAAGCTTTTTATTTGCTTCTCTTCCATGGATGTCTCTTAAGCCCCTGTTTGTTAAAAGTTTTTTGTTTAAAAACATGTTTTTTTATGTTTTCTAGGTAAAATGTATGGTTGAAAAATGGAGAGAGAAAATATGTGTAGTTAAAAAGTGATTTGGGGAACTGTGTAGAAAAAAACATGTTTAAAAACCTATTTGCCAAACGGAGGCTAAAATACCTTGTTTGGTATTGATAAAAATCAGACTTTTAGTAGATTTTGATGAATATTGATGAGATATGTGGTTAAAAAGTTGTGGGTTCCATAAAATGTGTGATTAAGATTAAATTTCGATTTTGAATTAGATTAAAATCTAAATTTCTAGCGCTACCAAACAGGGGAAATAACCACTTGAGTGGAGCTTTGTTGTTATACGGACAGTTCCGTCTTATTGAGAATCTTCCCTAGTTAAATTGATGATATATGCTCGATATTCTATCCTTCTACAAAATCCAAATTTGGCCATTACACTAGTTTCTGTGATCATTGGATCGACATCTCTATAATTATTTTATTTTTATTGCGCTTGTAGGAGTGCGTGCCACTTTAACATGGCATAGGAGAATGAAGATTTCCCTAGATGCTGCAAGAGGGCTTGCTTTTCTTCATGGTGTGGAAAGGCCTATTATATATCGGGATTTTAAGACTTCAAACATTTTGCTAGATTTTGTAAGTTTCCATTCCGATTATGTAGTTATGCTGCTGTTCTTTGTTACCCCTACATGAATCTTCAGTCCATCGAATTCACATCGCAAGATTTGTCAAAAGTTTTACCAAGGCTGTCAACCTATCGCAACCCCCTCCTTAACCGGACTTGGGACCAGTTATGAGAAACATAGGCAAGGTTCCATACTCCGACCCCAAAAAATGGAACGATTTTTTTTCTTTAAATAATGCTCCGACTAGTGGACTCATTAGACCTCAAAAGACTTCCCTCAATCAGTAGACCATCAATTAACTGGTAATCTTTCTCTTATCTGATTCTCAGAGCTTGTCTTTCTATTGATATAAATTATTAGGCCAAACATGAAGTGCCATCATGTGCTTCTATATATAAATGCATAGAATTCTTACCTTAAAGTCTATATGAATCTTTCTTCTGCTAAAAGTGTTACTAAACATTCAGGATTTCAATGCAAAACTTTCTGATTTTGGACTTGCAAGAATTGGTCCCACCGGAGATCAAACTCACGTGTCGACTCGAGTTATGGGAACTTATGGTTATGCTGCTCCAGAGTATGTCATGACAGGTGAGTCTTATGATAGCAAATTGCTAATGCTTCCTTAATGCCTTCAAATGCTGAATAATCCACCTTACCAAAACACGTTTGTGACGACCGCAGTATTTTCTTAACATTTGCTGCGAAACGTGGCTTGTTTTACTTGATGCTGAAATTTTAGTCGTGTGATGATGATCGCGGCTGGTATATAATGGTGGTTTATTGATGCTCTTCTTTATACGGTTGTCCAGGACATTTGACTTCTCGAAGCGATGTTTATAGTTTTGGAGTTGTCGTACTTGAAATGCTCACCGGAAGGCGAGCAGTGGATAAGAGGAAGCCTAGTAGAGAGCATAACCTCGTCGAATGGGCCCGCCCGCTCCTGAACCACAGCAAGAAGCTTTTGAGAATTCTGGATCCTAGAATCGAAGGGCAATACTCGACTAAAGCTCTTATGAAGCTGGCCAATCTAGCATATCAATGTCTCAGCCAAAATCCGAAAGGGAGGCCCGTCATGAGTCATGTAGTCGAAACACTCGAAAGCCTTGTAACACAAGAAGGGGCTCGAGAAGAGGCGATTCTACAGAGTGGAGGTGGCAGTGTAATCCTTTATGAGGTTCCTAGGAGTCTACCTGACACCCCAAAGGAAAAGAAGAAAAGCCAAAACGAAAGGGATAATGAAAGAGGAGATGTCCCTCAAACGAGTAAACGAGCCAATGTAAGGAGCAAAAGCGAGCCTCCGAAGGAGTGCGATCTTTACGCCCCTCCAGAAGCTCTTTTAGATGAGGAATCATCCTCAAATGGATGTTGAAGTCTGTAGAATCAAATCAAATATTGCCTATATGAAAAATAATAATGCATGCGTATCGCCTTTTGCAATTCTTTTTGTTTGCATTTTCAATGTTTAGAGGGGATATTACCTTCTCTCTCTCTGTTTTTTTTTAATCGTTGTTGTCTTTTGGCATCGAAGACAATCGGAGTAAGAATGAAAATACCAAAAAAAAAAAAAAAAAAAAAAAAGCTCAAATAGGTAGGTTTATTTGAGGTATCAATAATACACATACTGCTGGCAAAAATAATTCATTGCACCTCTTATTTATTCACAGCTTGGGATTTGAATACAAGGTAAACGTGCATATTTTTACCTAATAATAGAGAACCATTACGTGACTCATGTCATGTGTCCTGTAATATCCTGGACCTGAGAAAATCTAAACGACTAATAACAACCACGAGGAAGTTGTCGTACTCACTAGAATCGATCAATTTATAACTAAACTTATTTATTTCATTTCAAGTGCAAAGTCAAGTAACACAAAGAGTTTGGTTTGATGTTGAATTTCTAAGGTTCTGTTTGTTAAAAGTTTTGTGTTTAAAAATATGATTTTTTATATTTTCGAGGTAAGATGTGTGGCTGAAAAGTAAAACAGAAAATATTTGTGATTAAAAAATAATTTGAAGAATTGTGTTGTTTAAAAATATATACTTTTTTTTTATTTGCCAATCAAAGGCTTAATTAAAGGCATAACAATATAAAAACTAGTCGCCCTAAGTAAATAAATAACAATATACAAATTAGGATATGTAGCTGATTTCAGAAAATGTTGAATTTGAAAAATGTTGGGATGCTTGATTTTCACTAAACCTTCACTTAATATAAACTTGCACTTTGTAAATGAAACTAGTATCATATCCGTGTGTTGCATGGGAGAACAATATGAAATGATTTTACTGTAAATATAATTTCAAAATAAAAATAAAATAAAATTGAACACACAATTTTCTTTGATTAATGATAAAAATTGTCTACAAATGCTCAAAGTAAAAATGAATTACAATTCTTATGAATTATGGAAAACTTCTTTAATTACTAAATTGTTTGTACAGTTTGAACTTGTCCACACCTGTGTCATGCAGAGAAATTGTTATAGACAAATACATATTTAAATAGTTGTTCAAACTTAAATTAAATAATGCAATTTTTCAAACCTATGTTGAATAGAATAAATAAAATTTTTGTCAAACTATTTTAGTATTTTTTTACTGCAGTTTATGATTGTCGACACCTTAATTTGTTATGCAAGGAAGTTGTTATAGATAAAATATATTTTAAACAATTGCACAAACTTAAATTAAATAATGCAATTTTTTAAACTTATGCTGCATAGAATTAAAAAAAAAAAATTGTCCAAATATTTTTTTTGCAAAAATTTCCAAATTTAGAAAGTTATTTTAGCGAAAAACTATGAGTAGATTTTGGTGACGGCTATTTTACTTTAATATATAAGTATAGATAGTATAGATGATACATGTACCATAATATTTGTTAAAATATTTAATACACTGTTTTTTTGGCAAAAAATTCCAAAATTGGAAAGTTATTTTAACGAAAAACTATGCGCAGATTTAGGTGACGATTATTCTACTTTAATATAGAAGTATAGATATATAAGTATAGACGAGTCATTAAACAAAATGTTGGGTTTAATTTACTTAACAACTTTAATATTTTATTTCGAAAGTCAATTAGTCATCGTTAATCAATTAACCGATGTTACATAGGATATGTAAATTCTCAATCTAAAATGTTTAGTAGATTTCATTCACAACACAAATCATTAACAAACATTTGGTAGCTACACAAATGTAAGACAATGATTACATATTCAAATACACAATAATAAATAACTCAAAATCAAGAAACAAACTTAAAACTAATTAGGTGAAATTAAGCTACATTCAAACATCTCAACAAAATAAAACTTGGTCCATAATAAAATAACAACAATACTTGATATTCAATATAGTCATTCTAATGAGTTAAGTACAAAAGATTACAAATAAGATAATAAAGAAAATTCTCCCAAACATTTTTGAATCGGATACTCCAATGTTTCATCACCTTGAGACAATTTTCTCTTTCCTCATTCAATGATTTCAATAACTCAACATAATGCATTAAATGTGCAATAAATACCAAAATGATTATAAAGGAAAAGTTGAGATGACAATAGTGAAAACTCTAAACAACCACAAAGTTGCTCAAAAGGAAGAAAAACTATTAAAAACCCAAGAACTTTAAAGATGCATTAAGATAGAAAATTACAAGAAAAATGAAAGAGGCACAATCAAAAGTCTGACCCTAGCTCAACACAAGTTTGGGTATTTATATTTACCCAAAAATCCCTCAAAAACACCCAAAAACCGCAAGACTGAGCGTGCGTTTGGACATTATCGAGTCAACCAAGTTGACTTGGTAAGGCCTGATATTTTTTTTGACAAATTTAACCACTCGATCGCTCAACTTTAGTCCGCGTGATCGCGTTGTACTTTTTCCTACATCAGTTTGATGTTTTGCCCATTTCATGGCTTTAGTTGCAACCACACCTGGTTAGAGCCACGCGGTCGCATCGTTTGTTGTGGCCGGCCTTTGTAGCTCAGGTCCTTCTAATTGCATTCAAGTCCTCCCTTTCAAAGTCGATCTGTTTGATCCTTGAATTTTCAGTTTTCTTTCAGATAGGTAATTCCAGAATTGCAATTGAGATCCTTCAACCTCTGATAATGTATAATCTAGTACCCCGATTAACCCAATCTTCTTAAAAATCGATAATTTGGTCCCCAAAGTCCCAAATTCAGCGTAGTTTGGACATCTTTTGTGATTTTTTCCCCTAAACCTTGAATGTTAACCTATGTAGACACAAAATATGTATAAATGAACAAATATTTCCTTAAAATATTTCAAAAATGCCATTTTAAAGGAATGAAATGTGCATGTAAAATGTACTTAACAATTACTATTTTTTTTAATCGTTTATCTTTTGGTATCGAAGAAAATTAGAGTAAGAATGAAACAAAATACGAAAAAAATAGCAAATAGGTAGGTTAATTTGAGGAATCAATGATAGACATACTGTTTGCAAAAATAATTCATTGCACCTCTAATTTATTCACAGCTTGGGATTTAAATGCAAGATAAACATGTATATTTTTACCTAATAATAGAGAACCATTACTTAGACCCATGTCATGTCCCGTTATATCCTGAACTTGAGAAAATCTAAACTACTAATAACAACCAACAATTACAATGGACCAATCAAAGATAAAATTGCGGGCGGACTTAAGAATAATAATTTTCAAATTCGATTGTTTTCTATACAAAAATTGGGTCTCGACATCTGATTAAAAATATGAATCATAATCCTTATGTTTGTTTATTCTTCTTTGTATCTCAAGTCTTATTTGATTAGAATTTCAGTATCTAATTTTCTTCCCGCATGTTATGTTTGATTTGGAGTCTTCGAACACGCAAATTGAAGTTTTGTTTGACTTGAACATTTTTCTTCTTGTCAACGATCCCCGTCATAGTGCTTAATTTTCCCAAATAGTAAATCTTAACCAAGCAAATAGAATAGGACTTTTTATTTTTTATTAATATTCTTATTTAGGATAAGATGAATAGGAACGCAAATTTAAATCGTTGAGATTTGATAATCTATTAGTGAGTTTAGTCTCTCAGAATTTAACAATAGTCGATTTAACTCCAATAATCCAATCAACTTTATTTTCAAAGTGAAATTTTAGAATAAGACATGATATTCACATGTGAGGAAGATGGATATCTTTGTTGTTTAATTGCTTGGATTTCACTTTAATTAATGTTATTAGTTAATTATTCTGACACTTTATTTTTATTTCGTTGTATAGTTTGCTCAATGTTTGTCATTATTTAATCTCCTCGAGAGGTTGGTTATTTTATCAAAAATATTGCAGAAAATCAAAAGATTTTCAATTATTTTGGTCTAAATCATCATTCATATTGGGTATCAACAATTTGACGATTAAAACTAATTATTAGGATATTTATTCACGTTAATTCTTAATTTTATAAATATATAAATATTCATCGAGATAACGTGTCTATGAGCTAGTTCTTCATTCATGTTATTTTCTCTACATCAATAATTGACATGTCAATTTGTAGGCTTTGCGGTGACAATATCATGGCACTTGAGAAAAGAATTGAATTTAAAAAACGTTTTATAAATTGTATAGTTTTTTTTTTTTTTTTTTTGATAAGAATATTGTTATTGCACCCTCAATAATGCATTGTGAGTTTAATTTTATGTGGGTCCATCTTATTGTTGCCATAAATTAAAATAATCTCTTTTGAAAAGATTAAAACCTAGAATCATTCTGTATCTTAAAATTGTTAGAAAAAACACAACAATATTTACTTGTAAATTGTAAATGAGTATTTGTTACTTGAGTAATTGTTGAGAATGCAAACAATCTCATATCGATTGTGATGAAGGAAATAAAGTGGAAATTACATAGAGACATGTTTTTCAACTTCACAGTCCAAAATTAAGATTAACAAACTATTCATACATAAATCAGGTCACTTTTAAATTGTTAAATAACTGTAATATTTAAAATCATCCGACCCACCTCACACCATCCCCAATTTTCCATTTCAACCCTAATCTGATTTCACACTGTATTTTGCAGAGAAACGGATACCTCCGAGGAACCAAAAACTCCACTGTCGAGAGGCTTTGTCGTCTCCCAGCTCTTCCGGCGTTACTACACTCTACCCTGCCCCATCTCTTCCTATGATCCCTCCACTTGCACTCTTCATCGTGAAGCCTTCAACCTTAATCGCAGCCGCACGATATGCTATGAAATCTCCATTGCAACTGTACAACGGTAGGTTGCTGAGATACCGCAGTTGAGTGAAGACATGAGAAGCAGGTTGCTACGACATCGCAGCCGTGCGACGACGTGGGTCATCTGAATATTTTTTCTCTTCTCATTGGAAACTAGTTTCCTCTAGTTTTTATTTATTTATTTATTTATTTTTATGGTGGTTGTGTTCTGTGCGCGGTTGGTGGTGGTGGTGGTGTGTACGCGGTTTGTGGTGGTGGTGTGTGCGTGGTTGGTGGTGATGTTGTGTATGCAGTGTAGTGGCGGCGACAGTGTGGTATTGGCGATGGTCGACGATGATGGTTTTGCCGGCGGTCGTTGGTGATTTACCTACTTTTTGGTGGAGTGGTTGAGTAGTCGATGAGTCGTGTCGGTGGTAGTGGTAGTAGTGGAGAGCAATTTGTTCACCCTCTTTTTAGAAAGGTGAACATTATTTTTTTCACGATAGTTTTATTTTAGCCTCTGTTTGGTAAATAAAATAAACCGATTTATAAATTAATTTATAAACTACACAATTTACCAAATTACTTTTTAATTATATATTTTTTCTATCCAATTTTTAACCACTACTTTTTACTTCAAAATCATATAATATAAAATCAACGACTTTTTTTCTTCTTTTTTTATCGATGTTAAAATTTTAAAAAGAATATAGCAATCTTATTTATACATTTTCATTTTTTTATCAAATGAGTTGGTATAGAATATAAAATAGCATTATAGATTTTTGCTATTTTAAAAATAAGTATGCATCAGATTTTAATTTTCATCAAACGGGGACTTAAGATATTCTATACTAAGACCAATTCATTGGATAAATAAAAAATCAAATTAATTTTGGACAAATTTACGTTATAATATAAAAAATTAAAAATAGCCTCAAAAATTTTTTTTTAAAAAAAAGTCGTTGATTTTATAAGGTTACTATATTCTTCTCTTTAAAAAAAAAAATGAAAATGTATAAATAAGGTTACTATATTCTTCTTTTTAAAATTTTAACATCGATAAAAAAGGAAGAAAAGAAGTCGTTGATTTTATATTATATGATTTTGATGTAAAATGTAGTTGTTAAAAATTGGAGAGAAAAAATGTATAATTAAAAAGTAATTTGGTAAATTGTGTAGTTTATAAATTAGTTTATAATTAAAAAGTAATTTGGTAAAATTATCGTAAAATAAAAAAAAAAATGTGCCAAAAAAAAAAAAAAAAAGAAATGATAGAGTCATGGCCAATGTTAAAAAAAAAAAGAAAAAAAAAAAAGAATGAAAGAGAAAATGGGGTTTTCAAACAAATAGTAGGTCCATTTTTTGTCCTCATTAGAGGGTTATGTTCACCCTCCTTAAAAGGGAGGTGAACAAAATTGCTCTCGTAGTAGTGGTGGTGGTGCGGTGGGCAGCGGCAATGGTGCTAACGGCAACTGGCTAGAGTGGGATTAGCGTTCAGGTTGCTTAGGTTGGGATTGGGTAAGGTGGGATGGTGGCGTGGGTAGGTGGCTAAATTGTTTGTGACCAATTATAGATGAAAGTGACTCACAATTTGTTAGTTTGTGTTCAATTAACTTGAAATTTGTGACAATTATAAATGATTGTGACTCACAAGTTTTTAATTTGTGCCAAATATAGATTATTGTGACTCACAATTTGTTAATTTGTGACCAATTATAAATGATGTGACTCACAATTTGTTAGTTTTGTGGCCAATTAATTTGAAATTTGTGACCAATTATATATGATTGTGATTTACAAGTTTTTAATTTGTGACCAAATATAGATGATTGTGATCCACAATTTGTTTATTTGTGATCAAATATAGATGATTGTGACTTGTAACTGTGACCCTAAATTGTGACTAATAAAATCAAAATTTGTGACTTAGATAAAATTGTGATTTACAAAATTCGGGATTTGTGACCGACAAATAAGTTGCGATTAAAAAATAAGTTATGGTCAAAATTTTCAAAATTTGTGACCAAGACGTCGTGACTAATAAAATTTGTGACCGCAAATTAGTCATGACCAAATAATTTTATAATTTTTATCGAGAAATTAGTTGCGAACCATAAATTTTGTAATTTGTGACCAAAAAATAAATGGGACATTTAATATTTGTGATTTGTGACCTAATAGTAACTTGTGATCGATTAATTTGATAATTTGTGATAAAAAATAAATTATGACCTATAAATTTATTATTTGTGATCGAGAATTAAGTTGTGACAAAATTATTTTATAATTTGTGACCGAGAAATACCATAATTTGTGACTTTTTAAAATGTTTAATTTGTAACTGTGACCATAAATTGTATAATTGTGACCTTAACCTATTTAATTAATAAAATACACTTAATTATATTTTTTTTTTGACAAAAAACTTGATTTTTGTATTAAAATCACAAGTTTCTTAAATTTTAAATTTCATCTTTTAACCTTGTTATATATGTATTTATCCCAGAAATAAATCACAATATAATCCAAGTGGGCTACTCCACCCATTATCAATTGATTTTGGGTTGGAATCTCATTTGGGCATGGAGTTTGGGTTTGGGACTGAGCAAAATAATATCCATGGTCTCAACAGTAATGTTATTTGATCATTGTGTACATAATGACGACGGATAGATGACATGAGAGGGAAAGAGGGGCCAAAAAAAAAAAAAAAACCCAATTATTATAACCTTCCTCTCTCTTCTGTGTCATCTATATGTACACCAATATGTATTATTATTACTTATAATTTTGGTTTGATGAAACTTTCTTTTAAGATTTGCTGATGATATCCTACAACTTTTGTATATCTATATGGAGAAATGGAGATTTTGCCCACCTTATAGTTTCGACTTGATGAATTGTTTCTTGGTATGAACTATTAGTAACCAATCATAATGGAATTTTTTTGGTCCCAACCTATCTTACAGTGTCATGAGTTAATGAATTTTTTTATTCTTATAAACACTTGGAAAGTTCAACTTGACAAGACTTTAAAGATCTGTTTTGTTATGAAAATGTTGTTCAAATATATAAATAAAAGTTGAAAAGTGCTAGAACCGGTCCAATATATAAGGAACCGTCCAAAAAGTGCAAAAACCGGACCAAATACAAATGGACGGACCAAATGGTCCGGACCGGACCTAAAGGTCCGGCCAGAATGAAGAACCACGCGATCGCGTGGTTAAGTGATTTATTCACTGCAGAAATTTTCGAGGCATCGCGCGATCGCGCGAGATTCATACCGGCGATCGCGTGGAGTTAAAATTCGACCGTTGGAGAAATTTTTCAGAATTTCTCAAGCACCTTTTCAACCAATTTTGACACTCTTTCGTGAAGAGTTGCATGAACAACGAATAGGGATGATAGAATTCTATAAATAGATATAGAATTCATGTTTTGAACAACTTTTGATTATCTAACCTTCAATAGTGATTATCATCCAAAAGTTCCAAAATTTTATACTTAGAATCTTCAAATTTGCTCTTCTTGTTCCTATTCTCCAAGTTTATCAATTGTACTATTTGATACTTGGTTTGAGGCTTGAAATCCGCTAAAGCAATTTGTTTGGAAGCCCTTTAGCATTCTCATTTCGAGAGGGCGCAAATTTCGCTTTTAGGACAGCATTCTTTGCGATTCAAGTCATTTTGCAATTTTTGTTTTCTTCTTGATTCTTTGTTGCAAGTTTTTTGTGTCAACTTCATTATAGCATATTTAATTGAGAAAGGAAATTTCTCAACAATCTAAAAGCGAAATTTTCTGCGATGGCAACCGAAGGAGACACAACCATGGCAACAATCAAATTGATGAATCAAGACTTGGTTCGCTTGGATCGTTTTGATGGTACCAACTTCACAAGGTGGCAAGACAAAATCAAGTTTCTACTAACGGCACTAAAAATCTTCTACATCCTTGATCCCAATTTGGAAGACTTGTCCGAACCTTCCGAGAAAGATACCGAACAAGCAAGGATTGATCGAAAGAAGTGAGAAGAAGACGAACTTATTTGTCGTGGTCATATCTTGAATGCACTTTCGGATCGTCTCTACGACTTGTACACCAACACTAAATCTGCAAAAGAGATTTGGAATGCACTTGAAAACAAGTACAAGGCCGAAGAGGAAGGAACTACAAAATTCCTTATAACAAGGTACTTTGATTTTAAATTTTTGGAAAATGTTCCCCTATTACCCCAAGTTCATGAATTGCAAGTGATTGTCAATAAATTAAAAGCGGTGAAGATAGAACTTCCGGAATCATTTCAAGTAGGAGCAATTATTGCAAAATTACCTTCTACTTGGAGAGGATATAGGAAGAAAATCCTTCACAACTCCGAAGACTTTTCAATGGAGCAAATTCAAAAACATCTCCGAATTGAGGAAGAGTCGAGGGCAAGAGATGGGATTGAACATTCCCATGTTGGTACTTCTAAAGCCAATGCCTTGGAGAACAACAAAGTGACCAAAGTAAACAAAAGAAAGTTTACTAGCAACAACAACAACAAATTCAAAAAGAAGCCCAAGGGAGAATGCTTTGTATGTAGAAAATTCGGTCACTTTGCGAAAGATTGCCGACATAAAAAATAAAGCAATTTTGGAGGCAAGGTTAATTCCATTGACAAGAATGAAATTATTGCTACTATAAGCGAAGTGAATTCTGTCAAAGGAAAAATTCCGGGATGGTGGTATGATACATGCGCCACTGTTCATGTTTGCTATGACAAGTCCCTATACAAGACCTATCAAGAGATTGATGATGGTCAACAAATTCAAATGGGAAATGAACATTGTTCAAAAGTCATAGGCAAAGGGAATGTTGATCTTCAATTCACATCCGGAAATGTTGTAACTCTTACAAATGTCTTACATGTGCCGGATATGAATAGAAACCTTGTAAGTGGTGATTTGTTGGGAAAACCGGGCGTGAAATGTATTTTTGAGTCGGGAAAACTTGTATTGTCCCGAAATGGTTTCTTTGTTGGTAAAGGCTATTCCACTAATGGAATGGTCAAATTGTGTACTATTGACAATGCAATTAATAAAATAAATTCTTCTTACTTTGTGTGTTCTTTAGATTTAGGGCATGATAGATTAGGACATATTGGATATTCTACTTTGCATAGAATGATTAGAAATGACATGCTATCTTGTGTTTTTACAAAGTATGAAAAATGTGAAATTTGCACTAAGTCCAAAATGATTTAAAAACCTTTTCAAAGTGTAGGAAGATCATCTAATATTCTTGACTTAGTTCATACCGATATTTGTGAACTTAATGGCATGTTAACTAGGGGTGGTAATAAATATTTTATCACTTTCATTGATGATTATTCTAGATTTTGTTATGTTTATCTAATGAAACATAAAAATGAGGCTTTTCATATGTTTAAAGCATATAAAAATGAAGTAGAAAATCAAAAGGATAAAAGGATTAAAATTCTTAGAAGTGATAGAGGCGGTGAATACTTTTCTAAAGAATTTGATATCTTTTGTGAAGAACATGGTATTTTACACCAATGTAGTGCACCTAGAACACCGGAACAAAATGGCTTGGCGGAAAGGAAAAATAGAACCTTAGTTGAGATGATAAATGCTATGCTAACAAGGTCTAAATTGCCTAGTAACTTATGGGGTGAGGCATTACTTACCGCGTGTCATATACATAATAGAATTCCTTCTAAGAAACTTAAAGTTTCACCTTACGAATTGTGGAAAGGTCGGAAGCCTAACATTGGATATTTTAAAGTGTGGGGGTGTTTGGCTTATTATAAAAACATCAATCCTAGTAGGACAAAACTAGGACCAAGAGGGATCAAGAGTGACTTTGTTGGATATGCTATAAATAGTAAAGCATATAGGCTACTCGATCTAATATCCAATGTGATTATAGAATCACGAGATGTGGAATTTTTTGAGAATTCATTAAGCGTTGATGATATTCCTCAAAATTCAATAGAAATTCAAAATGAATTTCCGGCTTCTAAATCACTAGAAACATCTACCCAAGATGTAATTGAGACTAGTGAAACTCGAAGAAGCAAGCGTTCTCGTAAAGAGAAGGTATTAGGACATGATGAGATTGATTCTCAAAGGATCTCATTTTACTTGGTTGAAGCAAGTAAGGAAGATATAGTAAGAACAATTCCATATGTTCTTCAAATTGATAGTGATCCTAAAACCTATAAAGAAGCAATGACTTCTAGAGATAGCACATTTTGGAAGGATGCTATCAATGATGAAATGGATTCTATAACGTCCAACAATACTTGGAAGATTGTTGATTTACCGGCTGGATCAAAAGTCATTGGTTGCAAGTGGGTATTTCGAAGGAAATACAATACCGATGGTTCGATCCAAACCTATAAAGCAAGATTAGTTGCTAAATGTTTTCGACAAAAGGAAGGAATTGATTATTTTGACACTTATGCACCGGTGGCTAGGATCATTACTATTAGAATACTATTTGCACTATCTTCTATATTTGATTTGCATGTGCATCAAATGGATGTGAAGACTGCATTTTTAAATGGAGAATTAGATGAAGAAGTTTACATGGAACAACCGGAAGGTTTTGTTCTTCCGGGTAATGAAAATAAAGTTTGTAAACTTATTAAATCGCTATATGGTTTAAAACAAGCTCCTAAAAAATGGCATGAGAAATTTGATAATGCAATTATGTCTTTTGGTTTTTCACATAATGTGGTAGATAAATGTTTATATATTAAAAGTTGTGATAAACTTGTTACATTTGTGTGTTTGTATGTGGATGACATGTTGATTATAAGTAATCACATGAATGGCATAAAAGAAACGAAGAGGTTTCTATCGTCAACATTCAATATGAAAGATCTTGGTCAAGTGGATACCATATTGGGTATAAAAGTGATCAAGAATGAGTTGGGGTATGCATTAGCCCAATCACATTATATTGAGAATGTGATTGAAAAGTTCAAACATTTGAACATTAAAGAGGCAAATACTCCATTTGATTCAAGTATTAAACTTGTAAAGAATGTTGAAAGGGCTATTGGATAACTCGAATATGCGAGTGCAATTGGAAGTCTAATGTATGCAGTTCAATGCACGAGACCGGATATTGCATTTGCCGTGAGTAAACTTAGTAGGTTTACTAGCAATCCAAGTGTTGAACATTGGAAAGCGATTGGAAGAGTTCTTGGTTATCTAAAGAGAACCAAAAACCTTGGACTTCAATATTCCAAGTTTCCAGCAATATTAGAAGGATATACCGACGCAAGTTGGATATCAAATGCTGGAGAAAATAAATCAACCTCGGGATGGTTGTTTACACTTGGAGGTGGTGCTATTTCTTGGAGATCAAAGAAACAAACAATTATAACACATTCCACTATGGAATCCGAGTTTGTTGCATTAGCCAAAACTGGAAAAGAAGCAGAATGGCTTAATGATCTTCTTTATGAAGTTCCATTGGATACGAAGAAGGAATCTTCAATATCTATACTATGTGATAGTCAAGCTACTCTAGCAAGGACTTATAATGAAGTCTACAATGGAAAGTCAAGACATATTAGTCTTAGACATGATTATATAAGAAAAATAATAAAGGATGGGATAATATCACTTACCTATGTGAGGTCAAGTGAAAATTTGGATGATCCATTCACAAAACCACTTGCCAAAGAGTTGGTAAGACAAACACCGAGTAGGATGGAGCTAAAACTCCTATCATAAATTCACCAATGACGGCAACCCTACCTGTCATTACGAAATGAGTAATTTACGGGTTCAAAGGGTAACAACAAGTCATTCGATAAGTGAATTGTTGCAACACTTAAAAAAATTATTTTAAGGCCCTATCATAAGGATACAAGTGCTGGGGTAACTGCTTGGAGGGTTGAACAAATCTTAAAGAAATTCAGTAATTAGTATAAGTGTCTTTAAAAGTTACCAAGACACTGTAAGAATTTCTCCTATATGAACTTAGAAGTGGTGCCGCTTCAAGGAAAGTTTTGGAGTTACTTTCTGAAAAGTTCATGAACTCGGATGGACGCAAGGCCATTAACGCGTCAAAGTAAATCGTGTGGAACGTATTGAGCAAGAATGTTCACGTGTGCGATATCGCCGGTAATGTCATAAGGGATAACTGGTTCAAAGCCAAGGCTACCTGGGATCTCGATATTACTTTGCAATATTAGCACTAATATAAGGTTAAAATCGAAAGATACCTTATTTTATGCGTGGCATCGTTTATGATTCTAAGTTGTGTTCATATATTTGAACAAGTGGGGGATTGTTATGAAAATGTTGTTCAAATATATAAATAAAAGTTGAAAAGTGCGAGAACCGGTCCAATATATAAGGAACCGGTCCAAAAAGTGCAAAAACCGGATCAAATACAAATGGACGGACCAAATGGTCCGGACCGGAACTAAAGGTCCGGCCAGAATGAAGAACCACGCGATCGCGTGGTTGATGGTCCGGCGATCGCGTGGTTAAGTGATTTATTCACTGCAGAAATTTTCGAGGCATCGCGCGAGATTCATACCGGCGATCGCGTGGAGTTAAAATTCGACCGTTGGAGAAATTTTTCAGAATTTCTCAAGCACCTTTTCAACCAATTTTGGAACTCTTTTGTGAAGAGTTGCATGAACAACGAATAGGGATGATAGAATTTTATAAATAGGTATAGAATTCATGTTTTGAACAACTTTTGATTATCTAACCTTCAATAGTGATTATCATCCAAAAGTTCCAAAATTTTTAGAATCTTCAAATTTGCTCTTCTTGTTCCTATTCTCCAAGTTTATCAATTGTGCTATTTGATACTTGGTTTAAGGCTTGAGATCCGCTAAAGCAATTTGTTTGGAAGCCCTTTAGCATTCTCATTTCGAGAGGGCGCAAATTTCGCTTTTAGGACAGCATTCTTTGCGATTCAAGTCATTTTGCAATTTTTGTTTTCTTCTTGATTCTTTATTGCAAGTTTTTTGTGTCAACTTCATTATAGCATATTTAATTGAGAAAGGAAATTTCTCAACATGTTTGACAGTAGCAAAGAAATTGACGATATGAACTACGTACTTTTATTCTTGATCGAATGATTATAAAAGAAGACAACAAGGAGAGCGAAGAAAATAATGGCGTGTTAGTAGGGATCATGGAGGAGATGATGGACTCCTTTCACGCAGTTTGAGGGGCCTGCGGCGGGAGGGTGGGAGAGGCGGTAAAAATGATAGAAGAAAGATAATCTTCACAAATAATATAATGGATTATAACTTTATTATGTGTTAATTAGTATAATTAATCGTATTATCACCTGAAAACTAAAAAAATTAACTTTGGCACCTTTAGTTTTTTATTGTTATTTCTAATTACGGGGTAGCAATTAATTTTCCCAAATAGTAATATCTTAACCATGTGAATAAGATAAGATAAGATAAGATTTGTTATTGTTATTGTTGTTGTTGTTATTGTTATTATTATTATTATTATTGAGGATAATAATAACCATTTATTAATACGATTATAAAAACCATTTATTAGAACAGAGCATTAATTGTTAGTCGTTATTTTTATGACATTTTCAGCAATATTTTTTTGTTTATTGATTTATCTGTTTGTGCAGATATTTGTATATACAAATATATTACTATAGGTAAAAAGACTACAGAAAAATCTACGTAGACTTTTTCATTACAATAAAACATTGGGAAGATTACATAATTAATGTTTTTAAAATACACATTTTCAAAATTAAGAAACTTAATATTTTATTTCAAAAATCAGGTCATGATTAATTATATATTTTATTGTTTATGGTCACAACTCACAAATCATGTCATAAGTTTACGGTCACAGTCACAATTTTTTAGGTCACAATTTATTTCTCGATCACAAATTTTGAATTTCGTAAGTCACAATTTTTTTCGGTCGCAAATCTCGAGTCAATTGGTTACAACTTAACAAATTATGAGTCACAATTTCTTTATTGGTCACAAATTACAAATTTCGTTGGTCACAAATTTTTTCTCAAGTACAAATCAAGAATTTTTTAGGTCACAATTTTCACAAATCACTAATTTTCTTGATCACAGATCATAAATTTTATAGACCACAATTTATAAAATTATTTGGTTGACTTCTATTTTGGTCACAAATTATAATATTTAGTTTGTCACAATCTATTTCTCAATTAAAAATCACAAATTTTATAGGTCACAAATTAAGATCACAATAATTAATTGGTCACAACTTATTTTTGGATCAATAGTATGAAATTATGGGGTCACAATAATTCACTTAAAGGTCACAAATTATCAAAATTTTTAGGTCACATACTATTTACTAATAATAAATTACATAATATTAGTCACACATCATCATCAGCACCACCACTGATCCCCAACACCGCTATATTGACCATCGCCACCATCGACCATCGCTGCCAACACCATTATTGACCAGATGAAACACCACCACCACCAGGTCACAATTTATCTATTTCATTGGTCACAATCATGATAATTGGTCACAAATACTATAAAACTCACCACCACCACCACCAACCCCACTCCACCGCCACTGACTAGTCACCACTGCCAACACCCCAACTGGCCACCTCCAACACCACCACCACTAACAGTCACATCTCCACCTCCCAGTCACCACCACTAGCACAACCACCGCACCACCTCCAAATCGCCCACCACCATCACTACGGCCATTATCAGATCCGCCACCTCACCTCCACAACCACACCTCACCAGTAGCACCACCGCCACAGCCATACCTCACCATCACTGAGCATCACCGCCAACTACCATGCCACCATCTCACACCACCGCGCCACCACCGCACCCCACCATCTCCACCACTCAACCAAAACCACCTTACCCTACCTACCCCACCGCCTCACCACCATCATCTGTAAACCACCGACCATTAACACCACCATTTCGTTGGCACAAACACTGCACCACCCCTCCACAAACACCTGAACTGAAAACACCACCCTTCCACAACCTTCGACAACCACATAAAAATAACCCCAACACATACAACAATAGAAAAGAAGATGGAAGACTACAACTACACAGCATAGTGTAGCGTTTAGTCTTGTAGCGGTGCACGCAGTGGCAGCCTCGTGGTGGCTCTTGGACAACCTTACGATCTCACATATCAAGTAGTAACGGCGCAGTCAGAGCTCTCCGCCTCCTTAGGTTGGTGGTGTGTGGCAGGTCGGGTGGGATGGGGGGGTGAGAAAATGGGCGATTGAGAATGAAAAATGTAAATGTTAGAGGGAGAGGGAGATGGAGATGGAGAGGAGATTGATTTAGGGTTTGGAATGAGGATGGAAATGATGTGATATAATTAATCTAGTTTTATAATATATTGAAAAAATAGAATTATCACCTGATTTTTTAATTTAAAGTTGTTAAATCTTATCTTTGAACTGTGCAATTGAAATGTTGGTTTCTAGGTAATTTCCTCTAAAACATTTGTATATATAAGTAGGGTAATGATATATTCCCCTCAGTGCTCACTCCGAGATGACCCCTCAATCTCACTCACTTGGGTCTGGAGACAGGGGGTCATCCCGAATTAAGCCTCTATTTGACAACTCATTATAATGAGTAAATATTACTCATTATAATTTACACAATTTCTTCAATCACTTTTTAATTATACATATTTTTCTCTTTAATTTTTAATCACAAAATTTATCTCGAAATTCAAAAAAAATGATACCTACTCATTATAATGATTTGCCAAACAGAGGCTAAGCGGCGAGAAAAATTTAGCATAAATCGTACAAATACGCGTAACAAGACTCATTGTTTTTAATCACAGTTGCTGTGATTGATGTCAAGGCGGCGGCGGCGGTAGTAGCAGCAGAAGAATTTAGCCAAATTTTAGGTGCAATAATTTCCATGCTAGTAGAACTGAACTTGCTTTTCTACATTTAATTCCCAAATTACCCTTACCTTTTTCCTGGTTGCGTTTGTGGGAAAGGTAGACATTGATGGAAAGATATCCCTATTCGGACTAAAATGTGGAAAAATGTGGAAAGCAAGCTCATGTTTAGATTCCATTTTTTTCATCTAATTTTTTTACTATACTCAATTTATAATATATATTTTACTTTTGATCTATAATTTTTAATTTTTCAACTTAATTTACACCATACATTCTCCCAAAGGACCATACTATTTGAACATACATGATGTTACCCTGTGTGTCATCCCCCTCACATGAGGTGTGAGACCTCTAATTAATACACGAGGCCCCACACATTCCATACACCATACACTCCATACACCATGCATTCTCCCAAAGGACCATAATTTGAACATGCATGATGTTACCCTGTATGTCATCCCCTCACATGAGGTGTGAGACCACTAATTAATACACGAGGTCCCACACACTCCATGTGAGATGGGTAATACATAAGGTGATAAATTTGGATTTTTAAAATGCATTATTCTCTCCCAAAAACTCAACTTTTACCAAAATGTATGGAATCAAACAAACACTAAACTTGTTTATAAACAAGGTTTGCATAACAAGGTTTTTATATTGTCGTATATTTTGCTCAATGTTTGTTAATATTTACTGTGTGTTCGACGACGAAATCACGGATTTTTGTGTTTTTTAAATAAAATATGTGGTTAAAAATTGGAGAAAGAAAATATGTGTGATAAAAAAGTGATTTGATAAATTGTTTAAAAAAACAGGACATTAATCTCCTCGAGAGGTTGGTTGTTTTTTATCAATAATATTGCAGAAAATCAAAAGATTTTCAATTATTTTGGTCTTCGGTATCAATAATTTGACGATTAAATTAATTATTAGGGTACTTATTCATGTATTGTTAATTCTTAATTTTTTAAATACTAGTTAGTAGCGCGTGCATTACACGTGGCTTTGTAATGATATTATGAAATATATTTGAAAATCTTGAATTGAATATATGTTCTTAATTCACATCAACTATTTTTAATATGTTTTTTCTAAAAATTGTATAAATTAAAAACACGTATTTACATGTTGATTATCAATTAGATTAACATCGGTTAGTATTTTCATCAAGACAACAATTGAAAAAGAGACCAAACTTGCTAACAAATTGAAGTTGATTGACTTAATTTCACTAAATTGAAGATGATTTTGTTTAAAGTTCGGGTTTGCGTTAAAGTGAAACAAGATATATGTCAAGTACATAGCTTTAACATACTTATTTTATCAAAACTATTGTCAACTAAACGATACTTTTAATGTATTACTTTCTCAAATACTTGTTGCGTGCAATTTTTATAAATAATTGAAGTTGAAACTTAAATTCAAAAAAATAAAAATAAAAAATAATAGACGAATTTGGAAGAAATTAATAATAAATAACAAAAATGATATTACATTTATACAGTAACATATTAGTAAAATATTTGGTGATTTATTAGCAACGTCATTTTTTTTTATAAAACGGGATTATTACATGCATAGATAAATGTGAAATTTATTTTTAATTATAAAATGCTATAATTAAAATAAAATTAAATCAAGGATGAATAAGAAGTTATAAATTATTCTCAAGAGTATTATGATTCAAAATATTTCACCATTCAAGTTATTTTAGAAGTGGTATAGATATAAATATAAATCAATGAAATTTGAAGAGACAACGACCATCATTGAATTAGAAAAATTATTTTTAATTATAAAATGCTATAATTTAAATAAAACTAATTGAAGGATAAATAAGAAATTATAATTATTTTCGAGAGTATTATAATCTAAAATATTTCTTCATTCAAGTTATTTTAAAAGGAGTATAGTTATAAATATAGATCAATGAATTTTGAAGCAACAACTACCATCATTAAATTAAAAAATATTACATTAATTATAATATAAAATTAATGAAAGGATAAATAAGAAATTTTAAATCATTGTTGAGGGTATTATCGTTCGAAAAAGTTTGTCAGGGACTTTTAGAAGTATATAGATAGATAGATATAGATACTCATCGAGATAATGCGTCTATGAGCTAGTTCTCTGTTCATGTTATTTTCTCTACATCAATAATTGACACGTCAATTTGATGTTAGGCGTTGCGTGACAATATCACGAAGAAAAGAATTGAATCTAAGGCTGCGTTTGATTCGCCATGGAAAATATGATTTTCCACGTGATTTTCCAACTTTGCGCTGTTTGGTTGCCTAAGTTTTTCATGAAATTCATTTTTCCACTTGCCTCGAAATCCGGTATTTTCCTTGTTTTGGATGAATTGGGGGGGGGGGGGGGAGAGGTTTTATTTTTCATGAAAAATCTTATACCATTTTTGTTACGTTTGATCATTTTTGTTATTGTTAATTGATTTATTTTTTCCCCAAAAATTAACATTATTATTACTAAGTACAAACTTGTTAAAAAATGAAAAAAAAATAAAAAATATTATAATAACTAAATTTTACTTTATTTTCAATGGAAAATAATGTCAATCAAACAACAAAAGTTGAAAAATTCTCTACTTTTTCTACCTAGAAAATTAAACCAATCAAACACATTAAACTTTCAATTCCCAAGAATTTAATTCCCTCGAATTCAATTCCATGAAATTCATTTTATTTTCACCCAAATTCCACCATCGCTATCAAACGCAACAAATGTTTTCTAAATTGTATAGATTTTTAACAGATAAGGATATTGATGTTGCACCCTCAATAATACATTGGATGTTTAATTTTACGAGGGTCCATTTTATTGTTGCGGGCTTCGTTTGATTATCGTACTTTTTTTTATTTATAAATTGCAAAATTTTTTAAATTATTTTTTAACCACACACATTTTCTCTCTCTAATTTTCAACTATTACTTTTTACCTCAAAATTATAAATAAATCAGTTTATAAACCAAAAAATGTTACCAAACAGAGGCTAAAATAATCTCTTTTCAAAAGATTAAAACTTAGAATCTTTCCGTATGTTAAAAATGTTAGAAAAAACACAACAATATTTACTTGTAAATTGTAAACGAGCATTTGTTACTTGAGTAATGTTATTCGTACATTATTGTATACATAATGACGACAAATGGATAACATGAGAAAGAACGAGGAAAAAGAAAGAAAGAAGGAAAGAAAAGAAACCAACTTATTATAACCTTTCTCCCTCTTCTATGTCATCTATCTATACACTGATGTAGATTATTACTTATAATTTTGGTTTGATGAAAGTTTACATTTATGATCTACTGTTGGTATCCTACAACTTTTGTATATCCCTATACAATGAAAGAATCACTTTTAATGGCACTATTCATAAGTCAAACAAGCCATTTATATTTTAGGCTCATGTGCATGAGCCAAGTAAGTCGTTTTTTCACTTTCAATGGCACTATTCATAAGCCCAACAAGGCATTTATCCCTAAAGGTCATGGGCTTAAGCCTACAAGTCATTTATATTTTAGGCTCATGTGCATGAGCTAAGTAAGCCGTTATTCACTTTCAATGGTACTATTCATAAGCCAAACAAGTCATTTACCCTAAAGGTCATGGGCTTAAGCAAAACAAGCCATTAATATTTTAGGCTCATGTGCATGAGTCAAATAAGTCATTTTTTCCCTATAAAATAAAAGAATCACTTCTATTGACACTATTCATAAGCCAAACAAGTCATTTATCCCTAAAGGTCATGGGCATAAGCTAAACAAGCCATTTATAGTTTAAGCTCGTGTGCATGAGCCAAGTAAGTCGTTTAAGTTTGAAAATGAGTTTAAGCCAAACAAATCAAATAAAACACTTAGCCGAATGCTTTTGAGCTGGAATTTAAATTTTGGACCTAAAAAATGTGTTGTCTAGGAAATTGGTAGGGTAGAAGCATTTTCATCTAGAAAATGTTTATTCTCGAACCGACTCAATCTGCTCTCTCCTCTTCGTTGTCCATTAGAGAACCCTAGATATGTGCCTCTTTATCGTCGTCTTCTCATCCATCATTCTTCTTCATTTTCATCTTAACACTTGAACATGGAACCTGTTCTCATTGTATGCCTTAGTTTAATCGTAGACATCGTACATTTATTCATTCCCTTTTGGTTCAACCTGCGTGTTTGAAAGGGTCGAAGCATCTGCGTTGTCCCCTTTATCTCTCGTCGAGACCGCTTTTATTGGTTTGTGTTTGTGTTAATTTCTTTGTTTCTCTGCAATTAGAACTCAAGAAATTGAACATATTTTTTCCTTTTTGTGCATGATTTTGTAGCCGTTCGATGGTTATCTACTGAACGACCCGATAGGATAGGTGTGTGCTACTATTTATTATTTAGTTTTTTAAAAAGTGTTTAGAACAAAGTACATGTGTACGCATTTTAATTATGGATAATTCCTTACACACAAAATGGATAACAAAATACATGACACACCCCTCACATGGAGGGGGACCCACCTATATGTGGACCCCCTCCATGTGAGGGGTGTGTCATTCATTTTGTCATCAATTTTGTGTGCGTAGCATGATCCTTTAATTAATTCATGATTTTTTGTTGAATTGTGAGGTTGATTACAGTTTGTTGGTTTTTGTGAAGGAACTTTGTTGACAATTCAAAGTCATCCACTGCACAATTTATAAGGGTATGCATGTCTTACTATGTGTTCGTTTTACATTTTCTTTGAAGGTTTCTAGAATAGAGACATCCGTGAACGAAATATACTTAATTTATGATATTTTCTGAAATATAATGTTTGTTTGAGTGTTTGTGATCTTGTTTTTTAATGATTTTTTTTTCACTAATGTTTAGTTATGCGTTCCATCCTTTATGTGTTTTATACGTTTCCCTCAAATTATAATGGATGCAAGGATCATGTTTTATCCTTCGTCGATGGTGCTTGAAACAGATTTTTTTTTTTTTTTCATTTTCATCCATGGAGGATGTTCTTGAGTAACGGTTGATTAGTTTGCATTTTCCTACTTATAAAATGGAATTTGTGTTGTTATATTATACATGATTTTCTAAAATCTGTGGAGTTTGTATAGAGAATAGAGACATCTGTGAACGAAATGTACTTAGTTTATGATATTTTTTGAAATATGATGTTTGTTTGAGTGTTTGTGATCTTTTTTTTTTTCTTTTTAACGTTATTTTTTCCACTAATTTTTAGATAGGCGTTCCATCCTTTATGTGCATTATATATTTTCATCAAATTATAATGTATGTAATGATCATGTTTTATCCTTCATTGATGGTGCTTGAAACAGATTTTTTGCGTGTGTTTTCATCCATAGATGATTTTCTTGAGTAGTTGTTGATTAGTTCGTGTTTTCTTATTGTTGGGATGCAAACAATCCCACATCGATTGTGAGGAAGAAAATAAACCACCATATAACTCAAGTGAGCTACTCCACCCATCACCAATTGGTTTTGGGTTGGAACCTCACTTGGGCCTGGGGCTTGGACTTGATATTGAGCAAAATTAAAATATCCATGGTCCCAACAAGTGGTATCAAAGCCGGAAAGATTATATGGTGGACGCATAATCGAGTGGATGTACGTGACTCCCTAACAACGGCGGATGAATCGAGATGCTGAGCCTCAAGATGAAGAATTCCTGTGGTTTCTCACGAGATGGAAAGATCCATGGTAACATAGTGTGCAGCGGCTATGGTGGATTATCTCGGTGAATGGTGATCTCTTTGGGTATGAGGAGATGTGACGGGATTTATCTTGAGGAAGGGCCAGGTATACCTCGTGGGCCTTGTTTGAGGGAGGGATTGTTGGGATGCAAACAATCCCACATCGATTGTGAGAAAGGAAATAAACCACCATATAACCCAAGTGAGCTACTCCACCCATCAGCAATTGGTTTTGGGTTGGAACCTCACTTGGGCCTGGGGCTTGGACTTGAGATTGAGCAAAATTAAAATATCCATGGTCCCAACACTTATGTCTATAGCTAAATTTTTGTTGTTACTTTATACATGATTTTCTAGATTATGTGGAGTTATTTGCATGTGATTATTTATCCATGTGTAAAAAATGAGATGCGCTTGGACCATGTTATGTACATTTTTACTTAATTGCTACTTTTTTCATTTTGAATTTATTTTGAAGAAATCAGTATACTCAATATAAATTATGATACTCCTTTAAACACACGCTATTAAATGCTTGACGAAAATACGATACTATGAATCTTTAGTTACTTATTATGAGATTTATGGACACGTGCGTCAAAATAGTATATGTAGAAATGGAGCCTTTGTCCACCTTATAGTTTAATGAATTGTTTCTTCATACGAACTATTAGTACCAATCATATTGGAAAATTTGGGTCCCAACCTATCTCATATTGTTTCGAATTAATGAATTCTTTATTCTTATAAACACTTGAAGAAGAAAGTCCAACTTGGCGAGACTTTAAAGGTCTGTTCGACATTACTCTTGAAAAGTCAAAAGTTACTTATATATTAGACACCGAAGATGTTTTAATTACACAACTTTTTCTACTAAAAAGAGAAGCAAAAGCAAAAAATCCCGTCAAACGGGTCCAAAGAACGTAATTTAAACGAAAAATGCTTGTTGTACCCCCCGCCGTACCGCGGGGGGTACCGCCCCCTCACAAGAGGGGGCGTGGGGCCCCCAAAAAAGGGGCCCCACCGCCCCCTATTGTGAGGGGGCGGTACCCCCCGCGGTACGGCGGGGGGTACAACAAGCAAGGTCCAATTTAAACATTGGCGATAGCAAATGAAAACAAGCATATTGTATTAAAGCCACGCCATTGGAGTTTGTTTCCTTGGTTGCCTAACATACTTGACTTCCATATTCCCACACTTAACTCTTCCTAGTATCAGTAAGTTGTTTTGACTCTCTTTTCTTCTATATATGTATCAAAATTCAATAACAAAATCATCAATATCAATATACAAATCAAAACACAAGTAATGGAGTTCCTCTATGTGTCTCTCGTAGGCCTCGTCGTTCCCTTGGTAATCTTCTTCTTGTACAAGAACAAATCGAGCACGTCAGGGACGCTTCCTCCGGGGAACACCGGATGGCCGGTGGTCGGAGAAACACTGGAGTTTCTGGCCACCGGATGGAAGGGCTGCCCCGAAAAGTTCATTTACGATCGGATGGCTAAGTACTCATCCAAAGTTTTCAGGACTCATCTGCTTGGGGAAAAGGCTGCTGTTTTCTGTGGTGCTGCTGGTAACAAGTTTTTGTTCTCTAATGAGAATAAACTTGTAGAAGCATGGTGGCCTGCTTCTTTTGACAAAGTCTTTCCATCTTCTAACCAAACTTCATCTAAAGAAGAGGCCATAAAAATGAGAAAAATGCTTCCCAATTTCCTCAAACCCGAAGCACTGCAACGATACATCGGTATAATGGATCATATAGCACAAAGACACTTTGCTGATGACTGGGAAAACAAGAAGGAAATTGTCGCTTTCCCTCTAGCAAAGAAATTCACTTTCTGGCTGGCCTGCCGTTTGTTTGTAAGCGTCGAAGATCCCAACCATGTTGCTAAATTTGCTGATCCTTTCGATCTTTTAGCCTCTGGACTTATTTCCCTTCCCATAGACTTGCCCGGTACGCCGTTTAATCGTGCCATCAAGGCCTCAAACTTCATCAGAAAAGAGCTCGTTGCCATAATCAAACAGCGAAAACTCGATTTGGCTGAAGGAAATGCATCACCAACACAAGATATATTGTCACACATGCTCTTGACTAGTGATGAAAATGGAAAATTCATGCATGAACTGGATATTGCTGATAAGATTTTAGGTCTGCTTATTGGAGGCCATGACACTGCTAGTTCTGCATGCACTTTCATTATCAAGTTTCTTGCAGAGTTGCCCGAGGTCTATGAGGGAGTTTACAAGGGTAAGTCTCAAATCATCGCTCACCCTCAATTTTATTCTCATAATTATTACTTTTTAACACTGTAATTTCTTATAAATCAACAGAACAAATAGAGATTTCCAAATCAAAAGCTCCAGGTGAATTGCTGAACTGGGAAGACATAAAGAAGATGAAATATTCATGGAATGTAGCATGTGAAGTGATGAGACTTGCACCACCCCTCCAAGGAGCTTTCAGGGAAGCCATTACTGATTTCATGTACAACGGTTTCGAAATTCCAAAGGGATGGAAGGTAAATAATGCACACGAATATGTCTAATCAATCCAACGTATCAAATATAATTATTTTTAATTTCATAAGAGACAATATGTACATATGTTAATCCCCTATCATTTCATTTCCCTACACAGTTATACTGGAGTGCAAATTCTACACACAGGAACCCAGAATTCTTCTCGGAGCCCCTGAAATTTGATCCTTCAAGATTTGATGGCTCTGGACCAGCTCCTTACACATTTGTTCCATTTGGTGGAGGACCTAGAATGTGCCCCGGAAAAGAGTACGCTCGCCTGGAAATTCTTGTGTTCATGCACCATCTCGTGAAAAGGTTCAAGTGGGAGAACACCATTCCAGATGAGAAAATTGTTGTGAATCCAATGCCAATTCCTGCTAAGGGTCTTCCTGTTCGCCTCTATCCTCACACAACTTAAATAAATTCTGAGTCTCGCGCTTGAAACGTGCTTAAAAGCACTTAAAATTGCTAAAATAACACATTTTTAGGTACTTTAGAACATGGCCAAATGCTGTTTAAACTTGTCATCTTCCAGTACTTGTATTTGTTATATATATATATATATATATATTTATTTATCCTTAGATTCCTTACAAGAATGATATAATAAATTCCTTATAAATTTCAAGGCCTCTTATATGAGCAGTACATGTTTTCTCTTACCAGCATCAATCATTTCAACAAGGTCAGCTCTAGCTAGATTTTCAGCAAGGATTTCAACTCTTTTAAGAACCCTTCTACCATTCATCATTCCTCATGCTTAGACAAGTTCCTCTCAGTCCAAAGGACAAAAAGATAAGAACGACTAAGAATATAAGCATTACTATGCATTTGAGTTGGCTTGAAATCTCCAATGTTGAAACGTAAGCTTGGGATGGAAACTTGCTTTGGTGCAAAATGACATAGGTTTTGAAATTGACTCCATATTTCCATTTAAGAAATAATTTCAGAAATGTAGAAAAAGTTTGAGTGAACTCCTATCACACTTTTATTATATCAGAAAACTTACCAACGAGAAGGAAAACAATGGCTTACATATATAGCCAATGTTCAGTAAACTACAAAACAGAAAATAAAATGATAACCAATAGAAAAACAACACGTGGACATGACTCAAAACAAACAAACAAAAAATGCCACGTCAAAGGTGAGGTGAGATGAGAAAATTAATCTTTTCATCCCCCCCCCCCCCCCCCCCCTCAAGTTGGAGCTTGATGAAAATCAATCAAGCCCAACTTGGACAATAGAAAGGAGAATTGCGAAGCCCCCAAGAACCTTGGTAAACAAATCAGCCAACTGATGCTTAGACTGCAAATATTGAGGATTAATGAAGCCTTCTTTGAACTTGTTTCGAACGAGATGACAATCAATCTCTAAATGCTTTGTACGTTCATGAAAGATTGGATTCACAACAATATGTAAGGCTGCCTTGTTGTCACACCAAAGAGGGATAGGTAAAGATAGAGGAATCATGAAATCTGTTAAGAGATAGGTCATCCACTGAAGTTCAACACGGTACTTGCAAGGCTTCTGTACTCCGCTTCAGCTGAGGACCTAGAGACAGTATTCTGTTTCTTTGATTTCCGAGAAACCAGTGCTCCACCAAAGTACACACAATATCCCGTTATAGATTTTCTGGTATCAACACATGATGCCCAGTCAGCATCACAAAAAGCTTCTAGCTGTAACGAAGGTTGCACAGGATAAAAAAGCCCTTTAGAAGGACAGCCCTTGAGATAACGAAGTAGGTGAACTACGGCACTCCAATGCTCCAGGCGAGGCTAATGAACATATTGGCTAAGTTGTTGCACACTGAATGTGATGTCTGGCCTAGTGATATTCAGATAGAGTAGCCTACCAATCAGTCGTCTATATCTTTCAGGATCAATTAAGAGAGGACCAGAATCAGATGAAAGTTTAAGACCCTGTGGAAGAGGAGTTGTTGCTGGTTTTGTGCCTGTCAATCCAGCATCTTGAAGAATGTCAAGAACATTTCCTTTGATTGAGATAAGTCCCTGATTCACCTCTGGATATCTCAATTCCTAGAAAATACTTGGCATAACCAAGATCCTTGATAGAAAAGAGCTGATCCAAATATGATTTGACTTCATTTATAGCAAAGCTGTCATCACCTGTGAGGAGAACATCATCAACATAGACAAGAAGAGCTATAAAAGAGTTCTTATTTCGTTTGAGAAACAAACAATGATCATGGCTGGATTGCACAAACCCAAATCTCTGAAGCTTAGAACAAATTTCAACGTTCCACTGCCTTGAAGCCTGTTTTAGCCCATACAGACTTCTTCTTAGTTTGCAAACTTGATCTGATTTCGCTTTTGTATAACCCTCTGAAGGTGTCATATAGATATCCTCATCCAAATAACCATGTAAAAATGCATTATTGATGTCTATTTGATGCAAAGCCCAAGACCTGGCAGATGCTATGGCAATAAAAAGTCTTACAGTCACCAACTTTGCTACAGGTGAGAAGCTATCAAAGTAATCAATACCAGCAATCTGATTAAACCCCTTTGCCACTAGTCTAGCCTTTAATCTGTCCACTGTGCCATCAAGTTTCATTTTGACTTTATAAACCCATTTAGATCCTATGGCGTGTTTATTAGGTGGTAAAGGAACAAGTTCCCAAGTATCATTTCGTTCCAAAGCATTCAATTCATCATTCATTGCTTTAACCCAACAAGGACTTTGACTGGCTTGTAAGTATGAATGTGGTTCCTGTGTGCTAGACATATTTACTAGAAAAGCCATATAAGAGTCACTAATATAAGGTGAGATAGTGTATGGAAAAGTTGGCAAAAAATGTGGTGAACTATGAACTTTAGCTTTCACATTGCAGATTGTATCATCAGATTTAGATTTTGGAAGAGTGACAACAAAATCTTGAAGCCAAGCTGGAGTTTCCTTTTGTCTGAGACTTCTTCTAGGCTCTGCTTGTGGTTCAACTTGGGTTTTTGTTTGAGATTGAGTTTGAGATTGGCTAGTTGTTGAAGGAGATAAAGAAGGTGTGGGACAAGGAAAATCCTCAATCATATCAGATGAAGAAGGAACAGGAATTACTTGATACTGAGAATTACTAGGAACTGAAGCAGAGTCTGAAAGAAGATTTGGAACAGAATTTGGAGTAATTTGATCAGAGTTATCAAAAGATAGAGGTAAAGGGATTGCAGTACTCAATTCAGAATTTGGAGTAACTTGATATGGAAATATATTGTCACAGAATTTGACATCTCTGGAAACAAGTAGCTCCTTACTGATAAGTGTGCGTTTTACACACTTATTGTGCTTTTAAATAGACAATTTAATTGACAAATTGAGCAAATATCTACTTATAAATTGTGTTTATCTTGTAAAATTAGGCACAAACTCAAATGGACAAGATTGGAGTGCAATTGAGCTAAAAGATAAGCAAATTTGATGTCGAAGGACCTAATTGAAAGAAATCAAAAAGTTTGGGGACTTAATTGCAACATCTCAAAAGTTGAAGGACCAAAGTGCACAATTTCCAAATGTTGAGGACTTAGGCTGCAAAATAAAAATGAAATGTGCTGGAAATGACAAGAAATCATGGGCAGCTTGGTGGGAATGTGCACTAGTGCTAGAGGGGAACAAAGCATGATGGAAAAGCTGAAAAAGGATGGGAAGAAAGAGGAGTAGCTGGTGGTTGCTAGGTGCTTAAAAGGAGGACTGCAGAGAGGAACCGGGGCTGGTGACAGCAGCCTCTAAGTCAGCTAGAACCAAGTCAAAAAGAGAGAGGAACCAGGGGACTCAACTTAGACACTGCTGCTGGAGGGAAGGAAGCCGCTACTGCTTCTGCCTGAAAGTGGTAGCTGCTGAGGAGTTGCTGGTTCTTTTAGATAGAGGACTGCTGGTGACAGCAGCAGGAGGAAGGAGAGAAAAACAGACTGCTGGTTGCTCGGAGTTGCTGAGACAGAAGGCAGCAAGAAGGCGAAATTGCAGACTGGTAACTGAGCTGGTGACAGCAGCTAATGGTTAAAAGAAGGAGAGCTTACCGCCTGAACTGCTGCTGATTGCTGGAACGCTGCTGGTATTACTGCTGGAACTGAGAAAACGCAGCTGCTGGTTCGAAGCTGAAGGAAATTTGCAGGCTGACTGCTGTGAGAACAAGGGCAGCTGGTGATTATTGCAGCTGAATTAATTAACTGCTATTGCTGGAGGTAGAAACCTGTGCAGTTGAGAGAAGAGCCAGAAGGAGCATTTGCTGACTGCTGATGCTTGTGATTGAAACTGCTTAACTGGAGGCTGTGCTGAGGAAGGAAGAAGATTGCAGGCTGCCTGTGCAACTGATAACTGGAGGCTGTGCTGAGGAAGGAAGAAGAAGCTGGAATCTGCTACTGGTCTGGACTGCTGAAATTACTGCTGCAACCAGGAAAGAGTTGCTGGAAGTGCTGATTTCAGACATAAACATTGCTAGGGACTGAATTGCAAATGATTTAAAGTGCAGGGACTGATTTGCACTTCAAGCGATAGTTGGAGGACCTTGATGCAATTTCAATAATTTTCTAATTCCGGGTTTTATTTTACTGCCTTATGTTATTATTAATTTTCGAACGCATGTTTAGCTAACTTTTACTTGTTGGGATTTATGGAATGAATTTAACCTAGCTTGGATTAATTTTAATATTTGCTATTTGATTAAATGCTTATTTCATGTGTGTTTGTTATTGAGATTATTACATGTGTTTGCTTGATCACCAAATATGTGTTTTGTGAAGTGTATGATAATCGAGAGATATTATGCATTTTAGACCAAATAACAAATGCTCTAGGTTCTTGTTAAGGATAGAGATATACCTTAAACCCTAGATGATCCATTGAGCTATTTTCACAAAACGTTAATGCAATTGATTGGGCCTTAATCGACATAGAGATATAGTAGGTTAAACTAATTGATTAGGGTTAATTTCACTTGAGAGAGGTAATTAGCTAAACTTGGAAAATCGGGTCTAACATTGTAAATGAGTAATTTGTTAATGTGCATGTTGAGAAATTAACTAGGCGACGGTTAAATGAAATCATGAATCCCAACCACATTTTATCTTTCAATTAACTAGGCGACGGTTAAATTATTGAAGGTTTTATACTGATGATTCAAACACAATTTGTAAACTCAGTTCCATTGTCACTCCGAAATTGTTTTATTTTCCTCTCAAATTGTGTTTGAATCATCAGTATAAAACCTTCAATAATTTTGGTTACTTGAGATTTATGAGACATTAAAAATGTCCAGGTGCATCTACTGAAATCATCTACAATAGTGAGCATGAAAGGAGTTTGTGATATAGCTGGTTGGTTGTAAGGTCCCCATACATCGATGTGCAATAAATCAAAGACATTTTCTGTGTTGATTGAGCTAACTGGGAAAGGCAACCTTTGCTGCTTTCCCTTGTGACATGCTTCACAATTTTGTAAGAGATGATTATCAGATGGGTTACGAGAAAAGGTATGAATAAAATCCAAATGTTGCAAAATAGGAAGTGAGGCATGACCAAGTTTGATATGCCACTCAGTCAAAGAATTATTACAAGCATTGTTGGCAAAGTTCTTGGAATTACAACCAGATGAAGAATATTTAAGAGTATCAGCAGACATGGAATTAAAATCATTTCCTAGAAGACTAGAAGTATCAAGGATGTAAAGGTTTCCAATCAATCTTCCTATGGCCAATGTTTCTTCAGTCTTCAGGTCCTGCAGAAGACAATGGGACGGATAGAATGTGAATTTGATTTGAGAGTTTTCAGCAAGTTTTGCAACTGACAGAAGATTAAATTTAAAACTGGGGATGAAGAGAACTTCTGTGAGGTTAATCCTATGGTTAAAAGAAACATTTCCTGTATGAGTAACAGATTTCATTGAGCCATCTGGGAGATAGACATGAGTATGTGTAACAACAAGTTTTGGATTATGAATTAGGCTTATATTAGTGCATATATGTCTACTAGCACTCGTGTCTAGTATCCAGGATCCAACATTAAACTTGTCAAGCACAGAAAAAACCTTAAAAGAATTTTCATCAGTCTTAATACTTGCAAATTCTCCAAACTGTGCAAAATTCACAGCTCCTGCATCACTGATCTGCATCTTAGATTTCATGAACTTTAAAACCTCCTGTTGCACCAGATTTGATATATTTGAACTTTGAGAAATCTGTTTGCTATCTGTTCCTATGTCACCCCCTTCAATATGCAATGGTGTTTCGGCTAGATTGACCACAGATTTGTTAAAATTGTACCTGCCTCTTTGATCCTTTGATTTTCTAAACCAATCTGGGTATCCATTAATTTTAAAGCAGCCTTCTCTGTTGTGTCCAGTCATTTTGCAATAATCACAGTATAGATTAGCTCTTTCTTCAGCACCAATTCTTCCATTAAAACCTCTGCCTCTTCCAGTCACACTTCCTGATCCACGTCCAAAGCCTCCTCCTCTTGTGTATCCTTGTGTTTTCACCATAAATGCTGTCCCATCTGATGAATCCGGAAATGTCTGATGCACTGCCCTTTGTTTCTCCACTCTCAAAATCATCGAATAGGCCTTGTTAACTGTGGGTAAAGGATCCATAACTAGGATCTGATTACGGATATGATCGAATGAATCATTCAATCCCATAAGGAATTGAATTAATCTATTAGGTGTATTTAGTTCTGTTACTTCCTTTGCAGCTCCACAACTACAAACTGGCATTGGTAGCAAACATGCTAATTCATCCCATAATTTCTTAAGTTTCGTGTAATAAACCATCACAGCCATAGCTCCTTGACTTATGCTACTAATTTCTCTCTGCAACTGATATAAGAGTGGGCCATTGCACTCTCCAAATATCTCTTCTAACTCGATCCATAAATCCATAGCTGAAGCAGTGTATAGAAATGCATCCATTATATCCTTAGAAATGGAATTGTGGATCCAGGATATAATCATGCAATCCACCCTTTTCCATTGTTCATAATTTGATGAATCTTCTTCTGGTTTTTGAAATTTCCCATTAATGAAACCCAGCTTATTTTTAGCCCCTAATCCGATCTTCATCGATCGGCTCCAGCTCAGATAATTATTACCAGTTAATGGAGAACTCACCAATAACATCCCTGGATGGTTAGATCCCGTAAGCTGCAGCGGATCACCATTATAGGACTGTTGGAGCTCTTCCTTTTCCGTGGTTTTTGTTGTACTTCTGTCAGCTGAATCTCCTTCCATCTCTTTGGTTTAAACCTATCGCTCTGATACCATGATAATTTCAGAAATGTAGAAAAAGTTTGAGTGAACTCCTGTTACACTTTTATTATATTAGAAAACTTACCAACGAGAAGGAAAACAATGGCTTACATATATAGCCAATGTTCAGTAAACTACAAAACAGAAAATAAAATGATAACCAATAGAAAAACAACACGTGGACATGACTCAAAACAAACAAACAAAAAATGCCACGT
The DNA here is from genome assembly GCA_963555705.1 of Ligustrum vulgare. Lineage (NCBI taxonomy): Eukaryota > Viridiplantae > Streptophyta > Magnoliopsida > Lamiales > Oleaceae > Ligustrum > Ligustrum vulgare. The sequence goes on from OY743176.1 coordinate 25,443,034, forward strand.
CAAAGGTGAGGTGAGATGAGAAAATTAATCTTTTCAACGCTTTATGGATTCTTCATCAAAGGAACATTGACATTTAGATGCAATAGAACGTCCCATTTTCCTTTTGATAATATTAGCAGTAGATCCAATCATTACACAATTTCTAGATGAAGGAGACTTTTGGTGGAATAACTTTGTTCCATATGCCTTTATATGATACAGGATTGAATGGAGAAAGAACTTGAAGCATTTAGAGCTTGTTTGGTAAAGATAAAATTTTTATCAAAACTTTTTAAACTCAATCTCAACCATTCATTCTTAGTCAAGCCCACAAAATTTGATTTTTCTAATATTTTTAAACCACATAACAATAAAAAAAACCCAAAAAAAAAAAAAAAACCACAAAATAATTTTTCACATTACCAAACAGGCTCTTAAGATTCAAAATATTTCATTTGCTTTGTCTAATATTGGACAAGCCTTTACAAGTTGGGAACCCCCAATTCATGCCTCACATCAGGTATATATAGGTTTAGTCAAAACCTAGGTGATAAAGTGTGAAAAATCGCTAAAAATCACGAAAAAGTCCAAACGCGTGGCCTAATCGTATAACCGTGCGACCAAATAGTTATAAACCATGCGATCACGTGGTTTTGCGTTTTTGAATTTGTTGATTTTAGGTGTGATCATGAGATTCGCACTGCGTAAATCCGTGCGACCGTGCGATATTAACCATCGTTGCAATTTTCATCTTTCAACGTGCTACAAGTTGCTCCCCCCATCTTTTTATTGCACAACAAGTCATCTATCCTTCTGATTGATACAATTGAGTCTCTAAATTTGTGATTCCTCTCAATTTGATTATTTCTTTCACTTTTCTCCAATTTGCACCTCGATTGACTTCCTCAACTCTTCATTTGCACAATTTAGTTCTTTTATCATCCAATTGATTTTTTTTTAAAAAATTTTTTTTGCTTCAATTACTTTATTTTCTCGACTTTGGAATTTTTCTACAATATAAACAAATAATAACAGAATCAATAGAAAATATTCTAAAACGATCACAATAAATCCTATTTTTAGGATAGATAAGTGTATAAAATATACTTATCAGACAGTAACATGAAGATTCGAGGCTTACGACCAAATAGCCTAAAGTATATTAAACCTTAGTCTCTTTGAAATGCGGAAACAAAAACCAACATAGGTGATGCCACAAAGGTTGTCCAAATCCTTCGATAAGTTCGGTTTTGAACGCTACAAAGATGATTAATCTTTAATAAGTTCGGGTTGAACACCATAAGAGTTGAATTTTGATATATTCTGAATTTTAAAGCGAAATCCTCACCTTTAGTATTGAATCACTCAATAAAACGTTTAAACTCATAAACTAACTATTACAATGAATGATATTAGAATATAAAGAAAAAAATGACCTAAACTAGGTCTAGCAACTATAAAGACACAAAACCCTAACATAATGATCAAAAACGGAAAAGGAAACTAAAAATTTGGAAAATGGCGAGACCGCGTGGTACAATCGGCCGCGGCCGCTTGCAAGGCCGAAATAGTATTCTGACTAGGGCTGCACAAAAAAACCGTCAAACCGCAAACCGAATCGAAACCGTTGGTTCGGTTCCACGTGGACCCGCCAATATTTTCAAACCAAACCAAACCGTTTCAAAATGGTTTGGTTTAGGTTTCAATTTTTAAAAACCGCTTAAACCAAACCAAACCGCTAATTTTTTTAATTAAAAAAATAATTTTTATTCATTTAAATTTAGAGTTTTTCCCCAAAAATTTTCAAATTTATCTAATGAATAAAAGTTCTTGTCTTTTTTTTTTTTTTTTTTTTTTAAAAAAAAAAGTTATTGTCTAATATCCAACCACAATATTTGATTAACCTTTAACTCATACCACCTTTTAACAACATACTCCAATCCTAAAACCCCATTAACATATAACCCACACCATTCTTAAATCATATACTCCAACCTCAAAAGCTCATTTAATAGAGATTCAAACAAAAAACGTTCCCACTTCTTAATTCAATCAGTAATTTTCTGTTTTCATTCATCTTCCTTGTTTCCTTCCAACTTTCAAGTTCCTCTTCACTAATATCAATTAGATTCTTATAACAATAGACAGAGGTGATAGGTGTACTTTCAATTTCTTCCTGCATTTGATTTTATTTTAGAGAGTCATGGAAGATGTTTCGATCTATATCAGAAGGTTTGAATCAGGGTAAGAATTTGAATATCACTTGTTTAAGTTTCTTTGCAAGAAATATCATTCGATCATTTTATTTATTTTCTTAGAATTTACTCGTTAAATCTCAGAATCTGAACAACAAAGATAAGCTAGCAAGAAGAGAGCCAAGACAAAATATAATTACTGTGAAAATTTGTATAAGCATCATACTAATAATTGCGGGACTAGTACTTTATCAAATCATATCACACATTTATGCAAGAAAAGTATCCGTATATGGTTTCAAATAAAAAGCAAAAAAGAATGACTAACTATGGTATGTCTTAGACTAGTGATTTTTCTAAGAATTTTGATGACCTATCATATTTATTCGGAAAGAAGTTAGGGAACAAATACAATGCAATTACAAATTTACAATTATTTTTTAACTTCATGTTTTTATTTTGAATTGAAAACAAATTCGAATGAATTTAACATCTAACATTATTAATTCTCGTATTTGCTTATATATTAACTTATTTTATCTTTATATTAAAATATATGAGTTAATTTAATGTCTAAAATATATTATATTATGTCGATAGGTAAAAACCGCGGATTAAAATCGAACCAAACCGCAAAAAATGGTTTGGTTTGTAAAATGAAATGGTTTAGTTTGGTTTGAGAAAATGTCAAACCGCTTGAAATGGTTTGGTTTGAAAATATGTCAAAAATCGCCCAAACCGGACCGCGTTCACCCCTAATTCTGACCATTTGAACAATGTTCGTGTGACCGCCTAGGAATTTCATTGCTCAGTCGTATGGTTCTTTTCTGTAGCCTATGTTGATTTTTTTACTTCAATTCGATTATTGGCTTGTCTCTTGGCCCATATCACTTTGATACATACATACATTTGAACTTGTCTTTAGTACGTGAGGTTGACTTGTATAGTTCAAAGTGCAATAACACATGAATATCATATTCTACTTACTCGGCATGCTTATGCTCACCCCAAGAATTTTAACTTCTCAAGTAGTTACTAAAGTAAAAAATGATTGGCGTGGATTCTCAGATAACTTGACAGATAATGCTGGACTAGGTGACAACATGTGAGTTGTGGACACACCACTGAATAAGAATTATGGTGTTGAACTATAACATTTTATTGAACTCAATATTTTATTAGTATCTAGGGCCTGTTTGATAGGATAAAGTTTTTCAAGGAAAATGAAATTTTTTTCGTACTTTCTTCATTTATGTTGTTTGATGTACAAAATTCAACCTGGAAAATTTCCATGCCACAACTTCACGCGCCTATTTTCTTGGACAAAATTCGACACATTTGGTTTGTTTTGTTGTTATTAATTGATTTATTTTTTTTTCAAAAAATAAATTTATTATTATCAAGTACAAATATGTTAAAAAAGTAAAAAAAATAAATTAAAATAACTAAATTTTACTTTATTTGCAATGAAAAATAATGTCAATCAAAATCCAAAACTTGGAAAATTCGACACTTCTTTCACATAGAAAATTAAACCAATCAAACACTTCCAATTGATATTTTTCATAAAAATAATTTTCAGACAGTTTTTTTCCTTGAAAAATATTTTCTTTCCACCAATTTTCCACCCTAACAATCAAACGCACCCTTAAATATTTTATAGGAACTTTTTAAGGGAACAAATTTTGTTCTAAGGAAGTTTAAAATTATTTTGAAAACCCATTTATATGACGTCATTTACGTTACTGATTAAAAATATTCACGTGACTTTGGATCGTTACATGATTGTATCAGAGGTATATTCTTGATTATGTCTTGAAAATTATGGTGTGTTACTAGTGTGGTATCAGAACTATAATCTTGAAAAAAAACTGGCGTTATAGTCACCACAGGTGGGATGTGGTTTAGCAAACCACGGCTCACCTTTCCATTTCTTTCAATGTGGTCCTCCATTTATTGCACGTTAGTCCTCCATTTTTTGACATTTTCAATTTAGTCCTCATAATTCCACTTTTATTTCATTTAAATCCATCCTTTGTAGTAGCTCAAGTCCCTCATTGTTTGAAAGTTTCCAAATTGGTCCCTATTTTGAAATTTTTGCTAATATTTGGTAATTTTTCTTCTTTAGGCATCAATAAGCATTCAAATACGATTTCTTTTCCTAAGAGAAATGAAATAAACACACAATTTAGCAATACCACATTCTAAAATACTTACAATAGTACAAATTTAAGGCTAGAATAAGAGCAAAATCAACTTATCAATAAACAAAGAACTTGATGTTTTCGAGGTAAAATATTTGGTTGAAAAGTGATTTTGAAAAATGTGTGTGGTTAAAAAGTTATTTGAAAAATTGAGTTATCTACAAAACAGAGGCTAAATAACTAAAAAAATAATTTATTATAATATTGTTCAAGTGGTAAATTAAATTAAATACATATTGAAAAACGAAAAGTAAGATATTATTGAAATAGTTGAATTTATAGTAAGGATAATATCGTAAAAAAAATGATTCTCACTTGTTTTGATAAAACTATTAATTGCACCTGTGCGATGCACGGAAGATATAATTGACAATGCTCGACATAAATTATACATCGATGTATAATGAAAAATACTCAGAAATTACACTAAAACATAAAATGCGACTTGCATATTTTTTTAACAGCTAATTGTTCATTATCTAGTTTTCTTAGTCTATCAGGCGAAGTAAGATATAAATATGTGACTTATTTTGTACTTTACAAATTTGATTTGGTGATTGAAGTCGAGCTTATGGTTTTTTGATTTATAAAAATTGAAATGTTTACAATTCTCAAATCGTAAAATGAAATAAAGAGGCTAATAGATATTTATAAAATAAATTTAGGCTCCTCGTGTAGCACTATAAGAATTTGTACTAACTATCTTAATACAACAATTGATATTTAGACAAAAAAAAAATTCTATGTATGTTAATTAACATATAATTAATAAAATTAAGAAATAAAGTTTCACCATTTTTTTATAATTATTTTTTAATATTTTAATAAAATTGTAAACTATTGAATTGTTTTATCATTTTTACGGGAAAACATACCATGAATTACGTGTTTTAGATATTGTACCGTGAACATATCAACTCCAATTCTGGAATTAGCGTTCAATAAATGAAATTTTCTTTTTTAAAAAAAATTTAAATTACAAAATTAGGCTCATACAATACATGTGCAAAACTCAACTTACATATTTTCTTTAAGATTGAAGCTTTTCTTTTCATATGTTGATCTGCATCATATTCTTCCCAAAAATGGTGTAGGATAGATTTTTTTGGTATAATTTTTTAAGCATTAGTTATTAATTTTAAGTGTTTTTCTAGAAAAATAATCATTAATTTTAATAAATGTTGTTACATTAATTGATTCTTCTTTCTTCATACTGACAATTTCTTTATTCAAATTGTTACATTATTATTTTTAAAAAAAATTACTGATCGATCAATTGTTTAATAGAAATTATATGGACAAATTGTTAAAATTTATAATATATTTTTGCGTATTTTAGTTATTTAAATTTATAATGAAAAATAGAAAAATGAACAGAATCAGTAAATAAATAAAAATAATGAAAATGATGAATGAATTGAAGAAATCTTAAAATTGTAAAATTAACCCAACTTAATTGGATTTGCCTTAAAAATTCGTATAGTGATTATTTATTTTAATTTGATGAGGAAAAAATTAAAACAGAAATTAATCATTTATGACTAAAATGAATTTAGTTAACTATAGATAATATTATAGGAATTAAATGATATAATTTAAAATGAATTAGATATTGAGGAAAAATAAGAAATAAAAAAAATAAAACTTTACCTTTAATATTTTATTTGATTTTACAGGCAATATATTTACAATTTGCTCTCACTTGTTAACTTGCATTAAACTTCTGACTGTGATCTTTAATTTGACACCCATATTAAATATTTTTCGATTTCAAAATAATACACTAATTATTAAAAGAATAATAATAAAATAAAAAAATAACATTTTGATATTATATTATTAGCATAGCAAGGATGCCAATACAATTAATGACACATGTAAACTAATAATTGCTAAAATGTTTATTTAATATTTTATTTTTTTACGAGTTAAAATTTTTAAATATTTCAACTTTTAGAAATCAAATATTCATAAGCTCGACTTTAGTTATTAAATCAAAATTGTAAAGTATAGAATAAGTCACATGTCGATATCTTACTTAATCTAAATATATTAAGAAAACTAGAGAATGAATAATTAGTTATTAAAAGAAATATGCAAATTGTAATTTAATGTTTTACTTTTTTGGGTATTTTTTTCATTATATATGAATGCACAATTTATGTCAGACATTGTATTTTTACAACTTATTCAATAAATATTTGTCAATTATATTTTCCGTGCATCTTACTGGTGCGATTACTAGTTACATTAATGATAACTGAATAGTTGAAAAAAATAAACATTAATGATAATAGTTGAGAAATAATTCATGATAATATTTTTCAAATGGTCAAATAATTTAAATACATATTGAAAAAGAAAAGTAATTTATTATTGAAATAACTGGATTTGTAGTAGGTGTGGAATTGTCCAAAATAATTCTCACTTGTTTAATGAATTTAATTTACAGTCCAATCAAGTGAAATAAATATGTCAAATGTACATTAATGATAACTAAATAGTTGAAAAAATAATTCACTTCATGGCAATATTGTTCAAATGGTCAATTAAACTAAATACATATTGAAAAAGAAACAAATTACTATCGAAATAACTGAAATTGTAGTAGGGCTATCGTCAAAAAAATAATTCTCACTTGATGTGATATTTAATATATTATAGAGATAGATATATTTTTTTAATCAAAGCTATGCGTATTTTTTTAATAATGAAATATAATAAGTGCAAAAGTAGTCCTAACATGCAAATAAAAAAAAACAAAAAATAAACAAACAACTTGCCCCTTCCGGGGACTACAACAACATCAAAGCTATAAATATGATCTAGACATACTACTAGTTATCATACGTTGAATATATTTCATGTGCCTTCAGATCATAGAACTGACCTGAGCAGAGGCGAGCAAAACTATCGCTTAGAACCCCTGACCAATTAAGGCCCCCAAAGTCGAAAGGTCAAATCTACTATTTTACATATATATACTATGAAGTAAAATAATTGATAATAATTTAAGCTTAGCACAATTAATACAATAATTGAATGCAATTTTTGTTATGCTACAGGGTCACTGGATCAATTCTTTAGACTTGCAAATTTATTTTTCTTTTATTTTTAGTATTTTTAACCAATAAATATCATTTCTTTATAAAAAATGTGTGAAAAGATAGCTGTTAAAATATATATAATAAAAATATTAAATATCAAAAATACTTTAAAAAATTTAGTGAGTCTTTTAATATGTAATTATTACTTATAGTTATTAATTATTGAACATTTGAAATTGTCAATGAAAATTTTTGCACTTGACCTAAGGTCTTAATAAATTTTGTGGTTGAAGGTACGTTTAGGGTCCCTCAAAACTCAGGGCCGACCCTATCAACTCATGATTAATTTCATATACATTACTTGAAGGAGATTGAGTAAATTTATTTTTCCACTCCAAATTCAACAAGTCCATAGCTTTCTTATTAGAGGTGTCAAGACGGACGGCCCGACCAGACCCGTGAAAATCGACCCGGATTGACTCGGGATCGTGGGCCGACCCATGACCCGTGCGGGCGGTTCACAGGTCAAGAAGCTGTGAACCGCGGGTTTTGCGGGTCAAACATTCGCGGACCGCGGTTAACCCGCTGGCCAGTAAAAAAAAAAAAACTGTTTTTATTATAAATATGGTAACATTGAAAATCTTTCTTCTTCTAGAAACTCTAATACAAATTTTAAAGTAAAATCTTATTTTTTTTCTCCCTAATAACTAAAAAAATAATGTTTTTTGACAATAGTAATTAGAAATACATTTATCATTTAATTGTTATTTGTTTATATTTTATTTAAATTTGCAAATTGAGAAGTAATTTATATAACATAAACTATAATTTTAAATTCTATGTAAATATTTTATGGTATAAATATGAATTTATCATTTTAATCATTTTGTATTTAGAAGCTTAACAAAAAATTTGTTATAAATATGAAAAAATTTATGTTTTTATTCATACGGGCCAAATCAGAACAAACCGCGACCCGCATGGGCTCAACCCGGATGAGCCAGCGGGCGGGCCTGTGTTGTAGTTCAAAATTTGCGGGCTGACCCGTAACCGGCCCGTAACCCGCAGCGGGCGGGCTTTTTTACAAGCTGGCCGTTACGGGGCTTTTTATTGGCGGGTCGACCCGACTCGGACCACCCGGATTGACACATCTATTTCTTACAATCAAAAGCGTCTTCCGTATATTCTCTTTGCCCTCGAGAAAGATGTGACTAATATAAAATCTCATATAGTATTAGATTGAGTTATCGTGCACTTGCGCTAATAATGTCTTAAAATCACCAACCTGTGACATGGTATTTTTATTTTCTAACTTCATTTCTTTCTCTCATTTTCTAATTAAACATTAAATTCATAATAATCTTGAGACAAATTAAACTTTTTTCCCTCAAGTTTGCAATCGGTCCATTCTCTATTTATCAATCATCTCGTCCGATCTCTTTCCATGCTATTAAATGACTCGATAAAAGTCAATAATTTTGATTATGACAAGTTCTAATTTCACACTTAAGAATAATCAAGAATTGAGAATGATAGGAGATTTCATAGTCAGATGTGAAAAGATCATTCATGAATCATGTATTAGACTTTTTGAGCAGATAATGGAAAAAGACTGATTCGGAAAGTCCTATATATGCACCAACCTACCATGATATTATTAGCCCACTGGTTGTTTTCTTGGACCTCTCCTAATTAAGTAGGATATTAACTAAATACAAATAATTATTATAAAAAAAAAATATATAACCTTTCCACTTATAAGTAGGAAAAATAACACGGTTTGAAATTGAAAAATATATATATACATACATACATACACATTTGACTTAACCTTAAATTCAGAAGAATATACTTGTACAAATTGGTAGCTAGCTACATTTATTCACTTATTTTTTATATTCAATCATTTTAGGGCATTTCATGTAACGGAGTATTTTTGGTGCCCCTTGAGTGCACCATAAAAAATTGCCCACCAGCCACTTTGTGGGTGGACATTAGGTGTGAGGCGGTGCCCAGTTGACCCGCCGAGATTGTAATGATCCAAAAAATTATGAAATCCTTAATTGTTCATTATGATGTAAGAAGTTATTTATAGAATTTACTTATTGTGAAATTTAAAGAGAGAAAAAATGGGATTTAAAGAAAGAAAAACGAAAATATTAAGAGTTACGTCAAAAACATATTAAAAGTGTTCATTTTCTCGATACTTTTTCTAGCACTTCCGACCTCATTTGATTACATGTCACATATGTACGGGTAAGTTCTCGGAATGAACTTCGAGAACATGAAAACTATTTGCCATTCCTACCAACAGATGACCCTCGGTGGATTTTTAAAGTAACGACGGTAAAAACAATTAACCGTAAAACAATTTGAGTGACCTATTTTGAAAGGTCATAACTTCTTCCTCGATTATCTATTTCTCGCACCGTAAGGTACACATTAAGTACTCCATGAGTACTTTGATATGGTACCAAGAATGCAACATTTAGACTTCATTTGATACCTCAAATCTTATCTAAAACATGACTCCACAAAACTGTCCCTGCAAATGTTGGAAGCATGAGGTGGCTTAGACGCTTACCTTACCTTATCTTCAATACATTACCTATCCATTAATAACCCTTCCTGCTTGCCTTCCGCCGCCATCTTTGGAGCTAATATCTCAAGTCAATTCCTTAATTGCAAAGCAAGTTAGCTTCTTCTTTTAACTCCAAAGCAGGAATTGAAATTTTCTACAAATCAGAATTTTTCATTCCTGTGCAGCCAACAAATCTTATAAATACCCAAGGCTTTGAAGCATAAACTCACAACTAAAATTCAAAGGGAGAAACGCTACAGAAATCATTATTCATCCTTTAAACCCTAGGTAAGGAATTCATGCCAAACTATGTTTGAATTCATGTTTTTATTGGCAAACATGTTTTTATCAAAGTCTCTTATCAAAACTAATGATTTTGGATCAAAGCAATTAAGATTTTGATGTTTCAAACTCTGAAAATACGTTTGGTAATGACACCTGGACATTTGGTGTCGACACCATATTCATCTGGGCTTAAAACGAAGAAGAAATAACTTTCTGACACTTTGGTGTCGACACTAAACGAACAACATGTCAACCGAACTTCATTCAGCTATAACTTTTGATTTACAACTCTAATTTACAATCCGAAAAGTTCGTTGAACTCCTGATTCGATTATATTTCCGTTGATATATTGTACAACTCATGCAGATTTATGTACGAAGAATTATATATTCCCTACATACTCCGTCCAAAGCTAGCCGAAAAACTTCTATTCGAAGAGAATTATTCTAGGAGACATTATTGATATATTCGTCCATTAAAAGGGGAGTGAGATATTTTATTTGGTTATTTGACTTTAATATGTTTATAAAAATTATGATTCATTATAATATGAGTAGGATAAGTTTATTTGAAGTTTATGATAATAAGTAAGTAGATATGTTTATTTGATTAATAATGTGATTTGAATATATTTATTTGAAGTATTTGATTAATGATGTGAGTGGAAAATTTTATATGTAAGTTGAATATGTTTATACGCATGAGTAATTATAAGCGAGTCGAGTATGTATATGTGAAATATATGATTCATTATATGTGAATTGAATATGGTTACTTGAATCATTGGATTAATGAACCCAATATTAGATATACCTTATTATGTGGTATAATGTGATAACATGATATGATGAAATTACATTCGATTCATGTTTTGGAAATACAATTGCATTTGATAGATGATGAATCATGAAAGAATGTTTATGCATAAAGACGAGTTTTATGCATATGGATTATTGATTTGAACTCTAGCCCCCTCGATAATCAATAGATGTTGTTCGGATATCGATGTGTGTCATGAGGACCTTGTGACTTCGAGGCTTCGACGAACAACATGGTGATCTAGTAACCCTGTTGGAGTCGAAAATGGGAAAAATGATAGGATGTAGAAGTCCTAGAGGATAATGAAATCTTGAGTAACATGTTTATGACTATGACCATTTTATCGATATCTGTATTGTGGTAGTAATAAGCGCTTCGGGGTAGAGGAAATAATATATAATCGGGTCCTGAAGGCATGATTTTTGAAAAGAACATGCATGTGCATCGACTACTCATCATACATTTAAACTTGTCTTGAGTATGTAAAGTTGGCTTGTGTATAATAATGTGCAATAACACATGTGTAGGTCTCATTGGGCACGTTTGTATGCTTACCCCACGTCATCTAATCTTTCAGGTAACTATTGATATAAAAAGGATAGTCGTGGATCTTCAGATTGCTTGTCAAAGAGTGCTGTGCTAGGTGACGACCTGAGAGTTGTGAACTTACCACCGAACAAAATTTTTATATTTGAACTGCCACACTTTTATTCAACTCGGGATCTTGATAATAATGTTTTAAAATTAATATCTTTAACTTTCAAATAAATGAATTTTATTTTAAATGAAGTGATTTTGAAAAAGTCCAGAAAAATTTGGGGACATTACAAGTTTGGTATCAAAGATATAATTTTGAAAAAAATTGAAAATTTTGGGGCGTTACAGACACCCCCAATAGGGGAGACACGTACCCCCAGTGGGCACCTAAGGGCACAATATAATTTCTTTGTTATATATATTAAACAAAGAGCTCTCTGTTAGGGCATGTTCTATTGGGATTGTTTTGTTTCCCGATGCAGACATGGAAACACCATATCAAGGCAGCACAAAGAAAAAAATGGGAGACCAGTAAAAGTGGAAAAGACTTTTCAAGAACCCCCCCCCCCCCCCGCCCAATTTTTCTTTCAGCCCCTGTCCTCCCACCACACCCTCCCACCCCATATGTTTCAACTTTTTCGTTTCCTAATGTTGCATTTTATTTTTCCCAAAAATTCAACCATTCCCACTATTTTAACCAATAATTTCCTTACTTTTCAATAAAAAGAAAAGGATCCCTACATTTTCTTTCCCAAATTGCATTGTCTCCTTCACACAAAAACTCTCATTTCTATTTCTGGTCCCCATCAACCTCAAGCATTCTTTGTGTAAATTAAATCAGGTATGTAGTAAAATTATTTTATTTTGATGTTGTTCTTTATTCTACTTGAATGTTACTTTTTAGATTTAAATATTTCGTTGATTCCGATCTATCTTTTATTGTATTCATGTCTTATTTAAACCTTTAGCTAAAATGATATTTATTTACATTCAACCCTTGTTTGAGCCCCATAATGATAAAAAATGATTTCTGTAATAATTTATTTTGGAGAATTTATGGTTAAAAGGTAAGAAAATAAAGTAATACTGTTTGGTTTATAAACTGATTTATTTATGATTTTAAAGTAAAAGTAATGGTTGAAAATTGGAGAGAGAAAATGTATACAGTTAAAAAGAAGTTTGTGAAATTGTGTGGCCATTTTTTTTGGTTTTTACCGAACACATGCTAAATTATAATAGTATATTTTGGAGAAAAATTCACCATAGCTATTAATTGGTACCCATTATTCAAAACTTCATTCTTTTCAAAACTCATTTTGATATGATTCGAGACACGCGGAATTAATGCCGGAAAGTTCGGAACCCATGTTGTGGATGGACGGTGGAATCTTGACCCGACAATTACGACGCAAAATCGACGATGCGGATTGAAGAACCAAGATTTACGAAACGCCACAAGAATCTGTCCAACTTCCTTGATAAGTTTCTAATTTGAACGCCACAAATACTCTTGCGAATATTTGATAAGTTCTGGATGAACGTCACAAGATGATTAATCTTGATAAGTTCGAAGAAATATAGGAATCCACCTATAACTTTTATTGGATCCTCAATAAACTGTTTTAATCAAATCAAATATATTTTTACAATGAATGAAAAACATATAAATAATGAAAAATAACCTAAAAACTAGGGTTGCCTCTAATAGGCTCAAAATAGAGTCCTAATTAACCTCAAAATGAAATTAATAAACAAAATGCGTAAAACTGCTCTGAATTCATCTACGCGATCGCTTGGGCTTCGATGTCATGATCGCGTGGAGTCGCCTGAAACTCTCGGGTTGATTTTTGATGCCATCGTGCGATCGTACCTCATTTTCACCATGCGGTCGCGTGGGCGACTCGACTGCACCTTTTCTTCGTCCTTTTGAAACAATTTGATCCGGTCTGATCCTCGTTTCAGGCCCAACATTAAACTTGCTCAATTTTTAATGTCGATTATTGTTGCATTGCCCGTATCTTGATTTCTCCTTTGAGCTCCTTTCTCGGATCACATCATCCTCCCTCTCTTGACAAGGATTTAACCTTGAATCAATTTTTGGCCTACTTGTCAAACATTTCCTGTTCTTGGGGTCTTGATGTAAAATTGCTCCACTTAGATCGTATGGAAAATTATTGATTCCCTGCTACATGATCAACCAACAGTATTTAGCAATTGGGGTTACATGCACTAACGGAGCTAGCACATGGTGAGCTAACTCGCTCGCGCCGTGCTAGATTTGTCCGGAAAAAAATAGTTAAAATTTTTGGTACTTTTTGGATTTCGATTTAAAAAATACAGTTATTTGACTGATGTCCGCCCGAGCTGGGCAAAATTTCTGGATGACCGCCCTGGCTAAGCAAAGTTTCTGGATCCGTCATAGGTTACATGAATGGCTTGAAGTAGAAACACCTTTAGATGTAGGTGGCGTGACCAATTTTTCAAATGCCTTTAACCTGCAAAAAAGATTTAAATAAAATAGGGTGGGGAATGTTAATTTCAAATTGTACAAGATATGGATCCTTGTACTCATGACTCATTATATCCAATAATTCATTTTTCCCCACAACGAGACCCTTCTGTTTTCCTTCCCCAATCTTTTCAACTTTTTGCTCAACCACCTCTTTCTCTTTTTCTTCACACCCAACCACCTCTTCTAACTCCACATTTCTATCAACAATTTTATGCAATTCCTCCCAACAAATCAAATGTGGATCTTCAACTCCAAAATTCAAAACTTGCACTTCTACCCCCACTTCCAATTTATGCTTCCCATCATCAACAATTGTATTTTCAATAATTCCCTCGCTATCCAACTCTACATATTCCTCATCAAATTTTGGAGTTTAATCATATGTTTTTAATTTCAACTCCCCCCTTCTCAATATCCTTATTCCCACGATGCTTCCTATTACACCACATTTCACTCTCCTTCCTTACCCTTCGTGAATCTTCTAGTACATCCTCTAATGTCAACCCATATAATGCGTATTTTTTTCATTTCTTAAGGAATTTGTATATGTGCATATTCTTATCATAAACAGCATCCATCCTACGTCTCAATGGTTTTCTCAATAAAATATGATAAGATTTTAATGACACTACATCAAACCATACATCCTCACTATACCTTCCATGGGCGATAGGCACTAGAACTTGTTTGGTTACTTTGAACTTCTTAAACTCCCTCATTCACGTCATCCTATAAGGTTTATAGTGTGGTACTAGGGGTAATCCTAATTTTACAATCACGGTGTACTAACAAAATTAGTAAAGTACTCTCCATCAATTGCCACACTACGCCCTTTATGATCCACATAACATCTAGTTTTGAACAAAGAGCCCGGATTATAATCCATTCCTTATGTGGTGTTAAAAAAAAAAAAAAAAATTCAAGAATGAAGAGGATTTAGACATCAAATAGCAAGAACGACTTTTATTGACTTGGGAGGAAATGAATACCAAGAATTTGAAAGAAACTCAACAAAGTGATTCTTGAATTTTGGAATGACCCATTTTTTTTGAATAATTGATGAATTTTCGGATTAAATAAAAATAAATAAATAAATAATTTTTTTTAATAAATTCGAAAATTCGACACGATCGCAACAAAACAAATGAGACTTAATTTGGAGGAAAAACGAATAAGATAAACGCTTTTGATTTTTGTTGGATTTTTTTTATATGGATCAAAACTGGAAAAATTTACTGGCACGAAGAACAAAAAGATTCAAGAAAAAAATCAAGAAAATATCATGAAATACCAAGAACTGAATCTAGATCCAAGTTCTGATACGATTCGAGACACGCGAAATTAACGTCGAAAAGTTTCGAACCCAGGTTGTGCATGGAGTATGGAGGGTGAAATCTTGACCCGACAATCACGACGCAAAATCGACGATGCGGATTGAAGAACTAAGATTTTTGAAATGTCACAAAGATCTGTCCAACTTCCTTTATAAGTTTCTGATTTGAACGCCACAAATACTCTTGCGAGTATTAGATAAGTTCCGGATGAACGCCAATAGATGATTAATCTTGATAAGTTCGAAGAAATATAGGAATCTACCTATAACTTTTATTGAATTCTCAATAAATTGTTTTAATCAAATCAAATTTGTGTTTACAATGAATGAAAAGCATATAAATAATAAAAAATAACCTAAAAACTAGGGTTGCCGCTAATTGGCTCAAAATAAAGTCATAATTAACCTAAAACTGAAATTAATAAACAAAAACGTAAAACTGCTCCAAATTCAACTACGCGATTGCTTGGGCTTCGATGTCGCGATCACGTGGAGTCGCTTGAAACTCTCGGGTTGATTTTTGATGCCATCGCGCGATCGCGCCTCATTTTCACCACGCGATCGCGTGGGCGATTCGGCTGCACCTATTCTTCGTCCTTTTGAAACAATTTGATCCGGTCTGATTCTCGATTCGGGCCCAACACTAAACTTGCTCAATTTTTCATGTAGATTGTTGTTGCATTGCCCATATCTTTATTTCTCTTTTGTGCTCCTTTCCCGAATCACGTCACATCTTCAATCACACATTTTACTAATAAAAGAATTTACACAAAAAATAAAATATTCCCCACTTTTTAAGCATAGATTCTCAAAAAACTCACTTTTATAAACTGGGAAAGTAGATGATTGAAAATCGAACCCAAAAGAAGTCCCAAACATGTCCTTAAACACACAAAAACATAAAAGAAAATTACGGTACTGTGCTGAAATAGGCATTGAAATATTTGCATTAAAAATCTTCCAATATCTTGAATGTTGCATTCTAGTCTTCAAAATTTTGATTTCATTCAGTTTGACCTCCTAAAAATCAGAATTGCTCTTCTTTTAGTTCAGTTTTTTTTCTTTTCAATTTAGCACATTTTCCGTTTCAATTGGGTTGTACCGAAATGTACAAAATAAACACGTTCATAAGTAGAAATTCATTCAATATTATTCGCTGCTAGAAATCCGACTCTTACCAACCGAATTTTTCGTCACTAAAGGGCTAATTTTAGTCGGAAACGATTAATATCAACGAACAAAGTCGGTCAAAAATTTCGTCGAAGAAAGTCGTGTCGCTAATAGGTTTCCGACGAAATTTTGTATCCGTTGGAAATTTCCAACGGACAGTATAGTCCGTCGGCAATTTCCTACGAATATATTTCGTCAAAAATTCGGTCCCAAATTTCCTACGGATTTAATTCGTTGAAAATTCCATTGGAAAATTTTGAAAAAAATTAGTTTATCCTCAAATTTGTTTACAAAAAATTGGACGACCCGACTCCAAGCCCGCAACCCAATGACCTCCCTTTGTGAGGAAGTCACAGAAACCATTTGAGCTAATTGAAATCTATGTCTTCAATTCATATTCATAATATATATAGATATATTCAAGTAACAATATTTCTTTTACTACATGCAACTAAAAATAAAAAATCAATAATTATGTAATTACAAGATTAATAAGAGAAAATATGATTATTAAAGTTTTTTTTTTTTTTTTTTAAATTTCCAATGGATTCCGAAGTCCATTAGAAATTTCTAACGACCAAAATCCATCACAAATTTTTCGTTGGTAAATTCCAAAGGATCCGGACGTCCATTGGAATATACCGACGGATTAGCAGACCAGTCGGAAATTTTCGAAGGAATAGTACGAGCGTCGAAAATTTCCAACAAATTATGTCCGTTGGAAATTAGCGACGAACTTTTCTAATTATTCGAAAATTTTCGACTAAATTATGTCCATCGGAAAAAAAAAAATATATGTCACTGATAATCGAGTTTCTAGTGGTGATTGTTTATTTGAACTTGAGTGTAATTTTATTTTTTGTTTTAAGGGTGGAATATCAAGGTTCTAAAACTGTATATCTTCCTCAAGTTTCCTTGGTCGATTCCCTTAATTGGACATGTATTTGATTCACATTAGGAGGCATACTTTTTGCCATACAAATGCACGAAAAGCTGGTTTTCGTGATAGAATCGCAAAAAAATAAAAAAAATGAGTGAATTTATATCAGTGTTTAGAAAATCAAAAATCGGTTCGAACTGAAAAAAACAACGGTTTCAAGGGTCAAAAAGTCTGACCGGGTTGAACCAGGGTCAAACCAGTTTCAATTAATAAATAAAAAATTATTTCTAAAATCACAAAATTTCCTAAAAAAAAGTTATTTTATCAATAAACCAAGATTTTCTTATTTAAAAAATAAAATCATTCACAAAAGTATCTTAAAACAATTAGAGGAAAACATAAAAAGGCAAAAAAGATAAAAAAAAAAAAAAAGAAAAGGAAAATCGGGTTTTAAAAACCTACCAGTTCCCGATTTTCCAGTTGAATCGGTCGAATATTGATTTTTCAACCGAATTTTCCCCGTTGAACTGGCCGGTCTGGTCCGATTTTCTAAACACTAAATTATACTCACAATCTTGTAAATATTTTTGTTGTCGGACAAAATCCCAAATTGAATGAGAATTAAAAAAAAACAAAAACAAAAACAAAAACAAAATAGGACTAGAAGTGTACAAAACATGAACTTGGGGAACAATTTTTAAAAGTACTAAAAGATGAAATACTTCGAACTCAATTTATTTGGGGTATTATTGAAAGGAAAATCAAAATATAAGGACTAAGGTATATAGTTGAGGTTGAGGGGTCTATTGTGCAAATACATCGAGGACTTAAATGAAGATTCAGCAAACTAAGGCTAGGTAGTATTTTTCATTCTTTCAAAAATGTATGGATAAAAGTGAGCAAAACATAGCTATTCGGTAAGACAATTTTATAAACACTAGTATATAACGAGTGTGATGTACGTGATATTGTAATAGTATTATGATATTTTTATTCAAGTATATATATTTTTGAAATTGAATAAAAATTATCCAAATTTTCCTATATGTTTTGCCTAAAAAATATTTAAAGCGTTGATTTAAACAATCTCAGTATCAAACTCAATTTACCCTAAACATTATTCAAATTTCTTAGTACGCAATACCCTTATCAATAATACCATCATCTTTCTTCTAATTACTGATTGCCAACTTCTTCAAATTTTGTATCTCCTAAAATGTATTCTAATCTAAAGCTACCTTATTCGAAGAAACTGAAGTTGGGAGGATTTCTTCTTCTATGTGTGTATGTAGTTCATAATCAATCCATGGTTGTAGTGAAAAAAGAATGATAAATATCATTTGATAATTTATCAAGATTTTAGAATCAAGATAAAAAAATCAATTGTAACTTGGTGTAAAAAAATGTTTATCATGCATGTGAAATTAAAACTCAGTACAACATTTGATTATAAATGTCTGATAAAAATTGAGATGTATCTAATCTAAATTCTCTACTAAGTTATGATTATTTGAAACACGGAAGATATCATATTTAATTAGAGTAATGTTTGATCAGGAAAATTGTTCTGAAATCGGTGCCCTCAAGAAATTGATTCATAGTGTTGTGAATCCCAAAGTAGCACACAAATACTTTTAAATTGATAGAACCACCACAAACCACCATCTCAAATTTTGCTACAATCTAATGAGACGTCTTCATCGATTTGATGGAACAAAAACAATAACATGCCCTCGTGATTTTTTTCATCGTTTGACATAGTAAACACATGATAATAGAATAGATTCAAACATAGTAAAATGAGTCGAGATGAACAAATTATAATACATATTTATAGAATATTATCTTATGATTGCATATATCTCGTGACATTTTTATAAACTGTAAAAACTAAATTTTCACTTTAAAATTCGAATACAAAATAAAAATATATACATATAAACCAATTTAAAACATAAAAAATGATCTTCTCAATAAATTTTCAATTCAAAATTTCAACGTAAAATCTAATACAATAAGAATTTAAATTGATTGGAAAACAAAACTTAAATAATTTTTCATACAATTAATATCTTAGAAAAACAAATTTACACGCATCATACTTTAATAATTGTCTTTTTGAACAAAGAAATGAATCATCACAACACTGTATTTTTATGGGTGTGGTGATAATATAATCAGCGTCAAATTAATATTTGACAAATAAACTTAAAATTGGAATATGACTAATAGAAAGTAAGATGTTTAATGCAAAAGGTGAAAATGATATTCTTTTTTTTTTTTTTTTTTTTGCATACAAGTAAAAAAATCAATTCCATGAATAAACTTTTTTCTTTTTCTCATATTAGTTGAAGGATGTTTATGAATTTTAAATTATCGGAGAGTTATTAGTTTTATTTAAAATAGTTTTAGTAGGAAAGTGAAGAGTTTAGATTGCAAATATTGAAAAATATCTTTTATCGGCTATAAGATTATAAAATAAAATTTTAAAATTCTTACATTAAATAAAATTAACAATAAATATGATATTATTAAAAGGTTTGAAGGTAAAATAATAATAATAAAAGTTCCCTTTAAGACCTTTTAAAAGTATATATTTTTTTAATTATTATATGCATGTAAAATTTTTAATTCAAGAAGTATACATTTTTTTCTCGCATTAATTGAAATGACATATCAGAAACTATAAATTATATGAGAATTATTGATTTTAATTAAAAGATTTTTTAGTGAAAAAGTGAAGAGTTTAAATCGTAAATGTATGAAAAATATTTTTAGTGACAATATGAAAATAAAAAGAAATAAAATATTAAAAAATGTACATCAATTAAAATAAAGGTGAATATGAAATTATTAAAAAGATGCGAGGATAAAATAGTTCAAAAAAATTTCTCACTTCAAAAAACTTTTAAAAGTAGTATAGATGAGCAAAACATAGCTATTCGCTAAGACAATTTTAATAGAATGTTGAAATCATCACGCAACAAAGATTAATTACTCCCTCTGTCTCACAAAGATAGACTTGTATATTATTTTCGTCCGTCTCATAAAGATATGCCACTTACTATAATGAACATGTATTTAATTTTTCGTTTCTTTATATACCCCTAGTTAATGTACCTTGGTAGTTAATTTCAATGTCAATTTAATGGCATGTAGTTTGAAAGAATTAATGAGTCTTTGAAATTAATATAAGGGTATATTTGAAAATGTATTGATAAATTTATTATTTCAACTATATTAACTACCATTTCTTAATATGTGTGAAAATAGGAACATGCCTATATTTTTGGGACGGAGGTAGTACAACACAATTAACTATACGTCTATACCTACCTAAGAAACTTTTAAAGTTGCCACAAATACGGTTATAAATCCCATTTAATAACCATTATTTTCAACAATAGATATCAATGATCTAGGGAAATTGATTTAAGCATAGTGTTAGGATCGATACATGATCAAGAACAAAAATAATTAAGTGTAAAAATACAAAATTTTCGACCAAAGGCTCCGGAGGTTCGATAATTTAAGAATCATCTACATCAACCTTTGAGCAATTTATCAAACTTGGATTTACGCTCAAATCTACTAAGCACATCAAGAATTTCATTACATTTACAAGATCAACATCAAGAACACCAAAATGATCTCCAAAACCAATATGTCTATCCACTACCATACAACACACGGATTTCACAAAGATTACTCTCGATCTAAACTATGTTTTACACATATCGTAAAACCACTCCAAACACTAAGAAATTGGGAAAACCACAAAGAAAAGATACTCTAATCATCAAGAAAAGAGATTACAAAAGGGAATTACAAATGGACATCACTAAGCAATCTTGTCCGAACCCTTAATCAAAAACGACTCCCAAAAGGAGCTAAAGAGGAGAAACAGTCAAATTGTGTTGTTGTGGAACCACCAAGATTATTATCACCAATTTGATATCACCAACTTATATAATGGTCCAATTCTAGGCCGTATATGTGGGTTTAACCAATTTAGGCCCAAAGTGAGTAGCACCTACTCAACACATAGTTTTTAGCTTTTATTTGGGTTGACTATATTGCCACCATAAAATTTATTCTCTACACCACAATTTTAAGTGTCTTCTTTATTGAATAAAATAAACATAAATAAAAGTACAAAAATATCATTTTATTTTTCTCTCACTATTTTTTATTTTGTACACCACAACCATTCAAATAATTTTCTTTTTTTTTCTTTTGCACTTTATATTTATGTTTCTAAATCATCTTCTTCTCTTTGATTTTGTTTTGTTTAAACTTTTTTTTTTTTTTAAATTCTTGCTTTTCAATAACAAGTCAATTATCATTTCCCCCGTTTTCCAGACCCCTTTAAGATTGAGCTGTCCTGAATCCCCGCTGGGACCTTGATTTCAACCCCAATTTCCTAATTCTTGTAACTTCCCCGTTGATTTTTGAGTATTGTTACAATACTTACAAACCAGAACAGCTTACAAAAATGATTTTTCAGAGCAGGAAATATGTAACCCAGAAAAGTGTAGCGACAAGATATTTTTTTCTCATACAAGAAACATTCGCTAGAGGCGATTAAAGCATTACTCAAATTGAAATGATTCTATAGATATTTTTTCTTCTGATTTTATAATCAGAATTGTTACCAACCAGAGCAAGATATTTTTTGTGACATGTACTGAGATGATGGTAGGCATGGGCAGGGAATCAGAAATGGCGAATCGGAGGGTTGGATTCAGGCGGTGATAGGGATGGATCTGAGAAGGGAACGAACTATTTTGATTTGGGAATGTAGTGTACAATTTTTATTATTATTTTTTTTAAATTTAAATAAGGGGTATATATGTATTTGTATTGTAGTGTATTTATAAAAAAAATATATTTTAAAGGTGGTGATAATATAATGTGGTGTATTAAATACATTTTATGGTGATAATATATTTTGCCTTTTCTCTATTGATCTATAAATTGTTGCTAGATTTCTCAAAGATATCAACTCTTGACAAAGTAGTTACGAGTTAAGTGAGCTAGATGTCATGCCTCACAAAGTTGAAGATAATTTTCATCGAGATTGTAGAATATCCTAGACAGATCTGGAGGATACTATATTACGTATGATAAATATATAGATATAGATTACTTTTTGAAAATATTTTTAGAATTCTCTAGATGATCGATCTAAACCGTTGGATGTAATAAATCATAACCATTTGTTGATTAGGGTCTTGCCTATAAATAGGTAGTTAAGGTCATTTGTAGACTCCAAGGGAGTACAAAATCTCGTAAAGAAAGTTCTTGAATTAATACAAAGCTTTCATTTTTAAATCTCTTGTGTTCTTGTTATTCTTTCTTGCCTAGCTTTAGTTTCCATCACGAGGTTGTCACAAAGGATGACTAACTATGAGCCCGCGAGGGGCGGAAGTTTGTAACACTAAGGCCGTATGGTTTTACTATAGATTTGCAAACCCGTGACATGGAGCACAAAACTACTTAAAAGGTCATTTAAGGCCCCTTTTTTTATGGGAAAAATACATATATAAGGTATTTACAATACACAATTTCAATTTTAAGATATAAGTTAAAAAATTCAAATATATGTAATTAATAAAATAAAATAAGTAAAAATATCTGATTAATTATATAAATTGAGGTCACAACACAATATAATTTTAGGTCACAAATGCACATATTTTAGGTTACAAATTATCAAATATCAAAATATAGGTTCACAAGTTTCAAGGTCACAAATTATCAAACAATAAGTCACAAAGTGAACTTTTTTTAGGTCACAATAACAATTTTTTTATTTCGTAATAACAATTCAAGGTAACAAGTTTTAAATTATCAAATATCAAAATAGTAGGTCACAAGTTTTAAAGTCACAAATTATCGAAACAGTAGAAGTCACAAAATGAATTTTTTTACATCACAATAACAATTTTTTTGTACTTCGTGATAACATTTTTAAGGTCACATGTTTTAAATTAATCGATCACTAATTATTTTTAGGTTCTGACTCATTAAATTATTGGGTCACGAATATTTTATGTCACAAATATTTTAAGTCACAATTATCATATTATTAAGACACATGCACGTATTAGGTCACAACATATCAGGAAAGATACCAACACACCACCACTGTCACGTCGTCGCCGCCACCCTCCCAAAGAAAAAAAATAAAGCAGGCACCAACACACCACCACCAGTCCACCACCACCGCTCAACGTCGCTGTCGCGACCCTCCCAACGCTGTCGTCGCGGTGCCCTAACCAAAAGGGGAAAAAAAGAAAGGAACTAGGGCTGCTGATCCACCTTCAGCCACCACTTCCATCATAAATCCACAACCACCAGACACCGCTGCAACACCACACTAAAACCAAGCAGCCAGAACGCTATCACCATCTTCACCTACACCACACCCCACACACGAGAGAGAGAGAAAGAGAGAGAGAGAGAGAGCGAGCGAGCGAGCGACGCTGCTACAGGGGCGTCACTGTGCCTACTTCCATCAAGTGGCGCCACAGCCTTGTTTCAAAAAGTGGCGTCGCTGTACGTATTAGGTCACAACGCCACCACAGGAGTCACTTGTCACTTCGCACACCACTGCACACATTTGCAGTCCACCAACCACCACAGAATCACAGCAAAATCAGCGACGCCTATGCCTGGATCCAAAATGAGCGGAGGTGGCCGGATGAAGGGGCGGAGGTGGCAGGATGAAGGGGCGGAGGTGGCCTAATGACGGATGAAGGAGCGAAGGTGGAGGTCGCCTAATGAAGGAGGGAGCTGCGCCGTATGGGATTGTGAGAGTGAGTAGGAATAGAGAGAAAATAATAATAATTAGGGTTTGGTATGGTGTGGTATTGGGATAGGATTTAGATTTAATTTTATAATATTATTAATTTAATTTATTAATTAATTAATTGTTGAAATTTTATTTATAACCTGAAATTTGAAATTATCCATGTTTGATCTTGTATTTGAATTTGTATCTTTAAAAGTAGGGTAGGGTGTAATTTCCACTTTTTTTATTTTTCAAGAATTAATGGATTGTATCAATTATATAGTTTTTATCCTTGATATAATTTTTAAAAAAAAAATTAAGCGTTATCCACATAAATACCCGACTTTTAGGGATAAAATTGGAATTTACTTGAATTTTATAAAATTTGTTAATTACTTATAATAGAATCATAAAAACTTTAAAATTCTTCATAATCATGTGAAGTATTACAATCTAATATTTATGATATTTCAAAAATATGTTAGTATCACAGTATGATACTTATGACACTTTTCAATTTTTTTTAATAAAAGTAAAATAATTTTTTTTATTTTTTGATATTAAAAATCAATTTTGCCATCTAAAAGTAATTTGTACAATTATCCCAAAAATTAATCTTCCACTAGATTAAGTTTACCCATGCAATTTTCTTTGCTAAATGAAAGATACAAAGATAAAATTAGATTATTAGCTTTATAAATTCATAGGTATAGTTAAATAACAGCAAAATGAATTTAAGATTACAAAAGAATTGTTAATAATTTAGCAAACGTCAAGATTTCAATAAATTTAATTTGTTGATGGAATTTTTTTTCAATAAATAAGTCATGTAATTAAAGCATAAATTATAATATTAATGAAGAAAAATGTAAAATAAAAGTTTTAATATTATAAATAAAAAATAATTTTTAAATTGTAGAAGAAATATTAAAATTTTTAAAAAGTGAGCAAAGAATAAATGCTTCTTCGTCGGTGTTGAACATCCACGTACTCTCGATGAGACTTTCGATCGTTGCACATCAGTAAATATCGTTCATAGAAGTGCCTTTGATGATCATTGATGAATGGTTGATGACGATCACTGGTGGATTTGAATCATTATTGGTTCAATGCGGATCATCGGCTACTATTTTACATCAAATATATATTATCTGTAATTCTGTCAGTGATAATGTGTTTTAAAAACCCTTCTTAAAAATGTTGACTGAGGCCACCAAATTTGTTTATCTTTCAATTATGAGTTCATTTTTATTCCTACCTACTTAAGAAAACTTTTATGGGTCGAATTTTTAGTTAGAAATTACATTCCATTTACATATGAGAGGACTAATCCTCATCCAATGTTTTTCATTAAGAATTGACAAGTTTACAAAAGGAGGACTAAAAATTCAATATATGGATTTATAAATGTTGAAAGCCATTCATCAATAAACATCGATGAAGTTCAGGTAATGTGCGTTTGAATTTATTTATTCATTATTATTATTATTGTTATTATTATTATTATTATTATGTGCAATTAAGTCTTAATCTGATTAAGAAAAGTCCATTTTGATTGCCATTAATTATAAGTCCCCAAATGAGTTGTAAAATAATCGAGTACGTCGTATCACATAACCCATGAGTTGGAGGCTAGTTACGTATCTAATTGCATTAATTGTATACTTTCAACATGTACATTAATAACTAGGCCCCCACCAAAATTAAAGAAGAAAAAATCAATATCAAATTTATTCATTGGCGATGTGTATTATACAGTTTGTTCGGCAACTATGGAAAATTTATAAATTGATTTATTTATATTTTTTAAACAAAATTTTAGGTTAAAAAATGGAGCAAAAATGTGTGTGATTTAAAAAAGTGTTTTGAGAAATTTTATTATTTATAAATTGTAATGATTGCGTTAAAACTTTCTTATATTACGTGGCACACAAGATGCACACTTCTTGTTCCGTGCCAATGCATCCATGCTCTAGCAGTCATCGACTTGGAGTATGTATGAAAATTTATATTTTTCAAATTGCAATGCTCGCATAAAATTTCCAAATTGACTAAAGAAACAAAAATGAAATTTCAAAAGTCAGAAGATGTTTATACGGAACTTCTTGAAAGATATAATGTGAATACGTATATAATATGCGAAATAATTCAATATGAACCTATGAGAAAACTTCAGTGACCTGGGAATGTGTTTTCACATGATGAATAAAAAAAAAATGGACTTTTTAATTGCCCACAAAATTTGTTGGTATTGATAAATGGTGTGACATTAGGACTTTATGAGTTTTTTGTGCAAATCAACTTGTGTAATTCAAAGCTAACATAAATTGACCTAGATAATGCTTCCACACCCACCCCACCCCACCCCAACCCCATAGGGAGCCCAAAATTTCCAGTCTTTAAAGTAATTAATCACCTTTTCACAATGTTTCCATGCCTATATATATGCCTAACTTGAATACCAAACTACACTAAAAACTCATTCAAAGAGCATTTGGCAACTTTTGCCATGGAGTTCTTCTATGTATCTCTACTTTGCCTCTTTGTCCTCTTGATATCCCTCTCCCTTCACTTCCTCTTCTACAAGAACAAATCCGGCTTTTCCGGTCCCATACCGCCGGGCAAGACGGGGTGGCCGATGATCGGAGAAAGCCTCGAATTCCTTTCCAATGGGTGGAAGGGCCACCCTGAAAAATTCATATTCGACCGCATAGCCAAGTACTCATCCTATGTCTTCAGGACTCATCTTTTCGGAGAACCGGCCGCGGTTTTCTGCGGTGCAAATGGAAACAAGTTCTTGTTTTCCAATGAAAACAAGCTTGTCCAAGCATGGTGGCCTGCTTCTGTGGACAAAGTTTTCCCTTCGTCAAATCAAACTTCATCGAAAGAAGAGGCGATCAAGATGAGAAAAATGCTTCCCACTTTCTTCAAACCCGAAGCCCTGCAACGATACGTGGGTATAATGGATCATATTGCACAGAGACACTTTTCTGACGGGTGGGATAACAAGAAAGAAGTGGTTGTTTTCCCACTTGCAAAGAGATACACTTTCTGGCTCGCTTGTCGTTTGTTCGTAAGCGTCGAAGATCCGAGCCATGTTGCTAGATTTGCTGATCCTTTCAATGATTTGGCTTCTGGTTTGATTTCAATCCCCATAGATTTACCTGGAACACCATTTCACAGGGCGATCAAGGCCTCGAATTTCATTAGAAAAGAACTCGTTGCGATTATCAAACAGCGAAAAATCGACTTGGCTCAAGGAAAGGCATCGCCAACACAAGATATTTTGTCACACATGCTTCTGACGAGTGATGAAACTGGGAAATTCATGAATGAATTGGATATTGCTGATAAGATTTTAGGTTTGCTTGTTGGAGGACATGACACTGCAAGCTCTGCATGCACTTTTGTAGTGAAATATTTGGCGGAACTGCCTGAAATTTATCAAGGAGTCTACGAGGGTAAGCCTCTCCATCAATTAATTGTTTCCTTTTTTAATCCTCACTTTCAAAAAATAAAATATCTGAACGACCACTCCTAATTATAATTAAATTTTTAAAAGATCACAAAGAGATCGATCGAGTACGTACGTGTGATATACATAGAGAGTGTTTGATTTTAGTTAAAATATGTTTCTTTTAAATTAATAGTGGTTTTTAGGAGAATAGATGGTTGAAATTTGATTGAAAAATCAAATATTATGAGCTTGACTTTTAATGGACGGTTAAGATTGAATACAGTAGAAAAACGAGAAAATTTTAATGAAAATCAAACGTGGACATAATTACTTGTGCTTTAGGAAGCAAGCTACACTACATAGATGTCATCCCGTGAATTGAGTAGCATGTTATTATGGTGACTTTATCTAGACTATTTTTCTTTAATACTTTAACTAAATTAATCGTTACATTTTCATAGATCGGAGACGATCAATTAGGGTGAGAGATATGATAAATACTTTATAATCTCTTTCTTTAAAGTGAATAAACTGTAGTGGTGAGTTTACAAATCGAGAGTAAACCATTATAACTTTGTACGTGTTCGTGTTCGTGTTATTATTTTTCTTCTGTTAACAAGTTGAGTATGTATATTATTAGCCTCGAAAGTACTATCTACTGGTTCTATATGCTACACGTGTAATTAGCTAAAACTAGAATTAAGGTACTTATAAGGTGTTTCGCAAACATGTTTTTAAATATATTTTTTTCAATACAATTTTTCAAATCACTTTTTAATCACACATATTTTCTCTTTTCATTTTTCAACCACACATTTTACCTAGAAAACATAAAAAAAATATGTTTTTAAACAAAAAACTTTTAACAATCAGGTACGTATTTCTTTGAATGAAAATGAACTTTGTAATATGAGCCTCGGTTTGGCAAACGCTTTTGTTGTTGTTATAATTATAAATTGGTTTATCTATACTTTTTAAATAAAATATATGGTTAAAAAGTAGAAAGAAAATGTATGTGATTAAAAAGTAATTTACGAAATTGTGTTATTTATAAACTTATTTATAAATTGTAATGATTGCGTTAAAGAACAAAAACTTAAAAATGTGATGGTTTCGAGGCACAAAGTGTGATTGGAAAGTTATTTGAGAAAATTTATTGTTAAAAAATAGTTTAAAAAATGTAGTGTTTATAAATTTATTTGAGCTTTTATATGCAAAAAATTTTGATTTTTCAGATCCTGGGGCCTCATAGTTTTTATGGTATCACTTTCTTACTACAGTACAGGTAGATGAGTCAAAAGTAGGCTGCTAGCCTTTTTTGTGATATAAATTTTGGTCTTAAAAAGTCGATTTCATTTCTCCTATTAAATGAGTAACCAAAGACTTCTTTGTTTATAAATAGTCATCTAAGAATGTTTCACTAATCATTTCTTTTAAAAGTAAAAAATAGTGGGTAAAAATATTTGATCAACTAAAATTATTTACTTTTCGAAAAAGTAGTCTAACGTGATGTTGTCACTTGGTTATTTATAAATAAGTTTGCCAAAAACATTGAAAGTTAATGTCAACACCCAGCAAAAAGAGTAAAAATTTCTCGCAATAAACTGCGATACTTAAATTAAAAGCTTATCATTCTATAATTTCAACGTAAAAATAGTGGAATACTTAAATTTTTAGCTATAAAAAACATATATTAATTTGTTAAATAACCTAATTGCAATTTGTCTGTCTTGTGAATATTAGAGCAAATGGAAATAGCGAAATCGAAAGGTCCTGGAGAATTACTGAACTGGGATGACATTCAGAAAATGAAATACTCATGGAATGTGGCATGTGAAGTACTAAGACTTGCTCCTCCCCTCCAAGGAGCCTTTAGAGAAGCCATCACTGATTTCATGTACAGCGGTTTCTCGATCCCTAAGGGATGGAAGGTAAACAACAAACACGAACACTAATATGTTTGACAAACCATTTATAAACGGTTATTTCATTTTGTTGATCCCTTTTTTTGACAAGTAAAAACTTGTGGACGTCACCGGCCCTAACATTAGGCGGACACCTAAGGCCCCTGATCATATCCCGTGCAAAAAGAAAATTGTAAAATGTTATTTTATTGGAGCTAGAGTACATACATACATACTAAACCCTCGTGTTTTAATAATTACTATGCAGTTATACTGGAGTGCAAACTCGACACATAGGAATCCCGAGGTCTTCCCCGAACCCCTGAAGTTTGATCCTTCAAGATTCGAAGGAAGTGGACCGGCTCCTTACACATTTGTTCCATTTGGTGGAGGGCCTAGAATGTGCCCCGGAAAAGAGTATGCTCGACTCGAAATTCTTGTTTTCATGCACCATCTTGTGAAGAGGTTCAAATGGGAGAAATTAATTCCACATGAGAAGATTGTTGTTAATCCAATGCCAATTCCTGCTAAGGGTCTTCCTGTTCGCCTCTATCCCCATAATGCTTAAGACTGCTTTATATATATATATATATATAACCGAAAGTGTGGCCAAAATTAATTGCCCCTTTTGTAAACTCATCTAGTTTATATTTATATATAATCTGAAAACAATATTTGTTTTAATTCTGTACGATGTTACTGTTTTCCTTGTTTCAATCTTTGGTGTTATACTATGAACGAAACAAAAATAACTGTCCTGAATTGTAAAATGATCATTGGTGCATGTTAAATTTCCTTTGTTTGTTTCTGTATCACGATATAAATGAAATTTAAATTGTTTTCGACGATATATATATATATATATATTTATTTGAACTTATCAGCAATCGAATGCATTTGTAAGTGAATTACAATAGTAAGACTTGAATTCGAGCTCTAGTATCTGATTGAACAATATTGTCAGAAGTCAAATGATTCGATATATCAAAGTTTACTCGAGGATAAAAATAAATAAAATAATATTATATGGCAAAAATGTGATACAAAGGGAAAGTGCAAATCGATCTTAGTCAATCATTGTGACTAAAACCATGTGAATTAGCAAATATATTAGTTTTTAATTTAGTAAAATAATAAAGTCTAGACAAATTCATCGAAAAAAATTTACAGTATACTCTGTATGGTAAAAACTCTTTATTTGTAAATAAAGAATTTGTTGTTTTCGACATAATATATGTAATTAAAATGTAGTTTGAGAAAATATGTTATTTAAACAAATTATCAAATTATCGGGAAAAAGGAAAGTTGCACATCATATCACTTCTTGCACTATCTATCAGTGTTTTAAAACGAGTTAACGGGATAAGACGATAAGGTCAAGTTCTACATTTGAGGTGTCTAGTATGTTTTAGTTAAAACTCAGATGTATTTTCTTATTTTAATTATTTATTTATTTTAATACCATTAATTAATTAAATAAATAAAATAATACTTCAAACAAATACTCCCTCCGTTCCAATTATATAGGCTTGTTTGACTTTTCACACAAATTAAGAAAACATACTTAATGTCATTGAAAAAGTAATTTTTGTAAAGAATATTTCCAACTTACCTTTATTTAATATCAAAATTATTACATTGTAAATAATAAATAGGAGTACATTGATAAATAAACAAAATAAATACTTTTTAATAAAAAAATAAGTCTATATAATTGGGACAAACAAAAAAACGACAATTTATATAATTGGGACGGAATGAGTATATCATAAATATAAAACTGAAGATACAAGTAATTTTTAGATAAGTGGGTCGAATAAATCGTCCACATTCATTTAACTCCCTAGGCTCGCAGGAGCCACTAGGTCCAAAAATTTCCTCAAAATAAAATAAAATAAAATAAAAATTTAATAATAATAATTAGATCGCGCTTTTCGATGTCCAGGCTCGAATTAGGCGATAAAAGGTGAAGTTAACTACCCTTCTTTCCTTTCATTGACGATATACGAGATATTTTGAAAACATCTCACGTCATTTATGCTGACATTTTATTTATATCAGAAAAATGCTTAAAGCACCTCGGGACTCCGATGTGACCCCCTCCTCACATGGAGGGGATCACCTCGAGGGTAAGTCTCGAGGTGCTTGTATCATAACCCTTTATATCAAATCATTAACTCAGTTGAATTTTTTTATTTTTTTATTTTTTTTTTGTCTTCATCTCTTCTATTTCTCTCTCAAATTTTGTTATCTTTCGATTGAGTCCACTTAGCTTATGAACACACGCTTGAATATTTATTTTCTTTCATTTTTAGGACGTTTTTGTCAAAAAGGAAGTATTCACGTAATGCAACTTCACCAACCGTACCGACTTGCTTTATCTTTATTCTAATATAATAATATTTTAGAAAGTGCCTTTTATGGTGGGTAATTACCATATTTAAATTACCAAATCGACACAACTTTACGAGTGTTCTCATCTCCAACTTTCTTTTTCACAAATTTTCCCGTGTTGAACTTGAAACAACACTTCCTCTATCCCATCCTAGGCATGAATCACGATTCCCCCCCCCCCCCCCCAGATATACAATGAATATATAAATATAAATAGACACAAAATACTCGAAAATGATCTAGTGCGCGTCGGACGTGAGCCAGATTGTTCACATGAAGACACAAAAATCGAGGGACCGTGCACAATACAATGTGCACCGTATCATCTCTTCACAAACACTAATGCTGATCTTTACACCTCTTAGTACGTCTATAACCCCATAATTTACATGATCTCGTTTTTTTTTTCCCACATAATAATAATAATAATAATAATAATAATAATAATAATATATCAAAAAATTGATGGTATGTGGGTGTTTGTGTGTTCTAATTAAAAAATATATTGGTTTTCTCTCTTCACTACCAACTTTGGTGATGTCGTTTCATCGATTTTATCAATATTATACACGTGTCAAATCTTTAATAAAAGATAAATCTGATATGTTCGTAGAATAACATGGTAAACACTAAATTCAAAGAAATAGATATGGCTCATCTCTAATAATTTAAACTTTTAGAAGAGACGATTACGCAGGCATTGTATAATAACTAAGTAAACTAAAGTTTTAAAAAGGGATTAAAATTAAGCTTCCTTCCCTGTTTTGAATGTAAAGATGTTCTGAATTACACTGTTATTATTTAATTTGAATTTGAATTTGAATTTGAATGGTCTTAAAATCATTTATACGGACATTACAGACTATAGAAATAAATGGAGAAGTTGCCGACTCTCTACATTTATTTTCACAACAAAAAAATGTATGTATTATAAGACAATAATATCCTCACAAAAACATTTATTTACATGTTGTAGTTAGTACTGTGGTCCTTTAGCAACGTACAACATTAATAAGTTCCCCTTTTAAAGCTTTTGGTCAGTAGTGTAAAAATCTTAGATATGAACCTCTCAAAACAGTGAGTCAGTGACTCGTGAATATGCCATTCATGTATAGGTTAGCATCTATCATTGCAAGATTCCAGTTTATAAATTGGCGGTTTTATACCCAATGCGTCTGATTATCCATCACTTCATTTTTATTTTTTATTTTAAGATCAATTAACGGGACGATCGGATTATTGACCAAATTAAACAATGACAAATATAATACTTCTTTTATTCTTTAATATTGATCAGTTGTGAATAATATGTTAGGACAATACTACATTTACAAACAAATTTGCACAAACAGGTTTATTTACCCTCATATGCAGGGGGACCCACACATACAATAAAATATTCGTGGACCTCCCTCCATGTGAGGATAATAACCCAGTTTGTACAAATTAAAATTGTTTGTATGAATAGTATAACCCAATATTATATATGAATGGATAATTATATTTACACTACAATTTTTTATATTTAAACCACATTTTAATTACAAGAAATGTTATCAATATTTACTCATGACTTTTGCTTTTATGTCCTCTAATTCTTTTTTTAAACATTATTATTCTTAACTTTCAATTAATTAACATATTTTTGTTTCTAATCACAATTTATATCCAAATATTTAGCTAATGTGTATTGAAAAGAGGAGAAAATATTTATTTTTAACTTTAGCATTGATTATTTAAAAATACTATAGATAAATAAGTTATTATTGCCCTCATAACAAATATTTTGGACAAAAATCGTCTTTATAGATAAGCTGTGAAATTTAATTGACGTTTGATGATAAAAAAATTATATAAAAAATTTGGGACCATAAGTGTAAAAATAAGAAAAGCTTAAGAATATTCATTACAATTAAAATGTGGTGTAGTTAACAAAAATTGTCGTGTCAATATAATTGCCCTATATGAATCATGCTCGAGATTTTCATCAAACCAAACTAAATATTTACCCTAAAATACCCCTTTGCTTGCCTCTCTGAGTTATGAATCTTCTTAGCAGTTTGTGGTAAGTGTCAGGGCATACAATGGAAGTCAAGATGCTAGTGTTGTACAAACTTTAATCTCCCTACTGTTATGGCAAGCTAGTTTATGAGTTTGAGTAACTTTCTTTAGTTTGAACGATACTGCAATAATTAATGTTATAAAAGTAGAGTTTCTTTTTCAATTTTGACATCTTTCCTTAGTATTGAAGTTGGACTAATTATCGTACGTAGCTATCATGTTTCTTTGTGAAATGTGCTGTCTTTCATTTTTCATTTTTAGTATAAGCACTTGTTTAAAAGGATTTTCGAAGTACTCGTGGAACCTTGTTAATTACACTTTTCTTAACTTTTATGATACATTTGCATGGTTTATTCTAATATATATGGTTCAACATCCATCTAAGTATCCTTATTGTCTATACACTCATCTCATGAACATTTTGTTTTTAGCAGAAACTCAGTATAATGTAATTAAGTACATCTCATCTAAAAGTTATCCTTCAAAACTGAAATTTTAACCTTATCGAAATCTACCTACCACATAGAATTAACGTGTCACTTGACTATTTCATCAACCCCGTTATTCGATTCTTCTTTATTTATTAAAATAATCAAAGCCCATATACTCAATATAATAATTTATGGTGACTCGACTATTATCCACATTCTTACTAGAGCATTCGTGTTTGATTTTGACTCTTTCGTTCTAGCAACTTGCACTACGTTTCCATACTTACGACTTTCACCAAGAACTTGTTACACAATATAATATGGTTTGAGATTTTGTTCTTTCAAATATATCTTTTCTATTGGGCATTCTTGTACATGCAAAATGAAGCAAAAGCTTTAATAAAATGGCTACATTTAATGATGCTTTTGAATGACAAAAAAGGGGGAGACTTTTCCGAAGTAGATGCGTGGTTATGATTGACAATTGAAATTAATAAGGATTCTCAATGCACCGAGTTTACTGGTGATTTTCAACTAAATGCATGTCCCATTTAAATAAATGTCGTATTGTACCTTTCTATGGTTTTTGGGTTTATGTCGGTGTCAATATTTGATTAAATCTGCATATTTATTTATTCAATATATTAATTTCTTTTGAATTTGGTAAATAGATATTGCTAGAAGACAGATGTCTCAAGATAATTTGAATAATATTACGTAACATCACTAGTGTTATAATATCAATCTAAGTGACTACAAGTGATAAATTATCTTAAAGATTGCAATATATAGCATGATTGGTGCTGCAACGCCAATCTAAGAGCTTATTTGGTAAAGATGAAAATTTCATCACGGCTTTTTAAACTTAATCTCAACCATCAATTCTTAGTTAAGCCCACAAATTTTGACTTTTCAAACATTTCTAAATCACACATCCATCAACAAAAAAAAAAAAATCACAAAAATCAAAACTTTTCAAATTACCTAACATGCTCTAGGTGAATCTAAATGACATCAAATTAGATGTCTAATTAAATGGATCACATAATTTAATATTAATTGAACTTATTACATAATGTCACTTGTACTGATTTTATCAATGGGTCTATATAGCATTATTCATATTTTGAATGTGATTAATTTTCCAATTTTTAAGGTGATTTATCACTTAAAAACATTTGTATGTCAACTGGAGATTCTCCTGCTCAAAAAGATGATCTATGTCAAGGTCAATGTCATTGTTTGCTTGGACTATGCTATGTATGAATAATCTTTTATATTTTGTAGGATATCTGGACCAGAGTTTTCAAGCGTTGATAGGTTCAGTAGTACTTGTCAAGAGTGAAACATGCCATAAATTTGTCAAATATAATGTTAACGAAATGTCTTCTAGAGCATAAATTTCAAGTCGGGTTATCCAAGGACTGATCTCACACGATAATTGTGATCCAAATGTCGGTATTTTGAGTGAAATTCATGACTTATTGATTCATAGTAATTGTGGTTCATGTTACTTTGTACCTTGAGAGAGGAATCTAGTAACCAACAATCTGGCAAAATTTGTTGTCATTACTACTTGTAATCACCTTTGAAACTATTGTATTCCGTGGTTCATCTCCCCGAGCTTACTAGCTAGGGACTGAACCAATTTCTGTGTTTTGTTTGAATACAATTGCTTCTTTTCAAAAAAAAAAAAAAAAAAAAAAATCTGTGTATGAGATATTGTTAATATTTTTATCAGTAATTACATCTAAATAAATTATTTTTCGAGCTTCTGGTTCGAATTGTCTTTTACGAGGGTTTAAATAATATAATGATACATGGTGGTGATCCGCGGCTGTTAGTGGTGGTGGTGGTGATATTTGCTAGTGCAATGGTGTTGATGCGGTAGTATGTGGTGATGGTTGAAGACTATGGTTTGGAATACGTAGTGGTGCCATGGATGGTGGTTTGACGGAAGTCGTGTTCTTATAGGTGGTGGTGGTGGTGGTGGTTGTGGTGACGGTGACGGTACGTCATAGTTGGAGGCAGTGGCGGTGGCAGGTGTGGATCTGAGGTTTCAGGATCACTAGTACAGAAAATTTAAAAAAAAAATCAAGGAATATACGTCGGTTTATAAGCAAAAGCTGCAAAACGACGCGTATAAAAAACGCAGTGATATTTTTGTAATTAAATTTGAACCATATGCGTTGGTTCTAGATGAGAACCGACGCATATGTGTTGCACCCAAACAAAAGGCATCAGTTGTAGTTACAGCGGACAACTTAAACCGCACTATGTTAGTTAATAAAACGTGTCGATTTAATTAGAACTGACCATATCTAGCTCTCTTTCTCTCCATCGACGACGCTCCTATCACCGTCATCGTCGCCGTCGCCGCGCCTCTCACCGCCACTGCCACCGTCATTTGTAAGGTTAAATATAACCCATATATGTGTGTGTGTGTGTGTGTGTGTGTATATATGTGTGTGTAAATGTAAATGTAAATGTATATATAATTAAATATATTTATGTAAATATAACTATACACACACATATATTATTTATTGTGTATATATTTTAAAAATTTTAATTTGTGAAAATAAATTGTAGAATTTTGAAATTTTATTTTAGTTGTTTCTATTAACCATTTTAGGAAATATTGTATAGATGTGTGTTTTCATACATATACATGTTGGTATTGACTTCTTCATTATGTCTTTAGACGCAAATGTGTTTCATCATATGGATGATGCGGGTATTTACGTTACGATCGACGACATCGCAGGCTTGCTTAAAATGGAGTGGTTGAATATATCTATCCTACAAGTACACACAATGTAAGACTACTTAACACAAATTTATAACTTCCATTTAAATTTTCGTTATTCATTTATTTATTGGTTTAATTATTTTTAGGTACCTCCATGGGTTGTGTGAACAATTAGATGTCGCGTCGATTGGATTTATGTGTCTGTCATAAATTGCGTCAATTAAGGTAAAAACTAATTTTGACGGCATTATTACGTACATGGCTAAAACCATAAAGAGATTGCAATCCAAACAATACATTATTGCACTGTACTTTCAAGAGTAATACCATTAATATTCATTATTTCTTAATTTGAATCATTTGACATTTAAAGGTGTATTTACACGTTCATAATATGTAAGAATCATTGGATGTTGTTTGTGATTTGTTCTCAATTCAATATTGTGTACTTCTTGGATTCAGCGCGGTCAAATAAACGTAAAATACACATCAGGCCGACATTGAATATATAAGTAATTATATATTGCCTTGATCATACTTTTTTGTTTAGTGCGTGCTGGTTAAATTTTGATAGTTTATATAGAATAATTGTAGAGAGTTTGAGGTGAAATTAGTGTGTTTATGTTGTGATTATTGATAAGTTAAGATAGTTTTTAATAGTAGGGTCTCTCTACAGGTTTGCTATGTTCAATTTATAAGAGAGATTCTGCCAAGATTTCTGTTTAAATATTATAACTCGTTCATAATTATAGAGATTTTAAGGCTCTTAAAACATTCTGGATCTATGGCAGGAAGAGCAATATAGGGTTTTATAAGTTATTGAATACTACGAATTGTTTAATAATAGATATATATATATATATTACTAATAGTTTTAATGTGAAAATTTCAGTGTCCTCAGTAACCCTGAGGTTCTGAATGTGGCTGTTATATTATGAGAAACGTGTATGAGATAGTTAAATACTACGAGTTGTTTAATAATAGATTTATTAGTTATTAACAAATTACTAATAATTCATTTTAATTGTTTGTAGGCATTTTATTAAAAATCTTACTTAATAGAGGAGATCAATGAGATTAGAAATTTATGAGTCAAATACTTCTATGAAGATTATATGTAAATTTTGATTTTTTTATGTTAATATGTGAACATTTTGTAATAACTAATTAATATTAATGTAGATTGACTTATTTAATTTTATTATGCATTTATGTTGATTATATGTTCGGTATTGATAGTTAGATTTGATGATGAGATAGAATGTAAAATAAATAAGCAAGATTTTGGGTAAAAAAATAAAAATAAAAAAATGAATATGCATTGGTTGTTTGTTGACAATTGACGCTTATTGTTCTTACCTTATACGTCTGTGACAAACGCGTCATTTCCACAATCGAAGCGTATTGTCTTTTACAACAAATACGAATAATCCTGTACTGGTGGGTAGTGGTTTTGGTTTCGACGATGGTAATGGTGATGGTAGAGTGGGGTAGGATGAGGTGAGGAAGGTGATGGATAGTTTGTGACTCATTATTAGGTAGCTATGACCAAATAATTTGATAATTAAGATAGATGAAGAAGTTGTGATCCATAAAATCTGTGGTTTTGATCAATAACTAAATTGTGACCAATAAAATTCCTATTTGTGATCGATAAATATGTTGTGATCAATTAAATCTATAATTTGTGATTGAGAAATGAATACTAACCAACTAATTAGATAATTTGTGACCGTGAAATAAGCTGGTCTATAGATTTTGTGATCTGTGATTGAGAAATAAGTCTTAACCTACAAAATTTTTATTTGTGTACAAGAAATAGGTTGTGATCAATTAAATTGTTAATTTGTGACAAAGAAATTAGTATGACCAATCAATTTGATAATTTTTACCATAAAATAAGTCATGCTGCATAAAATTTGTGATTTAATAAGGAGAAATAAGTTGTAACCTGTAAACTTGTGAATTGTGACCTAGAAATTAATCATGATCAATTAATTTCATAATTTGTGATCTACACAATTTGTGATTCATGACGGTGACCATAATTTGTATAATCGTGACTTTAATCTATTTAATTACCTTTTTAATTAATAACATATATTTAATAAAATACTTTTTAACTAAAACTTGATTTTTGAATTAAAACAACAATCTTCTTAAATTTTAATTTATATCTTTAAAGCACCTTGTATATGAGTTTTTCTTACAAATATTCGTGTGTTTTATTGAAAATCAAAGTCTCATGTGTTGATTTTTTTTAACTTAAACTAAGAAGGACTAAAAGTCCATTGAGGCACATTATCTTCAAATTGTTTATAAGGCAGTGAAAAGAAAATTAGAATGAGGTGAGCCAGAAGAAAATTCGGGAGAGGAAGAAGAAAAATAAAAAGAGTATGTCTCTGGGTGTATGGTGTGTTGATTTTATGATAAAGTCTACGTGGATAGAGAATGAGATTCGTAAATCATGATGAACTAACTAAAAAAATGAGTTGCATTAAGAAAATACTAAAATAGACCTCATTTGACCCTTCAAAACAAGGGTCAAACATGGAAGAAGATTATCAAATTTCTTTCATACTCCGAAAAAAGGTGGAAATTTAAAACGAGAGACTTGCCTTACCTACACACCTAGCTTGCCACGTTCTTAAGTCCTATTGTGCCAATTGGCTTGCTATGAGTTAGGGCTTATCAACATAATAATTAACCTTTTAGAAAATACTAAAAATATAGTGTTTAAGACCTCATTTGACCCTTCAAAACAAGGGTCAAACATGGAAGAAGATTACCAAATTTCTTTCATACGACAAAAGGACGTGAAAATTTAAAAAGAGTGACTTGCCTCTTACCTACACAGCGAGCTTGCCACGTTCTTAAGTCCTATTGTGCCCAAATGTTCTGAAAGGCAATAAAATGCGCAATCTAGATGCGAGGTACATACAAAACATCTCGTACTAGAGGTATGTGGATAAAAAAAGGTCAAATTTTGTTTTAATTTATACTACATTCTTTAGTTCCTTTTTTTTTTAAATTATTTTTATTTGTCATTTATTTATTTATTTGTTTGATTTTCCTTTCTCAAATTGGTTATTTAAATATTATTTTATCCTATTTTTTATAGGTTAAAATATTTTTAAATATTTTAAAAGTTTGAAAATAATTATAGTATAACAAATAAAATTAACAAACTTAAATCTATATTTTTTTGCTTTAATAATTATAAAATTAAATAATATTGTTGTTATATATTTTATATTTTTGAATATTTAGTTCTTATGTAAAATATATATGTATATTTTTTTTTATATAAATGTCTATTTAATTTCTCAAAAATAATTAAAATAATATTAAAAATACGAAACGCGTTATAACGCATGTTTCGTATTGACACGTCTAAGTTTGTGATTCTTAATTCTCGATCTCGATGTCTTGCAACGCATTATGCCTTTTAGAACCTTGATTTGATTGAGCCAATTTGAGTTTCTAGGAGTTAGAGTTTATCAACATAATGATTAACTACTCTCTCTCTCTCTCTCTCTCTCTCTCTCTCATTTTTTTTTTGAATTATTATCATTACTTGAAATTTTATTTAATATTATTTTTATGTATACAATATTTTGCAATTAGTAACACAAACATGGCCTCATAAGCTTTCTATAAATGTGACTTATTCCACACATGCCTTGCAATATAGATATTGCAGTAAATTTCACCCACTCTAAATGCTTCTTTATATATTGCAAAACTTAATGTTGAAAAGATGCACCAAATCAGTGTCCCGTTAAAAAATACGACAAGAAAATGCAATGCAATGAAAATGAAAATGAAAATGAGACAGTTAATGTTGTTTTTAAGGGATCCTAAGACCCATTTTCAAGTCGAGAAACAACGATGATGAATCACAAATTCTATCCTCCTTTTCACTTTCCTCAGCCACCTCTTTGAACTCATCTTTGAGAAAGGAGAGCTTTCGATAAAATTCCTTAACTTTCTGAAATTCATCATAATGGACTTTCCTATTCATCACCAGCGTAAGCAAACCATTATATTTTCATATTTGAATTTCAATTCACAAATGGAAACATATCTACTACAAAAGAAAAAGATATAAAAGATAAACATTCATCATCCTGATCCTTGGTGTCTACCTCATCTTCAGATGACGTCCAGCCTGAGTTACGCGAGTTATTTTTGCTAGAGAAAGCTACATTAGTCACCACTTTACAATTGTAACACCTTGAAATGCTTTAGATTTGAAAAGCTCGAGGAGGCCTTTCTAGAAACATTCTCGCAACCCAGTTACTCTTGATTTCACAAAGCCCTGAACTCACTCACAAAACCCTCATTCACCATTCATTCTTCCCCAAATTCACAGATTTGCATTTCTTTTTCTACCAATATATACAGATTCAAGATGTCTCTTAGGCCCAACTCTAAGGTGGAGGTCCGTCGCAATAGGTACAAGGTGGTCGTTGACGCGAAAGAGGGACCATAGAGGAGGGAGGATAACATGGTGGAGATATACAAGAATTGGAAAGAGGAAAGCCTGCAGAAGAAGCATCGTAATCATTTTGGAGTTCCAATAGATTCACCATTCAGGGGTTCCTCGTTGGTGCTTTTGTCGAAAGGATTGGAGTTCGAAAAGTGGGGTTTGAAGCACCTTTGATTCTGCCATTGGGTTCTTTGGAGTTTTGTTTGGTTTCACCGATTGGAGTTCAAGCTGTTCAGCTTTGAAGAATTTCATTTTGGAAAGTATACCTATTTTGGGTGTGAGTCGTGTGATTGCTGGGTTAGATAGATTGGGTGGGTAGGTAGGATATGCAGTGGTGGAGCCAGGATTTTCAATCACCGTGGTTGAAAATTAAATGAGTTCGGGGGACGGGGTTCGGGGGCAGCTCCCCCGATTTTTTTTTTTTTTTTTTTTTGAGAAAAATTAAACTAAATATAGAAAACATAGTTTCACAAATGAGAAGTAAACAAATTCCAACTTAAATGAAATATCTTATAATCGTTCTTTGCGATTTTTCATACTTTGAAATCGTTGTACAATAGCTTCATTATCAACCTTCAAAGATATGTCTTTCTTTACATAAACAACAAGACTATCATTCATTCACTCATCACACATTCGATTGCACAATCTATCATTCACAATGCTCATTGCAGAAAATTCTCTCTCAACAGTAGCGGTAGCAACCGTTAGAATTAGCGCCAAAGTCAGAAGCTTATAAACCAATGGATATACCTTATTTTTCTTTGTCATTACTAACTTCTCTGCAAGATCGCAAAGGCCTTTCAATTCTTGAAATGTGTTGTTAGAGCGCATATTAAAAATATAAGTTTCAAGTTGATCATCAAGTGTGAGAAGATCAAATCTTGAAAAATCTTCTACATAAAACTCCTCAAGTTGAATCAATTTTTCTTATTGAAATCATAGAATGAATTTTGTGGACATAACAAGTTACACGAAGGAGTAACTCTGTATTTACCTCTAAGAAACGATCATTCAACTCTTAAAATAAACAAGTTATAATTCGAAACTCACAAATGAACTTTATAAAACACAAACCACAAATCTCAAAATTAAATTAACTCAACAAACCACAAATCTCAAATTACAAAAAATTCAAACAAAGCTAATCATTAATTAAATCAATTAAAAATATTCCAAATCAATATCAAGTAGACTGTTACGACCACACCTAAATGAAGCTCGAAACATCACTTATGGAAGCACACATGGGACCCATTGGTTGCCAGATGTGCTCAAAGCCTTGCGAATTATTGTATTGCCGATGCGGTACATTGTCCGAACCCCTTATGATCGAACTACTTGTCTCGAACTGGTGTTATTCGAGGTACATACCCCGGACTAGTGACAAGACTAGCCAAGTGTGTCGGGGGGAAATGACATTCCTACAAGTTGAAACTTGATGGGACAGCGTCTTTATTGGAGATGTGATGATGACCGTAACTCTAGAACAGGTAGTAATGATTATGGCCAAACAATTGGTTTACCTCATGAACGGTTAGGGGCATGCCATGTGTAAAGCACAAAATGTGTCACCCTCCAAGACGATTACTTCTATTATAAATAGATTAATGGTGTCCCCAAGAAAAGGGTTAGAAACTTTCTACTTACACTCAATAAATAAACCTCACTCAATTTTCTTTCTTTTACAAACTTATATTTCCCTCATCCAAATTATATATACTTGAAATTAGTACTAACTTAAGCATCGAAATATAAACAGGAGCCACTTCGGGCCCCCTTTGCATACTGATTATTTGTCCTAGTGCGTAGGAAGTCCATGTGTTCAAGAGGGAGGAGCTGGAACGTGTTGATATAAGATTCCACCAGATTTTACAGTCAATATAGACAACAAGACATGAGAAACAAGTCACTAATTCCAAATGAAAAAATCGGTATACTAAATGAACTTCAGCCATTTTCATAAATCAACCATTATTTAATATTAAACATTAACCCAATTCAACCATTATTATTTAACATTTAACATTAACCTAAAGCTGAAAAATCAAAAGTCAAAACGGAACCTACCTAGTTACCTTTCACTTTCAGCTAGGGGTGGGCATCAACCCGCCCAAACCGCCAAAACCGCCCAACCCAACCCGATCGGGTTGGGTTGGGTTTTGATGAAAATTGGGTTGAG
This sequence comes from Ligustrum vulgare, assembly GCA_963555705.1. NCBI lineage: Eukaryota > Viridiplantae > Streptophyta > Magnoliopsida > Lamiales > Oleaceae > Ligustrum > Ligustrum vulgare. Next base: position 25,487,046 of record OY743176.1, read on the forward strand.
TTGGGTTGGGTTGTGGGTTGGATGACAAACCCAACCCAACCCAACCCAAAATTTTAAAAATATAAGACTATTTAAATTTCAAAAATATTAAATTCATTTTTAATTTGGATGAAACTCAAATATAATTTGAACATATTTTAGTTTTATTAGCAAGTATTCAATTTATTATATTTGAGCTTATTGTATTGTACATAATTTATTTGAGTTAATAGTTGATTTATGGACATAATTTTTTAATTTTCTAAGAATTTTATTTAATTGGACCAAAGCCCAAACCACCCAACCCAACCCGACCGAAACTTGATTGGGTTGGGTTGGGTTTGAATTCATGTTTGGGTTGGGTTGGGTTGATTTTTTATCAACCCGACCATAGTGGGTTGGGTTCGGGTTGGGCAAAAAACCGACCCAACCCAACCCACGTCCACCCCTACTTTCAGCCTCCAAAATTCCAAATGGAGCAACCGTGAAATGGAAATCACTAATGTCTAATCAGGCGGGCAGCTCACGGTGCGTCGGTGGGTGACTATGAGTTTAGATTGCAGACGGCGAAGTTGAGAGAACTTTGCTGGGCTAGTCGGTTATACAATCGTACTCGTCGACAGGTGCGGAGTCGAGAGTGCCAGGTGGTCGGAGACTCGGAGGCGAAGGCGGCCAGGTGGGGAGAGTTAGGTTTGGGAAATGGTACTTCTTCTTTGGCTTTGCTTCTACAGTTCTACGCTCTGATGCTGAGTAGCTATCAGGGTCGAACCGGGTGCAGACCCAAGGTCCAGCGCGATCCATGAACCCCACTGGGCCTTAAATGGCTCCGCGCCTGAGGATATGGATAATTAGTTTATATGATTAATTAAAAAAAACTAACACCTAATATTAGTACTAAAAACTTGCAAACTTATTTTTTGAATTGTTAATTTCTTAAACGTGTTGCGATGTAATTACCACCACCCTCATAACACGCATCACCACCAACTCAAACTCCGTCAATGACACTACCACCACCACAACACAACACAACACAACACCACACCACACCACACCACACCACACCACCACTATCGACGCCTTTACACACCAACAATACCGAACCGGCACTGCCTGACGTACACTACACTATGGTTACAACACCACATATCAACGTCAATCACTCTAGATCAATGTTGAAAGCCACCACGAACACCCGAACAAACACATACACACACAACCACCACCAAAACCAATTGTCGCAAACACAGTCACCACTAACCACCGAGAATAGTGAACCAGTCGTCGCACACATACACACAGCCACCTCGAACATCATCCACAGCGAACATAAATGCGTTCTACCATGAATCATCTCCGTGCAGGCAATCGTGTGGCCTCTGCAGCCTCTGCATGGGACCGCTTGATGGCTACTGGTTAGGCATCATACGACTCTTCTTTGACAAAGTTTAGGTGAAATATTTGGGTGAAAACCAATTAATTTAAGCTAAACCTGAGGAGAGTGGGTAAGATCGGGTTATAGATTTATAGGAAAATAATTTTATTTATTAATATTATTAATAGATTAAAAAATTGAATAATGACTTTATTTTTTAATAAATTAATGGTAAATCTTATTTTTGAAATGGAAAGTTAAAAAACTTGTGTGGATGTAAGTTTTATATAATTTTTTGTAACAATTAGAACCTATTTGGCCACAATTCTTTAAAACTCATTTTCAATTAGTTGCAAGAAATCCATGACTTTTACCACTTTTCAACGACAAATTTCATAAAACTGACTAAAATCTAATTTTTAGCTAAACCAAATAAGGATGTATTATTTTGACAACGATGATATAGAAAGTAAATTTTTCATTTGTACTATCAACCGTAAAATCAGATCTTACTTTTTAGTCACAGATCTCAGTCTGTTTCACAAGTAGTAATGTCTGATCAAAATCAGATAATACGATTAGGAACCACCACAGATGCAACTGCTTCTTCCAGCAGCCGCGTGGCCAATATAGGCATCCATCCTGGCATATTTAATTGAAGGAGAAGAGTCAATAACGACATTAAAGATAGGACCCAGTACAACGAATCCACAACTCCAACATTTATGACATTTAGCCTCCGTTTGGTAACACTGCAATCGTTTATAAATTGATTTATTTATGATGTTGAGATAAAATGTGTGGTTGGAAAGTAGAGAGAAAATGTACGTAATTAAAAAGTAATTTATAAATTGATTTATAAACCGTTAACCAAACAGAGGCTTAACACATTATTGTTAGCTGACACAGAATAAGATTTCTAGCATTCAAATGCACCTTTCACAAGACAAGGTAAAAATATTAGCTTCTTTCTCTGAAAATATGTTTGCTCACACAATTGGTAAAAGTATGTACAGACAGCATGCTACAAACAGACTTCTTGAACTCGTACCTACAAACCAATGCATAAACTCGGGATGAATGAGCCATCACATCCGAAAAGATACATGAGAGAAAATAAAAAGATAAGTGGATCGAAAATGTTCATGCAAAGTCTAGAGCTTCAGTACTAACAACAGCACAAGCAGCAAGTCCTGAACCAGCAAACTGAATGCAGCTATGGTACGAGCAGCAATCTCCAAGAATTTCTTTAGCTGACAAAAACGAGTTAATAAGCGGTTCAGGCTAATAGTAGCGTATAAGTAGTTTGTCCGCATAAATAACTTTGCTTCGTGCATCTCCAAATACTATTTAGTCAGTGAAAGAACTTTCGTGAATGTTTTCGCTTTGTGCAAATCTAAGTGTCATCAGCATCAAGACTGGCTGACATAGAGTACAGGAACAAGCCCAGCCATTTTCCCATCCCTCCCGGGACGTTTCTTCTTAACCTGCACCAGACAACATTTAGTTAAACATACGCAGATAGAGCCGTGATAGTGTACTCCCAAATAAAGAATAATATCTCAGACGGACTTTTATGTTTACAAGGTGAATATATTTGAACTAGAAGGTCCAAAGGATTATTAACTATTAAAATCGGAAAAAGTCAAATGTTGACATTACGAGAGTTGATAGCTTGTTTATTCCACTTTACAGCATGATCCTGCATAATGTTTCGTAAACCGTTTATAAATAGTTGTTTATAGCGACGTGACAACATTTCGTTGGTCCCTTTTTTGGAAATTCAAAAATGGTAGATAAGAATTTTTGACTTGTCAAAATTGTTAACTTTTTAAAAATTTGACCAATAAAATGTTGCCACGTACCCGATTATAAACAAAATTTATAAACAAATTTTACCAAACAGGCTAAATTTGTATAGTTGCCAGACTAAATTGCATCCACAAACCATGTTTCTGAAAACAGTATATGTTTGCATGACTTTGTAATCATACATAATAAGTCGCTAATATATTCAATTTAATCAACAAAACAACCAGTCAAGGGTCCTGATGGTTTATCAAAAAATGGTATCAACAGGCAAAGTAGCGCGCGCGCACACAAAAGGGAAAAAATAATAACAATATAACATCAGAAAACCTCTTTTTGGTTATGATACCTCAATATCATATCTCTGGGGTATTCAACTTGTGTCATTCTTGTTTAGCTATCCATAAAACAAATATCAACTTCTTGATCTTTTGTTAAGACAATCTTAACTGTACTTTTAATTGGAAGTTATAAACATTTTAGTGCTCAAATGCAGTGTCAGTTAGTTAACACATTCATTTTATTATAATTCAAATATAATTTTTAAAATCAGCTTCTTTATCTTTTTACTTTCAGTTTTCTAAATTACATAATTGATAATGCCAGATGATCAGTGTGCATTATTTCTCTATTTATTGAGTTTCAGGGACTACAATTCACTTCAAACCTAGTTTCTCGGGGTATTCTATGAATCCAACAGCAGAAGAAAATCCTAACAGCTATCTTTTCCTTATTTCCTAGTCAATAAAAAGAAATCTAGACATTATGAATGAAACAATCAAACATCATTTCCTTCAGCAAGCAGAAGTCAAGATATATGAGGATTGTGATTGTGTAGCTTTGGAGGATTATTAAAAATTACCAACATGGGCAGTAGCACACACTATTACATTAACATGTGGAAGTTATAAACAATTCCAGTCTGTGCTATACTTACATAAAACCATCCATCTACTTCATATTCAATTTCAACCTCTTCTCCAGCTGTGAGATTTAGCTGCAAACAACAAAGAATCAATAATATCCATATACTAAACTGGGTGGGGTTTTTTTTTTTTTTTTTAAAAAAAAAAAAAAAAAAAAAAAAAAAAAAAAAAACCATGAGAAGTTGTAATAGAGGAGAGTCCAGATTTGGTCAGTTCTTATAGATTCCTTAATAAACCATCAAAATAGAAAATGATAATCACTGGTAATTGATATTGAATGTACCTCATCATCACCACCAGCAGTAAAGTCATATAATGCACTCCCGGATTTAGAGTTTCCCGAAGAAATTCGTTCTTCATCATGTGAACCAAAACTCTGTGAACCCGAGCCAGCTAATGGATTTTCAAATGACTCATATCTTTGATGAACAGGGGAAGAGTATGGAGGAGGTTCTTCTCTTATCTGCAAAAAAAATGAAAATTAAGACTTGTAATCTTCATTTCACCAGTAAACCTCGATTTAAAAAAAAAAAAAAAAAAAAGGTTCAATGTATCAACCGGGGATCCAGGACCCTCATATGCCTTATATCTGCTTCCACTTGATCTTTCCTGCATGCTCAACTCAAATGTGTCAAAATCATGTCTGAAGCTATTCATTCACTACTTTGCACAAGGGCAGAATTCCATCCATTGTTGCATAAAACGTAGCTCAAAATGCTACTAGCTAATGCCATTAGCATTTCAGTAAAGAATCAGAATTTGAAAATAAAAAGTAAATGAAGCATATTAACAGGAACAGGTATATTGCGAGATGCACGAGTAATCAAGTGACAGTTGTCAAGATAAGACAGGTCAAGGGCATCAATTTTATTGATACCTAGATTATCCATATTGTATTGACAATTTAGGTAAAACAATTAAAATTAACATGTTCCAATAATTCAGAACCATGTCTTCATCTCGCAACATAATGTTAATTCAATTAGGGGACAAGTAAATAGTGAATTCATATCTCATCTTGCTACGAAGAGAACTTCAGAAGAAAATATAAGGCTGTGTTCTCTTTGTGTTTCAGTTTCCTATTTTCATTTTCGAAAATGTTTTCTATTTTCCATTTTTTGCGACTTTTTTTGAAATTACTGAAAACGCGTTTGGTTTGTTATTTCTGAAAACTGTCTTCGAAAATGAAAAGCTGAAAAACACGTTCTGTTTAAAATTTTGAAGAAAATTATTTCTGTATACTTGTAATTATATTACTTGTGAATATAAATGAATAAAGATGTCATATTTGAGTTGCACAATAAAAATAAATGAAATAGCCCCAATCACACAATTTGGTTATGCAAAAAAAGTTCAAAAATTCATATTACCCTTCTAAAGTAATTGTTCCACATTTGGGTAGTAATTTTTCCTTCTAAAGTAATCGTTCCATTTAATACTTTATATATATACATCCTTCCAGTAAGCACTCATAACGTTTAAAATTTAAGTTTCAATAAAATTTGCAAAAATCAATTTACGTTAATTAATGATGCCCTTACAAAATAAGTGTCTACAATACAAAAGTAAAAAGAAATGTTTAATAATTAAGCACATGATACATCATCAGAAAGATGGTTGAATTTGGAGTTTGACGCAAAAAACGGAGTGTAATTCGGAGTTATACATCAAAAGTTATACATGTTTGAAGACAATGACCTATAAAGCAAATACGAGAAGGACTAAATTGAAAGAAAAGTAAATTTTGCGGACTAATGTGCAAGAAAATCTGAAGTTGAGGGACCTAAGTTGCAAATAAATTAGGGTATTTTCGAAAGAAATTTCAAAATTTGAGTATTAAAATGACAAGTTTTTAAAATTAGGGACCAATAATGTAATTAAAAATGACAAATTTTGACAAGTTTCAAATTTTTTTAATTATTTTAATTAAATTTTTTTTTTAAGTGGAAAACGCGTGTTTTCCGCGTTTTCAGATTGTAGGTATAATTTGTGGAAAATGCGGAAAACGTTCCATTTCCTTTACAAAATTTGAAAACATTTTCGAAATTTTTTCTCGAAAACGGCGCAAAAGAACTCGTTTTTCGCGTTTTCGGAAATGGAAAACGGAAAACGGCTGGAAAACGACAAAGAGAACGCAGCCTAAATTTCACTGCACTTTTAAGGTTTCTTTTTCTCAGATTTTTAGAGCAGGTGCAGCGTGGCAAACCACTTGGCCTCTTGGGCCATTCTGCACAACCGTCCAGAATTTCATCTCCTATGAACTCCATGGAAAAGTATGGTTGATTGAGATCGTTAAAGATATAATTTCAAGACTTGGCATCATAATCTTGTGTAGGGTAATATTAATATTTTGAGAGACATTTTAGGTTTTATTTTGTTGGTTGCTTTCCTATTTAAATTAACCATTGCCATACAGAAGCCAAACATATTTACAATACATTAATTTGCATACCGTGGACTGCGAAGTTCCATAAGTGGATGGCTTGGAACTGAACAATGAGGGATAGTTCATTCCTCCAAAGTGAGATGATATGGATGTCTCCACAGATCCTAATGAATCAGGGGAAGAAGAACCAGATGACCTCCCGTCTTCCTGTAGAAATGAAGAGATTTTAAGGGGAAAAAAAAAGGAAAACACTTCAAATTAAAGCAAGACCGTGCTACAGATTAGGATTCCCAACCTCCATTTCTGTTGTCTCTAAGAGAGTCTTTGCCCACATATCATCATAACTCATAGAAGGTCTGGAAATAATGTTCTCTTCCTCTACATCAGGAGCATCAGTACCAGCACCAGCTAAAAATTCATTGACCTAATGTGACACAAAGATCAAAAGGATTTGTTAGACACGAGTCACATAACTAAAGAAATGACGTTCCAATCTATTACATTATAAAGTTATTTGACATGTATATACAAAAATAGAAAGACAATTTACGAACATAGTTTAATAGGTTTAAAGATCCCAACTTGACAGGTTTACTTCAAGAGAACCAGCTGGCATGTAACGTATTTAAGAAAGTGACTGAGTACAACTTCATTTCAAGTCTTCCAAATAGAATTTCCTGCAGCATAAATATTTCTAGTACAAAACTAAAATGACAGGTAGTCATGGTCTATGTTCGAAGTTTTAAAGGTAGGGAGTTATTTCTTTCAAAGACGCATAAACTTGAATTATGAAATAAAAATACAGTAATATCTCATCCCAACATGGGCGATGAAGAACTTCCTTCAGAGATGGGTAAGATTCTTACCCTGTTCATGGCAGGTGCATTGTTTCCCAATAAGCCATCATCACCAAGGTTTGCTGCCCATGCATTAACAAGGTCAAGATCAAGGCCATCTGCTTCAGATGGCTTCATTTGAGTAGTTTCTGGAATAAGCTCAGACATTCTCATTTTTGTAGTTTCATAAATAAGATCAGATATCCCTGTGGCAACAGCAGGATCACTGAGGCCAGTAGAAGTGCTTATATTATGGCGGGTACGGTAGATGTCAATTAGTTTTGCGCTGTTTGCAAAGAAAAATAAACCAAAAAGAGAACAGTGAGACTGAATCACTGACCAATATGAATTTTGCTTTCAATCAAGTAAATTAAAAAGAGCACCTATGGTACATTGACCTTTCAAATCAGGGGCGGACCCACCTTTAGCAGAGCGCGGGCAGGAGCCTCACCTGAACTTTTGGGTCCGGCAACATATGAATTTTATTTTATTTTTTAATTTTTTTTCAATATATATATTTACTATTAAAGAATGAAACTTAATATTATGACATGAATTAGAATGTAGCTTAAGCAGTAAAGATTCACATGGTGTTCAAAATGTATATTGGTTCGAATCTCAACTTGACCACTATTAATTGTCCTTTTTTCTACTTTTTTTTGAAAAGATTTCACAATTAGTCGTAAACTCTAGAACTATTTGCATAGTTTGTTATTTTGTCATAATTCAAACAACTTTTATAGGAATAAGCTAATACATTATATCACTTCCTTAGTTGAACTAAGAAAACGTCTTACAATAATTGAAGTAATTTTTTTTCCAGCACCTTCCCAAAAATTTTGTGTGTTTGGGGGGGGGGGGGGTTTACCACCGCCGCAAAAAAAAAGATCTGGGTCCGCCCCTGAAAAATTCTAACCAAAATTATGGATCTGGTAAAGTAAAGGGGATTCTATTTTGTACAAGGAACAATGAGGATTAATTTCACAACAGAGACTTCACATGTTCTAAAATCAAGTTCATTCTAATGAAAGCATAGATCACCCAAAAAAAATGTAGTGTGAATTGGTCTAGCACACTCAACAAGGAAAACAAAAAGAAAGGTTTGTTAATTGATTTCATTCCATACATCAAATTCATATAATTATTGGCTTGATATTTATTAATAATATAAAAGGTGACTGTGAGAGGCAAAGTAAACTGATATTCATTGAGGCTATCTTATCTTTGAAGTGAAATTTAAGAATTTAACTCCTAATTGACTAAAAGTTGCAAGTCATGGGGAAAGAAGGATCTACCTTGTTGGCCCTAAAGGAAGATATTTTGCTCTTGGAACATAACAGAAAAGTGAAACAAAATCTAACAGCCTCTCATGAGTTTCATATAGTTTCTTAAGTTCATCGTCCGTCCATTCTTTTTTGGCATTGTCATGATTGCGCATCTCCCTGCACATTCACATGGAAAAGTTTTAATAAAGACCACCAGTCATAGTCCAGTTAATTTTATGTGGTGTTACATCTGAAAGAGGTAAGATAAGTTCCATCGCTCACTTTATTAGTTCATCTTGAGTACTATACATTTCATCTAGGACCTTCAACATAGGACTGATTAAGGATCCGAGGCCTGTACCACTTGCTCCCTGATCTTCTCCATTACTGACATGCATATCAGAAAACTGAGACTGGACACCACCTTGTGCTAAAGCATGCAAAAATTCATAGATCTGTAGCCTATAAGGCTCACCAGATCTAATTGCAATTGTAGTGAGAGCTTGAGCAGCAATGATGCGAACCTGGAAGAATTGAGTCAAAGTGAAAAGATTTCAAGTCTTCAAGCACTGAAATATCCAAAATACTAAGAAATGACTTCCATCTGAACACTGACAAATCACATGCAGTATTTTTTTTTTTTTTTTTTGCAATCATAATTTAAAAATATTCCATGCATCCATAAGCAGAAAAGCTAAGGACCACCACATGCAGATTTCGGTAAAAAATCCAAAATACAATTAGTCGAATATTAATAAAATAAGATTTTGGAACACCCCTCACCCCTTGATTTGATTGATAATTTAATTGATATCAATTTATGAATCCATTTATCTCCTCATAACAACAGGCATGATTTTAAATAAACAACCTCCAAGAACCCATAACAAAGTAAGTCAAAAAAGAACAGATAGTGCAGAAAGTCAAAAAAGAACGGATCGTGCAGAAAGGAGGTTAACTTTTTACAATTTTTAAGTTGCGTGATAAACCTAATTCAAATAACAGCTAGGTCAAAATATATACCTCCCAGCTGCCACTGAAAGCACACCTTTGGAGCCGAGTCAGAGCACCAGCTAATGTAGGATTTCGAGAGCTTGCAGCAGCAACCATTTTATCGGCATCTAACATCATCAATGCTGTACCAGGTGGGGTTGCCGACTCCCAGGCATACTCAGAAGCAGCATAATTCGCATTTTCTCCAAGGAACCAAACCTAAAGTAGGTAAAAATATATGTTGGCTAAAGTGGGGAAAATTCAACCCCATGGTTGATGAAATCTAAAGATCCAAAATATTAAGCTTTAACATATAGAACCCTATTGATTGAGTAAAACACTTACTGCTGCTTGAACTAATCTCTGCAATGCGAGAGCTGACTTTGGATCAGATGCGGACACCCTATCAATTGAGGTAAGTGCAGAGGTGGAACCAGGTTGGGGAGGTGGTAAATCAAGAACAATGGTGACTGCTTCCAGAGCAGTGTGCTTTCCATCAGGACCAGCTCCAACCAGACAAGTCTAGCAATCACATAGCAATTACCCAAAAGTATATGACATCCATGATGAACCAGAAACAATATTAAAAACTACTTCAATCGAAGAGAGAATTAGGATGCCAAGTCCTGTGTAAGGATGAATGCTGAAAAATCCAAAAAATTGTATACTAAGCTGGAAGCAAGAAATTTTGTGATATTTTTGACAATCGAGTCAAAAAGGAAGAAGCATGACGGAAATTTAAAAAAAAAGTGATTGATCATCAATTTACGCATTTTAGAATTATATACTATTGTCAACATACTATGAATCAACAGTGTCAAACTCCTCGACTTTCACAGATATGAAAATCTCATTGCACTCAACTGAAGATGTAAATTGAAGGTGGCAGCCTCGAAAAAGTCAATAGACCAACTCTTTCTTAGTCGGTCTAAGTATATGGGTTTCAAAATGACTAAAGTCACATTTTCTGGGGATATCACAATATATCAAATTAGCCACAAAATAATATGCATCCAAAACCAGCTTAGTTTCCAAAAAAAAAAAATATACATTATTTTCAAGAAGTTCATAGATGGGTACTTAAAGAACCTGTACAGTTCACAGAAAGCTGACCAAATCCAGTACTTCTTCTACTTAATCCAGGAACAGGTGAAAAAAAACTATCGAGTACATGCAAGTTTTATTATACAGTATAGAAAATTGACAAATGTAGGGACTTGATATTCTGGGACAAACCAAGATGCAAGTGATCTGGCTGTGATGGAGATTATTTTGCAGCACAGAACTCCTTGTTCTCAACTTATTTGAAGGAAAAAACTTCCACCTCAATATAAATGTAGTTGAAAGAATACAACATAGTTATATCTTTTAAGCAATGAAATCTGACAGGATTGTTTGAACTTACTTTCCACAGAAGCTGAAGTACGTCAGCATCAATCTTCCCAGGAACTTTAGTAGCAAAAATTCTAGCAATTTCGAGAAGGGTGACTGCCATATCTGGAGTAGCCTAATAAACATGAAACAGAACATGTAAGTATATGGCAAGTGCCTATGCCTGGAAAGTAAAAGCTGAGGAGAATTTCAGCATGTTCAAAGACCTCCAACATTCACACCCTTACATGCAAATGAGTGCGCGCGCGCACAAACAAACAGAGAGAGAGCAAGAGGGGGGGGGGGGGGGGGGGGTTGAGAGACCTAAACTCCCGACAACAAGGCAAGAATTAAGGATCAAAGAAAGCAATGATTATGCTTTTGAGAGAGAGAGAAAGGTAAAAGAAAGATTTCAATTTCATCATAGGCAGAAAGATTCCAGTTTTATCATAGGCATTTCCAACCATCGAAACGAAGAAAAAAAAATAGTCTGAACAGGACAAAAATCATTCAAGATAGAAACTTTAATTGTTTAAAATTTATTTTCTACATCAGACAATTAGAAGGGAGCAGTCATTCGGGTCAACACTATAATGCATTACCCTAGGGCTTCAGACGTTCTTTGCCTGTGTACAGAACTGGGGACAAGCTGACAAGTTCATTCAAGCAGAAATGACAAAAAAGGCAAGAAAAATAGGAAAGTTTTCCTCAAAATAGAGAACGGTGAGACCAAAAAAAATATAATAAAAATTTCATGCATCGGGGGAAAAAAAATGAATTCTCCAGAGTACATTTGATGATCATCCAATCAATTCTCGAAGTCCAAAACCATTTCAAGTGCTCATCTTGATTTTTGTTTCAGATCTTCTCCAACTAAGCTTATCACCTTTCAACAACACTCCAGTATCATTGCTAGAGAGCAATAGATGCCTTGCATTCTAAATCTTATTTGAAGCCAGTGGAAGTTAAAAATCCCTCAGCATTAAGTTCTTTAAAGCTCCGAAAACGTACATGAATTCTAGCCAACATTATTACTAAAACCAGGGATATCGCTGGACAAAAAGGTAACATGGGTCTGGCAATCTGAGTGAAATCTATTTATTGATGTAACCATTTGCAACAAAACCAAAAATTGGAATGAGAAACCAAATCAACACAATGAGAAGGATAATATGCGAGGCTCAATATCAATTTTATTATAAAAATCGTGCAGAACAGTAAGAATGCATGGGGAATAAAAAGGTTAAATTTACAGCAGCTAAAGGTAAACAACATTATCAAAATGAGTTGTTTCTACTTTTCTCACTCAGTCAGTACCTTAAACCGAGCATGCAATGTAAGCAAGACATCATTCAATAAAGTTGCTGGCCAAGATGGATCCGATAGCTCAGATGCAATGATCGATTCCAGTTCATCAAAAGATTCATGTGGACTTTGCATCCATATCAATGCTTTTATCACCATTGCACGCACATAAACACATTCACATGCAACAGTTGTTCGCACCACCTCCATTAATGAAGCCAATAAACTTGCAATTGTGTCCTTGCTGCCCATTCCATTAGATATTGAGGGAACTCTACGAATACCTAACAAAAAGACAAAAAAGCTTAATCATAGAATCTGTGCAGGAAAAGGCAAAAAGTATTCCACAATAAGTGGACGAACAGAGATCGGTACATAGTGTCAACGTGCTATTTTATGATCCAATGCATATTTAAAGTGAAAAAAACAGCCAGCCTAGTATCGACTTATGCAGTCCTCAAACATAACTTTTTTTCGCTTCATTACACGAGTTGTATCAATAAAAGTAGAAACCATGTAAAGATATTCATGAGTTGAGCAAGTATGCAAGTGTTTAATTATAAGTACTAGCTATAGCTGCAACCAAGATAACATATAGAAAAACATAAGAGTAATTGCCAGTGTTAAAGGCTATAAATCAGGTATTGAACAGTTTAGCATCTGTCAGATGAAATGTAAGCCTCAAAACTCAAAACTAAAGAATATAACTCAAAGAAAATGAAAAACTTACAAAAATATCATTGTAATAACTTTTGACATCAAAATATCCCTAATATAATATTTCAATTAAATTAAATTTCTAATTTGGAACTATAAACGTGATTATAAAGAAGTAAAATAATAAATGAAACTGACCATCCATGTAAGAATTTTGCTTATTTTGACGTTTTACAGAGAGGAAGTAGAGTAAGTCAATAACATAGACAACAATGAAAAATATACAGATGAAAGAAAATAGTGAAGTCAAGTCTCTTAGTTCTCTTAACTGTGCATCTACCACGGAAAAAATATGACTTCACTTGGGAGGACTGATTCTTGTCTATTGTAAGATGCTAGACCAAGTCTGGATGCACGTGATCGCTTCTCTAATTTTATTATTCTTTTCTTTCTATTTTTAGGGTTAAGATGTGTTTAAGACAAATTCAAAAGGCCCTCAAAACAGTCTAGGCTATGAAATAAAAAAAAAAAAAAAAAACAGCCCAAAAGGCTGAGGTTGATATGAAAAAGAAGACAAAGGGCAAGAGTGAGAAGCACACACTAAACATCATGAGGCTTAAACCTCAAGGCTTTTTTGGATGTAATATTAGAAGAAATATTACTGGATTTTAGGAAACATTATTAGGGTTTGATTTAATAGCTTTTATTAGATATTTCTTACTTAGAATATGATATTTAATAACTTTTATTAGATATTCCCAACTGTCCAAGAAGACTTAACCTCAAAAACCATGGAGAGGTTCCATGAACAATGGGATTAGAGCACTACAAATATAATATTTGAGAGAGAATCTATTTACCAGATGGAGAAATACATATGGCCTATGAAATTTTTTTCATAGTGACGTATAATTTGACAAAACACTGAAAGTTTTGTAGTCAAGGGATACAATAAACCTATTGTACAGACAACCACAAGACATTTTCACCTGCGATAAATGAATTCCATGAGTTACGGACTACGTTCAAGTCACAGTCAGGGAAACCATACCTTGTTTATCCTATACTGCCTTACAGCTGATGACAATGAGGAAATGATAGAGCTAAAGACCTATCTGATAAAACAACTAGAGATTAACGTCCTCGAAAAATGAAGATATTTTCGGAATATTGAAGTGGCCACATCTCATTAATCTCTCAACAAAAGTACACTGAAGATCTCCTTCGAGAGAACAGGTACGGCCGGTACCAAACTGGTTGCTGTACCTATGAAGCCTGATCAACGATTAAGAGAAAGAAAAAGTAGAAGAAAAAGAACATTGAGATGTATCAAAGAATGGTAAGTGTTTTTACTTGTCACACACAATACAAGAAATAGCCTGTGTTGTGAGTGTGATGAGTTAGTTTGTACATGCTGCTCTTAAATCTACAGAATTATTAGGCCCCTGTTTGGTTGGGATAAAACTAAACTTCAGTAAATTTTGATAAAAAAATTGTTCAACGTGTGGTTAAAAAGTTGATAAAATTTGTGAGTCCCATGAAATATGTGGTTGAAAATGAGCTTGGGAAAAATGAGTTTTAAGAAATGGGGGTCTCAAACTGACAATGAACCACTCCAGGGGTTTCTTTCTTTACAATCGGACTATACGTTGCCCGGTCCTATTTCAATGATATATCCTAACTTATAAGACTCCTCCTCCGCGCGTCAACATATTAATCAGAATCTTTCTTTTCCCAAGGAAATGGCATTATGTATGACTCAAATAGTCAATCTTTCCTCAATCCACTCAGGCGAAACCCTCGCATTCCCTCTTAGAGATGGATATCTTAAAGGAACTCCACAGAAAGGCCTCTCCGTTCAGAAAATTGCAGAGCTTATACTAGAAAGTTAATATGGATGCTGATTGGACTGCTCAGTAACAGAGAGAAAATCAACTACTGGCTATTTCAAACCTTCTTAGGAGGAAATAGACTGCTAGGAGAAGAAACACCCAGTGGTGGCTCATTCTAATGCAGAGATATTCAAGGCAATGGCTCAAATAATATGCTAACTATTATGGTTAAAATTAATGCTCAAATATTTGAAAGGGGAATAGAGTCCAATGATGCTTTATTGCAATAATAAAGCAACCATAAATATATTGCACCATCCAGCCCAGCACAACGCAACGCAACAAAATACATGGAGTTTAGCAGACATTTTGTGAATAATTGACTCTGGGCAAGTTTGCAGTCCATATGTACCATCTAGTCAACTGGCAAATGTACTAACAAAAGGATTATCTAGTAAAAGCTTTCATAAAATTATTACAAAAGCTAGGAATACAAACCAAAGTTGGAAGAACCATTTAAAGGAGAAGTGAAGCGTGCCCTCTTCAGTTGTGAAGGTGATAAAGCACCGGGCCCAGATGATTTCTCTATGGCTGCTTGACAAGAGGGATGGGAAGTAATAAAAGAGGATTTGATGAAGGTTTTTAATAGAATTTTACGAGGATGGTATTGTAAATGCTAAGGTAAATGAAACTTTCATATGCCTAATCCCCAAAAAACTGAATTTAATGTCTATCAAAGATTTTCGACCAATTGGCTTGGTCTCTTCCCTTTACAAAATTTTGGCAAAAGTTCTATCTTCGAGATTAAAGGAAGTATTAGAGGATAAAATTGATGTGACTCAATGTGCTTTTGTAAAAGGAAGACAAATTTTGGACTAAGTCTTGATCGCAAATGAAATTGTAGAGTATAGGGTGAAAAAGAAAGAAGGTGTGGTAATTAAGATTTGATTTTGAAAAGGCGCGTGATCAAGTAAGTTGGGAATTCCTTGACTTTGTGTTCAAAAAGAAGGGTTTTGGAGAAAGATGGAGGAAATGGATATGGGGTTGTTTGTCTTCGACAAATTTTTCGATAATGATCAATGGAAAATCGAGAGGTAAATTTGGTGCATCTAGAGGTTTAAGATAAGGTGATCCACTATCACCTTTTTTATTTATTTTAGTTGGAAATGTGTTGATTAGAATGGTGAATAGGGCTTGTGAGAAAGAGATGATGGAAGGTTTCAAAATAGGTAGAAACAAAGTGAGAGTTTCACATCTTCAATTCGCGGACGATAACATCTTCTTCTTGGAAAATAAGGATGAGAGCATTGGTAATTTAATGAAAATTCTAGACATATTCTCAAAAACTGCAGGGCTTAAGATAAACTTGATAAAAAGTATAGCGGTTGGTATAAACTTGATGGAGGAGAGGATTGAAAACATAGCAAAAAATTGGGGTTGTGTTAAAGGTGCTTGGCCACTAAGTTATCGTGGATTCCGTTGGGAGGAATCCAAATGCTTCTTCCTTTTGGGACTCGGTGATAGAAAGAATAGCTAAAAAATTAGAAATGTGGCATGGAGGTTGTTTGTCACGGGGTAGGAGACTTGTTCTTTTACAATCGGTGTTCAAAAGTATTCCCACATATTTTATGTCAATTTTCAAAATGCCTACGAAGATGGTTAATGTGATTAAGAAAATGATGAGAGATTTTTTTTGGGAAGGAAAAGGTGAGGAACATAGTAACCATTTAGTTAGGTGGGAAATTGTAACAAAACCAAAACAATATGGTGGTTTGGGAATTGGGAATTTACAATTGAAAAACATGGCCTTATTAGAGAAATGGTTATGGCTGTTTCCCAAAGAATCGGAATCACTTTGGCACTCCATCATTCTTAGTCGATATGGCCTTCATTTAGATGGATGGGATGCAAATACAGAAATGAACTCTACTCTTCGGGCACCATGGAGATCCATCACAAAAGTTCAAGAAAAAGTTTTTGAAAACGCCAAATTTGTAGTTGGCAAAGGTGATAAGATCCGATTTTGGCTAGATAAGTGGATAAGCCACCAACAGCTTCAAGAGGCTTTCCCTAGACTTTTCGATTATCAAACAACAAAAATGTACTTATTTGTGATGTTGTTTCCTTCCCATCCTTTTCTAGAAATTTGAGTCATAGAGATACTGATGAATTCTCTTCCCTTTTGAGCCTTCTTGAAAATACCGACATTGACACATCTTCATAGCCCGGTTTGGAACCTTGTTTTTTCTAGAAATTTGAGTGATAGAGATAATATGAATTCACTTCCCTTTTGAGCCTTCTTTAAAATACCCACATTGACACATCTTCATCGAATAAAAGACTGGAATACCCATCCCTCGGGATGCTGTTCTTACAAATCTACACTCCTTCACCCATCATCCAACTCTATTTTTCCCCAATTTAAATTCATTTGGAAGAGTGTGATACCCTCTAAAGTTAAAATGTTTGCTTGGTTGTTCTCTTTAGGAAAGGTGAACATTTGTGATTTGTTACAATGAAAAAGGCTGTATTTGTACATATCCCCCTCATATTGCATTAAGTGCAAAAAGCGGAGAACATCGACCATGTGTTACTACATTGTAAGATAGCTAAAGGCATTTAGGATAGAATTTTGTGTTTGTTTGGAGAAGTGACTGTACTACCAAGAAGATTGGCTGAAATGATAATGATAAAATGCTCTTTTGGGGGAAATAGAAAGCTAAAAAAGGAGGTATTGAAATTGATTCTAACAAAATCAGCTTTGACACTTTGGGTAGAAAGAAATCGAAGGATTTTTTATAATTACGAGAGGTGTTTGGATGATATTTGGAATAAAATTATTTTTCTTACCAGATTATATAGGCTAGAGCAGCTGGAATTTTCAATGATTTAGAAAATTCTCTGTTTCGTCTAGAACCTACTAGTTCCTTATGCTCCATTATCCCGATATGGCCCCTAATCTTGTTATTTAAAGCCCTGGGTCCGTAAGTTTCTATTGCTTCTTTTGGTGGATGTCTTGTCCACTATTTTTGTTGTAATATCTATTACATCTTATATTTAATAAAAGTTTTGTTTCTTATCAAAAGAATATTTTTGTTCAGCTTGAATGGAAGTGTCAAAATATTTCTTTGATTACTTTTGAAAAATAGGTTGCAGAATATTAGGTGTGATACTTCTTGATTATTAGCTTACTTGTTTCATCTGATTTGAGGACGATGGGATTTTTTCCTAGTTTAAAATGCTAGAAATCAACTCCTGTATTATATATCTTGTCACTTATGTGCCATGTATAAAAAATTAGATTGCAATATTTAATCCAAAGGCTTACTAAAAATCTTAACTTGCCTAAAAGTTTTATACCATTTCAAGGTTTGCAAGTGCAAAGCCCATTCACAGCCCTCACAATTTAAATCTATCTTTGCCCTTCTGATAATGGTTTCACAAGAAAATGTTCCCAACCATGCTTAGTTCAGAAAACACGAATACCAATTAATAAATTTCTAGACCTATATCATGCTTGCTTAGCAATGGAAAAATCTCATGAACAAGCTATGTAATTTAGAGACAGAACCACAATTGAAACATTATAAGCATTCACAGAATAAACTCATGATCCTACTACAATGAAAAGATTCCATCTCACGATCAAGGATTTCTGATGTTTAAATAGAAATAACACACTTTAGAAGTCAGTTGACTTTAAACTTGTTTGGTAACACTGTTTGGTTTATAAACTGGTTTATTTATGATTTTGAGGTAAAAAATAATAGTTGAAAATTGGAAAGAGAAAATATGTGTGGTTAAAAAGTAGTTTGATAAATTGTGTAGTTTATAAACTGGTATATAAACCTTATAAACCAGTTTAATTTGGTTACCAAACAGAGGCTTTGTTACTGGGATATCTTTAGGCTATCACTACCTTCAGATTGTGCAGTCGGGTTTATATCCGGATCATATGAATCTTCAGAGTAAGTATTTACGTAGGCTCCCTCATCAATGTCCTGTACACCCAAAGCAAAAGCAGCAGCGCGGCTTTTCCCCATCTCCTGTACAACCCTAGCTGCTGCATGCAATACAGGCCGCGAGAAACTACGAAAAGAACTTTCCAGCCTGAAAAAAGAGGCAGAAAAGAACTAGTACACAAGGTCGTCCTAAAAAGGACCCTACAGTTCAACCAGAATAGAAAAATTTTAAGTTTCCTAGGAAATCCACTATATGTGTGTGTGTGCGCTTGCGCGCGTGTGCACATATATATGTACATGTGAATGCATTGAAGAGTAAGCTATGATCTTAAGATTAATCTATACAAAAGTGATCAAGGAAGAATATATTTTAGACATCGTGCTTGGAATATATATGAATGGACTGGAGTCTTCATTTTTGGAAATTAAAACATCGCCTTTCTCCTTTACAGATTTCAGAGGACCATTTATTCTTTGATTCACTCGGTTCGTTTGTTTCTTGCTTATGAAGCAGCATACCCGGAACAAGGAGGATCTAGCCCATAAGTTGACCTCCTTGGTTATGTGAAGAGAAAGTAGTTACATTTGGTAAAAGCCACTAGTATTGATGTGATCCAGGATAGGAGCTCAAAGGAGAAGTCAAGTCACGGACGACGCAACAACATTCGACATAGGAAAATGAACAATTTCCATGTTGGAAGCTAGTCGAGACGACGAGTGGATCAACCTCATTCAAGCCGTCAAAGAAAATTATGAAATTTCAAGAATTACGGCCGTAACATATAGGAGCTCACGGCCGTAACCAACCTACTGTTGAAAACTGTGATTTTGAAGAAAATTGGACTCACGGCCGTAACGCAGATTTGTCACGGCCATAACGCAGCCTAAGATCAAAAACAAGATTGTCAGAAAATATTTATCACGGCCGTAACTGTTAAACAGAAACAAGGTTACGGCCGTAAAATCGTATACGCGTGAATTTTAGGGTTTTATTTATTTCCTTATTTTTAGGTAGTTGTTTCCTTGTTTAATTAGAACTTTTAACCTAGATTTTGACCCTATTTATAGGGATGTAATTTTCATTATTCATAGACAACTTTGA
The DNA here is from genome assembly GCA_963555705.1 of Ligustrum vulgare. Lineage (NCBI taxonomy): Eukaryota > Viridiplantae > Streptophyta > Magnoliopsida > Lamiales > Oleaceae > Ligustrum > Ligustrum vulgare. The sequence goes on from OY743176.1 coordinate 25,506,844, forward strand.
TAATATAATTGAGAAGCTATCTTGCTTTCATATTCTTATTCTTCATTGAATAAAATCCGAACTTGCGAGTTATTCTTGTTTGTTCAAATCCCAGTGAGAATTATTATTGCTTGTGATCAAGAGGTCAATATATCCCAGTGATTGTATTGGTTGCTTGGTTCAATTAATTTTAATTGGATCCATAAATCGTGGTTTCTTGGCGTTCTTGGGTCGATTTCAATATTTTGTGGGTTGCGTAGCTACAATTGCTACGTGGTTTGCATCATCTGGTATCAGAGCTTAGGCTCCAAAAATCAAGGTTATATCTTTATTTTGTTTTCTTGAGTTTTCTATCCAGTTTGATTTTTATGTTTATCATCGAGTCCCATAAAAATCTTCCATATCTTGTTGAGTGTTTTATTTTTCAGTTTTTTTTTTGCGTTCTTCTTGTTCTTGAGTTTGTTGAGTATTTAATCCAGAAAATCGTTCCAAAAAATTTCAAAACTGTTTGTTTTGCTTAATTCTTATCCGAATTAAGTTCCGTTTGTTTTGTCGTGTTCGTTGTCGAATTTTCGGATTTATAAAAATAAAAAAAAAGTAAAAAAAAGATTATTTTTATTTATTTTATTTATTCCGAAAATTCACCCAAAATTCAAAAAAAAAAAAAAAAAAATTCCATTCAAGAACCACTTTCTTGAATTTCTTTAAATTCTTGATAAATCCTTACCTTCCAAGTCAAATTAAAATTCTTGATATTCTTTCCTTTCTAGTCAAAATTCAAGAACCACTTTTTTGAATTTCTACAATATTCTTGATATTCTTTCCTTTCGAGTCAAATTCAAGAACCACTTTCTTGAATTTCTTTAACATTCTTGATGTTGTTTTTCCTTTTCGAGTCAACATTAAATTCCTCCTTGATATTTTTCAATATCTGGATCATCTTATTTTGAGTCTCTCAAATTTTTGAAAGCTACATCATAAGGGATGGATTATGATCCGGATTCGTTGTTCCAAACTAGATGTTATGTGGGACAAAAGGTGTGCAGTTTGGCAATTGATAGAGAGTGCTTCACTAATTTTGCTAATATCACCATGGTTGAAAAAATGGGATTATCTCTAATACCGCACAGTAGACCTTATTGTGTGACGTGGATGAGGGAATTTGGAGAGTTCCATGTAACCAAGCAAGTCCTAGTGACTATCACCCGTGGAAAATATATTGATGACGTATTTTGTGATGTAGTGCCTTTAAAGTCTTGTCATATTTTATTGGGAAAATCATGGAGTCGTATGAGGGAAGCAATATATTATAAGAGTATGCACATATATAGGATTCTTAAGAGAGGGAAAACATTCACACTGTATGGGTTAACACTCGAGGGAGCACTAGACGATTCGAGGAAGGTAAAAAAAGAGAGTGAGAGGAAAGTTGTAGTGGGATTGCAAGAGGAACCTCGAGATAGGGATGTTGAGAAGAAGGAGGGAAAGCTGAAACTAGAAACGGTTGATCAAATTCCAAAATTTGAAGTAGAAGATGAAGAATTGGGTAGTAAGGAGGTGAATGAACAAGGAAATAAAATTGTGGAAGAGGTGATTGAGGATGAAAGTGTGGTTGAAAATAAAAATGTGGAAGTGGTAGTTGAGACTAAAAATGTAGAAGAAGTTGCAACAAAGGAAGGAGGTGAAGAGAAGGACCTCGTTGTTAGTGAAAAGGATTTGGAGATGATATACCATGAGTACGAGGATCCCTATCTTGTACTTGGTGAAACTAACATTCCCCATCCTATTTTGCTTAAATCTTTCTTGCAGGTTGCATATACTTGGAGATTTGAGCCACTCCACATATGGCCAAGGAAGTTCATATTTCGACTCTTCCATCAAATTCAAGTATTAGAATACTACTGGTTGATCCTATGTAATGGAGGCAAAAATTTTCCTTTTGATCCAGGCGATGCGCTGAAACACCATGAACCAAGCTATGATTCGGGACGAATCATCTTGAAGAAGGGGAGAATGATGTGATCCAGGATAGGAGCTCAAAGGAGAAGTCAAGTCACGGACGACGCAACAACATTCGACATAGGAAAATGAACAATTTCCATGTTGGAAGCTAGTCGAGACGACGAGTGGATCAACCTCATTCAAGCCGTCGAAGAAAATTATGAAATTTCAAGAATTACGGCCGTAACATATGGGAGCTCACGGCCGTAACCAACCTACTGTTGAAAACTGTGATTTTGAAGAAAATTGGACTCACGGCCGTAACGCAGATTTGTCACGGCCGTAACGCAGCCTCGGATCAAAAACAAGATTGTCAGAAAATATAAATCACGGCCGTAAATATTTATCTCACGGCCGTAACTGTTAAACAGAAACAAGGTTACGGCCGTAAAATCGTATACGCGTGAATTTTAGGGTTTTATTTATTTCCTTATTTTTAGGTAGTTGTTTCCTTGTTTAATTAGAACTTTTAACCTAGATTTTGACCCTATTTATAGGGATGTAATTTTCATTATTCATAGACAACTTTGATAATATAATTGAGAAGCTATCTTGCTTTCATATTCTTATTCTTCATTGAATAAAATCCGAACTTGCGAGTTATTCTTGTTTGTTCAAATCCCGGTGAGAATTATTATTGCTTGTGATCAAGAGGTCAATATATCCCAGTGATTGTATTGGTTGCTTGGTTCAATTAATTTTAATTGGATCCATAAATTGTGGTTTCTTGGCGTTCTTAGGTCGATTTCAATATTTTGTGGGTTGCGTAGCTACAATTGCTACGTGGTTTGCATCAAGTATCCTTTGAAAGAGAGATTGCCTTAAAAAAGCCCCTTTTCATACTAAAGATAAAGAAACTTCTAAGCCTGCCAATGAAACTACTTACTTCACAGAATATAATAAGGCGGAACTGCAAAGCTAAGTTGTTTGTGGTGTTCTGTATGAACATGTATATGTACAATATGCAAGATTGGAAGAAGGCTCCATACCTCCTCATGACAAGTTTGATTAGTGGTTGTGGACGCCTCGTCTTAGAAGATTTATCTTTTTTTGAATCAGAATTTGAGTCCTTCACAGAAGGTGCCTCTGGAAGCTTAAGAATTTCTCTAGTTAGACGATACCATCCAGCAGCTCTTTCCTCAGTCCTATATTGAGGAGAAGGGTAGAAAAATAAGAGTTAGGAAATGGAAGAATATACATTTAATCTGCTGTACGGTAAATAAATTTACTAGCAATGGATAACTAACTATAGGGAGAAAAAGTCAGAAGCAACTATTATGTTTTAGTGCATACCTCTCTGAATTATCAAATTTACCCAATACACAAAGAATAGCCTCAAAACAAACTCTTTCACTGGGATCCAAGAGCAGCTGATAGAGAACGGAATTGAACTGAGACTTGATGTCCGGCCGTTCTGCATTCAAAACCATTTGAAAATACAAGCATTTCATCCTTGCGTGCATATTTTTATCCAAAATATTAGACAACTCATGTGAAGGCCCCAAGTTTGGCAATTATCTAAAATATGCTTACCATCTAATGCTCGTGCTCTAGATACTGTATGGCACAGCCTGGCTAGTGCAACTCTAGCAAGAACATCATGCAAGTGGAGAACATCCTGCAAAGCCCCTAATTCATAAAAAAATTGATGAGCATAATCTGGGTTTATTTTTCAAGGCAGTTGTTAATCATAAATAAGGACAGGAAACCAAAGGACGTCGACCATACCATCAGATTGCACGTGCTTTCCTGCAAAATAAGAGTTTAAATTGGTGAAAGAATTACCACGTAATCTACATTTTTAACTTGAGACTATAGAAGTAGGTGACTGAATATAATATCATAAAAGAGGTATACAAACGTAGGATTGATGAAAGACACGAGAAATGTTCTTTTTGCAAGACAATGAAGAATATAATCCAGTATTCTATTTTAGTAAAGAAGGATCATGGTCCATATCATAAACCACAGGTTTATGATACACTCTTGGACCACTTCAACAATTTTCCACAGACGCTGTCACTACACTTTCCCTCACAATAAAATAGGGAGGGAGAAAATATAAGCAGATGAGAGGAAGGAAAAGGGGTGTGAGAAACATTTTCCATTTAGTGCAGGACAACAGAACAAATATAAGCGTGGCAAAAACATAAACACCAATATAATATCTAAGATTCTACGGAGTGCACAGCAGAGGAGGATCCAACCGTTGGCGAGCTCCGGCAGCAGCGTCTAGGATCTGCAAGCTGAATTTTTTTTTTTTTTTTTTTTTTTTTAATTACTTTAATTAGGAAATGGGCTGCAAACCTGTAATCCAATCACTTAATGGAGGCCCAAATGCCCAACCCAATTATCTTGAACCAATTTCATTGTCACATGACTGAGAATAGATTCAGTCATTCAAAATCAAACATAAGTCAAACCTAATCAGATTCAGGCGAAACCAATTTCGCTTAGGCTTACAGCCTGCCATCCGCCTCCACCTCCAGTCTGAAGTGACTTGCTTTTCTTCTCTCAGCAATTTGTCGAAGTAAAGCAGTCTGCTCTGCTCAGCTTCCGTTCTCCTCGCAATCTCATCAGAATCTGTGACAGCCAGGTTAGCGTCCTTTTTGCATCTCATGTGTTAATTTTGAGTTGTTTTTTGCTAGTCATTGGTGGGCCACGTCTTCCCCATTTTTTTTGAACTTTTACAAATTGATTTACAGATTATTGGATTTGTCATTTGTGAACTGTGATTATTGTTGATGTATAATGTATATCAAGTCATCATGGTGATTATTGGATTTGTGAATTGTGATTACTGTGGGTGAATTTACATATTATTAGAAAGGTGAATTGTGATTTATACAATTTATATATATTGATTTATAGATTATGAAACACTTTTTTCAACATAAACAAAAGTCTCAACCTAGTGGCTCTAGTCAAGCCACTGCTTCTAGTCGAGCACGAGTTGTTTGCCTTCGATAATTGAAAGAAGTTTCAGATTGAATTGAATATGTATGATCTTGTGTTTGATCTAGGGAAACGTTCCCCAGTCGAGTCATGTGATCCTCATATTAGAGATGATGCTAAGAGTTGAAATATAAATGCTCTCTTATCTATGTACAAAAGTAGTAGTCAAATATAATTAGCGACAAAACTTGTATTTAGAGCCTTTTTGGTAAAATCATTATTTTCACCTCAACTTTTCAAACTCAATCTCAATCATCTATTCTTAATTAAGTCCACAGTTTTTTACTTTCAAACATTTTTAAATCACACATTCATCAAAAAAAAAAATCACAAAAACTTCTAAAAATCACATTTCCAAACAGGGTTATTATTCTATTCTTTTACTTCATATATATATTTTTGACTGAGGAATGAATGAAGTTAAGTTTTATGCCCAAAAATCAACTCGGTGTTAGAGTCGTGAAGAAAAAACCAAGATGCCAAACACTCCTTAAGCCATTTCTAACCCGAAGCTGAGTTACTCAGGCAAGTCTAGCACCGGCAACGCCATACCCAGCCACCGACGATACATTGCCTACCACTGGAAACCTCCGGCGATCGGCCAAATGCTGGCGACTTCAAGCGAGCCACTCTTTAGGCTCTAGAACCTCCGACAAACCCTTAGAGGCTCTATGAATTATTTACAGCTTGTTTTTGCTGTATTTGTATCAATTCCTGTTGGGATTTCCACTCTTGGACAGTGGGTATTCGTTTCACTTTATTGGTGCTTACTTTGGAGATTTGCTTCCAGGAATGTGCCATTGTTGAATTGGAAACTTGATGACATCACTGTAGTTGTTTCTTATATCGCTAGTGAACACAAGGAAAGCGCCTCATCCATCAACTCTAGTTGAAGCCTTTTTGTACTTGTCTGTCGATGTCTATTTTTAAATTAAATAATGGGATTGGTTGGCATTTTTTTGGACAATATTAATGTTTCACATAAGGAAGTTTAGCAATATGATTAACACCTTTTTAAACAATGGCAGAACATGAGGGACAACGGTTGGGATAAATTGTTGAATAGGGTGATTAATTTTTGTATTGGTAGAAATATAGTAGTGCTCAATATGGAGTATATTGTAGTTTTGAGAGGCTAACCCACGTGGAGCTCAGAAGGTGACTTATTATCATCAATTTTAAGTTAATTTATATTGTCATGTGATAGACTCAATTCTGCAAGAATTGAATTATCGTTTTCCAAAGACAACTACTGAGCTCATTGCATTTCATGTTTTGAGTCCAAAAGCCTCATTTGCATCCTTTGATAGTGCTAAATTGCTAGATCTTGCACAGTTCTATCCTTTGGACTTCACCAATGAAGAGCTCATATCACTTAGACCTCAACTTGACAAGTTTCCTATGTTTGTCAAAAGAGAGAGTTTTCTTTACCTCAACAATATATCTTGCATAGTTAAGATGTTTCATTATATGTGGCAACTGCAAGTATCAAAATGGGAGATGGCGGGTTGAATGACAATTTGGTTATGTTGTAAATGGAGAGTGATTAGGCCATTTTGTAGCGCTTCCAAAGTATTAGACCCCAAAGAATAATGTTGTTGGAGCTTACATTTACGAAGTGATGTTATATCATATATTCTCTTATTTTGGTTTGTATTCGATTATATTTTCATATTACATGACGACTATGTTTTAGTGCATTTATATATTGATGATTTAAAAATTTAAATACATTTAATTAACGATATTGCTATTGCGCCCGCTGAAGATCGTCAATCAACGGTCAACTGCTACTCCAACTGAACGGAATTACTAGATCCACTACTTACAGAGTTGTAAAAATATTGAAGATGAAATAGAATTAACGTAGCATTTTACACAATGTTCCCAACCTTTTGCAACAGTTTCCTACTAAGCTGACAAAAGTGTTGGTTCAAAGAAATATTTAAATAGAACTACCGAAATCCTTTGGAATACCTTCATTAGCGAGAGTCTCAAACTTGTATCTAAATGGAAATGGATTAGATATGTCCAAGTTTATCCATCACAAAAGTCCAAGCACCTAAAAGGCATATACAATTATGGCCTATCGAGTTGAAAGAAAAGCTCGTAGTTTCAAAACCTGGCTTGGATACAACAAGGTCAGCATTAAGAAGCCTATCTTTGGGTAGACTTACAGAACTTTATTATATCAAACGACCAAAAAAATAGCATATAGATATACTCCAGCTCGCAGACCTTGTAGGGTGGTCCACGAGCCTCATCATTAGTTATGTTCTCGAGGATTTATGGATAACGATAAGATAAAAGTTTCCACAAAAAAATGAAAAAGAAAAGGCGAAGCGTTTAAATAAACAGAGTGTCATCTAAAGCACGGACTCTTGCAGAATCTGAGAGAGGAACTCGAATATAGCTTAAAATAATATTAACCATAGTTATGGCCTTTTAGTTTGCCTTCATAATCGATTTCAAGCTTATAAGTGAGGCAATGTAGTTCATTCAAAATCTTATATGCCTTAGTCGAGAATATTGTTGGAAAAAATGAAATCATCACATGAATGTTTTCTAAAGCTATGTTTGAGCCCCATTAATGGAAAGAATTAAGTTTTTTAATAGTTCTTTTTTGGAGAACGTATAGTTAGAAAGTACGAAAAATGTTTTGGATTTACTTGTAAAACTATTTTATTGGGAGAACTAGTTGAAAACAAGTTTGACTTTGAGACAAATGAGTTTCTTAGAATAGGGCTCAAACACTAGGGTCCACCACGTTTACAAGAACCTGCCACTCCACGGTTCAATAGAGGACAGCATTCCTCAGTAATAGCAAATCGAGAATATCTATCATTAGGAAATATTCTAACAATATATTCTCCAAAATATTCATCTAAATAAAACAGACAACAGATAGCTTCGGTAGAATTGAATCATTCTTATATTTTGTACTCTTAGGCATAAATATAAACCCTGACCACAATCAAATACAGAATGGGCTTAAGAAAAGACCATTCATATGTAAGAATTAAATCATAACCCGTTGTATATCACAACTAGATAACCAATGGTAATAAGATATATAGAGGAAATTCATCATGATGAAATTACCTAATGCCATTGCAACTGCATGTGGATCCTTCATTGCTAATTCTGAAATAATTTCCAGAGAATGTCGCACTGCCACTGGATCAGAAAACAAAATACTGCAACAACATAAGAAATTGTGTGAAAATTGTTAGTTGGTGATGTAAAATGAAGATTTAGCAATAGAATATGAGTAAACAAGATGATTTGTTCATGAAGGGATGATTCTCGAAGTACTAAGACTTCAAGGCACATGTAGTATGGATATATGTAATAAAATGCTTCTCAATATCATGTCTTCAAATTGAGACCTCAAAGTCGACAATAAGTGGATTCAAGAGGAGTGGGATAAACTCTCACAATCAGCACTGAGACTCTCAAATAATATTTTAATAATTTAAAGACAACCAAACACAATGTAGCTCTCAGGTATAACTTAATCGTTAGCCTCTTTCAAGTTTAAATAAAGGTTTTACTTTAGTTTTAAATTTCTAAATTAGTTTAATGTTTATCATCATTGAAGCATTAATGGAGTTCCAAAAATGTTGATGAGGGGCTCTTACATGATCCAATGATATTTCTCATTTCCAATATTCCCTCCATCCGCACATTTTGAATCATTATTTATCACTGATTTTTTTGAAAACCTTTTTAAGAGAAATGATGATGCCAATTTCGGCATTGAAGGATTAGAATGGACAGGTATTGATATGAACAGTAAATAGAGATGGCAAACGGGCCAAGCCACGAGCGGCTTGACTCGTCCAACTCACGAGCTCAAACATGAGCCAAACAAGCAAATCTAAAAACGATTTTCATGGACGACTCGTGAAACACGAGCCACGAGCCGAGCTCGGCTCGTGGGCTCATGTTTTTTTGAAATAAAATATCAATTTTATTGAAAAAAATGAAAAAAAAAAAAAAAAATTATGTACGAGCCGCGAGCTCAAGAGCCAAGCCTAGCTTGACCCTTGAGTGAAGAGCCAAGCCGAGCCGAAGCTCGGCTCGTCTAACAGGAGCCACAAGCTCGGCTCGTTGCTAAGACGAGCCGAGCAGCGAGCTTAAAGGGCCGAGCCGGCTCGGCTCGGCCCATTGCCATCACTAACAGTAAATCAAAGTTGGAAGAACCGTTTAGAGAAGAAGAGGTGAAAAAGCTCTTTTTGATTGTGACGGAGACAAAGCACCAGGGTTAGATGGTTTTTCTATGGCGGCATTGCAAGAGGGTTGGGAAGTAATTAAAGAGGATTTAATGAATGTGTTTTCGGAATTCTATCAGGATGGAATTGTGAATGCAAGGGTTAACAAAACTATCATTTGTCTAATTCCCAAAAAAATGAGTTCGGTTTCCATTAAGGACTTTCGTCCAATCAGTTTGGTAACTTCATTATATAAGATAGTGGCTAAAATGTTATCATCAAGACTAAAGGAAGTCTTGATAACTTTAGTCTTGATAAAAACAATTGATATGGCTCAAGGCGCTTTCGTCAAAGAGCGGCAAATTTTGGATTTGGTTTTAATTGCAAACGAAATTGTAGAAGAGTATAGGGCAAAAAAGAAAGAAGGGGTCGTATTCAAGATTGACTTTGAAAAGGCGTATGATCATGTCAATTGGGAATTTTTAGATTTTGTGTTAGAAAAATAGGGATTCGGAAAAAGATGGAGAAATTGGATTTGGGGATGCTTGTCGTCGGCAAACTTCTCGGTGACGATTAATGGCAGACCAAGAAGAAAATTTGGTGCCTCGAGAGGATTAAGACAAGGAGATCCGCTATCACCTTTTTTATTTATTTTAGTGGGAGATGTGTAGAGTAGATTGGTAAACAAGGCGTGTGATATGAGGAAAATTGATGGTTTTAAGATCGGAAGAGACAGAGTAAGGGTGTTCCATCTCTAGTTCGCCGATGATAGTATTTTTTTCTTGGAGAATAAAGATGAAAGCGTTGACAATCTCATGGTAATTTTGGTCGTATTCTCAAAAACATCAGTGCTAAAGCTTAATATGGCAAAGAGGATAGTGATGGGCCTTAATTTAACGGAGGAGAGAATTGAAAACATTGCCAATAGGTTAGATTGTGTTAAGGGAGCATGGCCATTAAGTTATCTAGGGAGGAAATCCAAATGCTTCTTCGTTCTGGGACCCGGTATTGGAAAAAGTTGTTAGACAACTAGAAGGATGTCATAAAGGTTGTTTATCAAGAGAAGGAAGGCTTGTACTTTTGCAAGCGGTACTAGGCAGCATCCCTACATATTTTATGTCTATTTTCCACATGCCTATGAAGGTGGTAAAGGTTATAGAAAAAATTATTAGAGACTTTTTTTGAGAAGGGAAAGGTGAGGGATCTGGTGATCACTTAGACAAATGGGATGTAGTAACGAAACCAAAAAAATATAGGGGTTTGGGAATCGGAAACTTACATAACAAGAATTTGGCTTTGTTAAGTAAATGGCTATGGCATTTTCCCTTTGAACCTGATTCACTTTGGCATATTATTATTATCAGTGATCGTTATGGCTATCATTCAAACGGATGGGATGCAAACATTGAATTTAACTCAACTCTTCGAGCACCATGGAAATCTATTGCAAGAATTTGGGACATCTTTGTGGATAATACCAAATTGATAGTTGGTAAGGGTGATAAAATCCGGTTTTGGCTAGATAAGTGACTTGGTCAACAAACATTCCAAGAGTCTTTTCCCCGATTATTTTGGTTATCAAATAACAAAGAATCGTTCATCTCCAATGTCATCTCTCTTCAACCCTCCTCAAATCTGATTTGGAGCTTATACTTAACTAGGAATTTCAGTGATAGAGATCTTGAGGGTTTTACTTCTCTTAAATCTTCTTGAAACTATGAATCTTGACCCGCTTACTTTGGATAAAAGAGTTTGAAAATGTCACCCCTTTGGTCTCTTCTCATGCAAATCCTTTTTGAATACCATCCTCCACCCATTGTATCAACATAGTTTCCCTCAATCCAGTTTCATTTGGAAGGGAGTCGCTCCGTCAAAAATCAAAGTTTTTGATTGGCTTCTTTGGGGAAAGTGAACACTTATGATTTGTTGCAATTGAAGAGGCCTTTCTTGTGCATATCCCCATCTCATTGTATTATGCGTAGGAAAGCAGATGAAAGTGTTGATCACATTCTTATCCATTGTGAGTTTGCTAGAAAGATTTGGGATAAAATCTTGTGTTTGTTTGGTGAATCAAGTGTACTACCAAAAAAATAGGCTGAGTTGATTCTCATTAAATGGTATTTTGGGGAAAACAGAAAGCAAAAAAAAGAGTTCTGGAAGATGATTGTATTGGCATCAGCTTGGACTATATGGACTGAGAGAAATCAGAGAACTTTTGATAATTTTGAACGAACGATAAAAGTTATATGGGATAACATTATGTTTCTCACAAGATTATGGGCAAGGACAGGAGGGAAGTTAAGTGGTTTGTAGAGGTTCTTGTCAAGTCTAGACCCGATAACCTATTTTGACGTCATAAATTCAAATAGTTATTAGTTATCTCCTTTTTGTTTCTATGGTCACAAGAGTTATTATTGTGTATTTTGCGGATATCTTATTCACGTGGCTTTGTAATCATTATAGATTCTATCATGAATAAAACTTCAGTTTCTTATCAAAAAAAAAAAATTATAACCAATTTTTTTTTAATAGTTCTTTAATTAAGATGAACGTATGGCATTTCCTGAATCTATCTGCATATAACTAATTAGTGCTGACATTTCAATCAATCCGACGTAGTGGGTAAAAAAAACTGAAGCAAATGACAAAAGAAGGGCATGATAAGAAAAGGAGTTAAAGATGAAGCTGGTAAGCATTCCAAAAAGAGGTACCAAAACATGAGATGGAGTGAAGATGCTTTTAGTCATCTTAAGCATCCGGCAGCAGACCTTTTATTCTCCTGGATGGCAGGGAATGAGGTGGGGTTTGTAGGTGTCATGGGTTGTGAAGAGCACTATATTTGTCAATTTCTTTGCTGGTAAGATCACAAATATGATTTCGGGATTTCCTGTGCTTTCATTTTGCCATATTAAACAGTAAGTTGCACAAATGGCTGCCTAATCTGCAGCCCCACTTCTATTCTATTTCATCAGCATCTTTCTTCTTTTTAACCCCAGAACCTAAAAATCCAGCAATTTGGTTCCAGCATGTTTACAGCAATGATAAGCCATCAAGGGTGATGATTTTAGCAGAAGCAGTCGGAGGTATACTAGAAGCTAACATAGATGAGAGTATTAATAACTAAACAGAATTCCTGGTACATAGAATCATCGAGATATCGACAGCACAATCATGGAGAGAGACAAGAAACTTATTTATCTGTAACATGATTTAGACTAAAATACAACTGGCAGATATTTATATAACCAACGTAAACATGGTAATGAATCATAAATCATTATCGTGCTGCATTGATCATTGTAGTTAATAAAAAACCAAACGGTGTAAGCTAACCCTTGTGTAGCACGATGGAGAAACGCTGGATTTCCTGGATCCAAAGGGAGTCTTCTTAAAGCACTTATGGCAGCATATTGCAAATTCCCCCGAATGATAGACTGGTGGATATCATGAAAAGGTAGAAGAAAGGAAACAATTACTCAAATCAGTCATGAAAACACGAGAATTATAAATTAATATCACAGGGAAACATAGACGCTATATATGCTAATGAGCAACTTGACTTGAAAATAAATACAGTTGAAGAGTACAAAAATTAGTAAATGGACACAAGAACTCTATAATTAAAGCATATTGGAACAGAGATAGATATTTATACTACGGCACTGGGGATTGCTTATTACTGATTTTTGCACTTGCTGCAATATTTTCCAAAATCTTCTCCCTTCAGTTCAAATAATTTTAAAATGGAGGAAATAGTTTAAAGGAAGAAACAAATTGCATTTTATGGTGTTTACAGAAATCAAATGTCAATTGAGCAGGGATCTGATTAATTCTCCATCAAAGATTAATTCTTCTAAGAGAAAGCATTTAGAAAATCAATAATGATCATGACTGACTTAATAAAGCTAGTCGATGATGACTGTGAGCTGTGAAGGGTAATTTAGAGAAGGCAGAGATAGAGGAAAATCCTTCCACCTTACCTATTTTGTTAAGGTGAACTCGCAGCAACATAAGGTAAATAAACTTAGTGATCAGCAGCATATTATTCATCTAAGTCCCAGCCTCAAATTTGAGGCTACATCTGTTTCACACAATAGATTTACTTCAAAAAGCTAATTAATGTGTGCCTTGATACCCTTTCAGTTTAAGGATTATAGTTCCACCCAACTAGGAAAACTCTATAATCTGCACTTTGTGGGTGAGGAGGAGACAGAGAAAACTTTAAATGTACAGTTATGTGTAGTGAAAGCGAAGGAATATTAAGGGATCTAATGTTCGATGGAACTAGAAAACTAATGCATTACTTAGTTGGGAAACAACTAGGGCATTAGGAAATGATAATCTGGATAGAATTCAGAAATGGACAGCAGGAAGTTGTGAATCATATTATAAGGTAACTGGAAGTGGGTGTTCAAGAAACATTCCTTAAATATCTAAATGGAAATGCTCTGAAAATGTCGCCTTCTTTAAAAATGCAAGTCACAGTGCCATTCTAGAGAGGGTAATCAAACAAAATCCGAAGCCTTTTAAAGTAGTAATATATACATACAAGGCAGGCAAAACTCCAGGACTGTACGCAGACATGAATGTCGAGAATATATAATATCAGCAACATGTTGAGAAGCACCAATTAAGCAGAAGGCACGAACTAATACCCAAAAAAAAAAAGGGAAATTACTAATATGAGACAATACCTCCTTATCAGCCCCCTTTGTCCCAAATATACCTTTCTTTCGTTTCTGCGGTTCACCAACCTGTCAATCAAATTGACTAATTACTCTTGGGAAATCCAAGTTTCAGTTTGAGCTTACATGATAACTATTCAAGGAAATGATTTGCTAGAAATGATAACAAACAACAGCAACAGCAACGCCAATTATTAATTACAGAAAGTTCATAAATTATGAAAAAACTATTAACCAGAATATCTTATAAAAGCTATTTAGCAAAGAAGTTACAAGAAACGACGAAACTTGGTCCCTGTGCACTTTAACTTGGCCTCTATTTGGTACCCATTATCCATAACCTCATTTTTTCAAAACTCATTTTAACAACACATTCTATCAATAAAATAATCCACATAAACCCAAAAAATATTCCCTACTTTTTTTTTTTTTTTTTTGATAGGAAACGATAATTTTATTCATGATGGAAAATGAACAATTACAAGAGCATATGGATAAGATATCCACACCATAAAACCTAAAAAGCCAAATCAGGGCTATAAACCAAAAAAGTTCACAATTATTAGAGACGTGTGGTTTCTAACAGGGGCTTAATATCCTCCTACGGCTTGTCTATTGACTGAAGACCATACTATTCAATTTACTTGGGACAATTTTAATGATCAAAGAAAGGGATGGGACTAAATAATGACAAGAGATGCATGGAGGAAGAAAGGCAATGATCCACATTAAGATATTTTCCAACCTTCGTGATTCATCAAACAGACAATAAATCCAATCGAAGTTGTTTTTCATGATATTATAATGTCCCACTTAAGTTATCAAAGACGAATTCAAGATAAACTCTAAGTTGATACTTAGCCATGTGGGACATGTTTATATCTTAGCATATTCTCGGATGATTGAGACAAAGCAAGATATAACATTTATCTATACCTAGTGATCACCCAAATGCTAAGAACAAACAAGAGTTCAAACATTTTATATGAATCGCTTCCAAAATTCAAAATATCACCTGCATAGATGGAGAAAGGAATTTTACTCAAACACACCTTCTCCAGCATGCTGAACACAATTTCATACAACCTGGGCAGAATATCTGAGTTGCTAGAAGGTGCATAGGTGAGAGCCTTTAATGCTTGTAGTCTCCGTGCATGAACTTCAAAAGAGTAGAAAGAGGAGCAATTATTGATTTTCAGTGCAAGAAGGCACACTTGAAGTCCAGAATATTAAAGATAAGCAAGGTAACTTCCTTAAAACAAATCATAAATTTCAAAAAGATTCCATCAAATTATATTCTCTTCTCCACAGGAAAGAGAAGAAATACAAAGCACATAGTTCTAATGTTTCTTGTGGAAACTGTGTTCTCTCATGCAGTAGAATATTGAACCCTCCAAGTATGTATACATGACCAGTAATAACATCAGCGATGGTCGTATAACAATGTAACTCCCTTTATAGTTGTTGCAAGGAAAACCTTCATATTACCCAAGCAGCAATGAACTTGAACTTGTTAGATGAGTCTTGCTGGTCAGCCTCAAATGTCAATTTTACAAATGCCATTCTTTCCATGACACAACAGGTGGTGTTTGCACCGTCATCCCATTTGAGTCTGTTGCTTGAAATTTCAGAATTCATTTAAATGTTTTCATTTTTGGTCTAGTTGACCTTCGAGAAGGAAGTTGAAAGGAAAATAATTTACAGATCAGTCGAAGATGACACTGTATATGGTGCAGTAGTGAAGCTTCGGGGGGATGATGGCAGTGCTTAGAAGAGGGTGAAAACAGTGATTGATAGAGTGGAAGGGAAAAGAGTGGCAATCCACCATGAGATTAAAAGCATTGTAACAAGACATTAATGCCAAAGGGTGAAGGCCAGAGAGATGGTCAACACAAAGAATGGCACCCCTTCATTTTATAGATGCCTCAAATTTAGTCGACACAAAGAACGGCACCCCCAACTTCTTCATTTTATAGATGCCTTAAATTTAGGTTTGAAGTGAAACTCGTCAAAGTACAAGGTTAAATTGCCCAAAATAAAATATCAGGTGAAGTGATATTGGGTTTGAAACAGGACTCGGAAGTATAAAAAAGCCATGCAACTGTGTGTGTGAAACTGAGTTATATATTTTGTAAAACCATAGGATAATTTAGGTTTCGGTTCCATCCTCTTTGCTGAAAGCAATTTATTCTTGTGTAATCAAAGAAATAAAGATAAATAATTGGTAGAACAAAAGAAAACGATGATAATTCGTTGTTAAACAATTGAAAGGACTTCACCACTTACATTCAACTTCTTCATTTAAAGCCTCTGAAGTTAACCGTTCTACTATTCTAGGAACAACATCAGCTCTGGTCACCCCTCCAACAGCATCAATATCAGCCAAAGCATCCCAATTTGGAGTTGGTATCCCACCACCCGGGCTTAAACCTTGTGAACCAGTGTCGGATAGAATTCTGGCTAAGTAATAATAAACATAACGTAGTACAGTTCTATCCTCACACTGCTGGTCAAGCTAGAGAATAAAAAAAGGAAAAGAAGAAATTAGTGACATTTAATGCTAGCAGAACTTTTAGTAGTAATAATTATATAACATGAGATGTGGGAACGAAAGCAATGAAAAACGGCACGTCATCAGATCATTGGATGATTTTCAAACATTATAGTAATCATTGAATTTCTCAAAAAGAAAAAAAGAAAAAAAAAAATTGACGTATAATGAATAAAAGTAAATTTAAATTGGGAAAAAAAAAAATCTATAAGGCTGCACTTAGATTCTGTAAAATATTCTTCCAGCTAAATATTTCAGAAGCATAATGGAATTCAACTAGCAGTCAAAAGTACGGGTCTAGGTGCCAAGGTGACCAACCAAAAGCCAAGGCAGGGTGCCATCACCAGGCGACCGCTGTCTAGTGCATATTATTTCCTCCAATTTATTCCTACGACATTATAGAACAAAAGTGGTTGTAACTACTTAAGTTTACATATGTTTGTACGTATATTTAGTTGAAATTATTACGGTTACGCATTTATAGAACGAAGAGAGAAAGTTATGATAAGGTAAGAATATGTTAGTGGCATCAAATTGAGAGACAGGAGGGGATTAAAAGTCCAAGCAGCTTCTACATTTGTCATGTTCTATTTCTTCAGTTATTGCACTTTTCATACAAAGCTGACTCACATAACTGCATGGCTGCTTGGGTAATGGATTAGGTCCATCCCAGTTTGCCAGTTATGGAATCACTTTCATTATCAAGTGCATTTCTCTATTTCGAACTCCTTAGAGAAAGTTAGAATAGGGAGGGATAGACTAAACCACTGAATCTGTCATGAAAAATTGTGGTTGCAAGGGATCTAGTTACCTGTGATCTTCCAATAAATCTAGCAATATACACAGGGGGGAGAGGGGGGGGGGGGGGGGGGGACAGAAAAGAACACACGTTGCCAACCCCAAATTTATTAGCAAAGAAGATTAATTTGTTTTCATTGTTGATTCTCATCCAAGCAATGAAACAATAATTTATTGAGGAAAATGCTTCTTCAATATAAAAGTAAAGACCCTTGTCGCAACCAATTGGTTTTCTAAGGTTCTGGAGCTAGAAAATGTCAACTAGTATTCTTTTCTCAACTTCTAATCCATTTCCAAATGATAATTCAATCTAACAGGTTGAGATAAACCATTTTCCAGTGTTAATGGAATATTTAATTAATATGCTTATATCATATGTTAACCAATATACAAGAAACCAACCAAAGGATTTATATAACAATTATAGAATCTGGGTACAAAAACCATCACGGTGACCCAAATAGTTATTCAAAAATGTAGCCAATCATTACTTGTTTTCAAATTTTATTGTAGAGGGTCACATGTGTATTGCAGTTGATTTTACTAAGTACTAATGTGCAGACTTAAATTGGGAGGCTGAGTGTGGAAGTATGAGAGGATTAAGAACTGAAGTATCATATCCTGGCTTAATTGTTTGAGATATAACAATAAACACAGATTAAAAGTAACACATATTACACATAGATTGATCCCCTCAAGGATACCAATCCAAATGAACAAAAAGTTTCAAAACTCTAGCGTCTTGAAAATGTAAACAAGCGTTACACAAAGAAAATAGATTATAGTTAGTGCCCAGAAAAAAATAGAGAAGAATGACAAATTTTGAAGTTACCCGAAAATATATACAGAAGATGTATAAAACTCTAATTATGTAGCCAAAAAGTTCATCAGAACATCTTGATTCTAGCCAGAAAATTCCATCATATCATATCCAGTTTGTTGTGAGGGCGTTCAAATCTCATACAACTCCTGCTTAACTATTTTAACACCAAATTACTTATTAGACTGAAATTTGACTGCAAAGCAGCAGGTAAGATATTGAATCTATTGACTGGTATTTGTAACATTAAAGCACCCATTCCATGCAATTCAGATTGGTCTGTGTATTACTGAAGCTATGTATATTAGTTCTATGAGCAGCAATTAATAACAAAAGATGATTTGGCACGTACCATGAGAAGTGATGGAGCCAAAGATGGGTCAACAGAATTATAAACAGCAAGCTTTGGAAATACATGATGCACCAATTGCCTTTGGGAACTTTTCTGCAGACATATAATAAAGAGGAAACACCTAAAAAATTGTTTGGTAAAAGTTTGTTGTTTATAAATAAAGAATGTGATGTTTTCGAGATAAAATATGTGGTTGAAAAGTTAGTTTGGGAAATGTATGTAGTTAAAAAACAGTTGTATTGTTTATAAACAAGTTTACCAAACGGAGGCTTCATTAAAAGCAACTGTGTAGAAAATGAATAGTAAAGTACCTGATCCGAAGTGGCTGCTAGCTCGTGAATACTCCTTGCAAGTTGGGCATAAGACACCGGCTACAAAAATATATTAAAATATAAAATAAAGCCAAATTGAGGCATCTGTATTGAAAATGTCAACAACACCCTTTCTGATCCTTTAAATATATTTTTACGACCACAAGGCAAAAAAACTAGTAGAATGCTAGAAACCAACATAAAGCAGTAATTCATTAAGAAGAAAATGTAACTAGGTTTAAGAATTGGATAAGCTTAGGACGTAGGGAATTTAGAGCATCTCCAATGCAACAATGTGAAGGCACAATGTCTAGCACTTTTCTTGACAAATGGCCAAAAAGTGATTATGTGGCACAATTAATGCTAGAAGGAATCTATCACAATGTGTACCTCTAGACATTAATTTAATAATCTCTCTCTAATCAATACATTTGTCTCTCTTTCTTTTTTCTAAAAAACTAATAATAGTTTGCCACATTTGCACAATGGACACTGTTGCATTGGAGAAGCTTTTTGATATATGTCAATGTCTTTTGCCACGTATGCAATGTAGACATTGCTGCATTGGAGATGCTTTTAATCCAATCATAACAGAGATGCTTTTAGTCCAATCATAACAGAGTGAAAAAATTAACAGTAAACTACCAAAAATATCTTCATGCCAGCAGAAATTAAGCTAAAAATTCGTGACTGCGCAAATTCACTGAAATTGGAAATCAGATAGTAGAAATACCAATTAAAACGCAATTAGGCATCTCAACACATATACCATTATTATAATTCACCAGGAAAATTTTAAAAATAAAAACCTTTTTCTTTTGCTTTTGGGGCATAATATTGGTCCGGACGGGATTAAAAGCAGCCTTGGCAGCAGAGATAGTGTCGCTCTGGATCTGCATAAGAGTTCCCTTCTTCGACTTCCGGTCAACCACCACCGGCACAGGAGCCCCAACCGAGGCATTCGTCGGCGACTCAGGGGGCGGCGCAGCGGTCGAAGATGATGCAGATGGCTTTGCTGATGAAGGGTCTGAAGATATCAGATCCATCAACGTCATCCCCGAAGAATCCTAAAGGTAGTAAATCATCGAAATTTTATAAAAACATAAATAGAATGAATGAAGGAAATGGAAATGGAAATGGAAATGGAGAGAGATCTGATGTAACTACCGCCATGGTAAGTGTTGTGAATTGAGAAAGTGAAATGTTGAAGTGATCTGCCTTTTTTCTTCTAGTTTGGCGAGGGAGAAGAATTAAGAATTTTTTAGCCTCTAACCCACTGGGGAAGAGCCATACAACAAAGTTTAGCGCGGTGTACTCGAATCACTGTTTGGCAAACTGTTTAAAAAGGTGTTTCTAAAGAATATAATTTCCCCATTTAAAAAAAAAAAAAGAATATAATTTCTCAAATAATTTTTTAATCAAGAAATTTTCTCTCTTCACTTTTAAATCGCATATTTTACCTCGAAAACATAAAAAATATGTCTTTAAATAAAAAAAATTGACGAATAGAGGTTCAATATCCCAATATGATACGAGTAAGACAATATACCGAGTGGGAGGAATGACAACAATCTATAGCAAATTTTGGTATTCTAGCCAAACAAGAGTCAATGGGTACAACATAGGGCCAGACTCTTGTAATGTAAATTTCTAAAACTCCGAATAGATCATATAATCAGTAGACAACTTTCTGATGCAAAAGTTCATCATGAAAGTGCAAATGCAGAGCATACTCATTTTCTACTCAGATCTTACTTCATATCACACAAATCTATAATTATTTAATACCTTTGAAAAATTAAGGAAGAACTGAGGGTTTTAGAAATACATGTTGTGAAGGGAACAAACTAAATTTTATTAATGAACACCCGATGATTTACAAAGAAGAGAAGCTTCCCTTATATAGAGGGAGAAGAGAATCTAAAAGTTTCTTGGACGAGAGGCTGAGAAATGGATTCTAAACAAGCTTTTTTCATGTTGGTATGATTTATACCACCGAAGAGATAATACCGTTGAGCAGCAGTTCTGAATTGCCTTTCAAGTTCTTTTGGATTGTACGAGCAATGCTTCAATTTGAAAAACTCTTCTCTAGCAATCTCCTTGTCCTTATCATATTTTCCACAAAATTCTCAATAAAGAAAAATTATAAAGGAATCTGTGGTATTTGACTCCTGAGTAAATTGAAGTTGTTTATATTCACACATTAAATCATACCAATCTCTAAGAAATACTGTAATTCTTGCCAAAAAGGACTATGACTTTAGTCATATTTGACTTCTGAAGTTTTGCAGTACACCAAGCTTTAATTTCTTGAAGTATGTACTTCCACTGTGTGATAAGTGCATTTTGTATGCTCAATTCATACATTTAAGCTTGTGTTTGGTAACTTTTATAACAGGTAATTATTAGTGTTATTTGTGTTTTGTAGATAAGATGTGTGGTTAAAAATTAGAGAGAGAAAAGATGTGTGGTTAAAAAGTGGTGTTGAAAATCGTGTTGATTATAATAAAAGTTTACCGAACACACTATAAATTGGTCTTTTTGGAGTAAGTTGGGTAAATATATACTTATTTGTACATATTTTGTGTTCATATAGGTTTACTACTCAATTTTAAGGAAAAGTCATAAGAGAAAGCAAAATGATTGCTTAATTAATGATTTTGGGATGAAAGAGAGCCAAAATAAGAAAAGCTAGGAATTTCAGAGACAAAATTGTCACTTTTCAGAAGTTCAGGACCAGTTATGCAAATTATAAAGGGACCATTTTCCAAAAGTTGAAGGAATTTGATTGAAATTTTCCAGGGACCAAATTGAAAGGAATTTGAGAGTTTGAGAGCCAAAGTGATCGTTCCAAAAAGTTAAAGGACTTGATTGCAGTTTCAAGGTGGCTGGGTTGCAATAACCCAGCCCATGAAAGACTAGGCGATCGCATATATGCATTGAACCAAGGTAGTATGGCTTTGGTCTGAAGCCAAGCGATCGCTTGGCTATTTAGTACAAAAAGTTTCGGGGTCGACATAGAAATATGGTACAGGGACAATTGCGTTGTACACTACAAAAAAATACTAAACTGATTTATATTGCTTAGAAAAGAAAATTTGAAAATTACGGTCTTCTTCCCGGGAACCTCCATGTTCGCGGCGCCTCCGCGGTACTGGGAAGAATTCCCAAGCGGCACACCTTTATATGCATAATGGATGTTACCTGAAATTCAAGGTGGCAAGGAACTGTAGGTGTACGCCACTGGATGCAGCCGACCTTAGATGCTCAACTTTACGTACTCTTTCAATTACTTCACCAAGGAGCTACGGAATGCACTAAATTTGCTGGAGGAGCGGGGTCCAATGGGCAGGAGCATTTTATTTGGGGGAAGAGTCCAATATTCATTCATCTATTGTATTTACATACGATTGTTTCTCTAGGTTCTCACATTTCTAACCATTTCCGTATATAGGTAGTGTAAAGCTCCGTGCACAAATTTCCATTCACTTTTCACTGGTGCTCTGACTCTGTTCCTTGTGATTTTTGATAATTTTTTCTTGCGGTTTCCGGGTAATGATGGTGGTGGCTTGGCTATACTGAAAAATAGAGAATATTGCATGAAAATTGTTTGATTTTATGTTTAAGACAGACTATCATAACAAAAGTGTAAAGTTTCAAGCCGTGATACCACAATTTGGCCCAAAGTATCATAAACATTTGATAAAGTTTTAGGTTATGATATCAAAAAATTGAAAATATTATAAGTATCATATTGTGATAAGAAAGTATTTTTCAGTAAATTTTAAAATGACGTAATTTCAAATATGACACCAAAAGTTGGGTATTTGTCCAATGCCCCTATGGTATATTAATCCATGTATTTAGGGTTAATATAACTCAAGATAGGCTATTGATTAAAATCGGAAAATCAAGTCTAACGTGATTAATGAGTAATCTATCAATTTGTATGTTGAGAAATTAATTAGATGAAGGTTAAGCGAAATCATGAATCTCAACTCTTTTATCATCAATTTATCATTCATCCTTTATCCATTTATTTACCGTATTTTGGGTTTAATTCAATGTCTTGATTTAAGTACTTTAACATCTCCAAAAACAAATTCTATTGTGTGTATTTATTGATGAAATTGGTTAAATTAAAGTTTAATTAGGTAAACAATCATTGCAGGATCGATAATTCAGAATCATTAGTCCACTATTACTTGTATGTGACACATGTACTTGCAGTAAAATTTCAAGCGAACAATAGAGGAATATCATAAAAAGTAAACTTTATTGAAGAAGTACTGTTTTGAGAATAATAGTTGTTAATCACATGAGAATCAAACATTTCTTCAAGTATTTCTAGTTCTTCAACAGTGGGTTCAATTTGTTGAGATGGGCCTTATGGAGGTTAAGTTTGAGATTAACCCATTTGTGCTTGGTCAGCCATATAGAAATGAGTATTTTCACACACAGATTTATCAGAGGACTTAGTAGGGGCTTCAACATACTCAGATTCAGAGCTGGAATTATTTGACATGGAGAGAACGGGAGAGAGTGAGAGGCTTGATTATGAGTTTGTTGAAGGAAATTTGAAATAGGATTTTTTATCATCATTTAAGGCTGTTTTGAGGGATTTGGAGGTGAAAATTCCTGAGGGATTGAAGATTGTATTTGTCGAAAGGCAGTATGTCTGATCTTTTTTGAAAGCATGGTTGGTCTTTTCTTTTGTTCCCATTCTTCAAAAGTAAAGAGAGTAGAAGTAGATCCATAGTAGATGGAAGAATATAAAGGTCCTGTTTGGGAAGATTGTATGATATAAGAGGACGAAGGGTAATATGATGTTTATGGAGGAATCATTAGGTTTGACTCAAGAGAGGCAAGCTGGGGTTTTGGATTTCTCTTTCTTGAGCATCAAATGGTAACTAATTTTGTAAATGTTTCATTATATAGGTATGTAAGATTTCAATTCTTTGTGTACATGCTAGAAGAGGGTCGAGGATAGTTTGATATGTTGTTGAAGAGTCATTTCAATTCTTTGCTACCTTTGGTCAATCTTTTTCAACAAAGAATTTGTTGTACTACGTTTTCTCATTGCCAACTTAAAGTAGCTTCTGCTACTAAGAGAGGTTGTACTGATCCATCTGATCTCCTGGTACTTGAATTCTTGTTTTTCCACGAATGAACGGAATGATCTTTTTCAAAGGTTTCAAATAGGAAACTCTTCTTGAGTAGGACGATGAAACATGGCTATAGGAAGAGAAGATGGGGTGGATTATTATCCTAATCTCATTTCTTATGGTATTCATTGCAATCATTCACATCCAGTGGGAATTATAAGATCATCATTTCTTGATGGTGGAGTGTATTTGACATAATAATCAAATTTTCCAGAAGGTTCTCCAAACAATCCAACTCCTGGGTTCATAGAAAGAGTTTCACAACTTTCTTTGACTACTTCGTTTAGACTTTCATCATTTTCAGTATCTACTTCTAAATAACTAAAGCAAAAGCAACCATCTTATAAAATGTGTCCAGTATTATCTGTTCTATTGTATATTAGACTCCCATTTACATCAAAAGTATAAACAAGAATTTCTTCTTTGTTTACGTAAAGTGTGTTGGAAAACATGAAGGTTTTTTTGAAACAACATCCTTTTTTAAGAAAATTTCGACATCTCCATTGGACTTTTTTCTGAAAAAATTGTTCTATAGATTGTGTTGGAGCGAAATTTTTACTTCCATTGTGAGCTTGTTCATAACTTGTGATCCAAGTCTAGGGAATAAGTTTAATCAATTCTGAATGAAGAATCTTCCTGGGCACATAAGTATAATTAGTTACGTGATCTAACTCTATATGAAGAAGTAGAGCGTCATTTACTCCTTGACATCGGCCGAAATCAAGAGAATGATTTTGAATTTTGTACATCATCTGATAATGAAAAGCGACTACATATGTAATAGAAAATGGTACGGCTCCAATAATTTGAACTTGAACTTTTAAGGCTGTGAGCAACTACAGGTAGGGGTGGGCATCAACCCACCCAACCCACCAAAACTGCCCAACCCAACTCGATCGGTTTGGGTTGGGTTTTGGTGAAAATTGGGTTAGGTTGGGTTATAAAAAAAAAATTGTTTGGATGAAACTTAAATATAATTTGAACATATTTTAGTTTTATTAGCAAGTATTCAATTTATTATATTTGAGCTTATTGTATTGTACATAATTTATTTGAGTTAATAGTTGATTTATGGGCATAATTTTTTAATTTTCTAAGAATTTTATTTAATTGGACCAAAGCCCAAACCACCCAACCCAACCGACCGAAACTTGATTGGGTTGTGTTGGGTTGGATTCGGGTTGGACAAAAAACCGACCCGACCCAACCCACGCCCACCCCTAACTACAGGTCAAATATGGGCATACTGAAGTTTGGAAACATTATGAACAAAACAGTTCTAACATTAAGAGTTGTTTCTAGAGTACCTATGCAAACATACTGATACTCAGATAAACGAGTATTCAGTAAGCAATTCTTGAAACTGTAGGAAGAAATTTCCTTTCACAAAGGGTTAAAGCAATTCTAAGATATTCCTACTCATCCAAGATGCGAAGGTGTTCGCTCAAAATAGTGTACCGCAAGCGCACGGGTCGCGTACAAGTAATAAAGTGGACTTTTTGAGTCCGGATTGTCGATCCCACGAGGAATGTTTACTTTAAATTATATAACTTTAATTAATTTAATTCTAACAATAAAAAGAAACACACAACTAAAAGTTGGATTTTTGTAAATTCTAAATTAAAGAAAATAATTCTAAACGGAATTAAAATAAAGAAAATGGAAGATAAAATAGTTGGGATTCATGATTTCACTTAACTCTTGCTTAAGTAATTTCTCAACACATGCAAATTAATAAATTACTCATTACAATGTTAGACCCGATTTTCCAAGCTTAGCTAATTACCTCTCTCGAGTGAAATTAACCTTAATCAATTGGTTTAACCTACTATATCTCTATGTCGATTAAAGCACAATCAATTGCATTAACTCTTTGTGAAAATAGCTCAATGGATCATCTAGGGTTTAAGGTATATCTCTATCCTTAACAAGAACCTAGAGCATTTGTTATTTGGTCTAAAATGCATAATATTTCTCGATTATCATACACTTTACAAAACATATATTTGGTGATCAATCAAACACGTGGAATAATCTCAATAACAAACACACATGAAATAAGCTCAACATTAATAAACAATCATTAAAATTACTTAAACTAAGTTAAGCTACATCAATCATCTCAACATAAAACAACTAGCCCATTGTATAAATATTGTACAAAAGTTGAGGTTTACAAAAATACATCACATAATATAGAAATCAAAGATTAAAAATACAAGATAATGAAATAAATCACTTCCTTTGAGTTTTTGCCCCAAAATTCCTTGAACTTTGTTTTGAATCTTCACCTCACTTCTTGCTTCCTTGCTTCAATGGTGACTAAAACTTTGAAATCAAAAATAATCTACAAACTAAATTACAAACAAAACAAAACAAAGAAAAGAAGAAAAGAGAGAAAAAGAGGCTAGGGTTTGGGGAGGAGGAATTGTGATTTGGGTGTTAAGAAATGGGAGTATATATACTCCCATAAATTAGACCTAAAAAGTCCCAAAAAACGCGTACAATTATAGCCAAACACGCCCTTAATTGAAAATAAAATCCAGTATTGGCCAGAAAGTTGCCTACGCGATTGCGTGGCTGAGTGCCTCGCGATCGCGTGGTTAGGCTGAAATCTTTCGGGTTGGGTCTGTGGCCTAGTTCGCGAACGCGAAATGATAGATCCACGCGATCGCGTGGTTCACCTGCAGCTCCGTCTTTCCATGATTTACAATTGGGTCCTCCAACTTCTAGTCCTCTTCAATTTAGTACTCGAATTTTGACTTTTATTACAAATATGCCCCTGAAATATTTGCATCTTTAGTCCTCCAACTTTCTGAGATATTGCAATTGAGTCCTTGAACTTTTGATTTCTTTCGATTAGGTCCTTGGACATCAAATTTGCTCCTCTTTTAGCCTGATTGCCCTCCAATCTTGTCCATTTGCTTTCCAATTGAGGTTGTACCTAATTGTACAAGATAAACACAATATATAAGTAGATATTTGCTCAATTTGTCAATTAAATTGCTAATTTAGGAACTAAATAAGTGTGTAAAGCACACTTATCACACCCCCAAACTTGAGCTTTTGCTCGTCTCGAGCAAAATTGTCTACTAGTGCAATCAAGTAACATGAAATATAGATCAACAAAGTTAGATAACTTGCAAATTACTCATGAGTGCAAAATTGTATAATCAATTCAGAAGTATGATTCCAAATAATGCTACCAAAAAGAAGTTTAGCTAATCCGATGGTCGATCGATGTGTGTGTGCAAAGTCACTTTCAATTGTCAATTAAGTTTCGAGAATATTGATGAGTAAAGAGGTTTCAAGTCAAAACTACCCACCGTTAGTGGTCAATTCTTTTTCTTTCCCACTCGTGACATTCATCCCCCAATAATATTTTTCTTTCCTCTCCTAGGATGCAATTCTAGAGGGTACTCTCAAATCACTCTTTTCTTTTTCCACTCTAGTTTGGGTATGTTTTACCGGAAATTTCGACAATCTAGAAATGCAATGACTCTCCACTAAATGAGTGCTTCAACATTCAAGTTTATACTAAGTAATTCAAACCCACTATTAATCTAAAAGCCCTTATACGAGTACAAATGCATGATTTCTAAAAACTAACGTGATGAATGCTCGTGTCTTCCCCACTCCCTTAAGCTTTCTAATTGACCCATGTAGTGAGCTTTAGGTCGGAAACTCCCCGATTGTTTTAAGATCAAAGGGTACCAGGTTTCAAAATACCCCTAAGGACTTAATAACTCGAGTCAAAAAGGCTACGAAGTGAGGTAGACTTATTAAGCAAATGCAATAATGAAGTGATTTTTTTTTAATTTTTAATTTTTTATTTTTTTCAAGTGTGTGTGTGAATACCCTACTCATTAAACTTTCTAATTGACCCATGTAGCGAGCTTTAGGCCGGTGACTCCCAAGTTTCAAACTTAGGGCACCAAGTTTCAAGATACTCATACGGGCTTAATTACTCGAGTCAAAAAGGCTTCGAGATAGGGCAATGCAATGTAAAAATTAAAATGGGCTTAGAACTTTAGCATACGGTCATTACTTAGCTTATACTTGGCGAAATACACTCCACACAAAATTTATTTCCAACATGCATGGAATCACCACACGTCTAGACCGTCTCCTTCACCGGGTCGACCACCCCCAAACTTGTCTCACAATAGGATCAAGAGATTTAGAGTTTTGGGAAACATTTGATAGGTTGATAAAATTTTTAAAAAAAAATACAAACTCACAACCTAGTTATTCTACTCCATTAACCTCTTCACCCTTCAAAAATTCCCAAACTTCACCAACAATCAATCATGACTATTGTACTCAAGATAAATATGATCTTGCATGGATAAGCATTTTGTAAAAGTAGACACAAGTAGCATATTGGTCATAAATCATGAATCAATAAAAATTTTGAACATCAAGTAATCCTGCCCGGCAAGGCTATCTAACATGTCAATACACAATAGGAAATCACCCCAAACTTGAAATGCACATTGTCCTCAATGTGTAAAATAAAATCAAAGTAAGAGGAAAGAAGTTACTAGACACCCCAAGAAGTGGTAGGGCACTCATAAGTAGTCTTGGGCATGTGAAACTCTCATTGCAATCACCAACAATCCACCCCCAAACTTGTGTTGAAACCTCCAATCAATTGAACACAAATTTCTCCAATGAGTCATTTCATCGAACACCTTGTGAGCATCCTATGAAAACACAAGAAGAGAGTAGATATTAAGTGGTGAATGATTAAAAAATTTAAATTACATTCAACATCTCAATTCTAACTCATAAACCCAATACAATTTGCCCATCCACATCAATATTAAATCACACTTGAAGATAAAATACAATATGCACCAAGTGATTTAAAAATAAGTTTTAAGCAAATATTTGACTTTGAAAGTTTGATATGAGTGCATGCTAGAATCAAATGAGAATGCATTGAAGCTATTTCACACTACCCAACTTGAGGAAAATAAATGTAGAAGATAGAGAGACTTGGCCTAACCAATTTATTTGCAAGAAAGTAAATAAAATGCAAGAAAGTAAATAATATGCAAAAAATAAAAATAAAGCAAGTAAAGGATAGAGAATGGGTTGCCTCCCATTAAGCGCTTATTTTAAAGTCATTAGCTCGACTCTCCGCATAAGCACTTCATGGCACTCTAAACATAGCTTTTGATGCCTTCCCCATTTTGCTTCTTTTGGCTTTGCCCCACTCTTTATTGATTCGAAATACTTGCACCTTGCCCCTTCCAAAGTCATGGGACTTGCCTATTCCATCCAATTCAAACTCAACTAAATAGACTTGCACATCCTCAAGTGGCTTAATCACAAATTCTATTATTGGACAATCAATGAAGTTGAGAGAATTTGATTTGATATCTTCCTCATTAATTGCCACTTCTCCAAATGATTCTTGTGTGATTAAATTGTCATTTTCTTCAATGTCGTCTTCTTTAGTTGATATCTCCTCGGATTGAATGACCGATCCAAAATTTGAATCAATGGGCAATGGCAAGTTTTTCCTATTAATTCCCAAGAGTGAATTATACCCCCACATTCGAAATTCTTCCCAATACATGGCATCCCCCATAAGCATATCATCTTCATCCAAATTGGCAAGCTTATTATAATACATTGCAAGTACCTTCTCATTCAATAATGGAGGACCATCTCCTACAAGAGTGATGTCCTCATCCCAATCATCCGGTACACAATCCCCCAAGAGCATGTAACTCACATCTAATGTAACAATTGCTTGTTTTCGGCATTTCAAATATTGTCTAAACCCAATAAGCTTCGACGTAATCAAACTATTGTCCATTACAATGCATCTTGTAACAAATTTCACAACTTGAATATTCTTCAAGCTTGTATTCATCACCCATGTTGAGATTGTTCATTGCAAATGCTTTCCTATTTTGCCAATGTTAGAATCAAATATACATAGAAAGAAAACCAAATACAAGAAAATTAGAATAGTGGTGGTTAACCAAAAGTAACAAAATAAAACATAAAAGAAAAATAAATACAAGTTGTTAAAACTAAAACCGACTAAAGTAATAATCAAAGTAAAAACATTCCCCGGCAACGGCGTCAAAAACTTGTTCGCTCAAAATAGTGTACCGCAAGCGCACGGGTCGCGTACAAGTAATAAAGTGGACTTTTTGAGTCCGGATTATCGATCCCACGAGGAATGTTTACTTTAAATTATATAACTTTAATTAATTTAATTCTAACAATAAAAAGAAACACACAATTAAAAGTTGGATTTTTGTAAATTATAAATTAAAGAAAATAATTCTAAACTGAATTAAAATAAGGAAAATGGAAGATAAAATAGTTGGGAATCATGATTTCACTTAACTCTTACTTAAGTAATTTCTCAATACATGCAAATTAATAAATTACTTATTTACAATGTTAGACCCGATTTTCCAAACTTAGCTAATTACCTCTCTCGAGTGAAATTAACCCTAATCAATTGGTTTAACCTACTATATCTCTATGTCGATTAAAGCACAATCAATTGCATTAACTCTTTGTGAAAATAGCTCAATGGATCATCTAGGGTTTAAGGTATATCTCTATACTTAACAAGAACCTAGAGCATTTGTTATTTGGTCTAAACTGCATAATATTTCTCGAATATCATACACTTCACAAAACATATATTTGGTGATCAATCAAACACGTGGAATAATCTCAATAACAAACACACATGAAATAAGCTCAACATTAATAAACAATCATTAAAATTACTTAAACTAAGTTTAGCTACATCAATCATCCCAACATAAAACAACTAGCCCATTGTATAAATATTGTACAAAAGTTGAGGTTTACAAAAATACATCACAAAATATAGAAATCAAAGATTAAAAATACAAGATAATGAAATAAATCACTTCCCTTGAGTTTTTGCCCAAAAATTCCTTGAACTTTGTTTTGAATCTTCACCTCACTTCTTGCTTCCTTGCTTCAATGGTGACTAAAACTTTGAAATCAAAAATAATCTACAAACTAAATTACAAACAAAACAAAAACAAAGAAAAGAAAAGAAAAGAAAAGAGAGAAAAAGAGGCTAGGGTTTGGGGAGGAGGAATTGTGATTTGGGTGTTAAGAAATGGGAGTATATATACTCCCATAAATTAGACATAAAAAGTCCCAAAAAACGCGTACAATTATAGCCAAACACGCCCTTAATTGAAAATAACAAAAACAGAAAATAAAATCCGGTATTGGCCAGAAAGTTGCCTACGCGATCGCGTGGCTGAGTGCCTCGCGATCACGTGGTTAGGCTGAAATCTCTCGGGTTGGGTCTGTGGCCTAGTTCGCGAACGCGAAATGATAAATCCACGCGATCGCGTGGTTCACCTGCAGCTCCGTCTTTCCATGATTTGCAATTGGGTCCTCCAACTTCTGGTCTTCTTCAATTTAGTCCTCGAATTTTGACTTTTATTACAAATATGCCCCTGAAATATTTGCATCTTTAGTCCTCCAACTTTCTGAGATATTGCAATTGAGTCCCCGAACTTTTGATTTCTTTCGATTAGGTCATTGGACATCAAATTTGTTCCTCTTTTAGCCTGGTTGCACTCCAATCTTGTCCACTTGCTTTCCAATTGAGGTTGTACCTAATTGTACAAGATAAACACAATATATAAGTAGATATTTGCTCAATTTGTCAATTAAATTGCTAATTTAGGAACTAAATAAGTGTGTAAAACACACTTATCAGAAGGTAACTCAAGTGTAACAAACTGTTCTTTTCCTATAGCGAGCTAAAGATGTTGATTAAACTTTGAAGCTTGAGCAAATTCTTCAGCTTGGGAATTTTTAGGGAAAATAAAGCTAATTTTTGAGATTGACTGATGAGGTTTTGTGTATGGAATGTATGGATTTACAAGAGGTAGGTTTGTGAGTGTAACTGATGTGTTCCAGACCCTCGACAATCGGAGTCATAGCAGACTTGACAGAAAGTTAAATATTCAAGCCAAATAAAAGTGCAGTCCAGTCAACCATGTTGGAATTGGATGGATAATATATGTTTTTTGAGTAGAAACAGGTCACCGAGCAAGACTCATGGGCTAAAGCCCTTGAGCCCAATGATTTTAGGGCCAAATTCCATCATTTGGGGTTTCAAAATAGCAAGTCAATTATGTAGACGGAAATTAGGGTTTTTGCGTATTTTTTGGTTAAATTTTGTTTTTAATTATTTGTTTGCCTATTTTAGAATTTTAGTCTAATTAGTATTCTATTTTGAGTAAATTAGCGACTAGAGTTTTATTTTACTTATTTATACGCTTTTTCCATTCATTGTAATGAGACTTGAGATTTGAATTTGAATAAACAGTTTATTGAGTGATTCAATAATTTTATAGGTGGATTTCCTATATGTTTAGAACTTATCAAGATTGATTCTCGTGGCGTTCTACAATCGAACTTATCAAATATTCGTGAGAGTATTTGTGGCGTTCAAAACCAGAAACTAATCAAGGAGATTGGACAAATCCTTGTGGCGTTTCGAAAGTCATGGTTCTTTATTCCGCATCGTCGAGTCACCACGTCGTGAATATCGGGTCATGATTCATCCGTCCAACCACAACCTGAGTTCGGAACTTTCCGGCGTTTCTTTCGCGCTTCGAATCTCATCATCTGGTATCAGAGCTGGACTCTGAATTCAGGTTTTTCAATCCAGTTTGATTTTTATGTTTATCATCGAGTCCCATAAAAATCATTCATATCTTGTTGAGTGTTTTGTTTTCAATTTTTTGAGTTTTCTTGTTCTTCGTGTCAGTAAAAATTTTCATTTTTTGATCCATATAAAAATCCAACAAAAATTCAAAAGTGTTTGTTTTATTCGATTCTTATCCAAATCCTGTTCCGTTTGTTTTGTTGCGTTCGTGTCGAATTTTCTGATTTATTATAAAAAAAATTATTTTTTTTATTTTTTATTTAATTTCGAAAATTCATTATTAAAAAAAAAAAAAGTTATTCCAAATTCAAGAACCACTTTCTTGAATTTCCTTAAATTCTTGATATTCGTTTCCTTTCAAACCAGTAATAAAATTTGTTGCTGCTATTTGATGTCTAAATCCTCTTCGTTCTTGAGTTTTTGAAACACCACATAAGGGATGGATTATGATCCGGGCTCTTTATTCCAAACTAGATGTTATGTGGATCATAAGGGGTGCAGTTTGGCGATTGATGGAAAGTGTTTTACTAATTTCATTAGTAGCACCGTGGTTGAAAAATTAGGATGACGTGGATGATGGAGTTTGGGAATTTCAAAGTA
This sequence comes from Ligustrum vulgare, assembly GCA_963555705.1. Taxonomy (NCBI): domain Eukaryota; kingdom Viridiplantae; phylum Streptophyta; class Magnoliopsida; order Lamiales; family Oleaceae; genus Ligustrum; species Ligustrum vulgare. Next base: position 25,539,979 of record OY743176.1, read on the forward strand.
ACCAAACAAGTTCTAGTGCCTATAACCCAGGGAAGGTATAGTGAGGATGTATGGTGTGATGTAGTGCCATTAAAATCTTATAATATTTTATTGGGAAAACCATGGAGACGTAGGAGGGAGGCTGTTTATGATAAGAGTATGCACATATACCAATTCCTTAAGGAAGGGAAAACATGCGTACTATATGGGTTGAAATTAGAGGAAGCACTAGAAGATTCACGGAGGGTAAGGAAGGAGATTGAAAAGTGGTGTAATAGGAGGCATCGTGGTGATAAGGATATTGATAAGAAGAAGGGAGAGTTGAAATTAAAAACAAATAAAAAACTCCAAAATTTGATGAGGAATTGATTAGGAATGAAATTGTTGATGATAAGAGGAATGAAATGAAAGTTGGTTTAGAAGTTCAACATTTGAGCTTTGAATTGAAAAATCCACATTTGGATAGTGATGAGGTAGTGTGCGAACATGGTGATACGAATGTGGAGGTAGAAGATGTGGTTGAATTTGAAAGAAAAAAAATTGAAGAGGTGGATGAGCTAGAAAATCTTGAGTTAGAGGAAGTAACCGAGCTTGAGAGAAAAGAGATAGAGGGGGGCGAGCAAGAAGTTACAAAAGGAGAACGAGGTGAAGAGAAGGGCCTCGTGGTTCAAAGGGTGGAATTGACGGTGGTTTATCATGAATACAAGGATCCATACCTTGTACCTCATGAAGCTAACATGTCCCTCCCCATTTTGTTTAAATCTTTTTTGCAGGTTAATTACGTTTGGGAGTTTCAACCACACTACATATGGCAAAGGAAGTTCAAGCTCCATCTCTTCCATGTTTTCCAATCAAAGGAGCATAATTTAGTGAACTCATGGCATGGAAACAATAATTTTCCATTTGATCCAGGAGGTGAAGTGAAACAACAGGAACAAAGCTATGATTCGGGACGAATCATCATAAAGAAGGAGGGTATGATGTGTTCCGGACCCTCGACAATCGGAGTCATAGCAGACTTGACAGAAAGTTAAATATTCAAACCAAATAAAAGTGCAGTCCAGTCAACCATATTGGAATTGGATGGATAATATATGTTTTTCAAGTAGAAACAGGTCACCGAGCAAGACTCATGGGCTAAAGCCCTTGAGCCCATTGATTTTAGGGCCAAATTCCATCATTTGGGGTTTCAAAATAGCAAGTCAATTATGCAGACGGAAATTAGGGTTTTTGCGTATTTTTAGGGTAAATTTTGATTTTAATTATTTGTTTGCCTATTTTAGAATTTTTGTCTAATTAGAATTCTATTTTGAGTAAATTAGCGACTAGAGTTTTATTTTACTTATTTATACGCTTTTTTCATTTATTGTAATGAGACTTGAGATTTGAATTTGAATAAACAGTTTATTGAGTGATTCAATAATTTTATAGGTGGATTTCCTATATGTTTAGAACTTATCAAGATTGATTCTTGTGGCGTTCGACAATCGAACTTATCAAATATTCGTGAGAGTATTTGTGGTGTTCAAAACCAGAAACTCATCAAGGAGATTGGGCAAATCCTTGTGGCGTTTCGAAAGTCATGGTTCTTTATTCCGCATCGTCGAGCCATCGCGTCGTGAATATCGGGTCATGATTCATCCGTCCAACCACAACCTGAGTTCGGAACTTTCAGGCGTTTCTTCCGCGCTTCGAACCTCATCAGTAACTTCATCAAACTTAGAAAAATAGGATATCTCATAAAGATATTCTATCTCAGTGTGTGTTTGGTAGGGCTTTTGGAATATCTAAAAGTATTTTCAGAATGCCTAATTCCTAAAGTACTTTTAGTAAAAAATATAGGTATCTGGCTGTGATTGAGAAAGTTTTTTTTATAGGATAAACAGTTTTTAAGTTGTTTTATATAAGGTCAATTTTGTAACTTCTCAAAAAAGCAATTTTACAAAAACCTGAAATATATAATATCTTATTATGAAATCTATTGAAAATATATAATATTCCATAATTCGTATTAAAATATTAAATTTTATTGATTAATAAAAAATATCTTTTATTAATCAATAAAATTTGAAATTTTTTGAAAATATATTATTTTTCATAACTCTATTGAAATATTATCTTTTATCGATTAATATGAAATTATATTTTATTAATTAATGAATATGAAATATGCAGAAAATATATTATTTTTCATAACTTGTATTTAAATATTATATTTTATTGATTAATATGAAATTATATTCTACTAATTAATAAAATATGAAATTTATTGACAAAATATTTTTTCTATAACTCTTATGAAAAATCTGTTGAAATATTATAATTCATTAATTAATAAAATATGAAATCTTTTGAAAATATATTTTTCATGATTAACTAATAAAAATATGGAATATATTGAAAATAGTGACATATTATATTTTGTGAATTAATTAATTTTTTTAATATAGATTTAAACATTGAGGTGAAATAATTATTAATTTTTAATTAACTATGAGATATAATTTAAGTGTTAGTTTATACAAAAATACTTTTATAGTTATACTATCAAACAATCAATTTAATGTTAACAGTACTTTTTGGAGTGATAATCAAACAATAATTTTTTTATTTTTTTTTTAGTATTTGTGCGAAGTAACAATAATCTACTGCAAATTTTGGTATTCTTGCCCAAACAAGCCTCAACAGGCACAACACAGGGCCGGACTCTTGTACTTACTGTAAGTTTCTACAACAAAATAATTACAATTTATAAACAACACAATTTCTCAAATAACTTTTTAAGCACACATATCTTCTCTATCTACTTTTTAATCACGCATTTTACCTAAAAAACATAAATAAATAAATTTATAATTGCTACAATATTACTGAATTGAGCCTAAAAATTCATCCCTGTTTAGGCTCCATTATTCTAAAAATACAATTTTCAAAACTCATTTTCGACCATATGTCACATTTTCCAATAAGTAACATTACATATATATCCAAAAATTCCTTACTTTTTATTCGTACTTCTTCAAAAAATTACTAATACAAAATACATTTTTCTCAAAAGTTCATTTTAATGGAGCTCAAACAGTTTTAGTTGAAGCGTTTCAATAGGGTGTGTTTGATTATGGAGGGTAGAAAAGAAAATGAATTCAATGTAAGAAAATCAATTACCATCTCCCTACGTAAATATTTTCCATAAAAATAGTCAAAATGTGTATAAAAAGTTTGTAAGAATCAATCAAACGCCCAGTGAAAAATTGAGTGGAAAACAATTTTCATGGAAAATGTTTGATTGGGGAATGTGGACAAAAAATCAATGTCATGTAAGATAAAATTCTAATTATCAACAACCCCCCCCCCCCCCCCCTCTAAATCCATTTTCTATGGTATTGGCAAAAAAATGAGCTTAAAATATTTGTATCATGAAAATTGAATTTCATTTCAACTTCGTGTCAATGTCAAAGTAGGAATTATTAATCCCATGTGACATTTTCCACGGAATTCGGGAAAAAAAAAAAAGAATCTCCAATCTTTTGCTGACACATCATCTATATTTAAATCATTCTGTAATTTCATTATGTACAATTAGCTTTATTCATTTTTTTTTACAGTGAATATTAACTTCTTTACTTATTTCATTTTGTTAACAGTGCACAAATCAATATAAAGTGAGCTAAAAATTGATAATTGTTGTAAATAATATATTATTAGTAAATGACATTTATACCTCTACAACCCTAGTTATTATTACAATTGTGTCCTTGATTCTACCCTTTATATATGGGCCCTAATGATTAATAAAATACACAAATTCATTGACTTCTCATTCTCTTCTATTTTTTTCTCTAATTTACAATATGATATCATCACGAAGTTCTAGCCAATGAGCAAAAATAATCTTATTCTTTTTTTTTTTAAAGTCCCAAAATTTTAATCAATTGAATTGACATAAAAACTCTCGCATCTCGTTAAAAAAAAAATTGTGGTCTCTAAACTTTAATTACGTAACAAAGCGGTATACTTTCTCGATATGATCATATCATTTTTTACTATATCGATTTATGATATATAAATATTTTCTTTAATATAATTTATCCGTTCAATATTTCAGTACAATATATTAGGAGATTAATGTTTTATTATTCTTGAAAATGAAACAATCCTAAATCAATATTTTAGAAGAATATTGTTATTATAATTATTGAGAAATAATAAATCCAAATTAATATTCGAGAAGAATATTATATTAATTCTTGAAATGGAGTTAATCTAAAACAATATTTCAAAGAATATTTTATTATATTTATTGATAAGGAACAATCTAATTGTTCCAAGAGAATATTTTATTAAAATTCTTGAAAAAAGAAACAATCTAAATTAGTATTCTAGAAGAATATTGTAGCATCATTTGAAAATGAATATTATATTTGAATTATTTGTTGCTTTAGAAGTTCAAATGAAGTACAAGTTGGCACATAATAATATTTGAAAATAATATTGTATTATTACTTTTATAAAAATATAATGTGTGAGTATTCATATTTTATATGAATTTCATGTCATTATTCTTGTGAAGCGTGACTTTATTTAAACAATATTCAAGGAGAAATATTATATTAATACTCCTAATTAAGTATAAACATTATACATCTTGAAGTTCTGAAGAATATTATGTTGTTGCTTCTAAAATAAGATTATGCATTTATACAAATCAATATTCCAGAAAAATATTGGATTGATATTTTTTTTAAAAAAAAAATGACTTTGTATACTACGAAGAGTTATATTATTATATCGGAATTAAAAGTGCAAAAATTCGCAAGATCCGGACAGCCTACAACAATTGTGATCAAACATTGATGTATCGGTACCCATGATCCAATCACCATGAAATTTGCATAGAACGTTCATAACTCATTGTTTACCATATCCAATGGTTAAGATTAATATCCAACAATTCATTTGTAAGAAATCTTTACGTGAACAATAATGATTCAATTAGAAGATCGTGAATTTTTGAAGAACAAAACTCTTTATATTATTTTAGAATACTTAAAGTTAATTAGATATATTATAATTATTAAGTATTATGTCTTATTCCAAAATAAGAAAGATGTTATATTCGACCAATATTCCAGGAGAATATTTTTATTTATTACTATTGAAGAGAATATATCCTACTGTGTTCCTGAAGAAGCAGAAATTAAACAATTCATTAAAGAAATTTCAAGAAGAATATTACTCATTCATTAAGATCATGAATTATAATTATAATTTTCAATATTTCAAAAGAATATTGACTTATTATTCTTGAAAAACACAATAGTAAAATTACAAAACTTTTAATGTACATGTATAAATTTTTCGTTCAAGTCATGTTTATCTTTTTTCACCGATAGATCAATAATTATCTATCTTTCAAATAATTCATGTTAATATCCGCGAATATCCTTATGTTGAAGTTGTATGTATAGATCAATTTTTATCTTTTTATCAATTACTGCAAAAAATCATTGAATTTTCTATAAAAGTTATCAATTGTATATCTTAATCACGTTAACTTTCATTAATATATGTGGGTACGAAATGATTATGAATTCACGTTAAGCACTCTTTGTACTCAGCCCCTATTTGGTACCCACTATTTAAATCTCAATTTTTTAAAACACAATTTTCAACCACGCATTCTATCAATAAATTAATTTACAGATAAACCCAAAAAGATTCTATATTTTTAATCACACATTCTTCAAAATTTTACTATTACAAACCACATTATTTGAAATACTGTTCTAAAAAACGTAAAATGTGACGAAGCGGAAAGACCTAGCATCACGGTTAAGCGCGCCTATGATCGAAAAAATGTGGCAATGCACTGAGAAGCGAAAATCGTGACGAAGCAGCAATGCCAAACTTCAAACCTAAGCACGCCTAAATATAAGCGTAAGCAAGCTTTTTAGGATGCTGATTTGAAATAACGGGTCTCAAACATGGGCTAAATTTGCTGCACAAATTTCTTTCATTCATGTTTAGCTCATTATTCTATTGGTGTCGCACAACCGGATGTTGTTATTGCAAGTTTTTTGTCATATATTTTTTTTGTTATCTAGCAATAAATTATTTATTCTTAAATTTTTTTTGTTACTCATGAAGTAGCACAACATTATTAATATTTTTAAGAATATTTCTTTCCATTGGAGAGCCTGATATTACAATATTCCAGAAGGATATTGATTTATTGTTCTTGAAGAAACACAAAATATATTACTATTATTGAAGAATATTGTATTGTGATATTTATCAAATATGCTACAAGAATGTTGTATTATTGTTTTCGAAGAGCATAACTTTATAAATCTCAATTATTCGAACAATACTAATAAAAGAGAAACCTGCAAAATTTCTAATAGTATTTCTTAATTGGTACAATTTAATGCATTAGTACAACTAAAACAAATATTGTATTAAACCAGAACTTCGATAACTTTAGAAGATTCTCCATATTAATAAAACTCATTTGCTGCTTGTTCTCAATGTAAAACTGTTTATCTCACTAACTAAATATTGAACCAAGTTCCAAGTATTCCCAATTTTGGAATAATTTAAGGGTGAATTTTGCAGGCACACTCACCTTCCATGTATACCATATTGAAAATTTAGAATCTGAAGATAAAAAATGGTTACATGTTTGATTGGAAACTTGTACATGGGGTATGAGATATTATTTGCTGAAGTTATATTATCATGAGCCGAGTGATATATGCCACTAAGTTCATATTTCAATATCACCTAATGATTGTATGTATTGAGTAGAATAATAATAGATTGTATTGTCAATTGTTTAGCAAAATTAAATGTCTCTAATTATTTTCTATAGTATTCGATGAGAATAATCTAAATAAAAATGTTGTTTCACATGTAGCCATATTTTGTATATAAACATTCCAAAATGATAACATCGCGATTGACTCATGAAACCATATGATTTTCATCTAAATTTTGAAAAGTGTGATATATTTTCCATCACAATAAAATGAGATGGAAATAAGTGATTGCTGAGAATAAGTGATTGAATCTGAATCACTAATTATAATTATCAATGAAGGATGAGATGTTACGACATGGTTGCCGATTTAGATGATATAATATTTCTCAACATTATGGGGAGAAATTAAGTAGTTGTATGATAAGTTTATAACACTTCTAAAGTGTGATGATAATCAATTACAAAACAAATATCTCTAAAATAATTGTGACGATCTTATGAAGGCTAAATACTCATAAAGAATAAAAAGACATGAATAAATACTAGGTACCTAGAGGTAGAGAATATGAAGAGATTTCTATATATATTTAGATGATATGAAATTAATAAATAAAAGTCGAAAACATATAATACAGAACCCTTTTATGAAAAAGTGGATGATGAATCCATAAAAATTTGGCCAAAGATGAAAATTATAGTATATGATTATTGCATAAGACTTGTAATCCAAAACACTTAAAAGTGTAAAGTCAATAAGTACTCGTACAAATGGAAAAATATTATATAGTCATAAAATACGACTTGTTGCACTCGAAAATTTTAAAATAACTTACATGACATGTGGTAGATGAAATTATAATCTAATCACTAGCTTGAGCTACTTGATATACCAATGAGAGATCAAAATTACCGATTCTTATCTCGGTATTGTGAGAGCATTATTTGATGTATCAGTTGATCAAGGTACATCGAGTTTTCAAGAAAATAATTACATATTATATTTGTGAGAAAAACATGTATTTAAATGACTAATTATACTCCATTAAATTGACAATCGTGATACAAAAGATATCTGAAATAAACAAGTGTAACGATTGAAGATTTAATATGCCTAGAATAAAATCACTATGGATTGGAATGTGACCGGGTATCAAATGAAATAACACGAAGAACAGTACAAATAACCCTATAAGATAATATGCTATAATTTAAAATTAGGGCGTACCATTATTGTTAATTATATTTGAAATTTGAAAATCTTGGTCGTTGATCTTTAAGATTCAAATTCTTGGTTAATTATATTGCTCAATTTCCTACTGCAAATGTATGAATCGCACAAATAATATAGTGAACAAAGAGTTCGTGTGTCGTATCCACAATGATTGAGTAAATTGTAATTTAAATTAAAAATTTTAATCAGAACTAAAGAAATCAAATTGGTTTTAATTAAAACTAAACTAACAACTAAAAGTAAACATTGTGGAAATACTAAAATCTATGAGGAAAATATTCTAGAATCGAGAATCCGTTATTATGTTCATCATTCATGCTTTGATTTAAATGTTTAACAAAATTCATGGGATTTTGAATATCAATTTTCCTATTTTATTCAAAATCCTCTTTCGAACGGAGAATTAAATCATATTTCCATATGTGATCATGCTATATTTCTATGACAAATGCGAACATGCAAAAAAAATTAACTGATGTGATCCCGGATAGCAGCTCAAAGGAGAAGTCAAGACATTTCCAAAGCAATAACAATCTACATGAAAAAATGAGCAAGTTTCGTATCTGGCCCAAGTCGAGATTCAAATCGGATCAAGCTACTTCAAAGGATCACAAAATTATACAGCAGTACACTTTCGGCCGTAAATAAAATCTTCGTTCTTTCTTCCGCATCGTCGATTTCGCATCGTGAAGTTTGGGTCAAGATTTCACCGTCCATGCACAACTTGGGTTCAAAACTTTCCAACGTTTATTCCTCGCATCTCGAATCACGTCATCTGGTATCAGAGCTGGACTTTATATTCAGGTTTTTTATTTTATCCCAGTTTAATTTTTATGTTTATCATCGAGTTTTCCGTAAGAATTATCCATATATTATTGTTGAGTCCTTTTTTTTTTTAGTTTTCTTGTTCTTTATGTTCTTTAGGCCGGTAAAATTTTTACAGTTTTTTATTCATAAAAAATTTCAACAAAATTTCAAAAGTGTTTATTTCCTTCAATTCTTATCCAAATTCAATTATGTTTGTTTCATCACACTCATAATCGAATTTCAAATTTATATATAAAAAAAAGGAATTCACAAATAATTCCAAAATTCATTCCTTAGACTTGTGTCGAAATATTTCATTCCATTCCACTTTTCCTTACATCTCACAATGTCCAATTTTCAAAAAAAATCTTCATCTAGGAGGGTTAATGATACAAATTGTGTGGAAGTTTTTCGATGATGTTAAGATGATGTTGGATAAATTAGATGAAAAAAGGGTTAAATTGAAAAAGGAGCAATATCGAACAAGCCTTAATGATGAGAGGCAATATAGGCGTGATCATAAACTTAGGGATGGAATGGGGGTTAAGAGGGGAGAAGAGATTGATGCGAAGGCAATTTTGAAGATTCAAGTAAAAATTTATGAGCAAAGGACGAGGTAAGAACGAGAGGCAAAAAGGAAAAAAATTGGCTAATGCCTTGTTTGGCTGCTAACACTGCAGTTTTTTTTTTTTTTTTTGTATTTTATAGGTTGATGTGTAGTTGAAAATTGGAGAGAGAAAATGTGTGTGGTTAAAAAATAGTTTGAAAAATTGTGTTGTTTATAAAATTGTTTGTAAATTGTAGTCATTGCGTAAAAAGGACGATGTGTAAGTTGCAAAAGAAAGAGGAGAAAAGATAAACACTGGTTAAATGGATAAAGGAGTGTGAAAAATATATCATGGTAGCAAAGACAGATCTAACCTATGTTGAGGTAGTGCGGCCGTGCTAGCTGGATCGCCGGTCGACCTTTTTTTCTTTTTTTCCTTTTCCTTTTCTTTTTTAAGTAAGAAACTTAGATTTGAGAATGGTTTAATGTTACTTAAGAAAGAGGAGAAAGGATAGACAATGGTTAAATGGTTAAAGGAGAGTGAAAAATATACCATGGTAGCAGAGACGGATCTAACCCATGTCAAGGTAGCGTGACTGCGCTAGATGGATCGCCGGTCGACCTTTTTTTATTTTTTTCCTTTTCCTTTTCTTTTTTAAGTAAGAAACTTAGATTTGAGAATGGTTGTATGTTTCTGTGGTTTAATTTCTGTTTCTGTGATTTAATCTTTCAGATTTGTGAACTGGCGTTGACGGAGGAAGTTTGAACTGATATAACCAACATGCCGTAGAAGATGATGAATATTGGGTATAATTTTCGGCATACTTCCTTTTTAATTATTTGGGCCTCTAAAATTAGCCCAAATCCAAATAAAGTCTAATAGTCTTAAGACCCAACAACTCATATATACACTTTTAACATATGGACAGAGGAAACGCGAGAGTGTCGTTGTCGCCAACTACCTTGTCTCCACCAGCGAAACCACGGTTTGGTGTTCTAGAATTTCGACGCTCTAACAATCATGTATTTTGACTAATCTTTATAAAGTCTCTATTTTAAATAATCATTGTGAAATCTCTATTTTGACTCATTGTGAAATTTTTAGATTCTAGAAATTATAGATTTAGTTTGTTTAATTGGTGTTTTTTGGTTAATTTAGAGTTGTAATTGTAGTTTTCAAATTTGGGGAAAATTATGAAAATGTGTATATTAATTTCAGATTTTTGAAATATATGAATTTAGTTGTGATAGTTAACTTTTTATGTGTTTATTTTAGGGTTGTAAATTGCAATTCAGATTTAGGAAATTATACATGGGTGTATATTAAATTTTCAAATTTATGAATAGTTAGAAGTTTAATTAAGTAAATTAGTATAGTTAGGTTAAGTTACGAATTTTTGTTTAATATTTGAGTTAATGGTTTAGTAAAATTCATAACTTAGTATTAAAAGAATAGTGAATGTGTTTTTGAATCTTGCTATTGTGGTTGTTGACCGTAGTCGGTCAATGGTTGACCGCTCTAGCCGAGTTTTGGTCCTAGATCTGTCTCTGCATGGTAGAGATTTAGGATAAAAATATTCAGAAGGAGGAGGGTGAGTTAGAATTGAAGTTAGAAGAAGAAACTCCAAATTTTGTGGAAGAAAATGAAAAATTGGGTAGTGAAGAGGTGGAAAATACTGATGATAGGCATAAGGAGAAAAATGATAGTGAGGTTGAAGTGATTGAGAATAAAATCTTTGCTGATGAGTGGCATGAATTAGAAGTTGGGGTAGAAGTGCAAATTTTGAACTTTGAAGTTGAAGATCTACATTTGAGTGGTGGAGAGGAATTACATGAAAATCTTGATAAAAATGTGGAATTAGAAGAGGTGGTTGGGTGTGAGGAAAAGAGAAAGTGGTGATTGAACAAGAATTCGAAAAGATTTGGGAAGGTGAAGAGTAGGGCCTCATTTTTGGGAAAAATGAATTGGAGATAATGAGTCATGAGTACAAGGATCTATATCTTAGTATAGTTTGAACTAACATTCTGTAGCGACTCAGAATTTTTACGCAATTAATAATTATTTTAATATTTAGAAAATTGTGTCGCTACTATTTCACCCATTGTTTTGAAGTTAACGCCGCGACGGATTCGTCTAGCCAAGTCAAGAAATATCGAATTTGTTCGATTTTAAATTAAAATTCGAATTTCTAAAATTATATTATTTTAAGTATTATTGTCAAAAGCATTTTAAATTCCAATTTTCTTATTTAAATTATTTTAAGTCCATAATATGCAATTCAATTTTTATCTCAAAATTATTTATTTCTCAAATGTATTTTTCAGTCCAAAATATATCTGTTTTAAATACATTTTTAATCAAAGTTAGTGCAATAATTATCATAACCAAAATTCCCATACTTTACACCATTAACCTAATTTGCAATCCACGTTTTTCTTCCTTTCCATTCATTTATCTAATCACAAAGCCAAACCCACTCAATGAATGATTCCCCTCCTCAAATTATGATGTTCCCCATTCATCAATTCTTTTTCTTTTTTTTTTTCTATCATGTTTTTCAATTTAAGCAATCATCCTCAGCACTGCTCCATCGCACCATCAACCAATTTGTAAAACCACAGTATTCATCATCATCACCAAACTGCTGTCTCAATCGAACCTCCATTTCAGTTTTCTTTTCACCATCATTTTCAAATCAGCATCATCATCACCGGACACCACCAATTCACAGCAAATTCACTACCAATTCACTGCTCAATTCAAGAAATCATCTCCATGACTCCCAATTGAACAAACCAAACACTGCCTCAACCAATTTTGATCAAGCAGACACCATCACTGCTGAATCACCCTCACCTCATTGCAACCAATACTGTCGAAACCAAAACAACCACCACCACTGCAATGTTAACCATCCTCAATTCAGACCAACCAACACTGCCCTCTACCTCCATCAACCTGATTCAATTCATCGATTCATCACCAAACAAAGTTTCAACACTTCTGCTGCTATCAAACACCCAATCACCGAAGACAATCACTCGGCTGTTTTCATTTCACCACAGCGAACATCATCTCTTCTGCCCTTCGAAACCACTAGTCAACCACACAATCCATCACCACAGCCCACATCGCCGATAGAACCACGGCCACAAATAAACCACCCACTGGACACTTCAATTATGACAACCAATCGAACCCAAAATCAAGAAATAAACTAACCAAACAACTCACCTCGAACACAGGCCGCTTCGATCGGAGTTGTAGTCGGAATCGCAATTCTGATTAAACTACCCAACAATCACGATCTCACACCAAAATCCCGTACATAAGCCCAACCTTTTGTACACCGCCGGTGTTGCGCCGGCAGTAGATCGGATTTCTTCGTCAATCGCAACCTTCGTGCTCTCGCCCTAGTTCTTCCTCTGTCTCTCTCTCGCGTATTCTCTCTTCTGTTAACGAAATGGGGAAAGTGAAAGAAAACAGGATATTATATTAACTTCCAGATTTTACACTTTGGTCCCTAAGTTTGCTAAATGATTTAAATCAGTCCCTACAGCTTTGAATAGTTTATTTCAGCCCTTTTAAAGTTTTAAATGATTTTATTCAGCCTTCATTTTTAAAATATATTATTTCAACCCTATTGTTTTGAGTTTCCGACTCAACTATCAAAAGTATTCATTTTAGTCCCTCAACTTTCAAAACATCAATTTTAGTCCTCAAATTATAATTTATCATTTTGAACTATATATTCGATAGACTAAAGTGACTTATTGGCTAAGACGAAGCGTACGGAGAATTCAAAGAAATTGAAGTCATTCCCGCTCAACTTTGCACTCGTCGGATTTGAGGTAGACTCGCACTTATTAATTGATTTAAATTATGATTTCATATAAATGTCATGTGACTTGTGAAAGTCAATTTTCAAGAAAATTAAGTATGTTTTATGAAAGGTAAATATACCTTATGTTTTTATGAAAAGTAAGTATACCCTATGTTTTTACGATAATGTTTTATATGTTTTGGATCATTGCTATGCACATAAGAATTCTTACCACCTAAGTTCGGTAAAATTCTTGTGTCTCCATAAGTTTATGAGGATTTACCACCTAAGTTCGGTAAAATTCCTGTCTTTCCATATGTTTATGAGGATTTACCACCTAAGTTCGGTAAAATTCCTGTCTCATATGTTTATGAGGATTTCGATCCTATCTTATGTTATGATGGAAATGATCCCTATGAATTTCAAAAATTATGTTTTGGTATACTTACTGTTATTATGATTTTACTGCATAAGAATTCTTGCCACCTAAGTTCGGTAAAGTTCTTGTGTCTCTTTATGTTTATGAGGATTTCAATCCTATCTTATGTTATGCTTTCAAAAGAAATTATGCTTGGCATAATTAAAATGTTTTTATAAGTATATGGTTTTCAAAGAGCTGTTTTCAAAGAGCTATTTTCAAAGAGCCTATGAATTGTAAAATATGTCCCGTGCTGTAATGCACAATATGAGTTTTATCAAGAGCCGTTTTATAAAGAAGCTCTATCAATGCCCGTTTTATAAAGAGCCGGGATTTATGTGTTTAATCATCTTATAAATTAAATTAATTTGCGATGAGTCTACTGAGTATTTCCCCCATGAAATACTCGCCCTACTTTTTAACAGTTTTGCAGATTTCGGAGACGGTGGCGAGCGATGAATGATGGTGGCAATAATCGTTAAACGGTTGAAAGTTTGACGTTAATGATTTCCGTATTTTTTCCAAACAATCGAATAATTTAGAGAAGTTCATTTATTTGAGAAATTATGACATTGTCAATTTCTTTATAAAATTAATGGTTCGATTTACTATTTCAAATGGTTTCATAAATGTTTCAATTTTATCGGCCATTACAGTTTATTTAATGTTGCCAAAAATGAATTTCAATTATTTCTTCCGCAAAAAATATTATTCGAAAAATTTAGACAGAAAATGACGTAGTGAACCGGGTATACGGAACTCGGGGCGCTACACATTCCCTATCCTATTTTGCTTAATTCTTTTTAGCAGATTAATTGCACTTGAGAATTTGGGCCACCCCACCTATGCCCAAGGAATTTTATATTCCAATCCATTCGTATAACCCAAGTTACAAATTAATGTTGGTCGGACCTATTACACGAAAGCAAGAATTTTCCATTCGATCCAGGTGAAATAGTTTTACATCAAGGCTCCAAGGGCAGGAAGTATTTGAAAAGTAGTCCAGAAGTTGATTCGAGGTCGAATCATTTTCAAGAGAGGGGGGATGATGTGATCTGGGATAGGAGCTCAAAGGAGAAATCAAGACACAGACGATGCAACAACAATCTACATGGAAAAATAAGCAAGTTTTGTGTTTTGCCCAAGTCGAGATTCAAATTAGATCAAGTTACTTCAAAGGATCTCAAAATTATATAGCGGTACACTTAGGACCGTAAATAAAATAGTTACTGCTAGCACAGGTCTGAATTTAGGGTGCTGATGTATATTTTTCTTTTTACTGGTTTGATGTTAGGGTAAAAACATCTCCCTTTCTTTCATTTCCTCCTTCTCGATATGTAGTAGTTCTCCCCGAATGTTAATCCCCTTGATTTCAGCCAGCATTGATCCTCCTTTCCTTGAATGTAGGTCAAATTACTAAGTAACCCCTCCTTTACTCTCAATATTTCCTAAAGTCTAGCCCAATCTTGCAGGATCCATGGAATCAGTTGGGATTGAACCTTTATTTATTCACTTCCTTTTATTTGTAGCCCCATTATAGGAATTTCATTTATCTCTAATTGTGACACCTCATAGTTGGACGTTGGGCTTTGATTTCTAGTCCAATAATCTCTTTTATCCTCCAGGGCCCAGAAGAGACCCACTAGTAATTGGGCTTGTATATTTTTATACTCATTACAATTGCCCCATTTTTCATGCATGAGTGATTTGTAATGTACAGATGAATTTTACACAATACAGATCAAATCACGTATGCATGGAAAACATGGAATTCTTCTATAAATACTTCCCCAAGTTCTCATTTTCTCCTTCATTCTCTCTACTTCACTTGCAAAAATTATCTCTCTACTTGGTAAGTCTCCTTTTTCTTTTTACTTTTGTTGCTATTTGTTTTGTTTTTAATTGTTTAATTTTTTTTTTAGGGGTGCCAAGCTCGCCCGATGAGTTGGATGTGGTGGCCCCAGCTCGCCTAGCGAGCTGGGCGTTCGGACCATCCTTTTTTTTTCCTGACATCTATCCCTTCATTAACCTCGTAGGTGTAAAAATATCTGGGAATAATGATGTTCTCCACTATGAGGAGACTAAAGATATACATGAAGAAGTTGTCAAGCATAACTTTACATCTTATAGGGAAGTTGTTTCTTCTATCACGCCTACCCGTCTTACGTTGCTTCGTAGGCGCTTTCCTATCCCTAAAACTTATGAATTATTGGCCCCCAATGAGGATCAAAGACCACACGAGTCTCCCCCATGCTATATCACGGTGTTTGTTTCCCAGCCCGAGTCCGGTCTTCGTTTTCCTCTGCATCATTTCTTTGTAGATATCCTAAATCGATACAACATATGTCCTTGTCAACTGGTTCCAAATTCATGGTCGTTAATGACCGCATCTTACCTTATCGCAGAGGCATACGGATTCATGGCTGATTTTACTCTGTTCCACCGTTTAATGTTTATTAAGAAGAATACTGTAGGTTTTTATTATTTTTCGGCTAGACCAGGTAGGCAATTTTTGACGAAGTTGCCTAGTTCACATCGTGACTGGAAACCCGAGTTTTTCTTCATCAAGGCTGTGAATTGGCCCTTTTTAGAAGATTGGAGTGAAAATGTGGCAAAATTCAAGTCCTTTAGGTTAACTGATCCTCATGTTGAGCACTTTACTGAATTCTCGAGTCTTTGGTTGTTCAAGTGTTTGGGAGTTGTTACTGAGGCAACTTTGTCTTTAGCAGGGATGAGCTCTCCCAATAGGATAGATCTTAACTTGACTTTGGGTATTCTTAGTTTGAATGTGAAAATATGAGGTTGTCTAAATTTTATAAACAGACTGTCACAGATGAGTCTGGACAGTAAGCAGTAAATCGTTAAGTTTTGTTTAGCGCAAAACCAGATGGATCTTGCTATTGCAGATTCGTCTGGATAGTAAAACGTAAACAACCAGAATAGATTGTGCGGAATTGTAAATGGACAAGAACACAATAATTTGAGCTTAACGTGGGAAAAACCCTAACAGGAAAAACCTACGGTTCGCATCCTGCGAACAAAAAACAAATCACTATATAAGTAAAGAGTTTATACAGATCAATCTAAATTATAGGATAAATCTACGCATAGACTTTATCAAACATTTAAAAGAGATAGATCACTCCCTGATCCTTCTGTGGCATGTAATATGAGCTGACGTCCCACCACTCTTCAGTAATTTTCTTTGACTCTGCAACACTTTTTAGCAACACGAACTTCTGTTCGATCTTGATCCAAACCTCCCGTTTGATCTTCACGCTGAAATTCTTTCCTTCTCTAAGTGATTGAATCCTCCTCCCGGAGTATTGAAGTCACAACACAATTGAAGCTTTAATTATTTTTGCACCACATGAAAATAAAGCTTCAAGACTTCTAGAGTGGACGTGTATATTGATAAGCTCCACACGGATTTTGTATCTTTTCACGTCTTATGAAAACATCCCGTTTTCCTCCTATTTAAAGTGCAATCAGGTTTACTTGACTCCCAAGTTTTCCTTATTGCATAAGATCTCTAATACCTGTAAAACATGGTAGAGATAATTAGTAAAAGGTAAGATAATTATCCTTAAATAAATCTTACCATAAACAATGATAATGATAAATCTTAAAAGATCTTACCATAAAATAGGATTTCAAATATTATCATTAAATTTTCTGCCTTATCAAGAATTTTCACAACATAGATTTTCGTCCAACAAATCTTTCCATGCGTAGATAAGCTCGACCCTTATCAAGATGATGATCTTATCATATGCAAAGATAAGATTGAAATATTCTTGTCCATATCAATAAGACACTTACCATATCTTGGATAAACTTGAGTGTCAAGAATAATCACAAAATATATAATCAAGAATTTTACCAAAATCACAATATTTCGAGATCATGATTTAAATATTATACTCGGCCAATTAGAATATTTTACCAAGACTTAAAATACAATCAAAATACTTATAAGTGAAAAAGACAGAATTTCAAGTCAAGTAAAATATTATCACAATATTTCTTGATCATTATCATATAAGATAAGCAACAAACATTATCTCCAAAATATTATCACAATATTTCTTCATCATTATTATAGAAGATAAACAACAAATATTATCACAATATATAGGAGATAAAGAGAATATTACGTCCAAGAAATATTTAAGTAATTTAATTAAACTTAATAAATTACTAAATAAAAATATTTAGTAATAAACTAAATTTATCAAATTACAAACATGTAGGAAAATAGAAAATGCCAATAAATATAACTTAAATTAAGTTAACAGAATGTTTATTTACATTTATGTTATGCTTTTCTTTTGTCTTGTATGGATATACCCTCCTTGCTTTTTGTTGGTTTTACAGTTGCACTTATGGATCAAGCGCAATTAAACAAAAGCTATGAAGAGGAGAATTGCAAGTGGTAACTCAGGATCCTCTTCGAGCCATGCTGCTGACGATGCCTCTCGCAGCTCGCGTTAAAAATCGAAGTTTTCATCTTTCGTTGATATGTCTGGCTTGCCCCCAGTTCATCAAAGTATTAATGTTCCTCCAAACGTCGATGGGAACTCCAACCTGCCTCATGGCCCTCAACACTTTCCTGAGAAATTTATTCCTGATTGGACATTGTAGCGACTCTATTTTAGAGAGCCTAGCTACTGCGATGGCACTCCTTCAAGGCCTCTCTTTGGAAAAAGATATGGACATAGTTGGCGACTGGGCATCCGAGAACATGGTCTCGACCTTTTACCACGACCTATCCAAGGTTTGGTACTCGTATTTCCCTTTGCATGTGTACTTTTACAATTTATTTATTTTTATTATTAATAATAAATATAATTTTTTTAGGTGGTTTTGGGCATTAATCTGATGCACAACACCTTAGCTCGTCAGACCAACCATTTGATGAATAGTGACGATCGAGTCCAGAAGTTGCTGAAGAAGTTGGAAGATTCCAGGTCAAGGTAAAAGGGTTTAGAGAAACAGGTGTTTGACCTTCATTCTCAGCTGCTTCCCTAGAATTGGAGATGCAAGAAGAAGTTTCTTGTGCCCTCGCTTCTTACCGTGATACTGATGAGTTTCGGTCCCTCGCAGATGATGCCATTAAGGTGTACAAAACATCTCATGATTACTTTGAGGGTATAGTTGAGGCATCATCTACTCAGTACGCTAGTGGCTTCGAGGCTTCCAAGAAACAACTTTCGAAGAAGAGAGGGAGATTAGAGTTTCTTACGTGTTGAAGAGTTTGATGGCGAGCCAATCAGCGATGATGAAGAAGAAACACTTGATGATGCTAACATGGAGGATTGACAATCCTTGGTGATTCTTGGTTTTCACTTAGTGTTTTTTTTTTTTTTTTCAGCGTATATTCTAAGGTTTTATGACCTAGTTTGTAATATGATAGTAGTACTCAGAAGGATTCTTTGCATCCTTGTGTAGCGTACTAAGAACATATTTTCTTGGTAATGTATTTGTTGTAGACTTAGTGCGCCTTTTTTCTGTTAGATTGCGACCATGTATTTTAGACTGCCCACGTTGTAGTATCTCCATAAGATTTCGGTTTCGAATGACTCGTTTTTGTACTATTTTGCACATTTAACCACAATGTTGACCTAGTTGTTCCAGCCTTTTGCATGCCTCGATGGCCGTAGTGACCCAGTTGTTTACTGTGGTCGGCCACTTTGCATGTTTGGTGGCCGCAGTGACTCAGTTGTTTATTGTGGTTGGCCGTTTTTTGCGTTCGGTGGCCGTAGTGACCCGGTCGACTGTTTTGTATGTTTGGTGGCCCCAGTGACCCAGTTGTTTACTGTGGTCGGCCGTTTTGTGTGTTCGGTGGCCGCAGTGACCCAATTGTTTAATGTGGTCAGCCGCTTGCGTGTTTGTGGCCGTAGTGACCCAGTTGTTTAACGTGGTTGGCCGCTTTACGCATTTGTATACATATAGAAAACCATTCAAGTGAAAAATTAACTTAGGATTCATTAGAATAACGTCCCTTCATTATTGAAGTAGCATTGAATTTGGAAAGAAAGAAAAGAGTGTCATTACTGATAGTACTTTTTTAGATTCTGGATATTCCACGGTCGGATGAGCTTCTTGCCTAAAAGAGTGTCATTACTGATAGTACTTTTTTAGATTCTGGATATTCCATGGTCGGATGAGCTTCTTGCATTGTAGGTTTTCAAGTTCAAAAGTGCCAGGTTTTACCACCCTTGTGAGTTTGTAGGGTCCCTCCCATCTCGCATCCAATTTTCCTACTGTGTGCCCTGCCATATTGGCTCTCCTCAGAACAAGCTCCCCGCATTGGAAGGTACGTGGTTTGACCTTCTGGTTGTAATAGTTCATCATCTTTCTTCGATATTCTGCAACTTTCAACTCCGCCTGGTTCCTTTTCTCTTCCAAGAGGTCCATGTTTTCTTTGGACATCTCTTCATTCACATCATGGTCGTGTAGTTGAATCCTTAAGCTTGGAATCTCTATCTCCATTGGTACCACTGCTTCGCTTCCATAAGTTAATGAGTGTTGCTGTTATAGCTGTAGTGCGATACGCCCAGAGAATTCTTGGGAGTTCATCTAGCCATTTCCCCTTTGAACCATCAATCTTGTTTCTTAATGTTCTGAGACTGTTCTTGTTTGTCACTTCCACTTGCCCATTTAACTGGGAATGGCTGACTGAGGTGAAAAACTGCTAAATTTTGAACGCTTCACACCATTTCTTAAGTCTGGACCTTTGGAATTGCCTTCCATTGTCAAATATCAGTACTCTGGGGATCCCAAACCGACTAACGATATTTTTCCAGAGGAATTTCTTTACCCCATGTTCAGAAATTTTATCAACTGCCTCCACTTCCACCCACTTGATGAAATAGTCAATGGCCACTATCAAGAACTTTCGCTGACACGGAGCGGGTGAAAAGGGATCCAAAATATCAATTCCCTATTGATCGAATGGGCATGGTCCTAATATTGGCTGAAGAGGGGCTGCGGGTTGATGAAGAATATTGCTGTGGATTTGACAGGCCCTACATCTTCTCACTGTATCATCCACATCTGACTTCATAGTTGGCCAATAGTACCCCTGTCTTAACACTTTATCTACCAAAGCTCTTCCTCCAAGGTGCCCACCGAAAATACCTTCGTGGACTTCCCTCAAGATGTAGTCTGCCTCACTTTTACTCAAGCATCGTAGGAGCGGTTGTGTGAATGAGCGCCTATAGAGTTCATCACTAATTAGAGTATATCTCGCACTCCTCTTCGCGATGGCCCGCATTTCTTCTTTGGTCCCTACTAGCATTTTCCTGCCAAGTAGTTCGCTATATCATCTTTCCAGCTTTTCTCATCCTGTTGGTTTGCTATTAAAAGAGTTTCTTCAACACTTCATTGCTGGAGCTGTTATAGGATTATGGTATTACTGTTGTGGGGTAACGCGAAGTTTTCCAACTTGGACAGAGCATCAGCTTCAAAGTTTTCTTCTCATGGGATTTGCACAATAACGAATGATGTGAGCTTCGCGCATTCTTCGTGTGCCTTTTGTAAGTATTTTACATCATACTTTCTTGGGCTTCATATTCCCCTTTGACTTGTCTCACAACCAATTGCGAGTCGCTATGTGCCACTATTTTCCGAGCACTTGCCTGGGCTGCCAGTGTGATCCCAATCAAGAGTGCCTCGTACTCTACTTCGTTATTAGATGCTGGAAATTTGAAGTTGAGTGCAAAGTTGTATAGGTATATAGTCAGGTCTTTTGAAACTAGACCTGCTCCTGCTCCCTGAGATGATGATGATCCGTCTACATGGATCACCCATTCTCGCTCATTGTCATCTTCTGGTTTCCCCTCTGCATGTGTGAATTCAACCACAAAATCTGCTTGTGCTTTCCCTTTAATGACTAGGGCTAGCGCTATTTTCTCTGTTTCGGTGTACCTGACTTCAGCTCCCTGTAGCATCTTACTTACATAATATACGGGTTTCTAGGAATTTCCATCATCTTTCACTAGCGCTGAACTCACTACTTCATCTGACACTAGGTAGAGATGTAGATGGTCTCCTTCATCTGGTTTTACCAGCAATGGTGGTGATGACAAATGATCTTTCAACTACTCAGAAGCTATTTGGCATCCATTTGTCCAATCAAAAAATTTTGATTTATGAAGGATTTTGAAGAATAGCATACCTTTCTCCACCGCTCGGGATAAGAAGCGGCTGAGTGCTACCATCCTTCCTGTGAGCCTTTAGATCTCCCGAATGTTGCGGGGGGCCGCTATTTCTTGAATAGATTTAATTTTTTTGGGATTTATCTCTATACCCCGTTCGGATACCATATACCCTAGGAATTTTCCGGATCGTACTCAGAATGTGCACTTGGCTGGATTGAGCTTCATTCCAAATTTTTTCATGATACTTATTGCTTGTTGCAAATCTTGTATGTGGCAGCTTCCCTTGCATGTTTTGACCAGTATATCGTCAACATACACTTCCATGTTCTGCCCTATCATTTCCTTGAGCATCTAATTTGCTAATCTCTAGTAAGTAGCTCCAGCGTTCTTCAGCCTAAATGGCATTACACGATAACAGTAGATCCCACTGTCAGTTACAAAGCTAGTTTTCTCCTCATCTTCTGGGGCTAGTCGAATCTGATTGGATCCTTCAAATGCATCCATAAAGGAGAGCTATTCGCATCCCTATGTTGAGTCAACCAATAAGTCAATTCTTGGGAGGGAGAATGGGTCTTTCGGACATGCTTTGTTTAAAGCCATGAAGTCGACACACATTCTCCAAGAGCCATTAGCTTTTGGAACAAGGACAACGTTTGAAAGCCATTCCGGGTACATGACCTTGCGAATGTATCCAGCTTCCAACAGTTTGTCCACCTCTTACTCTGCGATCTTTGATTTGTCTGCTCCCATAAACCTTTTCTTCTGCTTCTTTGATTTTATTCGTAAATCTGGTCACAAATGGTAGGAGACCACACTAGGGTCGATTCCAGGCATATCTGATAGTTTCCATGCAAATATATCTTTATTCTCAATCAGAAATGTACTCAATTTCCTCTCCAGCTCTTCACCTAAGAATTCGCCAATTTTGGTGGTTCTGGTTTCATCTTCTTTGTCTAAGATCAACACTTTCAAAACTTCGTCTTGTCCTGCTGTGAATCGGGCCTCTCTATCCCTCTTCTCTGAGTTTCTGTACTGTGCGGGTTCACCTTCGGATGCTAAACCTTTCTGTATATCTGTCACAAAACATGTTCGTGCCATAACTTGATCTCCCTTGACTTCTCCTACCCCTTGGACTGCCGGGAATTTGACCTTCAAGTGGAGTGTGGAAGAAACTGCTGGAACTGGTTCAATGTCGTCTTCGAAGGATAGCATTAGGAGAGGGGGCTCGAACTTCTACGAAATTCGCCATCTTCGTTTTCCTCCGTGGTTCTTCGCCTCATGACACTAGCAACTTTACAACGCCTTCTGCCCTAATTATTCCTCCACCAAAACCAACAAGGGGAGTATTTACCTTCTTAAAATATTTGGGATCGAGTCCCATCTTCTCATAGGCCAGGTAAAATAGCACATCAGCAGAGCTGCCAGTGTCGACCAGGGTTCTTCTGACTTCATAATTTGCTATCATCATGGATATGAGGACCGCATCATTATGTGGGAAATGGACTCCTAATAAGTCTCTATCAGTGAAAGAGATTAATTCCTCCTGGTGGCTGTTGATCTACATAACCTCTGGGTTTCCAATGCAGTCCCGTACTGAGGTTCTTCTTTGAACGTCTCGTTGATATGCCTTCCTAGCCGATCTGCTGTCTCCACATGAAGGCCCTCCTGTAAGGACGGTGATTACTCCTACTGGTGGGGGGTTGGCTTTTCGAATTTGAGTATGCTTAGGTGATCTTCTTTCAGGGGGGCATGTTCCCTTCTATCATCCTAATCTTTCTCCCTCCTTATGAATTGTCCCAGGTATCCCGATCTTATCAAACGTTCCACTTCTTCCTTCAACTGGTAGCAGTCTTCTGTTTGGTGTCCTGGCCCTTTGTGAAACCAGCAGTAGGTGCCATTCATCGGCCGTCGTTCATCTATCTTCAATGGTTTTCGCCATGTAACTACCCCCTTGTTTGAGACTGACATGATAGCTTCTTTTCGCGAGACATTTAAGGGCGTGCAGTGCTGATATCTGCCTCGAAAGTCCCTACTCGACTCTCGTGATTTTTGCTTATTCTGATCTTCCCTAGGGGGTTCTTTTGCATCCTTCTGTTTGGTGCCTTTTTCTGTTTCCTCCTTTGTTTTCTTTGCCTCTTCGACATTGATGTATATCTCCACCCTTGCCAACAACTCTATAATTTCGGTGGGTGGGCTCTTTGTTAGTGATATGAAGAAGCGTCCTTGTCTCAATCCATTGGTCAAGATTGCAGTAGAAAACTTGGCATCCAGGTTAGGGACATCCAATGCTTCTTTGTTAAAACGTTGGATGTAATGTCGGAGGGACTCGCCATGCTGCTGCTTGACAGTCATCAACGGTCCACTGGTCTTTTTGTACTCTTGCTACTGGCAAATTTTTTGAGGAAGCAATCAGAGAAACTTCCAAAATTTGAGATGGAATCGGCAAGAAGTTGCGAGAACCAAGTTTGAGCGCTACCTTTGACTGTAGTCAGGAATACCCAGCATGTTATGGTGTCAGTGAAGCCATAAAGTAACATCATGCTATCAAACTGTTCTAAATGCTCCCTAGGGTCAGATACTCCATCGTACTCTAGTAGGCTCGACAACTTGAAATTTCTTGGGAGGGGTTTATCCAGTATCTCCCGCGTAAATGGATTAACCCGTTTCTTCTGCTCTCGAGAATTTCGGGGATATGCATTATCCCACGTCTTGATTTCAGTTTGTTGACGGCTCTCTTCCTGTTCACTTGGTTCTATTTCACCACTTTCTTTCAACAATCTCAATTTAGCCTGAGTGGGGTATTGCACTGAAGCTGGTGGATCAGCTGGTTCTCCTTGCTAATCTTGTACACCTCTTGCGGATATTTTCTCGGCTACAACTGTTCGGATCATTGCTTTTATTTGCTCAGTCATGTAGTTTGTTGTTCGTGCTTCATGCTTCAAGGTTGTCCTGCCGAGATTTTCCCCTCCATGCTGTGGTGCGTTTTCCTGCATCGTTCCTTGATTTGGTTGTTGTGGGACACTAGTTTTTGATGGACCTACCTCTTGTGCTCTCCGAGTTGTCGCCATTATTCTCTTCTCGTGCCCTACAGTGGACGCCAAGCTGTTGATGTATATATTTTTTTTACTGATTTGATGTTAGGTTAAAAACTTCTCCCTTTCTTTTGTTTCCTCCTTCTCTATATGTAGTTCTCCCCAAATGTTAATCCCATTGATTTCATCCAGCATTGATCCTCCTTTCCTTGAATGTAGGTCGGATTACTAGGTAACCCCCCCCCCCCCCTTTACTCTCGATCTTTCCTAAAGTCTAGCCCAATCTTGCAGGATCCATGGAATCAGCTGGGATTGAACCTTTATTTATTCACTTCCTTTTATTTGTAGCCCCATTAGAGGGATTTTATTTATCTCAAATTGTGACACCTCGTTGTTGGACATTGGGCTTTGATTTCTAGTCCAATAATCTCTTTTATCCTCCTGGGCCTAGAAGAGACCCACTAGTAATTGGGCTTGTATATTTTTTTACCCATTACATAGGGTTTTTGCGAATTTTTAGGTTATTTTCAGTTTTAGTTATTTTAAGTCAATTAGAACTCTATTTTGAGCTCATTAGAGGCTACCCTAGTTATTATGTCAGTTTTACTTATTTATATGTTATTTCTTTATTATAATAGACAATTTTGGTTTTAATAAACAATTTTTATTGAGAATTCAATAAAATTATAGGTGGATTCCTATATTTTCTTAGAACTTATCAAAAAGTGATTCTTTGTTGCGTTCAATCAAACTTATCAAATATTCGCGAGAATATTTGTGTCGTTCAAAATCTGAGACTTATCAAGGAAACTGGACAAATCCTTGTGGCGTTTCGCAAATATTGGTTCTTTCTTCCGCATCGTCGATTTCGCGTTGTGAAGTTTAGGTCAAGATTTCACCGTCCATCCACAACCTAGGTTCGAAACTTTCCGGTGTTAATTTCGCGCATCTCGAATCACGTCATCAACGTTTTATGAACACTTTGAAAGATAACTTAAAGTATATGGGTGTATTTCTATCATCTATCAAACTTTATGGTAATTAAAACACGTATAACGTGATTACAATCTTTCGAACTTAAGACAATGTCACAACATTCATATAATAATTAGCTAGAAAATTGTAGAAACATGAAACTCAGAATTAATTGTTCAAAACCATAAATTGCATTAATTAAACATAAAGCAAAACATGACATCTGAAATAATAGTTTCATCAAGATCCTAACATAAACTAACTAGCCTAGAAATATAATTTAAGATAAACAATAACAAGATGTATTGGAATTCATTACCTGGATATAGAAAATATCATTCTAGTTGCAGAAATCTTCAAATATGCTCCATGTGCCAATTCATTCCCTCGATAGTTTGGTAGGGTTTTTTAGTGGAGTGATGAGATTAGGGATGGAATTATGTTGATTAAGGTCTAGTAATCTCGTGAATTACATGTTCTTTATATAGACAAGGGTAAATCTAGGTTAATTAGGAAAGAAATTGTCAAAAAATCATATTTTTAAGCCCAACTACAGCCAGACGAACAGAGGCGCGATCACGTGCAAGAATCGTTTTATATTCTACCTAACTTTAAAGCGACCACGAGATCGCCGATAGCTTAGTGTAATCTCGCGCGATTGCGTGGTAAGCCGAATTTTCTTTGGTCCTCTACTTTCAGCATTTTTACAAGTTGGTCCTTTTCCTTATTTGTGCACAAATGCTCCCTCTTCTGATTTGATCAATTTAGCCCTTGTACTTCTGAATGTCTACAATTAAATCATTTCTTGTTTTGATTTCTTCAATTAAGCTCTTGGATCTCTCCTTTTTTCCACTTTAGCTCATCTTTGGTCCTCACTCGACTTCATGTACTTCCCATGTGTATAATTTAGCTCAATTTATCATCCAAATGTTCTTTATTCGCCTCAATTGCTTCATTTTCTCGACTTTGGATTATTTCTGAAATATAAACAAATAACAAGAAAATCAATAGCATTTATTCTAAAACAACAATATAATATCTTACTTTTTGCATTAAAATAAGTGTATACAATATACTTATCAAATTATTCACCCAAATTGAATAAGTTAATTGTTCACTTGAAGTGAATAAGTCACTTCCAGATTTGGGAAATGCATTAAATACATTCATGAATATTGATTATAGAATATGGCTTGATGTAACATGTTCAAATTGTTGTAAATATGATACAATTTTTCAAGTTGAGAGAAAGAACTTATATTTCAAGAACAAATAATATGAGTTATGAGTTATTTATATATGCTTGATGAACAGATTCGATATTACATCAATTAACAATTGAAATAATGATATGCAATTTTTCAGTTCGGTTGAAAATAAGAAACTGCACAGCTTTTCTTCCCAATTAATTCTGCCCTTTTTTCAACTGTTTTCAGCAATTTTTGCTACTGATTTCAAGCCCAAATCACGCACACAAGCTCTGATACCATGTTGAAATTGTTGGATCATTCGACACACCTTCTGGGCTCAGCAAACTCACCAAAATCTACCCCAAACCTTCAAACTCGACCTAATAACAACCTCACATTGGTTGCTTCAATATTACTTTAACCATATCTTGATAGAGGGAGATCAATAATAGATAAAGAAGACAACAATTGAAGAACCTCAAGAACTCCAAGCCAACTACCTCTTCCCTCTCGATCTCTGATATTGAAACTCAAAGCATAAAGAGTCAAGACAACGTATATGTAGATAGGCTAGGTCACATTTGGTTGGGTCAATTAGCAACACGAAATACTACCCAAGCCAAATACACAACCACCACTTAAATGATCCCAACAAACCAAGTCCAAAGCCTATACCCAAAACCACCACAATTGGACCTTCCAAGTTGGCCATTATCGAGTTGAGCTATTCTGTTTGATGACAATATAATCTTACAACCATTTTTACATCAATCGTCCGTATTTATTGAGTATCAAAAACCCAACAACTTCGATCGAGGTTAGACATACTTGTAAAAGTTATTCCTTAGTGGTTATTTTTTCGTCGGCAATGTGATTGAGATAAAATTTCCGTTTTAAGCTTAATTATTTGCAACTTCATTTTAGATTTTAAGTCTCCTCATCAACATGCTTGGAGAATAGCTCAGATGTAGTATTTCTAGAATAGCAAGAATTGATGAAGTAATTTAAACGGACCCTTCTATAGAAGTTTGAACTGTTCTTTGGGATGGACACAAGGATGGACATGGAGAGGCATATCTTCCAGCAATTTATAATAAAACACTACATTTGAATGTTTTTGAATAGTTAGCCTCATTAGCTTCACGTGCCAATTATGTATTGGGAAGTCATTTTCCCTCAACACAAGTATTGCTGCTGAAACTCCAACGGGAAAATGACACCTGTGTTTCCATGATTCCTAAAATAGAACATTGAAAAACTGAGAAATAAAGAAGATTTAAATATGGCACCAAAGGCAAGTATAATACATATCAAATCTTCTCTATCACTACTAATTCAGTTCTTAAAGTCCACAATTTAAAAAAAAAAAAAAAAAAGTTCTTATCACAGTTTCCTCCCCTTTTCAATCTTAAAAAATGAATTAAGCCTGGTCCATACACAAGGCTGACAAGAAATCAGTTCCCCCCTCCCCTGATTTCTCTCTCTTTTCCTCATTTTTTTTAACTCTCTTCTTACTGCTTCTAATATCTTCTCCCTGTATCAATGATCAATCTGTAGTCATTGGTTTCATACAGCACCTGAAACGGGCCTTTCTCGCAGTCGTCATGATCTCAGTTTCTGCATGCTCGAGCATTTTGACTACCTCCTTGAAGGAGGGCCTAACATCAGGATTAGCATCCCAGCAACGGGTCATGATCTCACTGAGAACTGGAAGGCAGTCGTTGGGGATACTTGGACGGACGCCTTTGTTGACAACAGCAAAGGCAGCCTGAACAGCAGTCATATTCTGGAATGGGAGTAACCCTGTGATAAGCTCCCACAGCACAATCCCAAAGCTATACACGTCAACTTTCTGGGTATAAGGCCTATGCTGTATCATTTCCCTGCAAATCCAGACCGATATACAGTAAGTAGCACATAATAAAACAAGATGCTTAAAATAGAGTAGAAAAACTAATGGGAGTGACAAAAAGGTAAAGAATTCAGAATATCAAGTTCCTACATTCTGATGGGGATTAAAAAAAAAAGGTCAAATGCAACAGAAGGAAATACATAAAAGAGTACTCTTGTGGACAACTATTATAAGAACCATTATAAACTCCAATGGCATCTTCCAGATGGCAGATTAGAAAACATCATCAGACTTATTGCTGCTGTACTAGCCTAAGTATTTCCAGGTTAAGGATCAGAGCAACACTCCCAAAGATTTAGTGACCTGATTTCTGCAGAACAATCATACTGAGAAAAATTTATTCATTGAATTGTAGAACCGCATGAAAAAGGATAAAATACCATAACTTGAAACTCATTATGCTTCCAGACATTTCCAGAAAACATCAATTTTATCGTCAATAATACATAGACTAGACCTTGTGTATTTTCACTAAAAATTAGATTTTTAGTAGATTTTCATAAAAATTGATGAATGTGTGGTTGAAAGTTGATAAAAGTTGTGGGTCTCATGAAATGCGTGGTTGAAAGTGAATTTGGGAAAAATAAGTTTTAGAAACGGGGGCCAAACAAGGGTATGGTATTATTGGCACAGCAACAATATGATTGTAGACACAAATGACAGTAACCGGAAATAAATTTACCCCACCTCAAATATACTGTTGTTCCCAGGCTCTTCTGTACCCCCACGTGTGTTCCCACTTGCCATATCCCCTATATTCTGACAAGAGTCTTGTCTCCCACCCCAACCCCAAAATTTTTCACCCTATAATCAATCATCTTTATGGAACTATAGCTACTGGACCATGCATAATAGGCAAGCGATCTTTCAGCAATTCCAAAAGATGTGTATAGCTTATGCGAGATCAGAATACTCAACGCACATTTACTGGACGAATAATATAATAAATATTTAATTGATCTTAATATAATAAATATTTAATTGATCTTAGTGTTATGTTGAATCAGTGTATTAAAAGCTTAAGCTGTCAAAGGGATCATTTAAATCTTGCCTTCTATGCTCTTCCTTGGGAGGTCATTTTTTTCCCTTCAAATTGTGAAGCATACACAATTTCATTATATTGGTGGCGGCAACCCACCAAAACCTTTGTTTGCTCTCTATCACGCTGAACTACTTGATCTAAAAAACTATTAGAGAAGGTTAAATATATATCATTTAAATCTTGCCTCAAAATAATTTAAATAGTGTAGGTCCTCCTATATAAGGTCCACGTATGAACTGATCACATAGCTTACAACACTCCATGAGTATAGTAAATTATCATCAAATAAGTATTCGCTGAATATGTACGAAGTCGCAATAGAGTTAAAACAATGAAGGGCAATATTCTCACCTTTTCTCATGAAGTCCATGAGTCTCACACTATGACGCACTGATGTGGACAGGTGTCCAACAAGTGATTCCTTAAGAAAGTAGGAATACAATAAGTAGATTAAATTATTTGAAGTTCTTCATTTGTATAGTTTTATACTTATTACTAAGGTTTCTTGTTGAAATCTTTTAAATAAGGGTTTGTTTGATTGAAGGGGTGGAAAAGGAAAATGAAAATCATTTTCCATGGAAATCATTTTCCCACATCCACCCTAAGAAAATAAATTCCTTGATTTCAAGGAAAATTTGCACTTTTTGGCCTTAGGTGGAAAATTATTTCCATGAAAATTTTGTGAATCAAACACTCAAAGATGGAAATTGGCTAGAAAATATTTTCTTTTCCATCTTTTCTCATGCAATCAAACACACTAATAGTATATATTTGTCATATTATAATAACTGTGAGTTAATATTACACACACACACACAGAGAGAGATACATACATACATACATAAATACATACATACACACACACACACACACACACACTGCCAATGAAAGAAAATGACTATGTTAGAGTTCTTGAGGATTATTGGTATCTGACATGATACATCTCACCCTAGTTAAAGTATCCGCGTAACAAAGGTTTCACACAAATTAATTATTTGTTGCGAGATGATTACAGATAGATGCACTACATTCGAGAGGCAGGCACTCTCCCCACTTTCTAATTCTAAATATGTGCGTCAACAAAGCCACTTATCCCTTACATTTATTAACCTCCTACTTGATTTATTACATAAATTTCCCAAAGTAGCCCTCCCCCTACTTTAGCTAGCTTAATGGAATTATTAACGTGCCTTGGGGGTCCATCACTTACTCATGCAATAAATAATCTGTCAAGCATCAAGACTGGATTTACTTTTGGGGTACATCAGCTTTCATATTCTTCTAATAATGCTTAGAGTTTATATCTAAGAAGAGAGATTACAAAAGAATGATCAACAAAGTTATGATTACTCAGCTGAGGATGTACGTTTAAGTCAATAACTGAGTGGGCCTTTAAAATGATTAGGCTAAAAACCCTCAACTTGTGGTTTAATCTGTGCTTTTCCTCCCTGTGCAAAAATATTATCAATTCTAACTGACCTTGATTTGCACTTCCTACAATCCCCACTTGGAGCGAGTTCTTAGCTAGAACCAATCTAGACAATTAAGCCTTGTTCAGATAGAAAAAAAATTCCTGTTTATAAATGAAGCACTCAAACCGGAGAAATGTATGGTACAATCCTATTGTGAAGAAATTAATAGGTTTTAACAGGTGGCAAGCAAATGAATTAGGAAAAGTACACCTTCACTACTACTACGGTAATCAAAAAACGTGTCAATGTGTGGATACGTTGAATTTGTAATCTTTCTTTTTTTATAAGAAACTGCAGATTAGATTTTATTTATGATAAAGTAAATGGTTATTACACAAAGAAAGAGAGTGGATGAGTTATCCACAAAAAGAGAACTAGTAGCCTCATATGGGGCAAAAACTACGTAGAATTTGTAATCAAGGTAGGCTTTATGGCAGTATTTAATGATTTTGCAGCCATCACCTGCAAATTGGAGAAGATGGGACTGCTATGGGTTGTGTGAAATCCATTTATATTTTAAAAAAAAAAAAAAAAAAAAATTCCGAACACTAGCTAAACCTTTAGGGTCCGTTTG
This sequence comes from Ligustrum vulgare, assembly GCA_963555705.1. Lineage (NCBI taxonomy): Eukaryota > Viridiplantae > Streptophyta > Magnoliopsida > Lamiales > Oleaceae > Ligustrum > Ligustrum vulgare. The sequence goes on from OY743176.1 coordinate 25,571,907, forward strand.
ATTCGCCAAATTTTCCCTGGAAAATATGATTTTCCATGTGAATTTCCAACTTTGCGCTGTTTGGTTGCCTAAATTTTTCATGGAATTCATTTTTCCACTTACCTCGAAATTCGGTATTTTCCTTGTTTTGAATGAATTCATTTTCCAAGGGGAGGAGGAGGTTTTATTTTCCAGGGAAAATATTATACTATTTTCGTTACGTTTGATCATTTTTGTTATTGTTAATTGATTTATTTTTTTTCTAAAAATTAATATTATTATTATCAATTACAAATGTATGAAAAAATTAAAAAAAATACTTTTTTATTAAAATAGATCAATTTTACTTTATTTTCCATGGAAAATAATGTCAATCAAATAACAAAAGTTGGAAAATTCCCTACTTTTTTCACCTAGAAAATTAATCAAACACATTAAACTTCTAATTCCCAGGAATTCAATTCCCTAAAATTCAATTCCCTAAAATTCATTTTCTTTCCATCCAAATTCCATCCTCGCTATCAAACGCACCCTTAGTGAAATACCTTACACCATTCTTTTCGTCATAACTGGCCCATGCCCAAAGGCACATGAAAATCGGTAAGCATGGTAGTTTCCTACCAGCTAGACTTGCTTCATATACCTCAACTATTTCCTTCATGTAATAATAACTACAACCTCAATTTTTACTGCAAAAGTTCAGCGCATATATGGTAACATGAAATTCAACCACAAATAATCCAATAGCACCTTGTTATTGGATAGTAGCCCGGTAAGCATGGTAGTTTCCAACCAGCTAGACTTGCTTCATATACCTTAACTATTACCTTCATGTAATAATAACTACAACCACAATTTTTACTGCAAAAGTTCAGCGCATATATGGTAACATGCAATTCAACCACAAATAATCCAATAGCACCTTGTTATTGGATAGCAGCCTTTTTCAACTATCCTCTAACTGATGTGTCGACTTTATAACCCACAAAATGGGTCAATTGACTGGGCCTAAGAGAGAAGCAGACGAGATTGACATTCCAGTGATAGCTATAATATAAATTATTTCAATGTGGCACTGATTTAAGCAGAAGTTTTTTCAAAGCTTTGCTTACTTGCCAAGGATTGGCAATATTGCAACTTTTCCCGGACTAGAACACCGTCACTGGACGCGTTAATAAAGTTGAAATGAAAATGACAGGTGCTACTATAGATAAAACCTTCAGAAAATTAGTTATCTCGCAAGATTTATCAAAAGGATGCATCTCACGATATTGTTCGAGAGAATTGGCTGAATTTATATGAACTTTCCTTTTGTATCGTACCATCTCTAGTCCCTCCAAAGAGAATCCTCTATGGTGAAACAAAAAAAAAAATGGGGGGATAACCTCAGGATCAAGAAAGATTAATGTAAAATGTGGAGCATTATATTTTACTAAAATGCATACGTCTTTTGTTCTTGAGTGATCCATCAAAGAATCCATTACCTCGTCACTGAAGAATTGGGGTTGTAAAAATAATTCATCAAGAAACATAACAATCAACTATGGCTATCACTAGTGAAGGATTAACCTCAACCAGAGGAAGAGATCCCAAAATAAATGGCTATGAAGAAAAATCGAGAACAGCAAGCTTCCCCTTTGACAGCATGACAGTATAGCCGCCACTTATGGAAATGTAAGCATATACATCATCAATTTGTAGTCACCTGTCATTCTGCTATTTGATTCAAAATGTCCCAAAGGGCTTTCAAAAAGACCAGTATTAATACGAAGGTATATATAGCTGCAGTATAGAATAGGCTGCATACTGTAAGGCTACTAAATGAACTGATACAGCATATATCAGTAAGCTCAAAGCATGACAGCTGACAACATTCCATTACACATTGATTAAACGTTCTAAGTTAATTGATAGTGAAAGCTATTAAATAAAGCAGTGATATACTCCTAACTTTGGACTTTCCCAGGAACGAACAAAAAATGTTACAAACGTCATAGAGTTGGTAGCTTAGTGGTTAAAACTGACAACCTGAGAGCAAGCACAAAGAAAGAACAAAAATAGTAGAAATATAATAAAGACATGCTCAATTTAATCTGGTAGTAGTAAAAAGGAAAAACATTTTCCTTCTCCTTTTTCTTTGTTCAGGCACCAGGAGTACCACAAGGCAGGCGGCCAAAGGGAAACGCAGCCAAGGGATTTTACATAGTGAGGCGTAGACCTACAAAGCAGAAACGAAAAAGGCAACAACAACTACAGCACAGTAAGAAGGTTTATTTTGAATGCTCTTATTTATTTATTTATTTTACATGTTTATCCATAATATGAGATCACATGTCTTGATTTCTACATTAATTGACACTCACACACATTCCGCACACACAGTAGAAATATAATAAAGACATGCTCAATTGAATCTGGTAGTAGTAAAAGGGAAAAACATTTTCCTATTCCTTTTTCTTTTCTTTGTTCAGCCCCCCCCCCCCCCCCCCCCCCCCAAAAGCGGGCCTGTGCGTGCGATGGAGCAGATAAAAAAATTCAGCGAGATGCTAAATCCATGGGAAGTTGGGAACAGATAAATCAGGGCAAATCATGAATTCAAAGTAGCTCACTTTTATTATAACCTGCAAGAACACAAAATATCCAAAGGAACTACCAAATGAATATGCATAAAATGATAGTCACAGTACACTGAACTTATAAAAATTAGGGAAGGGGGGGGGGGGGTTGAAATGCCTAGAAAGTAATCAAATCCAAGAGAAATTATATGTAAGACGGTAAATAGTGACATGTTTCTAACATAAGTGCATGGTGAAAAGACAAAAATAAAGTGAAAAAGGCCAACATTACTAGGACCAGATATAAGATGATCGAGTAACAAATTCGCCGCAGAGGAAAGAAAGGAACTTACGGAGCCATCCAACGATATGTCCCTGTCTCTGGTGTCATTCCTTCGGTCTGCACCTCAATACGAGCAACCCCAAAATCGGCAATTTTAATAGACTTGTCTGCAGCAATTAGAAGATTGTCAGACTTCAAGTCTCTGTGAATCAAATTTAGTCCATGCACATATTCCATCCCCCTAGCCACATCCAAGGCCTGCTTTAAAGCCAATTTCAAAGGCACTGATCGGTTCATTCGCTTTGCCAAGAACTGACGAACTGAACCCCCCTTTGCATATTCTGTCACAATACACCAGACCATGGGTTTACGGCAAGCACCAATGAAGCGAACAATGTTCGGATGTTTCAGTGTTGCCAACATCATCACCTCCTGCTGAAACTGCTGCTCCATCAACTGCGCCCTCTCTACATCATTCTCCGGCTTCTCCAGAAGTTTAATCGCAACATCCTCACCATTATATGTACCCTTGTAGAGCTTCCCAAATGCTCCTTGTGCAAAAGCATCCCCCATGTAAAGCTTCCTCAAGTCAATTGTCCACTCATCATAATTTCCAAGACCCTCTGTCTGATATCGAGGGTCCATCAAAGCTTGAGCCAGTGCATCATTGCTCAGCCCATTTGGGGATCTCCCACGATTGGCACTTGCCGCTACTGAATAGTTGTTAACATGCTTGAGGCCCTGGTGGCCTAATATGCGTGTATGCGAATCATTTGATCCAACGCTGCTGTTGTCCATTGACATGGCAACAGAACCTCCTCCATTGCTCATCTGCAAGCTCCCATAACTATCGATGGACATGTTAGAACCCTCATTGAGCTTCTGATAAAAGTTCTGAGAGAAATCATCTTGGTTATTGTTAAGGCCCATAATCCCAGTAAACTTCGGACCCTCCAACATTTTCTTCTCCCTCGGCCAACACAATTGCCGAAGCAAAAAATCTTTAAAAATATCTGTATATCTAATGCACGAGGCTTTCCAATCTCAGAAGCTCAAACGCTAATAACCCTACCAAAAAAAAAAATGATCCACAAAAATGTATTAACTCAAAGTCAACTAACTGTTACAAAAACCATAATAATAGACATTTAATAAAACCTATGATAGAACTATCTTTAATTTCCCGTCAATATTAATTAGTACCAGCGAATTTCAATAATGTTTTATGATCTTTCATACATTTATTGTACTTTAGTTTCTCGACTTCTTCGTTTATTTGTTTTCCTTTTCCATCAGGTCCATTTCAACCTCAATTTTCCACTCCAAAAAATCGACGTCAAATAAAGAACTCAAAGGATCAGCTCAGAATATATAAAAAATCATCTCTTTTACGAGCACGAATTCACCCAAAACAAAAAACAGCTAAATTCCTCCAAATAAAACCATAAAATTACATATACAGAGGAACTTTACAAAACCTTAGAATTGGAGAAATTTTAGCAATCCGAGTGTTGGAAAAAGGAGACAACAGCATCTCGATCGACAGGGCATTACTTTGCTTTTCCGACGGTTTCAGACAAACACCAGACACAATTCCCCTTGCAGTTAAACGAATTTACAACTTTGTCCCTACACCTCACCCCCACTTCAGCTGACACAACAAGAGCAAGGCAAAGGAAAAATAGCAACGCCTTTAGAGAGAGAAAGTAGTTGCAGAGATAGAAATGAAAAAAGAGAGGGATAGATGAATGAACGCAAATGTATGCAGAGAGTCGACTAGTCTTCGTCTACTCTCATTTTCCTTTTTTATTTATTTATTTTTTTCAAAAATTGCATTATTGATATATTATTAATATTAATTAAATGGCAAAAGACAAAAAAAAAATACAAAATTTAATACAGTGTTCTGTAACGAAATCATTATAATTTATAAATCAGTTTATAAATCACTTTTTAACCTCACATATTTTTCCTCTCTACTTTTCAACAACACATCTTACCTCAAAACAGTAAATAAACCAATTTATAAACCGCTACACTGTTACCAAACGGTCCGTTACAATTTACACAATTTTATATTCCACTTTTTAGTTACACATAATTTTTCTCTCTAATTTTTAACCACGCATTTTACCTAAAAAATACAAATAAATCAACTAAATAATTTCAATTCCATATTAATGAGAGCCGAACAGGACATTAACTACACCCCAATCAATTACAACCGTGTTACGCTGCCATAATGGTGCACCGAATAGTGCACACCCGCACACATGTCGCAGATCTGATTTTTTAGACGTCACATCAATCTTGAAATCAACTATCCAGATCAATTCGATTACATTTTCAGGCTGAACATCATTTTCCAGTTACAATTAAAAAGGTATCTTATAAACACACCAACACTAGTTTACGTATATGTCCTTAATTCCTTAATATATTAAGATTGTATTTGATAGCAATTCTTTTCCATGAAAAATAATTTCAACATTTTCCAAGTTACATGGAAAACAAAAACTAACAAGGCACTAGAACCAATTTTCCATGAAAAATAGGCTCAAACATGCATTAATGTGTTGTACCATGGAAAAGAATTTTAGGGAAAATATAGTGTATCAAACAATTAAGGTGGAAAATTTAGGTGGAAAGTTGTTTTTTCATGAAAAATAATAGGATATCAAACACAATAATAGAAAAAAAAATTATTTGGGCACCACACTTTCTTTTTACTGGGATTCTGTCATAGACTTGGTAATTGCCTGTGAGCCTGCCTCACTTGTTGGAGAAGGTGGAGATAATCATCCATAATTGCATGTGGCTGCCGACGAGTATCCCCCATTATTCAGTTCTCGGTGAGTTAACCAAACTCGAGTGCCTTATATACACAATAGCATTGTCATCGAAATCGCGGAAGGGCAAAAATATTCTTTGATCTTGAGTGAAAGTGAAAGAGCTGTACTAACAGACTCATTTCATTTTTTTTCCAGAGAAACTCAAATAATTCAATTTTTGTTCCCGTGGATGAAGCTTGAATTATTGTATTTGAACTTATCAATTTCAAGGAAATATGAAGTTATCAGGAATTCGAATGAGATTTTGGAGCCAGAGAGTATGAACCTCATGAAACTTTGCTAAATTACCCGCAATGGCTTCTCCATCTCCAAGAACTGATACTGGTTCTAATAGTCCGCTCCTAACTTTCTCTTCAACATCTTGTATCTGCTTTGTAATTTCCTATCTTTCTGCTAAAGCCCTACCCACAGTACTACAATAGGTGAAAGAAAAAAAAATTCTCCTCAGCGTATAATTATGTAGTATTTGTTTCTCAACAGTAAGACCCCATGTTAATGCCACAGACAGGAAAAATAACAGCAACAAGCATGTAAGAATGAAGTTTTAGATTTAAACCAAACATATAAGTAGACAAACAGTTGTGGTGTACATTATTGAAAAAGAAAAATAAAAGGTTATTTATGTAATTCCATTTATGTCTATTTTTATAAATAAATAAAATATTTAAAATTGTGGTGTAGAAAATAAGTTTTGTGGTGACAATATAGACACCCATAGCAAATTTATTCCAAGGCCTTCAAAATGGAATCAGTCAACAGGTTTCATTATAACTACTTCCACTGTACGAACATATTTAATCGAAAAATTATGATTTAATGACACAGAACAATAGAAAAAATCAATAAAAAATAACGACTAGTGTCAATTTAAATAATAATAATTCTGTTATCGAGAGTATTAAAAGTTTTGGAAAACCTCATTTTAGTTTCAGTTTCCATTATTCTCCTTGAGCATGCTAATATTTTGAACAAAACGTCTTATCTTTTTCCGACTTTGAGAAGGATCCAAGACAAAATGAGTTGGAAGATCTCTATATAATGTCTTATCTTTTTTCTTAGACAAAGTTCATTGGAAAGAATATAGTTAACATTGTTCGTTGAGCATAATCCCTAAACCTTCTGAATTTTTAAATAAAACTAATTGAAAATCTTCTAGATATAATTGCAATGAAATAATGGATAAAAAATTCTCAGCTAAAACAAATTCGTAAATTTTCCACATTGCTTCGGGTGGAGATATTTACTGAACATTATACCTTGAAAATTCTCATTGGCACTTGTGCAAATATTTATTCGGTCACATCATTTGTAAGCATATTTGTATATGTACTTCACGACCTTAATGGTCGAACAAATCTCAACATTAATATAACAATCATATTTACCTAATATGTAAGGATTGTAAGTCTCGACCCACCTATTATTAAAAAATGATCATCTAACTTTTGCACGTTCACTTGTATTTCGTCGTCTATACAATTGGTAATGTAACGCCATGAGTTCTAAATACCCGGTACACTACGTCATCATCTCATTTAAGTTTTTGTAATAACGATTTAGCTAAAGAATAACTAAATTTCAATCTTGGCAACATTTATAGAAAACATCAAACGGTCATTAAAACTTAAAATTCTGAAACTACTTGAGATAATAATTTAAAAACATTCATTATTCTCTAATAAAGAAATTATTTAACAATATTATAAATTTTCAAATATTCAAAAATCTCCAAAAATTATTCACTAATAAGGAAAACGTATACAAACGAACTAGAATAAAAATTCATCTATTCATCTGTGTGTGATGAATTTCCCTATCTAATTGGAGAAGAAGGGGTTTACCGATTGAGAGGCTTGCCGATATGTCTATGTCACTTGGAGGTTGGTGCAGGATGAGGTTTATAATATAAATTGGTACAGGAAGTATTTTAGTTGAAGTATAGTTGTGAAAACTTGGATAATTTCAATAATATTCATAAATAAATTGAAATTTGATTTGAAATAACTTTGGAATTAAAATAAATAAATTTTGGAATTAAAAACGATTTTTGGATTTAAATAATTTAAAAACTCAAAATTGGACTAAAAATCGAATTAGACTCGATTTTATCTCATTGGCTCGAAATACTTGACATGGCTAGATGAACACGCTTTAACTTTAAATTTTGGATTAAATTATAGCGACACAATTTTTTAAGGAATTTAAAATATTAATTTAAAAATTTACTAAAAAATTCTCGATCGCTACAAGTAAGAATCGTCACCTGTAGATGTATTTGCAATGTATTCTTTAGGATTTTTTTTGCAGGTTGTTACATAAAAACATTATTGGGATTTAACGATCCACATTAGCCATGCATCATATGCTTAATCCAACGGGAACTTAAATAAGAGTTATCATTTTCTTTTGGAATTTCACACGAAACAATTTAACCAATTAAATTATTAGATGTAATATTTGATCATTTACTTAGTGTTAGGTTTCTGATGTAATCGACAATCTCGTAAACAAAATGACTAATTTATAAAGTTTTAATTAGTAGGGGTGGGCGTGGGTTAGGTTGGGTCGGTTTTTTGCCCAACCCGAACCCAACCCACTACGGTCAGGTTGATAAAAAATCAACCCAACCCAACCCAACCCAATTACGAATTCAAATCCAACCCAACCCACCAAATTTCGGTCGGGTTGGTCGGTTTGGGCTTTGGCCCAATTAGTAAAAAATTTGAAAAAAAAAAAAAAAAACTCATGAATCTATCTTTAATTCAAATCAATTATGTACACTACAATAACCAAAAATAAAATAAATTGAACACTTGCTAATAAAATTAAAATATGTTCAATCAATATTTAAATAAGTCAAGTTTCATTACTTAAAAAAAAAACTGTCTTTTTTTTTGGTTGGGTTGGGTCGGGTCGGGTCGGGTTATTCACCCAATACGCAACCCGACCCAACCCGAAAAAAAAAATTAAAAAAAAACACGAACCCAACACAATTTTCATGAAAAATCGACCCAAACCGATCAGGTTGGGTCGGTTGGGCGGGTTCTGTCGATTTTTGCCCACCCTACTAATTAGAGTCAAAGTATATCAATTGAGTTACTAGTGTATTTGAGTTCAAGAAGGTCAAAAAAGTGTTGAAAAAGACGTGGGATGCAATTAGAAATCAAAGAATAATCAAAATCTCGCAAGGATTATGATTCATATTTTTTTTCCAGAGGTTGCGATCCAGTTTTGCACAGAAAACGTTCGAATTTGGAAATTACTACTGCTGGAAGAATTGTAGAACTTGAAATTAGCTTTCCAACTGTCTTTGAATCATCTCAATCGGACATCAGGAGAGAAAATTATGATCGAAATACTGAAGATGCTCGAATTCCGCCTAAGCGGTTTTAACTGCTTTTGAGCTCTTGAATTTCGCTCGATGTACGCTCAAGCGGTCAGAACTTGTTTTGCACTTTAATACACATTTTATCAGCAATTTTGTTAGGTCCAAACACTTCCAAACATTTTCCTATTTATACCTAAAGCCTTTACAAAAATTTTGGATGGTTGTTTCTTTGTGCTTAAACTATATTCCATATTCCTTACACATTCTTGAAGATCTAAGGACACTATCTACAAAAGTTTGATTCATTTATTTCTTGAGAACTAAACAACCACATGTTAGGAAAACGTCATTTGTTCCTAATCTAAAACACACGTGTCATTATAAACTTAAGGATTACTTCTTCAATTGTAAACTTCAGAGCTACTGGAGACTAAAGAAGGTTGGACTATAAACGCGAGAAATTTAACAAGAACGGGGAGTTATTGGAGTATCTACTTGAAAGAAGCATCAAGATCTGGAAACTGATGGAGGTAATTATATCTTGGGTTAGCAGGGGTAGATTTAAGTTATCTAGTAGGGGAAGCTGGATAAATATAATTGTAACTGAAATTGCTAATAGTGGAGGTAACTGACTTGGTGCCAAAAAATTTCCCACGTAAGGTTTCTCCGTCATCATACTGTGTGTTATTTACTACTTTATGATAATTGACTGTAGCATTCAAACATATGATAATTAGACTTATATGTAATCTATAATCTTAATACGGAACATATAGATTTAAACATAATTATATTCAGGATCTTGACCATAAAATTTAATTACTGTAAATCATAAAACATACTAGAATCCATAGCAATAATGCGGAAATAAATACGAGATCCTGTCACAGCTTTAATTGAATCCCGAACAATAATTGATCTGAAATTCGTCTTCTCTCCCTTAACCTAATCCTTTAATTGTGTTATATAATCATGAACTCTAATGATGGAATTCAAGTTTAATATATATAGGTAGAGAAATGGGCCGAATTTCCTTATTGTTTTTTAATCTCAACCGTCCATCAAGTTTGTAGTATTAATAAGAAATACTTCTAATTAAACCAGATTTCTATTAATTCAGCAGTTTACCTAATTAAACTAGGATATGTAATATGGACCACATAATGAGAAGATATTATTTTCTAAAAGTCTCCCACTTGGTCCATATGACAATCCTATTTATGGTTTCATATAGGAATCATAAGGCATGCAAAAATTGTTGAATTAATATACTTAAAAGGTTTATCATAATTACCTTATTTAATTGAACCGGTGATAAGAGTCATAGCGGTTCCATGTTAATTAAAGAACATGGTTCCTTCCATGTACTACTTATCAATAATCCAGTTACCGAAGTGTATAGCGAAGCAATCATAATGGTCCCCGTAATGTCTTAATTAAAAGACCATTTCTGTTATTATTATCCATTTACATAATGTATACAAAAATGGAAATATAAAAATTCAGAATTTCAATAATGAAATTTCAAAATAACGTCAACATAAGAGCACAGAGCAATCCACTTATAAGAAAAGAAACTATTCATTACACTCAAGACTCATTGCGTCAACATGATGCTTAAATGTCATGAGTTGTAACCCTTTAATTAGTAGATCTGTGTAATCAATCACCTCAAGGTGATCAGTATGGCTTAATGTGAGCATATGTTTCTTTGTTCCCTATAAGTATCTCAACACTTCCTTAGCAGCTCTCCAATGATTAATTCTTGGATTGCTTTTGTAATGGCCCAACACACCGATTGTAAAGCTAATGTTTGGTCTGATGCAAACTTGTGCATACATTAAGCTTCCTACAAGAGAAGCATAAGGGAAAAAATTTATTCGTTCATGTTCCAATTCAGTTTGAGGACCTGGTTAGGCTGATATTATCCCGAAATATTTATATTCCAATCACGAATGATTCCTCTCCCATATCTTTCATTTCAAAGTTTTGGGAAAGAAAATCCTTAGTTTCCCGTAATAAACCAAGGTCATTGCTGGCAATTAAAATGTCATCAACGTATAGAACCAAAAATGCAAACTTACTCCCACTGATCTTACGGTATATACATTGATCAACAATGTTTTCAGTAAACCTAAAAGAACTAATGGTATTGTGAAACTTAATATACCATTGTTGTGAAACTTGCTTTAGTCCATATACTGGCTTCTTTAACAAACTGACCATGTTTTCCTTTCCATTCGTAATAAAGCCTCCTGGCTGTGCCATGTAGACTTCTTCTTCCAAACTCCCATTAAGAAAAGTTGTTTTCACATCCATTTGTTGTAGCTCTAAATCAAAATGAGCAACTAAAGCCATAATAATTCGTAATGAATCCTTTTTAGAAACTAGAGAGAAGGTTTCATTGAAATCGATGCCTTCTTCCTAATTAAACCCTTTGGCTACAAGTCTAGCTTTATATCGTTCGATATCACCATGAGAGTCACATTTGGTTTTAAAAATTCATTTACAGCCAACTTTCTTGTGCCCTTCCGGTAATTCAACCAAAATCCCAGACTTTATTAGCAACCATAGATTTCATCTCCTAAAACATGGCATCGATCCATTTTTCAGATTCTTCACATTTAATGTCTTGTGTGTACATAACCAGATATTTTCTCATCCCTATGTTAAATTTAGATTCTTGTACGTACAACAAGTAATCATCCGAAATAGATGATTTCTTGGGTCTTTGGGACCTTCTTAATGCTACTTCTGGTGTTGCATTTACATTTGGTTTAATGACAACAGTCTCATTATGGAGTTCATGATTATTGACATTTTGTTCTACATTATTGATTGGTTCAATAACATTAGGCAGAACTATGTCATTCGAAATTCGTGATAAGGGAATTGGTACTCGAATTTCTTGAATAATAACTTCTTTAACTTTATCACTCCCACTGACTTCGCCATTCTAAATGAATTTAGCATTACTGGTTTCTACAATTCTCGTACTATGATTAGGACAGTAAAACCTATACCATTTTAATTTTTCTGGATATCCAATAAAATAACCACTAATGTTTTTTGGATCCAGTTTCTTTTCTTGTGTATTATAAATGTGTGCCTCCGTTGGGCAGCCCCACACGTGCAAATGTCTTAAACTTGGTTTCCATTACTAGGAACCTAATTTAAGTTATACATAGAGGTCCTAAGGGCATGCATCCACAATGATATGGGTAAATTAGAATTACTCATCATACTCCTAACCATATCCGTAAGTGTGCGATTGCGTCTTTCAACTATGATAAGTGTGTTTTTACACACTTATTTAGTTCCTAAATTAGCACCTTAATTGACAAATTGAGCAAATATCTACTTATAAATTGTGTTTATCTTGTACAATTAGGTACAAACTCAATTGGAAAGCAAATGGACAAGATTGGAGTGCAATTGAGCTTAAAGATGAGCAAATTTGACGTTCAAGGACCAAAGTGAAAGAAATCGAAAGTTTGAGGACTAAATTGCAACATCCCAAAAAGTTGAGAACCAAGGTTTACTACTCAAATTCAAGGAGAAAATCACAATAGAAAGCGAAATGGTTGCTTAATTGATGAATTTGAGTGAAGATAGATCAATCGCACACAAAAAGTAAAGTTGGGGACCAAAGTGCACAAGTGTCAAAGGTTGAGGACTTGGGATGAAAAATCAAAGTTGAGGGACTTGGCAGCAGTTTAAAATCTGATTTCATATTTTTCCAAAGAAGTATTGAGCTGGGCACATAGATGAAGAGAAAAATAGAGTTTGGGGACCATTTTGCTCAACTTCCAAAACTCAAGGACCAAATTTGCAATTTTAGATAGACAAGGACAGGAGAGCATGGCTGGAACGTGCTTACTGCTGGCAGCATGGGCAGATGATGGGAGTATGGAAAAAGCAGGCTGACAGGAGGATACATTGGAGATATATACATACAAGCGAGGGAGAAAAAGAAAGGAGGCATTGAGGGGGAAGGCAGCTGGTGCTGCCATTGACGCCAAGGGAGAGCAGACGGCACTGCAGCAGAGTGACACTGCTGCTACTGCCGGCTGTTGCTGCTGGAGAAGACACAACTGGGGGTTGAATTGGAGGGCGCATTGCTGGAGGGAAGGAAGCCGCTACTGCTTCTGCCTGAAAGTGGGAGCTGCTGCCTGGTTCAACTGCAAGGCTAGAGGCTGGTGACAGCAGCCTTGGAATCAACCAGTTGGAGTTAGGAGTAAATAGATAGGAAAATACACTGCTGGGGGGTGCTGTGTTAAACTGTTGGAGGTGAAGTGCAGGCAGCTATAAGCAGTTAAGGAGGGGGCAGCCTGGGAAGGTGGATATTTACTGCTGGTGACAGCAGCAGTGAGGAAGGAGAACACCAGTTGAACTTAGGAAGGAGGCTGCTGCTTGCTACACATTACTGCCGGTGCTACTGCTGCAGCCTGGAGAAGGAGCAGCTGCTGAAAGGAGATTTCTGGCCGAAGGGAGTGAAGCTGGTGACAGCAGCCATTACAACGGGACTGGTGCTGCTGCCAACTGAACCAGTTGCTGCAGCAAGAAAGGATTCTGCTGGTGAAAAGAATAGAGTGCAGGCTGTTTCTGGATTGCTGCTGGTGTTGCTAGTTTGAAGGAAGGAACCTGCTGTTAGTCCAAACAGATTGCAAGCCTGCTGGTTCGAATCTGAGCTGCTACTGCTGGAACTGAGGCTGATTGCTGAGCAATAAAAGGAGAGGCTGGACTGCAGATTGCTAAACTGGATGGCTGGTGTTTGTGGCTTGCGGCTGGACGCAAGGTGGATGCAAGGCTGCAACAGGAAGTTGCAATGAACCAGGTTGCGGCTGGATGCAACTCAAGCAACGAGCCAAATTCTGATTTCAATCTTCAAACTCCGGGTTGTAATTTTATCATCTATCGCTTTTTCTTCCAACATGTTTAGCTAAATTTTGCACGTTGGGATTTATGGCATGAATTTAACCTAGCTTGGATTAATTTCAATATTTGCTATTTGATTAAATGCTTATTTCATGTGTGTTTGTTATTGAGATTATTACATGTGTTTGCTTGATCACCAAATATGTGTTTTGTGAAGTGTATGATAATCGAGAGATATTATGCATTTTAGACCAAATAACAAATGCTCTAGGTTCTTGTTAAGGATAGAGATATACCTTAAACCCTAGATGATCCATTGAGCTATTTTCACAAAGAGTTAATGCAATTAATTGGGCCTTAATCGACATAGAGATATAGTAGGTTAGACCAATTGATTAGGGTTGATTTCACTCGAGAGAGGTAATTGGCTAAGCTTGGAAAATCGGGTCTAACATTGTAAATGAGTAATTTGTTAATTTGCATGTAAAGAAATTAATTAGGCGACGGTTAAATGAAATCATGAATCCCAACCATTTTATCTTTTATTTTCCTTATTTTAATTTAGTTTAACAATCTTTTCTTTAACTTAGAATTTACAAAAATCCAACTTTTAATTGTGTGTTTCTTTTATTGTTAGAATTGAATTAATTAAAGTTGTATAATCTAAAGTAAACATTCCTCGTGGGATCGACAATCCGGACTCAAAAAGTCCACTTTATTACTTGTACGCGACCCGTGCGCTTGCGGTACACTATTTTGAGCGAACAAGTTTTTGGCGCCGTTGCCGGGGAATGTTTTTACTTTGATTATTACTTTAGTTAATTTTAGTTTTAACAATTTGTAATTATTTTTGTTTTATGTTTTATTTTGTTACCTTTGGTTAACCACCACTATTCTAATCTTTCTTGTGTTTGGTTTTCTTTCTATGTATATTTGATTCTAACATTGGCAAAATAGGAAAGCAATTGCAATGAACAATCTCAACATGGGTGATGAATACATGCTTGAAGAATATTCAAGTTGTGAAATTTGTTACAAGATACATTGTAATGGACAATGTTTGTTTTCGGGCAATAGTTTGATTACGTCGAAGCTTATTGAGTTTAGACAATATTTGAAATGCCGAAAATAAGCAATTGATACATTGGATGTGAGTTACATGCTCTTGGGAGATTGTGTACCGGATGATTGGGATGAGGACATCACTCTTGTAGGAGATGGTCCTCCATTATTGAATGAGAAGGTATTTGCAAAGT
Organism: Ligustrum vulgare; assembly: GCA_963555705.1. Taxonomy (NCBI): domain Eukaryota; kingdom Viridiplantae; phylum Streptophyta; class Magnoliopsida; order Lamiales; family Oleaceae; genus Ligustrum; species Ligustrum vulgare. Next base: position 25,587,038 of record OY743176.1, read on the forward strand.
ATTACAATAAGCTTGCCAATTTGGATGAAGAGGATATGCTTATGGGGGATGCCATGTATTGGGAAGGATTCCAAATGTGGGGGTATAGTCCACTCTTGGGGATTAATAGGAAAAACTTGTCATTGCCCATTGATTCAAATTTTGGATCGGTCATTCAATCTGAGGAGACATCAACTAATGGAGATGAACTTGAAGTGAATGATAATTTAATCACAAAAGAATCACTTGGAGAATTGACAATTAATGAGGAAGAGATCAACTCAAATTCTCTCAACTTCATTAATTGTCCAATAATAGAATTTGTGATTAAGCTACTTGAGGAGGAGCAAGTCTACATTGTTGAGTTTGAATTGGATAGAATAGGCAAGTCCCATGACACTGAAAAGGGCAAGGTGCAAGTGTTTAGATCAAATGAAGAGTGGGGCAAAGCCAGAATAAGCACAATGGGCAGGACATCAAAAGCTTCATTTAGAGTGCCATGAAGTGCTTATGCGGAGAGTCGAGCTAATGACTTTAAAATAAGCGCTTAATGGGAGGCAACCCATTCTCTATCCTTTACTTGCTTTATTTTTATTTTTATTTTTTTTTTGCATTTTATTTACTTTCTTGCATTTTATTTACTTTCTTGCAAATAAGTTGGTTGTGCCAAGTCTCTTTCTTCTACATTTATTTTCCTCACGTTGGGTAGTGTGAAATAGCTCAAATGCATTCTCATTTAATTCTAGCATATTCTCATATCAAACTTTCAAAGTCAAATATTTGCTTAAAACTCATTTTTAAATCACTTGTTGCATAGTATATTTTATCTTTAAATGTGATTTAATGTTGAGGTGGATGGGCAAATTGTATTGGATTTATGAGTTAGAATTGAGATGTTGAATGTGATTTAAATTTTTGGGTCATTCACCACTTAATATCTACTCTTTCTTGTGTTTTCATAGGATGCTCACAAGGTGTCGATGAAATGCCTCATTAGAGAAATTTGTGTTCAATTTATTGGAGGTTTCAACACAAGTTTGGGGGTGGATTGTTGGTGATTGCAATGAGAGTTTACATACCCAAGACTACTTATGAGTGCCCTACCACTTCTTGGGATGTCTAGTAACTTCTTTCCTCTTACTTTGATTTAATTTTACACATTGAGGACAATGTGCATTTCAAGTTTGGGGGTGATTTCCTATTGTGTATTGACATGTTAGATAGCCTTGCCGTGGCCAGGATTACTTAGATGTTTAAAATTGTTATTGATTCATGATTTATGACCAATATGCTACTTGTGTCTACTTTTACAAAATGCTTATCTATGCAAGATCATATTTATCTTGAGCACAATAGTCATGATTGATTGTTGGTGAAGTTTAGGAATTGTTGAAGGGTGAAGAGGTTAATGGAGTAGAAGAACTAGGTTGTGAGCTTGTATTGTTAATTTTTATCAACCTATCAAATGTTTCCCAAAACTCTAAATCTCTTTATCCTATTGTAAGACAAGTTTGGGGGTTGTCGACCCGGTGAAGGAGACGGTCTAGACGTGTGGTGATTCTATGCATGTTGGAAATAAATTTTGTGTGGAGTGTATTTCGCCAAGTATAAGCTAAGTAATGACCGTATGCTAAATTTCTAAGCCCATTTTAATTTTTGCATTGCATTGCCCTATCTCGAAGCTTTTTTGACTCGAGTAATTAAGTTCGTAGGAGTATCTTGAAACTTGGTGCCTTAAGTTTGAAACTTGGGAGTCACCGGCCGAAAGCTCGCTACATGGGTCAATTAGAAAGCTTAATGAGTAGGGTACTCACACACACACTTGTAAAAAAAAAAAAAAAGCACATTATCATTGCATTCGCTTAATAAGTCTACCCCACTTCGTAGCCTTTTTGGCTCGAGTTAATAAGTCCGTAGGGGTATTTTGAAACCTGGTACCCTTTGATCTAAAAAATCGGGGAGTTGCCGACCTAAAGCTCGCTACATGGGTCAATTAGAAAGCTTAAGGGAGTGGGGAAGACACGAGCATTCATCACGTTAGTTGTTAGAAATCATGCATTTGTACTTGCATAAGGGCTCTTAGATGAATAGTGGGTTTGAATTGCTTAGTATAAACTTGAATGTCGAAACACTCATTAGTGGAGAGTCACTGCATTTCTAGGTTGTCGAGATTTTCGGTAAAACACACCCAAACTAGAGTGGAAAAAGAAAAGAGTGATTTGAGAGTACCCTCTAGAATTGCATCTCGGGAGAAGAAAGAAAAATATGTATTGGGGGATGAATGTCACGAGTGGAAAAGAAAAAGAATTGACCACTAATGGTGGGTAGTTTTGACTTGAAACCTCTTTACTCATCAACATTCTTGAAACTAAATTGGCAATTGAAAGTGAATTTGCACACACACACCGATTGAACATCGGATAAGCTAAACTTCTTTTTGGTAGCATTATTTGGAATCATACTTTTGAATTGATTATACAATTTTGCACTCATGAGTAATTTGCAAGTCATCTAACATTGTTAATCTATATTTCACGTTACTTGATTGCACTAGTAGGTAATTTTGCTCGAGACGAGCAAAAGTTCAAGTTTGGGGGTGTGATAAGTGTGTTTTTACACACTTATTTAGTTCCTAAATTAGCACTTTAATTGACAAATTGAGCAAATATCTACTTATAAATTGTGTTTATCTTGTACAATTAGGTACAAACTCAATTGGAAAGCAAATGGACAAGATTGGAGTGCAATTGAGCTTAAAGATGAGCAAATTTGACGTTCAAGGACCAAAGTGAAAGAAATCGAAAGTTTGAGGACTAAATTGCAACATCCCAAAAAGTTGAGAACCAAGGTTTACTACTCAAATTCAAGGAGAAAATCACAATAGAAAGCGAAATGGTTGCTTAATTGATGAATTTGAGTGAAGATAGATCAATCGCACACAAAAAGTAAAGTTGGGGACCAAAGTGCACAAGTGTCAAAGGTTGAGGACTTGGGATGAAAAATCAAAGTTGAGGGACTTGGCAGCAGTTTAAAATCTGATTTCATATTTTTCCAAAGAAGTATTGAGCTGGGCACATAGATGAAGAGAAAAATAGAGTTTGGGGACCATTTTGCTCAACTTCCAAAACTCAAGGACCAAATTTGCAATTTTAGATAGACAAGGACAGGAGAGCATGGCTGGAACGTGCTTACTGCTGGCAGCATGGGCAGATGATGGGAGTATGGAAAAAGCAGGCTGACAGGAGGATACATTGGAGATATATACATACAAGCGAGGGAGAAAAAGAAAGGAGGCATTGAGGGGGAAGGCAGCTGGTGCTGCCATTGACGCCAAGGGAGAGCAGACGGCACTGCAGCAGAGTGACACTGCTGCTACTGCCGGCTGTTGCTGCTGGAGAAGACACAACTGGGGGTTGAATTGGAGGGCGCATTGCTGGAGGGAAGGAAGCCGCTACTGCTTCTGCCTGAAAGTGGGAGCTGCTGCCTGGTTCAACTGCAAGGCTAGAGGCTGGTGACAGCAGCCTTGGAATCAACCAGTTGGAGTTAGGAGTAAATAGATAGGAAAATACACTGCTGGGGGGTGCTGTGTTAAACTGTTGGAGGTGAAGTGCAGGCAGCTATAAGCAGTTAAGGAGGGGGCAGCCTGGGAAGGTGGATATTTACTGCTGGTGACAGCAGCAGTGAGGAAGGAGAACACCAGTTGAACTTAGGAAGGAGGCTGCTGCTTGCTACACATTACTGCCGGTGCTACTGCTGCAGCCTGGAGAAGGAGCAGCTGCTGAAAGGAGATTTCTGGCCGAAGGGAGTGAAGCTGGTGACAGCAGCCATTACAACGGGACTGGTGCTGCTGCCAACTGAACCAGTTGCTGCAGCAAGAAAGGATTCTGCTGGTGAAAAGAATAGAGTGCAGGCTGTTTCTGGATTGCTGCTGGTGTTGCTAGTTTGAAGGAAGGAACCTGCTGTTAGTCCAAACAGATTGCAAGCCTGCTGGTTCGAATCTGAGCTGCTACTGCTGGAACTGAGGCTGATTGCTGAGCAATAAAAGGAGAGGCTGGACTGCAGATTGCTAAACTGGATGGCTGGTGTTTGTGGCTTGCGGCTGGACGCAAGGTGGATGCAAGGCTGCAACAGGAAGTTGCAATGAACCAGGTTGCGGCTGGATGCAACTCAAGCAACGAGCCAAATTCTGATTTCAATCTTCAAACTCCGGGTTGTAATTTTATCATCTATCGCTTTTTCTTCCAACATGTTTAGCTAAATTTTGCACGTTGGGATTTATGGCATGAATTTAACCTAGCTTGGATTAATTTCAATATTTGCTATTTGATTAAATGCTTATTTCATGTGTGTTTGTTATTGAGATTATTACATGTGTTTGCTTGATCACCAAATATGTGTTTTGTGAAGTGTATGATAATCGAGAGATATTATGCATTTTAGACCAAATAACAAATGCTCTAGGTTCTTGTTAAGGATAGAGATATACCTTAAACCCTAGATGATCCATTGAGCTATTTTCACAAAGAGTTAATGCAATTAATTGGGCCTTAATCGACATAGAGATATAGTAGGTTAGACCAATTGATTAGGGTTGATTTCACTCGAGAGAGGTAATTGGCTAAGCTTGGAAAATCGGGTCTAACATTGTAAATGAGTAATTTGTTAATTTGCATGTAAAGAAATTAATTAGGCGACGGTTAAATGAAATCATGAATCCCAACCATTTTATCTTTTATTTTCCTTATTTTAATTTAGTTTAACAATCTTTTCTTTAACTTAGAATTTACAAAAATCCAACTTTTAATTGTGTGTTTCTTTTATTGTTAGAATTGAATTAATTAAAGTTGTATAATCTAAAGTAAACATTCCTCGTGGGATCGACAATCCGGACTCAAAAAGTCCACTTTATTACTTGTACGCGACTCGTGCGCTTGCGGTACACTATTTTGAGCGAACAAGCTACACCATTCTGCCAAGGAGAACCCGACATTGTGTATCGAGCACAAATTCCTGGCTTTTCTAAGAGTTTACCAAAAGGACCAGGACGTTGTCCAAATTCATCATATTTTTCATAATATTCACCACCCCTATCAGATCTAATAAGTTTCACATTTTTACCTAATTGTCTCTCAACTTCAATAATGTAAATTTCTACAACATTTACATATTGAGATTTGTCATGCAAAAGGTAAATATAGCAATAACGTGAAAAGTCATCAATAAAGGTGATGAAATATTTTTCTCCACTAACTGATGGAGCATCAAAAGGTCCACAAATGTCTGTATGTATTATTTCAATCAGATCCTTTTGAATGTGTTCACCCTTTTTACAAAAGTGGTACTTATCATTATTCTTAGCTTTCTTCAGTACGGGTTGATCTGATTCATTGGATGGGCCCCTCTTAATGCCCTTCCATGTTCACTTTTCGAATTTGTTCTTCCCATTATTATGAACCATGTAATTTTCCTAAGCAACATGACCACCCTACTGCTTAATTCGAGCATCTTCCTGAACCAGCTCATTGGTCAATTCATTCATATTCCACATATTCTTAATCGTGTTATAATGAATTTGAAAAGGACCATACAGTTGAGGTAACGAGTTTAGGATAAATTGGACCAGGAACGAATGAGTCACTGTTATGCCCAATTTCCCTAATTTTGCAGCCAGATTAGTCATGTCAAGTACATGTTATTGCATAGTTTTGGAGCCAGCAAAACTGGTTGTGATGAGTTTAGCCATAAGTTTTCCATCAATTACTTTATCAACAGTCTTGAAGCGTTCAGTTATGGTAGATAAGTATTCCTTAGCTATCTCGATTTCTTTGATGGAATATTTAATGTTGGAAGCAGTGGTTAAGAGCATGAATTTCAAGCACAGTTTGTTGGCTCTATTCCACGTATTGAAGGCTTTAACTTCATCTTCTGTGGACAAAGCATAAGATCAGCAGGTTTGTCCACAGTAAGAGCCAAATCAATATCAAGAACCCCCAAACTGAACTCAACATGCTCCTTCCACTCCGAGTAGTTAGTTCCATACAGTTCAGGAATGAAGTTGATATATGTATTAAGTTGAGTAGTATATGCAACAACATTATAGAAACTCGCTCACTACATTTAATCTTTGATTTATAAACACAATAAACAAATATGACTAAGATTTATTCATAAGTGAGTGATCAAAACTGATAATCAAACAAGTATGGTATCTGTGGATATCCTGCACTTGCTTAATTGCAGAGATAAATCAACCCTGTAACGTTTATTCTACTATTAATGCATGGTATACCTGTCGGTAACGCATAACGCAAGTAAATAAACTAACAGTGATATTACTTAGTCTAACATTCATCAACATAATATGAGTCCACTGTGGTGAAACCCAATTAATAATATGAATGTCATAGATGATAACAATATATATGTACTAAACTGAAACCACTGTGGTGATTATCAATTCAGTATAATATGTATATTGTAATTCAAATCGTATGCATAACTTAGTAAAAGCATACAACATATCATTAATATTGACAGAATAATAATATTTGCCAAAACAATAAGATTTTCAAACCTTAAGAATTGAGTAATCAATAATTTGGAGGGTTAAATTGCAATTTAATTAAACTTGATTGACCAATTATGAATGATTTTAAAACTTTAAGGAATAAATTGTAATTTTCCCAACTTTAGTGGCCAATTTATTACAGTCTCGAACTTTAGGGACTAAATTAGAAAATCTTCAAACTTTAGGGGCTAAATTAGAAAATTCAAAACTTTAAAATGCCCAACTTAAATGATTTTATAAAATTGAGAACTTTGAAGGCCAACTTAAGTGGTTACATAACTTTATGGGCTGATTTTGTAAATTCAGAAGTCTTAAGGACGAACTTTAAAAGATTTTATAACTTTAAGTTTTAAACATTATTTAAAACAAATAGGGGGGCATTAGGTGCAAATAATCACAATTTTCGAAAATTGCAGGACATTCCTTGAAGAGTTCTAATTTTCGAATCAAGCCCTTCGCTGCGCGCAGTGCATTCACCGTCGCTACTCCTGCAGCGACTACTCCTTGGCATCGGGTTGTTCATCGTCGACAGTGCTAGCGACGGTGCAAACACCAGTCCAAACATCATCGACAATCAACTAGCCATACCACAATCATAATCCACAACCCATTTTAGATTTTAAAAAAATCCCATTCAAGTCAAACCGAATTCAACCATTCATAATCAGATTCGAAAATCATACCCAAATTCAATTTCAAAATCAGATTCGAAAATCAATTTGCAGATGCCCATACTGATTTCAGAATCCATACAATATACACAGAGTAATCCGATTTTGCATCTTAAATTCATGTTGTATAGAATACACATGTATATACATTTTTGATCATTCCTCAAAAAAAAAAAAAAAAAAATTAGAAATTACAGCCCTATACACGGATCTATATTCCAATTTCATGGCTGAAACATATTAATAATTTTCACATAATTCAACAAGCAATAGGTATGACAGCATAATAATCCAATAAGCATATATAATTGCGGAAGACGTGATAGATTAGATTTATTCATTCATAGAATTAATAATTATGGTCCAAGCCAAGCTCTGACACCACATGTAATCTATAATCTTAATACGAAACATATAGATTTAAACATAATTCTATTTAGGATCTTGACCATAAAAATTAATTACTGTAAATCATAAAACATACCAGAATCCATAGTAATAATACGAAAATAAATACGAGATCCTGTCACAGCTTTAATTGAATCCCGAACAATAATTGATCTGAAATTTGCATTATCTCCCTTAACCTAATCCTTTAATTGTGTTACATAATCATGAACTCTAATGATGGAATTCAAGTTCAATTTATATAGGTAGAGAGAGGGGCTGAATTTCCTTATTGTCTTTTAATCTCAACCGTCCATCAAGGTTGTAGTATTAATAGGAAATACTTCTAATTAAATCAGATTTCTATTAATTCAGTAGTTTACCTAATTAAACCAGGATATGTAATATGGACCACATAATGAGAAGATATTATTTTCTAACATTATATGTTTAATTATCTAGAAACTATTAAAAGTGACGCGTTATTTTTAATAGTAACTATTCTGCACATAAGGTCGGACTTTGGGGTGTCCCAAAACTATCACTTAGAATCAACAAAAAGACGATAATGTGACAGACTTCTTTTTTGGAATTATATTACATATATGTACACAATAACAGTTCCAAAATGTGTCTTTTAAAAATGTCATGCTTTAAATCCTCCAACCTAGATTTAAATTCTCTTGTCATTAAATAAAGTATGTTATGACTTTCATCATTTTGTTCCGAATCTTGCTTAATTTCAGGCTAATTACGATTACAAGCCACTATTAAAAATATATCAAGTTTACCAAACATTTGAACTAAATATATCGCATCTATATCCTTTTTTGTTATCTCTAGGCCTCCCGGTGAAAAATACATGTAAAGTAATATTCCGACAAACTTTGTATACTATAGTTTCTATCATTTCGATACTATCAACATCCCTTGATATAGCTCAACATGCATATGTGTTTGGTTATTTTGAAAGTAGTCTTATCTAGTAGTTTCAAATTTTGCATAAATGTCAACTACATATTGCTGTAAAAGAAATCCAACATGAAGCAAAACAGAGTAATCTGTAGGTCTAAATTGAAGTTTATAACAGTAGTATTCCTGACACGAGAAAGTCAACCTTTTATTAGATCTTTTCAAACCTTCATGAAAGAAAATAAAAATGAAAAAGGTTAACATATAATAAAAGAAGATGAACAAAGAAATGAAAAATAAAAGTCAACGAATTTGAACTTTTTAGAGGACCTGTATTTTTCTTTTCGATAAATTCTTGCGCTGAACCGACACTATGGATATCCACACTATTTTTATTAGTGATTGAAGTATTAGGATTTTTTTTATTGAAATGTTCAATACACTAATGCCATCCAGGATCACCACGTGAAAATAACAATGGGCACTGAAGTGGATTGTGGATTAATAGAATGACAGTAAATAGATATATCATGAACATGAACATTTGCAGCTGGATCTTCATCATCCTAACTGCAGCCACCTGGGATGTTGATGGTGTTTTATACACCCTTTGATCAAAACCAGGATCTCATCGTATCTGTATTTTATATGTTCCTAAAGATTCAATGCTATTTAACAATATGAAAAAATTAGAGTAATGATTAACTTTCAGAACGTCTATTAATTTTTGTAATATTACCTCACTAAATTTGCACGAACTTTCAAGACGATGAAGCAATTCTTGTTTAGTGTCATAAAAATATAGTTGTAAGAAAGAAAATTTTCCATCAATCGACACTAAATGATTTATGTAATGATAACCCTGCCCCTGAACTCTAAAGGTATAAATTTCTTTGTTCATCCTACACAAAATCTTTTTTAATATTTGACACCAAACAACCTAAATGCGAAATGACTATTATAGCTTCGACAAACAGTTATGGAGTTAGAGATTCACATGTATTCGAAGTGAACAAATGGAAAAGTCCATCAGGTACAACATTATGGCACAACTTAATCTTTTTATTAGAACAACAAAAAACCTTTACTTTCTTTGTCAAATTTCTTTACACCACAACTATTACAAACTATATGTATTTTTAGTAAATAAGGTTTATTAGGAATTGCATACATCTTAAATCCTATTGTACATTGATTAGATTGTTAGGTTGCAAGGGAATTAGGAGTTCAATATTCTATTCACAACTACTTGAAGTGACAATGAAACTGCTTTATTTATAAAAATGCACGGTCAACATCTACATTCAAGAGATCGGTTCACGAGATTGGAATGCATCGACTCAATGATTTATGGTGATCAAAATCAGTGTGAATAACTGTGTCATAATTCCTCCACCTAGGTTTAGTCCCACTGATTCTTCATAGCAAAGTTTTATTAATGCATGATTTATTTTAGTACTCCAAAATAACTGTATTCCTTTTCATTCTTTTGTTATTTATGTCCCTTCAAGTTTTTATCAAACAAATTTTAATGAGACAGATATTTTATAATATGTCATTCAAGGGGAGTGTTGAAAATAATATATTATTAGTGAATTTATACCTCTGTCACCTTAGTTATTATTACAATCGTATCCCTAATTTTGTCCCACACACACACGTGACTCTAGTATTAATAAAATATACAAGTCAATTGACTTTTCTACTTTCTTATAACACACCATCATCATCATCATCATCATCATCTTTTCGGAGGTTTGGTTCAAACTTCAAAAGGGCATAATTGTTGTCAAAATAAAACATTGAGCAGTGAAGGTGGCAAACGACACGAAAACACGAGCCGGGGTGTCTCGGCTCGTCATTTTGGAGAGCCAGTGGGCTAGCCGATCGCCCACTTTGAACCATGTGCTAAGCATGGCTCGATTAGTGGTTCGACGAGCAGCTCGTGGGCACGAGCCAGCGAGCCGCTAAGCTCGCCGGCTAGTAGCCTTTGGCTTTGGCTACCTGGCAACGGTCACAAATGTGACCGTTGACAACGGTCTAATTTTTTTTCTCTTTTTCATTCTATAAATACCCCTTCAATTTCATTTTCACACCACACCAAAATATCTCAATTATTCTACTCTCTAATTCTTAGTCCAAGCTCTCTCTATACTACAATTATACAATTACTTACATAGTTACATATTTCAATCTCTCAAATTTTCATTACATACATTTCATTTCAATCTCTCAATTTTTCATTACATCTCTCAATTCTAACAATTTATTATTTATACAATTATACAGACACAATTTCAATATTCTTATCACCTACTACACTACAATTACACACATTTCATTTTCTATTTCAAATTTTCCACATACAAAAGAATGGATCCCAGCTATTGAAGATTTGTTAATGAATTATTTGATGGTCCATGATAAGTGTATTGTATAAACTTATTTGTATGTCTAAATTAGAATAAATTGTTGTTGTTTTAGAATACTTACTATTTAATTTGTGTCTATTTGTTTACTTCTCAGAAATATCCTAAAAGATGAAGAATGAAGTAATTGATGAGAAGAATGCACAATTGGATGCTAATTGGAACTTAATTGAGAAATTGAGGAGTTTATAATAACAATCAAGAATCATCCATGGTGCGAAAGTGAATAAATTAGAAGTTGAAGGACTGAAGAGCAAATTAAACACGATGGACCAACTTACAAATATCCAATAATTGATTTGGATTACAAGAATATACTTTGAGGATTTTTAGGAGTCAATTGGATGCAAGTATATGTCAAAAAGGAATGGAATATGATAAGAATATTACCATAAAATTGATTCCAATTGTACAAGATTCTGGACAGATTTCTAGTAGGACTTTGAGACCTAATTTTGGGGCCATAAACGTTCAAATTTGGAAAACTCTATTTCATTAATAATTGTATCCCTTTGAGTTATCTTTCTAAAGCAACTTGAATCTCAATCGGATAAGAGATTAGAAATATATGATCGAAAAACTGAATATTGTGCAGAGACCAAAAAAGACTTGAGCGGGTTTGATATTTTGCTTTCCTTTTTCGACTAGGTCTCTTCTCCAACTATAAATACAACCTATTGACATGAAACATGACCTTTACCTCACCTAATAACATCATAATTTTGGAATTTCAACGTCAAATTCTTGAGAGATTGGAGCAAAGCAAGAGGCGAGATTGGAAGAACACGTGAAGAATTGATACTTGGTGCAAGCTCTCCATTCTTTTATGTTATTTTCCACGAACATTTTCTTTTATTGTTTCCGTTATTTAACTATGATGTGTAACTAAATTCAATGTTGGGATGAACGATGTAGCCTAACTTTATTATTTTAATTTCAAATTTCATTGTTTTAATGATTCGTTACATGTATTGATTTATTATTAGTTTTAATGCTTGATTTACTTGATCACCAATTCATAATATAATGAGTTATTTTTATAATCTGAGAGGTGAGTTAATAACTTAGATCACGATAATAAATTCGATAATCGAACAAGATATAGAGATATACTCTTGTTATTATTACAGTCGCTATAAGAGTTCTTGTGTTTCATACACTTAGTTAAGGGATAATTCTGACCCGCTGTAGAGAAACATTGTTGGCCTAATTAGCTAAAGTTGATTTAAACTCGGGAGAGGAATTTTATATGTATAAGTGAATTAGACTGAATACATTATTAGGAAATAAAATCGAGATTGAAATTAATTTAATTAGCTAGGTGAAATCGGAATTCCAAACTACCTTACAGTCATTTTTTTTAAAAAAAAAAAAAATTCTCAATTTAATTCTTTTATTTATTTTCTTAGTTTTAATTTAAAACACCAAATTATTTTGTCCGTTCAAAAAATGTTTAGAACTAACATATTTCGGTAATTAACAGCAGTCCTCGTGGGACGATAATCCGGACTCTAATGTCCACTTCATTAATTTTCATGACCCGTACACTTGTAAGGGTATTTCACATCGCGAAATATTATTGAACAAGTTTTTGGAGCCGTTGCCGGAGACTGTTAATTAATATCGATACCAATTCGTTTTTGCTTTATTTTGAAATTTATTTTTGTTTTTATTTTAATTTCTTAGTTTTTGTTTGGGAAATATTTTTAAAAGCTGTGAATTGTTTCCTTTTCAAACATTGAATAAATTTTCAGATAGTTAGAGACAACAAAGCAAGATGGCAGAGAACAATAATCAATGGCTCTTTGATCGAACTGCAGTTCAGACGTATCCAATGTGTGATTTCTGTTGGGAAAATCATGTTGTATTTGATTGTCCTATTGCACCTAAGGATGCTATATGAAAGACTGATTGTTGTGGGAATTATTGTATGGTAGAGTAGGAGTGTCCACTGGTACATGCAGTTCAAGCTGAAACTAAAGATTTTGACAATTAAGATTTGATAATTCAAGAATTGCTAAATCAACGAGTTGAAATTAATGAAATCAAGAAGTTGATAGAGCAGTTGACAGTAAGTATGTCAGAGAGTCAACCATTGCAGTTACCAGAAATTTAGGTGAAAAAATCAGAGGAGTCAGACAAATTGGTTGAAACAATGGAAGAAAAAGAAGAAAAACTTGAAAGAGTGGATCAACCAGAAGAAAATAGCTGCCATGAAGATATCTTTGTCCAAATGTCAACAATTCAAATTCCGGACATCAAGCTTAAAAAAACTTCAATAAAAAATAAGGGGTTGATCACAGAAGAGGAAATAAACAAGGAGACACTTAAGAGTATTGACTTTACAATGCAATCTTCTAACTTCAATCATTAGGAAAAAATTGATTTCATCATTGGCACTGAAGAAATGATTAAAGTATATATATATATTGAAGTTCGAATCGAGTGAAGAAGTCAACATACATGACATGGGCAAGGTAGAATTTTGGAGCATGAATGCAAATTGGAGCAAGTTCAAACGACACAAACAAAGAAGGTCATCAAAAGCATTATTTAGAGTTTCCTGAATAAAGGTGCAAAAAGTCGGACTTTAGACTATAAATGGGGCGCTTATTGGGAGGCAACCCAACTTTTCTTCCCTTTTATTTATCATGCTTTAAGTATTTATTTTATTTACTTGATTTTAGATACATGCATGATATGTGGCATGTTTTAAGTATTTTGCATGTTTACATGTTAAGACAATTTTGCTTGTTACATTATTTTGCATTGCTTAGGGGTGTTTTGATTTTTATGCAATTTTTAGTAGTTTAGGTATTCATCGTCATCACAAGCGCGCACACACACGATTAGAACTTGGATAGTTTCTTATTGGTGTTCATGTCCTTTAAAGTTATTCATCTTTTGTTTGCAAGGAGCACACTAATCAACACACCTCAAACCAAGTTGGGCAAACCAAGTAAGGGTCAAATTCATCCGACGTGCTATCAAAAGGAGGCTTCAAAGTAACGAGACATCTCCTCTACACATGGGAAGTTCTCATTCTCTCTCTTCTGTCTTGTTCTGCATAATGTTATTTATGTGACAAACATTGAGGACAATGTTTCTTTCTAGTTGGGGGGTTGGAAAATCTCATTCATGTTTTTATTGGCATTCGTTCGATTTTTATTGGGATAAAAAAAAATTTGAAAATTTTGTTGACATGTTTATTGTTTAAGATGTAATTGGATAAAATATTTTGCACAACAATTGGCATGGTAAAAAGGCATTGATACTATACACCTCCACCGTCACTTTCGCAAGTGTGTGACCAAGGAATCAAAGTCAACTACAATTCGGCTCATCCACTAGTGGTTCTGCTGTCGGATCTACATTTTCAAATTGGATGTATTCCGAAGAAGAGATTCGAAATGGCATGATTCAATTCGTTGCGAGGGCGGAGTTGCCACTAAGCATAGTGGACAACGAAAACTTTGTTACCTACATCAAACGTTATCTTCAACTCAGGTACGTTGGTATTAGTTGAAGCACTATGCGTTCTAATACTATAGAATATTTTATTAAAATTAAAAAGCAATTAATAGCCGATTTAAATAAATATGATGGTGTTATTTCTTTTACTTTCGATCTTTGGGAATGTATTAACACAAAAAATTATATTGCTGCAACTGCACATTATATTGATCCACTTTGGGTTATGCATAAAAAAATTATCACTTTTAATGTTATACTGCAAATTTTTAGAGAACATGGTTTCAAAAGTAAAATTCGATCATTTATTTTCGATAATGCTAGTGTAAATAAGCCTGTAGTAGATAAGTTATGTAGAATTATTAATCCGAAATTTGGTGATTTTTTATTCCATGTTAGATGTGTTTGTCATATTTTAAATTTAATTGTTCAAGATGGAATGAAACATATTAAAGATCAAACGGATAAAATTAGAGATGCATTAGTGCACATAAATATATCACCGAGTAGAAAACAATACTTTGAAGAGATGTATTCATAATACAGTTTAGATCCTAAAAAAATTATCACTCCCGTAAACCATAGGTGGAACTCTACATATTTATTACTTAAATCATGTGAAGATTATGAACACATAATAATCGAATATTATAACAGTAGAACATTTAGGAATGAAAATGATCATCTATTAATAGAATCGAACTGGGAAGCTGCTTTTAAAGTCAAAGGATTTTTGACAAGTTTTTACGATTCAACGAACATATTATTTGGGGTATATTACCCAACTAGTTTAAGAGTTCTTGAACGTCTTTATGTTATTGCAAGAACTTTTTATAGATATAGAAATGACTCATTTTTTGTTGATATGATAATTGATATAGAAATGAAATTTACAAAATATTGGGAAGATTTACATATGTTATTTCCCTTAGTATGCATAATGGACCCGTGTTATAATTTAAAGGGTACGAAACTTCTTATTTCAAAATTAACTAACTCATTGATTTTAGATACCCCTATCACTTATAATAATTTAGAAAACACGTTAGTAAACATGTATACCATTTATGCAGCACGATTAGGAACTAATGTTAGTCATACACAATCTACACCATCACGTACCACTACACTTGGAGACGACGAAGTAGATTATACACTCTAATGGAAGAAATTAGTCAAACATAAGGAGCTTCTTCTTACAGTATGTCTCCTTGTTGTAATGAATCAGGTCCACAAGTAATTCCTGAAGAACTGAAAATATATTTTTAGCAAGATTTACATAGAAATGTGGAGCTTGCTAATTCTTTAGAATTTGATTTACTTGAATATTGGTGAACGAACGAACGAACGAAGATATCCGATTATTTCCACCATAGCAAAAGATCCACTAACACCTCGGTTAGCATGGTAGTTTCAGAGTCTGCTTTTAATGCAGATATAAGGTTTTGTCAGAAGTTAGGAGCCGACTCAAAGAAGATATTTTAGAAGCGTTAATATGTATCAAAGATTGACATGATGATCATTTTCACATACAAAATAAGTACGCCGAAATTGCATGCAATCGGGTAAATGAAATTTAACTTTAAACTTTTAATTTCTTTATATAAAATACAATTTTGATTTCAAAACAAAAATTTTACACTAACAAGTTTTTCATGTACAATTTTAACTTAGCTTGCTAGAAAATTCAATTATTAAATTTAGTAACCAGTCCCAAGTCCGGAAAAAAAGAGGAGAGTTTTAATTTTTAAACTTTTAAGTTTTAATTTATTTACTCAATTTTAGTTTTTATCTTTTCAAATTATAATTGGAGATTTAAACAAGTTTTTAAGTTACAATTCATCATTTCGACTTTCATCAACTAATAATCTAACATTACTTATTAATTTATTTATTACACAACTAATTATAAATTTATCTATATACATATATAATAATAGAATAACTGTCACCATTTTACGCACACGATTTCCCGCCCATTTTCACCTGCTATTTTAGGAAATTTCTTAATTTTATCAATTTATTTTAATACTAATTATTCGAAGAGTTCAATTAATGCATGTAGTAAATGATTTATGGATTTATGAAAAAATAAATATCTATCTATAACCGTCACCATTTTATGCACACAATTTTTTGCCCATTTTCATATGCTATTTTAGGCAAATTTCTTAATTTTATCAATTTATTTTAATACTAATCTTTAGGAGAGTTCAATTAATGCATGTAGTAAATAATTTATGGATTTGTGAAAAAATAAATATCTATAAAAAGACAAATTATAGATTATTTTTATTCTTTTGATAATTATTGCATTATTTTGAAATAAAAAAATATGCAATATGGGTATCAAATCTAAGATCTTAATGAAAAATTTAATATAAGATTATAAGCTAACAAATGAAAGCAAACTCCAAACATATCATTCGTAAAATAGGTGATAAGGTGAGCAAATTTTTAGAGAAAAATGTAAATAAAAGTCAAAAGAAATTTTATAAAAAAAAAAATTAATTAAGTGCCAAACTTTGTGTAGTGCGGTACACTGAGTGTACATGCAGAATTTTTTATTTTGATTTTTTTTTTAAAGTTTCAAATTCAATAACATGTATTGTGTAGGAAATGAAAAAAACCGGATTAATATATGTGAACATAAATAAATGTCATATCATATTTGTGTAAATGTGTTACATTAAAAATGAAAATTTTGGATTAATATATTTTAAAATAAATAAATATATGCTATATAAACTTAGAAATGAAAAAATTGAATTAATATATTTTGAAAATAAATAAATAAAATTTTTGAAATTTTACTTCCTAATATGTCAATAAATGAATAAGCTCTTTAATACGCATATTACAAAAATAATTAATTATTTTCTATCAACTTTTTAAGCACACATATTTTCTTTCTCCAATTTTCAGCCATTACTTTTTACCTTAAAATTATAAATAAATAAGTTTATAAACTAAACATTATTACCAATGGAGGTAATCATTTCATCATTTTGACAAAAATTGGCATGTTTTAAAAAAAAGGAAAAATAAAATACATTAATTAATATATTGGATTTCAAATAAAATATATGTAAGAAATACATTAAAAAATATAGTTAATAAAAAATTATAACATATTAAAAGGGAAATAGGTGATGAGGTAGGCAAATTTTAGGAGAAAAACGTAAATAAAAGTAAAAAAAAATTTATATAAAAAATTTAAATGAGTACCAAATTTTGAGGGCACTGTATATTTAGTGTACATGTAGCGTTTTTTATTTTGAATAGTTATGTTTTTTTTAAAGTTTCAAATTCAATAACATTTTGTATTGAAATTTTATTGAAATTATGTTTTTATTTGATATGATTGAATCAATATATTTTCAAAATCATGATTTAAAAATTATATATTCCGTGCATCGCACGGGTAGACAACTAGTGTGTAGCCTAAAAGTAGAAGTGAAGAAGAGAAGTATTAAATGTCATTTTCCTTCCAAAATATACTTAGGTGCGTTTGATTGCGAGGGTCGAATTCGGGTGAAAAGAAAATGAATTCTAGGGAATTGCATGTTTTATGTGTTTGATTTGTTTAATTTTATAAGTGGAAAAAATGAGGAATTTTCTAACTTTTGTTGTTTGATTAACATTATTTTTCATGGCAAATAAAACAAAATTTAGCTATTTTAATCAAAAAATATATTTTATTTTTATTTTTTCACACATTTGTACTTGATAATAATAATGTTATTTTTTGACAAAAAATTAAATTATTTAACAATAACAAAAATGATAAAACGTGACGGAAATGATTCAACATTTTTCCTAGAAAATAAATTCTAGTATACTACTAGGAAAACCAATTCCGTTAAAAAGAGGAAAATTAGTGTGTGAATTCCATGGCTAGAAAATCAATTACATGGAAATAAATTGTAATCAAATACTCAAAAGAAGGAAAATGGGTTGAAAAATGGCATTTTCCTTGAAAATGGATCATAATAAAAAGCAACCTTACAATTTTGAAAAAAATAACTAAAAATAAAAATAGAATATAATAAAAATTCATTTAGATAATATTTATTATCCTTTAAATAATAAATCATATTTTCTATTAACTATTTAATAAATTAAAACCTTTGTTCAAAGTCTAATTCAAAGTCAACAATTAATTTTTCATGTTTGATAACTCTAAATTTTTTAATTAAAATCTAACTCAAAATCAACAATTAATTATAACTACACATTTCGTAAGCTATACAACTTTCAAGGATATATTTTATCAATTTTTTTCAAAATTTAATAAAAATCTGATTTTATTCCCTACAAAATTGGGGCATTATTTTTTAATTTTTAATAATTATTGTAATAGGATATTGTTATTTTATGTTCTTTATTTTATTTTATTTGTTGATAATGTAAAAGTTTTAACATTTTTTATGAAAATAAGGGGAAAAATGGGCACGACGCCGTAATGGAAGAACTAGGGTTTACCGGGGGTAAAAACTTCTGAGGGTGTGACCGTGTGGAGAGCCAGAAACTAGAGATTTGAATCGCCAAAAATGAAGCCGGTGGTGGGCATGGTGATAAGCAATAAGATGCAGAAATCAGTGGTTGTGGCGGTAGATCGCCTTTTCTACCACAAAGTCTACAACCGCTATGTTACGCGCACCTCCAAATTCATGGCCCATGACGAGCACAACCAATGCAACCTTGGCGACCGCGTCCGTACTCTCTCTCTCTCTCTCTCTATATGTGTGTGTGTGTTGAGTGCTTTTGGGTTTATCGTGTTGTAATTTGAAGGGACGTGAAATAAAATGACAGCGTAGTTGTGAATTTTGGTTGCAGGTAAAGTTGGAACCTACGAGGCCACTGAGCAAGCGGAAGCATTGGGTTGTTATCGATATTCTTAAGAAGTACAAAATTTATCCGCCTCCAGCGATTGAAGTGTCTAAAACTCAAGATTCAAGCACCGAAGAGGTTAATTCATACCTCTTGTTTTCCATATTGTGTTTTAATCGCTTGTTAAATAGATAAATTTGAAAGATGTCTATTTCTAATTTAACCATGTTTTGCACTTTTCGTTTAATTGATTATTGATGAAATGCACGGGAAGCTGGTAGGCTGTTATGATTATTATATAGGTGTCGAAGGAAATTGAGGAAAAAGGAATTGATTGTAGGCTTGAGCCTTGAATTTAAATTCCTTGAGAAGCTAATCTCCTTTGCATAAATCAAAACCTAGAGTCCACTTTGTATTTGTAGGAAAATTAAAGAAAGGAGGAGGAAAAATGCTTATGATAATCACACCATAAAGATCTGGATAATCAATTCAAAGAAGCTATCATGTTGCTACCTCTTCAAATGGGGGATAATCAAAGCACTGTGATTTTTCTCCTTCCAAATTTGGACTCCTCCCTTCACCACCTCATTGGAATGCTCTTACATTGCTACACGAGTGAAATTGGTTTCAACTCTGATGACTACTCTACAAAATGCTTGTCCTAATAAGTGAAGTCGATGCGCACTTATGTTCAATTATTGCTGACCCATTTGCATGCTTTTGTTGAGTAATTAAATTAGATATCTCTTTTTTTGTTGGCCAGAGCAATCAACTGTAGAGAATGGTGGGCATAGATTATCCCTCCCATTTTTGGGGTCAAACCTTATCAGATTTGTCGTGCCCCACCCCCCACCCCGCCCCGCGAAACACACAAAAAAATAAAATAAAATAAATTATGTACTACATTGAGGTGTCTGAATGCTTGATAGTTTAGTACTGCACGATTGGATTATGTTAAAATAATAGAATCCCCGGAGATTGTAAGGTATCGAATGAGATGATAATTTTCTACTATATGGAAGACTAGCCACTTGTTTATTTCCTTGCTTGATACAGTGGCGGATCCAGGGCTTACGTTCAGGGAGGGCGGACGTTGACTGATCAACGATCAAATAACAGACGATGCTTGTGAAACAATTATGTGAAAATATTATTAATAAGTACGTAACTTATCAAGCAACAAGAATATCATATAATAGTGAAATATAATTCGATACAAGTTGTAATAATGCTAAAAAGTGTTTAGTACAACTCCAATCATATTATTCAATCCAATTATTCCCCACTCAAATTATTCAATCCCTGATTCACATTCCCAGGCCAGATTCCGAACAAGCAAATGCAAGCATGAAGAAGCATAGAAAGAATTTTAGGCAAGGCAGTTAGAGCCACTCAGGCAGTGAGGCAGAGAAAGAACGGCTAAATCAAACTATGAAGAAAATGGCTAAATCAAACTAACCTTGAAGAATCGGACTTCTTAGAATCAGAAAAATGGCAATAGCTTGGGAGCTAGAGTTGGACTGCGCTGCTACGATGCGACCTGCTACTCGGCGGACTGCAAGGCAGAGAAACCGAGGAAAAAATTATTCCCCACTCGAATCACATGTCGAACAAATGAAGATGAAGAGAACAGCTAAAGCAAACTAACCTTCAACAATCGAACTTCGGAGAATCAAAGAGCTGGGCTGCGCTGCTGTGACTCGCGAGGCTGCTTGCGACTTGCGAGACTGAGAAATGAAATTGAGGGATCCAGTCCAGATTCTGTGTTTAGTACATAGGAAATGGGCTTTTCTATTTTTTTCGTTGGGCTTGGAAATTGGGCTTTTCATTTTTTGGCTTGGCTTTAATTGTGGGCTAACATACTTGGGCCGGGTTGCGGCCCAAAACATTTTTCGCTTTATTTTTCCACGCAATTCCAGCACGGGCGACCGTGGGTCTCACCATGTGACATATCCGCCCTTGGCTTGATAACAGAAAAAATGAGGGGAGAAGGAGCTCGTCTACTTTTCAGATCATATAGTTACCAAACAAATCTATAAATCTCACTGTTGCCTTCATTTCTTTCAGTCCTCCTTTCGAGAGTCCCATGTTTCTAATGCTTCCACAGCCCATTGATATCATTGTCAGTGTCTTAGAGGATCAGAAAAGAAAGTCAGCATTGATAAACATCGCTGCACTTAGAAAGGTTTTTGTAGTTTAGCTCTTCTTGTTGAGTTATCATGGAGGAAAAGAAGTAATGGACTAATGGAGCATGTGATGAATTGGCACTGGAAATATCCTAAGATACGCACTCAATTTAGCCAAAAGAAAAAGATTTTTTTTCTTAATATTCGTGTATTTGGTTTATTTATTTTAATAAGTATTAGGATTACATTTGGAAATTTCCATTTTTGTTCTTTAGAGAAAGAACTTCCCATTTGTACTAGGGATTTTAAATACAGATAAGACTAGTCATTTTGCATAATAAAGACCATTCTTTGATGATGTTAAGTGTTACCGAAAAGGTGAAAACTTTATTCTTCTTTATCCTCTCTCTCTTGCATTCTGCATCTGCTAGGCCTTTTCTTCTCTTATTCTTTTTTCAATGTTGACCATATAATTTTTCCACATATATATAGTATGGTGATGGAAGGACCATTTATAGAGTTTCTTTCTCTTTCTTATTGGCTTGGTTAGTCCATTTGATTTTTGTTTCTTTTGAGAAATTTCTTTCAAATAAATACCCCGTCAGCCAGCCTCCCAAGTCCCCTTTCCGTCCTCCTTTGGTGCTTGATTTGATAGGAGTCAGGGTTTAGTAGAAAGTTAACTGTTACCATGATATATTATTTGGTTATATTGCCATTTGGAAATTGTGATTAATAAAAAGAAGTGTTCACTTGTGACTGTCCTGAAAATTATTATGTGATTAAGCCTTTGTTTGAGACCAATTAAATTTTAATACATTTTTTCTCTCTCTTACTTTTAACCACACCTTCTCCAATAAAATAATATTATATTTCTCTCTTATTTTAAATCACACATTTGCCAAAAAATCACCTTTCCAAACTACATTTTCACAAATAATTTGATTATAATGGGGCTCAAACAAGGGCTAAGAATTAGTTGATCAAGGCTGCATATGAGATGTGCTTTATATTGTCATCCTACAAAATGGAGAGAGTTAAAATATGTAACATCCAACTGAAGGTGATAGAGATTTGTAATGCATAATATAGTTATTATAATTTGCCATTTAGTTATGAGCCTTCTCATTGTTGGTTATCCATGAAAATACATTGGAAAGGTCATTTGATAATTAATCAGACTTCTGATGTATTGGTTTGAACTAATGGATCATCAATACTATTATGTAGAACCTGGCTCATTAGATTTTTATTCTACTGGTTTAAGCAGCAGCTATTAGACTTAGAGCCTGTTTTGTATAGGAGAAATTAGAGAAATTTTTAAATGTGTGGTTGAAAAGATGTTGAAAGTATGTGAAGTGGTGAGTCCCATGGAAATGTGTTGTTGAAAATGAATTTGATGAAAATGTTGTTGAATTTATCGTGGATCAAAGAGGGCTTTAGATAAACTTGATTTTGTGACCATCGATAAAGCTTATCTTTTTGCAATGTGTGGATCCCTTGTGCATTGATCTTTTCAAATTGCTCAAGAAACAAAGAATATAATGAAGAATTTGAAATATGATAGCCAAATTTGTATGTTATTTATACCAGTCTAACAATAACAGTGGTGACTACTTGTTTGACAGAGGTTCTTTTTTATGCAAACATTGGCTATATATTCACAGATTCATCATTTATTTGGCGTTTTAATTTGAATGACACGTAACTTTCAAAAGATTAAGAGAGAGGGAGCGAGTGAAGGAGATTGCAGTCTATTTTCCAAAACTAGATGTTTATCTCTATCTTCACATAACATAACAAAATGTTTCATTGTTATGAAACTTGATAGCCAATGATTACTGCTCATCATGTCTTTATATTTTGTCACAGGAGACTTGAGGTCAGGAAACATCGACATTTAGATCATCACGAGCTAATAGCATTTATGTGTTTTTTCCAGGTGAAACTATAGTCAAAATTGGAATTCTGCATGAGAGATGGTGATGACAGAGCATTAAAAAAAATGCATCCACCAGTGATAAACAATGCTCAATTGTGTTGTCTTTCTTGCAATCGTGTTCATATGCACGAAACACTTCTTTTGTTAAGTGTAGTCGAATTATTTATGAGGTTCTGGATCCACTGGCAGTTTAATATTTATGATTTTAAACGTGCTGGAGCTTTTTCCTTCATCTTGAAGTTTTTTATCCTACCACTTACCCGTATATGCAGGAAGTTTACATTCTAATTGTAGGCAACCTCATTTGTTAAAGGTTAGGTTCTACGTACCTCCTCTTTGTTTTATTTTATTTTTCAGTATTAATAAATTCTTTTGTGGTCAACATGTTTTGAATTTAAAGCATAATATTCATTCAAAAGGTTATTAAACAGTTCAGTTGTAAACCTGCCGTAGCAAAATTCACCAATGAACAGACCAGATCCCATATAATAAACAGAAATTTGAACAAAGGCTACAAGAGGTGAGTTTGATGTTCACTGATAAAAGCCAGATATTCTTCTGTTTAGCTTAAAAATCAAGGGCTCTTACCAGCCTCACATACAAAGAGATCATCAGGAATTATGTTATCCCTCTCATCGTAGCATTTGTTGCTGGTACGGCCCAGGTGGCAGCGTTGGGCCACACGGTTTCTGGCGAGACCGGACTCGTTTTTGCCACTATATGTTCGCTGAGATAGGTCTCAGCGCCCGTGGTTGGGCTGTTCCTGGCCTATTGTTATTAGGCCCGTTCCCGTCTACGAGTGTTTAGTCCCCCCATTACTTACAAGCTCAAGCTCCTTTTGTTCAGCTCAATTTTGCTAAAACCATAGTTCTTTCTTAGTTTTCTATCCTTCATATCTCTCCACACATCTTCCACCCCAAGCCAGTTACCAGATTCAGCATAAACCATACTTAGTAAAGCATGATTAGCAGCATTCTCAGGTTCTGATCTAA
Organism: Ligustrum vulgare; assembly: GCA_963555705.1. NCBI lineage: Eukaryota > Viridiplantae > Streptophyta > Magnoliopsida > Lamiales > Oleaceae > Ligustrum > Ligustrum vulgare. The sequence goes on from OY743176.1 coordinate 25,611,345, forward strand.
CAAGTTCATGTGCTATCAATCCTGCAACATCCAATCTCCCGTGAAGTTTACAAGAAGAAACCAAGGAACTATATATTTTTGCGTTTGCTTTCATTGGCAATCTGCCAACTACATCATATGCATCATCGAGTTTCCCTGCCCTTCCCAGGAGATCAATAAAGCACATATAGTGCTCCATTGTTAAAGATATATTTACGTCTTGTATTGCTTCGTCGATGAGCTTTAGCCCCTCTTCTACAAAACCAGCATGATTACAGGCAGATAAAATTGCAAGATATGTTATTGCATCAGCCTTTACAGTTACACCACTCCCTTGAATCTCGTAGAAGAGTCGCAAAGCTTCCTCCGGATAACCATAAAGTCCATATGCACTAATAATCGCACTCCATGAAACCGAATCCCTTGTCCTCATTTCCTTGAATACTAGAACAGAATCTTCAAGACTGCCACACTTTGAATACATGTTAATAAGGGCGTTTTGAATAAACAAGTTGGAATTCAAGCCACACTTTAAAGTGTAGCTGTGGATTCCACAGCCGTCGCCTAGTGATAGAAGACTAGTACATGTAGATATCATTGCCAATAGAGTAACACTATTGGGTCGAATTCCCTCCATCTGCATTTCACCAAATAACCTAATAGCTTCTCTAGCAAAATCTTTGCTATGCGAATAGCCTGCAATCATAGAACTCCACATCACTACGTCTTTTCTCGTGCACTTATCAAAAATAAGCTTAGCATACTGCAATGCTCCCTCACATTCAGAATAAACACGCACAAGAGCGGTTGAGAAACGAGATTCTGGATCAAAACCATGTCGAAAAGCATACCCATGAATCTCTTTTCCCTGCTTCATTGAGCCTAGCTCAGCAAAAATTGGTAATATAGTAATCAAAGTTACTCTGTTGGGCTTGAGATTATTTGCCTGCATTTCACCAAATAAATCAAGTGCATTCACGTAATCTTGATCATTAACACATCCAGATATCATGGCAGTCCACGATACTTCATTTTTCTCCTCCATTCTATCAAAAACACGAAATGCCATACCTGAATCGCCACAAATCCAGTAAAAATTCACCAATGCAGACAACACAAAAACCGATTTCTCTATTCTCATATCAACAATAACAAGAGCATGTATTACTCTTCCTAACTTCCAAGACTCACTTTTAACACATGCTGAGAGAACACACGCAATTAGCTCAGATTTCGGCACAAAACCAGGCACATACATCTCCTTAAACATCTTCAATGATTCCAAGAAAAACCCATTTTGAATATAGCAGTTAATCATGGAATTCCAGGAAATGGTATCTCTATGAGGCATAGAGTCGAACATCTTGTGCGCACTCTTTGTGTCTGAAATCTTTGCATACATAGAGATAATGGAATTTGAGACGGTAGATTCAGAATCAAACCCATTTTTGAGGACATCGCAGTGTATCTGAAAGCCCAAAATTTGGTGAGTTTGAGAATGGGCACAGGCTTTGATGATTGACGGAAGAATGAAGGCGGTGGCTGTGTTTGCAGTGAAAGGGTGGACTTGTTCTTTGTAGAATGCAAGGGCTTGAACATATAAACCTTTTGTGACAAAACATTGAACTTTTTTGTTGGCATCAAGAATTGACGCTGTTGCGCTTGAAGTTGATATAAAACGTTGTATCAGTTGATGCATTTTATGTTTGTTTGAGTCATTCCCATGTTTGGGTGATGGCTCTCATTGTTGGATCATTGATTTGCTTCCCTAGCAAACAACTTAATAAAAAGTAATGCAATCAAAATTCTATGAATGAATTCCTTCAAAGCCTTGTATAATATAATAGATATAGAGAGAAATGAGAGTTAAGTCCTTGACATTTCGTTCTTATTGCTTAGTTCCTGCCTATCTCTATGTATCCAGATTTTCCCTCTTTGCTTATTTCGTTTGAAATAGAACCTCCGATTCACTAGAAAAAATTGTACCTACATTTCTGATAGAATAACCCTTAATTGACTTTTTTCCTCCAACTCACAAATTAAAGAAGACTTTCTTTGGTTGTGCTTCCAGCAACTCTAGACTCTTTTTCTCTCCATGTGGATTCTCAGGAATGCACATCGTTCTTCACCAACTGAGTTTCCAGCTTCTCTATTTCAACTTCATATCTCTAAAGGCTTTTTGGTAAATGAATTAGCCTATGTTTGACAAATCAATTAAAAACATGTTTTTAAACAACACAATTCTCCAAATCATTTTTTAACCACACACATTTTCTCTCTCTACTTTTCAACAGTATATTTTACCTCGAAAACATAAAAAATATGTTTTTAAACAAAAAACTTTTAACAAACAGAGGTGTTTGAAATTTTTGGATTGTGGACTATGTCAATTTACGTCTCAACAATCAATAAAATATGTGATTGACAATCATGGGAACCAATGAATGTTTCTTGATATGAAAATAATGTTCTCTCAAATCAAATAACGATCCACACACTGGGACGAAATCGGGTCTAATATATATAGTAGAATGCTGTTAGAGGTGGTTTAAGACTTTTAGAACTGTTTAAAATCGCGAATTATCTTTCCCTATCCTTCACCATCACTCAAGCGGGTGGTCAAGCATACATCGAGAGGTCACAGTACTGAAAAACTTGCTCGAGCGCAGTTCGAGCATAACTAAGTATTTTTGCACCTACTTTTTCTCTTTGTTCCATTGTTGACCTTCTTCGACTCAAATACCCAACTTTGACATTTTGAGTTTATTTTGACTTCTATTACAACTCCGAAAACTGATATTTTGTCCACGGGATTGCTAATATGAAAATTAAAACCCAAACAGTTAGATTTGAAGTGAAGAATGCAAGCAATTCAACAACATTAAATCTTGGAAATTCTGCTGTTGAAGTAAGAAAATTTTGAAGAGAATTTCATTCACATGTATATACTGTTATACAGGTAGTTCATGAAAGAAACAAAGGGAAGAACACTAGTCTCTGTTCTCATTCCATCTAAACCATCTTCCTTATTCCACACTCACAATATCTGTCAAATCTTTTCCATTGGTTTCGACTGGGAAGAGCAGGACACAGAATCCGGAAACAAATACTACAACTTCGAATAAAATTACTGAAGCTGTTTGATGGCAACCCCTAACCAGTCCTACTGCTACCAGAGGGCATACCATACCCCCAACTCTTCCCACAGAGGTTGAAAGTCCACAGCCAGTGCCCCGTGCTGAAGTTGGATATACCTATAAATGACAAGTCAGTCATGAATATAGATGATTAAATTTCACACCTTATTATTTATTTATTTATTTTTAACAGAAATTTTTTATTAGATAACAAGAAAAAAGAGGGGGACATGTACCTGACTTTCAGTAAATGGTAGAGCGAAACACTCAAATTCTAAATTACGAGCTTATGAAAAAATTGTAAATACAAGGAGTAGGTGCAAAACATTTAATGATACTCATTGATCCCCCTGTGTGCAACTGATTCGAAAGGTTGACAGTTGAGTTGGTTTGATTCGATACGATACGAGCATCGAATCGAATCCCAAGGGTTAAATGAATGATAATATATTCAACGGTACGCTGAAACATACCTCCTTTGTGTATATAGTTAAAGTTGAAGTTGCCGCGAAAATGAACAAGCGAGCGCCAAATAAAGAAGCTGTGGTCACTAGCTCGTTTTGATGCGCAAGAAGTGGTAGAATTAGGATGAAAGATAAAACGGAAAGAATTTCCATGGTAAGCTTGCGACCTAACCGATCAACAAGAACTGCAGCTACAATAAGCCCAGGAACTTCTGCAAGAATTAGAAAAATAAATTTAGCCCCCTATTTGGGAGAGATTTTATTTTTGATTTTTATCAAAGTCAAAGTCAATAATTAATCATGTAGTCGTAGTACCTGCTAAACTATTAATAAATACGTCAACATATAGGCTAGCATCTTGGACATTTTTGGAATGTAAAGTCGCTGAGCGACATTCTATTTGTCCACGGCTCAACTCAGACATCAGTAATTGAACTCCGTAGTATGCAAACGCGTATCCAAAATGTAAAAGCCACAAAAGAAGTGTAGTCCTGAGTAATCCGGATGAAAAGAGTTCTAGCATAGATTTGAAGTAACTTGTCTTTTTTTTGGTTGAGGAAAGAAGATGAGTTTCATCTGATGGAGAATTTTCTTCATCTAGATCCATTTTTTGATCTGAGAGAAGAACTCCAGCGGGAAGTTCTGTTTTGTTGATTAGAGCCATTTTTCCCAAAACTACAAGTGCATCAGTAGTTCTGCCTTTGGTATGTAGGTATCTTGGGGACTCTGGTGCAAAATTACACAAGACAAGAACCAAGGGAGCTGGTACAGAAGACAAAGCAAGTAGCCATCTCCAACCCAAGCTTGGCATGACAATCTGCAAGAAGAATGACGGATTTATGCATTTACTGAGGACAAATGACATTCTATTCTATGCTTATTAGTGTTCTAAAAAGTGTAAAGCGTGACGAAATGAAAATGTTGAGCTTCAAGTTTACGCACATCTAGGCGCGAAAAAGCCCGACAATGCGAGAGTAAAGCAAAGCTTGAAGGCCAAGCTTTGAACCTAAGCGTGCCTAATCGTAAGCTTAAGCGATCTTTTTAGAACAGAGCTTGTAATATATTAGTCATACCCATGCAAGTGAAGCCCCCAATATTGATCCAAGAGTCCAGAAAGTTGAAATAGCAAGCATCCAAGCACCTCTATTAGAAGTCGGAATGAACTCAAGGAACCATGCTGGAAATACATGTACACCGCCCACACCAAATCCGAGAAAACAACGATATATAATCAGTGACTTGTAATCTGGGGAAGAAGCACTTAACAGTCCAGATACTCCAATAACCATGACTGAACCTTGCATTGCCATCCTGCAAGGAGAAATAAAAGATCTATCAGCAATCTCATACATGAAATGTCATTCCCCTCAAAAGCATACGCTCTTGGAGGTAAATACTTATCTCGAAGACCATAACTTAAGAGGAAGTGGCCTCACTTTCATTACTCAGGTAGAGTTGTCAACAATGTCCTGTAATTGCAACAATAATAACTGCTACAACTCTACTCATTCGGTGCTCCCTTAGCCACCACTGCTAAGAAGTAACATGTACCATTCCAAGCACTATATCAAGTGCTCACACAGCACATAATTAAGTACTTTAATTATTGAACTCGAGCTTGTTATTTCAAGCATTGAGTGGTGGTTCCTTCAATTTTGATTGAAATTATGGTCAACATCCTTCGAATTCCTTGTAAATAAAAATGCGTTAACTAAAAAAATATTTATGAACAATGAATGTAATATTTTCGAGGTAATATATATGGTTGAAAAAGTGATTTGTGGAAATATGTGATTGAAAAATGAAAAGTGGTTTTGAGAAAAAGTGTTGTATAATCAAGTTTACTAAACGGATGCTAATTTTTTTTACTATATATACGATAAAATTCACTTTTATGTTAGACTAGCCCTTGTTTGATAGAAATTAAAAATAAGATTTTTGGTAGTATAACTAGTAAAAGACTAAAGTTGATGAGATGTGATTGAAAAGTAGCGAGTCCCAAAACATGTAGTTTGAATTAATTGTTGACTTTGACTTATATAAAATCTAGATTAAAATCCTTATCAAATATGAACAAAATGTTACTTATAAAATAAAAGTAAAAAAGTTATTGGTAAGTAAGAAACTCATTGTGAAAATTATTTAAAAGTACAAAGTTATAACTGTAAAATTTACTCATAAACAAAAATAAAATCCATTAAGATGTTATATAGTATCTGAAATTGCTGAGGGATAGATTTGGAAAGAATGTTTGTTCATGTCATAATCACTTTCTAATTGACAAATTACAATCTTTCAAGTTAAAATGAAGCAATGTCGTTCAAAGATGGACTGAAAATTGAGTACCTTCTCCCATATACATCTGATATGAGGCCCCAAAAATATGCTCCAACAAGCATTCCACCAAAAACAGCTGTTGTTAGAAGGCTCTCTTCATTAGGAGAAAGTGTCCACTCAGATCTGACTGTTGGTCCCAGAAAGGAGAGCAACGCCATTTCCATCGCATCTGCAACCCAACCAAGCCCAGCAAAAACCAGGACAAGACCCTGGAAAGTCCCGAACCCCACAGTCGAAAGTGCTTCATCCACTGTATATCCAATTCTCTGATCTCCCATATTAAGAATCGACTACAAAGAATCTTTTCTGCACAATTTCATTGGTCGCCGTGTAAGATATAGATCACTAAGTGCATGTTCGGTATGCAATATTCAACAAGGTTTCAGTTCCCTTTTTACGGTACTATTCCATCCTCTCTACCATACATGTCATAAGTCTTAATCACATTAATCTCAATAAACTTAACACCGTAATCCAACAATTATTCATCGAATTCGAAACTTAGAACCAATTCACAAGAAAATATATCCAAACAAGAAAGAAGCTCACCATTCTTTCCCAATTTTCTTAATTTGAATGAAAAAAATATACCTTAATGCCCGGGTTGACTCAGTTTCAGTATCAACTTGATGCTATTCCATACAGTTCTCTGTCATAACATAGTACAGTAGTGAATCAAATTGATTGTCATTAGAAAATTAACAAAAAAAAAAAAAAAAAAAAAAAAAAAAAAAAAAAAAAAAGGCAGATTCCTTTAGAAATGTAGAATCTCTAATTATTTTGATCAGATTAATAATAATCTGACTGTTAGATTCTAACACCTCAAAATAATCAATAGACTTTATCACTGCATACATGACTAGTTCTAAAGAGGATAACAAATAAGTACATGTTTGTCTAAGCCCAAAATGCTAAAAGTTACTCAAGACAACTTTGAAGTTTCTTACTTTTAAGTAGCTTTTCTTCTGAAAAAACCAAAACTCAGGTTGTGCTTGAAATAAATGCAAATCAAGAGCCAATTTCACAACCAAATTTGAAGAAAAGTTCAATGAGCAATTGGGATTTGAGATAATATCAAAAAGATAAAAAATAATCAGAAATCAGACATTAAGTTCAACAGAAGTCACTATTTGTGACATATGAAATAAATTTTGAGCACCAAAAGAGAGAGTATATCTCTACCACACAGCCATTCATCTATAAATATCACACAAGCAATTTCCCTTTCACGCGGGTAAGAATGTTAGTAAAAGACATTGTACGATATTTGTTTTTTATTTTGAAGCCAACATCATAAGATCCTTTGCATGGTAGCGACCTAATAAAATCTGGGCAAAGGACATTTCCCGACGGTGGCAAAATTTAATTTAATAAAAAAGAGGTAATTAATAATTGAACCAAGTTTGGCTCCATATGAATTTATCATATAAAATAATCCAATTTTGGCCCCTCATAAGAATTAACTGCATTTCTATGTGCAACAAAAATGTATTGGAGCAGGTCAGCTAACAGTCAGGACAATTAGACTTTTACACACTGTGATTTGGAATTAATTTGGTTGTACACAGTGGTTTATCGGATAAAGTGGTAGATATTTGTCAAATGTGTTGTATGTAATCCAATTGATAAATAACTATCTACAAGTAACAAGATTCATTTGAGTAGTAACTATCAAAAAGGAAAAGTGATTGCACATGCTATATGTACCGTGTACGTATGGATTTACATCATCTATTTGGTAATTTATTATTATTATTTTTTTTAATAAAAAACGTGTGATGTTTATTCACGGACGGATCCAAGGGGCTTATTGGGGGGCATACCCCTCATTTTGGAAAAAATCTTTGTAAATTCAGTAAGAACTTTTTCTTTTCTTTCTTTTTTTTTTTTTTTTAAAAAAAAGAGGCCCAGTCCAAATTTTTGGGGGAAGAAATGTTCGTAATTAAAAAGTAGTTTTAAAAAAATGTATAAACAATTTTACTAAACAGAGGCTAGCCTTCCCGACGAGCACATGGCATAAATTTGTTTTTTTACATCATCTTCAAAATTAACGCGCAAAATTTCCACTCAAGTATCTGTAAATCATTCGTTACAATTCCATCCGTACAAATGGTGTTTCCCATGAAATATTGTGAGCATATACGTATGCTCACAATAAATTTCTAGATTTGATAAAAAAAACTTCCTGCCGGATTCTAGCATGCTCCTTTCGTAGATTTGATTTAAAAAAAAAAAAAAAAAACTTCCTGCCGGATTCTTTTCTTTATTTTCTTTCGTTTGAGAAATTGAAACTATTCGTCCGTACTAGTGACTCTTATTGCAATTTGGTCGTCAAATTATTTCATTGGCAGTGTCATCCCATTTCCCAAGTCTTCTGGGGGTGTAATTTTTGAGCACTCGCCTCTTCTAATGTTAATTAATATTTTTTACATTGACGCTTATTGATTTTTCAGGTGGTTTGATTTGATCCTTTAGTGCAAGGGCCAAGGCGAGGAGTTTAGGACCATAATCTCTGATTTACTAAAGAAAGAAGTTAGATAGGATTGAGATTTGAGAGACGTGAATGCTTTTCGTATTTAATGAAGCGTTGGGTTGTATGCTCATATAATATTTTTTATGATAAAATAATAATTTATTGTATTTATTAATTATTAGGCATACAAATTAAAGTGCATACGATCATAAATAAATTATTCACGACCAATGGTGAGATCAATTTAATATGTCAAATACCTTGTTGAGTTTTTTTTAAGCAACTACTCCTAATATGACTTATTTTATAAAACAAGTTAAAAGAAGGGGACATAGACTTGACTTCTAGAGAACATAAGGTAATTGAACCGGATTTTTATACAGAATTCTTTGGTGAAATCTTACTGTGAGAATTAAGAGCTTGAGAATCAAATAAAGAAAAGATAGTATCTTCATAGATTTTGTTTGTCATACTACTTTTTAATTGCATTGAAAATTTTCAATTTTTTTCCATAGTTACACTTAAGTCCTTTACTTTTACATCGTATTTTCATTTTCAATTTCAACCATTCATCACTTTAGAGAGGATATGGGGACACCATATTAATGCCCACCCGCCAATTCAGAGGGGATATGAAGGCACCATATTAATGCCCACCCGTCATTTGACGGGTGAGCATTCGTTGTTAGGCGAGGCTCACTAACAACTCTTCAATAGGGAACCGCCACGTGCTCCTAGTGGACGGGCATTATATAATTTTCATTCATTAGTTAGCATATATTGTCTCTAATGAAAATTTTTGTCAAAAAAAATTGTTAGAAGTGTGAAAAGTCTTATTTAACTTTCACATTAATGAATGAGGAAACATAATAAATACAAAAGTTCAACAAATTATTTACCTCCCATTTCGAATTAGGCTACATAATATTTGGACAAAATCAGTTTACCGAGGACAATTCTGTTCTCTTGAGCTTGGAGCAAAGGAGAAGGGAACTAAGCTTTGCCTTGCATGATTTTTTCAAGCAAGGCAATGCTGCACGCAAGCATTATTCACTTTATTCACTCACTCAAGAAAATACAAAAAAAATTCTCAACTCAGTAATTTCTTATTTTCAGACGCTTGTTTGTATCTCTTGAATTCTTTGGTAAGTTATTTTTCTTTATTTAAAAAGCAAAGCAATATATATATATATATATAATTATTAAATGTGTTGATTTATATATAAATTTAAGTTTTGAATTTGTTTAATTTTGTAACTTGGTGTTTTATATTATTTTTTCACAGTAAGTTTTGTATGGTTTAGTGTTCGAATTACTCCTCGAACTAATTTTTTTTCATACTAATATTTAGGAATGGAAGGGGATGATAATATATTTATTCCACAGACAAATGAGCTTGTCTTTAAGGCGTATGTTTTCACAGGCCAACGTTCCTAGTTGTCAACAGGTCAGACTAATGGAGATAGATTCTGGTGGCCCTTCTTCGTTGGGCCGTACGAGAAAACATTGGGCGCAACACAGAAACATTTATTGCGCATTTCGAGTTGGAGAAAAGAAGAAGTCCTAGCTTCTACTACGTTTATGAGACTGATGAGGATGGTGTGTTTGCTCATTGTTTTTGGGCTGATTCCAAGTCCAGGAGTTCTTATGTTTATTTTGGAGATGCTGTCGTTTTTGACACAACATATAACACCAACAAGTCCTCGATGGTGTTCGCACCTTTCGTTGGAGTTAACCAACATAAGCAAACAACCATTTTCGGATGTGGCTTATTAAGTGATGAAAAAATTGATTCATTTATTTGGCAGTTTTTGAAGTTTGGCGAAGCAATGCCCACTCAACGGGCTCCCATGGTGATTATTACTGATCAAGATGCCGCCATTGCTAAAGTAATCGATGAGGTATTCCCCAACACAGTACATAGATTCTGTATATAGCATATTCCGAACAAATTCTCAGAGAAGATGAGTCCCTAGGAACAATACCACGGCTTGGTGAGCATCATTAAGCATTCGAAAACCCTGGATGAGTTAACGAGCTGATGTGATGGAAACCACTGATCTGGGTGGGAATGAATGGCTTGCCAACATCTATGAAATACGAAGTCCTTAGGTACCTGTGTATGTGAAGCATATATTCTCTGCAAAGATGTCAAGTAGTCAACGATCGGAAAGAAACCACACATTTTTCAAAAGCTATGTGAATAAGACAGATACATTGATGAATTTTATCACTCAATTTAGAACTGCTGTGGCTCACCAGCGAAATAACGAATTGGTTGCCAGCCACACTGACTTGAACGAGGAGCCTTGTATGACAACAACATTTGTCATGGAAACTCAGATGATGAGTATTTATACAAAGTCAATTTTCTTGTTTCAAGAGGAATTAGCCAAGAGTAGCAGCTACTACATTTGCTCAAAGAAATCAACACATGAGGGTGTCAAAACGTACTCTATAACATATTTTGAGACTGGAAAAACACATCATTGACAACGTGAGTCGACCTACTTCCTGGCACTTGACTTCATATCATGCAATTGTAGAACATTTGAGTTCGAAGGATTTCCATGTCGTCATAGGCTCGCATTTATGATCAGGAAACAAGTGATGTTACCAGACCAGTACATTGTAGGTCGGTGGATGCAAAATGCAAAAGCAATCCCCATCTTCGAAACAACGACGAACACAACCTGTGACCACTCATTGATTTCTTGACATGGGATGCTGGCACACATGGAAGCGGAGTTGGTGGATGAAGGTGCTTTAACTGAAACTCGTACCACGTTACTAATGGATGGATTTTGGAACTTGAAAATACAGGTAAAAGCCGTGGATGATGGAGGGGATGTGGGAATGAGTATAGTCATGCAAGAGCAGTGAAGGTGCCTAACTCGTAGTTGATCCTAATCCAATTAGGACAAAAGGTTGCGGAAAGATATTGAAGTCATCAAAGGAGATAGCCATGTCTCAGTCGAAAAGAAATTGTCTAGCTTGTAGTAGTAGTGGACATGAAAAAAGAACTTGTCCTACCTTAAAGTCCAGACAGTTGGTCGACGAGCTATATCATCCACATTGCTCTTGGGACGAAACTCAGGAAGACAGGTACACTGGCATTACTAGCAATGATAACTATGATTAAACCACTTATTGTATTCGTTCGAAGTAGTTTTTAGTATATTTTAAGATCTATTTCATGTGTTTACAAAATTTAATACATTACAAAAAAAAAATCAAAATATAAAATAAAATAAACAGAATAAATAGAATGGAGCCAAAATAAATAGGAAACGAAAATTTTAAAATAAATACTTAAAAAACGAAAAAAATAAAAATAAAGTATTAAGTGATGTTGTCAGGCGCCTTTTCTGAACTAGGCCTTACCTTGCCCTTATCCAGGTATGAGCTACCGTTCTCCTGTGCTTCAAGCACAGGAGAACTGGACTGTGATTTGCATAGCCGAGTAGCCGACCTCAAACTTTATAAGAATTGATGTTGTATGGTGGCATGCATCTTAACAGTCCGATTCTCCTGCGCTTCAAGCACAAGAGAACGGTATGAGCTTTTCCTTGGAAAGGCTCATACCCGAACAAGGACAAGGTAAGGCCTTGTTCCAAGTGATGTTGTCAAGTGCCTGACAACATCACTTAATACTTTGATTTTTTATTTATTTTGGCTCGATTCTATTTATTTTGTTTATTTTATCTTATATTTTGATTTTTTTTAATGTATTAAATTTTGTAAAACATGAAATAGATCTTAAAATATACTACAAACTACTTCGAACGAGTACAATAAGTGGTTTAGTCGTAGTTATCATTATTGAACCCATGTAATGCACCATAATCATTGTTAGCAATGTCAGTGTACACGTCTTCCTGAGTTTTGTCCTAAGACTAATGTGGATGATATGGCTCGTCCACTAGCTGTCTGGACTGTAAGGTCAGACAAATTCTTTTATCATGTCCACTACGACCATAAGCTTGACAATTTCTTTTCGACTGAGACATGGCTATCTCCTTTGATGACTTCAATCTATTCTAGCAACCTTTTGTCCTAATCGGATTAGGATCAACTACGAGTTGGGCACCTTCGTTGCTCTTGCTCATAACTCTATTCATTCCCACATCCCCTCCATCATCTACAACTTTTACCTGTATTTTCAAGTTCCGAAATCCATCCATTAGAAACATGGTTCGAGCGTCAGTTAAAACACCTTCATCCACCAACTCCGCTGCCGTGTGTGCCAGCATCCCATGTTTAGAAATCAATGACTGACCACTAGTTGTGTCCGTCATTGTTTCGAAGACGAGGATTGCTTTTGCATCTTGCATCCACCGACCTACAATGTATTGGTTTGGTAACAACATCACATGTTTCCTAATCGTAAATGCGAGCATTTGACGACATGGAAATCCTTCGAACTCATATGTTCTGCAAGTGCATGATATGAAGTCAAGTACCAAGAAGTAGATCAAATCAGTGTGCTAGAACCAATTTGCTATGCCACTTGTGAGTTACAACAGTTCTAAATTAAGTGATAAAATCCATCAATGTATCTGTCTTATTCACATATCTTTTGAAAAATGCATGGTTGCTTTTCGATCGTTGACTACTTGACTTCCCTGCAGAGAATATGTGCTTCACATACTGCTACGCAGGTACCCAACAACTTTGTATTTCATAGATGTTGGCCAGCCATTCATTCCCACCCAGATCAGTGGTTTCGATCACATCAGCCCAACGTGCTTCGAACTCATCTGGAGTTTTCAACTGCTTAATAATGCTCACCAAGCCGTGGTATTATTCCTTGTACAACATGGGACTCATCTTCTTTGAGAACTTGTTCGTATCTTGATCAGTAATAATTATCCTGGGAGCCCGTTGAGTGGGCATTGCTTTTACAAACTTCGAAAACAACCAAATAAATGAATCAATATTTTCATCACTTAATAAGCCACATCCGAAAATAGTTGTTTGCCTATGTTGGTTAACTCCAACGAAAAGTGCGAACACCATCGAGTACTTGTTGGTGTTATATGTTATGTCGAAAATGACAGCATCTCCAAAGTAAATATAAGAACTCCTGGACTTGGAATCAACCCAGAAACAACGAGCAAACACACCATCTCGTTAGTCTCATAAGTGTAGTAGAAGCTAGGACGACTTCTTTTCTCCAACTCAAAATGCGCAATAAATGTTTCTATGTCGCACCCAATGTTTTCTCGTTGTCGATCACGACGATGGTTCCTGATATCCTACTCAGAACAGCCCAACGAAGAAGGGCCACCCGCATCTATCTCCATTAGTTTAACCTGTTGGAAACTAGGAATGTTGGCTTGTGAGAATTGCTCTATAAGTGCTTTTTTCATTGCAGAAACATGTCGGTGTGAACGTAGTAGGTGAGCTTGCTCGGTGTAGATAGTGCGTGGTTGTGCCCCTCAACACAATGGCTTATAATCCACATGGAAGTTGTCTGATGATTTAGAACTGTCAACTATGCGCCAAATCCACAACGCGAGTTCCTATGATTTCGTTCACCAGACCGGGCCACCAAATTTGTAAGTTTCATCTGGTAGGTTTCATCTTTTTTACCATGTTTGGAGCAAACATACGACTTAAAGACAAGCTCATTTGTCTATGGATTCTTTTGACTACTACAATTACTTATGCTGAACCCAGATAATTTCGCATAATTGTTATAAAAATTGTAAACATAATCAAGCGTTGCCCGAATTTTGGAATTGGACCAACATTCATTTGTGGAATAAATATATTACCATCTACTTCCATTGCTAAATATGTATGAAAAAAATTTAGTCCAAGAAGTAATTCGAACACTAAAACGTGCAAAACTTACTGAAAATAAATAAATAAAATGAAACACCAAGTTACAAAATTAAACAAATTAAAAAATTAAATTTATATATATATATATATATATATATATATATATATATATATATATATATATATATATATATATATATATATATATATATATATGCTTTGCTTTGCTTTGTAAATAAAGAAAAATAACTTACCAAAGAATTCAACACCAAGAGATACAAACAAACATCCGAAAATAAGAAATTATTGAGTTGCGAAATTTTTTTGTATTTTTTTGAATGAGTGAATGAAGTGTATATCAACCATGAATTTATAGGCAAATGTTACGATAAAAGACAAATAAAAAAATAAAAAAAACAGGGTGTCAGCTACTACTGACAGCCCTTATTTGGCACGCTAGACCTGCCAAAGGCAGCCTTGCGTACAAAATCAACATTGCCTTGCATGAAAAATTATGCAAGACAAAGCGAAGTTCCTTTCTCCTGCGCTCCAAGCGCAGGAGAATGGAACTGTTATCAAGAACAATCTTATCCAAAGTTTTTTAAGCAAGTACTCCGCCCATGTTTGGAAGAAGGGTTTTCGTCGCTACCATACTTACATTATTTCAATAACATCCTAAATTTTCGCCTTTCAAAACGTATTTACGTTATTTATTTAATATAAATCTATAATAATATATATGATAATAAGTCTTTTCATATTTTATATATTGACTTTACAATCAACGTATCAATTTCTTTAAACACAAATTTAAACTCAAATCACTAACTCTGAAATGCAATCATCATCTCTCAATCTCTCTCTCTCACAATCAAATTCTTTCTCCGCGTCGTTTTCATATTACATATTTATGCTATAGAACTTGAGGTTCTTAATGAACAAGGAAGAAAACTATGTTGTCAAACAAGGATGTGGAAGAAATATTGAAAAACAATTTTTAATATATTCAAGAAGAGTACTTAAATTGGAAGAACTTAATTTTCATATATTTAATTGAGTATCGTAATTTGAACGACTATCATGGAGAGTGAGAATAATTTTTTTTAAAGAAATTATATTTTGTTAGAATTATTGTCTAATTTCAGTAAGCAATAGCAAACTTCTATGTTTTCTTTGTATTTTGATGTAGTGAGTGCGTGTGAATTGAAAATAATTACTATAAGTGATTAATTTGTTCAATTACGTATTACTTGATAGTTTTTACCGAAAAATATAATAAAAAATAGTGATATGTACTCATTAAATAATCATTTAATAAACTATGTTGTTTATTACTAATGATTAAATATTAGTAGTTCGTTATCAAGATACCCAATTTAAACTTATAAAATGTTTGTGATTTCATCAATCTTTTAATTTAAAAAATATAATATTTTCACAATTAAACAAAAAAAAAAAAAAAAAAAAGTGCATAGCATGCTTACTTTGACTAGTGAAGTTAAAAGTAGGTCAGCGTACATCATACTTAGAGAATATGATGTTGAAATGAGTTTGGAGAAATATGAATTTTAAAAAATGAAGCCCAGACAAGAGTTTGTGTGTGAATGCATCTTCTTGCAAAGAAAAGTGGAATCCAAAGGCTTGGACATGCACGCAGTTGAACTGAATGTCAATTATTGCATGTAATCCCTTATATATACAAGGGAACAAAAAGGGCAACTACGGTGCCAATTCGGTCAAATAGAAAAATTCAATAATTCTCAAATAGCACACAACGATGCTCTATATGCGTTCTATTTGTACCATGCACGCAACGTGTGCTCAACACACCAGTATACTGTAAAAGAGGGTGGTCACAGGTTTGGGAACATCAAAATTATCAACATTTTGTGATATTTCACATGATGTCTCATTGCATCTAAAAAGCAGTACTTACAATGTCTGTTTAGTTTCTTCCCTTGGTTTCGAATGGGAAGAGCAAGACGCCGAGTCCGGAAAAAAGTACTACGATCTTGAACAGAATAACCGCAGCTGTTTGATGGCAGCTGCTAACCAGTCCTACTGCTACCAGAGGGCATACCATACCACCAATTCTCCCCCACAGAGGTTGCAAGTCCACAACCAGTGCCTCTTGTAGAAGTTGGATATACCTATAATTCAATTGAAAGACATTTTATTTCATGATACAGATACACTACTGCTGTATCTATCTAGAATGTCAGAAATTCTTCTAAACTAGCATTGAATAAATTTCAAACATATAAAGGTTAAATAAATGAAACTGCAATGAATTGTACATAATAATCAAACATACCTCCTTTGCATACACGGTTAGACTTGTAGACGCTGCAGAAATGAACATTCGAGCACCGAATAACAACGATGTAGTCACTAAATCGTTTTGATGCAAAAGTAGGGGTAGAATTAGGATGAACGTAAACACGGTAAGAATTTCCATGGTAAGCTTGCGACCTAACCGATCAACAAGAACTACCGCAAGCCCAGGAAGTTCTGCATGAAAATAAAAATCAATTTAGCAAGGAAAGCTCTATATCTTTACGCAATTGTTAAGAATTGTTGTTCAAAATTCTTAAAATGAGTTCATTCAATGTGGAACGTATAGATTCATAGTTGTTAAAGACATATAATTTATATAAATATTTCTCGCTCTTCTAACACCTTATGCTTTTAGATGAAGTGGTTCAACATGGTATCAAAACAGACGTAGTTCTCTAATTTAAAACCCACACCTTAACCCATTTATGAAAATTAACGAGTCATAATAACTGTGATGGCTCATTTTTAAAACATAATTTACATAAATAGGTTGGGTTTTCTGTAACTTCAAATTTAAGATGAGGTAGTTTGGCAATAGTACCTCCTAAGCTGTTAATAAATACGCGAAAATAGAGGCTAGCATCCTGGACATTTTTAGAATGCATAGTAATTGAGTCACATTCTCTTTGTCCACTGCTCAACTGAGAGATCATCAATATAATTCCGTAGTATGCAGACGTATATCCAAAATGCAAAAGCCACAAGAGAAGAGTAGTCCCCAGTAAATTCGATGAAAAGATATGGACCATAGATTCGAGAAGTTTTTCAAAATAACCTCTCTCTTTTCTGGTTGAAGAAAGAAGAGGAGTTTCATCCAATGGCGTGTTTTCTTCATCTAGATCCATGTTTTGATCAGATAGAAGAATTCCTGTGGGAAGTCTTGTCTGGTTCATTAGAGCCACTTTCTCCAAAATTCTAAGTGCTTCATTTGTTCTGCCTTTCATATAAAGGTATCTTGGAGACTCTGGTGCAAAACTAGAAACGAGAAGAACCAAGAAAGCTGGTATAGAAGACAAAACAAGTAACCACCTCCAGCCCAAGCTTGGCATAACAATCTGCAGGAAGAAAGGCAGCTTTATGATAATCCAATTAAAGCATTAGTGCATGTTTGTTATGTATTACTAGACCGTGTTGACAATTAACATCTAGGTTGCACAGATACTCTGTCGGGAGTCAACATGTCGTGTCCGACACCGACACTATGCGGACACACTCTCTGACACATGTCGGAGTTACACCTTATGCATCAAAATGAAAAGTTTAAGGGGCGAAAAACCTGTAATTAAAAAAATAATAATGATAATTCTAACTTACAAGTTTGTTTTTATTTGATATTCTCATTTTGATGCAATAACTATACGTGTATTTTGTATACATGACTAAAATAACAATAAATAATTTGCGTGTCTCCAACGTGTCGTATCCTAACTTTATGAAAGATCACGTGTCGACGTGTCCGTGTCGTGTCGGTATCCGTGCAACCCTGATTAACATTATAATAAAGAAACTTGATTAAAACTTCGTGGTCGTTTTGTATAAGTAAATTATTCAAACTCAAATGCAGATTTACCCATGCTAGTGAAGCTCCCATTAATGTTCCAAGAGTCCAGAAAGTTGTAATAGATAGCATCCAAGCACCTCTACTGGAAGTTGGAATGAACTCGATAAACCATGATGCTGATACATGTCCACCAGACACACCAAATCCAACTAAACTGTTGGAAAAATGTAAAAATGTGAATGATAAATTTCAACCCATGTAACTCCCATGTCTTACAATTGATGGTGGTTAAATTAGCCTTGTTAATTGGGGAGTTATGTGTGGTTTTATGGTTGTTAATTGGGGAGTTATGTGTGTGGAGTTATGGTATAACTCCTTTGCATGATTGGGGAGTTATTTTGGAGTTATGATACTCCTTTGCATGCTATATAACCCCTCTCCCTTCCTTTGAAAAATATGAAAAAGAAAATAATTGTTTTGTCAAGACACATTTGTTCTATATTTTGTCCATAATTTTCTTTTGTCCTTTTGGTGATAGTTCATACAAAAGTTCGGTTCGTCGGAGTGGTAACTTTGTGCTAAGTTAACTACTCAACCTCCGTTGTATCCTGGGAGACAGACGCTCAGACAAACCTCAAGCACAGATTGGTGAGAGGGGCGAATCTGTTTTAAGGAAACTGTGTTTGCACAGGCCTCGGTTCCAAATTTTCCTCGAATTTACAATTTTGGTTTTCATCAATATTTATATTATTGTGGATTCTTATTTGGTTTGTTCTTTTGTTAATCAAATTCGATAATTATTTCCCTACAAACTTAAAACAGATTCCTTTTCTAAAAGATTTTGATTTCTCAAATAGAGATTCACTCCTCTCACAGTCACAAGCCACTCTTCACGCCCTCGCCTGGAGAAATAGAGCATTATAGCCCAAAAATGGCTTCCCTCAACACATTATCCATAGATTCCATACCCATTATATCACTTGTAATGCTATCAATGCTGTCCATTTCCACCTTATTCTCACCGGAGGCTGAAGCAATTGGAGTCAACAGGGGCACCGCCGAGTCGCATCATCTGCCACCTCCAAAAGTGGTGGAGCTCTTGAAATGTAACAAAATCAACAAAGTCAAGCTATTTGACGCTGACCCTCTTGTTCTCGAGTGACTTTCGGGTTCCAACATTTTGGTAACGGTCGGCATTCCCAATTCTATGCTTCGTAGCTTGAACTCCTCCCTCAAGGCAGCCGAGAGCTGGGTACACGATAATCTCACCCGCTTCGTATCCAATGGCGCTACAAGAGTCCAAATAGAGAGGCAAAGATGGTTGGGTAATAAACCCTACTGAGAGTTACAGTCACTAGACTCAAAGATTGAGATTTCAATGTTCAAATACGAAAAAAAAAAAAAAAAAGGTTGAATCCTCTTTCGTTAACCATTGAAAAAATCGTCTTTAATCCACGTTTTGAAGAAATGGTGGAGATTCTTGGAGGAAAAGTGCTGTGTGTATTAGTTTTATAAGGTGCCGAAATTCAACGAGCAAATGTAGGAAAATCATGTGTATAGAAAAGCTGAATTGGCTCACTGAGTTCAGATTCACGAGTCCAGCTGGTTGTTCTTCGATTGCTGGGTACCTATCGAAGTTGATGGAGGCATGTGAAGAATGGGGATGCTTCAAAATTGTAAAATCTTCAAAATTTTGTTTCACAATCACTTATGCAGGATATGAACGGTGACAGATGGTGTAGTCAGATCGTTGCTTGACTTCAAATTGAAACCAAAAGTGTAATTGATGGAAGTGGGTATATGGTACACAGCAAAATTAATCAGTGAAATATGGATGTATTGTGTATAGATTGTTTGTGTATATGGACTGTAGAGATTCGATTGGCTGGGAATTGAATCTTGGCTTTTGAGTTGAAATCGAATTGGAATCCTGATTCGGTTAAAGCCATTGAATGTATGGCTGTGGAGAATGCCATTCACTGTAGCTGTGGAGAATGCCAATGGCTTTTCCCACCGTCGGCTCTAGCGGAAGAGGCACACCTGCAGGTGTAGTACTCAACGTCATTGATGGCGCCGAATCACACTCAGGTCACTGGGGGGCTGCAGCCTTGCTAGTTGGACTTGGGGCGGCAGCTAGGCTAGTGTTTGAAAACTTAGCTGGATCAGTTATTGAGGCAGGGGCTTGGACCGAAAATTAGAAGATTTCGGGGGCTCCTTGTGCAATTTCGGTTTATTGGTTTATTACAAATTGAGGTCCTCAAATCTTATTAAGATATTAAAATTGATCCATGAAATTAAGGAATTTATTATTTAAGTTCCAAATTTTATAAATTATTCAAGTTGGGACTTGAAAGTTTGATTTTTACAATTCAACTCCTAAAGTTTGAAAATTTTGAATTTGCACCTAAAGTTTGAAATTCTTATAAATTGGCCACTAAAGCTTTGCAAAATTGCTTTTAGATACCAATATTTAAGAATTACTTCAAAGTTGGCCTCCAAGTTTTGTGAAATTACAATTGCCAAGTGTCGAGTCCTACTATTGCTTAAGCTGTGGCTATGCCAATTATGATGTGGCTCAAACTGTGGCTAAATTGCCAAGTCATGTTGTGACCCAAATAGTGGCACAAATTGAAGCCCCAACTGTGGTTGTTCCGATTAACCATTGGGATAATCGGAGAAATTCAATGAGTTGAATTTCAAGAGGTGGATGCAGAAGATGATGTTCTATCTGATCACCTTGAATCTTGCGAGATTCTTGACTGAGAATGCTCAAATACTTCAAGAGGGTAAATGAGACATTCAAGCAATTAGTGTAGTAGATGCTTGAAAGCATTCTGATTTCCTGCGCCGAAATTATGTCATGAACAGCTTGGTTGTACGTGTACTGCATAATAAAAATGGCTAAGGAATTGTGGGAGTTGGCCGCTTCCTTGAATATTTCATGTCGAAAGGATGACTATGAGTAAAACTTTTCAAGTGGCTTCCATAATTGAAAAGATGCCTCCATCTTGGAAAGATAATATCCCCACGAGTTACGGAAATGGAGGAAGTCTTCCTAGAAATACCTACGAATGTGGGGGCGTCTTGCCAAAGTGGCTATACCTACACCAAAGAAGGTGAAGATAGGTCTGAAAACTGTTGATCGCAATTTTATTATAGATATTTGCACAACAGTAGTGCTATCAATTTATTGTGTACGAATATAAGATTCAAGACTTACATAAAACACAATAATCGAGAAATGCTTTGTTCTTTGTTCTTTGAATATGTATGGACATATAAGACTATGTTTGAAAATAGTCAAGACCAAAATTGGAAGAGGAAGTTGAGGTTGAATCAACATAGCAAACAAGAAAGGACAGAAAAATTTTATGGTCCTATTTTCTGACCTATATGCTAGAAACTAAACCTCAAAGTTTTAAAGAAACTGTAAACTCTTCAAAATGACCTCAATGGAAGGAGGCCATTAAAAGTGAGATAGATTCCATTTGAAAAATCATACTTGGGAAGTGGATCTTTCTGCGGGAAGCAAACCACTAGACTACCAATGAATTTTCAAAAGAAAATGAAATGAAACTATCGATGTACAAGGCCAGACTTGTAATTAAATGTTACAGGAAATGAGAAAGCCTTGATTACTTTGACATTTATTATCTGGTGACGAGAATAACATTCATTAGGACGATACTTGCGATTGTGACTTTGTACAATCTCGAAGTACATCAAATGAATGTTAAAACTGCTTTTCTAAATGGAGATTTAGAAGAAGATATTTACATGGAACAACCTGAGGGTTTTCATCACCAAGGCAGGAAAAGAAAATCTGTAAATTGGTGAGAGAAGTCATTTTATGGCTTGATACAAGCAACCAAATAATGGCATAGAAATTTTGATAATGTCATGGTGGAAAGTTGATTTAAAATCAACAAGTATGACAAATGTGCGTATGACAAAGATACTAAAAATGGCTATGTCATTTTATGTCTTCACGTTGATGATTTGCTTATCATTGGTGATAATGATAAGATGATTAAATCTACAAAAGACATGTTGAACTCGAGATTCGACATGAAAGATATGGGTTTAGCCGATGTTATCCTTTGAGTTAAAATCTCAAATGGGCTTGTTCTAAGTCAGTCACATTATGTGGACAAAGTTCTCGAGAAATTTAACAAGGATGATTTTGTAGTAGCTAGAACCCTGATAGATACAATTCAACATCTATCGAAAAATAGAGACGACGATATTTCTCAAGTTGAGTGCTCTAGAATAATCAAAGGTCTTATGTACTTAATGAGTTTTACAAGACTAGATATAGCTAACGCGGTTAGCAAGCTGAGTATATATACGAGTAATCCAAGTTCTGACAACTGGAAATGAATAGTAAGAGTACTAAGATACTTGAGATATATGAACTGCACCAGATATCTCGTAGTTATTGAAGAACATAGTGTTGCTAACTGGATATCTGATATTAAAGACTTAAAGTCTATAGGTGGATTTGTATTCACACTGGGAGATGCAGCGATATCATGGAAATCCTCTAAATAGATAGTTATAACCAGATCTACCATGGAATCTGAATTATTGCCCTTGACAAGTGTGGTGAAGAGGCTGAATGGCTACGCCAATTGCTAGAGGATATTCCTAGATGGTCAAAGCTTGTGCCAGTAATTTGTATACATTGCTATATTCAATCAGAAATTGGATAGGCACAAAGCAATATGTATAATGGTAAGTCTGTAGATATACGTCGTAGACATAATACCATAAGACAACTACTCTCAACTGGAGTTATCTCTGTTCACTATGTAAAGTCAAAAGATAACATTGGGGATCCGCTAACCAAAGAGTTAAATAGAGAGTTAGTTGCAAAGTCATTGAGAGGAATGAGACTTAAGCCCTTGGACGAATGAGTTAATACAATGGAAACCCAACCTAGTTGACTGGAGATCCCAAGATCTAGGTTCAAAGGGACAACCTAATTGTAAAGACTTAATTGAATCACTGTGGGGGTTAACATCCCTTGTCCATTCCTATGATGTAACAGTGATGCTCGTAAGATGAAGGATAAGCATTAGGCTTTTAATGATTCTTATGCGTCGGAAATCCGAGCGGAGTAGAGCGGGCTACTCTTAATTAAGAGATCACCTATGTGAGAGAGAAGTGGGGCCGCTTCTAAAGAAATTGTGTTGGGCTAAATTCTTAGAAACTCTCACAGAACCAGGCATATGTTCATGGCCTAACGAACATAACCGTGAGAACTGAGCTATGTAAGGAAGAATCCTGTGTGAGGTATATCATCGTTTACACAAAATGCAGAACAGTTCAAGGACATCGCGTCTACTGGTCAGCAAGTAAAGTAAATATACTTTCACAGGGGAAGGTTCAAAGGGTAATACCTACCTATCCTATGCAGGTTTCAACCGTTGAACTATATCACCCAGTCTTTGTGTCTTTTGTTTTGTGTCTCTTGCAATTTTCATTCATGTGGGGGATTGTTGGAAAAATGTAAAAATGTGAATGATAAATTTCAACCCATGTAACTCCCATGTCTTACAATTGATGGTGGTTAAATTAGCCTTGTTAATTGGGGAGTTATGTGTGGTTTTATGGTTGTTAATTGGGGAGTTATGTGTGTGGAGTTATGGTATAACTCCTTTGCATGATTGGGGAGTTATTTTGGAGTTATGATACTCCTTTGCATGCTATATAACCCCTCTCCCTTCCTTTGAAAAATATGAAAAAGAAAATAATTGTTTTGTCAAGACACATTTGTTCTATATTTTGTCCATAATTTTCTTTTGTCCTTTTGGTGATAGTTCATACAAAAGTTCGGTTCGTCGGAGTGGTAACTTTGTGCTAAGTTAACTACTCAACCTCCGTTGTATCCTGGGAGACAGACGCTCAGACAAACCTCAAGCACAGATTGGTGAGAGGGGCGAATCTGTTTTAAGGAAACTGTGTTTGCACAGGCCTCGGTTCCAAATTTTCCTCGAATTTACAATTTTGGTTTTCATCAATATTTATATTATTGTGGATTCTTATTTGGTTTGTTCTTTTGTTAATCAAATTCGATAATTATTTCCCTACATAAACAACGATATATAACCAGTAACTTGTAATCTGGGGAAGAAGCACTTAACAGTCCAGCTACTGCTACTACCACCACTGCACCCTGAATTCCCGTCCTGTAAGGAGAACGAAACCTTCTTTTCAAGACCCATGAAATCATTATTATAGGTGTCAGAGGGAAACGTTGACACATATTTAGTTGTTCGAATGTTAATCGATTAACAAAACATCAATGATTAAAACACATGTTTAGGTAAGTTTTCATGTGATTGTATTCAAGTATTTGATCAATATTTTTTTAAAAATAACTCCATCTAATATCATTAGATATTAAACTTTGCTTCAATCTTGGGACATGCAAAACACCTGTTATTCTTCTCACCACTCCATCAAACATCTTCACTTTCACAGTACCCGAACCCTTAACTTCAAGTTTTTAATTATCAGCTACAACAATATGATGCTCATCACATGACTTATAATTCTCAAACCAATCTCTATTTGGACACATGTGATAAAATATCCAGAAACCAGAAACCAAACACTAACTGGACTATTATCATTAGTAACACACAAAACACCGTCAACATCATAATTTTCCTCCACCATATTTGTAGAATCTGAATTCTCTAAGATTTCTTTACCTTTCCTCCTCGATTCAAGGTGTTTTGTCAATTCTTCAAAATCTCTTCTAACGTGACCCTTCTTGTGAAAATAATAGCACTCCACATCTCTCCTTGGATGAGAATGAGAACAATTCCTCTGACTATAATTTCTTCCTCGCGATTCACCTCTACCATACCTATTATCAGAAGTAGTCAATAGAACCTGATAACCATTCACATTATCACTTGGCTTCTTTATGTTGGTTGTCTCTAACAAAGCAGTCGAAACGTTATTCACCGTCAAAGTAGATTTACCAACTAACAATGTGGTCACCAACGTCTCATATGATTTGGGCAATGAAGACAATAAAATAATAGCCTTATCTTCATCCTCAGTTTTAACATCCACATTCAACAACTCAGTCACACCCTTATTAAACTTATTCAAGTGGTCCCTAACATCAACATCATCATCCATTTTCAACTCATATAATTGTTTCTTCAAATAAAACCTATTAGTTAGAGATTTAGACATATATAGACCTTCTAGCATTTTTCATAACTTAGAAGCAGATTTCTCGTTTAAAACACTATACTTTACCTCAGGTGCAAGAGTCAATCTGATTGTACTGACTGTCTTAGCTTCCAACTCTTCCCAATCTGCATCTTTCATTCCTTCTGGCCAAAGCTTTGTAAAGTCCCTGTTGCATGAGAACATCTTCAAATGTACTTTTCCAAATATTAAAATTATTTTTTTCGTCAAATTGCTCCACCTCAAACTTGGAACCCATCATTATCTTTGCAATAATCCCAGAGTTTGAACCTTTAGCTTTGATACCACTGTTGGGAAAAAATCAATTTTTCCTACCCTAAATCAATCAAACACAGTGAAACGCAAAAACATAAAATAACGGGACAAAAGAGAAAAACAATAATTTAACGTGGCTTAACTGACTGCCGACAACAATAGAAAAGTGAAACGCAAAAACATAAAATAACGGGACAAAAGAGAAAAATAATAATTTAAAGTGGCTCAACTGACTGCCGACAACAATAGAAGAAGAACACCTTTTATTGATAAGAAAAAATAAATCACTCATTACAATATTTTTCTCACCCTCACAACTTCTCTCAATATAAAAAAGAACAACAAATGTAATGCACGAATTATTTTCTTTATTCCCTAATTTTCCTCTCCCACACGTTCTGGCTCTCTCTCTCTCTCTCTCTCTCTCTCTCTCTCTCTCTCTCTCTCTCTCTCTCTCTCTCTCAACATCCCCCTCAAAGGTCTAAGCACCACTTCATAATTCACTATTTTCGACACTTTTGCTTCTTTAATTGGCTGCACTGCTTTCTTTTTCTCACTCAAATTATACTGCCGCTCTTTTTTCTCCCTTAATGACATGCACACTCCTACGACATATATATATATATATATATATATATATATATATATATATATATATATATATATATATATATATATATATATTTAAAACCAAGTTGGAAGATAAGTGCTTTAATGGACCAACTTCAATTACACCAATATAATAATTTGGCAATTATTTTGGGTCAAAACCCAATGAATGAAACACCCAGATAGAGACGTGTGAAAATGTCCGAAGGAGACGTTACAAAAGTTAAAAGAATCATGGTCCCAATCATGGAGTTAATTGACACATTGTACTATAATTAATTATTGTAAGCATAGTACCTTTGCTTAAGAATTTGGACCTTGCTATATGTACTAACAAACTGTACTAACGACTAAAAGACAAAAATTTTGAATGTTCAATTACTATGTTATCCTTTTAGTTATAATTTTTAGTTTTCTGATGTTATGTCTATATCTCTAAATTTATTGTTTACGTAAAATGTGTAATATATACTATTATATGTTAAACTCTTTTCTTCAATAATTATATTTAATTCTTCAATTTTTTTCTCTATATCACTAATTATTCTTCCTTTATTTACTATAATTCTAGTAAATTGTGAAAAATCTGTAAATGAGGGTTCTTTTATTGCGTAGTCTAATAAATTATAAAATCTTTCTAAATCTTCTCTTATAATTTCTAATTGTTTAATTGTTTCTTCTCTTAAGTACTTAAAGTCGTTTACTTCTGAATGATTTAATTCTATTAAATGTTCTGAATTCATAAATTATAAAACTAAATATTTAGATTTAAGCTATTAATTCAAATCCTCTTCAAATAGTTAATTCTTGGAATAATAAAAACAAATTTTCAACATATGTAAAGGCATGCAAGAGATATCATAAACAAAATGATAAATTTAAGACTATGATAACAGTACTTGGATAATATTAATAAAAAAGACGATATATAATCCATCATAAATAATTAATAATACTTCTTTCTATCTATGGGCCCATCACGCTTCTTTGTAAATCTGATTTTAAAATATTTTTGACCAAATACTCTTCGGTTATTTATCTAAGTATTAAACACATCTTTATAAAAGATTGTTGCTGCTCAAAATATTTACGCATTAAAGGATGCTCGAAAGACTTACTCCAACATTTTCTGTTTAACACTTAAACAAACACTTCAAAGAGGTTCAGCACAATCCAGTTTCGTTTCCTACTCTGGATGTACTCTTTTAACAAAAGTTATATAAAGAATAAACTTATGGACTCATAAATAAATAGAGTATTACTAACTATTTTATGACTTCATATATATCTATCAGAAGTTTAGTTACTCATACCTTCTGCTAATTGCTTCGGATTGGTTTGATGAAAGAAAATTTTGAACTAGGAATGAAAAGAAAATAGATAGAGAGTATAGATTTTTATTGCTGAAAACTAGTATGATTTTTCGGATGCTTACAATGAGGAGAGACTCCTCCTTTTATAGTTGGTAAAAGCAAAGCTGGGGAACAAGATAATATTCCCTATCTTTTACATACTTGGCTAAGATTTAAAGTAAATAAAGTAAAGCTAAAGTTACAATAATTTTTGCTGTTTTTCTAAAGTTTCACATGGGTCTGGACCCCCATGCCTTGAATAATTCATGTTCAGACAAGGTAGGCTTCATCTTCATTATAGTTGAGTAGGTCCCCACAATTATTACATTTGTGACCCGTTTCTACCTCCATTAGGTGATGTAGATATTCATAGGCTCCTTTGCTAAAATCCAAATTGCTGACAAGTATATTCTCAGCATATTCTCTTAATTTCCATAATTGACAATTAACTTGATTAATTCTTGCAATGCTGTAGATCAATAATTTGTCATCATTAGATTCATATACCCAAACATTAGTTTGTGTAAGGGTATCCCTTAATTCGGTATACATTACTCTAAATCCCAGTGCCCTTTTTTCTGGAATAGCTTGTATCTGTTCCTCTTTGTTAAATGGTTTTATTTCTGGTTCTGAAAGAATAGCTTTGCTAGTTACTCCAAGTTTTACAATATGTTCTGCCCTTAGAAATTCTTCATCAATAAATTCTGGAATGACTGAGTAAATCCTGACATAGATCTTTTCAGCTTTGGTAATTCAAAATATGTTTTAACTGCTGCCTTGATAGAATTAGGTAATAATGATATTTCCTTCATATCCTTGCTAGGGTAGATGCACTGAATAAGTCCTTGGTCAAACAGTCCCCTGACTGTTCTTGGTTCTGCTCCTGGAAAAATAATTGATTTATTGATGGCTAATTGTCCTTAGCCATTCTCCTTCTTTTGTCCTCTTGTTTAGATACTCCACATATTTCAAGAATGTCTCTAGTTTCTTCATAACTTTCTCCTTTTCTGATAGTTCCTTTGTTGCGACTGCTGGTTTCTTCGCAGCTTCTAAAAAAGTTTCTTTAGATGGTTCAATAGTTTTGCTAATAGCTTTGGAAGATGAACTTCTAATAATTGATACTTTAGATACTTCTTCCTCAATAGGAAGTCCTACAGATAAATTCTTTATTGGAGAGGATTGGGATCCTCCTTTATACATTTCCTCAAGAGAATTAACCCTTAACTTGTAAAAGGCTAGTTCACTGTTAATTTGTACAATCTGCGCCATGCAAGTATTCGCATGGTTGAATAGATTTGAATAGTTGATATTCATTTGACCCATAGCCAAGTTAATTTCTTCTACTTTCTTAAGTATGTCTTCCATGTCTTGATAAATAATCTGCAATAATATTGTCAATACCCTTAATATGAATAATTTTAAAATCATAATGGCTAAGTTCTACTTGCCATCTAATTAACCTTTTATTTGCAATAGTTGGATCAATTTCTTTAGTTAACCAATATTTGACTTGTGTATTATCTGTTCTAATTTTGAATTTTGTAGTAACAATAAATAATTCAAATTTTTTAATAGCAAGTTTTACAGCTAATAATTCTTTTTCATTTATATGATAATTAGTTTGAGTTTGAGTAAAACTGCCACTAGTGTACTGTGCAATTCTTTCTTCATCCTCGTTTGGATAAATATATTTAAGTACTGCTCCCCATGCTGTTTTGCATGCATCGGTTTCTAAAATCCAATCACATTCTTTTTTGGGTAATTCTAATTCTGGTAATTCTTTACAAAGATCTTTAATTTTTTGTACTTCTTCTTCTTCGTCTTTAGACCAAGGTGTCCATCTAGTTTTTCCTTTTAATCTTTTTTGTAATGGGATTAAATGTTTTGCTAAGTTAGGTACATATTTCCTAGTCTGGTTTAAAAGTCCTAAAAAACTTTGTAATTGTGTTTTATCTTTTATATGATTGCCAAATTCTTGTATTTTTGTACCAATATGTTTTTTGAGTTTTATTCATTCTTGGCTTATTATAGATCCAAAAAATTCTACCTTTTCTTTAGCTATTTCCATTTTTGTAGCTGATAATATAATTCCATTATTCCTTACAATATCTATAAAAACATTTAGATGTTTTAAGTGTTCTTGTCTGGTTTCAGAGTAAATAAGAACATCATCAATATATACTGTAATAAAATGATAATAATCTTTAAATATTTTATCCATGTACCTTTGGAATTCTCCTTAACTATTTTTAAATCCAAAAGGTAATACATTCCATTCATAAAATCCTTGTGGTACCGTAAAAGCTGTTAAATGTCTATATTCTTCAGTTAACATAATATGATAAAATCCTGATTTAAGATCAAATTTAGAAAAATATTTCTTTCCTCTAATTTGGTTAAATAATACCTGTTGGTTTGATATTGGATATTTTAATTCTTTTGTATAAGTGTTTAACCTTTTATAATTAATTACCATTCTAGATTTTCCTCTTTTTTGTTCTGAATGTTTTATTACAATGAAGGTTGGACTACTATGTTTACTGTTAGATTCTCTAATGAATTTCTTTTCTAGCATTTCTTTTATGTGCATTTCAAATTCAGGTAATTCTTTTGGTGTATGTTTAATTGGTTTTACACTAATAATCTTAGTGTCATCTTCTAGTATAATTTCTGCCATAAGCTTATTTATGTGCCATTTTTGCAAATGATTATCTCCTGATAATTTTAATAATTTTTCTGTAATATTTTTTATTACAATTTGATCAAAATGTTCTTATACTAGATTTATTCTATTTTTATTAGGCATAAATTGTGTTGTTTGTGTTAATTTTTGTCTATCCTCACCATGCTTAGCTGCTATATGAGGCATTTTTTCTCTACAATAAGGATCATTAATTTTTATTGCTATTGCTATATGGTGACAATGGATAGATAAAAGTATAACTTTTTCATCAATAGTTATTGGATAATATTGTTTTATGAAGTTATTTTCTAATAATATATCCCCTGGCATATCATCAAATTGATATACATAAGGTATTTGTAATTCATATTTTCCCATTTGTATTTTAACATTCCTTGCTATTTTAGTTATTAGGTTTGTACTTCCATCAAATCCTGCAAGTATTACTCTTTCTTCATTATCTTTTTTATTGCTCCACATTTCTGGAGGTAATACATTTTCTTTAAACAAACAGGATGATGCTCCTGTATCAAACAATGCATGATAATTTCTGCTAAGATATCCATTGTAATTCATTTTGGTTAGTATATAAATATGTTCTCTCCCTCCTTGTATTTTATTCATAATAACCTTGGTATAACTAGATTCTCATTTTGTATTGTTAATAGTATTCTATCATCTTTTATGTAATATGGTTTTATTTGTTCTAAGAAGTCTGTTCCTAATAGTAATTCTGTATTTACCTTTCCTGTATGTTCTACGCACATGTTTATGATTATTTCATTTATTTTATTTATTCTTATTGGTAATTCTACATAAGTATCCATGGGATGAATATTTACAAAATAATCTTGTATTTGAATTGAATTATTCGTTACTTTAAGTTCTAAGTCTCCTATTATGTTTTCTTTTATATGAGATACAGTTGCTCCAGTATCTATTAATACCTTCTGTTCTTTCCATTCTCCATTTATTCTAATTTCTATCATAACTTCAAATTGTTTTGTTTCATTTCTTTTAGATAGATTCATTCTTGGTGTTTTTCTATGTATTTTTGTCATTATTTGTTTTTCTGAATCATTTCTATTTTCTATTTCAGGTAATGATCTTGTACTAGTATTTCTTCTTAGGCTAATTGATCTTCTTCCAAATTCTATTTGTGGTTTATCCATATTTACTAATCTTCTAGCTTGATTGAAATCTATTTCTATATCTTCTGGTATTATCATTCTTGGATTTTCTTTAGCTGGTTTGTATTCCAATAAATTTTGAAATATGGGTTCTATTATATGTGTTCTTGTAGCATTCTTAATTTTTACTTCATGTTTACTAGTAAAAGCATATATTGTTCTAATAGTTAAACTTATAGTTTTACTTCCTGGTTCCATATCTATCCCTCTTAACATGTAATATAATGTTAAGACTTTATTTTTATTTTGTTCTCCCATACTTATGCTGAAATTTGGTCTTATTGTAAATTTTACTTTTTGGTACATTAAGTTTCGTGTTACAATTCCTATTAGAGCATCTTGTACTGAACTTACAATTCTATCATCCATAATATAGATTCTATAGGTGTATCTATTCCTTCTCTGAAATAGGCTTTTGCTATAATTTGTACGGCTCCTAAATATATGTTCTTTATTTTTCCTTTTAGTTCAGGATTCAATAGGTTTATTTCTTGTCTTATAATTTCTTCATTTATTATAGGTATTAATGTATTTCCTGTAGTATCTCTTATGTCTATAGGGTATGTTTTAGTTTAGTTTTGTTTTTGCCTTAAGTATCTCTTATATGGTACTCTATACCTTTTAAATGTTTTATTATATGGTTTTTGTATTTATTAAATTTAGTAAATTTGTTTCTAAATTTATCTTTTCTATAATATTTTTTTTCTTATATTTTCTTTCTAGATGACATCCCCATTGCGTCGGTTTATATTGTAATTTATCACAACATAATGATTTTTTACTTGCTTTATGGAATTTTATCATATTATTTGCTTCCATACATTTTTCTTGTTATCTCATTTCTATAAATTGTATTCTTGCTCCTAGACTATTATTACTTAATGGTATTTCTAATTTTTCCCAGTCCTTAAATAATTCTAAATTCCATGGGTTTGGTAATTTAAAGAATATTTGGTTCATAATTTCCATACCATATGTTTCTTGATTATATTCTGCTTTTTCAAAATATTCTCTAAATTCACATGCAAATTGTTTAAAGTAACACATATCACATATTGATAGATTTTCTAATAAATATCTATTTCTTAGTCTTGAGCTAATTTTGGTATCTCTGTCTATTACTAATGTATATTCTCTTTTTAATGCATCTTCATATCTGCTTAAAATAGTTCCTATTTCATCTTGGTCATTTCCTCTAATCTGTCCTATATAAGTTTCTGTTAAATTTCCCCACCATCTTGCAGTGGTTCCTATAAATGTATTTTCTAATATTAATTGTAATTGCTTTCCTGTTAATTCTTTAGTATAGGCCATCATAGCCATAGATTTCATCCATAATTCTAATTCATGATCTACATCTTGCACACATTCTAAATCTATCCATTTTCCTTCTGAACTAATTTGTGTTTCCATACTTCTCCATGGTGTATATTCTATAGGATAATTTTTACTTGGTTTGGTGTAATATTTTTGTTGTAGTATAAAATTATTTGTTTTAAAATTTTGGTTTTGTCTTTGATTCATATAAATTTCTGGTGTATTTTGTGGATTAGTATTACTTGTATTTTCTTTTTTGACTTGGTTAGTTCCTGGTTGCTGTATATAATCTGGTGGATTTTGTCCTACTGGTATTAAAGCTCTCTGTTGTTCATTCATATTAATTTCTTCTATTTTAAGATTTTTAAATTTTTCTATATAATCTTCTTCTGTTATGTAATCTGCTTCACCTTCTTCTTTAGGATTTTCCATAAATTTTTCTATTTGTTCAGTAATCATATTTATTCCTAATCTATTGATGACTTTAAATTCTTTGTCAGTTATTATTCTTTTAGGTTTTCTTTTTTCCATTTCATCATATATTTTTGTTATATTTTGGTTTACAATTCCAATATTTTGTTGTATATTATCTAATCTTTTATGTAAATCATTTTTCCCTATTTCTTCTTCTTTAATTGTTCTTATCATATTTATTTGTTTTATAATAGTTTTTTGCTCTATAATTTCTATTGGGTTTTCATATACTCCTACCATATTTCCTATTTTATTTATTTTATCAGTTATTTGCTTAATTTGGTTTTCTAAGGTTATTAATTGTTTTGATAGGTTATTTACATATTGCTTTACTTCTAATATTTGTGTGGGTATATTTTTGTTTATATCCTTATAATCATTAGTTATTTCTATCATTTGTCTTATTTCTAATGGTAAATTATTGATAATTTCTTGAACTTGTTCTGGGTTTTTTACTTGTTCTAAATTTTGTTCTGTAGTTTTATCTAAACTTATTCCTAATTTATTTAGTAAAAACAAATTTGTCCAGTTTAATTGTTTATATTCTCCAAATCCTCCTTCTCCTAATAGTATAAATGGTATAAATTTTCCATATGTTTCAGTTATTAATGGTCAATGACTATTATTTGGTAAATCTTTAGATTTATAATTATATACTCTAGGTTCGATTATTGGTAATCTTTTAGACATTTTTCTAAATATATTTATAAGTATAACAACGGGCTCTGATACCACTGTGGGTTAGATCGTGATAGTGAAATTTTATTTTGCGGAATTATAATCTTTGTCTAATTCTTCTTAAAAATCTTTCTTCAAATTCATCCATATATCTTATATCTTCTTGTCTAATTAAGTTTTCTTCTTTTAATTTTAAATATTCATTATGTTGTAAAACTAGCCTTTTAATTTCCCTATATTTTTCTATAGCAATCGGATCAATATTTAAGCATCTTCCTAATTTTTCCAATTCTAAATATTCTCTATGTAAACTTCTAATTAAATTTTTTCTTTTTTCGTGAAGTATATGTGGATCATAAACAGGCATAATATTTTTTAATTATGAAATAAGTAATAAATTTTTTTAAAGTAATTAAATTTTTAGGATTTATTATGTGTTAAATTTAATAAGATAATATGTGAAATAAGGTATTATTTATAATTTTAGTTTAAAGGGTAAAATAGGTATTAATTTATGTTAGTAAGTTGTTAGTATTATTTTGTTAGTAAGTGTAGCTTTATTCTAAGAATTTCTGCTACCTATATTTGTTTATAAATAAGTTTAAACAACAAATTTTTTTAAAAACACTTGACAATTATTTAAGAATTTCGCTATGTTTGGTTTTGATTTTGATTTTGATTCCACTGCTACTCGAACAAGAAATAATAAATTATCTTGATTGCCGCTGTTATATTGTAACTTGATCAAACTTACTATTTTGCACCCTCTTTGTTATTTTTGTTTGATAGAGTTGATGGTCTATATTTTTTCTGATAATTTGACAGTTAAAATTTGAAAAGTTAATGTTTTACTGAATAATAGATTTTATTTTATGTGATGGAATGAGATAGAGTGACTAAATTGAAACAAATTGAAAGTTAAACTATTAATTTGAAAAAAAAAAAAGTTTGGTGACAAAGGCCAAAAGGTCAGTGACTAACAATTTTTAACTCTCATGCTGACTTTAGAATAATGATCATCAAAGTTCTTTCACACAACTATAGTTTTAATGTTTTATCACCCAAAACTTACTCATGTATCCGCTCGCTTATCAGAGTTTTCTCCCTCAAAACTCACTGATTCAATGCTCAAGTAGGAAGAAAAAGTTAAATGTGTTGGATATTAGACCCAAAATAATTGCAAAATAATTTAGAATAATGCTAGATGAACAACGATTATAGACAACATGGTGGACAATACACTCACATTAGGTAGACATGGGTGAAAAATTTATGGGTTAATTGCACAAATTACTGTATTTCCATGACAAAAATGATTTTTACTGCACCAAAGAAAAATTATGAAAAATACTTCAATTTGCTATCTTCTTCCCCATCAATCACCGACTGCCTACTAGCTATAACCGCCTTCCATCTTGTTCCCTACTATCTACCACCGACTGTAACCAACTCACTGCCGCTACCACCGAACCACCACCAGCACCAAACCACCACATGTTCAATCTCCATCATCCCCGTAACACATAAATCAACCTCATCTCCCTCACCACATGTTGAGTCGTCAGCCACCGCGCACATTCAAACTGCAAGGGACCACCCAAGCACCAATACCGAAACTCAAAGCCATAACCCTCCAAAATCATAGAATCAACACCCAGCTAGAATCGGTAACAAATGGATGAAGGAGAGACCGAATGTATATTAATACACACATATGAAGAGAAGACCGGAGAATATGAACCTGGATTCTTGGGTAAAGACCTCCAAGAGCCTTCTCCATTTGCTGTGAATGTAACTAGAGAGGATTTGATCTTCTGCAGCAGTCCATCTTCCCCTTTTCAAACCCACTTTTTCACAACAAGGATGACGCGATCCCAATCGGGAAATACGAAGAAACACGCGGAATTAAGACACAAACGATAGGAAAGATCCAGATTCAACAACAAACACAAGAAATAAGAAAATAAATTACTGGAAAAGATAAAATTAACGATAGGACCTGAACCCAACAATCACGACGCAATGAATGACGATGCAGATTGAAGAACCGAGGTTTTTGAAACACCACATGGGATGTCAAACTCTGTGATAAGTTTCTGATCGGAACGCCACAAATATTCAAGAAAATATTTGATAAATTCTATGAACTGTTCTTCAAGAACAAGAAAAGGAATCCTCCTTTTTCTGAGAGAGAAAATTCTCACATTCATTCCATAATATCAAAGTTGTTTTCTGTTATGAATGAAAAACATAATTTAAAGTCAAAACATGCCTAAAAACTGACCTAGCCGCACTAGGGTTCGAAAATAAAATTAATAATTAATAAAGCGGAAATTAAATCAAAATTCGCGAAAATCTGCTCTAATCTCAACCGCGCGCGATAGCGTGGTTATCCTTGAAACTCTCGACTTGATTTTTGATGCATGCGAGCGATCGCGCCTTCCTTGACCTAAGCGATCGCGTGATCTTCCCGGCTGGCCCTCTTTTCGTCCATTTGAAACAACTTGATTCGATTTGGTTCTCGACTTCGGTCCAACACGAAATTTGCTTGTTTTTCCACATAGATTGCTGTTACATCGATGGTAACTTGATTTCTCTTTTGGTCTCCTATCTTGGATCATATCATCTCCCCCTCTTGAAAAGGATTCGACCTCGAATTTGTAGATGGCCTCTCCTTTGTGTATCTCTTGCTTTCGTTGGTTCGAGGGGCCTGTTCATGTTTTGTGCTACCTATCATCTTTTGGGGCTGTTCTGTCCGACAATTAATTTTCCCTTTGCCCTTAGTTTTGTGATTTAATTTTAATACCTGCAAAACAGAATTAGCCAAACTAGGGAGGGATGTGTTAGCAAATGCAAATAAATTCATTTTTGTGGTGGACTCTCTTTTCTTCTTCTTTTTGCTCTCAAGCTCACCTTTTCTGAGGTCGTGGCCTCAACTCTCTTGTTTTCAATTTTCACACCCTCTCCTTTTTCTAAGGTCGTGGACTGAACGATCTTATTTTTCCCCACAAACTCCCTCTCTATTTTCAATTGGTCCTCTTGGACCTCTTTAGGTGATAACGGAGCAAGAGTGATGCTTTTTCCACCCTTCACAAAAGAATATCGATTTTTAAACCCATCATGCACCACTCTCCCATCATGTTGCCATGGCCTTCCCAAAAAAATATGTCCAACATGTATAGGGACCACATCACACACAACCTCATCTCTATAACCCCCAATGGTGAATTTAATATTAACTTGCCTATTCACTTTAAGTTCTCCCGACTTGGTTAACCATTTTAATTTATAGGGGTTAGGGTGTTTCACCTTAGGCAACTCCAATTTCTCCACCAATAATGTACTAACCACATTAGTACAACTTCCCCCATCAATTACCATCCTACAAACCTTTTTCCCCACCAAACACCTAGTGTGGAAAAGATTATCTCGCTGTTAATCAATTTCAACCATCTTAGCTCGAGAATTTAGGACACGTCTATTCACAAGGGACCCTTTCACTACATAAGTTAACCCCTCTTCATTACTACTACTATCCCCCGCATCCTGTAACCTAGGCATTCCCTTAAATTCATCCTCCGAACTAATTTCACCATTTTCATGCAATAGCATTACTCTCTTATTTGGGCACTGTGATGCTATATGGCCCGAACCCAAACACTTAAAGCACTTAATATTTCTATCCCTAGTAGGTTGAGAATCAGAAATATTTTTACTTTTAGTTGTAGGTTCCTCCTTTCCCTTCGGGACATGCTTATCATTGTGATCCTTCCTCGGTTGTGATGTAGGGTAAGTCCCCGATGAGTGTTTAGATATCCCCTTTCACCTTAACTGCCTCTCCACCTTCATTTCCATATGCACCATGTCTTCTAGTTCCACATAATGTTGTAACTCAATGACATTGGAAATATCGCTGTTCAGCCCACTCAAAAATCTAGCCATTGTAGCTTCCCGATCCTCCACCACGTTGGCCCTAATCATGGCTACCTCCATGTCCTTATGATATTCCTCTACACTCCTAGAGCCTTGTGTGAGCCCCTGCAACCTTTGGTAAATATCCCTATGATAGTGACTTGGGACAAACCTCTTTCTCATTATGATTTTCATCTCACACCATGTATCCACCAGCTCCTCACTATTCCTCATTCGATCCTTCATCAATTGATCCCACAAATTAATTGCATAATCGATGAACTCAACGACATCTAACTTCACCTTATTTCCTTCCGAATAATTATGGCAATCAAACATCAACTCTACCTTCTTCTCCCAATCTAGGTAAGCCTTCGAATCACTCCTCCCATGAAAAGGTGGAATAGACAATTTTATTTTACCTAAATTATCATCTACTTCATCCCGATCACCACAATCTCTTCTATTAT
The DNA here is from genome assembly GCA_963555705.1 of Ligustrum vulgare. Taxonomy (NCBI): domain Eukaryota; kingdom Viridiplantae; phylum Streptophyta; class Magnoliopsida; order Lamiales; family Oleaceae; genus Ligustrum; species Ligustrum vulgare. The sequence continues at coordinate 25,649,536 of OY743176.1, forward strand.
TTGCCCTTTCATACCTATCTCCTCTACCCCTTCTTCTCCTTACACTAGCCACAGATGATTGGATACTACTCCCTTCACTTGCAAACTCCTCATCATCAAACCCATACCCAACCCTTTGATTATTTCTCCCCCCCTATGATCTCTCCCGTCTTCCCTCCTAGCTCTAGGATCCGTATGAGTTTGTTCCCTATGCAACTTATTAAAAGTTTCTTCCTGCTATCCATCCTAGTCATCAACTTCTAAAATTGCTCAAGTAAAGTCACCATCACACCTACATCATTCTTACTCACCCTATTCGTACCTTCCGGTCATTTGTTGTGGTTCGTTGATGAAGCTGTTGACTCCCTTCTGTCAATTCCCTTGTTGTCCCCAACTGATGAAGATGATGAATCTCGTCTGCTAGACATTATTAGTCTTCACAGAAATAAGTAGAAAATCCCTCACAAAATGTATCTCTCGTGTATCACTCAAAATCCCCTTCCAAGCACTTCAAAAACAATCCAAGAACTCAATCAAGGGTAGGACACGACAAGACACGAGTAAGAATAAGAAAATTTGGAAATTGAGAGAAATTTGGAATATTCGGGGACAGATGGAATTTTCTAATTTTTTTTAATCTGCCAGAAAATTTGACTACGAGTATGGCAGAAAAAAGGGAGTTTGATTTGGACGAAAAACGAACAATAAAAACACTTATGAAATTTTTGCACTGATATTTATGGGTCAAAACTGGAAAAGTTATGACTGACACGAAGAACACGGAAAATAAAGAAAATCAAGAAAATACCAAGAACTGAATCTAGATCCAAGCTCTGATACCAGATGACGCGATCCCAATCAAGAAACACGACGAAACATGCGGAATTACGACACAAACGATAGGAAAGATCCAGATTCAGCAACAAACACAAGAAACAAGTAAATAAATTACTGAAAAATATAAAATTGACGATAGGACCTGGACCCAACAATCACGACGCAATGAATGATGATGCAGATTGAAGAACTGAGATTTTCGAAATGCCACATGGGATGTCAAACTCCTTGATAAGTTTCTGATCGAAACGCCACAAATATTCAAGAAAATATTTGATAGGTTCTATGGACCGTTCTTCAAGAATAAGAAAATGAATCCTCTTTTTCTGAGAGAGAAAAATCTCACATTAATTCCATAATATCAAAGTTGTTTGCTGTTATGAATGAAAAACATAATTTAAAGTCAAAACACACCTAAAAACTGACCTAGCCGCACTAGGTTTGAAAATAGAATTAATAATTAATCAAGCGGAAATTAAATTAAAACTCGCGAAAATCTGCTCTGATCTCAATAGAGCGATCACGTGATTTAACCTCGCGCAATCGCGTGGTTATGCTTGAAACTCTCAGCTTGATTTTTGATGCATGCGAGCAATCGTGCCTTCCTTGGCCTGAGCGATCGCGTGATCTTCCCAGCTGGCCCTATGGATGGCAATGGGTCGGGTTCGGGGCGGGTCAGGGCCTTCCCGCCCCGGACCCGAAAACATGTAACCCCTCCCCGCCCCGCTAATGACCCGAAATTTAATTAATTTATTTATTTAAATAAATTAGTAATAAGATTTTACGTGAAAAATTTAGGCATTGAACTAGTTAGAATTTTTAAGTTTGAACTTTAAAAATAATATGTATATATTTGAAGAAAAAAATCAATAAACAATATAATGGTATGGTGGTTGTATATTCTCATATCCCTAAATTCCACCAAGGTTCAATTCTTCTGGACTTCATCAAATTTATTTAGTTTCTCATTTCATTATTTAAATAAATAAAAAAATTACCGGGTCACGGGGCGGAAAACCCGCCCGAACCCGCCCCGCGGACCCAACGGGGCGGGTCATTTCGGGGCCTCCGGATTTCGGGTCCTTCGGGTTTTTTTGCCATCCCTAGCTGGCCCTCTTTTTGTCCATTTGAAACAAACGATCCGGTTTGGTTCTTGACTCAGGCCCAACACGAAATTTGCTTGTTTTCCCACCTAAATTGCTGTTGCATCGATGATAACTTGATTTCTCTTTTGGTCTCCTATCTTGGATCATATCAAAGGGGCTCTTCCAATTTTTTTTTGGCTATCTAATGAGGTGTAGTAATAAAGACAAGAAAACGTAGAGACACATAAAGAAATATAGTAAAGTGTTTGTGGTGATCAATTATGCCACATAGGCTAGAAAATTATTTTATTGTCGTCGATTGTCCACCGGAGCTCCTCACTGACTGTTGAGGCCGGGGAATAATAGCTGGTTTGACAATTTGACTAGTGGGATGAAATTTAGCTTTTGGTTGGCAATGATAGTGTATGAAAAATGTTTGATTTTATGTTTGAGAGAAAGTATCAAAAAAATTTGTAAAGTATCAAACTGTGATACTTAAATTTTTTTGAAAAGTATCATAAGTATCATACTTTGATACTAACATATTTGAGAAGTGTCATAACTATCAGATTGTGATACTTCATGGAATTATGAAGTATTTTTCAGTTTTTACGATTTTATTATAAGTAAATTTTAAGTTTTATAAAATTTAAGTAAATTTCAGTTTTGTACATAAAAGTAGGACATTTTTGTAGACAACCCAAGATTTATTGGCCAAAGTTATTTTTTGTGATGATTAGGTGGCCCACATGAAAACATGGGAGAACACGGCACGGGAGCAAGAGAAAAATAATTGGGCTTCCTTTGGAATAAAAAAGCCCATTAGGGCTATCTTAATCTTAATCTTTATCTTTATATATTTAAAAGTTAGATAGTGGTTTAGTGTGAACACATGTTGTCAATACAATGTGGTTTAATTATTTAATATTTAGTGGTTCAATGTGATCACATAGTGTGAACACAATTTGGTTAACTATTTGTTAATTAATGTTTGACTACAATATGATTAATTATTTGATAAATATTTATTTGGTTAATGAATGCTTGACTATTTAAGTTTGTATTCAGATTATTTTAAACCACTACTATATTTACCTAAGTTTATTAAATTTTTAAATTAAATAATTAAAGTAATTTTTGTAGCAACACTTTTCTAGATGTATATTTTTAAAATCATTCTCGATTTCGGAAAACTCCACCTCCAGAAGCTAACCCATCCTGCTTGAGTGCACCATCTGTATTGATCTTAAACCAGCATGTCTGAGGTTTATACCATTTAACCATGATAGCTCTTCTGCACTTCATCTTTTTCATAAGCGGATTACCAGCTAGGTTCAAGATATTTAGAAGGTATTGAGTTCGGTTGATGATACCTTGAGCCTGCATTTTCGTGCCATTGTATTTGGCATTATTTCTGGTATTCCAAATGAACCAGAGAATTGTGAATAGAACCAGAGAGATCAACTCACTAGCTTTAGCTTTTGTCTGTATTAACCAAGAGTTAATAATAAACCTTTTAGGATTTCCTTCGGATGTGGCACTAATACCCACTCTATAACACATTAATCTCTAAACCTCCTCAGCTACTTTGCCTTGCACAAATAAGTGTTTAATAGTCTCTTCTTCACAACAACATTGGCATTTGGATGCCAACTGAAAGTTAAATCTTTTTTTGATAATTTCATCAACAGATATTCTGTTTTCCCAGATTCTCCAGATAAATACCACAATCTTGGGAGGAAGCCATTTATTCCATATGAATTTGTAATGTATCTATGAGACCTTCTTTTGTCTAAATATCTCAATGCAACTTTTAGTATTGAACATGCCATTAGAGCTATATTTCCACATAATTTGGTCTTCATCCTGGTTAAGTTGTATGCTGAGTATCTCCTATAGGATATTAGGAGGAACCACTTTAGAAAGCTTCTCAACCTCCCATTGATCCCCTTCGTCATCAGTGTAGTTTAGCACCAGCTTCATCACATTGACATTAGGAAGAGTTCTCCCTTTCAATATTACAGATCTGAGCCAATGATCACGCTTAAAATTAATTCCACCTTTGTTAACCTTCCAATATATATGAGGTTCAACAAATTCCCTAGCCTAGACCATTCTTTTCCATAGAGGAGAATCTTGGTTCCTACCTTGAACCACAGATTCATGATTTCCCAAGCAATACTTTGCTTTCATCACCCAGCTCCATAACAATCCTTGTTTTCTAAAATTCCATCTAATTTTACAATCAAAAGTAAGGCTGATATCTTTAATATCTCTACACCCTAGGCCACCTTCCTTTACTGGGAAACAAATCTAATCCCAAGTAGTCCAATTATATTTTTCCCTTGACTAGAATCACCCCATATGTAAGCATTATACATTTTGGATATTTTGTTGATGATTGCCTTAGGAGGATTAAGAATTTGTAATAAGTGTAAAGGCATGGATTCCAAGACATGTTTAACAAGAATGAGTCTTCCCCCAGCAGAAATCCATTTATGTTCCCATCCCATAATTCTGTTTCTGATTTTCTTTATTAACTCCTCAAACAAGAAGATCTTCTTATGCCCTTTAAATAGAGGAACTCCCAGATAAACCATAGGAAACTCTTGGTTTTGGAAGCCAGGACATTCTTCCAGAGTCTTGATGTGTTGTTCTTTGTTTGTGATAAAAGAGCTTTTAGCCAAATTGGTAGATGGTCCGGAGGCTTTACAATACTTCCCAAGAAATTCCATTATATTAAATAAGCTCTGTCTGTGTCCATTAGTGAAGATAACGACATCATCCGAAAATGCTAGATGGGAGATAGGTACATTTCCTCCATATTCATAATCCATATCCATCTTTCTAGTGTACAAATTATCCAACCCTCTTGATAAACTTTCTACCAGGATGATGAATAGAGCAGGAGATATAGGATCTCCTTGTCTAATGCCTCTACTAGACTTGAAAAATCCTTTAAGTTCACCATTAATCATCAAAGAGAATTTGCAGCTGTTTATACACCTATAAATTTTGTCAATCCATACCTCATCAAAGCCAAATTTTTCCATAACTTTTGATAGAAATTTCCAATCAACTCTATCATATGCTTTGGCCATATCCAGTTTAAGGATCACATATCCCCCTCTTATCTTTTTATCCAGCTGGAAGACAAGCTCTTGGGCTAAAAGAATATTGTCCGCAATTGATCTCCCCGGCGTGAAACCACTTTGGGAATGTGAGATAATTTTAGGCAGCATCTTGTTAAGTCTCATGGACATCACTTTGGTCAGAATTTTGCTTATCAAGTTGCACAAGCTGATTGGTCTGTACTCTTTCCAGTTGGCTGAATTTCCTTCTTTGGTATAAGGACAATGGTGGTAGCAGCAGCACCCTCTGGCATAATTTTACATGTGTAAAAATCAGTGATAGCTTCTAGGAGATCATTTTTAATACTGTTCCAGCAACTTTGATAAAAGACCCCTCCAAACCCATCAGGACCTGCATCACTGTCTTTATTAAAATAGAAGACCACCTCTTTGACCTCATCAATGGAAGAAATCGTGTTGACCATCTCATTATCCTCAGCAGTGACAATCTTAGGCATAGGACTTAAAATGTCATCGTTATCTTTCGTGTATTCCTTAGTAAGGATTTTACTGAAATAATCAATGGCAGAGTTTTGTATCTCATCTGGTTCCTTTAATATGTCTCCATTCTTCAATATAATTTGATTTATTTTGCATTTACTTCTATTTTTTCTAACCACCGCATATAAAAACTTTGTATTTTTATCTCCTTCACAATTCCATTTAATCCCTACCTTTTGTTTCCAAAAAGTTTCCAAAAACTAGTATTTCTATCTCCTTGTCTAATACCCCTATGAGTTAATTTCACTTGCTGAAGGAGATTTTTAAATTCGCTAACCTATCTACACTGTTCATCTGGTTATCAGTAACGGTTGGGTATTGAGTTTTGGGAGTTCCCCTGAGTTTCTGGATATTTATTTATTTGTTACCCAACATGAAGTTGCTTGTTTCTAGATTCTAGTTGATTTTCAAGACTGGGCATTTCTGGGTTCTTCAATTCTTTGTGAATGGGTTTCTGGGTTTTGTTCTTGTGTTCGAACTTTAGCTGGGTGTGGTGATTTTGATATTTTCTTCTGGTGTTGTGTTCATTGACTACTTTTGGGTACTGGCTTACATGGCTATTCCTTTGCTCCAAGACGTCATTTGCTACTGGGTAGTTTTATTTCCAGTTTCAATGTCATGTTGGGTTCTTCTTACTGTAGAGATTTCACTCTTCCTGTTGGATTCTCCTTATTGCACGTTCAGAAAGGTCCATAAGGGATATTTAGGGTACTATTGAAGAGAATAAGATGTTGGTCAAACAAGCACCTGATATACTAATGCCACCAGCCTAACACTTCCACAAAGATTGCCTCTTGACGATTATCGTATGACAATATCGATACATGACACAGAAATATTTTGTCGAAGAAGGCCGCTCAATTCCTAATCTTATCCATATAATCCAGCTCAAATTCCACCACTCGGATCTTTCTACAATTGTAGAGCACAATTTGTGCATCAGACGGTGTATTCTCTTAGTCATCTTAGCCTAGAGTTGCCAATTGCCATATAATACTACAGTAGAAAATAGGCGTCTCGCATTTGAACTTGCTGGATTGATTGTCAATTGGGAAAAACGAAGGCAAAATGACATGAAGAAAGGGCCTAATAATGATGGAAATGGTCAGATTACTGATGAAATTAGCCATGCCTCTTCCGCGGCGGATCAGAATCATTCAATTGACAAGTCTACATTTTCCGAATATTCAAGTTAGTGTATAGAGGTTGAACCAAGTCATAAAAAAAGGTTGAACCAGGTCTGCAATCTCTTACATAATGTCCCCTGTTGGTTCTCCTTCAAATTCTAACATCAAAGCTCCTAGATCTGTTGGGCAACTTGATGAAGAGTTCAAGCCTAACGCGGCCAAGGAAGAGATGATCACCAATTTTCTCATAGTATGTTTAAGATTTCCCTTATTTTCATTGATCAATTGAACTATAAGATTACTCTTTGTGGGTCCTTGGGGGATATGTTTGTTTGGATGAAAATACCCTTTAAAAGCTTAATAGTTGATTGTTCAGACGGAAGAAAACGGTGGATAGGCGTTTGATTTAACATAAAGGATGTTTTATGCAAGAAAATGTGAACATTGGGACGTTTTGTGCAAAAAATCAGAACGTTGAGATGTTTTGCACAATGAGTGTTAAACGTATGGACGTTTTGTGCCAATTACCCTATAATTAAATATACATTTAATTATGTTCAATTAAATGCATCGCATTTAAAAATTTAAAATTATTAATCATGTGAAGGATCTTTTGCGTTGAATTCCACGTTTGTGTACCACAAATCTTGAGGTTGATTTTTATTTTCGTGCATCGTTGTTCGCTATAAACACACTGAAAGTGCACATATCGCATACAAGTAATAGTGGACTAAATGAGTTCGGTTTATCAATCTCACATGGATTGTTTATCTCAATTAAACTTCAATTTAATCAATTTCAACTATAAACACAAACAATAAAGTTTGGTTTTGGAAATGTTCTAGTACTTAAATCAAATTCACAATTGTAAATAAATAAGCAGAAAATGGTGATAACTTGATGATAAAGGAGTGTTGAGATTCTTGATTCCACTTGACCTTCACCTAATTGATTTCTCAACATGCACTTTGAAATGTAATTTACTAATCGTGTTAGATCCGATTTTTCAAGCTTAGTTAATTACCTCTCTCGAGTGAAACCAACCCTAATTAGTGGGATTAACCTACTACATCTCTATGTCGATTAAAAACACACCAATTGCATTAAACATTTGTGAAAATAACACAATTGATCATCTAAGTTTTAAGGTATATCTCTATCCTTTACAAAAACCTAGAGCATGTATTGTATTGATCTAGAATACTCAACAATTTCCCAATAATTGCACATTCCATAAAATCCAAGCATTAATTTGGCCACAATAAATGCAAGTTAATAAATACAACAATAAATGCACAAGATAATAAATAACTTAAATTCTCAATGCAAGTAATAATAACTACTAGAGTAGGTCAAACTTCATCAATCATCCCAACACAACATAACTTAGCCCATAGTGAAATAACAATAAAACTCAAGAATTAAATACATCACAACAATATATCCAAGTATATGAGGAAAAATGAAGAATGAACAATAAAAACTTCCCTTCAACAATGATTTTTGCTTCCAAACATCAATATTCTTCCACAATGTTGTAGGTATCTCTCCCCTTAAATAATTACAAGAGAACCTAGCAAGAAAATTAAGAGCAATGAAGAGAAAATGAGAGAAAAATGCGTTAAATTCAAAAGAGGCAAGAAGTGAACGAAACCCTAGCCAAAATGCCTTAAAAATGCTCAAAAATGCGTAAACTGAATTCAACAACTTTTTGGGCTGAATTGGGTCGCACCGATTAGGCCCAAATATTTTTTCAAAAATTTGACCGCGCGATCCCACGGTCACCCAGAAACTCTCGGGTTCTGATTTGGGCTCGAATCGCGAATGCAGCCTTGTTCGAACCACGCGTTCACGTAGTTCAGCTGGGCATGGTTTTGCAGCTTGGTCCTTCAATAAATTGCAATTGAGGTCCTCCAACTTTTAATGTCGATCAACTTAGTCCCAAATTTTCGGATTTCTTTCAAAAAGGTCCTTATAAAATTATGTCTAAGGTCCTTCGACATTTGGAGATGTGCATTCTGGTTCCTCTTCTAATTGCAAGCCTAGTCCTGAACTTCTGAAAACTGACACCTTGGTCCCTTACTTCTTTGCTTTGCATGTTTTGGTTTTTTTCCTCCCATTTCTTCAATTAAGCTTTTATTTAGCTTCTTTCTTGTACTTTCTCCCATGAAGTTGAATGTTAAACCTATGACCACAAAATATGTACAATTAAGTAGGTATTTGTTCAAATTACTCAAAAAGTACTACAATAAATGTATGAAATATGCATGTAAAATACACTCAACAATCGTCAATATTACTTAATTTTTTACATTTATTTATATATATAGGACGCATATATTTAATTTGTTACAATTACTTTTTTTTTATGTAAATTATAATATTTTGAGGGTTATTATTTCTATTCACGTTAGTAAAAAAATTTGGACGAAGTTTTTTATTTATTCTATACAACATATATTTGAAAATTTACATTATTTAATTTAGATTTGAGCAATTATTTAAATATGTTTTGTCTATAACAACTTTCGTGTATCACACGGGTGTGAGTCACTACAAATTGTACAAACAATGTATTATTTAAAGATGTTTTCCAAAATTGATGTGAATTGTAATTTATTTATATTTTGAGCATTCGTTGACAGTCTGTATCATTAATCAAAAAACAAATTATGTGTTCAATTTTTTTCCTATTTTTTAATGATATTTACAGTAAAATCATTTCATATTTTTCTTTCGTGCAACGTACGGGTGTGATACTAGTTTTAATAATATATTAGTGCATGTGTTGAGTGAAGTGGGCGGCCAGTAATTGAGATATATGCACAGTGTGATGTTGGAGAGAGTGGAACACGGAGGATAGGTCTGTGCTGTGTGAGAGTGAGGGCTGAAGTGAAGATAAAAAGATAGAGAGAGAAGAAACGGAGGGGGAAAAGAAGGGCACGCGCAAGCGCATTGGTGAGTGATGTTTTGTTAAAGTTACGTTGAGTGTTGTGGTAGAGTACACATGGATAGAGAATGTTATTCGTCTACCATGATGTTGTTGGCACACGACAAAGAGTTCAAAGAGAATGTCGGGGTGCATGTTGTGTGTTTATGTTTAGTGTTTTCGAGATGGATTGCACATGGACAGTAATTGAGAATTGACTGTTGTGGTGAATTCATTGTTGAATGGAAAAAGTTATGTGTGATGAATTGGAAGAAAACGGTATGAGTGGAAGAACTGCGTACGTTGTTCTTTCTAATTATGTGTGGGGAGAAGTTGTGAGAATGAGAGAAAAGTTGTATGAGCGAGTTTTTTCTTTCATTATCTAATAAAAAGTGATCTTTTCTCGTAGTTATCGACGGTTAGTTGAGCCACATTAAATTCTTGTTTTTCTCTTTTGTCCATTTATTTTGCTTTTTTTGCATTCCACTGTCTTTGGTAGATTTGGGGTGGGAAATTTTTTTTCCCCAACAGTGGTATCCAGGCGATGTGGGTGGAAAAACTGATTTTTCCCAACAAAATGACTATTTGAAAGGAGATTACTTAGATTTGTATGTTCATTCTTGTTCTAGATTATCTCTATTTATACATTTTTGTCTATGCCTTGGGGGTAATTATGTGTTTCTTGTTTATGCCTCGTGGTGAACACTGGTTAGCGAGTTAACGAAATCTATTTACTTTAATATTTTTATTTGCATTTCTAAATGTTCTTATTCATTTGGTTAGGAAGCCATGTTTTCCACTCATATTCACATTTTGTCTTGATTATGTTTTATTCATTTTTATCTCTTCTAAACCCTAGCCACCAACATCAAGAGACAAGAAGAGAGGCGAAAATACAAAATAAAATGGAGAATTTTTGGAGCAAATCAAGACCAAAGCATTACAATCTTCAAGAATCTAACCAAGGGAAGTGTTCCATTTATTGTCTTGTATTTCTTATTTAGCTTCTTTACTTTGTAATATATTTTCATAAGCACCATTTTTTGTGCAATATTTATATAATAGGCTAAGTTTTTAGTGTTGGGATAATTGGTGTAGCTTAACATAGTTTAATTGATTTTGATATTTGTTTATTGATTTTCAACTAATTATTTTATGCATGTTTGTTTTTGAGTTTATTCTATATGTTTGCTTGATCACCAAATATGTAATTTGTGAAGTGCATGATGATCGAAAGATAGTGTACATTTTAGATCAAGTAACAAATGTCATATGTTACATAATTTAAGAGATAAGGATATACTCCCAATCCTAGGTGATCCATTGAGATATTTTCACAAAGAATTAATGCATTTGATTGGTTTTAATCGACATAGAGATATAATAGGTTGAACCAATTGTATATGACTAATTTCATAGTAAAGAGGCTATTAGTTAAAATAGAATAATTGGGTCTAACATTGTAATTCATTAAGGGAGTGTTCGGCAGTTATTAAATAGGAGAGAGAAGATTTATTTGTATTTTTAGGTAAAATGAGTGGTTAAAAATTGGAGAGAGACAATGTGTGTGGCTAAAAAGTGGTTTGAAAAATTGTGTAGTTTAAATTTTGATTTAAACCACCAATTAATGGAGTCGCTGAATGGAGGCTGTTGACGTCACTTTCTGTCAACAAATAAATGTAGTAGGATCTTTCAAATTTACAGGCGAATCGTATATTTTTGGATAATTTGGCTAAGTGTACAGCTCTTGAATTTAATGACCGACGTTGAAATAAAATTCAAATATCAAATGAAATAGAAAAGGTAACAGATCAAAAGCGAACTGAGGTCTAAGTTGCACAAATTCACGTCCAATTCGATACCAATCTGACAGCCAGGTCGAATCAACAAATTCAAATAACAAGAGTTTTGAGAGGTTTTTCATTTTTTTTTTGCTCTCCTTCAAATAGCATTTATGTCCCTTATTTATAGTAGGGAAGGAGACAAAACATAATTAGTACTAGAGGTGTCAAGACGGACGGGCCGACCAGACCCGTGAAAATCGGCCCGGATTGACCCGGGACCGCGGGCCGACCAATGACCCGTGCGGGCGGTTCACGGGTCAAGAAGTTGTAAACCGCGGGTTTTGCGGGTCAAACCTTCGCGGGCCGCGGTTAACCCGCTGGCCCGTAAAAAAAAAAAAAAAAAAAAAACTGTTTTTATTAAATATGGTAACATTGAAAATCTCTCTTCTTTTAGAAACTCTAATACAACTTTTAAAGTAAAATCTTATTTTTTTCTCCCTAACAGCTAAAAAAATAATGTTTTTTTGACAATAGTAATTAGAAATATATTTATCATTTAATTGTTATTTGTTTATATTTTATTTAAATTTGCAAATTTAGAAGTAATTTATATAACATAAACTATAATTTTAAATTCTATGTAAATATTTTATGGTATAAATATGAATTTATCATTTTAATCATTTTGTATTTAGAAACTTGACAAAAAATTTGCTATAAATATGAAAAAATCTATGCTTTTATTCATACGGGCTAAATCAGAACAAACCGCGATCCGCATGGGCTCGACTCGGATGGGCCAACGAGCGGGCCTGGGTTGTAGTTCAAAATTTGCGGGCTGACCCTAACCCGCAGCGGGCGGGCTTTTTTTTAAGCGGGCCTTTACCGGGCTTTTTATTGGCCGGTCGACCTGGCCCGGACCACCCGGATTGACACCTCTAATTATTACAACACATCACGTTTGTAGTATGTGGCTGATATTGACTAATGACATTGCTGACAACAAATGATTACACTGACATATTTCATATAACCATAAATACTGACACATAATATAGCTGATTTGACGCTTCTGCAGTGCCGCTAGTCTCACCCCAGTCGGTATTCACCTCGGTTAACATCACCTCGGTTTTACGAAATCACCTCACTCTCCAAGTTGAGGTCGGTACCTTAAATCACCTCGGTCATAAAATCACCTCGATTTTACCAAATCACCTCTCTCTCCAAGTTGAGGTCGGTGAATTAAATCACCTCGGTCATAAAATCACCTCGATTTTACCAAATCACCTCTCCCTCCAAGTTGAGGTCGGTGAACTAAATCATGTAGTTGGAAGTTGAGAGTTGACTGCGTTGAAAATAGACGTGGACGCTGAACACATCATCCACGTTAGCACAATGTGCAACAAATGTCCCCTCGAGATCGGTTCGAAAAAGATTTAAGGACGGATCTCGAAATCCTCGTTGTCTCGCTGCCTTCCAACTGATGTCTGCTTTTAATATTTCACAGTTCCAACTGCCAGGTGTCGTCACAAGGATGGTGTGTCAGTTCTTGGATCAGGTGTCGTCGCCTCCTTAAATGACAACGCGTCTTGTCATTATGATTGATTAATGACATCTCTCTCTCCTCCTCTTATAAATAGGGGCATTCTCCTCATAAGAGACCTATTGAACCTTTAGAATTCTCTCCGCCCATATCAGCTCGTTTATTTGCACGACCTGTGTTTCACCTCGTTAGTAGATCAGACCAGTTTTATACTTTCATTGGGTGAGGGTGTTTTGACGTCTCTTCTCTATTTTTCTTGATTTAAACTTTCTTTTTCTAAGTATCCAGCTTGTCATAATCACGTCTAAGGATGAATGATAGTGTTAGTTTTGAGGAGAGTGGAGTGAGGTCGGACATTAGGGGTAAGGAGGCTGAACCATCTGTATCCTGGGAGGAAAGTAAGGAAGCCCATTGCCTCTTTTGAGACGAGGAGGATGACGAGGAAATCCCAAAACCCGAACCTTTAGCTATAATACCACCGTCTCGTTCCATTCTGGCTAGTTCATTTCGATATCCTTCCACAGCCACGTTCCAATGACCTGACCCTTGTACTAGTTATAGTTCTGATTTCGCATGTAAGCACTTCCATTCTGAAGCCATAGTCGACGAACTCAACACTTGGAAAAATAAATATAGAATTCCTGGTTATGTCCATTTCTTCCTACCTGAAAGTTACGAACGGGATGACCAACCACCTAAAGGTTGTGTCGCAACCAATTACCAAATTCTTGAGGCAGGCCTCAGATTTCCTCTTCCGTTTATCATAACTGACTTTCTCCGGTCCTGGGGTGTAGCCCCTAGCCAAATCCACCCTAACGGTTGGAGGTATATCCTTGGGTTTATTTCCCTTTACAACCGTTTGGGATATAATGACCCCACAGTGGACGAATTCAATTTTGCTTATCAGTTTCGAGCTGACGGCAAGAAAACAGGGTGGTTTTATGCAATGCAGAGGTCAGTCTTTGGGGGGCAAAGACTACTGATTGACCTTCCTGAATCACTCCGCTTTTGGAAGGAAAAATGGTTCTTCGTAGGGGGAAATTGGATGAGCCCCTATTGAAGTGATGGAATTAACTCGACTGTCCTGTCCATTATAGGGATAAATTCAGTAAGTTTTTATACCTGTGATATCTTCGAGCTAAATTGTTCTAATATTAATCATCTCGTTTTTTGCAAAGGTGAGAGAGGCCGAGCTGGACCCAAAAGTTATTGAAAGAATTATCAACTTGAAGGATCAACCTGACCATTATAGATCGGTTAAAGAGCTTTTGACCGAAGAACGCCTGTTCGAATCAACCCTGACCTCCATTGATCCATCTGATTATTATCTGCCACTTCTAAAGTGTAAGTGTTCGATCATCACATTCCAAATTCAATGCCATATATTTCTGAGGTGCATACTTCGAAAAATTATTTCTGAATTTCTTTCCACATCAGCTCGCAAAGGCAAAAGAAAAATGGAGTCGATGAAAGCAAAGAAACTCGCAAATGCCAAGGCAGAGGCTCGAAAGAGAGCGGCCCAGAAACAAACGGCGAGAACCTCATCTCCTCCCGGAGAGGACCCAATCAATCCACCTCTTCGGAAGAAATCCAAGCGAGCTGAGGTCATCAAAGAGAAACCAGCAATTCCAATTCCGCCTCCACAAACATCTGGGGACCAAGCAGGATCTTCCCAATCAGCCCTGCAGGCGGAGGGTTCATATTTGGGATTGCATCCCGTCAGAGCTGAACTGGCGAGCTCTCTAAAAGGATCTCGCCCCAAAATTTATAGGGACTTTGTGGCATTGGCCAATTTGACACCTGTGGGCTTAATGAGAGTCCCTCTTCAGACCAAGATGGCCATGGATGTTCCGGCCAAGACTTGGACGCCCCGCTAGGAAAAATTCTGTGAAGACATGCCTTTGGACGACTTGTTAGCAACGAGCACTGCTCACGTCGGTCAAGCTTTGAATTACCTTTTCCGGGCTCAATCCAGATTGAGCGAAATGACCTCCGACACCATAAAGTTCAGGAAGCTCGCTGAGGATGCCAGGAGAATGTTTGAGGTGGAAGTGAAAGCTAGACACGAGGCAGAGGCCAAACTGAAAGAGGCCCTGGACGAGATGGCTAAGCTGAAGGAGATCAACCTTGAACTATCCAAGTTCAAGGATGAAGTGTTTCCCTTAAGAGAGGAGGTGGCCTCTCTGAAGGATAATATGGTCCATTTGCAGGGCGCAAAGGAAAGACTTTTAAAGGAACTGGACGAGGCCAATAACATTGATGCTAGTTTGAAGAGGGAAAAAACAGAGTTAGAGGCTGCTGTCCAGAGTTCCTACAAAGAGGCCGTCAAGAAGTTCAAAGACTCAGTGGAGTATGAACACGACGTGGATGAGACTTACTATCTCACATTTAAAGAGATAGTGGAGGAGCTGGAAGCAAAACGACCTGAAGTTGATATAACCTTCTTGAAAGAGAAACCCGACCTGGTCTACAAAAAATATCTGGAGCTGATGCCTGACGAGGTCGACGAAGAATCTCTTCTCTCACCACTCCCCGAGTCTCAAGCAAACCTGCCCTAAAAAGCTATCAACATTGAAGAATAGTTATGTACTTTTAGATCAATGTTGCCTTGTAATTTCCATTATCTGCTTCTTGAATGAAAAAAAAATTATTTTCACGTCGAATACTCGAAAGTCAAATGAGCTAAATATCAGATGTTAATTCACTCTAAATAACATGCAGAGGTGAATTAAAAACGAAGTGAACACTTGATCAGCTTTCAAATGTTAATTCACTCCAAATAACAAGCAGAGGTGAATTAAAAACGAAGTGAACACTTAATCAATTCTCAAATGTTAATTCACTCCAAATAACATGCAGATGTGAATTAAAAACAAAGTGAACACTTAATCAATTCTCAATTGTTAATTCACTCCAAATAACATGCAGAAGTGAATTAAAAACGAAGTGAACACTTAATAAATTTTCGAATGTTAATTCACTCAAAATAACATGCAGAGGTGAATTAAAAACGAAGTGAATACTTAATCAATTCTCAAATGTTAATTCACTCCAAATAATACGCAGAGGTGAATTAAAAATGATGTGAACACTTAATCAATTCTCAAATGTTAATTCACTCCAAATAACATGCAGAGGTGAATTAAAAACGAAGTTGTAGCGACCAAGAAATTCTACGGAATTGAATAATTATTTTAAAACTATGAAACGAGCCGCTACGATCTCACCCATTTTTGAGTTAACGTCGCGACGTATTCGTTTAGCCAAGTTGAGAAATGTAAAGTCAATTCGATTTTAATTAAATTCCGAGTTTCCAAAATTTTATTATTTTAATTATTATTTTC
Organism: Ligustrum vulgare; assembly: GCA_963555705.1. Lineage (NCBI taxonomy): Eukaryota > Viridiplantae > Streptophyta > Magnoliopsida > Lamiales > Oleaceae > Ligustrum > Ligustrum vulgare. The sequence continues at coordinate 25,665,796 of OY743176.1, forward strand.
AAAATCTTTTTAAATCCCAAATTACGTCAAGTTCATTTTATCAGATTCACTCTTCGACTCAGTTGAATTCACGTACGACTTTCCTCGAATTGCGTGCGTTGCTTGTAAAGATCTCATACTACCAACCCCCATCTATCACATTAATCCCATTCAATTCCATACCCTATCCCTCACTTCACCCCAACCCATTCCATTATATATCATTAAGCTTTCTCACTCTCAACACAACCAAATTCTAATTTCTAGCAACCAACACCAAAGTTCAACAACTCCATCCAGCAACCCCAAGGCCACCTTCTTCTTCTCCTCCTCCTCCTTCTTCATCATCATCATCATCGTCATCATCATCATCATCATCATCATCATCATCATCATCATCATCATCATCATCACTGCAACCAGCTCAGCTCCAGCTCAGCCTCTTCCCAGCATCACCAACACGACATTCAAACTCCATTGCAGCCATTGCAGAATCCATTGCGGCCTCCTCCCAACTCCACTGCAGTCCCCTCCCGCAGCCAGGTAACCGCCTCATCGCACCACCTCCAACTCACCTCTACTGCCTCATCGCAACCCTACCATCTCCACACACAGACCACACCACTGGACTCCAACCACTCCGCCACCTCCATCACTCTCAATCAGCACAACCAACACCACCACCACCCCAAATGCACAATCGAACCAACCACCCAAAATCAATCCAAACCAAACAGCCCAGTCCTAAACCAACCCCAAATCAAACCCAAAACCCAAAAATAACTTACCCAAGCTACTCACCTTCGACCATCGCTTCTTCGAACGGAGTTGCAATGGAAATCGCGCTCCTAAATCACGAACCCAGCTCGTTTTGGCCTCGATCTCGCACCCAATCAACCCAAAAACCTAGCCTATATTGCACTCTCGCCTCTTGCCGCTCACTGCGCTGGCGTTGCGCCGGAAAAGGTGCCGGTAGTGCGCCACCGGGAGAGGTGAGTTCCTCCCCCTCTCGCCCTTCTCTCTCTCTGTCTCTGAAAAAGGGAACGAAAGAGAGAAATATATGTTTTTGATTTTTATTAAAAATTGCACTTTAGTCCCCAAGCTTTTTAAAGTTATTTATTTCAGCCCTTCTAGTTTTAAAACTTATCATTCCAGCCCCTTAAGTTTTTAAATGATTTTAATCAGCCCCTTCATTTTTAAAATCGATTATTTCGACCCCCACAATTTATTATCTATTTTGAGCTTCAACCCAAAGTTCTGAAAGTATTCATTTTAGTCCCTCAACTTTCAAATTATTCATTTTAGTCCCTCAACTTTCAAATTATTCATTTAATCCCTCAACTTTCAAAGTATTCATTTTAGTCCCTTAATTTTCAAAGTATTCATTTTAGTCCATCAACTTTCAAATTATTCATTTTTGTCCCTCAACTTTCAAAGTATTCATTTTAGTCCCCCAACTCTCAAATCATCAATTTCAGTCCCTAAATTTTAAGTTATCATTTTTTAAAACTAAAAATTTCAAAAGACTAATTTAACTTACTTTCTAATTGGCTAGACGAGGCGTACGGAGATTTGAAAGATTGAAATCATTCCCGCTCAACCACACTCGTTAAGTTTAAGGTAGAATCGCCCCTATTTATTGATTTAAATTATGATTGCATGTGAATGTGTATGCTATGTGACTTATGTGAAAATCATTTTTATGAAAAGAGACGAGAATGTATTTCTTCGGAAATAATTATGTTGTTATGCTTGTCATAACTTATATGCTTTAATGCATGAGAAAGAAAGAAGAGAATATCTTGCAAGATAAATGATGATGTTATGCATAACTTACGTGCCTTAAGTGCACGAGACGAGACTACCCACACCCGATGATTTTAAAGAGCCTATGATTTTTCAAAGAGAAGTCCCGTGCTTTAATGCACAAGAAGAGACTACCCACTCTATGTTTCTAAAGAGCCTGCATTTATGTGTTCAATTATATTGTAAATTAATTAATTGGCGATGAGTCTACTGAGTATTTCTATGAAATGCTCATGTCTATTTTTAACAACATTTGCAGATTTCGGAGAGGGTGGCAAGTGATGGATGATTGTGGCAATAGTCGTTAAATGGTCGAAAATCTTATTTTAATGACCCGTACTTCCAAACATTGGATAATTTTGAGAATTTCAATTATTTGAGAAATTATGACATTGTCAAATTTTTACAGTATTAATGGCTCGATTTATTATTTCGAATTGTTTCATAAAAGGTTTTAAACTTTATCGACCATTACAGTTTATTTAATGTTGCCAAAAATGAATTTCAGTTATTTATTCTGCTAAAATATTATTTTAAAAGTTAGATCAGACGATGACGTGATGAACCGGGTATTTAGAACTCGGGGCGCTACAGAAGTGAACACTTAATCAATTCTCAAATATTAATTCACTCCAAATAACATGCAGAGGTGAATTAAAAATGAAGTAAACACTTAATCAATTCTCAAATGTTAATTCACTCCAAATAACATGCAGAGGTGAATTAAAAATGAAGTGAACACTTAATCAATTCTCGAACGTTAATTTACTCTGAATAGCATGCAGAGGTGAATTAAAAACGAAGTGAACACTTAATCAATTCTTATCTAAACACCTCGTTTGTAAAGTGGAGGTCGGTAATATTTCACCTCGGTTTTTATAACCAAAACACCTGGTTTGTAAAATGGAGGTCGGTAATATTTCACCTCGGTTGGTATTTACAGGTTATAATGGATTGCCGACTTCGACCTCTCATGGGGATCTATTTCATCTTCGAGATGGGTTGCCTTGTTATGTTGATGATATCCTGCCTTATAGGTACTTATGGATCACCAACTAAGGTCTTCGCTTTGCCTCTCAATGAGGTCTTTCTCGCCTTTGAGACGGATTGCCTTGTAATGTTGATGATGTCCAGCCTTATTGGTACTTACGCATCAACTAAGGTCTTTGTCTTGCCTCTCAAGGAGGTCTTTCTCGCCTTTGAGATGGATTGCCTTGTGATGTTGATGATATCCTGTCTTATAGGTACTTATGGATCATCAACTAAGGTCTTTTTCTTGCCTCTCAAGGAGGTCTTTCTTGCCTTTGAGACAGATTGCCTTGTAATGTTGATGATATCCTACCTTATAGGTACTTATGGATCATCAACTAAGGTTTTTGTTTTAGAAATATCCATTCAGATTTGCATACTTTGAAATATTAAACTTTTCATTCATTTGATTACACCTCTTGATTGACATCAAAAATATTTACATTTGGTTTCACATCCTACCCTATTGGAAATATTTCTTCAAGTGTTCTGCATTCTAGGGATGTTGAAGCTGAACTCCATCAAGTAACTCTAGTTCATACAACCCATTGCTCACGACCCTCTTGATTCGATACGGACCTCCACAGTTGGATCCCAAAGGCTCATGTGTTGTGATCGTCTTTCTTAATACTAAATCCCCCATTTGGAATTTTCTCGGCCTCACCTTTGAATTGTAATACCTCGCATTCCTTTGTCTGTACACTGCATTCCTGACTTGTGCTTGTAATCACTTCTCCTTCGTAAGGTCCAATTCAACAGTGAGTGCATCATCGTTGTTTTTCTCATTGAAATGAATGACCCGGAACGATGGTATACCCACCTCTATTGGGATCACAACTTCTGTTCCGAAAGCCAAGGTGAACAGGGTCTCTCTGGTTGATGTCCTGTGGGTTTTTCGATAGGACCACAACACTCCCGGTAGTTCTTCTGCCCATGATCCTTTCAGGGTTTCGAGTCTAGTTTTCAGATTATGCTTGATAATTTTGTTCACAACTTCAACTTGTCCATTGGATTGATGATGGTTTGGGGTGGATAAATGCTTCTTGATACCCAGTCCTTCACAAAAAGATTTAAACCTTTCGTTGTCAAATTGTTTCCCGTTGTCTGTCACAATGGATTGTGGGATTTCGAACCTGCAAATGACTGACTTCCATAAAAAGTCTGTAGTTTTCTGCTCTGTAATTTTGACCAATGGTTCAGCCTCTGCACATTTCGTAAAATAATCCACCACAACTATAGCAAACCTGTTTCCCCCCTTTGCCATTGGCAGTGGTCCGATCAGATCTATTCCCCATTTAGCGAACGGCAATGGGCTCATAACTGAGGTTAGCTCTTCAGGTGGGTTCCTCATTATTGGGGCGAACCTTTGACATTTGTCTCATCTCTTTACAAATTCAATCGCGTTTTTCTTCAGGGTAGGACAAAAGTACCCATGTCTAATAATTTTGAATGCCATCGCTTGTCCCCCGGTATGGTTCCCGCAAATGCCCTCATGGATTTCCTTCATCACATATTCCGCTTCTTCATTGTCTAAACACTTCAACAATGGTAAGGAGAATCCTCGCTTGTACAAGTCATCCCCAATCAAAGTATACCTTACGGATCTGATCCTCAAACTCCTGGCCTTCACTTGATCCAGTGGCGTCGTCCCTTCTCGTAGATATTGGATAATTTCGTCCTTCCATGTCTTCTTCAAAGAGGTTTGCAGGACGACTGAGTGTGGTGAGTTTAAGGCTGAGTGTGTGACGGTCTCGATTGATATGCTTCCTAAGTCAGACGTTCCTTCGCTTGTTGCCAAGCGAGCCAAAGAATCAGCCTGAATGTTTTTGGATCGAGGGATCTGGATAATCTCTGCATGTCTGAACTTCTTCAACTCCTCCAAGACCTTTGTTCTGTAGGTCTTCATCTTTTCACCTTTGGCTTCATACGTCCCCTGAATTTGGTTGACTATTAGTTGGGAGTCACTGTGCAAGATAAGGCTACCAACGTCCATTGCTTGAGCCATGTTCAACCCTACAATCAGAGCCTCATATTCGGCGTTGTTGTTGGTTGCTTCAAAGCCAAAACGGTAAGAGCTGCAGAAGAATTGATTATTCAGACTGATAATAACGACCCCAGCCCCTGCTCGTTGTTTTGTCGATGAGCCGTCCACATACAACAACAAAGTTTTATCTACATCTGCGTAGCAGATCTATGCCATTGGTGTGAACTCCACTATGAAATCGGCTAAAGCTTGCCCTTTAATGGCTGTCCTCGCCTTGTACACAAGATTGAATTGTCCCAACTCCACAGCCCACTTCAACAATCAACCGGACATCTCGGGTTTTTGTAACACTTGTCTCAGAGGATAATTAGTCAACACTTCTACCTGATGCTCAAAAAAATAAGGTCTTAATGATCGAGCTGACATTATCAAAGCGTAGGCTAATTTTTCCATTTCAGAGTACCGATGTTCGGCATCGTGTAGGGCTTGACTAACATAGTAAACGGGACGTTGAACTCCCTGTTCGGTTCTCACAAGAACTGCACTCATCGCCAGTTCCAAACGGCTAAGTATAGAGCTAGTACCTCCCCCGACAGAAGTTTCGACAGGATAGGTGGGGACGCCAGTTGTTTCTTCAATTCTTCAAAAGCTATCTGGCATTCTTTTGTCCATTCAAACTCTTTATTCTTCTTGATAACATCAAAGAAAGGTCGGCATTTATCCGTAGATCTTGATACAAAACGGCTCAAGGCTGCTATCCTCCCAGTCAAACTCTGCACTTCCTTGACTTTTCTCAGCTCTCTCATCCTCATCAATGCTTGTATTTTATCAGGATTAGCTTCAATACCCCTTTGGTTTACCAAATAGCCAAGGAATTTTCCTGATCCTACCCCGAAGGAGCATTTCTTTGTATTCAACTTCATTCGGTAAGTTAGTAGTACTTGGAACATTTCACCTAGGTGCCGGATATGATCTTCAGCCCGGATGCTCTTTACGAGCATGTCATCGACATAAACCTCCATCGTCTTCCCAATGAGATCCTTAAACATCTCATTCACCAAGCGCTGATATGTTGCTCCCACGTTCTTTAGGCTAAACGACATCATTTTATAACAATAAAGTTCCCAATCAGTCATAAATGAGGTATGCTCTTCATCTGCTTCATTCATTGATATTTGGTTATATCCTGAGTAAGCGTCCATGAAGCTGAGGAGCTGATGTCCAACTGTGGCATCCACCATTTGATCAATTTTGGGGAGTGGGAAACTATCCTTGGAGCAAGCTTTGTTCAGGTCGGAAAAGTCTATGCACAGCCTCCACGTCCCATTACTTTTCTTCACTAGTACTGGATTAGCTACCCATACAGGGTAGAAAGATTCCCGGATAAATCCATTGCTAAGTAGCTTCACCACCTCTCTTGCCAGTGCTTCATATCATTCCGGATTAAGTGACCTCCTTTTTTGTACTTTTGGTTTGAAATCAGGAGTAACATGGAGATGGTGGCACGCATGTTTAGGATCAATCCCTTCCATGTCTGAATGAGTCCATGTGAACACATCCGAGTTATTTTTCAAAAAATTGATGTGGTCAGTCCTGATGGGTTCAACTAATTCATTTCATATTCTGAACTCGACATCAGGATTTGCATCGTCAACTTTCACAACATCCAACTCTTCCACAGGTCCCGACTGACCACGATCATGGGTACCCCTCGGATCCAATGTCTGCAGTTCTATTATCACTTCATCTTCTTCATTCAGTTCTACAATGGGATTCCCTTTTTTCACCATTTGGACGTTGCTGGAAGCGAAGCCTAAATTGCATTCCCACGCAGCTCTCTGATCCCCCCTCACAGTAGCCACTCCGTGTGGTGTAGGAAATTTCAAGCAATAGTGATAAATCAATGCTGTCTCCTTAAGATCGTGGAGGATTGGTCTTCCCAATATGACATTGTAGTTTGTCATGACGTCCACAACCACAAAATAAGCAATTACGCGCCTCTGACAAGATCCTGTCCCCAGTTCCACTAGTAAAGATATTTCGCCTTTCGGACAGATGTAGTCACCCGTGAACCCCTGAATCCTCATCTTCCTCGGACGCAAGTTACGTGGGTCAATTCCCATTCTTTTAAAGGTCCTCCAATATAATATGTTCACAGAACTGTCGTCATCCACCAATGTTCTGTGGATCTTTATCCCGCTCACCGGCATCGTGATCATCAAAGCATCTGAATGTGGTTGGAGTACCCCTCTGGCATCTTCCTCAGAGAAGCTGAAAGACTCTGAATTGTCCGGACTGATTACGTGGCTACATATCTGATAGCTATTTCGAGCTTCTCGGGCGAATTCTCGTCTTTTCCTCTTTGACCCGATCTGCACTTGATTTTCGCTCACAATTGTATGGATTTCATCATGCTGGTCTTTGCCGTGGGGCTCTACCTCATGATGGACGACATACTTCTCTTGTTGTGTGGATTGCTTTCCCAAGTCCCGTGATTCAACGGCATATTCTCGTAAGCTTCCCCTTTTTATCAACTTATCAATTTCGAACGTCAAATTTCGACATTCGTCCGTTGTGTTCCCCACTAACCTATGGTACTTGCAATACCGAGATGGGTCCAGGTTGCTCGGGTTCTACTTTATCGGTCTAGCTGGCGAAATGATCCCCTTGTCTTTCTCGTTCATGAAAATGACCTCCGTTGACGCATTTAACGGGGTGAGCTCACCTCTCTGCTCAGAATTGTACGAACGAAACCTATCAACTGGCTTGTAATCTCTCTTTTTCCCGAAATTATTTCTTTTGAATTCTTTCTTATCTTCCTTACTTTCCTTCTTGTCTGACACCCTAGTAGTATTGTGGTGAACACCTTTAGGATCTGATGCTTCTTCGGCATTGATAAACTTCTCCGCCCTGTTAAGAAACTCCTGATATGTACAAGGTCCGTCCTCATGTATTGACCACCAAAAATGAGTCTGTGTTTGCAGTCCTGATAGAACAGCCATCAGTAGGCCTGATAGAACAGCCATCAGTAGCGCGTCATTTGATATTCTTTCCATTCCCATGATCTGTCTATTGAAGCGGCTCAAGTAGTTCTTTAATGATTCCTCCTTCTCCTGTCTGATGGTTACCAAACTTTCCTTCGGTGTGGTTGGAATTTTTGACCCCATGAATTGTTTCAAGAACTGACCACTAAGCTGAGACCAACTAGATATGGAGTGCTGAGATATATTACGGAACCACTGCTGCGCCCGGTCTCCAAGAGTTAAAGGAAACGTCCTACATATTATTGCGTCGCTTGTCCCTTGAAGCTCCATCCATGACATGTATTGATCCAGGTGTGAAACCGAGTCAGTTTCCCCATTGTACCCGGCGAGATGAGGCATCTTCATTTTGCCCAGCAAAGGTTGTGAAAATATAACCTCCGTGAAAGGTGACGCCCTCTTGGTAGATGGTTCTGTTGATCCCAACCCTTCTTATTTCACTTCCAAGTCAGACAATCTTTTCTTTAGTTGTTCAACTTCAGTTTGATCTGGTTTGCTTGACGGAAGAGTTGGTGGCTGACCCAAGTGAAGAGTCGAGCTTCCAGCGGCTGGTTTTCCAGGTTTACTTTCTTCGTTGGAGATCTGTCCCCATTTTTCTTAGTCCGGACAGCTTTACTCTCTCCTTCTTTTTCACTCCTTGTTGGATTCGGTCCCATCCAACCCAGTAATTTTTGACCTCGTAGATAAGGTGTGCTTTCGCCTACTGCACTCCTTGTGTTGTCTGAGTATCCGGTTTGTTGTTCATCGTAATGGGAGAGTCCATCGGATCTTTGTAGTTGAGATTGCACCTCACACTCCTCTTGGTGACGACCCCGATTTTGATTTCTTCTCATCTCTTCCATTTCTCTTTGCATCCGTTCAAGTCGATCGAGGACCATTTCCATGTTTTCCTTTGTTGTGGGTCGCGGAAGGGCAGACATCCTCGAACCCTGAGCATCCCCTTCCGAATCATTACCACGTTGTGCCCGATGACTTCCCGAATCTTGTCTGCTACTCATTATGATGGGGGAGCAAGTGTGTGACTTCTGATGACAAGGATACGAGCCCTCCTTCTAGCGCCAATTTGTTGACGTCACTTTCTGTCAACAAATAAATGTAGTAGGATCTTTCAAATTTACAGGTGAATCGTATATTTTTGGATAATTTGGTTGTGTACAGCTTTTGAATTTAATGACAGACGTTGAAATAAAATTCAAATATCAAATGAAATAGAAAAGGTAACAGATCAAAAGCGAATTGAGGTCTAAGTTGCACAAATTCACATCCAGTTCGATTTTACCAAATCACCTCTCCCTCCAAGTTGAGGTCAATGAACTAAATCATGCAGTTGGAAGTTGAGAGTTGACTGCGTTGACAACAGACGTGGATGCTGAACACATCATCCACATTAGCACGATGTGTAACAAAGGCTAAATTGTTAATTTGCATGTTGAGAAATTGATTAAGCGACAGATAAGTGATATATTAAATCTCAATTATTAAATCTTTCATTTTCCTTATTTTTGTTAGAGTTTAAAGTTAGTTCATTTATTTACTTTACAAAAATTTTGTGTGTTTTCATTGTTAAAATTGAATTAAAAGAGTAATAGAGTAAACATTACTCATTAGATCGACACATTTGGACTTTTGAAGTCTACTTTATTAGTTGAATGCGACCTGTGTGTTCAGTACACATTTCTAGCGAACAATGCAAATATTGAAGTTCTCTTGTTCTTTTACTACAAAGTAGGCTCATTGATGTTCTCCTTATTTTCGCGCCTTCTGGGTTTTATATCAGTTCATGAAACTCGAGTCCAAGTCCAAAACCTAGTAGAGTTTAATGAGTTAAGTTCACAATTACACACATTTAGGTATGGACATTTTTGTAATCAGGTGATTTGTAACTAATTACAGAAGTATTGAAATCATTTTTTTAATCAGAATCAGGTTTTGCAATTAATTACAATTGTAACTTATGAATTAGTAAAATATTAGTGTAATTTGTAATCAACCACCGCCGCAATCGCCATCATCGAACCATCGTCGAAAATATAATTATAACTTTGTTTCAATTTTGTAATTAATTACAATTGTAACTTTATTTCAATTTGTAATTAATTACAATTGAAACTAATTACCAACGCCCCCACCACCGTCTAAAACCAACAACACCATCACCAGGCATCGAGTTCACATATTTTTGAATCAAATCCAACTGAAGATGCTCCTAGTTTGTACTAGTATTTGGATTTACTTTCGAAATTCGGATCACGAAAGATTCCAGCTACATGGATCTAATTCCATTTACAAGGTATTTTAATTACAATGGCCTTGGTGAAATCCCCATTACCATCACTCAACAAACCCACCGCATCACCAATATTCAGGTCTTTCTTCCAGGCTTTAATCACAAACGCGGCATTAATGGAAATGCATGCAATTGTATCCATCCCCTTGGCCTTTAACTCACTACTCCTACATATGTGGCACTAACCACTATGCCACGCTGCACGCAGCGATGTGTGGCTATTGCGGGAAGATGAAGATGATGTTTAATTGCAGATTTGGTGGTCGAAGATGATGTTGCTTCATCCAATCGAGAAAGGCTGTGTGGTCTTCTTCCTTTGCGGTTTAGGTGATGTGTGGTACTTAGTTTATGGTTTTGTGGAGCAGTAGTGTTAGATCTGAGGAACCAATGGGGTGGTGGTGGAGAATCAGAGTCTAACAAAGATTTGGATTTCGATTTGAGGAATTTTTTCAAGTGGATGTTGTGCGGTTGTGCTTGGTTTGTGATTTGGTGGTATGTGGTAGATGCGGACTGTGTGCAGTGGTGCCGGTGATGAAGCTTGTCCCCTGAGGAGACGGTGGCAGAGATTTTTAGTGCTGCGGTTGTGAAGAATTTCAAGGGTTTTGGTTTGATAGATTAAACTTTGGAATAAAACTGGATTGTGGTTTGTTTGTGGAAAAAAATTTACGAAAGAAGGTTTGGTTTATATATACCTCATTTTATAAAATAGTTTAGATTTACCTTATTTTAAAGATTAACTAATTAAAGGTACTAATGAGCCTAATTAGCCCGAGTTTAATCATAAGAAGGAGACAATATTCTGGCCCATGTTTTGCCCAAGCAATTGTTTGAGCTTAACCTAGGCGATCACATGGACATAGCCTATAATATTTTTCCGCTTGAATTCCCTGTTAGGTAATCGCTTGGCAATAGCCTGGTTATTGCTTGGATTTGTTTCTTTGTCCTGACCGCCTTAGTCTTCCAACTTTATTGCAACGTCCTTCATCTTTTGATTGATGCAAATAAGTCATCAAACTCTTGATTTTAGCTTCGTATTAGTTTTCGATTATCTTTCACTTCCATGGTGTACAATTAAGTGTACAATGCATTTAATTGATCTCGATTCACTCCAATTTATCCAATGTCTCGAATTCGGATTGATAACTAAAATAAACACAACATGTAACGAATTAAGTAAAAAAACTATAAAACAAAAAATCATCTGCTTAGCTTTAGAACATAATGCTCAATTATGACGTCTTCTAACAACATACTCATCGTGAGTAGGTCGATCTGATATCACTTGTTGGGAATCAAATAAAATTCCATTTAATTTACCCAATGATCTTTTTGTTGTTCAAAGAAAAATAACAAAAAAGAAAGATATGACAAAATACTTATGGAGTGACAAAGTTGTTCACTATATAAAAAATTATTAATCATATAAAATTTTACTTACTAAACCTCCAAGTATTGTAGAAAAAAATACTCAAACTTTATCACATCTACTAATTTACTTCTTCGTACAACCCACAAAAAAATAAGAAAAATAAAGATGATAGGTTACGATTTTTCCTTTCAAAACTCTATAGTCTCCCCATAAATTCAATAGACAAAAGAAAATATTTTCTAATGCTAAAAGAAAACCCTAAGATTTATTCCAAAAGAACTCAGTATTTATTTATTTATTTATTTTTATTTATTATTATTATTATTATTTGCAATAGAGTCCTCTGGACCTCAAATTAATTCTAATTGAAATCATTTTCAATTACATGATACAATCATTCAATTGGAATTTGTACTTGTTTGAGGTAATTAACCCAACAATCTCCACATTATCGAAAAAAGCCAAAATTTATACCATTTTTTTGTTCACAATACTTAAAAAAAACAAGTAAATATTTGACACACTTTGACGATCCCAATTATCAAAATAGAGAATAAACATACTCTACAATATGAGTATAATCACTTAGAATTAACCACAACTTCTAAGAATTTCAACGACTCATATCGAAAAAACATTGTTGAAAAATTATGGTTATTGCACCATTCAATATGTTTTTTTTTTTAACTCAAACGTAAGTCCAATCAAAAGAAAATAAATGGTAATTAGTAGTTAACCTATTGTAAACATATAAAAACACTATTTGTACATTCACTTGCCATTTCTGAACCTTAACTCCTCCATGTTAGTCATTGGATTTAAAGTATACACTATAGGACCCTTTTTGGACGTTGCTTCTTCTTGTCTTCACTGTCCCACATCCTTCATTCCTCAAAGTCCCTGTAGTCTATGTTGGAATTCCTAACCTCTTGGCTATCCAGTACACAAAACCCAAAATCAAAAGAATGAAATGATCATTAATTGTATAAATAAATTTAGCATCTGTTTCGATATTTGTGGGTGATTATAATTTGATTCATTTGTGTTTTCTAAATAAAATTGTGTTTGAAAAGTAGAGAGAGAAAATATGTGTGATTAAAAAGTAGTCTGTGAAATTGTATAGATTATAAATTTATTTATAAACCAAATAATTGGTTTTACCCAACAGATGCTTAATTAAATACAAGAAAAAGTGATGTAATGAAATAATTCAAATACCAAAGCAAAATAATAAAGCTGATTTATGCAATAAAGACAAACAACAGAAGTGTTCTGTGTCAATTGCCAAACTAAAAAATTTACATCTTTTAGAGCTTTTTTTCACGGACTTGGAGATTTCAAGCTCCGTGCGGCACTTAGCTCTTCAATCCTCCCGTCGGATACTAGCTAAGTCAGCCTCGCTCCTTGACCAAGCACTCCCCAAGTGCTTACAAATAAATAGTAAAGGAGAGGTGGAAAACGATATTAGAGAGAAATACACTCTTTGTATTAAAAGTCTCTAATATTACAATACTCGACAACATTTGGGACTCTCTTCCACAAGTGCTTTATACAAGCTCTCATGCTCTCTCTATAAGCTAGCCACTCCAAATTCTTGGATGGTTACAAATGAGGACCCCTTCCCTATTTATACTACCACCAATCTATCTTCTAGATTATTCTACAACAATATCTTATTACCTAGATAATTCTACACATATCTATATGAATATCTATACAATGGTTTATCATGATATATCTAGATAATTCCTACATTTACACACTTGTAGAACATTTTAGAATCTCCTTTTCTTTAAGAATTCTCTTCAATCTTCTAGAAAGTTCCTTCAAGTCTCTTCTATTAAGTTTTCCAGATCTAGCTAATTCCACCATTTTCCGTAATTTTCCAGAACCTTCTAGAAACCTCAATTGCGCATCCTTACTAAAATTGGCAGCCCACCCTTTTCGTGCATCCTCGCGCACCCGTCTTGAAAAATTATAATATTTCTTCGATGGATAACATGCGGGGCGTGACACTCCCCCACCTATTATGTTGACGCTCTCGTCGACATGGAGTACGAGACTCTGTATCCATCCCTTGTCCCTTGATAAGCGCAATTGTCCCCAAGTAGTATACATTGCACGTACCTGTCTCCTTTACGTGCCGCATCCCTGAGAGTCTCGTCTCACGTGACCCTTCCACCATTGGGATCCTAATAGGCGTCTTTCTTCTAAATACACACATCACTTTTGTGCTTGGAACCAATGCTGCGTTGTTCCTCTGTAAGAAGTCTAATCCCAACACAATCTTGTGTTGATCCATCGGTGCCACTATAAAATCAACACGAGCCTCCCATGCGCCAAGGTGTAGCATTACTCCTCGTGCTACACCCGAAATTGGTTTGGCCCTATCATTCACGGTCTTCATCCATCCATCTTCCCTTGAGACTTGGATGCCAAGCCGTTCGGCCTCATTTGTAGAGATAAAGTTATGGGTAGCTCCTGTGTCTGCCAATGCCCAAACATTTTTCCCATTAACGTGGCCTTCCACAAACAATAGGTTCCCACCTTCAAGCATCCCATTGGATGACCCCTTGGATCCCGCTTCCAAGGTGTTCAATACTTGAATTGCCCCCAATTGTTGTGACTCTTTGCCCGTATCTCATTCTTCACTCAATTCTTCGACAATAGCTGCTAAGTTCTTGAATTTTGGGCAGTCTCGCATCATATGAGGCCCTCCAAAGTTGAAACGTCCGCTTGATTGTGGCCTTGATGTTTTTTTCTCTTCATAGTCCCTTCGACCTTGTGACCTCATGACCTTTGCCACTAAATAAGTTCTTGGATTTTGAGGCATGATCCCTTGAATAGTCCACCAGGGACTCCGCTACCGTAATTGCCTCATCAACATTGCTAACTCCACGCCTTAGCAACTCCATTCGTGCCCAATGTTGGAGCCCATCTGTGAAGTAGAAGAGCAAGTCTTCTTCCTCCATTCTTGGGATTTGAAGCATTAGGGTGGTAAACTCTTGAACATAGTCCCGAATTGTAGACCTTTGCTTCAATAGACGCATCTTCTTTTGAGCCTCATAGACTACATTTTTAGGATAGAATTGGCGCTTCAACTCCCGTTTGAAATCAGCCCATGTGTCTATCTTGCACTTCCCATGCTCTATGTCAGCATGCTTACGACGCCACCATAAAGCTGCAACATCACTAAGGTAAAGAGTGGCGGTTCATACCTTTGTTGCCTCATCGATGACGTTAATTCCCTCGAAGTAGACCTCCATGTGCCATAGGAAATTCTCCACCTCCTTGGCATCCCTCTTGTCGTCAAACTCCTTTGGCTTGGGATACTCGATTCTTGGGACCAGTGTACTATTGTTAGAACTCGTGCTAGCTATAGCACGTTGACAGGCAGCCATGTCCTTCCGCAAATCCTCACAAAGCTTGTTTACTTGGGCTTGGATGGACGTGACGACATCCATCATCCTTGCCTCCACTACGGCAATCTCATTCCTTAGAGCATCTTGTCCTTCCTTTAGAGAATCAATTTGCTCTAAAGTGCGAGTCTCCAAAGTAGAGAGTGATTCCTCCACCATCTCAATGCACTCTCCCATATTAAGGAAGACGTCTTCAAGAGACTCCGTTGCTGAAGCCCGGGACCGGCTCTTACTACGGGTGTGTACCGAAGACTTCTTGCCTTCCACCATCGCTTCAACCTCTCACCCACGCTCCATCCTATTAGTGCCAGAAACTTTCTCACTTGACATCACATCAAGATATATACAAGCCAAACCTAGGCTCTGATACCAACTGTCACAGATTTGGAGATTTCAAGCTCCGTGCGGCACTTAGCTCTTCAATCCTCCCGTCAGATACTAGCTAAGTCAGCCTCGCTCCTTGACCCAACACTCCCCAAGTGCTTACAAATATATAGTAAAGGAGAGGTGGAAAACGATATTAGAGAGAAATACACTCTTTGAATTAAAACTCTCCAATATTACAATACTCGACAACACTTGGGACTCTCTTCCACAAGTGCTTTATACAAGCTCTCAAGCTCTCTCTATAAGCTAGCCACTCCAAATTCTTGGATGGTTACAAATGAGGACCCCTTCCCTATTCATACTACTACCAATCTATCTTCTAGATTATTCTACAACAATATCTTATCATCTAGATAATTCTACACATATCTATATGAATATCTATACAATGATTTATCATGATATATCTAGATAATTCCTACATCTACACACTTGTAGAACATTCTAGAATCTCCTTTTCTTTAAGAATTCTCTTCAATCTTCTAGAAAGTTCCTTCAAGTCTCTTCTATTAAGTTTTCCAGATCTAGCTAATTCCACCATATTCCGAAATCTTCCAGAACCTTCTAGAAACCTCAATTGCGCATCCTTAGTAAAATTGGCAGCCCACCCTTTTCGTGCATCCTCGCGCACCCGTCTTGAAAAATTATCATGTTTCTTCGATGGATCACATGCAGGGCGTGACATTTTGCAACCATACAAAAGAGTGAAATAAACATTTCATGTAAATAATGCCCCTAGCTCTGACGAGAACTAGGGCTTCCTCCCACTTCGCGGTAGCTTCAATCGCTGGGTCTTCTCAGCCTTCATTTCAACGGGGGTTTTCACTCCATTTTTCTCTCTATTTTTCAATACTCACCATTTCCGAGTCTTATTTCCATCATTTCCTACTCCTTTCACATGGATCCTACAGAAATCAGGGAGTTATGTGAGCAACTCAAAATGGAGGATCTTAACAACTCGAAGGTCTCAATAGGAGATGATGTTTGCAGTGATGGTTTATCCAACCTCAAATCATGCCTGGTTGGTAAGATACTTAGCACCAAAGTAGCCAATAGAGATGCGGTAGAGAGGGTGTTCCGATTGGTCTGGCAGCTCACGAGTGGATTTAAGGTTGAGGTGAAAGGTAACCAAAATATGTTTACATTCCAATTCGAATCCATGGCTAATAGGCAAAGGGTACTAACAGGAGGACCATGGTTGTTCAATAATTAGCTCTTAATACTTAAAACTCCAGATGAGACAGGAGATCTATCGAAAATGGAGTTTGACACCAATGCTTTCTGGGTACAATTGCTTAATGTGCCTCTTGTGTGTCATACAGAACTTGCCCTCCGTGAGATTGGTAAGCTGATTGGGGAAGTTGTGGGCATGGATTCTGCCAGTATCGTTCCACGAGTAAGGATCCTCCTGGAGGTCACTAAACCACTAAAAAAGGTGTTTTTGTGCGCCTGGATTCTTTGGGTAAATAATTTGTGGTTTCACTACAATATGAAAGGCTTCCTGAATTGTGCCTCCGCTGTGGAGTAATGGGTCATCGAGTAAGTGAATGTTTACAGGAAGGTGTGCTTGTAGGGGGGATGGAAATCCTAAAATACAATGATAAAATTAAGGCTCCAACTATTGGAGCTAGGCGTAGGCAGGAATCCCCTAGGAGAACTTCTGGGGCTGGGGGGAGTTCTTGGACGGGAAGCAGCAAAGGAGGAGCATCTAAGGAGCTCTCCTGTAGTCGTGATAAGGAGGCTTTGATTAAAAACTCTCATTAGCACAATAAGGGGGACAAGGTGGTGGACTCGATTGGGAGTAGTATGGGAAGAAGTTTATTAGCCTGTAAAGATATTAATGCTTTAACTCCTTCATTATCCAAAGGGAGCGAGAAAGATCAAAAAGAGAAAGTGATTGACTATTTAGGATCAACTAGAGAGGATATGAGCAGCATGGACAAAAATGACAGTACCAAATAATCCTCAGTGGACAATAACCAGGGAGAGGGAAGCAACATAAGCATTCAGTCGACAGGCAAACGCTGGAAAAAATTGGCTAGGGGAACAAGGGGACCAATCATCTACTCACTGGGGAAGAGATTAATGCTGGGAGGATCCTGTTGTTCTAATAGTAAAGGAAAAGCCAGTCCAACAAGTAAGAGAAAACTTCCTTGGAAAGGAGAGGAGATGGGTAAGGATAAAAGAGGGAGGGGAAAGATGATGTTAATGACATGGAGATTATAGTACCCAATGACAAACTAGCGAGCCTTATTAGTCAAGGCCGCTGGACACCATGATTTGCTTTAGCTGGAATGTGCAGGGGATGAGGAACTTCTTCACATTAGCATCCTTATGGAATCTCATCCGTATTCACTCCCCCGGTGTCATCTTTCTATTTGAGAAGAGACTTGTTAGTGAAAGAGCAGCTAGTGTTCGGTACTCATTGGGATTCAAATCAAATTTTGTTGTCGACAGTAGAGGTAGAAGCGGGGGTCTTATGTTACTTTGGAATGATGAATAGGATGTGCATATCAAGTCGTTCTCCAAAGGCCACATAGACGTAGTAATTTGTAAGGAAGGTACCGAACCCTGGCGACTCTCTGGCTTTTATGGCAACCCTATCTCGAACCTAAGACCACAGTCATGGGAACTGTTCAGAAGACTTAAGGGGATGAATGACCTTTCGTGGTTATGAGTAGGAGATTTTAATGAAACTATTAGTATTGAGGATAGATTGGGGAGTAAAAACCGATCAACTCTGCTTTGCGATAAGTTCTGCGGTACACTAGTGGAATGTGAACTCATGGATCTGGGATTTAGTGGAACTGCAATGACATGGAATAATGGTAGAATGGGTGAGGCTCGTATTCAGGCCCTGCTAGATAGGGCATTGTGTAATCCATCTTGGTCTGATCTCTTCCCCATCGAAAGAGGTCTTTAATCTCCCCTTCTCGAACTCAGACCATAGACCAATTGTTGTCAAAATTGATCGGAAACAGAGTGTCAAGAGGAGAGAAGTATGGGTCATACAAAAACGATTTGAACCCCTTTGGATCCAAGAAGAGGGGTACTTCGATGTTGTTGAAAATATCCTCAATGGAATAGGTGGTTTTGGCGATGGTTCATTTCTTGTTGCACAGATTAAAGATACACTTCAAGAATGCCTTGAAAACTTGACTGATTGGAGTAAAGCAAAATTGGGTAGTGGGAAGAAGATCATTGCCGACTGCACGAAGGAAAGAGATCATCTGCTGAGTTCAAATAACCCGGGCCTAGTCATGAACGAGGTTAAGAAATTGGAGGAGGAGATTGCTTCTATCAACAGAAGGGAGGAAAATTATTGGAGACAAAGAGCTAGAGCGGACTAGATTAAGGGAGGGGACTGTAATACAAAATTCTTCCACAGGAGAGCGACGAAGAGAAGAAGGAAAAATACTATTAACTGCTTGAGATGGGAGGATGGTAACTGGATGGAGGAAGAGGACCAACTTGTTATACATATAGAGGGATTTTTCTCTAGGCTGTTCTCGAGCTCCTCACCAAAAGTGGAGAATTTGGATGATGGGGTCCAACATATCCAAAGGAATTTATCATCTGATGATGCTCACTCCCTTTTGGATTCATTCACAAGTGATGACATTTCTGAAGCTCATGTTCAGCATTGGGCCACACAAAGCACCTGGACCTGACGGTTACCAATTTTCTTCCAAACTCATTGGGATACTCTCAAGCACCAAGTTTCCTTAGCCTGCTTAAAGGTCCTCAATGAGGGCAATCCATCTGATCAATGAATCAGACAAATGTGGTGCTTATACCAAAGAAAGCTGCTCCGGAGTACATTTCTGAATTTCGCCCTATTTCTTTATGCAATGTTGTTTATAAAATTGTTGCTAAATGTCTAGATATTAGAATGAAAAATGTATTACCATCTCTTATTCCCAAAGTGCTTTTGTTTCAGATCGTCTCATCACAGATAACGCTATTATTGCTTTTAAGCTCTTACATTCTTTAAGCAGGTGAAATAATGGCAACAAAGGTTTCATTACCCTAAAGCTTGACATGAGTAAAGCTTACGACCATATTGAGTGGAGTTTCATTGAAGTTTTTATGAAGAAAATGAGGTTCCCCGCCTTCTGGTTTGAACGTATTATGGACCGCATTTCTACTTCAACCATTTCCTTGGCATTCAATGGTCATATTAAAGGAAGAGTGACCCCCTCCCTCGGACTCGGGAAATGGTGTCCTATCTCACCATATTTGTTCATTATGTGTGCTGAAGTTTCTTCGTTTAAATCCAAGCAGTTGTCATCTAGGGGAAATTTTCAGGAATGAGGTGTAATCGTGATGGTCCACTTATTAGTCATCTATTCTTTTCTGATGACTCCATTTTGTTTTCCAAGGCTGAAATCGAGGACGTAGAGGAACTTATGACCATCATTCACCATTATGGGGCAGCTTCAGGCCAAAAGGTGAACCTATAGAAAACGAGCATTGCCTTTAGTCCTAATGTGACTACAGAGAAATGTAAAGTCGTTGGTACAATCCTGGGACTCCAGCTCCTTCGACATCATGATACCTACCTAGGGCTCCCATCCATGGTTGGGAGAAATAAGAAGAAGACTTTTGGGGCGATCAAGGATAAGATTTGGAAAAAAGTCCGGAGCTGGCACTTCAACTTGTTCTCGAGATCGGGCAGAGAGATTATCTTGAAGGTGGTCTGTTAAGTGCATTTTTATACACTTTTTATACCTTGAAACTAGCATATTTTGGAATATCTTGAGCAAATATCTACTAATTTATGCATATTTTATGTTTAAATAGGTTAATGTCCAAGTTTGAGGCCAAGAACCACAAAACGAGTGAAGATCTTGCTGAAATTCCAAGTTTGGGGACCATTTTGTCACTTCCGGAAAGTCTTGAACAAGTTGCTCAATTAACCGAGGGACCAAATTGCAAGATTTCAAAAGTTAAAGGACCAAAAGTGCAATTTTAGAAGGACCTACTTGAAAGAAATATGAAAATTTGAGGACTAAATTGCTCGAGATTAAAAGATGGAGGACTTGATGGCAATTACGAAAGGGACTAAGCTGCAAAATCACCCTCCAGATTCGCGTGGCTCGAACCGAGCCGCGCGTGCGAACCACGGCTCAAAACGGACCCGAGGCAAAGCTGCGCCTAGATTTGCACCGCGTGGTCTTAAAATAAAAAAAAGAAGAAAATATTGTCCGGGCCAGACCGGGCCAACCCAGTCGACCCGGTTCGGCCCATATGGCTGAATTTCGCAGATCTAACGCAATTTTAGGGTTTTTTGGGTGGTTTAAATAGAAAAAATCCTCATTTTTGGCTTATCAAGTAAGTCTTGCCTATTTTTCAATTTTTCTTGTATTTTTCTCTCAACTTCTACTTCTTTAATGCAATTTTGAAGTAATGTTTTTATGTTTTAGTAATGTTTTCTTATTTTTAAGTATTTTGTTGCTGTTTAAACTTTTGATCATTGTTATTTTCTCACATTTCCATCAAGAATGTCATTTACTTCTTGTGCATTTAATGTTTTGTGCTTGGATTTTTGAAGACATTAATGGTTGATGGAAGAACTTGGTTTGAAGTGAAGAAATCTCGAGTTTTCACTTCAAGAACTTTACAAAAAGAAGGAGTTTTCTTTATTCTCTTGTTTTTAATCTTTATTTTGAGTATTATTCATATGTTTATGTTATTTGATAAATGTTATTGTTAGTTTATTATGGGTTGTTATTGTGTTGGAATTTTTAATTAAGTTTAAGGTTATTTAAGCATTTTAGGTTGTTTTTGGATTGTGGGTATTTATGTTTATGCATTTATGATTATGAATGTTGTTTTATGTTTTTGTAGCTTTTAAATGTTTGTTATTATGTTAGGTTATTATTGGAATTTACTATACATGTTAGGTTAAATTTAGAATTTTCCATGTAATTTGGTTAATTGATTAACTACCACTAATTGATGTTTGAAAGGAGAAACTAATGTAGTTATAATAACTAAATTTACCTTGTCTTATGTTTTCTAGCTTATTTTAATCACCAAGTTCTAGTTGACATAGTTTGCTTTGGATAATTAGTTTTAATTCGAGCTTTTATATTTTGTTACCTATTTGCTTTAGTTAACTATTTTTCATAATGTCATGTTTCTTATTTATGTCGCTTAGTTAGTAATTCACCACCAAACTGAACTTTTATGTTACTTGACTTTTTTTTTTAGAATGAAATCAATAATTTTAGTTACAAATCACTCAATCCTCGTGGGTACGATAACCCGGACTTTTCGAGTCCACTTTACTACTTGAACGCGAACCGTGCACTTGCGGTATACGATTTTAGCGAACATTGTCCTACAAGCCATTCCCACATATGTTATGCGAGTTTTCAAACTCCCCTTCAACTTGTAACGATATTTGGGGCATCCTATCCATATTTTGGTGGGGAGCAAGAGCCGACAAGAGGAAACTCCAGTGGATCAATTGGACGATCATGTGCAAGAATAAGAAGAACGGTAGAATGGGGTTTCATGATATTTCGACCTTTAATAAATGCCTACTTGCCAATCAAGTTTGGCGCATCATCCAGAACCCGGATTCACTTGTTAGCTGTGTGCTGAAGAGCAGATATTTCCCTAATGGCAGCATACTCGAAGCTGAGGCCAAAGCTGGGTGCTCATATGTTTGGTCGAGTCTTGTATGGGGGTGAGAAGTACTGGATAAGGGATGTCGATGGAGAATTGGTGATGGGAAACAAGTGCAGATCTATGAAGACGCCTGGCTTGCAAATAGGCCAACCATGAAAATTCTCTCCCCCAGGACCAAAGGTTTCGTTGGGTTGCGGACCTCAAATCTATCAGTGGAGGCTGGAATTTGGACCTTATTGATGCATTCATTATCTCACTCCCCCCAAGCAGTTCCAACTTACAAGACAAAATCATTTGGAATTTCTCGAAGGACGGCCAGTACATTGCAAAGCAGGGATATTACCTTCTCATGAATATTCAGTCAGAAGAGAACAGTTCTAGTGGATTGATCTCTGGCACTTGGTGGGAAATCTTATGGAAACTCGATATTATCCCCAAGTCGAAGCATCTCGCTTGGTGCGTTATGAATAAAGCAATTCCATCTTTGGAGAATCTCCAAAGCAGACACATATCCTCCCAGCTAAGCTGCCCAAGATGTGGAGGAATCAAATCAAATAATCACATTTTCTTCGAGTGCCCCTGGTCTAAAGAATTCTAGAAATGCTTGGGCATTTGGGAATTGTGGAAAGGGTATCACGCTGCTGATCATGCCTCGGATGTTAGCGAGATCCTGGTTAGTGCTCTTCTTTCTCACCCTACTGCTGTTCTGGAAATAATGTGTGTGGGCCTGTGGTGCATATGGAAGGCAAGAAATGAGGTGATGCATGGGGAGAAGATGCAGCCAGCTGAGTGCTCGAGCTGGTTGGTGCATGTTCTGATCAGAGACTTTATGGCTAATTATCATGACAGTGTTAGCAGAAAGGAAAAATCCAAGAGCCAGGTAAGTTGGGTTGGCCCATCTGGATGCAAGGGTGGGCTTTTTTTGGTAACAGACGCGGTAGTGAGGATGGACGACAGTTTCTTGGGACTCAGGGGATGGTTTAGAGATGATTTGGGTGTGGCCCAGACGGCCTTTTCTTGCCGTGTGCGTAGCTTGGGTAATGTGGAGTTGGCGGAAGCACTGGATATTAAAGAAGGTTTATACTTTGCATTGGAACGCCAGATCCCAATCAAAGCTATTGAAAGTGATGCACTCCGAATTATCCAAGGCTTGATTTCGCACGACTGTTACGACCCGAATGCCAGCATCCTTAGTCACATTTGGGACCTTTTGATTCATAGTAATTGTAGCTCGTGCTACTTCATTCCTCACGAGAGGAATTTAGTAGCTCACAAACTGGTACAATTTGCTATTTTTACTACTTGTAATCATATATGAGATGATTGTATTTCGAGGTTTATCTCTTCGAGCCTTCCTGATGGGGACTGAACTCTCTCTTTGTTTCCTTAATGCAATTGCACATTTCAAAAAAAAACAAAAACAAAAAAAAACAAAAAAAACAAACAAACAAAACATTTCATGTATAATCAAACACAAGAAAAAGTAATTTCATTAATAGACAAAAAATAAAGTGATGCGATGAAAACAAAACGTGTAAATCGAGTTTCTCAATTATTTGTCATCCACTCAAATTGAAAGGTATCATCCAATTAAAATTGAAATATAATACTTCGCTCTTTAATACAATTTAAATCATTACAATTTATAAATAACATAATTTTTTAAATTATTTTTTTAACTATACACAATTTCTCTATCCACTTTTCAAATATACATATTATCTCAAAAATATAAACAAATCAATTTATATTTTACTACAATATTGCATGGTCATTTTTAGAATTTTAACCCATTTCTTTATAAAATTTAAAGGAAAAAGGAATGGTACCAAAAAAAATAAAAATAAATAAATAAAAAATGCTAACAATAAAATACATTTTCATTGGCTCTCTTTGCTAGCATTAAAATCCATTGAAAATTTCTCTTTTTCTTGGAAATGAAATCCCTCCAAACCTCAACATTAATGGAGATTTTGTTCATTTCTTTTTTACCTGTTGTGTAATATCGTTCTTCCACAATTCTTTTACTAAGATATTCAGATGTTTTCTTCCACGGACCCATCAAGAATATTGATTCTTTAATTAATTTTCAGATTTTAAGATTCTGCACTTTACATAAATATATCAATTCTTTTGCATTTACTAGGGCTATGCTCCTCCGCTTCCTCTCAATTCCTTTGTTTTTCGGAACTGTTCTCTGTAACATAATTGCTTTTTCAGTTTTCCATGTTTGGAATGTTAATTCCCTGCAAAAAAATGAAATTGGGATGCTAAACTTTGGGTAAATGCATCAGGAATCGATATGATAAAGAGACGCTATTTGTTTTTTACATCAAGCGCGCGCTTTAATCATAATTTCAGTTATTTGAGGGGTTATTTTATGGCGGCAGCCTCGAATATTTTGGTGGGCCAAGGAGATTTGCAGATATTGCCTGTGACAAGGCTTTCTTCAACTGCATCGGCCATTGGTACAAGCCATGGAAGGTTTATTAATGGGCTGAGTTCTTTCAAATTCAAATGCTGTTCCTTGGAAACTCATGGCAATAAATTTCGGAATAATGGTAATGATGTTTTAGTTAACAGTAATGGGGTGCAGAAGGCAAGGGCTTTTGGTCCGTGCTTGCCGCAATTGTTCTGCGATTCAGAGGAGGCTGTAAGGGTGGAGGACAGATCAAACATTGTGGATTATAGAACCTTTAATTGCTCTCGTGATGGCGGCTCTACCAATAGAGGAAGCTCAACTGGATTTCCAGATCAGCTCTTGCCCGAGAAAATCATGGTTGCGGTGGACGTTGATGAGGGTATATGATTTTCTCTTCCGGTGTAATTTTCTGCTGTTTGAGTTTGGAAATATTCATACTGTTCAAGTGATTGTGATAATCCTATTTATATCTCTATACATTTCTTCTGTCTTTGTTGGAAGTTCTTGGCAATTTTGTATCAGCTCTCAATCAATTCATCACGGATCGATATTCTCTGAATCACTCAGTTTCTGAATACCACGTCTATGAGTTTTTTAAGGTACCATTTAGTCTTTAACAAGTCTGTGCTGTATATGGTTGCCTGCAATCCTCATTTGCTTTCGTCTCACATATTCACAAAGAAACATGTTCTTCAGTTCTGTTTAACGGAGTATCAATATATTAAGCTCATTATATCACTGATGCCAAACCTTGATTAGTATTACAGATAGCAAAATTTCAGATGGCTTAGTCTATGATGAGAACTTTTGTAACCTGATCCACCAACTTGAGACTTGAGAGGGGAAAAAAAGTTGTGATCGATCATTTTTCCACTCTTACAATGGATTTCATGTGGTGTTGGTCCTTACCTGTTTCATAAGCACCAAAACATACCCTGTCAAATATAAGTATCAGCAATGGTAAAGATGTTTTGATACGCATAAAAAGAATACAATGAAGCAAGCATTAAAGATAAGAGTCAGCATCACATCTTTAGTCGTGTATTATCTGTCTTATAACTTGGGTGTTTATTGTGTTATGGAAAAACTTGCTTGGGGTATTTATTACGAGCAGGGTCAAGTACAACCTTCCCCTTCCTTGTGATGTCTCCTTGTGCATATCCTTGTGGTAAGAGCCTCTTGTTATTGTAACTATAATGGAAGTGCTTACCACTCGGGATATTGTATTGGGTTGAAACTTCATTTCATACTTCTATAGTTTCCACTGTTTAGGATGTAAATTGGGTAATAAAATATTTTATGGAGGTTGAACGGTAGGATATTACTTATTTCTATTCATATTTTTTCTTATGGCCAGAAAATCATACCTATGGATATCTGATCATATTTTATTTTATAAATCTTGCAGATATGGAACTGTTCTCGGGATGAAGGTATCCATGAAGATTGTGTTTACTAGATTGAAGCAAACAACTAATAGATTTGTTTTCTTTCTGATAAAATTATTTGCTTATTTATCCAGTTGATAATTCAATTGATTATTTTTTCAAGCTGTTTCATTTCTCGCAATTTTCAGAAAATGTAGGTTGATTGTAATTCAATTAATTAAGCCCTAAATTTTATTTTCCTAGATAATTAAATGCAAGAATTTCTGAATGGACTTTTGACTGTCAACAATGTTTTGGTTTTCTTCCAATTTTAGGAGGATAATGTATTATGGAAAACCCTTTTCAATGTGTATTTTGGTCCTATTACACCGAACTTGTTAGTTGCTATGTATGCTTTCTGCATCAATGTCAACTCCCTTCTTTCCCGGTTTCATATATATTATGAATTATTTTGGTTACTAAAAGTTTTGTGTGGATCATTACCCATGACTGCAGTTGATGCTAGTATTAGATGGTGCTATGATTCCCCCCTTGAAGCGTAACTTCAAAAGTGCAAGTCTTTTGTTTACTTAAGAACATAAAATATACCTTTCTTTAGAAATACTTGCTCAACAGTTTGGCATTTTGTTGAAGAATGTTTATATCTGTGTAGCAAATACTTGCGATTTAGCCTTCAACAAGCCACCACGCCTTCCTGTGTTTCAAACTTGACAGTCTGAATAAGAACATCATCATTTTTCTTTGACAGCTGATATACGCGTGCATGAATTCTTTAAGACATCTTATTTTAAGAAAGGGATACATCCAATTCCAGGTGCCCAGAAAGCTCTTCAAAAGTTGTCCAAATCTTGTAATCTGTCAGTTGTTACGTAGGTATCCTTAACCCTTGAATGCTCGACTCTTTTTATTTTTTTTTCTCAATTCATATTTGAAACTAATTGTCATTTATTAATTCTGTGCAGGTCCCGACAGAATGCAATTAAGGAGCATACAGTTGAATGGATTGAGAGATATTATCCGGGGTTGTTTAAGGAGATCCAGTTTGGCAATCATTTTGCTTTGGATGGAAAGTCCAGACCTAAATCAGACATTTGCAAGTATATTATTCATCAACTTCTGATAGTCTTGCTTGCATGTTAATTGTTATTACTATTCAAATTTTATCCTTCCCTGATATATCGAAATACTTAGTGCTCATATACAGACAAGCATGTTATTAAATTGCTGTTTACTCTAGTGTGTTTATGCTAGGATAGCCATTATTTATTGATCTGCCATCATATTGATGGGAGAAGAGATGGGTTTGCATTATTTCTGACAGGTCCTTGGGAGCAAAGGTTTTGATTGACGACAATCCAAGTTACGCAATTGAGTGTGCTGAAGTAGGGATTAAGGTTCTTCTTTTCGATTATGAGAACTCGTATCCTTGGTCCAAGATGGAGTGTGTTAATCGACATCCTCTTGTCACCAAGGTCCACAGTTGGGAAGAGGTGGAGCATCAGTTAGCATTATGGATTACACCATGAGATTCTTTCAACTAGGTTCATGAGACATTGATTCATTAGAAGTTTAGATTAAACAGGTTCAATGTAGGGATGCTGAGCTGAAGGAAAGATGTTGATCTAATGTTTCCTATTTTTAAGTTCACTTTTTCTTATTATGATGTATAAGTGGGTTTTAGCCTGTCAAACATTGATGGCTGTCACCTTTTACAAGGAGAGCAAATGGAGAGTTGAGTGTTCCTTTGCTCTCATTAGATTGTACAGTAATAGAGGACTGGCATTTTGTTTTTAGTACATTCATGGAATGTAATGAACTTATGAAAGATAGTATTTCTACAAGATTTTTCTGGTAAAAGAAACCGTTTGCCTTCTTAATGTAAATCAGTTGTGGCGAAGTAGACAAAAAGATACCATTTATGAAACCAATCAAAGCTTTGTGACAGCTAATATCCGGCATCGAAAATAAGATTTCATGCTGATAGTTTGGTTTAAAGGACATCATAGAAAGGACTTCTTGATGGACAGAGTAATGGTAAATCGAAGTTCTGTTAACACTGTGTTTTTGGGAAGTAGAAGAGAGTTGAATTCACCAAAAGCAATCACAATAAGAAGGAAACACTTGATTAAATACATTTTGATCTCTGGGGGGACCATCCCGTGCCTTCCAAAAGATATGCTGATTTTATGTTGATTGTTATTGATGATTTTTCAGAAAGTTTGGTGTTTTTTTTTTCTTAAAGTAGAAGAGTGCTATGTTTAGTAGATTCAGAGAATGAAAGACTATGAATAAGAAGCAGACATGTACACGTGTTTACTACATTCATTTGTCTTTCAATCTTTGAACTTGTTGATTTTCTATTAAAAGTTTTCTATCGACTGCTTTGTAGTTTGAGAAATTTACCGAATTGGCACGAATGTGGTGAGTAGTACAAGTATCTACCCACCATTCTTTAGGAGTTTCAACATTGTTGCATTTAGGTAGATACAATAGTAAAAGATTTAAATTCTTGTATCCCTTCTTATATTAAGTCTCCATCAGCCACATTTTCACGAGCATTCTTCTTATTTGGTTTGCAACATTTATTTGCGCAATGCAGAATTCATATTTCGTGATTTTCAGCCTTTTTACAATTCAACATGATCTCAATACTTCATATTAGACATACCCAAGCCCTATTTCATTTTTCTATGTGATTGATCGTTTTTCTATTTCATATATATATATATATATATCTTACCCACAATGGGCAAGTTTTAATGAGCCTACCGAGATGTGATACTGACACATAGGGGTGGGCGTGGGTTGGGTTGGGTTGGGTCGGGTCGATTTTTTGCCCAACCCACTACGGTCGGGTTGATAAAAAATCAACCAAACTCAACCCAATTACGAATTCAAACCCAACCCACCAAATTTCGGTCGGTTTGGGCTTTGGCCCAATTAGTAAAAATTTTGAAAAAAAAAAAACTCATAAATCTATCTTTAATTCAAATCAATTATGTACACTACAATAACCAAAAATACAATAAATTGAACACTTGCTAATAAAATTAAAATATGTTCAATCAATATTTAAATAAGTCAAGTTTCATTACTTTAAAAAAAAAAAAAAAAACGTCTTTTTTTTGGGTCGGGTTATTCACCCAACCCGCAACCCGACTCAACCTGAAAAAAAAATAAAAAAAAACCCGAACCCAACCCAGTTTTCATGAAAAATCGACCCAAACCGATCGGGTTGGGTCGGTTTGGACGGGTTCGGCAGGTTGGGTCAGTTTTTGCCCACCCCTACTGACACATCCATAAATTTTAAAATACTAGACACGTTTCAGCATCACATTCACGGTGAAGACATTGACAATTGTCCACGGTTTATAGGTGATCGTTTCCATATATATATATATATATATATATATATATATATATATATATATCAATTTCTTGATCCATCATTTGGCTACAAATATCAATCAAAACAATTTCTTGATTATTCAAGATTGTTATTAATAAAACACCAAACTAAAAATCATTTACCAATAAGCTTTCAGAGTTCTGAGTTGTGGAGAGGTCCTTGGAGTTCTAGTTAAAGAAGAACGAGGTTCGTTCTTGATGATCCACGTGGAGGCAAAAGCTATTCCAGAAATTTATGAAAGTGTTGGAAGTACAATCAAAGTGTTCTTCAATGATTTATAGGCTGTGGTGTGAGAATCACCTAAAGTTTAGTAGTGTCTGAACCAATTATAAGTTATTTTTTTCTAGTGAATTTTATTAGCATGTTTGCCCAAAGATTTTTTTATCCATGTAAAGAGTTCTTCAAGGATTTTTCCTTCGTTACCAATTCTTGGTATTATTTATTACTTTACGCATTCATTTATTACAATTAGTTATTGATTAATTATTTAATTACTACGTATTTGATTGATTATTCATCTAGATTTTATTATTTATAATCTTACATATTACACATATTCACCCACTTAGGTGTAGTTGAATCAACACTTAGGTAATTTCAAAAGTGTTTATAAGATGCACAATGCAAGTGAATGAAAAAATCAAGCCTAGGGAGTCTGATTTATAGACGTTGAAGTGTGGTAACCGACAAGACACGTCCCGAAAATCAGCATGTTCATGAACTATATATGTTTGAAACCAGTCACCGCTTGAATTCCTCTCGACGGATGCTCTAGTGGTTTCATGCACTGCTCGAGGCCGTTCGAGTAGGTTTTCTAGATACTAACCGCTCAAAATTTCCAAATTAAATTTTTTAATAAACTCAAAAAAATAGTTATTTAATATCCCCAAAAATGAATATACATAAGCTAGTCTCACGTCCCAAAACACGCAACCCGTGCTCATGCTCGTGTCAAGTTGAGCCGAGCCGACTGGACGGACAACAATAGTGGTGCGTGAACCCAAGTCTCCAAGTTGAATGTTATAAACTAACTAACGTTTCATCCTTTTTCCTATGTAAGACAACTTAATTTTGTGCACATTGTTCCAAGTCACTTGTTTCAATATCCTCACTTTAGCAATTAATCTCTCATTCATTTGAAAATGATTTTAGGAATCTAAATATACTATGATCAAAATGGAAACATAAGCTGTGCTCGTCACGGGCAGAAAAGAAAAACCTGACTATGATCATCTACTCAAGGAGTAGAGTACGTTTAACTCCTCAATCCATGAAATAGATATAGAGACTCACCCGAATACTTGATCGAAGTTGACCAATTTGTCAACCATTTCCAATAGCATTGACCTTGCACACACACATGCAAGTGAGATTTGCCACATATTGCAGTTCTAAAATTTAATAGAGGCTTGTTTTAATATTGAAAATCAGATATGCTTTATTTATTTCAATATTAAGCCCATGTTGATTAAAATTAAATTCTTAGTTGATTTTGATAAAAAAGTTAATAAAATACGTGATTTAGAATTTCTGGATAGTGTTTAAGATTAATAGTTGGCTTTAACTTAAATTTTAATTCATATTTTATTCAACAGCAAACTTGTGCTAAGTTTTATATGTGCTAGATAAATATCCATACTTTGTAACTATATTTTGTGCAATATCATTCCATCTTTACAACAATTTTTGCATAACTATAAAAATCGTGCTGTATGGTAGGGAAAAAAAAAAAAGGAAATTAATTTACGTGTATTATGGTTTTGTATCAAAGTTTGTGCATTAAGTCATAATCTTTTCGCTTTAGTCACGGATGAACTTAAGCATTAATATATTTAAAACAAGGTGATTATTGTATCAATAATGATTACTTATATCAAAATACTATTTGATGTTATAAATTTTGTGTGTGATTGATTTTTTGCAATTCTCACTTGATCTATTTCTATTTAAAAATTTCAACACAAAACATTGACAACATTATTGCAAATAAACGTTCAATGCAAACATCAGGTTTGTTCAAAGAAAAATAAAATCAACACCCTCAAGGTATTAAATGATAGCAATGTGAAAATGATATAAATATTTATATATTCGAAAATAATCCATGACAAGTTTAAGCGCAATGTCTTATTAATTAGTATAAATGATCTCTGGAGAATGAAACGATCATCTACCCATGGTGGAAATGTGTTAATATGTCCACCGTGAATAGTGAACACATTAACAAATAATGTGAATCAGCTATTTTGAAATATAACCACGAGATCTTAACTCACAAATACAATAATATGATTTTATTTTATTTTATTTTTATTATTTCAGAAATAATCATCAATATTGAAACTCATAAATAATTTATGAGCACAACTAACTTCATTTAATCTTGTCAAAATTGGACAAATTTCTTGCTACTCACTTGGTCAAAATTTAATTACCAATTTCAGTTGAATTCAATGCAATAAATAAATACTCGTTGCAATGCAGTCTTTGAGATTACTAGTAGAAGTTCATCAATCCCCTGCAAGAATACTCAAATGAAAATACCTAAACAAGCCATATATAGGATCCCTCCCATGGAATTTGACGCGTAAAATCGAACAATATGTAGGAGAATTAAGAACAATTTTACATACTCCCTCCGTTCCATTTATGTAAGATGTCTTTCCTTTTTCTCTTCTTCCAATAATATAGGGTTTTTTTTATTAGAAAATATTTATTTTGTTTGTTTACCAGTGTACCCTTATTTATTACTTCCAATAATAATAATCTTAATATTAATAAGGATAAGTTGAAATTTTTCTTTACAAAAATTACCTTTTCAATAACATTAAATATATTTTCTTAATCTGTGTAAAAAAGTCAAACAAGCCTATATGAATGAGACGGAGGAGGATTTGAAAACGTGTTGACTTTATTTTGTTTAGGATTGTATTAATGTTAGATGTATAATAATAAAACCATTAATTATTTTGACTACATAAAGCATTATCTTCCAGACTTGCATTGCTTTCCCCTTATTTATTACCACTTCTTCCTTCATTCTCTTACTCACAGACACTGTAACCTCTTTCTTTTCATGATTTTCGTCACTAAAACATCTCCAATAAATTAATTATCACACATCATCCTTAATCCCTTCTTCATATCACCTTAAAGTCAAAGTCAAAGATCAATCAATGGATGCTTTGTTGAAAACTTTGGTTTTGGTCATGTTTTGTTTGATGTCTCCCATTGCTACTGTTGACATGGATTATTTTGATCAGTCTGAATTAACGTTGAACGTTCCCATGTCGGATTTTTCTCGTTCAGTGAGGTCTACTATGGACACCGTTAGGCAGGTGATATCATCGATGTCGAATTTCAAAGGCAAATTGGATGATTTTCGACTCTCTAATGCCCTTTCAGACTGTCTCGATCTATTGGACCTTTCAGTAGATGAATTGAGTTGGACTATGTTGGCTTCTCAGGAATTAGATGGTACATTATCTGCATTCTTTGTTCAGTTTTTCTATATAGACACTTTTTTTGGGATATGAAAATGAGACGTACTGAGATCAGGGACGGAGCTAGAATTTTAATTGAGTGGGGGCCAAAATTTTCAAATTGTGGGAGGTTGAGGCCCCCTCCCGAGGGTTCGGGGGCGGAGCCCCCGAAATTTTTTTGAACAAAAATGATTGACATTATGAAGTAACAAACCTAAAGTTAAACTAAGTTAACTAACAAGTAACAACTAACTAGTTTAAACTAGTAATTCACAAAAGAAAATACCTATAACTGAAAAGTAAATGTAAATTTTCAATGTGAGAGATACTAGTAATAAATATTATATTTATTTCTTGCATAAATATAATGATTGTAGAGAGAGAATTAAAAGCAAAGGAAATAAATTCAAGATGTCAATTCTTTCTTCTGTTTTTTTTTTTTTTTTGAACTCAATTTTTTTTTTTTTCGGACTCAAAAAAAAAAAAAAATTTTTTTCAGTGGGGGCCATGGTCCCCACTGAAATTTTTTTTTTTTTTTTTGAGTCCGAAAAAAGGCCCCCACTGGGCCTTATAGGCCTCCGTCCCTGACTGAGATGACACCTCATCATTGGGTGATGAAGAAGTGGGCATTTTGCTTCATCATATGTGCACCTCTTCATCATCCAACAAAGAGATGCAACGTCGGTAATATGAATATCCCATTTTCTTGTCCCAAAAAATATCTATACATAATTATTCTTCTTTTTGACCGATATATCTAGGATTATATTGCAATTTTTCAACATTGTTCAATATGGGTTTTCATGACAGTCAAGTATAAATGTAGCCATCACAAAATATTTGTCGGAATCACCAATCTTGTAATTCGTCAGAAAAACATTCTGGTTATTTTCCTGAGATTTTTTACGACTGTCCTGAGATTTTGTAGTGATGGACTAAATTTTTTCTTCTCTATATTTTCCTGAGTAGGTAAAAAAAATAATATCACTGAAAATCTAGCTGGTAACATGAGGGCATGGTTGAGCGGAGTATTGATAAATCAAAACACTTGCCTAGAAGGCTTTGATGGAACAAACAGCACTGTCCAGAGTTTTATTGGCAACAGACTTAACCAGATCACAACATCAGTCCACAACATACTTTCCATGGTACCAAAAACCCCGGACGCAGCTGGCCTTTCTCGCAGCGGCACGAAGGTTAGGAGAAACGACAAATTTCCAGATTGGCTGAATCCTAATGATGGGAAACTCCTCCAAGGTGACAACTACACGGCAGTAGATGTGGTGGTGGCAGCTGACGGCACGGGGGATTTTACTAGGATCATGGATGCCGTATCTACAGCCCCAGATCGCAGTACGCAACGATACGTGATATACGTAAAACAAGGTGTATATGAAGAGTATGTAGAGATTGATAAGAAGAAATGGAATATAATGATGATTGGAGATGGCATGAATGTTACAATTATTTCCGGAAATCGGAGCTACGCAGATGGCTGGACCCCATACCGCAGTGCGACTTTTGGTAAGAATACTACAAGAAAATTGATATTTTACAACTAATGTTTCAAAAAATGAATGGTGAGTAATATGTTATTATTACGACCAAAGAATTAGCTGTTAATCCTACATTTCTTACAATCAAATTAATTGTATGTATTAGAACCCGTTTGGTAAAGTGAAGATTTTTCAAAATTTTCCTCAATGTAATTTTCAACCACAAAATTTTATAATATCTATCATTTTTCAACCACACATTCTCCAAAAAGCACGCAAAATTTCTCCAAAAACTCCTACGCCAAATAAGCTATGGTGTTTTCATAAGTTGCTAATTTCTTCAAATGAAAAAATTGCAGGAGTTAAGGGCAAAGGCTTCCTTGCAAGGGATATGACATTTCAGAATACGGCAGGCCCCCTTATGCACCAAGCAGTTGCCTTTCGATCCGATTCCGAATTCTCAGTTGTGTACCGCTGCGCCATTAGGGGATACCAAGATACATTATACGCACACTCTTTGCGTCAGTTCTACAAGGAATGCCAAATTACCGGCACAGTTGATTTTATTTTTGGCCGTGGTACTGCTGTTTTCCAAAACTGCCAAATTCTAGCCCGACAAGGGCTTCCGAATCAAAAGAACACCATCACAGCAAATGGACGAGAAAAAACAGACTCCTCAGGCTTTTCCTTCCAATTCTGTCACATAGGAGTTGAATCAAATGTCACCGTCCCGACATATCTCGGTCGTCCTTGGAAAGAGTTTTCGCGTACGATTATAATGAAATCGTACATTAGCAATGCCGTTAGGCCTGAGGGATGGCTAGAATGGAACGGAAGTTTGTATCTGGATAGTGTATTCTATGCAGAATACATGAATTATGGACCGGGGGCGGAGTTGGGAGGCCGAGTGCAATGGCCCGGTTACCATGTACTTAATGACTCGGACCAAGTGAAGCAGTTTACGGTGGCTGAATTCATTGCTGGAAATACATGGTTGCCTTACACAGGAGTCGAGTACATGGATGGCTTGGAAGATTGAGATGGATTTTGGTTGAGCAAGTTTACCAGTGTTTTGTTCTAAGGATTTATTTGAGACATAACATTGGGTATATTTTATAATAATAAACTGAAAGGAAAAGAAAGAACTTTTTTTTTATTTTTTATTTTTTTTTTTTGAAATGGAGTGAAAAATGGGTAATTGAAATGAAAAGTTGTGAAAATTCGAAGTATTATTAAAAAATACCGAAATTGTTACAAATTGAATTTGAGAAAATACAAGTGGACAACTCTTGTAAATGCAAAATTGCAAAATCCTCTGATTAACGATCTGCGTGTTTGAAGACAAGGGGTCACGTGGCTTGAATCCTGGACTTCTGAATTTGTTGGAAAACTTGATTTGATGAGTTTGCTTGTTTTACGCTTGGAACTTGAGACTTGGATTTGCACTTAGGATTTTGGACTTCGGATTGTACTTGCTTTGATTTGAAGTAGACTTTGATCTTCTTGGAATTGATTTGAAGTTACTTGATTCGAAGAAGACTTTGAACTTCTTGGATTTTGGACTTAGTTTGAAACTTGAGAGAATTTCTGTATTTTTCATCTGCAATTCTTTTCTCTTGTTTTTCTTATTCTTCCCCTTTTCTTATGAACCAATAGTCCTATTTATAGAAAAAAATTGTAATCACATTTATTATTTAAATATTTAAATGAATAAAATGGTTAGGGTTTTGAAAAATATGATGGACCTCATCCATGGCTTCTTTTAGGTGGACTTTACTAGACTTTATTAAATGGACTTAAGTGGATTAAAATAAAGGGAAAATTTCATAAAAACTTGTGTTTCAAAGATGCAATTCAAAACTCATGTGAAGGAAATCTTTTTTTTTTTAAATTCAGGTGTTAATTTAATCATTAAAAATAAATATAATAATATATATAAGATAAACATAATTATCTACTATATATTATATTAAAATTAATATAATATTAAATTAAAATTTCAAATTTTGACGTCACAACATCCCATCACCCCACCCATGCCCCGCCCACCACCCACTCACCCCACACCAAAAATAATTTTTATTTATTTTTTCCTTTTGATGTTATCCTATCATTCCCCATCTCACCCCCACCCCAAACCCACTTGACCCTACCCCACCTCATTGCAAAGTGACAAATTGATCTTACCATATCCACATCCCCGACCCCACCCACCTATATCCTGCCCATCCTAAAAATAAGTTTATTTTTATTTTCTCTCGATGTTTCACCACCCCACTCCACCCCAACCCAACCCTACTCGAACCCACCCCACCACAAAGTGACAAATTGATCTCACCCTCGCTACATCCCTAGACCCCACCCACCTTGCCCACCCACACAATCTCACCACCCATATCCTACTCCACCCCAAAAATAAGTTTATTTTTATTTTCTCCCGATATTTTCCTACACTTCCCCAACCCACCCCAACCCCACTCCGCTCTACTCCACTCGAACCTAACCTACCTCATCGCAAAGTGACAAATTGATCTTATCCCAACCACAGACCACGACACACCCTGCCCGCCTCGCCACCCACCCTACCCCACATCACCGCAAAAACGATTTTTTTCGTTCTACTTTTCCACCTACCCCCACCCAGCCCGACACCACCCTACCAATCCCACCTTACCCCAAAAATGATATTTTTCCTTCTACTTTTTCACGCCCCCACCAACCCCACCCCAACACCACCCTGCCCACCCCACCCCACAAAATGAGTTTTTTTTTTTTTTTATCTCTCCATGTTTTCCCACCCTACCCCTCCACCCACCACACTCAAAAATGATTTTTTTCTTCTAATTTTTCACAACCATCCCACTCCGACCCTTCCAGCTACCCACCCAGCCAATCGACCTCACCCCACCAAAAAATGATTTTTTTCTTCCACTTTTTCACACCCCACCCAGACCCTACCCTTGCACCCACCCCACCATATCCACCCATCCCATTCCTACCCACCCCCAAAAAATGATTTTTTTCTTCAATTTTTCACACCCCCACCCACCTCGCTCCGGACCCTACCCCGCCACCCACCTAACCAACTGACCCCACACAAAAATGATTTTTTTCCCTACTTTTTCACACCCATCTCGACCCTATGCCCGTTACCCAACAACCCCACCACTACCCACCCCTTCAAAAAATGATTTTTTTTCTTTTCCACACCCCGTCTTGACCCTATACCCGTCACCACCAACCCCACCCCTACCCAAAAATGATTTTTCTTCTTCTAATTTTTCACACCCCTCCCTACCCCGCCACCCACCCAACAAACCGACCTCACCCAAAAATGATTTTTTCTTATACTCTTCCTCGTCCAATGGTCACAAAAAGTTATAGATGGTCACAACCTTTAATATAATTGGTTATAATCATTTATAGTTGGTCACATATTATTTATTTATTGGTCACAACTTACTGATTTTTTTTTATGATTAGTTAATATTTTTATCATAATTACCTAATAATTGGTCACATTCCCTACTCGTCATAAGTCACACAAAGTCACATTTAGTCGACATTTTGGTTACACTTACCTAATAATTCGATCACCCCACCCTACCCCACCCATACATGCAAAGTCACACAATGTCACAAT
Source organism: Ligustrum vulgare (assembly GCA_963555705.1). Taxonomy (NCBI): domain Eukaryota; kingdom Viridiplantae; phylum Streptophyta; class Magnoliopsida; order Lamiales; family Oleaceae; genus Ligustrum; species Ligustrum vulgare. The sequence goes on from OY743176.1 coordinate 25,703,576, forward strand.
TGGTCACACAATGTCACATTACAAATTTAGTTGAAAAACTTCACCCACCTACCCACACATTCCTAAAGTCACAGTTGGTCACGAAAGGTCATAGTTTGATCACACAAGGTCATAGTTTGGTCACACGAGGTCACAGTTAGATCACAATTGGTTTAGTTGCAAAATTCGGTCACATAAAGTCACAATTCGATCACATAAAGTCACAGTTGGTCACACGAAGGCACGGTTCAATCACACAAGGTCATAGTTTGGTAACACATGTGACCGAACTATGACATCGTGCGATTGAACTGTGATCTTGTATGACCGAATTGAGACTTTGTGTGATCGAACTGTGATCTTGTATGTTCAAATCGTGACTTTGTGTGATCAAGTGTGGGATGTGACCAATTATTAGGTAAATGTGACCAAAATATTTACTAATTGTGACTTGTGAGAAATGGGGGATGTGACCAAGAAAACTAAGAATACGGAATGTGACCAAATATTAGGTAAATGTAACAAAAATGTTAACTAATTGTGATTGAGGAAACGTGTAAATTATGGCCAATAAATAAATAATACGTACCAATTATATGATAATTTTGATCAATTATAGGTATATGTGATCAAAATATTGACTAATTGTGAGTTTGTGCGACTTATGATAAGTGCGAATGTGATCAAGAAAACAAGTAAGTTTTGATCAATCAATAAATAAATTGTGATCAATTATTGATGACTATGACCAATTATTAGGTAACTATGACCAATAAATAAATAATATGTAATCAATTATGGATCATTGTGACCAATTATATAGATTGTTACCAACTGTGACTTGGTGTAACCATTGAACGAGGACGTGATGTGACCTACATTTGTGTCAAATATAATTATGTGTGATCGAACTATGACTTTGTAAGAACGAAGCGTGACTTTATGTGATCGACCTGTGACCTCGTGTGATCTAACCATGACCTTGTTTGACCTAATTGTGACCTCCTGTGACCTCGTTCAACCAAATTGCGACTTTGTGTGACCGAACTTTGACCTTGTGTGACCAACTGTGACTTTGGAGGGGTGGAGTTTTGCAACTAAATTTGTAATTATGACTCTGTGTGACCTTGTGTGACTTAACTGCGATCTCATGTCAACTTACATGACTGACTGTGATTTTGGGGTGGGGTAGAGGTCGGGTGGGGCCAGAAAAAGTAGAAGAAATCATTTTTTTTGGTGAGGTAGGGTCGGTGGGTGGGTCGGTAGGGTGGGGTTGGAAAAGTAGAAGAAAAAAATCATATTTTTTGGGTGGGTGGGGTAGGGTAGGGTTGGGCGGGGCGGGGCGGGTAGGGTGGGATCGAGGTCCGGTTGGGGATTGAAAAAAGTAGAAGAAAAAATTTATTTTTTGGGTGGGTGGGGTGGGGTGGGGTGGGGTGGTTGGTGTAAAGTGTGAAAAAATAGAAGAAAAATAATTTTTTGATGGGGTATGGTGGGTGGCGGGGTGCGGTGTGGGGCGGTTGGGGGAAGTGTGAAAAAATAGAAGAAAAATCATTTTTGGGTGGGGTGTAAAAAATAGAAGAAAAACCATTTTTTGATAGGGGTAGGGTGGGGTGGGGTGAGTAGGGTGGGTGGGTGGGGGTGCTGTGGGATAGGATGGGGCGATTGAGGTGAAGTGTGAAAAAATAGAAGAAAAATCATTTTTTGGTGGGGTGGGGTGGGTTGTTGTGGGGTTGCTAGGGTGGGGTGTGAAAATATAGAAGAAAAATCATATTTGGGTGGGGTAGGATGGGGGTGGGAGGGTGGGTGACGAGGTAGGGTCGGGGCGGGGTGGGTAGAGGTGTGGAAAATTAGGAGAAAAAAATTAATTTTGGGTGGGATAGGGTAGGGTAGGGTTGGGGGTGGCGTGGTAGGTTCTTGGGCGAGGTTGGTGGGGAAGTCGAAAATTAGAAGAAAAAAATTAATTTTGGGTGGGGTAGGTGGGGTTGGGGGTAGGTGGCGGGTAGGATAGGGTAAGGTCTCGACGAGTTGTGAAAAAGTAGTAGAAAAAAATCATTTTGGGTGGGGTGGGCGTGGTGAGTGGGTGAGTGGGCGTGATGGGATGGGATGGGACTAGTGGGTGGGGTGATTGGGTGTGGTGGGGTGGGGTGGGGTGGGGTGGGGTGGGTTTGGTTTGGGAGGAGTGGGGGTGGGGTGAGGTGGGTAAGGTAGTGTTGGGGGTGGGGGTGAGTGTAGAAAAGTAGAAGGAAAAAGTTATTTTATGGGGGTGGGGTGGGGTGGGTTGTAGGGGTGGTGGGGTGAGTGCGGGGTTGGGTTGGGATGGAGTGGAGTTGAGTGGTTGTGAATTATGTATTGTTTTAATTTTATTATTTAATATTATGTCTTTGTTTGACAACTTATTATAATTATTATAATATTGTATTCATTAATTAACTAATTAACACTTGATTTTTTTAAAAAAATCTTAAGTTTGTTATGTTTAAAAATTGAAAATTTTAGTTGTACAGTTATGTACTTTTCTCAAAAACAAAATTAAATTGATCCAATCAATTTTTTATTTTTTATTTATTTATTTATTTTTTTATGTCTACAAATGCCCCCTCAAGATTTATTTATTTATTATGAAAATAAATAAATAGATAAATCTTGAATTTTGAAATTTTGAAATTTAGTTTAAATTTTGATTAAACTTGAATTCTCAATAGTAAATTTAACTCAATAATCAAGTTGAAGGAATTTTATTGGAGCTCGAATTCTATTGCACGGTTGAAAAAAAAAGACTCCTATTTGAGATAAACAAGTTGATTTCCTTTTATTTAGATAGACTTATCTCACTTTAAGAAGCAAGAAAAAAGAAAAAGTCATATTGAAATTGATTTTACTTGAAGAATCTCGACCATACTTTGGAAAAGGTAATAGGAGAATCAAATGACCCAATCCATCAATTTGGACTACTGCGCTTAAACATCAAAAACTGAGAAAAGGAATTACCTGACTCATTCACCAACTTCATTTTGTAGGCAAGTTTGTTTGTTTGTTTTTGTTTTTGTTTTTGTTTTTTTGTTTGGTCGTTATGCCCATTAATGTGTGGATGTGTCAATGTATTTAGACATGGTGTGTGGGCTGTGTGGGTGAGTATGTGAGAGAGGCGTGCGTTTAAATGTTTATGCATGCGTGTTGTGCTGTGTGTGAGGAATACATGTTTCTGTTTGTGTTGTGCGTGAGAGAGAGTTTTATAGTAAACTGTCATCAACTTTTTTTTTTTTTTTTGTAAAAGAAACAACCCAGAAAATTAAGAAACAACAGTATATTTTTTTTGGGTAAAAACTTTTTTTTTTTTTTTTGACAGGATTCTTGAAAGCCATCGAGCAATTTGAAGGTCGAACCGTATTTTGAACAATTTTTTTTTAAACAAGTACTTTGAAAATTTGGTAAATTTTTGGAATGTATCTTTTTAGATACCCCCGCTAGATTTACTTTTACAGATTGAAGATTTTTGAAGACCTGAAAAATATGTGAAATGCATCCTTTTGGATACTCCCCGACATAATAAAATTTTCAGGATTGAAATTTGGAAGACCTGAAAAATATGCGGAATGTATCTATTTGGATACTCCCCGACATAATAAATTTTCAGGCTGAAAACTCGGAATACTTGAAAAATATGCGGAATGTATCTATTTGAATACTCCCTGACATAATAAAATTTTCAGGATTAAAACTTGGAAGACCTGAAATATATGCGGAATGTACCTATTTGGATACCCCCCCCCCCCCCCCGGCATAATAAATTTTTAGGATGGAAACTTTGATTTTTGATGATTTTTTTTTTCAGGGGTGGCAAAACAAAATTCCAAAGACAAGAAAAATTTGAAATTACCTAAAATTAGGGAATTTTATCATCCTGTGCGGAAAAGTCAAATCATTTGCTTCCCCAAGGCTACTTTGAAGCTTCCATGCAACTTGACAGGAGACTTTAAGCTTACCATCCATAAACCAATGACATACCCCTTCGTCCATCCAGTTCCTTTGTAAGGTATGGACATGCGTGTTCTCAGTGTCAGCCAGTGGAATTCAAATCGTACTAGACATCCTTGTTTGTGTCCTCCTCCGCATCATACTTCAGACACAACGTTAATTCCAAAAGCAGTCATTTATGAGAGAATTGATCAAAGGGAGATCAAATGGGGAAGTACAGTCCATTATCGAGGAGAGATTTCTTTCTTGTTGAAGTTTTGGGAATGGTCCCTTTGGATTCATAAGCTTCTCATTAAAAAAAAATCTTCCTGAGCTAGCTCATGCGGTTTACTCTGCCACTAAGGACTATTCTCGTCCCGACTCTATTTATCGAGCTCTTTGTGAAGTTTGGTGCCAGGAAACCAACACTTTTGTAACTGTCAATGGAGAGATCAGCATTTCGCTTTGGGATATGCAAGAGATTACAGGACTTTCCATCAGAGGTGATTATTACGAGGATGTAGGTGATTATTACGAGGAGGTAGTACCAAGTCTTTTGGAACTAACGAACTCCCTATCCAAATCTTGTTTATATTTTTTCAAGGCTTTTTCACTGATCATTGACAAAAAGAAAAGTGATCGGGTCTGCCACTGCGATTGGATTGATTTTTGGTTCAAAATTGATGATTGTGTTCCGAATCTAAGGAAAAGTAAGGCATTTAGGCAGGCTATGGAGGCAAACCCATCTTCAGGAGATTAGTCAGTAGCCAAAGAAAAATTACGGAGACCTGTTTGCACAGACACATTACACGATATTCTGCACAGGGACATGGACTACTGGAATACTTCTTTATCAGTTGAAGAACAAGAAGAGTTGGACATAGCAGCCTATCTTTCCCTTTGGCTCTGCCGTTTTATTTTTCCTTCTAGAGATGATTGTCTCAGGGTGGGAACTTTTAAAGTAGCTTCCAGAATGGCTATCAAATGAACTTACAGCTTGGTACCTCCCATCTTAGCTTGCATTTATAGAGGAATTACAGAGACAACAAATTGCGTGACTGGCCATGACACTGGATCAGTCAAATATACATTTCTCGGACATTTTCTGTATGCTTGGGCTGCAACTTATTTTGTTCGGGGCATCTATGCCAACGTTGACAAGAGTATTGGTCGTCCTATTAACCGAAGATATTCCAGGACTTTAAATGATTTCCAACATTGGGAGGTTGATGCATTTGATTGTCGAGAACTCCTTCGCGGAAAAATGGACTCTAATGATTTTTCGTGGAATCCGCTTTATTTACCTCATGGTGGTATACGCACAGATAACAATGAAAGATCTATAGAGACTTCAGAGTTCTTGATGAGTATCCGACCAGGGTTTCTTTCTTACCGTCTTGGTGATAACCTGTTTATTCTTGAAGCTTACAATCCTCACAGATTTGCAAGACAACAATGCTTTAGGCAAACGATTCTAGGCTCACCAAAACCAATGATGTTTATAGCCAATGCGTTGACCCTCTACCATGCTTAGTTATCTTTGACGCAGGTAGGGAGTAGATGCACATTTCATCTTCCGGGGCGCATTGATGATATACAACTTCAAGTTGATCCATCATACAAAGCTTGGTGGGAAGATAAAGTATATCCTGGTCTAAACAAGATTAAAGTGCAAGATTTATTGTCCAGTGAAGATAATAACTGTGTACTTGGTAAATTTCCATCTGCCCCAGAACAAACAGGAAGTCATAATGCCAGTGAATTGGACTCCTCTTATGTAGATTCTCAAGCGACTCTTCGGAAGAGACCTCTGGATGTTCCAAATGAAAGAGGTATCAAGAAAATTAAAATTATACACTCTCTCATGGATCACACTTCCACTTCAGAACATGTAGAGAAGGTACATGAGCCCATTACAATTTCAGAAAGCAGTAGCTCTATGACCGAACACCTCAAACACTTGATGCCACACTCCCTTTGGAAAGTAGTAGTCCTAGAGATCAGGTAAGATTTATTTATCATTCCATTTTTTTTGAATGATAATTTGCATCTCATTTTTCGTTTCGAATTTGAACTTCAGATTCCCCTTTCTCAAATATTGTGTCGGAAGCGGACAATAAGACCTAAAGATTCTCAGGTTGTGGAGAATCCTAAGGAAACTTGTTCTGAAACATTTAGACATGACTTGAGCATCCCAACTGTATCCTATGGCGATGAAAATTTGGATATGTTGCCTCGAACACGAAACGCAGGTATACATCTTCATTTTTTTAGCCCATTCAATGCCCTAATAGATTGGTATTTAATTTCTTCAACTTTCTATTTGTTGTAGGATTTCCACAAGTTCCAAAAGGGATGTTTTATTCAACAGATCATCCTAATGAGAACCATGAGATGATTGGTGCACCTGATGAAATTTATGGCAACGATAGACATGAGCCTCCTTGCAAATACCCAAGCAGTATTAATAACGGTGTCATATCACCTAATCAAGATGATCTTAATGATGAGGTGAATTCCGAGCCTTTGCGAGTTAGCAGTTCAGAGATTGGACAGGCTACTTCGACTATCTCACCTTTATTAGCATTACCAGCTCCAGGTCAGAAGATAAATAATTGTAAGACGACACCAATATGTTCTTCCATCTCTGGTCCTTTGCACAGATTTACCGAAGAATATTCTTTCTTGAAGAATGCTCTACAAGAAGCCAAGATTAATTTCCTGCGGGCATTGTTTAAGGAAGCTTTGAAGCATGGTTTTTCAAACATTCGGATTTGGTGGAATGAAAGCAAATCAACTCTTCGGGATGTGATCATCAATCAATTCCATGCAGATTCAATGCCTTTGATGAGACATATGGATGCATTTCTTGGAGGAGTTGACGTTTATCTTGCTAAAAGACATCAGTACTTGGAGTGTTTGACTGCAGAAGAAAAGGCTAAGCAGTTGAAATCTCTTGATATCCAGATAGCAGCAGGGAATTCCACATGTTATTCTTTGGAAGCTCGAATTAGTGATTTGAATTCCAAGCTAGATAGACTTCGTGATGAACTCCAAACTTCCCAGGAAAATACCAGTTCACTTGAGATGAAGAAGACCTCATTGGAGCAAGCGCAGGTTAAAGATGTCACAATTGCAGGATCCATTGACCAAGAAAGGAAGACCCTTGAAGACAACTTCTTGCAGTCGATTGACAGTGATTGATTAAGATAGAATGAATACTTCTTCTTTTTTTTTTTTTTTTTGCTATGTTGAATGAACTTTGATTCATCAACATCATTCTTTATTGGATTTTTTTTGCATCTCTCTTGTACACTTTTTTTTTTTTTTTTGTTTTTTTTTTTTTGCAAAGAAAGATTAATACAAGAAAAATAGAAAGAATTTATTGATTTTGACTGAACTTGAATTTATAATTTTCATTCAAGCTGCCTACATACCCAAAAGGGATCAAGTCAAAACGTAGTTCATTACAACAACATTTTTTTGTTTATAGGGCCGTTCACAGCTTATCCTCTTGCCGGCCAGGAGTAGTACATTTAGGTACAACAAAATTTAAAGAACTTTAAGCGTAAAAATGCTTTAGGAATTTTTCGTTGATAGGTCCAATTTGCAGTCCGTCTTTGTCAACTAACATGTATGCTCCATTTGTGAACACATGAGTAACAAGAAATGGACCATCCCGTTTAGGGTGAAACTTGCCCCCAGTTTTTCTTGTGATTATGATTGGTCTGCGCACTGAAAGTACCATATCTCCTACTTGAAATGATCTTGGTCGCACCCTTTTGTTGAAGAACTTTGTCATACGAGCTTGATAACATTCCAAGTGCATTTGTACCTCTAATCTCTTCTCATCCAAAATTAAAAATTGAAAATTTTAGTTGTACAGTTATGTACTTTTCTCAAAAACAAAATTAAATTGATCCAATCAATTTTTTATTATTTATTTATTTATTTATTTTTTTATGTCTACAAATGCCCCCTCAAGATTTATTTATTTATTATGAAAATAAATAAATAGATAAATCTTGAATTTTGAAATTTTGAAATTTAGTTTAAATTTTGATTAAACTTGAATTCTCAATAGTAAATTTAACTCAATAATCAAGTTGAAGGAATTTTATTGGAGCTCGAATTCTATTGCACGGTTGAAAAAAAAAAGACTCCTATTTTAGATAAACAAGTTGATTTCCTTTTATTTAGATAGACTTATCTCACTTTAAGAAGCAAGAAAAAAGAAAAAGTCATATTGAAATTGATTTTACTTGAAGAATCTCGACCATACTTTGGAAAAGGTAATAGGAGAATCAAATGACCCAATCCATCAATTTGGACTACTGCGCTTAAACATCAAAAACTGAGAAAAGGAATTACCTGACTCATTCACCAACTTCATTTTGTAGGCAAGTTTGTTTGTTTGTTTTTGTTTTTGTTTTTGTTTTTTTGTTTGGTCGTTATGCCCATTAATGTGTGGATGTGTCAATGTATTTAGACATGGTGTGTGGGCTGTGTGGGTGAGTATGTGAGAGAGGCGTGCGTTTAAATGTTTATGCATGCGTGTTGTGCTGTGTGTGAGGAATACATGTTTCTGTTTGTGTTGTGCGTGAGAGAGAGTTTTATAGTAAACTGTCATCAACTTTTTTTTTTTTTTTTGTAAAAGAAACAACCCAGAAAATTAAGAAACAACAGTATATTTTTTTTGGGTAAAAACTTTTTTTTTTTTTTTGACAGGATTCTTGAAAGCCATCGAGCAATTTGAAGGTCGAACCGTATTTTGAACAATTTTTTTTTAAACAAGTACTTTGAAAATTTGGTAAATTTTTGGAATGTATCTTTTTAGATACCCCCGCTAGATTTACTTTTACAGATTGAAGATTTTTGAAGACCTGAAAAATATGTGAAATGCATCCTTTTGGATACTCCCCGACATAATAAAATTTTCAGGATTGAAATTTGGAAGACCTGAAAAATATGCGGAATGTATCTATTTGGATACTCCCCGACATAATAAATTTTCAGGCTGAAAACTCGGAATACTTGAAAAATATGCGGAATGTATCTATTTGAATACTCCCTGACATAATAAAATTTTCAGGATTAAAACTTGGAAGACCTGAAATATATGCGGAATGTACCTATTTGGATACCCCCCCCCCCCCGGCATAATAAATTTTTAGGATGGAAACTTTGATTTTTGATGATTTTTTTTTTCAGGGGTGGCAAAACAAAATTCCAAAGACAAGAAAAATTTGAAATTACCTAAAATTAGGGAATTTTATCATCCTGTGCGGAAAAGTCAAATCATTTGCTTCCCCAAGGCTACTTTGAAGCTTCCATGCAACTTGACAGGAGACTTTAAGCTTACCATCCATAAACCAATGACATACCCCTTCGTCCATCCAGTTCCTTTGTAAGGTATGGACATGCGTGTTCTCAGTGTCAGCCAGTGGAATTCAAATCGTACTAGACATCCTTGTTTGTGTCCTCCTCCGCATCATACTTCAGACACAACGTTAATTCCAAAAGCAGTCATTTATGAGAGAATTGATCAAAGGGAGATCAAATGGGGAAGTACAGTCCATTATCGAGGAGAGATTTCTTTCTTGTTGAAGTTTTGGGAATGGTCCCTTTGGATTCATAAGCTTCTCATTAAAAAAAAATCTTCCTGAGCTAGCTCATGCGGTTTACTCTGCCACTAAGGACTATTCTCGTCCCGACTCTATTTATCGAGCTCTTTGTGAAGTTTGGTGCCAGGAAACCAACACTTTTGTAACTGTCAATGGAGAGATCAGCATTTCGCTTTGGGATATGCAAGAGATTACAGGACTTTCCATCAGAGGTGATTATTACGAGGATGTAGGTGATTATTACGAGGAGGTAGTACCAAGTCTTTTGGAACTAACGAACTCCCTATCCAAATCTTGTTTATATTTTTTCAAGGCTTTTTCACTGATCATTGACAAAAAGAAAAGTGATCGGGTCTGCCACTGCGATTGGATTGATTTTTGGTTCAAAATTGATGATTGTGTTCCGAATCTAAGGAAAAGTAAGGCATTTAGGCAGGCTATGGAGGCAAACCCATCTTCAGGAGATTAGTCAGTAGCCAAAGAAAAATTACGGAGACCTGTTTGCACAGACACATTACACGATATTCTGCACAGGGACATGGACTACTGGAATACTTCTTTATCAGTTGAAGAACAAGAAGAGTTGGACATAGCAGCCTATCTTTCCCTTTGGCTCTGCCGTTTTATTTTTCCTTCTAGAGATGATTGTCTCAGGGTGGGAACTTTTAAAGTAGCTTCCAGAATGGCTATCAAATGAACTTACAGCTTGGTACCTCCCATCTTAGCTTGCATTTATAGAGGAATTACAGAGACAACAAATTGCGTGACTGGCCATGACACTGGATCAGTCAAATATACATTTCTCGGACATTTTCTGTATGCTTGGGCTGCAACTTATTTTGTTCGGGGCATCTATGCCAACGTTGACAAGAGTATTGGTCGTCCTATTAACCGAAGATATTCCAGGACTTTAAATGATTTCCAACATTGGGAGGTTGATGCATTTGATTGTCGAGAACTCCTTCGCGGAAAAATGGACTCTAATGATTTTTCGTGGAATCCGCTTTATTTACCTCATGGTGGTATACGCACAGATAACAATGAAAGATCTATAGAGACTTCAGAGTTCTTGATGAGTATCCGACCAGGGTTTCTTTCTTACCGTCTTGGTGATAACCTGTTTATTCTTGAAGCTTACAATCCTCACAGATTTGCAAGACAACAATGCTTTAGGCAAACGATTCTAGGCTCACCAAAACCAATGATGTTTATAGCCAATGCGTTGACCCTCTACCATGCTTAGTTATCTTTGACGCAGGTAGGGAGTAGATGCACATTTCATCTTCCGGGGCGCATTGATGATATACAACTTCAAGTTGATCCATCATACAAAGCTTGGTGGGAAGATAAAGTATATCCTGGTCTAAACAAGATTAAAGTGCAAGATTTATTGTCCAGTGAAGATAATAACTGTGTACTTGGTAAATTTCCATCTGCCCCAGAACAAACAGGAAGTCATAATGCCAGTGAATTGGACTCCTCTTATGTAGATTCTCAAGCGACTCTTCGGAAGAGACCTCTGGATGTTCCAAATGAAAGAGGTATCAAGAAAATTAAAATTATACACTCTCTCATGGATCACACTTCCACTTCAGAACATGTAGAGAAGGTACATGAGCCCATTACAATTTCAGAAAGCAGTAGCTCTATGACCGAACACCTCAAACACTTGATGCCACACTCCCTTTGGAAAGTAGTAGTCCTAGAGATCAGGTAAGATTTATTTATCATTCCATTTTTTTTGAATGATAATTTGCATCTCATTTTTCGTTTCGAATTTGAACTTCAGATTCCCCTTTCTCAAATATTGTGTCGGAAGCGGACAATAAGACCTAAAGATTCTCAGGTTGTGGAGAATCCTAAGGAAACTTGTTCTGAAACATTTAGACATGACTTGAGCATCCCAACTGTATCCTATGGCGATGAAAATTTGGATATGTTGCCTCGAACACGAAACGCAGGTATACATCTTCATTTTTTTAGCCCATTCAATGCCCTAATAGATTGGTATTTAATTTCTTCAACTTTCTATTTGTTGTAGGATTTCCACAAGTTCCAAAAGGGATGTTTTATTCAACAGATCATCCTAATGAGAACCATGAGATGATTGGTGCACCTGATGAAATTTATGGCAACGATAGACATGAGCCTCCTTGCAAATACCCAAGCAGTATTAATAACGGTGTCATATCACCTAATCAAGATGATCTTAATGATGAGGTGAATTCCGAGCCTTTGCGAGTTAGCAGTTCAGAGATTGGACAGGCTACTTCGACTATCTCACCTTTATTAGCATTACCAGCTCCAGGTCAGAAGATAAATAATTGTAAGACGACACCAATATGTTCTTCCATCTCTGGTCCTTTGCACAGATTTACCGAAGAATATTCTTTCTTGAAGAATGCTCTACAAGAAGCCAAGATTAATTTCCTGCGGGCATTGTTTAAGGAAGCTTTGAAGCATGGTTTTTCAAACATTCGGATTTGGTGGAATGAAAGCAAATCAACTCTTCGGGATGTGATCATCAATCAATTCCATGCAGATTCAATGCCTTTGATGAGACATATGGATGCATTTCTTGGAGGAGTTGACGTTTATCTTGCTAAAAGACATCAGTACTTGGAGTGTTTGACTGCAGAAGAAAAGGCTAAGCAGTTGAAATCTCTTGATATCCAGATAGCAGCAGGGAATTCCACATGTTATTCTTTGGAAGCTCGAATTAGTGATTTGAATTCCAAGCTAGATAGACTTCGTGATGAACTCCAAACTTCCCAGGAAAATACCAGTTCACTTGAGATGAAGAAGACCTCATTGGAGCAAGCGCAGGTTAAAGATGTCACAATTGCAGGATCCATTGACCAAGAAAGGAAGACCCTTGAAGACAACTTCTTGCAGTCGATTGACAGTGATTGATTAAGATAGAATGAATACTTCTTCTTCTTTTTTTTTTTTTTTTTGCTATGTTGAATGAACTTTGATTCATCAACATCATTCTTTATTGGATTTTTTTTTCTTTTGCATCTCTCTTGTACACTTTTTTTTTTTTTTTTGTTTTTTTTTTTTTGCAAAGAAAGATTAATACAAGAAAAATAGAAAGAATTTATTGATTTTGACTGAACTTGAATTTATAATTTTCATTCAAGCTGCCTACATACCCAAAAGGGATCAAGTCAAAACGTAGTTCATTACAACAACATTTTTTTGTTTATAGGGCCGTTCACAGCTTATCCTCTTGCCGGCCAGGAGTAGTACATTTAGGTACAACAAAATTTAAAGAACTTTAAGCGTAAAAATGCTTTAGGAATTTTTCGTTGATAGGTCCAATTTGCAGTCCGTCTTTGTCAACTAACATGTATGCTCCATTTGTGAACACATGAGTAACAAGAAATGGACCATCCCGTTTAGGGTGAAACTTGCCCCCAGTTTTTCTTGTGATTATGATTGGTCTGCGCACTGAAAGTACCATATCTCCTACTTGAAATGATCTTGGTCGCACCCTTTTGTTGAAGAACTTTGTCATACGAGCTTGATAACATTCCAAGTGCATTTGTACCTCTAATCTCTTCTCATCCAAAATTAAAAATTGAAAATTTTAGTTGTACAGTTATGTACTTTTCTCAAAAACAAAATTAAATTGATCCAATCAATTTTTTATTATTTATTTATTTATTTATTTTTTTATGTCTACAAATGCCCCCTCAAGATTTATTTATTTATTATGAAAATAAATAAATAGATAAATCTTGAATTTTGAAATTTTGAAATTTAGTTTAAATTTTGATTAAACTTGAATTCTCAATAGTAAATTTAACTCAATAATCAAGTTGAAGGAATTTTATTGGAGCTCGAATTCTATTGCACGGTTGAAAAAAAAAAGACTCCTATTTTAGATAAACAAGTTGATTTCCTTTTATTTAGATAGACTTATCTCACTTTAAGAAGCAAGAAAAAAGAAAAAGTCATATTGAAATTGATTTTACTTGAAGAATCTCGACCATACTTTGGAAAAGGTAATAGGAGAATCAAATGACCCAATCCATCAATTTGGACTACTGCGCTTAAACATCAAAAACTGAGAAAAGGAATTACCTGACTCATTCACCAACTTCATTTTGTAGGCAAGTTTGTTTGTTTGTTTTTGTTTTTGTTTTTGTTTTTTTGTTTGGTCGTTATGCCCATTAATGTGTGGATGTGTCAATGTATTTAGACATGGTGTGTGGGCTGTGTGGGTGAGTATGTGAGAGAGGCGTGCGTTTAAATGTTTATGCATGCGTGTTGTGCTGTGTGTGAGGAATACATGTTTCTGTTTGTGTTGTGCGTGAGAGAGAGTTTTATAGTAAACTGTCATCAACTTTTTTTTTTTTTTTTGTAAAAGAAACAACCCAGAAAATTAAGAAACAACAGTATATTTTTTTTGGGTAAAAACTTTTTTTTTTTTTTTGACAGGATTCTTGAAAGCCATCGAGCAATTTGAAGGTCGAACCGTATTTTGAACAATTTTTTTTTAAACAAGTACTTTGAAAATTTGGTAAATTTTTGGAATGTATCTTTTTAGATACCCCCGCTAGATTTACTTTTACAGATTGAAGATTTTTGAAGACCTGAAAAATATGTGAAATGCATCCTTTTGGATACTCCCCGACATAATAAAATTTTCAGGATTGAAATTTGGAAGACCTGAAAAATATGCGGAATGTATCTATTTGGATACTCCCCGACATAATAAATTTTCAGGCTGAAAACTCGGAATACTTGAAAAATATGCGGAATGTATCTATTTGAATACTCCCTGACATAATAAAATTTTCAGGATTAAAACTTGGAAGACCTGAAATATATGCGGAATGTACCTATTTGGATACCCCCCCCCCCCCCCCGGCATAATAAATTTTTAGGATGGAAACTTTGATTTTTGATGATTTTTTTTTTCAGGGGTGGCAAAACAAAATTCCAAAGACAAGAAAAATTTGAAATTACCTAAAATTAGGGAATTTTATCATCCTGTGCGGAAAAGTCAAATCATTTGCTTCCCCAAGGCTACTTTGAAGCTTCCATGCAACTTGACAGGAGACTTTAAGCTTACCATCCATAAACCAATGACATACCCCTTCGTCCATCCAGTTCCTTTGTAAGGTATGGACATGCGTGTTCTCAGTGTCAGCCAGTGGAATTCAAATCGTACTAGACATCCTTGTTTGTGTCCTCCTCCGCATCATACTTCAGACACAACGTTAATTCCAAAAGCAGTCATTTATGAGAGAATTGATCAAAGGGAGATCAAATGGGGAAGTACAGTCCATTATCGAGGAGAGATTTCTTTCTTGTTGAAGTTTTGGGAATGGTCCCTTTGGATTCATAAGCTTCTCATTAAAAAAAAATCTTCCTGAGCTAGCTCATGCGGTTTACTCTGCCACTAAGGACTATTCTCGTCCCGACTCTATTTATCGAGCTCTTTGTGAAGTTTGGTGCCAGGAAACCAACACTTTTGTAACTGTCAATGGAGAGATCAGCATTTCGCTTTGGGATATGCAAGAGATTACAGGACTTTCCATCAGAGGTGATTATTACGAGGATGTAGGTGATTATTACGAGGAGGTAGTACCAAGTCTTTTGGAACTAACGAACTCCCTATCCAAATCTTGTTTATATTTTTTCAAGGCTTTTTCACTGATCATTGACAAAAAGAAAAGTGATCGGGTCTGCCACTGCGATTGGATTGATTTTTGGTTCAAAATTGATGATTGTGTTCCGAATCTAAGGAAAAGTAAGGCATTTAGGCAGGCTATGGAGGCAAACCCATCTTCAGGAGATTAGTCAGTAGCCAAAGAAAAATTACGGAGACCTGTTTGCACAGACACATTACACGATATTCTGCACAGGGACATGGACTACTGGAATACTTCTTTATCAGTTGAAGAACAAGAAGAGTTGGACATAGCAGCCTATCTTTCCCTTTGGCTCTGCCGTTTTATTTTTCCTTCTAGAGATGATTGTCTCAGGGTGGGAACTTTTAAAGTAGCTTCCAGAATGGCTATCAAATGAACTTACAGCTTGGTACCTCCCATCTTAGCTTGCATTTATAGAGGAATTACAGAGACAACAAATTGCGTGACTGGCCATGACACTGGATCAGTCAAATATACATTTCTCGGACATTTTCTGTATGCTTGGGCTGCAACTTATTTTGTTCGGGGCATCTATGCCAACGTTGACAAGAGTATTGGTCGTCCTATTAACCGAAGATATTCCAGGACTTTAAATGATTTCCAACATTGGGAGGTTGATGCATTTGATTGTCGAGAACTCCTTCGCGGAAAAATGGACTCTAATGATTTTTCGTGGAATCCGCTTTATTTACCTCATGGTGGTATACGCACAGATAACAATGAAAGATCTATAGAGACTTCAGAGTTCTTGATGAGTATCCGACCAGGGTTTCTTTCTTACCGTCTTGGTGATAACCTGTTTATTCTTGAAGCTTACAATCCTCACAGATTTGCAAGACAACAATGCTTTAGGCAAACGATTCTAGGCTCACCAAAACCAATGATGTTTATAGCCAATGCGTTGACCCTCTACCATGCTTAGTTATCTTTGACGCAGGTAGGGAGTAGATGCACATTTCATCTTCCGGGGCGCATTGATGATATACAACTTCAAGTTGATCCATCATACAAAGCTTGGTGGGAAGATAAAGTATATCCTGGTCTAAACAAGATTAAAGTGCAAGATTTATTGTCCAGTGAAGATAATAACTGTGTACTTGGTAAATTTCCATCTGCCCCAGAACAAACAGGAAGTCATAATGCCAGTGAATTGGACTCCTCTTATGTAGATTCTCAAGCGACTCTTCGGAAGAGACCTCTGGATGTTCCAAATGAAAGAGGTATCAAGAAAATTAAAATTATACACTCTCTCATGGATCACACTTCCACTTCAGAACATGTAGAGAAGGTACATGAGCCCATTACAATTTCAGAAAGCAGTAGCTCTATGACCGAACACCTCAAACACTTGATGCCACACTCCCTTTGGAAAGTAGTAGTCCTAGAGATCAGGTAAGATTTATTTATCATTCCATTTTTTTTGAATGATAATTTGCATCTCATTTTTCGTTTCGAATTTGAACTTCAGATTCCCCTTTCTCAAATATTGTGTCGGAAGCGGACAATAAGACCTAAAGATTCTCAGGTTGTGGAGAATCCTAAGGAAACTTGTTCTGAAACATTTAGACATGACTTGAGCATCCCAACTGTATCCTATGGCGATGAAAATTTGGATATGTTGCCTCGAACACGAAACGCAGGTATACATCTTCATTTTTTTAGCCCATTCAATGCCCTAATAGATTGGTATTTAATTTCTTCAACTTTCTATTTGTTGTAGGATTTCCACAAGTTCCAAAAGGGATGTTTTATTCAACAGATCATCCTAATGAGAACCATGAGATGATTGGTGCACCTGATGAAATTTATGGCAACGATAGACATGAGCCTCCTTGCAAATACCCAAGCAGTATTAATAACGGTGTCATATCACCTAATCAAGATGATCTTAATGATGAGGTGAATTCCGAGCCTTTGCGAGTTAGCAGTTCAGAGATTGGACAGGCTACTTCGACTATCTCACCTTTATTAGCATTACCAGCTCCAGGTCAGAAGATAAATAATTGTAAGACGACACCAATATGTTCTTCCATCTCTGGTCCTTTGCACAGATTTACCGAAGAATATTCTTTCTTGAAGAATGCTCTACAAGAAGCCAAGATTAATTTCCTGCGGGCATTGTTTAAGGAAGCTTTGAAGCATGGTTTTTCAAACATTCGGATTTGGTGGAATGAAAGCAAATCAACTCTTCGGGATGTGATCATCAATCAATTCCATGCAGATTCAATGCCTTTGATGAGACATATGGATGCATTTCTTGGAGGAGTTGACGTTTATCTTGCTAAAAGACATCAGTACTTGGAGTGTTTGACTGCAGAAGAAAAGGCTAAGCAGTTGAAATCTCTTGATATCCAGATAGCAGCAGGGAATTCCACATGTTATTCTTTGGAAGCTCGAATTAGTGATTTGAATTCCAAGCTAGATAGACTTCGTGATGAACTCCAAACTTCCCAGGAAAATACCAGTTCACTTGAGATGAAGAAGACCTCATTGGAGCAAGCGCAGGTTAAAGATGTCACAATTGCAGGATCCATTGACCAAGAAAGGAAGACCCTTGAAGACAACTTCTTGCAGTCGATTGACAGTGATTGATTAAGATAGAATGAATACTTCTTCTTCTTTTTTTTTTTTTTTTTGCTATGTTGAATGAACTTTGATTCATCAACATCATTCTTTATTGGATTTTTTTTTCTTTTGCATCTCTCTTGTACACTTTTTTTTTTTTTTTTTTTTGCAAAGAAAGATTAATACAAGAAAAATAGAAAGAATTTATTGATTTTGACTGAACTTGAATTTATAATTTTCATTCAAGCTGCCTACATACCCAAAAGGGATCAAGTCAAAACGTAGTTCATTACAACAACATTTTTTTGTTTATAGGGCCGTTCACAGCTTATCCTCTTGCCGGCCAGGAGTAGTACATTTAGGTACAACAAAATTTAAAGAACTTTAAGCGTAAAAATGCTTTAGGAATTTTTCGTTGATAGGTCCAATTTGCAGTCCGTCTTTGTCAACTATCATGTATGCTCCATTTGTGAACACATGAGTAACAAGAAATGGACCATCCCGTTTAGGCTGAAACTTGCCCCCAGTTTTTCTTGTGATTATGATTGGTCTGCGCACTGAAAGTACCATATCTCCTACTTGAAATGATCTTGGTCGCACCCTTTTGTTGAAGAACTTTGTCATACGAGCTTGATAACATTCCAAGTGCATTTGTACCTCTAATCTCTTCTCATCCAAAGCTTCTAGCTCCTCGAGTTGAAGACGGGTATTTTCTTCTGTTGTCAACCCTTCTTGAATAGCAATCCGCAATGATGGAATTTGACATTCTAAAGGCAAGACAACTTCTACTTCATACACTAAAGCATAAGGGGTAGCTTGTGTCGGGGTCCGGTATGTAGTGAGGTAAGCCCACAAGGCTTCTACAATTCTTTCATGCCAGTCCCTTTTTGATTTAGACACAACTTTCTTCAACTGGTTGCACAGGGTCTTGTTGAAAACCTCTGCAAGTCTGTTGGCTGCTGCATTATACATGGAGGAATTGTATTGTCTAAACCCAAATTTAGCACATAAATTATATATGTGGCTATTGCCATTAAAGGCTTTCCATTATTAGTGATGATGCGTCGAGGAACTCCATATCGGTAAATAATTTGAACACGAATGAAATCCGTAACATTTTCTTTCTTTACTTCCCTTAGCGGTACAGCTTCAACCCACTTGGAGAAATAATCAGTTCCAGCAATGATGTATGAATGTTCAACTGAAGATTTTGGAGTTATAGGTCCAATCACATCAAGTCCCCAAGCATCGAAAGGCCACGAGGCTATCGTCGGGTGCAATGGTTCCGGAGGCTGGTGGATGAAATTTGCATGGACTTGACAAGCTTCACATTTCCTTGCATAGTCCATAGAATCTTGAACCATGGTTGGGCCCGGACTGATGAGCACTGCATATTCCAGAATGAACTTCTTCAAGGACATGTGATGTTTCCTCACTACTTAGGCATCGAATGAAAACTCCATCAAATGAACGTCGATAGAGTGTGTTCTTGTAGAATATGAAGCTAGAAGCACGCCTTCGGACTTCAATCCTACGATGAGGATTGTCTGGTAACTTCTGATGTTGAAGATAATCAATTATTGGTTGCCTCCAATCAACTTTTTCTTCACCAGAAACTTCAACACTATTGTTTCTTGCAGATTCTTTGGAAATAGTGGTGGAATAACCCATTTTTGAACAATTGACACCAGGTGGATAGATTCTTCATCTAATCTGGCTAGAATAGCAGCTAAATTGGCTAATGCATCAGCTTCTTTGTTTTCATTTCTTGGAACAAATTTGATTTTTATTTATTCAAACTGCTTCAAAAGTGTTGACGCATAATCATGATATGGCTTTAGATCCAAATTTCTGACTTCATATTCAGACAGCAGCTGGTTGATTATCAACATAGAATCTCCAAAGACTTCTAATTGATTAATTCTCATGTCCAATGCAGTCTCCAAACCAATAATGAGGTATTGATATTCTGCCATGTTATTGGAACACTTTTCTGTCAAAGCAAATGCGTATGGCATAACTTGATCATGGGGAGTGAAAAATACGACTCCTGCTCCAGCACCGTACTTTCGAGCTGCCCCGTCAAAGAATAACCTCCATGAAGGTACAACTTCAGTGTAAAAGACTTCTTCATCTGGAAGGTTTTCAAAGAGTTCCCATTCTACTGGAATTGGATGATCAGCGAGAAAGTTTGCTAATGCTTGTCCTTTAACAGCCTTTTGAGGAATAAAGTTGATGTCGAACTCCTACAATAGAAGTGCCCATTTCCTATCCTCCCAGAAAGAATAGGCTTTGACATTATGTACTTTAATGGATCCATCTTTGAGACTAGATTGATTTTGTGTGCTAACATATAATGCCTCAATTTCTTAGCTGCAAATATCAATGTCAAACACATCTTCTCAATTGGTGAGTACTTCAGTTCAGCACCTACTAATATTCGACTCAGGTAATAGAGTGCATTCTCCTTTCCTTCATCGTTGTTTTGGACAAGAAGAGCACCTAGAGAATATTCTTGCACTGCAACGTAGAGAGTCAATGGCTTTTCAGGAGTTGGAGCTGTAAGCACTGGTGGGTGAGATAGATATTTCTTAATACTTTGAAAAGCATCACGACATGCATCGTTCCATTCAAATGGTACATCTTTCTTTACCAACCTATTGAATGGGTGACAATGACCAGCAAGATTAGAAATAAATCTTCAAATATATGCTAACCTTCCTTGAAGACTTTTTAGTTCATGTAAATTGTTGGGCTCGGCATGTTAATTATGACATCAATTTTTGATTGGTCTATCTCAATGTCGCGATGTCGGACTATGAAGCCAAGAAACTTTCCAGAAGTGACCCCAAATGCACACTTTAATGGATTCATTTTCAACTGATAGCGCCAGAGTCTCTTGAAAACATCTTGTAAGTCTTGTAGATGATCGTCTCGTCTTTTTGTCTTGACAACAAGGTCATCCACATAACATTCAACTTTCTCATACATCATGTCATCAAAAACCTTTTGCATTGCCCGTTGATAAGTTGCCCCGGAATTTTTCAATCCAAAAGGCATGACCTTATAATAGTATATCCCCTTAGGTGTGCGGAATGCTGTAAGCTCTTCATCTTTCGGATTCATCCGGATTTGATTGTACCCAGAAGATCCATCCATGAAAGAAAGAACCTCGTATCCAGTTGTTGCATCCACCATTAACTCTGTTATTGGAAGTGGAAAATCATTTTTAGGACAAGCTTGATTTAGGTCTCGAAAGTCAACACAAACTCGTAACTGTCCATTCTTCTTTCTGACAAGAACAATGTTAGTAATCCAAGTCGGATACTTGACTTCACGTATGAACCCAGCTTCAATGAGTTTGTTGATTTCTACTTCAATTTGGGGAATCAATTCTGGCCGAAATCTTCTCCGAGGCTGCTTGATAGGACGAACTCCATGCTTTACTGCAAGATGATGCACAACAACTTTAGGATCCAGCCCTGGCATTTCTTTGTAGGACCATGCAAACACATCCTTGTATTCTTGTAGCATGTTGAAATACTCAGATTCTTCTTTTGGACTCAGAAGGGCACTGACATAGATTGGCCTCGGCTCCTCTTCTGTTCTCAAGTTCAACTGTTTCAAATCGTCCACAGTAGCTTGCCCCCCTTCATCAAATGTTGGTGGAGCTGGTTCAGGTTCATCTGACGTGTTTGAGTCTTCAACTTCAGATTCTGAGTTACCAACTTCTTCAAAAGTAATGTGGTTTATTGATACTTTTTCTTCATTTCCGTCGTCCTTTTGAAACTTGGAAGTCTTTCTAGTTCTATGCCTTCTTCTGGAACGTTGAGTCTTTAAACTCATATCAGAATTCTTAACTCCAAGTCGAGAGAAGGCAGATTGTCTTTGAGACGATTCTATAGAAGTCCAAGCTTTTTCATCAACTTGAGCAGATATGGGGTCATTGTTGCTTAACCTCTGGAAGACTGAGACTTTGTCTTTTGATTCAGTGGCTGTTGAAGATTCTCCCTTTAGCCTTTCGAATACCGAAACTCTGACGTTTTCACATTGAATTCGGTCAAATACAGAATGTCTTGACTCTTCGGGTTTTTCTTCAGGAATCTCACATATTTGAATCATGATTGGGTTTGAGGAGACCTTCTTAACTTTAATCTGTTTCGGTTGATTTGGATTATATCCCAAGCCATATTTTGGTTGTGATATGATAGATCTATCCAAACCTGATGGGACACGTCCACCTGCAAGTACTGCGTCAAGATCACTTAATTTTCGAAGTTCTCCTCATCCAAACCCAGCATTTTCAAACAGTTTATTGGCTCTCGGATTGTGACATCCCTTGAAAGTTCTCTTCATTTCGTCAACCCCTTTTGCATGTGTCAAGTTCTGTTCAGGTGAATCAGATATACGGAGTCTTGATATACTTGGAATAGATGTTGAAGCTTCACCAACCTTTGTAACTTTCATAAGTTGATGTGGTATAGCTAGTTTTGTGATGTTAGGTATCGAAAAAGTCAATTCTTTCCTTGATAACTCAACACTTTTTGAAGTTTCCTGAGGCTGTTTACCTCTAGAAGACCTTTCACAAGTAAGTTTTGATTTACCTGTCATAAGTTGATGTGGTGGAACTACAACTTTCTGATTAACACTTTCCATTTCAAACCCCGCTGTAGATAACCCTGTCACATGAAATTCTTCATCTTCAAGGTAAAACTTGGCATCTGGGAAGTAAGCTTCTTCTTTCAGGAAGGGCTTGGTCTCAGCTACCACGCATTTGACTTCTCCATCTCGACTGTACTTAAAACATTGATGCCAAGTTGAAGGTACCACTCCTGTTTCATGCAGCCAAACACGTCCAAGAAGCAATTCATAAGATGTTTTGGAATCAATGGCATGGAAGAGAGCTGTGGAAACTAGGTCTGCAATTTGTAGCTTCAAGTGTATCATGCCAATGGCTCCTTGAACTTTCTGATTGAATCCCTGAATCATGATGTTGCTTTTGGACAAATCTCCAATCTTTATTCCAATTTTATTCATAGTATTGATTGGCATAATGTTCACAGCTGAACCTCAATCAATCATTATACGATGTATTTTGCACTCCCGGATATAACCACAGACATATAGAGGCCTGTTATGCAAACGAGATCCCAGTTGTAAGTCATCGTCATTGAATGTGATGGTGACCATACAGTCTTGGTAAGTTGTAGAAGTAATTGGTTCCAACACTTTCCCTTGATAAGCTTCTGGATCAATCAATGTCGTGATCAAAGCCATCCTATCATCAAAAGGTAGATCTAGAGCCTCAGACAAACTTTTATTTGAAGAGATATTATTGAGACGTGATATAACTTTCTTCGTCTTCGAACTCTCTCCTGCAACATTTTTTGATTTACTTTCTCCATCCAGACCGATGATGTTAGAAGTGAAACATTCTTTGTCAAAGAAATCCTGAGGAAAATACTCTCCCAAATTTATGGGACTAGGAGCTGAACTTGTCTTAGCTTTGTACTTCTTCTTGCTGCTTCTTGGCCTCCTTCTTAGCCTTGATTGTTCATCACGTATGTCAGGACTTGGTAGTTGTTGAGCTTTTCGGTGTCATCTTTTCACGAGAGTCCATGGAATATCACTTTCTTCTGAAGGTGTTTCTTCAATAGGGGAAACTTCCACACTCAATGCCCCCCAGTGTTGGTCCTGCAAGAGATATTGAAGATGATATTTTACCTGCTTTGTTGGGCGTCTGATATTTCTCCTTCTTGCTTATGAAGGTGGACCAACCATCACCAATTTCATCTTCAGATTCCAAATCGGAATCCCAAACATCCAAGTCATGTGTCATGATTTCATAAAATGTTGGACGGTTGGGAGCATGCAGTTTATCCATTTTTGGATAGATGTATGTGATGGTGACTTCTCCGTCTACCTCGAACTCTACTAGAATAGCTCCTTCTGGAAATTGAGGTCCAAACTCTGTTACCCCAGGCGAGAACTTGTTCATATCATATGCAATAGGGGCAAACTGCTCTTTATTTGCAACATGGATTGGATCGAATGACCCAAAAGAAATCATCGAACAAGCAGCTGTTTGATTTTCACCAGTTTTGAGTTTGATCTTATTTTCTTTGTCCAAGCGAACAATGAGATCTTTCAAAATGAAACATCTTTCCACCGGATGATTGATTATTCTGTGGAACCTGCAGTACTTGGGATGATCAACTTGACCAGCCTCTTCTGGCCTCTTCGATGTTGGAAGTTCAATTATTCGTTGTTCAAGGAGTTGATCTAAAATTCCAGAAACTTCAGAGTGTGAGAATGGATACTTCTTTTCTTCAAGTTCTTTCAAACTTAGAAGATCCCTTTTTTGTGTTTGTGCTTTGTTAGGCCTGAACTCTTGCTTTGGCTTCGGATTTGGATTTGGATTTGAACTTGATTTCTGAAAAGTGATTTTTGCAGGAGCGATAGATATGGCTAGAGATTTTTTAAACTTACCTGGATTACTGTCCTTTTTTACTTCCTTCTTAGGATCTTTTTTGTCACGCGGATCACTTGGCAAGTAACTTCCATGCCTTGTAATTTGAATTTCCAGATCATGAGCACGTATGGCCAACTCTTCAAAAGAGTGAGGCATATTTGCTTGGAGATTATAAAGGAGTCCCTAATGCATGCCTTGCACACACATGTCGATAGAGGATGCTTCGCTGATATGTTCCTTGCAATTAAGGACGAGATTTCTCCAGCGTTCAATGTATTCAACAACTGGTTCCTCCTTATTTTGCTTTGTTCTGGCAAGTTCTGGAAGGCTGACGGTCCGTCTAGTGCTATAGAAGCGTGTGAGAAACTCACGTTAGAGCTGATCCCAACTGTCAATTGACCCGGTCGTCAAGTCTGTATACCATTCAAATGCAGCACCTTTGAGGGAGCATACAAACTGCTTCACCATGGTATCATTGTATGTGCCAGCATTGTTACACGTTTCAATGAAATGAGCTACATGTTGTTTTGGGTTGCCCTTTCCATCAAAACACTGAAATTTCGGTGGTTGGTAACCAAGAGGCATTCTCATCTCGTCGATTCGACAACTATAAGGTTTGGCATAAACCAATGAAGATTTCGGTGAGCCACCATATTGAGCTCGGATGGTGTCAGTGATCATATGTTGAAGTTGTTGGACAGACAAAGAGACAACAGAGAGTTGAGTGGTGTCACGAAACACATTTTGCACAATAGTATGGTCATGCATATCTTGCTTCTGCTGGTACTCTTGGATTTCAGGCTCTTTAACTTTGGAAGAGCTTGCATTTTCTGGGTTGTCTTTTTTCAAAGGGCTTTGCAACTCCAGTCGATGCATGAGAGCGGCGATTTGTGCATCTTTTTCTTCCAAAGACTTTGTCAACTTTTCAATGGAGATTGCCATTTGTTGAACTCGATCATCAGTGTCTGGTGTCATTTCTGTTACCATCACCGGCTCGATTGATTCTTCAGAAGCACGATAGTCTCCCCATTTTTGTGGAGAAGTAGCATGAGTCGATCCAGAAACAGACCTGCCACTGGAGATAGAACCAAAACGGGGACTTTTTGCCAAGTTCTTTTCTGACGACCGGGAGCCCTGCTTCTTGAAAGCGATTTTCATTTTGTCATTTTTGGAGAACTTCTTCAATGGTGTAACCAGTTGAGTTTTCCCAGATTTTGTTTGGGCTCTAGTCACATGGAAAAGCTCAGCAAGTGTTTTTTCAAGACTGGTCACAGTTTCCTTCGCTTTTTCGCTTGCCATGTCTGATGTATATGTTGAAACTTGAAAGTTTTGCAAAACGGAAGATGAGAGGCAAGAGGGTCCCACCGGGCGTGCCAAGAAATTTGTACGAAGAATTTCGAATTATTATTAAAAAAATACCGAAATTGTTACAAATTGTGATGTGTTCCGGACCCTCGACAATCGAAGTCATAGCAGGCTTGAAGGAAAAATTTAAATATTCAAGCCAAATAAAAGTGCAATCCAATCAACCATGTCGGAATTAGATGCATAATATGTGTTTTTCGAGTAGAAATAGGCCACTAAGCAAAACTCATGGGCTATAGCCCTTAAGCCAACTGATTTTATGGCCAAATTCCATCATTTGGGGCTTCAAAACAGCAAGTCAATTATGCAGACGGAAATTAGGGTTTTTGCGTATTTTTAGGTTAAATTTTGTTTTTAATTATTTGTTTGTCTATTTTAGAATTTTAGTCTAATTATAATTCTATTTTGAGTCAATTAGCGGCTAGGTTATTTTACTTATTTATACGTTTTTTTCATTCATTGTAATTCAGATTTGATTTTGATATAAACAGTTTTTATTGAGGATTCAATAAAAGTTATAGGTGGATTCCTATGTTTTTCGAACTTATCAAGAATATTTCTTGTGGCGTTCAAATATCGAACTTATCAAATATTTCTTGAAAATATTTGTGGCGTTCAAATCTAGAGACTAATCAGGGAGATTGGACAAATCCTTGTGGCGTTTCGAAAGTCGTGATTCTTTATTCCGCATCGTCGAGCCATCGCGTCGTGAATATCGGGTCATGATTCATCCGTCCAACCACAACCTGAGTTCGGAACTTTCCAGCGTTTCTTCCGCGCTTCGAATATCATCATCTGGTATCAGAGCTAGACTCTGAATTCAGGTTTTTCTATCCAGTTTAATTCTTATGTTTATCATTGAGTCTGTCATAAGAATTATCCATATCTTGTTGTTGAGTTTTTCTTTTCTTAAGTGTTCTTCGTACTAATAAATTTTTTCCAGTTTGATCCATATAAAAATTCAAAAGTGTTTATTTTGTTCGATTCTTATCCAAATCCTATTCCGTTCGTTTTGTTGTGTTCGTGTCGAAATTTCGGATTTATTAAAAAAAAAATTATTTATTTTATTTTATTCCGAAAATTCATCCAAAATTAAAAAAAGAAAAAGAAAAAAGAATCCATTCAAGAACCACTTTTTTGAATTTCTTGATCCTTTGTTTATTGTTCTTTTCCATTCCGTGCTACATAAATTCTATAATGTCCAATTTTCAAGAAAAATATCCATCTAGAAGGGAGAACGATAATGATAAAGATCGTATGTGGAAATTTTTGAATGATGCTTTGATGATGTTGGATAAACTAGATGAAAGGGAAGGGAAATTGAAAAAGATGCGATCTCAAGCAAATCGTAGTGATGAGAGTCATTATAGGTGTGATCCTAAACCTAGGGATGGAATCGGGGTTAAGAGAGGAGCCGACATTGATCCAAAAGCAATTAAGCAATTTTGAAAATTCAAAAGGAAATTTATGAAGAAAAATTGAGGTGTGAACGGGAGGCAGAAAAAAAATATTTGGCTAAATTACAAAGGAAGGAGGAGAAACGAAAAGCGGTAATTAGATGGTTAGAAGAGAGTGAAAATCACGTTGAGCCTCGGGATATGAAAGTTGAAAAGAAGAAGGGAGGCTTGAGACATGATTTAGTTGAAGAGACCCCGAACTTTGTGGTAGGAGTTGAAAAAGTGGAGTTAGGTGAACAAACTCCAAGATTTGATAAGGAATTAGAAGTTGGGGTAGAAGTTCAAAATTTGGGTTTAGAATTGGTAGATCCACATTTGGATAGTGATGAGGTAGTGTGCGAACATGGTGATACGAATGTGGAGGTAGAAGATGTGGTTGAATTTGAAAGAAAAAAAATTGAAGAGGTGGATGAGCTAGAAAATCTTGAGTTAGAGGAAGTAATCGAGCTTGAGAGAAAAGAGATAGAGGGGGGCGAGCAAAAAGTTGCAAAAGGAGAAAGAGGTGAAGAGAAGGGCATCGTGATTCAAAAGGTGGAATTGACGGTGATAATTCATGAATACAAGGACCCATACCTTGTACCTCATGAACCTAACATTTCCCTCCCCGCTTTATTTAATTTTGTCTTACAGGTTAAATGTACTTGGAAATTTGGGCAACACCACCAATGCCCACAGGAGTTTCTACTTCAATCCATTCATGTAACCCAAGTTACAAGATACTATTGGTCATCCCTCTGGCATGGAAGCAATAATTTTCCGTTTGATCCAGGAGGTGAAGTGAAACAACATGAACAAAGCTATGATTCGGGACGAATCATCCTAAAGAAGTAGGGTATGATGTGTTTCGGACCCTCGACAATCGAAGTCATAGCAGTCTTGAAGGAAAAAGTTAAATATTCAAGCCAAATAAAAGTGCAATACAGTCAATCATGTCGGAATTAGATGCATAATATGTGTTTTTCGAGTAGAAATGGACCACTAAGCAAAACTCATGGGCCAAAGCCCTTGAGCCGACTGATTTTATGGCAAAATTTCATCATTTGGGACTTCAAAACAGCAAGTCAATTATGCAGACGAAAATTAGGGTTTTTGCGTATTTTTAGGTTAAATTTTGTTTTTAATTATTTGTTTGCCTATTTTAGAATTTTAGTCTAATTATAATTCTATTTTGAGTCAATTAGCGGCTAGGTTATTTTACTTATTTATACGCTTTTTCCATTCATTGTAATTCAGATTTGATTTTGATATAAACAGTTTTTATTGATGATTCAATAAAAGTTATAGGTGGATTCCTATATTTTTCGAACTTATCAAGAATATTTCTTGTGGCGTTCAAATATCGAACTTATCAAATATTTCTTGAATTATTTGTGGCGTTCAAATCTAGAAACTAATCAGGGAGATTGGACAAATCCTTGTGGCGTTTCGAAAGTCGTGTTTCTTTATTCCGCATCGTCGAGTCATTGCGTCGTGAATATCGGGTCATGATTCATCCGTCCAACCACAACCTGAGTTCGGAACTTTCCGGCGTTTCTTCCGCGCTTCGAATATCATCATACTGAATTTGAAAAAATACAAGTGGACAACTCTTGTAAATGCAAAATTGCAAAATCCTCTAATTAATGATCAGCGTGTTTGAAGGCAAGGGGCCACGTAACTTGAATCCTGGACTTTTGAATTTGTTGGAAAACTTGATTTGATGAGTTTGCTTGTTTTACGCTTGGAACTTGAGACTTGGATTTGCACTAGGGATTTTGGACTTCGGATTGGACTTGCTTTGATTTGAAGAAGGTTTGATCTTCTTGGAATTGATTTGAAGTTACTTCATTTGAAGAAGACTTTGATCTTCTTAGATTTTGGACTTAGTTTGAAACTTGAGAGAGTTTCTGTATTCTTCACTTTCAATTCTTTTCTTTTGTTTTTCTTATTCTTTCCCTTTTCTTATGGACCAATAGTCCTATTTATAGAGAAAAATTGTAACCACCTTTATTATTTAAATATTTAAATAAATAAAATGGTTAGAGTTTTGAAAATTAGGATGAGCCTCATCCATGGGCTTCTTTTAGGTGGGCTTTACTAGACTTTATTTAATGGACTTAAGTAGATTAAAACAAAATTAAATTGATCCAATCCAATTTTTTTTTTTTTTTTTTTTATTATGTCTACATTTACTAAAGTTTAAAGAAATGCTGAAATGCATGAGTTTCAGAGTTGGAGATATGCCCTTGTTTAAGCCCCATTATTTCTCATTATTTTTACAAATTTTTTCTACAGTAATCAATTTTAACCATCCAAAAAAATCAAGCCCACAATTTTTTACTTTTCAAACTACTTTTTAATCATTAAATTTCCAAAAGGGCTATTCACATAATTACACTACTTTTAAGGTTCAAATTGAAATTTACTTAAATTTTATAAAAAATTGAAAATTACTTATAATAAAATCATAAAACTGAAAAATACTTCATAATCACGTGAAGTATCACAATCTGATACTTTTGATACTTCTCAAATATGTTAGTATCACAGTATGATATCTATGATACTTTTCAATTTCTTTTAGTAACAATGAAGTATTTTTCAAAATTTTTTATTTGGGTAGTAAAAATCAATTTTATTATCTAAAGTAAGTAATCTATACAATTATCCCTTTCCAAAATCCAAATTAAAAATTTAAATAATGGGGCTCAAACAAGGGCATATTGTAAATTGAGTTTTTCCATAAAGTTTAGGAAACGTTTCTGGTTTAGGTCTTAAGAATCTAAAATTAAAAAACCTTCTTAATTTTTTTTCCAAATTAATGTAATATTTCAATAGCTTCAAGGAAACTTTAAACTTCAAATAAAACTTTTAATCTAAAATACTTCTATACATTGATAAAGCTTTTTAATTTTAACCTCAATGGATCAATCGAAATATGAATGGGGATTTAGCACTGTCCACTGAATACATATTAATATTCATTTATTTCTGTCAGGCAATTCATGTTAACATTGTTTTCTAAATTGAATAATGAATCATTTTTTAAACATAAAATTATGTTTTTTTAATGCTTTTCTTTGTTTAAATATTATGTCCCTGTTTGATTTTTATTAATTCAAAATCATGATTTACTTTTTTCTTTTCAACTACAAATTTATCAATAAAATAATATTAATTACATAAAAATTAAAAAAATATTCCCTACTTTTTAACCACATACTTTTTTAAAAATCACTATTCAAAACTACAAAAACTATTTTTAAACAACGTCACCTATATGTATCAGTGATGACATATACCTTTTGTATCCCTAATTCTTACATATATATATATATATATATATATATATATATATATATATATATATATATATTCTTAATAAATCAAAAGTCTACTAACATATTTATTCTGTTGACATATGGTTAATTAATCCTATAATTTTGATTATAATAAACAAATTTATCTTATATACTAATGTGAATGTCTCATGTATAGGCATTCTTCAAAAGTATCACAAGTACAAATTGTCCTCACAAATGAAGAAAATGCTACGTTTGAGAAATGACACACGAAATATGATAGTATGAAGACCAAGCAATGAAGCCTACAAAGAATTGAGCATTTACAAATTGTTTGCAATCGTATGTAAGGTTAATGCATCAATAGTTGACAATGCACCTCAAAAGCTCAAATAACGTTTTCAAAATCGGTAAAATATTTTTTCATATGGTTTTCAAACTTAGCAAAATCAATCTTGATCAAAACTTTGAAAATACCTATCTCTGCAGTGCAGGTCGATCGCATTTCTATAGAGGTCGGTCTCAAGGGTAGAACAATCCTGACAAGATTTTAATGACACAACATTTTTTTGATAATGAATAAGACAACATTTATTTATTTCTCCAGTATAACAGTACGCTTTTTCCTTCATT
The DNA here is from genome assembly GCA_963555705.1 of Ligustrum vulgare. Classification (NCBI taxonomy): domain Eukaryota; kingdom Viridiplantae; phylum Streptophyta; class Magnoliopsida; order Lamiales; family Oleaceae; genus Ligustrum; species Ligustrum vulgare. The sequence goes on from OY743176.1 coordinate 25,734,572, forward strand.
TGATTTTTTTGTCTCATTGAATTTTTATCAAACAAAATTTTAATGAGACGGATATTTTATAGTTGTCATTCTAGAAGGAGTATCGTAGATAATATGTTATTAGTGAATGACATTTATACACTTCCAGCCCTAATTAATATTACAATTGTATCCATAATTTTTACATTAATTTGTGTATGAAGTTTTAATTCTTAATAAAACACAAGTCTATTCACTTCTTTATTCATTTATCTTTTTCTCTCTAGTTTATAATATATACACAATGTTTAGGTTTTCAAATCTTTTTTACGACAACTTCTAAACTAAAAATGGTATGTTAAAATCTGCAAAGGATTTACGTGCAAGTGACATGATTTCAAATCTTTCAACAAATTAGTAATTTCCTCCAATTAGATACTCACTTTTATAGGGTATATTGTATTCGAATTTTAGGGATTCTTGACAAATTAAAGAAAATGCTTATATTATTGAAAAGGGTTATAAATTAAGTTCGTCAACAAGTCTAAATGCGTTCTTGGGATCTCTTGTTGATATTGTGGAATGTGGATGTAAGAAATGTAATAATTTTATTGGAATTCTTAGCAGGAAATTGAGGCAAAGAGATCATATCTTCATTCCTACTTCAGTTAATTCCTCCCTTTCCATTTTTATTATTTCACTATATAAACATTTAAATTTATATATAGTCCCCCTTTATTTTTATTCATGCTTGAAGTCAAAAAAATTCCAGAACAATGGCTGCTTCACTGAAAACTTTGTTTTTTATAATGTTTTGCTTGTTGTCACCCTCGGTAATTATTGGTGACTTGGATTTTGTTGATCAGTTGAAAGGGTTGAATGTTCCAATGTTGCAATTTTTAGGTTCTGTGAGATCTACTATGGGCATTGTCCGGCAAGTGATCTCCGCGACGTCGAATTTGCAAGGCAAATTCATCGATTTTCGACTCTCTAATGCCCTTTGTGATTGTGTTGATCTATTGAACCTTTCATTAGATGAATTGAATTGGACTCTCTCGGCTGCTCAGAATGTAGATGGTGATTGTATAATTAAAGTCATAACATTCTAGATATTTTTATATGACATTTTTCTTTAACAAAATTATTGTCATGAAATTTAAATTTTCTTCTTCTAACCTTGCAGGTAGAGAAAATAATAGCCCTGAAAATCTAAGTGCTGACATGAGGGCATGGTTGACCGGAGTATTGATAAACCAAGACACATGCCTAGAAGGCTTTGATGATACAAGCAACACTACTATCAAGATATTAGTTGCCAATTTCCTCGACCACATCATAAAATCGGTCCAAAATATACTTTCCATGGTACCATTAACCCTGGATCCAGTGTTCAAAGGCGATCTTTCTCGCGGCGCTGGAAGTGGTGGTGGTGGTGGTGGTTCTGATCGTGATCACAAGAAGGTTAAAACCAACGAAAAGTTTCCGCATTGGCTGAAACCCAATGATCGGAAACTCCTCCAAGCCGCCGATGGCACAAAGGCAGACATGGTGGTGGCTGGCGATGGCAGCGGGAATTTCACTCGTGTCATGGATGCTATCTCTGCAGTCCCGGAATACAGTACACGAAGATATGTGATATACGTAAAACGAGGTGTATACCAAGAGTATGTTGAGGTTAGTAATAATAAATCGAACATAATGATGATTGGAGATGGCATGAATGTTACAATTATTTCCGGTAATAGGAACTATGCGGACGGCTGGACCACTTACCGTAGTGCAACTTTTGGTAAGTATATAACATTCATTTGGCAAAATAATCTTTAATTGAGATATAATTGATCGTATCACCTTGCAAATTTATACTGTTCCACTGCAAAATATATATTACAAAAAGTTGCACACAGAGGAAAAAAATCTCAAAATGAAGTGTGATTTTTGTTCACCCCTTTGGGGGGGGGGGGGGGGGAGGGAGTTGAAAATAACCCCTTAATAAGACAAGAAAATGTATGTTGAGGAAAGATAAAGCTGGGGCTTGGGGGCCCATGCGTTTGAAAAAAGGGGGAGAATTCTATTGGTTTGTTGTGAAATTCTTTATTAGGCTTTTTTTATGATGGATTATTTCAGTAACGATGGATTTTTTTTTTTGGCACATTTTTTTAAGAATTATGTTATTCTATCACCCAAAATTTGACACACTGGGTACCATACTCTCACATAATTATGTGTAGGATTGCTCTCATAATGAACAGTCCCACCTCCTAAGTGAGGGGGGTGACACCTGGTGTGACGCACTGTGTGGTAGAATAATATTACTTTTTTTTTTAAAATTCTAAGGAAGTTTTATTTTTTTTATTATAAGGTGAAAATGTTCAAATTTATTTTGATAGTTAAGCCTGCGTTCGGTTTACTTGGTTTATGTAGTGGAATATTTTTAGGAATATTTTTTTTTTATTTCGATAGATTTATTATTATTATTATTATTATTATTATTATTATTATTATTATTATTATTCGATAGATTTATTTTAGTTTTTTGGGCACATTTTTTTTTTTTTTTTTTAAATTCTGAGGCAGTTTTTAATTTTTTTTATCTTAGTCAAACCTACTTAATCACACGTTCTCTCAAAATTACTATTCAAAACCACAAAATTTTCCAAAAATGGAGCCCACGCACGCTTATATATGTCACCCATGTTGCTCCTGATTTTTGTAGTGATAGTATTAGTTAGGGTATTTGGATCTTAGTAATACAACTTTTATTATGTATTTGGAAACACTGTTTGATTTATAAAGTGGTTTATTTATGATTTTAAAATAAAAGTAGTGGTTGAAAATTGAAGAGAAAAAATAAGTATGATTAAAAAATAATTTAAGAAATTGTGTAATTTATAAATTGGTTTATAAAAACAATGAATTTACCGAATAAATCATTATTATTTACCTATTTTGTGGAAACTATTATTTTGTAACTCATGCAATCATGACTACGTAATTTGCTAGAGTTTTTGTTAATAATTTGTTGACATGACAAATTGCAGGCGTTTCAGGCCAAGGGTTCATTGCACGGGACATGACATTTGAGAACACGGCAGGACCTCGTAAGCTCCAAGCTGTTGCATTTCGTTCTAATTCAGATTGTTCAGTTGTATACCGCTGTGCCATAAGGGGATACCAAGATACATTATTTTCAGAGTCTTTGCGTCAGTTCTACAGGGAATGCCAAATTTCTGGCACGGTTGATTTTATTTTTGGTCATGGTACAGTTGTCTTCCAAAACTGCCAGCTCCTGGCCCGGGAAGGCCTTCCAGGTCAACAGAACATCATCACAGCACATGGGCGTGAGAATCCGACGGATTCTTCGGGTTTTATCATCCAACATTGTAACATTTCAGCAGAATCAAACGTCAAAAACCCGACTTACCTAGGCCGTCCTTGGAAAAAATGTTCGCGTACGATTATTATGGAATCGTATATTAGCAATGCCATTATGCCTGAGGGATGGCTTGAATGGAATGGAAATTTGCACCTAGATACTCTGTTCTACGCCGAATACATGAACTATGGAGCGGGGGCAGACTTGGGAGGTCGAGTGAAATGGCCGGGTTACCATATAATTAAGGACTCGGCTCAAGCGAAGCAGTTTACAGTGGCTCAATTTATTTCAGGGAATACATGGTTGCCTCCCACGGGAGTCAAGTACACGGATGGCTTGGCAATTTGAGATGGATAATATATAATTGTTGAGCTAGTTTACCAGTTTTCTTGTTTGAGGATTGAAAATTGACACATTTAGGATATGTATTTTTTAATAAAATCACAACATGTGTCATATGGTTCCCATGTATCATTTACTAGAGATAGATCTCTACCCTAGTTAGCACACCCTCAAAGGAGCAAATCGTTATTCCAGAGTGATTAATGTTCACATCAAAACGAACTTTTTATCTTTCAAAATTTAGCTTTCCTTCGTTAAACTTATTTATAAAAAAAAATTTATAAATAACACATTTCTCCAAATCACTTTATAATCACATACATTTCCTCAAATCACTTTTCAACCACATATTTTATCTCGAAAGTATCATATTCTTTGTTTCAAATAGATATTTATAATATAACCTACCAAGAATTCATAGTTAACAAGAATAACTACAAAAACTTTATATTCCACATTCAAAATAAATTTGTAGGAAAATATTATTATTCGTGGATAAAGACCTTTGTCGATGAAAAAAATTTGTAGGAATATTTGTGGGGCAAACATTGAGGAAAAGATATTAGAGGACAAAATTTGAAAATCTATAGCCTAAACTTTCTCCCTACACACCCTTTAGAGACAAATTTAATTTGTCATCTGAGTTCTATCCCCACAAATTCATTTGTCTGCTAAAGTTAAATTAGCTCACAAATAGATTTTGTGGGCACGTGGTACAAAAAAAAATTGTGTTTTCCTACAAATATATGTTTGTGTCTAAAAAATTTGTGAGCTAAGGTCTGCTTTTCTCTAATTATATCTAAACTTCAAAAAATTATAGCAACATACTCTCTATTTATTATATTGCATTGAATAAAAAAAATGTAACTATTTAACCTCATAATTTAGATATACGACTCGTCCTCACCAAAGTTGTTCCCCTTGTCAAAATTGTTGTCTTCATCCCCAATAGCATTATCCTCTATTGACAAAGGTGTAAATTGTGGTAGAACGAAATCAGGAATTCGTCTACATATTTGTTGCATAGAATGATGTCAAAACTGTAGTATAGAATTGAATTGTTTCTCAATAAACTTCAACTTACTTTGCATTCTTTGCTCTATTTCAATTAAACCTGCATCAAATTCCTTTCGAGCTGCACGTTCTTCTTCCGTACATGCTGGAGAGCTCAAATAAACTCAAAGTAATGTGCTTCAACCGCAAATAGTAAACCACCGAAACACGGTGGTGGTATGGTGTCATTCGCTGTACACGAGGATCGATTGATATTATTTCTAGTCTTTATGTTCATTTTTCTAATTAATATTCATTATTTTATTACTAATATATTTTCCTGTACATGCTGGAGAGCTAAATCTTCCTCCAACCGTGTTGGAAGTTTTTATTCGAACACATTGTAAATTATATTAAGATTTCGTAGATGAGAGATCAAAGGCTACACTCGTAAGCTCAAATACACTACTATTTACATTCTTTTAGTGTTGAAAATATTTCACTTGAAAAGAATATTTGATGTTATTCTTTTGTATTTTTTATTTACAGGAAAAATATAATGACGCTGAAGAGGAGAAATGGCCAAATCCATCTGAGCGTCCAGATTTCGATGCAGATATGTAGGCTGAATCGATATATGATATACTTAAAGGGTCGTGTATACGGCCTGGGAAGCTCACAATCTAGCACGGAAGTAATAAAAACTTCTAGACATTCAAGAGTGTACTCACATATGCCTGAAATTGAGAAAACAGTTGGCGGAGTCGGAAGATAAGAGACGTATAGAAATAGAAAATTTTAGAGCCTCAATTCAAGCAACGGTGCAATCACAAATGCAAGCAGAGAGATGCTCGGTGAATTAAATTTACCAAATTCAAGTTTCGGGATTTGGAAGTAAGTAATATTAAAACAAGACAATTGAGTTGTAAATATATATATATATATATATATATATATATATATATTTTCTATTTTGTACTTTATGTTATTAGCTCTTTTTGTACATCAATTTTAACATATTAGCACGATTAGAAATGACAAACACTAATTTAAAAAGTATCTAGTATTAAATATTGGAAAATAGATAAATATGGAGAAATATAATAAAATAATTTTTAAAAAAAATATTTAGGAAAAGGGAAAATATTGCTACGGGATTTTGAAAGTCGTAGGAAACATGTTTTCGACGGCTAACTCAATGTTGCCGAAATATTTTTCGATGGCTTTTTCTTGTTCGCCGAAACTGTTTACCAACGGCTTTTACGTAACAATCAAAAAATATCCAACGGCTTTTTCCGTTAGAACTGTTTATTGACGGCTTTACGTAATCGTTGGAAAATATTTTCCGACAGTATAACCCATAGGAAATTCCCGGTGATTTTTGTTGGAAATGAATTGAATGAAAATTACATCACCACCAGTTTCAAAACTTCCATCAGTTTCATGTTTCAAAAGTTCAAAATCTGGACAGTTTTTTTTTGGAAATCAGCTTTAAATTGTGACTTAAATCTCATTAGTTTCTCATCAGTTTCAAAGGTGATGTTGTGCTATAAATCTCCATTCCCTTCTCGGCTGATACAAGCAACAGAAAAACAAAAACCAGTGCAAATAAAAACAGCAGTTTCTTCTTTCCAGCAAGTTTCATCCTTCAATTTCGTTCCCGTCTTTTGATTCCTTTGAAAAGGAGAGTATATCACAGCCGTTCGACGGGCGGTTAACGTAGTGCAACGTGAACCGACAACCGATTGTATCCTGGGAATCGAACACCGATCAAAACCTCGTGCACCCCGGTGAGGCGGCGAATTCGATTTAAGGAAACCGTGTGAACACAGGCCTTCGGTTTGATTTATCTGATCCTCTGAATTTTCTTACAACAAGCTTAAATCGAATTCCTGTTCAAGAAATTTTAGAGGATCTGGTTTTTTCATTTTTTGTGTTTACTGCCAATTTTTTGGGTTTGTTTACTGCTTAAGTTCATGGTTTTGGTTTGCTGTATGTGATATTGCATGGTTTTTAGAAAATCAGTTTCTGTCTACATATGCGTTTACTGTCCAAAGCTTGAATTTATGTTGAGTCTTTGCATGAATTTTAATTGAATATTCATAATGATTCCTCTGCATGGGTTTTGTCTCTATCTCTGCATGAATTTTTTCTCAATGATTGCCTTATAATAATTCATGATGATTACTACCTTAATTGGTTAATACATCATTCTGATTGCTAAGTGAATTTATTTCAATAAAAAAAAAATTGACGTTAATTTCTGTTAAATTTGTCTATGCCGGATTGTACATGATTTTAAAGGTGGTTTGCATGTTATAATAGTAGGTGGTTTTGCATGTTATAGTAGTGGTTTGCATGAGTTCAAAATAATTGGTAATGATTATTTAATTATTCTATAATTCTAGTATGATTGTCTAAGTTTATAATGATTGGTTAAATGATTTGTAATAAGAGCCTAATAATTTTCATATTTAACTTTTCATAGTAGTCAACATTAATTATTAATTGCTTGATTCATTTTTCACGATATTTCACGGGATATAATTCTGTTCAGTGTGTTTTGTTTCTTAAATTTGAGACAACTCAAATTTTGAATTATATACAACTTTATTATTATTATTCTGAATTATAGTAGTGGTTTGCATGAGTTCAAAATAATTTTGGGATGCATGGAAAAGTGCTGATTTTCTGTGCCGCAACTATGTCCTGGATGGCCTACAGAATTCTCTGTATCATGTGTATGTGGTAAAGAAATCTGCTAAGGAGCTTTGGGAGTCCTTAGAAAAGAAGTACAAAACCGAGGATGCTGGGTCTAAGAAATTCTTAGCCAGTCGGTGCATGGACTTCAAAATGGTGGATTCACGTTCAGTGGTGAGCCAAGTGCAGGAGTACCAAGTGCTTTTGCAGGAAATGCATGCTGAGGGTTTGACTATGTCAGAATCCCTACAAGTGGCTACTGCTATTCACAAGCTACCTCCTCAGTGGAAGGCTTTCAAAAGCTATTTGCAGCATAAGCGGAAAGAGATGTCTTTCGAAGATTTAATTATCAAGCTGCGGATTGAGGAGGATAACAAATTGGCTGAACGTAAATCGGAGAATTCTTACTCTGAAAAGGCTAATGTACTGGAGCACGGCCAGAGTTCAGGTACCAAGAAAGGTCAATCTTTTAAAGCCAAGCAGGGTAATGGGAATCGAAATGATAAAAAGCAGGCCATGAAAGGGTCTCATTTGAAGCCTACTGGTGGCGTAGGAAAGAAGGCCAAGTTTCAGTTCAATGGAAAGTGCTTCAATTGTGATAAAGTTGGGCACCGATCAGCAGACTGCCGCCAACCTCGAAGGGATAACAAGCAGCGTCCTCAAGCTAATATGGTTGGAAATGAGAGAGATCATCTCTCAGATGACATGTCTGACCTAAACCTTACAGCGGTGATTAGTGAGGTTAACTTGGTGGGATCTAACCCAAAGGAGTGGTGGCTGGATACTGGGGCCACTTGCCATGTCTGCTCCAACAGGAGCATGTTCACTACTTTTGCACCAGTTACAAATGGTGAAAAATTGTTCATGGGAAACTCCGCAACATCTGAAGTGCTGGGTAAAGGCAAGGTGATCCTGAAGATAACCTCTGGTAGAGAGCTTACTCTAACCAATGTGCTGTATGTGCCAGAGATTCGCAAGAATCTGGTTTCTGGGTCTCTTCTGAGCAAGAATGGTTTCCGCATGGTCATTGAAGCGGACAAGCTGGTGATTACCAAGATAGGAGTTTATGTTGGGAAAGGCTATATGACTGATGGCCTATTTAAATTAAATGTAATTACTGTAACCCCAACTGTTATGAATAATGAGAAAACTCCTTCTGTTTACTTGCTTGAGTCTCCTAATCTGTGGCATGGTAGATTAGGTCACGTAAATTATAATACAATACGTAGGCTAAGCAAGCTAAACTACTTGCCTAGGTTTCAAATTGATTCGAATCACAAATGTGAAACCTGCGTTGAGGCAAAGCTTACAAGGTCTTCGTTTCATAGTATTGAAAGAAGTACCGAGCCGTTGGGACTAGTCCACAGTGATGTGTGTGACTTGAAATTTGTCCAAACAAGAGGCGGAAATAAGTATTTTATTACTTTTGTCGACGATAGCACGAGATACTGTTATGTGTACCTGCTTAAAAGCAAAGACGAAGCTATCGATAAATTCATTCTTTATAAGAATGAAGTTAAAAATCAACTTAGCAAGAAAATAAAGGTGCTGCGAAGTGATCGTGGTGGTGAATATGAATCACCATTTGGTGAATTTTGTGCTACACATGGAATAATTCACCAAACCACTGCACCTTATTCACCTCAGCAGAACGGAATCGCTGAGCGTAAGAATCGAACTTTAAAAGAAATGATGAATGCTATGTTGATTAGTTCTGGATTACCACAGAACATGTGGGGAGAAGCTATTCTTTCTGCGAATTACATTTTAAATAAAGTGTTAAGAAAGAATATGGATAAGACTCCGTATGAACTTTGGACAGGCCGAACACCTTCGTATAAATACTTACGAATGTGGGGGTGTCTTGCGAAGGTCGCAGTGCCTCCTCCCAAGAAGGTCAAGATTGGACCTAAGACAGTTGACTGTGTGTTCATTGGCTATGCACAAAATAGTAGTGCATATAGGTTTCTTGTGCATTATTCGAATGTACCTGATATTGATCCAAACACGATCATGGAGTCTAGGAATGCACAATTCTTTGAGAATATATTTCCTTGTAAATCTCCTAAACAGTTAACTCCTATTAAACGGACTATGGAATCTTCTGCTTCTGGTAGCAGTAAAGATCCAGTTGAAGAAGGTGAGGATGAGCCTAGACGGAGTAAAAGAACCAAAACTTCTAAGACTTTTGGCCCTGACTTTCTCACATATTTGATGGAAAATGATCCTCAAAGCTATAAAGAAGCTATATCTTCTCCCGATGGTCATCTGTGGAAAGAAGCCATCAAGAGTGAAATTGATTCTATCCTACAGAATCATACCTGGGAATTAGTAGATCTTCCTCCGGGCTGTAAGCCATTGGGCTACAAGTGGATCTTCAGGAAGAAGATTAAAGCGGATGGATCCGTTGATAAATATAAAGCTCGGCTAGTAATCAAAGGTTATAAGCAAAAAGAAGGCTTAGATTACTTTGACACTTATTCTCCTGTGTCGAGAATAACTTCTATCCGAATGATAATTGCTATTGCAGCCTTGAGAAATCTGGAAATACATCAGATGGATGTAAAAACAGCTTTCCTAAATGGAGATTTGAATGAAGAAATCTACATGGAGCAACCAGAGGGGTTTTCGGCTCCAGGTCAAAAAAGGAAAGTCTGTAGACTGGTTAAATCACTTTATGGGCTAAAGCAAGCGCCGAAGCAATGGCATGAGAAGTTTGATAATGCTATGCTTTCTAGTGGTTTTAGAATCAATGAGTGCGACAAGTGTGTTTATGTTAAGGACACTAATGATGGATATGTCATATTGTGTCTGTATGTCGATGACATGCTCATTGTCGGCAGCTTTGATAAGATTATCAAAGCCACTAAAAATATGTTAAACTCAAAATTTGACATGAAAGATATGGGTCTCGCGGATGTCATTTTGGGAGTAAAAATTACTCGAACTCCGAAAGGACTTGTGTTATCTCAATCTCATTATATTGATAAGATACTAGACAAGTTCAACAAGTCAGATACCACTGTGGCCAGGACTCCAGTGGATTTGAGTCTCCATTTATCCAAGAATACTGGTGACGGCATTTCACAATTAGAATATTCTCGGATAATAGGGAGTTTAATGTATTTAATGACTTGTACGAGACCGGACATAGCATACTCAGTTAGTAGACTGAGTCGCTACACGAGTAACCCAGGTGCTATCCACTGGAAAGCTATTTTCAGGGTGTTACATTATTTGAGGTACACTCGTGATTTTGGACTGCATTATTCTAGATACCCTGCAGTAATCGAAGGGTATGCTGATGCAAATTGGATATCAGATATGTCTGACTCCAAGTCTACTAGTGGATATGTCTTCACTTTTGGTGGTGCAGCTGTCTCTTGGAAATCGTCCAAACAAACTTGCATCGCAAGATCTACAATGGAATCAGAATTTATCGCGTTGGATAAAGCAGCTGAGGAAGCAGAGTGGCTTCGGCAGTTTGTTGAGGATATTCCAAGATGGTCAAAGCCTGTGCCTGCAATTTGTGTTTATTGCGATAACCAATCAGCAATTGGTAGGGCACAGAGCAATATGTATAATGGTAAGTCTCGACATATTCGAAGACGACATAATACCATTCGACAACTACTCTCACAAGGTATTATCACTCTGGACTATGTGAAGTCAAAGGATAATATTGCGGATCCGCTAACCAAAGGGTTAACTCGAGAACTAGTTGTCAAAGCATCAAGGGGAATGGGCTTGCAGCCTATGACGTTGAAAGGTGTCTTGGTGGAAACCCAACCTAGCTAAATGGAGATCCCAGGATCTAGGTTCAAAGGGACAACTAAACCATGTATATCTATGTAAATCACTGAGAAGGTTCTCCTTCTGCTCATTCCTATGGTGCTTACAGTGATTAGAAGATGCAGGTTAAGCTATGCTTTTAATGACTCTTAAGCGTGGTGGTGAAACGCTGAGTTAAGAGGTCACCTATGTGAGTGTGAAGTGGGGCCGCTTCTATAAGGATTGGGAAGGCTACATCCTTGAACAAACACTTGCAGAACCAGGCGACGTGTTCATGGCCAAAACGAACACAACATTGAGAACTAAGCTGTGTCTAGAATGATCCTGTGTGAGGTCTATTGTCTTGGTTTACACAAATGGCGAAACAGTTCAAGGCATCAGATCCACTGGTTTGCTAGTAATACCCGATAGGTTTCACAAGGGAAGGTTCAAAGCTAAATGCTACCTATCCTATGCAGGACTGATTCGTCTTACTCTCTCTTTTGAGATTCTGATTTCCGCAAATTTTCATTCATGTGGGGGATTGTTGGAAATGAATTGAATGAAAATTACATCACCACCAGTTTCAAAACTTCCATCAGTTTCATGTTTCAAAAGTTCAAAATCTGGACAGTTTTTTTTTGGAAATCAGCTTTAAATTGTGACTTAAATCTCATTAGTTTCTCATCAGTTTCAAAGGTGATGTTGTGCTATAAATCTCCATTCCCTTCTCGGCTGATACAAGCAACAGAAAAACAAAAACCAGTGCAAATAAAAACAGCAGTTTCTTCTTTCCAGCAAGTTTCATCCTTCAATTTCGTTCCCGTCTTTTGATTCCTTTGAAAAGGAGAGTATATCACAGCCGTTCGACAGGCGGTTAACGTAGTGCAACGTAGTGCAACGTGAACCGACAACCGATTGTATCCTGGGAATCGAACACCGATCAAAACCTCGTGCACCCCGGTGAGGCGGCGAATTCGATTTAAGGAAACCGTGTGAACACAGGCCTTCGGTTTGATTTATCTGATCCTCTGAATTTTCTTACAACAATTTTCACCTACATCAGAAAAAATATCAAATGATGAGTTTTGATCGTCAAAGTAGGTAGCAACCCCATCTACACCGACGAGCTTCCGATGAATATTTTTCCGTCGGAAATCAGTTCTTCCAATGAAATTTCTGGCATTACCAACTGAAATGGCCATCGATAAAAGCCGTTTATTTTGTAATGACCTTATAGGAGACAGACAAGCGGTAAAATAGCAGTAGCCACAAATACGATTCTCAATCAACAAATAAAAATAACTAAAAGTAAGTAAACTATTTCTAGAATATTACAGTTAACCATCTATATTTATATTATGATATTGATAACTCATTTTGATAGTTCAGAAATGATATGCTTTGATTCAGAAGTAGAACAAACTACATAGGGATGAAACGTAAAAATGAAGGAAAACATTTTAAAGCACAATAGAAAAAAATTAAATGAATTAACAATACATTCATATGCTAACTCCTATATCATTGTTTCTACATAGAGTTAATCACTTGATTAGTTAATTGACAAATATATTTAAAGAAATAAAAAATTTGTCTTACTCAATATAAAAAGTTAAAAATATATGGGAGGTTCGATTCCTCGGTTCTTGTCTAGAACTGTGAACTGAACTTAACCGAACAAGCCGATTCTCAATTATAGTACTCATTCAGGTATTTAATGTAAGAAGAATCGAACCGTTCGATTCAGGTCCAATTCGATCCGATTCGATTCGAAAGTTTTGTCAAACCCTAAATAGAAGTATCTTAATTGTATCTTTGAAAAAGAAGACGTGATTTAGGGATCACCATTCCTATAAGATACTAATTGCATTAACTCCTAATAATAGGAGTTTGGTCAGGGCCACACAAAGTTAGGTAATCTCACCAAAATAGAGTTTAGGCAGCCATCGAAAGAACACTAAATTTATAGAACATACAATAGCTTTAGAAATTACAAGAAGACTTCATTTCATAAAGAGATTTATTTTGAGTCGTGTAAGTCTTTTTTCTATTGTATTGGTTCACTTGTCGATTGATGTCTTATTTAATTTTATTTTTAGCACTTTAGCACTCTAATATGTTTGTGCATTCCTGTTAACTTTTACTTGCAGCAAAATTCTACGTGACTTGAATACTCACGGCTTGAAGCAGTGGTGGATCTAGCAAGAAAGTTCAGCTAGAGAGGACGATAATTGACGGTGGACCGTTGACCGTTGATTGACGACATCAACGGCTGCAATAGTGAAATTGTTTATTATTATTTAATTAAATAATACAAAAATTAATCAATAAATATAGAAACACACTAAAACCTCATATATCGAACTATAATTCATTTTGAAAATCAATTAAGCATTTTGAAAATTATAAATCATATACCAAATTATTTAATTTATTCTCAAAAGTATATATCATAATTAAAGTATCAAACTATAATTCATTTTGAAAATTATATACCAAAACCAATATCTTGATTTGGGGTATTTTTTATTTACTCACACAATAATGTTTTATACACCATAATTATACTATCCAAAAAGCAAGAAAATTATTTAATTAGACAAAGTAAATAATATAACAAATTAGGAAGCAAAAATAAAAATATGAAGTGAACCCAAATAATACATAACCCATAAGGCCTAAAACAATCATAAAGAAAAAAAAAAAAAAAAAAAACCCAAATCAACACTTAAAAAAGGCCCAAGTTGGCAAGTGAGACTCAGAGGCCCTTCTTTAGTTCTTCTCTTCTTCTTCCTCAATCGGCAATCTTAGATCCGAGAACACCATTTTAATCTTCATTGTAGTTTTCCTTTCTCCAAATTCCAACTAGTTATCTGATGCTCCATATATCTTCCAACACATTCTCATCTCAAGTCATTTTTCTCAAAAAAAAAAAAACTAAAAAGCAGATCGGCCGGCGATTGAGCTAGCACGGCCGCACTAGCTCGACACCGGCTAGATCCGCCTCTGGCTTGAAGAGTTTAAAGTCTAAGAGTACTCTAAAGATAAAGGTGATGGGAAGATATAAAATGACAGGTTAAACTACAAGCTCAATACTACATATTCAATACATAGTATTGAATATAAGAATTCCTTATAGATAATTAATAATACTTAGACTTTTTATTTATATAAGATTTGAGAATTTTACAAAATAAATTTTCTATAGGTGTAATTATACCTTGCATACCATACTATAAATCAATATTTCATATAATATAATTTGTTTGTTAAAATTTGTGTTTAAAAATATGTTTTTTTTTATATTTTCGAGGTAAAATATATGGTTGAAAAATGAAAAGAGAAAATGTGTGTACTTAAAAAGTGATTTGGGGAATTGTGTTGTAAAAAACTTGTTTTTAAACAAATTTGCCAAACAGTAGTGTAAACAAAAATCAATCTTTTCCAATTAAAATGTTGTTATAAATAGTTGAAATGACAAAATTATCCTTAATTGAATTTTTTAATTCGTACATGATATATATATATATATATATATTTTTACGGAAACCAATAGTTTATTGATCACGTAAATGAGTACAATCAAGCTCCGTAAATTTAACAATGGAAGGTGGGACATCTTCACAGTACATGTATTCAATTCTAGTATTCATAGCAAGAGACGCAAGCTCGTGGACGACTTGGTTTGCATCATGTGCAATGTAATTAATACTGCAACTTTCCATTAATTCCAAAAGCACTTGACAATCTGAAATAATATTCAACAACGGTGATAATAAGGGTGCCTGGATGATAGCTTGGACAACGTGAAGTGAATCCGTCTCAACATTTTGAACTTGCAGTCCCAGCTCAATAGTGAACTCGAGTCCTTCTCTGATTGCTAGTAATTCTGCTACCAGCGGAGAGAAATTCCCATTAATGCACCTGGCTAGTGATCCCATCACCTCTCCCTTATGATTTCGAATTACAGCTCCAACTGATACTGTTCCATCATTCCCATTCACTGTCGCACCTGTGTTGAGAAGGAAAGAGTCTTTAACAGGGGCAACCCAATATTTTTTTCTTGAAGTCGTACATTGAGATGCCTTTGCATTAGGACCAGATTGTGTGGGAGGACTGAGGGTCCGTTGAGTTGTTTGGTACTCTTCCAAATAAGAATCCATATCTTTGAGCATCTGTAAGATGGGTTTCACTCTTTTGCCATGGGATAAACAGTTTCTGTCCTTCCAAATTTTCCATGCTACCAAGCATAGAAGTTCGAAGTTGCTTTGTTGCAGATTCTTTCTTGCCAATAGGATCCAATCCGCAAAGTTATGTACCTTGCAATTTGTGACCAAGTTAGAAAATTTAGAATTTATCCATGTATCATAAGCTCGAGTACAATCGATGATAGCATGCAACGTAGTCTCGTTATCCATATTACAAAGGCTGCATCTTGTGGAGATCGAGATATGGTGAGAATATAAATTGACCGCCGTCGGAATAATGTCAATAAAAGCTCGATAGATAAACACCTTTACTTTCGGAGGGATATTGAGGTTCCAAATGAACTTCCACCAATCTTCATCCTTCTTGAAACTACATCCTTCCTCCTCGGTTGGTTGGTTCAATAAATGAGCAAGCCAATATCCAGATTTGACAGTGTAATTTCCATGCTTCGTGAAATGCCAGATAACTTGGTCTGTTTTTCTATATTTACCGAGTGGGATAGTTAGGATGGCTTCTTTATCAACAGGTGAGAAAATCTGATCTAAAAGTCCTCTATTCCATTGTCCATTCAGAATAAGGTCCGCAATTTTTTCAACCCTCGGATCTGATTTTGAGTGTGTCAAAAAGTACCAGATTTGGGAATCCAAGGGTCATTGAGAATTGAAATTGAATTACCATCCCCCACCCTCCATATGATACCTTTTAATAGCAGGTCTCTTCCCCACATAATGTTGTTCCATAAGAATGATCCATGGCGTCGCACTTGACTGGACAGAAAATGATGATGATAAAAATATTTGCATTTGAGAACTCTCCCTGCTAATGAGTTGGGCTATTGTAATAAACGTCATGCCTGTTTTTCTAGGAGAGCCTGGTTGAAGGCCATCAGATTTCGAAACCCCATTCCACCATCTATTTTGGGTTTACACATCCTATTCCATTTATGCCAATGTAGCCCACGAGTCTTGCCTGAGCCTCCCCACCAAAAGTCAGCAACAAGTTTATGCAAAGAATCAATGCAGGAACTTGGGATTTTAAAGGCTCCCATGACGTAAGTGGGAATAGCTCGGGCAACTGCCTTAATAAGCACTTCACAACCAGCAGCAGAGAAATGCTTACATTTCCACACTTGTAGCTTTTTCCACACCCTACCTTTTAAGAATTGGAAAACTTGCACTTTTTTCTTTCCAATGAGAGCTGGTAGACCAAAGTATTTATCATGTGATTTTCCAACTTCCAACTGGAAAAGATCAAGAATAGCCTGTTGTTGGTCTGTCGGTACGATTGGGCTAAAAGTTACACCAGATTTTGTCAAATTGATTTTTTGTCCAGATGCTTTTTCGTATAATTGCAACAGAGAGATAAGACGTTGACAATCATTTAGTGAGGCTCTACAGAAAACAAGTGAATCATCTGCAAACAATAGATGACTAACTCGAGGTCCATATCGAGAGCAAGTTATTCCACGAATATCCCCGCTGTTGGCTGCATGAGAAATTAAACTTGATAATCCTTAGGCACAAATCAAGAAAAGGTATGGCAAGAGTGGGCACCCCTGTCGTAATCCTCTACTGGGAAGAATAAAACCCCTAGGCTCTCCATTGATAGAAATGAGAAGGAAGTATAGGAGACACAACGCATAACCAAGTCCACCCACATTGGATTGAAGCCAATTCGAAGCATGATAGCCTCCGGATATCTCCATTTGACTCGGTCATACGCTTTGGACATATCAAGTTTCAAAGCCATCAAGCCATTTTTTCCCAACCTCTTATGAGAAATTGAATGCATCGTCTCAAAGCCGACTATCACATTATCCATTATCTGTCTTCCCGGCACAAATGCACTTTGATTTTCTGATATTACGTTTCCCAGTACTAATTTAAGTCGATTAGCAATAGTTTTGTGATAATATTGTATACCACATTACATAAACTAATTGGCCTGAATTCTTGTATATTCACAGGATTGTTAACCTTTGGGATAAGCACAACATTGGTATGGTTTAATGCAGCCGACGATGATCCATTATTCAATACTGATAAACAGATTTCCTCAACATCTTTTTTAACAATCTCCCACGCCTTTTGATAGAAAACTGCATGAAAGCCATCTGGCCCGGGTGCTTTCGTTGGACCCATAGAAAACAGGGCTTCTTTTATGTCTGTCTCAGTAAATGGTTCCATTAGAATATCATTCATGGAGTCAGTAACGGTAGGCACAATACTTTGAGTAACCTTCTCGATGTCATCATCTGATGGATTAGATGTTCAGAATAGTTTACCAAAATAACTTACAATTATCTCTTCTATTCGTTCTGGTATCGTTTGCCACTGTCCATGGTCATCCTTCAGTCCCACAATGGTATTTTTGCGCTTCCTTGCAGATGCTTTGAAGTGAAAGAAGTTGGAATTTCTGTCTCCAGAATGAAGCCAATCTGCCCGAGAACGTTGACGCCAATAATATTCTTCAGTATCCAAAAGGCATTCCAGATCTTCTTCAAGTAGTTGTGCCTTTGCAAAAAAATTTGCCGAAAATTGTTCGTTATTTAAACTTTTCAATTGCTTACGAATATTCCTAACTCTAGTAGGAATTTCTCTAGTTTTGCTTCCCCATGAATCCAGAATATTGCGACAGCATGCCATCATACCTAGGAATCCGGCCATTTCTCTTTCATCATGTCTGGAAGATGAATTACTACGTATATTCCATCCGTCTTTCATAATTTCCAAGCATTCCACCTGTCGAAGCCACATAGGTTCAAATTTGAATTTTCGTTCTCTTTGCCTGAATTCCTTTCTTTGGTGCAAGGCGTGAAGTCTCAAATCCAAAGCTCGATGGTCAGAGGCATAGAAGTCAAGGTAGTGGATTGTCGCACTCGAAAATAACACCCGCCAATCACTGGTGGCCAATGCTCTATCCAATCTTTTAAAAATATTATTTGCAGCTTGTTTATGTTTTTCCCAAGTGAATTTTGGTCCAGAAAAGCCGAGATCAGTCAATTCAAAATCATTAAGTGCATCTCTAAAGTCGTCCATAGATATCCTAGTTCTATCACTGCCTCCACATTTTTCATTGGTGAACAATATTTCATTAAAATCACCCATGCTCAACACTGGGGCTAAGCAAGCATGTGTTAATCTGTGTAATAACATCCATGAGTTACATCGTTGAGATGTATTTGGATCCCCATAGAAGTTGATTAAATTCCATCTAGGCCCATTGTTGAAAGAGACCAAAGTGTGAATATGAAACTTTGAGTAGGAGATAAGCTTCACATCCCATTCCTCCTACCATGCCAAAATTAAACCACCACTGTTTTCTAAACTATCAACATGAATCCCGCATGAGAAACCAATACGATGATTTAATTCCTTTGCTTTTTGTCCCCGAAGGCGGGTTTCAATGAGGAAGAGAAGGGAAGGCTTCTTGTCAAAGACAAGGCGCCTGAGATTTGTGAATGCTCGATGGCTCCCCAACCCACGAGCATTCCAAGATATGAGACTCATGGTTCCCGGCGGGGCTGAGATTCAGCCACCGCCGTTTCCGTCAAAGAGTTGCTCTCAGATGTCATCTGCTTAATCTTTTTTGCAAAATCAATGTTCTCCACTTCTTCTTCCAGGAATTTCCTTTTTGTTGGATTTTTGTCGCACTGTAAAGGATATATTTCGTGTCCCAGTCTCGCCCTTCTTTTCCAGTTTTTCATACCATTTCCTTGAGAGGATTGTATCTTCCCTATTTTATCAGTGTCACTTGTATCTCCTTCAATCTTCTGTCTACTCATTATACAATTTTGATTCAAAATAAGGTTTCGGGGATCACCATTCACTTCCTCATCTTCAGGACATGCCCCACTTTTACTATTCCCCTTGGTCTCCATCTTCAAATTAATGTCATCATCAAATTTCAGTTTATTCTGATGAGAACAATCAAGGGGATCCAATGGGGATTTTATCTCGGTCACTTTGTTCATATAATCTGTAGCTATAGGGCTTAATTCATTTTCATTATTAGGAAGTAAATTTGTACCTCGGATTTTGGATGGCCCACTATCTTCAAAGGATGGTATATTATGCATGTTTTCGTGGCGAGGGTGGGCTTCCTCAACTTTTTTCTCTTGGGTACTAGTCAACCTCTTATTATTTGCATTAAGGTTGCTGGCCTGTATATCCGAATTCAAGTTTCTACCATTTGTGTTGGTATTGGGATTTGTAAGCGAATCCAAATGCCTTTTCTGGCTATAATGTGTGTCCATCCCCGTATCAAATCGGAATGGCCCTCACTCTCAGCCCAAAAGGATGATGTTCCAATTGGTGCAACAATGGTGGCACTTCCAGGTTACAAAATCTGAAGTTGTGATCTAAATGCCCGCATAGTGTGCAGTAATCTGGTAATTTCTCATATTTGCATTCAACCTCAGTAGTTTCCCCCATTGTTCCAAGTTGAAGAATAATCGATGCAATTAATGGTTTTGAAACATCCAATTTAACTCGAATGCGCATAAAGGAACCCCAATAGGATCCTTTTAGATCAGTTTCAACATCCACAAATGTTCCCAGCTGATTACCAATAATTTCAGCTACACCGCGGTTCATGAAAATGAAAGGTAGTTTGTGAACTTGGACCCAGAACGCTGTTAGTTTTGGCTGAACATGAGCTGCGCAGCTCTCGTCTAGCTCTTGTAGTACTATGAGTCTCTTATCAAAAGTCCATGGTTCTCCAACCATCACTCGCTTTTGGTCGCCTCGTTATCAAATTCGCATAGGAAAGCATCTTTGTTTGTGAATTGGATTTTGGTACCCCCACTCCGACCCCATAGTCCGTTCATCATGGTCTTGAAAGCCTCCCGCTTAACCATCCCTTCTCCTAGTATACATCCTATTAGACCTTTCTTAATAAAGGATTTACTATGTTCAATTAGTGAATCAGGAATTGCTACTGCAGACCCAGTCGAGCCTGTTAGGTTGAATTTTGTTAGTAATTCTCGCACCTCCTCCATTCCTTTGTGAAAATCTTGCTGCAAGACCTCAGTTTATGGGCATTAACTGATACACAAGTCCTATTCCTAATTCCTACTGCCTGGGATTTGGACAAAATCTGATCGAAAGGTTATAACACTCAAGCAACGAGCTAAGGCGGCGAAGCCAGAAATAATGTTGAGTAACCGACTTACGTCTCTTCAGCTTTAGACCCAACGCTAGCTTCCAAATCACAAAATACAGGTACCACTCCTGTTGCCGAGAGCTCAGATGAGCTCAAGCGGAGGACCGGCGTCGAACCAGGAAGAAAGTGATGAGTATCGACTTTCTGCCTTACTTACTGTGGAAATAGAGCTTACCTCAAACCACAACGATAGGTACCAAGCTCCTACTGCTGAGGAAATTGGACTGGAATCAGGCGGAGGATGTTAATCCGACCGCGGACAGAGAGGAGCGAACTCAGGAGGAAGCACCGCCTTCGTCCCTTGTTATCGCCCAGACACGGAGTGTAGTATTATGATATATCCTAACTATTATAAAAGAAGAGAAACAAAAACACTATTCATTTACTATTCATAAGGCTTATGTAATTGTGATGTCATCCTTTTTTTTTTTTTTCTTTTATTTTTTATATAATAGTGTTATCCATTTCTTTCTAATTTAACTTATTTATATTATTCATTTACTATTTATAAGACCGATGTCATCGTGATGTCTTTTTTTTTTTATTACAGTGTTACCTATTTCTTTTTAACTACTTATTTATATTTATGTAATATAATAACTAATAACTTATTTTATTTAATTTCCAAACATATATAAAAGAGGTTAAGGACTTCATTATTCATTTACTATTCATAAGCCTGATGTTAAAACTCATAAATATCCTAATATTTTATCTTCTATTTTTAATTTAGAATTTATTTTGCAACTATCTTTTTTCATATCAACATGCAACATCCATGCTATGTAGTACTCCCCCATTTCATTCAATAGTCTTTACTCATTTTTCCGATGAACACCATTTTTCAAATCACCGTCATCCAAAAACTGCTACAGGTAATATGCATTCCCCAAATTACCACCGTTCACCATTTCTATTTGTGTGGTTCTTCCTTTTTTGTATGTAGTACTTATTCAAGTTTTGATCGATTGCCCAAATCACCATTGTTCACCATTTCTATTTTTGTGTTCCTTTTTTGTATCTGTTTTATATTCAAGTTTTGATCGATTTTTCATTTTTCCTTTTCTCATAAGTTTAGAACTTAATTTCTCTTATGAGACATTGTTGATTATGATTTAAGTCAGAAAAATGAATGAAAATTGGTCACAGCTTGTGAGTCTAATAATGATTGTAGACTCTAGCATATGTGACCTTATTCGAGTTTTAATATTGTGTTCAAATTCTAAGTAATATTTTTTAGGAGACTTATTTTCTTTCGACCCATCAACGTTATTACATACACAATTATTATCACATCTCGTGCGTTATCATCGTCATCCAGAAACTGCTACAAGTAATATGAATTTCCCAAATCACCACCGTTCACCATTTCTATTTGTGTGGTTCTTTTTTTTTTTTGTATGTAGTACTTATTCAAATTTTGATCGATTGTCCAAATCACCATTGTTCATCGTTTCTATTTTTGTGTTCCGTTTTTGTATTTTTTTATATTCAACTTTTGATCGATTTTTCATTTTTCCTTTTCTCATAAGTCTAGAACTTAATTTCTCTTACGAGACATTGTTGATTATGATTTAAGTCAGAGAAATGAATGAAGATTGGTCACAACTTGTGAGTCTATTAATGATTGTAGAATCTAGCACATGTGATCTTATTCGAGTTTTAATGTAGTGTTCAAATTCTAAGTAATATATTTTAGGAGACTTATTTTCTTTTGATCCATCAACGTTATTACATACATAATTATTACCACATTCCGTGCAACGCACGAGAGACCACTAGTACTGTTAAAAGTAAAGGAAGAATCGTACTTGATATATTTCGTTATGTAGCATTTTGCATATTATTTTCAGAATATTGACTTCTCACTAATTATTTTCCTTTGAAGGATGGCATTTTAGTAATCGGTTTATAAAATTTATTGTATTATTTTCTTAACTTTATTATTAGATTAGTAAAAGTTATTTTACTAAAAGTTAATAAAAACATTTAAAAATGATTACCGAATTAGATTTTTTTTTTTTTTTTTTTTTTCACTTTATTAATGTCTTAAGTGAAAGAGGAAGCAAGGCAAGAGTTCTCAAGATGAAATGTGAGTTTACGGCCCTTGCCTGCCACATTAGCAGGTGAGCAAAATAACTCATGCCTAGTATATACTAAAAGGAAAAAGTTAATATAAAATATTAAAAAAAAAAAAAAAAGGACACTTATAATAGTGATATCATCAATTTCTCATAATCCAATAGATGTGAAATATCCACGAACCTAGGACATAAAAGGACTGTTATTTTATACGAGGGTTAGAATTGGTATTTTAATTTGGGTAATTGGAGAAGTCAAAGGAAAAATCTGAAAATCTACATTTTGTTACTTCTCAATATGTATTTATAGCGAGGTTCTTCCATAATCACATTTTTTTAAAGTTCACTAAACATCATAACTAGATGTATTGTTTGATCATAAGTTAGAGCTCTAAAAGCAATCCCAAACAGAACCTTCCTTCATATCAAACAGACAAACACTACATAAATTCTCCAATCATCTAAATTTATTCATCAAATGGGAGCCCCAAAATGCATTGTGATTTGGATAATAGTAATATCAAGTTTCAGTACTGTGTCATGGGCAGCTGATGAAGAGGATGTAAGAATTAAATGTGCCTTCACCAGATATCCGAGGTTGTGTGTAGAAACCTTGACACAATTAGTCTCATCAGGTAACCAACATGTTGATTTCGTGTCTGCACTAGTTAACAATACAATATCAGAAATCAAGGTCCCGGTTTCAAAATTTGAGCAACTCAGCTCCCAACTCGTCTCCGAAGATGCCCAACTTGCTCGAATCACCGGTACATATCGTTGATTCTTTCAAATTTACAGTTCTTTCCATTCTTTAAATAACATCAAAAGTGTTAGTTTCAGAAGATGGAATGTCTAATGTTTTTTTCACCCGGAGAATTAATTGGATTATTGCGAGCACGAGTCTATGTTCGATTCCAACTGCAGATTCGAAGTGGATTCAGTTTCTAGGTTATTAACTCTCAATCATTTGACATTTTTCTGCCTGAAATTATGCAGATTACTGTCATGAACTTTTGACAATGTCTGTCAAATGGCTCAACTCTTCTTTGGGGGCGCTCAGGGAATCGCCAAGAAAGTACAAGGAAGAGGTCCAAACATGGCTGAGTGCTTCTATAACATTCCAACAAACATGCAAGGATGCAGTAGAGGCTCAGGCTCCATCAAATGTATTCCTGGCTGAGATTTCCAGGAAAATGGACTATCTTTCTGAACTGACCAGTAATCCACTGGCCCTGGTGAACCAAATCCCTGGAAAGTCGAAAAACAAAACTTTCGCAGGCCGGCATCTTTTAGACGAAGTTTTTCCCGGCTGGGTGCCAAGGATTGACAGGAAACTGCTTCGAAGTAAGCAAATAAAAGCAAATGTTATAGTTGCCAAAGATGGCTCAGGGAACTATGAAACAATCTCAGGTGCCATCCAGGCCGCGACTGGGAGTCGATTCATAATCTATGTGAAATCAGGAATTTACAACGAAAAAATTAATACCAATAAAGATGGGATTATGCTAATTGGTGATGGAAAATACTCAACTATCATTACTGAAAGTAGTAGTGTGGCTGGGGGTTCATTAATGCTACTGGACACAGCTACATTTAGTTAGTCCTCTCTATACTCTCTAGTTACTTCAAATTAAATCCTTGTAGTCATGAATTTAATGCTTTAGCCGCCATTTAGGGTTCTAAAAGTATCCCTATTTTTTCATGCTTTGCTTTTTTATGGCATTAAAAACTGCATTATATATTAGCTACCCTTTAATTTCTGGCGAACTTTCAATTTATGAGATCTAAAGACAGATTCCAGTCACACCGCATGATTGAAATTCATCTTCTGTCATTTTTATTTTTTGTCAGAAATTACAGGAAATGGGTTTATAGCACGAGATATTGGGTTTCAGAACACAGCAGGCCCACAAGGAGCTCAAGCCGTGGCACTAGCTATAGCCTCGGATCTCTCCGTCTTGTACAGATGTAGCATTTCCGGTTACCAGGACTCGTTATACGCAGTCACCCTTCGCCAATTTTACCGCGAATGTGACATATACGGTACCATAGACTTCATATTTGGGAATGCTGCTGCTGTAATCCAAAATTGTAATTTGATCCTTCGCCAACCAGCTATTGGAGCATACAACGTGATCCTGGCAAATGGGCGAACCGATCCAGGGCAAACCACCGGATTCTCCATCCAAAATTGCAGGATTACTGTCAGCTCAGATTTTTCTCCAGTTAAATATTCCTACAAATCGTATTTAGGGAGGCCCTGGAAACAGTTTTCCAGGGCGGTCGTGATGGAATCGAATATTGATGATGCAATTGCGGTGCAGGGATGGATTGAGTGGCCAGGGGCCAGTGTTTCTACATATACAACGTTGTACTGTGCTGAATATGAAAATACAGGCCCTGGGGCTGGAACTTCTGGGAGAGTCAAATGGCCTGGTTTTCATGTCATTGGAGAAACGGAAGCCAACAAATTTAGTGTTGCTAATTTCATTGATGGAAAATCTTGGTTGCCCTATACTGGAGTCACTTTCATTTCAGGTCTTCATTGGTCCAAGACAATATCTTGAACTAATACAAATCTGGTAATAAGTGTTTTTGCTTGAACCTCTACTCTAGTTAAAACACCGAAGATTAATAATATATTTCTTGAAATGTAATTATTGTTCCTCTGGTGGAACTTATTATACAATCTTATTTTCATTTTCATTTTTCAAGTTTTCGCAAAATATTCCATCACATTCCTAGTACAGTTTGTTGACATAGAAGTAGAGGTTTCAAAATGAATTGACTCGATCGGATATGTTAATTTTAGCTAATCAAACGGCTGAAAATTGGTAAAATTACCTGAAACCATACTTTTATACTTTTATTTAAAAAATATTATTGAAAATCAGGTACACCACATACCAACCAACGATACTCCTCATATTCACCTAATTCTAATTCTTCACCAAATCCGATCTTTCAATTACCGGATCCTCTCTCTCACTCTCAAAATCGTCTCCACCTTAACTGCCCATCCACCACCACCACTTCTTCTTCTATGTCTACCTCTGCTCTCTCTTGAACACCAAAATTGTGTCTCAATCACTGGCATCACCACCGCTGCCGTCCAAAACATCATTGTTTCATGCAATTTTGAAAGAAGAAAATGACTTCACACATCAAACTCTTCTACTCTCCAAACTCGGACCCATCAATTCCCGTGGCAATGCCGGATGCTCCCTTCAATTCCCAAAGCAACACAAATTTGTAAAATACAAAGAAACATCTACGCAACATACAAAACAACTGGAATCTAACCGCTAGTTTTGCGAGTTCCAGAGTTCTCCACTGCTAGTTTTACTGCTTTGCTCCAGAATTGGACGGTGCAAATTTGCTTTGGATTTGTTGGACAATTGAACTAATTATGAATTGGACCGGAATCAGCCCATTTTATCAATCCAGTTGAAGCAGCCCAAACTATGCCCTTCATGAGCCCAATTCGGTGACCCGGTTCCTTGATCCATTATCTACCACCGCCTTATACAAACTGTTGATCTGTTTTGATTGATCTAGGTCGTCCATCTGTAAAGAAAAGGAAAAGGAAATGTTCTGAATATTCATTACTCTGATCCAGACTCTTCTCTCTCATCAAAAGCCCTAATTTTCTCTCTGAAGGCGACTCTTCATCGCCTTATGTGTTCTTCATGATTTCTTTACATTTCTACCAGAAAAATACAGATTTAAGTTGAAATATCTTAGTGGTTGTGATTTGATACTGATTTGTGTTGATCAGTATATGTTTTTCTTTGAGTTTGGCAGATTTTTCTGTAACTCAGTTGGTTTCTTTGTGATTCTTTATACAAATCTAAAAGTTTCTGGTAGTTTTGTATGTTTTGGGCTTTGATATATGTTTCTGTAATTTTTTTACAGTTTCTGAAATAAAGTTTCATTGTTTCTTCGTAGTTATTCTTTGTTCTTGTACTTTGTGATTTGATTCTGAGCCTTAAATTTTTACAGTGGTATCAGAGCCTTAGGGTTCTTTGAAAAATCGGTAGATTTGACTCAGATCTGGTGGATCCAGAATTTTCTATTTTTGGAATTTAGGGTTTCTGGAAACTGATTTGATTCTTCAAACGATTTTAGGGTTTCTGAATCGTTTTAAACTTTTAAGAAATTTTTTATTTTTCTTAAGTTGTTTTTCAAACCCTAATAGTATATCTTTTGATTTCTGAAAATTTTTATTCTAAATCTTTCAGATTCAAAATTATTTTTCCAAAAGTTTTTTTAAAAATAAAAACCTCGTGGATTTTGTTCTTGTTGAAATCAATTTTAAATTAGGGTTTCTGAAAATTTTTGTGTATCTGGATCTTATTTCTAAGTCTATATTTTCAGATGATCTTGAGACTCAGAATATTCTTCTATAAAATATTCTGGTCACACAGAGATCCTACATTGATTCTTGGTGGTTGATTCTTCGTGGTGGATACTGGTGATATTCCCTTGTGGATTAATTCTTTGTGGTGAACAATTGTTTTTTGGTACTTTGTGGCCCTAGACTTCTGGGATTCTGACTCATTGTGGAAGCAGCTATAGCTTAATATAATTCTGCAATCAGGTGATATTATTCAATTACTGCAAACTTATACTGTAAATTTGTCTTTCAAATTTCCTGTCCTCTCCCAAGTCTCTCCGTTGAAGCCTATAACTAGGAACCCTAGCTTACCTTTGTCCAGGATTTCATTGAGAATCCGGGAATCTGAGGGAGTGTGAGAATATCCAGTATAGGTTGAGGGATATACTGGAAGGACAGTTTTTATCAGTATACTTCTTTGAACACTCTCTTGATTGAGTAATTAAATTGCTGAATTGTGATCACCTTGATTACTTGTTTGCTGAATACTGTGTTCTGAATATTAGCAAACTTTCTTGAATATAAATTCTTGACATTGTGATATTGTCTTACTTTGTGATTGTGACCTGCATTATTGTTTATTGCCTGATTATTTGTTCTTTGAACTACTAAAGCTTAATAACTTGAAATATTTTTTTAAAGTCTTGGTCATTATTTCAATGGCTACTGTTAAGGTAGATGTTGAAATATGGAATGGCAAAGGGGATTTCAACCTCTGGAGCCAAAAATTGCGAGCTTTACTACTTCAAATAAAATGTGCTAAGGCAATTGATAAATCTTGGCCCCTTGATATCCCTCAGGACAAACAACTTGAAATGGATGAAACTGCATGGAGCACTTTATTTTTACACTTATCTGATAATGTTATTAGACAAGTAGGCAAGACTAAAACTACATCAGAAATTTGGGATAGATTGGAAGAACTCTATGACACTGTGTCTTTGCCTGATAAATGTTTTCTTTGGAAACAATATTTCTCTTTTAAATTTGATCCATCTAAGGATGTAGAAGAGAACATGAGTAGGTTTACTAAGATCACTCAAAGTCTGTTAAACTGTGATGAAAAAATTACTGATCAACAAAAGGTTGTTTGTTTACTGAATGCTATGGGGGATAAGTTCAAAGATTTGAGGAATGCTTTAGAATATGGGGGGCAGAAGTTGACCACTGAAATAGTACATACATCCCTTAAGAATAAAGAGTTAGAGTTTAAACATAATCCTAAGGAAGCCTATAATGTGATAGGTACCTCTAGGAAGAAGAACTCTCCTAGGCTGAATAAGGCTGGAACAAATTTTAAATAAAAATTGGAATGCCTCTAGCAATAATAGGGATTGGAATAACAAGCCTGTAAAAGGAAATTTTCAAAATAAAGGCAACTTCAATAGGCCTAGAGACAGTAATTTTAGGAGTCAGTCTGGTTTCAGAAATCAAGATCATAATGCTAAAAATTATAATAATTTCAGAAACCAGAGCAACTTTAGATCTCGGGATAATAATGCTGGTACTTCTAATATAGATAAACCACCTAGAATTTGCTTTTATTGTGGCCAACCTGGACATCATATTAAATACTGCTTTAAAAGAAAGAATGAACAGGGAATCAGTAATCAGACTGAGGCTGCAGTGCAAGATAATAATAATAATGGGGTGGTTTATGTCACTAATGAGTCAGATAATAAAAATGAATGGATTTTAGATTCTGATTGCACTTTTCACATGTGTCCTGAAAAGGATATGTTTGCTGATTTCAGTAATGATTGTTTTGGTTCTGTGAAACTAGGCAATAATATTTCTTGTGATGTGAAAAGTATTGGAAAGGTTTTGTTACAACTTGAAAATAACAAAACTCTTATTTTGAATAAAACCAGATATGTTCCTGATTTGAAAAGGAACTTGATTTCACTTGGAGTTTTCAGAATGCAAAATGGTTTTTTGAGTATTTTCAAAAATAAATGCTTGATCATGAATACTCCCAAAATTAATGGGATTTACATGTTGAATGTCTTGCCTATTTATGCTAAGTCTTTTAATGCTATGTCTGAATTGAATAAAACTGAATTGTGGCATAAAAGATTAGGACACATAGGTCAAAAAGGACTCAAGCTACTTGAAACCAAAGGTGTATTTGGTAATGATGTGTTGCATAAACTTGACTTCTGTGAAAAATGTGTATTAGGCAAACAGAAAAGAAGTTCATTTGGTAAAGGTGTTCATAAATCTTCTGAAGTGCTTGAATATGTGCATGCTGATTTGTGGGGTCCTGCTCCTGTGGGTTCAGTTTCAGGTTTCAGATATTTTCTTCTTATTGTAGATGACTTTTCTAGGAAAACCTGGATGCATTTGTTAAAAACTAAGGATGCTACTGTGTCTGTTTTCAAAAACTGGATCACCTTAGTTCAAAATTTGAAAGGAAAAAGAGTCAAAACTATTAGAACTGATAATGGTTTAGAATTTTGTAATCAAGAGCTTGATTCTTTTTGTAGCACCTTAGGGATTCTTAGGCATAGGACTGTTGCCTACAGTCCACAGCAAAATGTGGTTGCTGAAAGAATGAATAGGACACTTCTTGAAAGAACTAGGTGTCTCCTACTTGATTCAAATTTGCCTAAAATTTTTTGGGGTGAAGCAGTCAAAACTGCATCCTATTTGATAAATCTTTCTCCCTGCAGTGCTATTGATTTTAAGATTCCAGATCAAATCTGGAATGGTTATCTTCCTGACTTTTCAAAATTAAAAGTTTTTGGTTGTGCTGCCTACTCACACTATTCTGAAACTAAACTTGACTCCAGGTCTTTAAAATGTATTTTTCTTGGTTATGGAGAAGGAGTCAAGGGCTATAGGCTATGGGTCAGGGATCAGGGAGGTTACAGAGTCATTTTGAGTAGATCTGTAGTGTTTAATGAAAATGATTTTCCTTGTAAAAATGAAAAATTTATCTGATCCTATTAAAGAAAAAGATTTTATTACATCTGAGCTGAGTGCAGACCATTTAGGTGATGAAAATGGCCTGCCCAATACTCAGTTTCAAGTGGAGTAACCCCCACAGTCTCCTAATATCATTCCTGAACCTGAACATGAACCTGCAGGCACTGAACCACAATCTGATGATATTCCTAAAATTGAAACTAATCTAGAAAATTATCAATTGGCTAGGGATAGACCTAGAAGAGAGATTAGACCTCCTAGGTTTGATGATCCTGATTTTGTATCTGCTTTTACATATTTTGATCATATTTTACTTGAACCTCAATCTTTTGAAGAAGCTGTGTCTTCTAAGGATTCCAAACAATGGCTTGCAGCAATGCAAGATGAAATGGACTCACTTTTAAAGAATGGTACTTGGATTTTAGTCAATAGACCTGAAAATAAAAGGATAATTTACTGCAAATGGATTTTTAAACTGAAAGAAAGTGAATCTAAAGACATGAAACCTAGGTACAAGGCTAGACTTGTAGCAAAGGATTTTTCTCAAAAGGAGGGAATTGATTTTAATGAAATATTTTCACCTGTTTTTAAATACACTTCCATCAGAATTTTTTTTTGCTTTGGTTGCACAATTTGATTTAGAACTTGAGCAAATGGATGTGAAAACTGCTTTTCTTTATGGTTCTTTAGATGAATTCATTTATATGCATCAACCTAAAGGTTTTGAAAAAGGCAGAAATTCTGATTTAATCTGTTTGTTGAAAAAATCTTTTTATGGCTTAAAACAGGCTCCTAGGCAGTGGTATAAGAGATTTGATTCTTATATCCAAAGCCTAAATTTTCAGAAAAGTAAATATGATTCCTGTTTTTATTTTAAACTTGGTAAAACTGATTTCATTTACTTGCTTTTGTATGTGGATGATATGCTGATTGCTGGACCAAATATGCATGATATAAATGTTCTTAAAGACAAACTGCATTCTAAATTTGAAATGAAAGATATAGGAAATGCTAAAAGAATACTTGGCATGGATATTTTTAGAAATAGACAATCTGGGAAATTGCTCTTAAATCAGAAACATTACATAGATAGGTCTTAAACAGATTTTGCTTATCTGAATCCAAACCTGTATCTTTACCTTTGCCTGCACATTATAAATTGTCTGTTGAACATTGTCCTAAGTCTGATGATGAGTTGCTTAGAATGAAAAATGTGCCATATTCAAATGCTGTTGGATCTGTCGTGTATTTAATGGTCTGTACCAGACCTGATATAGCATTTGCAGTAAGTGTTTTAAGCAGGTTTATGAGCAATTCTGGTGAATTGCACTGGGAAGCTATGAAATGTCTTTTGAAATATTTGAAAGGTTCTGCTAGACTTAGTCTAGTGTTTTCTAAAACCAAAAATGATTTTAAACTTAAAGGTTTTGTTGATTCAGATTTTGCTGGAAATATTGATAACAGGAAATCAACATCCTCTTATTTCTTTACTTTAAACTCTTCCTGTATCAGCTGGAAATCCCAGCTTCAAAGACTTGTTGCCTTATCATCAACTGAGGCAGAATATATAGCTGCTACAGATGCTGTTAAGGAATGTTTGTGGTTAAAGGGTTTATTATCTGAAATTAGTTGCATTTCTGATTCTGAAGTTGAAATATGTTCTGATAGCATGAGTGCATTACATCTGTGTAAAAATCATGTCTTTCACAATAGGTCAAAACATATTGATGTTAAATTCCATTTCATTAGGGACATTATTGATAAAGGTATTGTGAAACTTGTTAAGATTCCAACTCAGGTTAATCTTGCAGATGCAGGAACAAAGATCATTCCTATTAATAAGTGTAAAGATGCATTAGGTTTTTTAAATTTGGTTGAACTTTGATACTTGTTTGCTATGTTTTTTCAAGGAATGGAAACCAGTTCAATTGAGGTGGAGATTGTTGGACAATTGAACTAATTATGAATTGGACCGGAATCAGCCCATTTTATCAATCCAGTTGAAGCAGCCCAAACTATGCCCTTCATGAGCCCAATTCGGTGACCCGGTTCCTTGATCCATTATCTACCACCGCCTTATACAAACCGTTGATCTGTTTTGATTGATCCAGGCCGTCCATCTGTAAAGAAAAGGAAAAGGAAACGTTCTGAATATTCATTACTCTAATCCAGACTCTTCTCTCTCATCAAAAGCCCTAATTTTATCTCTGAAGGCGACTCTTCATCGCCTTATGTGTTCTTCGTGATTTCTTTACATTTCTACCAGAAAAATACAGATTTAAGTTGAAATATCTTAGTGGTTGTGATTTGATACTGATTTGTGTTGATCAATATACGTTTTTCTTTGAGTTTGGCAGATTTTTCTGTAACTCAGTTGGTTTCTTTGTGATTCTTTATACAAATCTAAAAGTTTCTGGAAGTTTTGTATGTTTTGGGCTTTGATATATGTTTCTGTAATTTTTTTACAGTTTCTGAAATAAATTTTCATTGTTTCTTCGTGGTTATTCTTTGTTCTTGTACTTTGTGATTTGATTCTGAGCCTTAAATCCTTACAGGATTTACCCGAGTCTTCTTCTAATCCGATTCATTTGATGCGAAGTATAAAATATATGATGATGCATTGCTTTTGACGAATGAATTGATGCGTGTTCAGCATTGGTTGATAGTTATAATGCAATTTTTCGAGTTGTGTCCTTTTTTTTCTCTCTCTCTCTCGCTTACGATTTTAACCTTGTTCGGAAGGACTCAATTAAAACTATCAGAGGTAAGCTTTAATTTGATTGCTGTCTTTTGTAATTTAATGCTAATAACTTGGTTGGATTTTACTTTGAAGGAAGGGTGAAAATTGCAATAGAGAGATCTTTCTTCCATTTGCTTTTGTTTGTTTTTTCTCTTGGCTGAGTTAGTTGTGGTGGTGGACAATGCTGCTACCACTGAGACGGTGGTGGTAGTGGTGGTGCTAAGATAGTAATTAATTACAAATTAAGAATACACACATTAGTTATACGAATTAGTTATAGCCTCTATTCGGATCAAAAGTTTTTTTGGTTTATCGCTTCAATTTTCAATATAATTTTTTAACCACACATATTTTTTCTCTCCAATTTTTAACCCTACATCTACCTCGAGATCCGCGAAAAAAACCCAAAACTGATTATAAATTTATCCGAACAGAGGCCTAATTGTAACTAATTACAAAATTGAAATAAACTTACAATTGTAATTAATTACAAACTATAATTCATTACAAATTAATGTAATTAATGTAATTATGATACAATGGTAATTAAGCCACAATTGTAATCAATTACAATTCATAATTGTTAGAATTACAATTGTAACTTAATTGTAATTTACTTTTTATTAAATTAGCTAGTTACATATGTAATTGATTACAAAATTGAAATTAAGTTATAATTCTAATTAATTACAAAATTAAAATAAAGTTACAATTGTAATTAAGTTGCACAATTACAATTGCAACTTAATTAGATAGTTACATTCGGAATTGATTACAAAATTGAAATTAAGTTACAATTGTAATTATTACAAACTGTCAATATGACTTTCATTGCCTAATTACGTGATTTTGATAATATGTTTTAGATTTTTAAAATATCTTTTAATACACCTGATATTAAAAATAGTCACCTTAAGGTTTTGCATTTTTGTACTTAACCCTTGAAAATATTGGTGCCTTCAATATACAATTTCGAGGCTTAGTGAGCTCTCCAAAACACGATCTCAAACCTTCAAGCTTGACCCAATAACAATCTTACATTGGTTGCTAGAATATTACTTTAACCACATCTTGGTGTAGAAAGATGAAAAATAGATTGAAAAAATAACAATGGAAGAACCTCAAGAACTCCAAACTGGTTGCCTTCCCTCTCAATTTCTATTATTCAAACTCCAATGACAAATGAGACTTATGGTAGATTAAATAACTAATTGGGCTAAGTCTCAACAAATAGGCAAATTCAACAAGCCCAAGATAACAACCAACCCAGGGATTTTATTACTGATACCTTTATACACTTATCTGTATGTCTAAATTAGAAGAAATTATTGTCGTTTTAGAATATATGCTCTTTAATTTGTGTTTAATTGTTATTTTGCAGAAAATATCTCAAAAGGCGAAAAATGAAGCAATTAATGGAAAAATGACACAATTGGATGTTAATTGGAGCTTAATTGAACAAGTGAGAGATATGTGATAACAACCGGGAAAGATTCATGGTGCCAAAGTGAACGAATCAGAGGTTGGAGGACATAATTGAAGGAATTGAGAGCTTAAACGGGCAAATCAAGAAGAATATAAAGTTTGGGGACTAAATCGCAACAATTGAAAGTTGAGGATTGAAGGTGCAATTAAAAGGCAGGGACCAATTTACACAGCCGAGAAAAGATGGAAATCGCAATCGCTGGAAATATACCACGCGATCGCACGAAGATGCAAAATAGTAACCCGAGACTTTTAACGAATTCCACGCGATCGCTAGGGTTGAAGCCACGCGATCGCACGCTCATTCGACTGGGCCAATTGTGGGCTTTTCCTCGCGATTTTCAACAGAATTCTCTCTTTCTTGACCTAGGCTTCTCCAAAACCTATATATACAACACAAGAGGCACGAGATCTGGACCTTTGCCTCTCCATAGAACGAGCCATAATAGAGAATTCAACATCAAGTTCTTGGAGAATCAAGCATCGCAAAGGGGCGTGAATTGAAGATAATTGAAGACCTGAGACTTGGTGCATGTTTTCCATTCTTTATATTATTCTCAATGAACGTTTTATTTTATTGATTATGCTTTTTAATCATGATGTGTAACTAAATTTAATGTTGGGATGAACGATGTAGCCTAGTTAATTATTTTAATTCCAAGTTCCTTTGTTTTAGTAATTCGTTGTATGTATTGATTTATTATTGTTCTTCATGCTTGAATAGCTTGATCACCAATTCATGATATATTGAGTTATTTCCATAATCCGAGAGGTGAGTTAATAATTTAAAACGTGGTAATAAATCCGGTAATTGAACGAGAGATAGAGATATACTCTTGTTATTATTGCGGTCCTGTGTGAATTCTTGTGTGTCATGCATCTACTTAAGGGATATTCGGACCCTCTGTAGAGATACATGGTTGACTTATTTAGGTAGAATTGATTTAAACTCGAGAGAGGAATTTCAATATACATTAGTGAATTCGACCGAATGCATATCTTTATATATATATATATATATATTATAATAACAAAGTTGCCAAATAAAACACCACATAGTTTCCCGCCTTTTTTACACTTTCCTAAAATGGAAATTCATTGTTTATAGAGATTAAAAAAAGTGATTATATATATACCTTTCAAAATTACTTTTATCTTGAGAATATAAACAGTCACTTTGAAAATGATTTTATCTCATTATTAGTAATGTTTTATATTCAGTTATTAATTAGCTGGTATTTTCAATATATGTTTATAATTTGGAATTATGATTTAGAGTTTGAATCTTTATGTTTATCTTTATCTTTATCTTTATATATATTATAATAACAAAGTTGTCAAATAAAACACCACATAGTTTCCCGTCTTTTTTACACTTTCCTAAAATGGAAATTCATGGTTTATAGAGATTAAAAAAGTGATTATATATATGCATTTCAAAATTGCTTTTATCTTGAGAATATAAACAGTCACTTTGAAAATGATTTTATCTCATTATTAGTAATATTTTATATTCAGCTATTAATTAGTTGGTATTTTCAATATATGTTTATAATTTGGAATTATGATTTAGATTTTGAATATAAAATTATATTAATAAAAGAATACAATCACGTACACTTTTAAACGATGGATTAATAATAACAACATAAGTAAAAAAGTATTGCTTTAAAAAAGTTATTATAATAATTAAAACACTATTGAAAAGAACATAACTTAATTATGTTATAAAAAGAATATAATTAAAAATTTAAATTTGTAAAATAGTATTAAAAAATAATATAATTAAAAATGTATGTTGTTTTAGTTAATAAAAATAATGTTGTAATAATAAAAAAATATTTAAAAGAACGTAATTTAATTATGTAATTAAAAAAGAATATAACTAAATATGTGTATATATTGTTTTAATTAAATACATGTTATGCTTATAATAAAATAGTATTGAAAATAACGTAATTAAAAATGTATGATGTTTTACTAAAGTTATAATAATTAATCAGTATTGAAGATAACGTAATTATTAGAGAATTTATTAGTAAAATAAAACAATATTAAAAAGCATATATAACATAATACACATTTGTAATTATGTTATATATGCTTTTTATGTCCCGTGCATCGCACGGGGGCAAATACTAGTTTAGGAAATAAAACTGGAATTGGAATTGATTTAATTGGTTAGGTGAAATCGTAAATTCCAACTACTTTACAATCATTTTTAAAAACAAAACAAATTCTGCATTTATTTTATTTATTTAGTTTAATTCCTTAGTTTTAGTTTAAAATCTCAAATTATTCCGTCTGTTCAAATAAGGTTTAAAACTAACATATTTCGATAATTAATATCAGTCTCCGTGGGACGATAATCCGGACTCTAAGGTCCACTTTATTGCTTCTCACGACCTGTATACTTGCGGGGATATCTCCAGATATCGGTGAATAAGTTTTTGGCGCCGTTGCTGGGGACTGTTTTTATATTAATATCGATATCAATTAGTTCTTGCTTTAGTTTGAATTTGTATTTTAATTTTTTTAAATTTTTTTCATTATTATTTTTGTATTATTTTTATTTTTGAATTTTTTTTAAAAGTTGTGAATTGTCTCTTTCTCAGGTATTGAATGAATATTGAGATAGTTGGAGGCAACACAGCAAAATGGCATCGAACCTTTATCAATGACTCCATGATCAAGTTGCAGTTCAAACTTATCAGATTTGTGACTTCTGCTGTGAAAATCATGCCATCCAAGATTGTCCTTTCACACATCAGGCTCAGCCAGAGATTGATCAGGATAATTATTGGAGAAATAGTCACATGCAGCAGAGGAGTTCATATTTTCAAGCTTATAATCCTTATTGGAACGAGCAGCCAAATTTCTCGGGGTCAAATAATCAGAGTATCCATTGCCTGCAATTTTTCCAACAGCAACAATAACAGCAAAGTGATCACAAAAGAGATTTATTATTACAGTTGCTAGAAGATCAACAAGAAAAGTTGCAAGGACTACGGACAGATTTTCACTATCAGGAAGTTGGGAAACAACAGGTCAAAGAATTTATATCCAACGAAGATTTGCTACAACAGCTACTCCAAGATCAACGGGCTGAATTGAATGAAATGAGAGATCAGATGGAGCAGTTGGCAGTTAGCAGAACAGAAAGACCACCAGAGGAGTGTCCACAATACATGTAGTTCAAGTTGAAACTGAAGATTTTGACAATGAAGATTTGATAAATCAGGAATTGCAAAAACAACAAGTTGAAATTAAGAAGTTGATGGAGCAGTGGACAGTAAGCATGACAGAGAGTCAGCCATTGCCATTACCAGAAATTTCGATGCAAAGATCAGAGGAGCCAAACAAATTGGTTGAAACAGTTGAAGAAAAAGAAGAAGAACTTGAAAGAGTGGATCAAGCAGAAGAAAATAGCTTGCATGAAGATATCTTTGTCCAAGTGTCAACAATGTAGAATCAGGACATCGAGCTCGAGGAGATTTCAATCAAAGAGGAAGAACAATTGAAGAAAGAGGATTTGATCACAGAAAAGCAAACACTTAAGGGTGCCGAAGTTGGTATGCAATCCTCCAAATTCAACGATTGGGCAAGAATTGATTTCTTAATTGGTGATGAAGAAATAATTGAAGTCTACATTTTGAAAGTTGAATCGAGTGGAGATGTTAACACTTATGACATGGGCAAGGTACAATTTTTGAGCTTAAATGCACTGTGGAGCAAATTTGACCGTCACAAATAAAGAATATCATCAAAAGCTCTATTTAAAGTTCCTTGAACAACCAGGTAAAAAGTCGGGATTTAGACTTAAAACGGAGCGCTTGTTGGGAGGCAACCCAACCTTTCTTCGCTTTTATTAACTACGCTTTAAGTATTAATTTCTTTACTTGTTTTAGATATTTGCATGGTAGGTAACTTGTTTAAGTGTTTTTCATGTTACATGTTAGGACACTTTTGCATGTTAGTCTATTATTGCAAATTTAAGTATGTTTTTAATTTTGCATGTTTTCATTAGACTAGGTTCTTAATTGTCATCCTACTCACACACACACTGTAGCGACCAAGAATTTTCATGATAAATATTTTTATTTTAAAAACATGTCGCTTCGACTTTGCTCATTCATTCATTTATTTTTAAAACGCATGTTCGTCTAGCCAATTAAGTGAAATTAAATTTATTTAAATACTTAGTCAAATTTCAATTTTTATCAAAAATATTTCAATATCACAGTTTATTTTCAAAGCCCAAGCTTTAATTATATTAAGTCCGAATTTCAACTGTTTTAATCCAATCCAACTTATTGAGCCCAAATGTTTTACCGATCATTCAAGCCCTTTTTACAACTCAATCAATAAATTCTTGGCCCAACTAAATCAACAACTTATTTTTCAAGTATTTCCTTACAAAACCATATTCACTTCCAAAATTCTCACAAGTTTTCCATAAACCAAGATTTAACCTAAACTACCATGTTTAACACCTAAATCAACTATTAAATACATCTCTCACCTCTTTCCCCTCGACACACCTTCAACCTCGAGACCAACCTCCACTGCCGGCTGGGTATCTCCATCACACCCCCAAACCAGCCGCTACCTACTGCCATTCGTTCCCAAGAACAACCAAATCGATTTGAAACACCTTTAATTCAACAGTAAACATGACACTGATGCACAATTCAGATTCAAAAACCCCTGTCGAACTCCAATCTGCTACCTCCATCGCTCACCACCCAAAGTATCAAGTTTCAGTCACTCCAATTTCACACAAATCAGCCATCCATCGAGCCACTATCGCAACCTAATCTGAAAACCAGAACCAGCTCGAACCTCCATGGCCATATTGACCTTCCAAGCGCCCCTGCCACTGCCATAATTCGAGCACCATCATGATCCGCCCCCTCAGTCATTCGACTGAACCTCAACCTCTTTTTCGAATCCAACCACCACCTCACATCTTCCTCCAATCAATTTCACAACCCAAAATCACAAACTTCAACCCATGTCCGAATCAAGCTTCAGTTTATGCCAATCAAAAACCTAGAACCAAATACCTTCAGCCCACGACATACACAAACCTGCAACTCAAGGTATGTCTCTTCCCCTCTCTCAAACTTCTTCAATTCATGCCACCACCTACTGTCCTTACAACCCAGCCGCCATAGCCAACTCCACGGACAAACGCTCACTGCCACAAAACCAAACCGAATCCCCACCATATCACCACACTGCCTCCACCCAAAACATCACATAAATCCACCATCGGCATCACGGCATCGAAACAGCTTGCCACCTCCATCGCCCAAACTGAATCAAAGCACATACCACAAGTTTATCACCAAACCTCCAACAATCAAATTTCACAGCAACACCCCTACGCCACCGTGCAGACTACTCAAATCGCCACCACACCACGCCAATCGCTACTGCCCTATGTTCACAACTCACACCCATCTCCACCACCCAATCAATCGGCCATAACCCATGTATAAAATGCCCAAATTAGAACCCAGAACTAAGAATCAAAGTAGCCCAGAAACTTACCTTCACCCTTGATCCATTTCAACCGGATTCGTCGCCGGAAATCCCAAATCCAAGACTCGGTTCCAGCCCCAAATCGCCCAAAAACCATCCATTTTCCTCACACTCGCACCACACCCATCGCCGCCATGCTCCGGCGGCGCCATCGCCGGCTGAAACGCCGGCACCGTCGTCGGCAACTGACTTTGGAAGAGGGGCTCCGCCCCCATCGTGCTCTCGGTTCTCTCTCTCTATCGTGATCGATAGAGAGAGGAAAGATATATACATATATATTAATATATTTTTAAAAAATTTACATCTCAGCCCTTATGTTTCAAAAGTTATCTATTTCAACCCCCAAGTTTGAAAAGTTATTCAATTCAGTCCCTTTTGGTTTCAAATCATCAATTTTAGCCCTTAAGTTTTAAATGAGTTTTAATCAGCCCTTTCATTTTGAAAATCAATTATTTCAGCCCTATAGTTTAATATTCGTTTTGAGTTTCAACCCAACTTTCAAAGTATTCATTTTAGTCCCTCAACTTTCAAAGTACTCATTTTAGTCCCTCAACTTTCAAAAGTATTCATTTTAGACCCCAAGTTTTAAAATAATCATTTCAGTCCTCAATTTGTTATAAACAATAAATTTCTAAAGAAAAATTTAACATATGAGCTAGACGAGGCGCTTGGACATTTAGAAGAACAACGTGAATTTTCTTGCTCAACTTTCAGACTCGTGATTTGAGGTAGACTCGCCCCCACTAATTAGTTTAAATTATAATTGCATGTCTTATGTGAAAATTTCGTGATTTACATGCTTTGATGCATGAGACGAGAAAAGAATATCTCTTATGAGATAAGATGAGAAATGATGATGTTATGCATACCTTATGTGCCTTAAGTGCACGAGACGAGACTACCCACACCCTATGATTTTAACAGCCTTGATTTTGAAAATACAAGAGCCCAAGAATATGATGATGATGTCACTGTATGATTGCATAATTACGTGTTCAATTATTTTGTAAATTAATTATTGGCGATGAGTCTACTGAGTATTTTTCGAAATACTCATTCCATTATTTTAACAGTTTTTGCAGATCTCGAAGAAGGCAGCGAATGAATGGGCAGCGTTGGCAAATAAAATAAATGTTAATTTTTCTTTTAAGTCAAGTTTCATAAATGTCGTCAATTTAATTATTTATCATTACTTTACTTTAAAACTTAAGATTTAAGGTTTTTTATGAATTTGGTAGAATTATGTTCTGCTACAATTTTTTTTAAATAATAGATGTGATGTTTTATAAATTCGTTTATTCCGCAAAATAATGTTGTTTCAAAGGGTTCAAAAAAAAAAAATAAACATGATGTTTGAAATTTTTAATTATTTCCACAATAAAATCAGATTTAAAGGACGAAGTGGCGTCCCGGGCTCCACTCGGAACTCGGGGCGTTACACACACACTAGTTTGGATCATGAAGTTAATGTTGGAAAATCATTGCATAGATCATGAAGTGATTAGAGGGGCTAAAAACGATTTTGAAAATAAAAAAAATAAAAATTTACTACCGGGAGCTACGCAATCGCCGGCCTATAGGCTCTAGCGATCACGAGTTTGCATTTAAAAATCAACAGGTTTTAAAACCTTGAACCACGCGATCGCTGACACTCCATCCAGGCGATCGCGTGGCTATTCTAGTACCAAATTCGGCAGTTTAAGTGCTTCACTTAATTCTTTCAATTTTAACAACACAAATTCGTTCTCTCTCCCCAAAATTACTCCAAAATTGATATTTCATCTATCATGCATGTCATCAACACTTCATTGCACCAAATTCATTGCTATTTTCACATCCAAATCAATCAAAGGTATGAATTTCTTCACTTGAAACATAGTTAACTCAAATTTATGAAATCTTCTTATAGATTTTGATCAATTGGAATTGTGAATTGTGAAGAATGGGCTTAGGTTAGTTGTTGGAGTTTGTGATTTGTGGTTTAGTAGACAAAAAATTTGGGTTCATTCATGCCTCCAAACCTATGCATATCCTTTGATTTTTGCAATGCACACCATGTGTTTGATGAAATGCCACAAAGAGAGTTTTGTGCTAATTTTAGAAGTTCATCCGAGCATTTATCTTCATGACAAGTTTATCAATGTTTGTGTGTGTGTGGTGCATGAGTTAGTTCACATCTTGGCATGAAATCCATTAAAACCATGTTTGCATCACAGCAGTCCCATTGCAAGGTCACTGCAGGCCATTGCACCTAGAAACTGCTTCACGTCACCTACTTCTCCATAGCTTTACATGACCCTATTGAACTCCAAATGAATTGAATTTTTAATATGTTGTAGACCATGCTGTGAACTTTAACATATCAAAAGATGGCTTGGGAAAACTTGTATTTTTCTAGGCGATGTCAAGGCTTGAATATGTGTGGTCGACCAATTTTGAAAATTCAAAATTTTGCTTTAACTTTAGTTTGGGGGTGTGGTACTGAACTTCCATTACTTCTTGTTGATTTTTATAACTTCTAATGTTACTTATCTCTTATTAGCAAGGTAAACACCAATCAAGACACATCCAATCAAGTTGGTCAAAGCAAGAATATGGTCAAATTCATGCAACATCATTTCAAATGGAAGCATCAAGGCAACAAAGTATCTCCATTTCACCTGGAAATTTCTCGTTCTCTTTTCTTTGTCTTGCATTAAATTTTTAAATATTTTTGACAAACATTGAGGACAATGTTTCTTTCTAGTTTGGGGGTGGAGAATTTAATTCATATCAACTGCTTCCATATTCATTTTATGTTTCCATTCGATTTTATTGGGATTAAAATAAATATATTTGAAAACTTTGTTGACATGTTTATTTCCTAGGATAGAGTATGAATCAATTTGTACTTAGGCTTGAAAATTGGACAACATGAAAGCGTGAACTTATTTTGAACTAGTTATGTTTTGCTTGATTCCATATTCATTGCGCACATAGCCAGTGTTGGATAATTGCTTGTGTCGGAGATTTGTTTAATACATGTGGGGCAAGTTTTATGCAACTTGAACTTAGAAATGACTTGAAAATCCCTGAACTTAGATCATTAGACATCTCATCCCTAAATTAGAATCAATCAAGCTAAAAGGCAAGTTTGGAGGTAGAAAGGTTGGAATTTGTATGTATTGACGGGTTGGAGGTCTGTGGTTCTTGGTTTTGCACTTTAGTCATTGCAGTTTGGTCAACTGTTATAAACTATTTCCAGCGTAAAAACAGAAAAATGCTGAAGGTCTTATTCTGCTCTTCAAATGCCTTTTTGACTTGAGTAAGTAAGTCCGATGGGTCTTTCAAACCTGGTACCCTAAAGCCAACTGGCTTGGGAGTCATCGACTCAAAGCTCGCTATAGAGGTCAATTAGAAAGCAAGTACAGAGAGTGGACTTACACATAAGACATTATAACATCTTTAACTTTTATGTTTAAGCCTCTATAACTCGGGCAAGTACGTCTGAGGGATTATTTGAACCTAGTACCCTAAAGCCAATTGGTTTGAGAGTTGCCGAACTGAAAGCTCGCTACAGGGGTCATATAGAAAGCAAGTATGAAAAGTTCTGCACAAAGATGGTAAAAGACATGGACAATTAAAAGAAAAAGTTGTCCATAAAAATAAAATGTATATATATAAATGCATGGTATAAGCTTAGTTGACTGAGTTGTGGTGGTTGAGGTTGTTGAATTGTGGACTGCTTTCTTTTGATTTGTTGTGCACGCATATTTCTGATTCTGATTGCCTCGTGTGGAAAAAGGAATAAAAAATGTTGAGAACCCACATAGATAAAAACTCGGGATATGAGAGAAAAGTAGAAAGTGGAGATTATCCATGAGCGGTGAAAGGAATTTCATTAGAAATCATAAATTGACCACATGGGATCCGGGCTTGATTATGCATAATCAAGCCACACAGTGTTGAGTACATCTTTTGCATAAGTATGCCTTTGACATTGACTATTCACACACTTACTTGAAAATCTAGCGTGATATAACTAGAAATTAATTTGCATTGTTGTTCATAACTCTTGCTTAAAGCTTGAATTGCTTTGGACTATTGAGGAATTTGGTAAACATGTTGACACAACAAAAACAATTGCATGTTGTTATTTTAATTTGTTAGTTTAGTTTACACTGTTCGAGAACGAACAATAGTTCTAGTTTGAGAGTATTTGATAAGTGTATTTTATACACTTATCTGTATGTTTAAATTAGAAGAAATTATTGTCGTTTTAGAATATATGCTCTTTAATTTGTGTTTAATTGTTACTTTGCAGAAAATATCTCAAAAGGCGAAGAATGAAGCAATTAATGGAAAAATGACACAATTGGATGTTAATTGGAG
Organism: Ligustrum vulgare; assembly: GCA_963555705.1. NCBI lineage: Eukaryota > Viridiplantae > Streptophyta > Magnoliopsida > Lamiales > Oleaceae > Ligustrum > Ligustrum vulgare. The sequence continues at coordinate 25,778,635 of OY743176.1, forward strand.
CTTAATTGAACAAGTGAGAGATATGTGATAACAACCGGGAAAGATTCATGGTGCCAAAGTGAACGAATCAGAGGTTGGAGGACCTAATTGAAGTTTGGGGACTAAATCGCAACAATTGAAAGTTGAGGATTGAAGTTGCAATTAAAAGTCAGGGACCAATTTACACAGTCGAGAAAAGATGGAAATCGCAATCGCTGGATATATACCACGCGATCGCACGAAGATGCAAAATAGTAACCCGAGACTTTTAACGAATTCCACGCGATCTCTAGGGTTGAAGCCACGCGATCGCACGCTCATTCGACTGGGCCGATTGTGGGCTTTTCCTCGCGATTTTCAACAGAATTCTCTCTTTCTTGACCTAGGCTTCTCCAAAACCTATATATACAACACAAGAGGCACGAGATCTGGACCTTTGCCTCTCCATAGAACGAGCCATAATAGAGAATTCAACATCAAATTCTTGGAGAATCAAGCATCGCAAAGGGGCGTGAATTGAAGATAATTGAAGACCTGAGACTTGGTACATGTTTTCCATTCTTTATATTATTCTCAATGAACGTTTTATTTTATTGATTATGCTTTTTAATCATGATGTGTAACTAAATTTAATGTTGGGATGAACGATGTAGCCTAGTTAATTATTTTAATTCCAAGTTCCTTTGTTTTAGTAATTCGTTGCGTGTATTGATTTATTATTGTTCTTGATGCTTGAATTACTTGATCACCAATTCATGATATATTGAGTTATTTCTATAATCCGAGATGTGAGTTAATAATTTAGAACGTGGTAATAAATCCGGTAATTGAACGAGAGATAGAGATATACTCTTTTTATTATTGCGGTCGTGTGTGAATTCTTGTGTGTCATGCATCTAGTAAAGGGATATTCGGACTCTCTGTAGAGATACATGGTTGACTTATTTAGGTAGAATTGATTTAAACTCGAGAGAGGAATTTCAATATACATTAGTGAATTCGACCGAATGCATATTTAGGAGATAAAATTAGAATTGGAATTGATTTAATTGGTTAGGTGAAATCGTGAATTCCAACTACTTTACAATCATTTTTAAAAACAAAACAAATTCTGCATTTATTTTATTTCTTTACTTTAATTCCTTAGTTTTAGTTTAAAATCTCAGATTATTTTGTCTGTTAAAATAAGGTTTAGAATTAACATATTTCGATAATTAATAGCAGTCTTTGTGGGACGATAATTCGAACTCTAAGGTCCACTTTATTACTTCTCAAGACACATACACTTGCGGGAATATCCCCAGATATCAGTGAACAATACCCACCCTTGAAACCTTTATTTGGGTAAATGCCATATACAATTCCTAAAACATAAAAATATCATGTTGAAATAAAAATATTGTAAAATTAGCATCCAAAATTAAAGGAGATATTTTAGGAAAATATTAAATTTCATAAGTCGAAGATTACAGGAGATATTTTAGGAAGAATTAAATCTCATAACAAAAATTCAGTCACAAAAATCAAGATTGTCAGCATCATCAGCTCCGTTAATTGGAGTGGTCGTCAGCATTTGGCTGAATCATTCTGACAAGAGAATTCCAGTGAGTAGGATCATGTGTATGGGCAGCATTAAATGAACGAGTCTATCTGCAAAACTTTGGCATTGGGAGATTCCAATGGGATGAGCTCCTGAAAGATCCACTATTTTGTGAAATAGACATCCCTTTTCTAGTGAAAAATCATGCTTGAATTCAATAAATGGTTGTGGAGGAGGGAGATTAATATAGAGAAATGGGTTGTGGAAAGAACGTCACTACATTGAAACTGCTTCTATTATAAGATTTTTGTAAATTATTCTTGGTTTTCACATAAAGGGAGGATATTCATCATCGCCATTAGGTCTATGTACTCTCATTTCTTAATTATTCTTTGCCGCTAATTTTATCTAAATGGGCATTTGAAGAAAGAAAGCAAGAGAACTGACTAATATGACCATGGTTTCATTCATGGGTATCACTTTTTTGCTAGTGAAGGTACAGGATTTCATATATAAGTATTGTCTATACTAAAAAGGCCTCCAACAATATCATTAAATTCCAGGGGCATAAAACTTCAAAACAAATGCTCTTTCTTCATGCTAGATAAGAGAGAAAGGATGAGGTTACTGTTGGGGAAAATTAGAGAATCAAACCAAATGTAATCAAACCGAAGGCCTGTGTTTACACGGTTTCCTTAAATCGAATTCCCCGCCTCACTGGGGTGAAAGAGATTTGATCGGTGTTCGATTTACAGGATACAATCGGTTGTCGATTCATGCTGCACAACGTTAACCCCTATCGAACTAGTTGTGACTACTCTCTCTCTCTCTCTCTCTCTCTCTCTCTCTCTCAAAGAAATTCAAAAGGGAGAAAGAAAATGAAGAGATGAAGCTTATTGGAAAGATTTGTGTTCACTGGTTTTTCACTGGTGGTTTCAACCGAGATTGGAAATGGGTATATATAATAAAAAATTTCACCACAATTGATGCTGACAATAAATTTCATTAATCATGAGAATTTTTCATTCACAAAAAAACTGATGGAATTAAAACGTTTTGAAACTGATTAAATTTTTGAAAGCCATTAGGTACTGATCAATTTTGTCAGTTTTCCAACAATCCCCCACATGAATGAAAATTTGTAGAAACAGAGACTTAAGAGAGAATGAAAGAGAGTAAAACGAATAAATCCTGCATAGGATAGGTAGTATTTTGCTTTGAACCTTTCCTTGTAAAACTTATTTGGTATTACTAGCAAACCAATGAATCTGATGCCTTGAACTATTTCGCCATTTGTGTAAACCAAGACAATAGACCTCACACAGGATCTTCTAGACACAACATAGTTCTCACTGTTGTATTCGTTTTGGCTATGAACACATCGCTTGATTCTGTAAGTGTTTGTTCAAGGATGTAGCTTTCTCAATCCTTATAGAAGCGACCCCACTTCACACTCACATAGGTGACATCTTAAATTAGTGTTTCACTACAACGCTTAATGGTCATTAAAAGCATAGCTTAACTTGCATCTTCCAATCATTGTGAACAACATAGGGATGAGCAGAAGGAGAACATTCTCAGTGATTTACACGGATACACATGGTTTAGTTGTCCGTTTGAACCTAGATCCTGGGATCTCCATTCAGCTAGGTTGGGTTTTCAACATGATATCTTTCAACGTCATAGGCTTAAAACTCATTCCCCTCGATGCATTTACAACTAACTCTCGGGTTAACCTTTTGATTAGCGGATCTGCAATATTATCCTTTGACTTCACATAGTCCAGAGTGATAATATCTTGTGAGAGTAGTTGTCCAATGGTATTATGTCATCTTCGAATATGTCGAGACTTACTATTATACGTATTACTCTGTGCCATGCCAATTGCTGATTGATCATCACAATAAACACAAATTGCAGGCACACGCCTTGGCCATCTTAGAATATCCTCAACAAACTGGCATAGCCACTTTGCTTCCTCAGTTGCTTTATCCAATGCGATAACTTCTGATTCCATTGTAGATCTTGCGATGCAATTTTTTTTGGATGATTTCCAAGAAACAACTGCACCACCAAGAGTGAAGACATATTCACAAGAAGACTTGGAATCTGACATATCTGATATCCAATTTACATTAGCATACCCTTCGATTACTGTAGGGTATCTAGAATAAAGTAGTCCAAAATCACGAGCATACCTCAAATAATGAAACACCCTGAAAATGACTTTTCAGTGGAGAGCACCTAGGTTACTCGTATAGTGACTTAATCTGCTAACTAAATATGTATGTCCGGTCTCATACAATTCATTAAATACATTAAACTCCTTATTATCCGAGAATATTCTAATTGTGACACACCGTCACTAGTATTTGGGATAAATGGAGACTCAAATCCACTTGTATCCTGGCCACAGTGGTATCTGACTTGTTGAACTTGTCTAGTATCTTATCAATATAATGAGATTGAGACAACATAAGTCCGTTCGGTGTCCGAGAGATTTTTACTCCCAAAATGACATCTACGAGATGCATATCTTTCATGTCAAACTTTGAGTTCAACATATTCTTAGTGGCTTTGATAATCTTATCAGAGCTGTAGACAATGAGCATGTCGTCGACTTACAGACACAATATGACATATCCATCACTAGTGTCCTTAACATATACACACTTGTCGCACTCGTTGATTCTAAAGCCACTAGAAAACAAGCATTATCAAACTTTTCATGTCATTGCTTCGGTACTTGCTTTAAGCCATAAAGCGATTTAACCAATCTACAAACTTTCCTTTTTTGACCTGGAGCAATAAGCCCCTCTGGTTGCTCCATGTAGATTTCTTCATTCAAATCGCTATTCAAGAAAGTTGTTTTTACATCCACATATGTATTTCAAGATTTCGCAAGGCTGCAATAGCAATTATCATCATGATAGATGTTATTCTATACAATAAGTATCAAAGTAATCTAAGCCTTCTTTTTGCTTATAACCTTTGATTACTAGCCGGACTTTATATTTATCAATAGAGCCATCCGCTTTCATCTTCTTCTTGAAGATCCACTTGTAGCCCAAAGGCTTACAACCAAGTGGTCGATCTACTAATTCCCAGTTATGATTCTGAAGGATAGAATCGATTTCACTCTTGATGGCCTCTTTTCCACAGATGACCATCTGAAGAAGATATAACTTCTTTATATCTTTGAGAATCATTCTCCATCAAATATGTGAGAAAATCAGGGCCTAACGTCTTATAAGTTTTGGTCTTTTTTCCTCCGTCTAGGCTTATCCTCGCCTTCTTCAACTAGATCTTTACTGCTACCAGAAGCAGAAGATTCCATAGTCTGTTTAATAGAAGTTAACTGTTTAGGAGATTTACAAGGACATATATTCTCAAAGAATTGTGCATTTCTAAACTCCATGATCGTGTTCGGATCAATATCAGGTACATTCGAATAATGCACAAGAAACCTATATGCACTACTATTTTCTGCATAGTCAATGAACACACAATCAACTGTCTATGTCCAATCTTGACCTTCTTAGGACGAGGCATCGTAACCTTCACAAGACACCCCCATATTCGTAAGTATTTAAATGAAGATGTACGGCCTGTCTAAAGTTCATACGGAGTTTTATCTATAATCTTTCTTAACACTTTATTTAAAATGTAATTCGCAGAAAGAATAGCTTCTTCCCACATGTTTTGTGGTAATCCAAAACTAATCAACATAGCATTCATTATTTCTTTTAACGTTCGATTCTTACGCTCAGTAATTCCATTCCGCTGAGGTTAATAAGGTGCAGTAGTTTGGTGAATTATCCCATATTTAGCACAAAACTCACCAAATGATGGTTCATATTCACCACGATCACTGCGCAGCACCTTTATTTTCTTGCTAAGTTGATTTTCAACTTCATTCTTATAAAGAATGAATTTATCGATAGTTTCGTCTTTACTTTTAAGCAAGTACACATAGCAATATCTCGTGTTATCGTCCACAAAAGTAATAAAATATTTATTGTCGCCTCTTGTTTGGACAAATTTCAAGTAACGCACATCACTGTGGACTAGTCCCAATGGCTCGATACTTCTTTCAATACTATGAAATGAAGACCTAGTAAGCTTAGCCTCAACTCAGGTTTCACATTTATGATTTGAATCAATTTGAAACCTAGGCAAGTAGTTTAGTTTGCTTAGTCTACGCAATGCATTGTAATTTACGTGACCTAATCTACCGTGCCACAGATTAGGAGACTCAAGCAAGTAAACAGAAGGAGTTTTCTCATTATTCATAATAGTTAGGGTTACAGCAATTACATTTAATTTAAATAGGCCATCAGTCATATAGCCTTTCCCAACATAAACTCATATTTTTGTAATCATTAGCTTATTCGTGTCAATGAACATGCAGAAACCATTCTTGCTCAGAAGAGACCCAGAGACCAGATTCTTGCAAATCTCTGTTCCACGGTTCACAGGTTTATCTCCCGAGGTTTCTCACCTCCGAGTAGCTTATCTCTCATTCATTGGCCGGCAAGACAAAACAACTGGCACACATGCACGTTGATGGGTAGAATGTAAGGAAAATACCTGCAATATGATCATATCATTAGAGCACTTCATGGTAAAATGGGCCAACCACCAAACTGTTTCCGACTTGCTGAACCGAATGGGGAGATAAGCATTTTCACTGCGTGACATTCTCCCCCATTCGAATCCGCTTACATCCTCGTAGCGAGAAGTGAGCTTCGCATCAACACGTATTCTTCAATTGCAAGAATCAAGCGGCACCATCCCCTCATGGGCAGGCATTCACATGGTGGTACTCCCACACTTGCCCGCAGTAACTTGTACATACCGCCTCTAACACCAACCTTCATCATATGCCCCCATAAGCACTAGTTCTTCTGTGGACGGCCTCAAAACCGTATCGCCTCCAACACATGTCGAAACACGTACCCACTACATTCTCGTAGGCCCTGCAAAATGCGCTCCACAAAACTCCTTGAAAGGCAATAGTGCAACGCCACCCAGCACACACATCTTCCCCATAACTTCCTTCTTCGTGTTCCACATGCTTGTTGACACGATCCATGGCCCAAAATCTTTTCTCCACAAGAATTCATGTCATTGATCTCGCATAAGACCAGCAACGCACTCGAGCGGTCCCGCTTTGATACCAACTTTCACGAATCGCAGGTTTAGCTCCCGAGATTTCTTGCCTCCAAGTAGCTTACCTCTCATTCATTGGCACACAAGGCAGAACAACTGGCCTCCGAGTAGCTTAACTCTCATTCATTGGCCCCATGCATGTGGGGGGCCCACCCCCATGTACGTTGACAGGTAGTACCCGTAATGGGTACCAGAGTTTCCCCCAATTCACTTATCCCTTAACGACTCTCAAACACAAGAAACACATAAAGAAAAACTTTAGCCAAAATTATTCTTGGTAAGATTTCAACCCCTCAACTAGTCGCTTTCGAGATTGGGATTCATATGTTGATGCTAGAAAATCGATGTCTAGTCACCAACAATGAGAAAATCCATACATACACACAAACTGTTGCTCGAATCCCTCAACGACTGAACCTCCATTACCAATTGCAAACCACCCTCAAATTGCCATAACAGATTCACAAACACCATACACCATAGTCGATCTCCGCAACAACCAATTTTCACAACAACACCGCCAATGCCGATCGCCACCCGAAACACCAACTCAAACCGCCACCTCCAACTTCAAAAAAAAAAATCCCCAACCAATCAACACCCACAACCAAGAAAACCAAGTAATAAACTAAACCCAACTGCATAACTCGATCGCTAGCCATGTTGACCGAATTACCATCGAAAAACTCCCAAACTCCAAGTCACAGTAGCCTTGTTTTCTTGAACAAATCGGCCAATACCTCCCTTACCCATCAACCATTAACCCTCCCCACGAGTTGACGGCGTAAGGATGGCTAACGACCCTCAAGACGAAGGGTCGAAGCCCTTCGTCGCCTCTCTCCCTCTCTATTTCGAAATGGAGAGAGAGAGAGAGAGAGAATTTTTCCCTCTCTATTTCGAAATGGAGAGAGAGAGAGAGAGAATTTTTTTCAAGTTTTGATTTTTAAATTTTGCCTTCTAAGTCCCCAATTTTCAGAGTGTATTATTTCAATCCCTAGAGTTTTAAAAATATTTTATATTCCAGCACCTAAATTTTCGATATAGACCAGTCAGCTCTAAAGTTTTAAAATCCTAAAAAGTCGGTCACATTGTATTCAGAATCACTTATTTCAATCCCAATCTTTTCAAATTCAACTATGTTTAAATTTCAATTTATTCTCCAAACTTTTATTTTGTCATTTTCAATTTTCAATTTTCAAAATACTAAATTAATTAAATTTTTCTATTAGCTAGACAAGGCATTTAGACATTTAGAGGATTGACGTTATCCCACTTTAAACTCGAACTCGTTGAAATTGAGTTAGACTCATCCCTACTAATTGATTTAACTATAGTTGCATGTCAATGTGTGATCATGTAATTAATTTATATGTTGATATGAGACGAGACGAGACGAGACGAGACTAAGTTCATGAAATGAACTATAAAGTTTATGATATTATGCGCGTCATAACTTACATGCATTGTTGCATGTTTAGACGAAACGATGCTATTTTACGTACTTGTTTTTATATGATATGATGTTGTGTTCAAAGAATATATACGAAGAATGTTGTAGCATAATTTACATGTTCCCATGTATACTTATATTATGAGTTGATTAATTTGTGATGAGCTTACTGAGTGTTTTTATGAAATACCCACCCTCTTTTAAAAACATTTGCAGATTTCGAAGATAATAGCAGGCAGTGGTGACAATTAATAAATAAAAAATAGTAAATGTTATAATTGGATATTTATGATTTCTAATTTTTATGTTTTCAAATATTAGTTGATTTTGAAATATTTGAACTATTGAGAATTTGACACTGTTAAATATTTTTCCTCGTTAACGACTAATTATTGGTTTGAACATACTCTTTCGTTCAAGTTTATTTCAAATTGTAAGTCTATTGATAGTTTGAAATTTTAAAAAACAATTTTGGACTTTGATATTTAGTTAATTTTCGCTAAAACGTTTATTTCAAATGTTAGTTAAAGAAGGTGACATGACATCACATTTCGTGTATTTAGAATTCAGAGCATTGCTTAATTCATCATATCTTCAATCGTTAACCGTAACAAATGGTGCTTAGGGCATGTTGACCCGATTAGGTGAATATAGCTTTAATAGCTTCATTTTGTTGTCTTGATTTTTTTTTTTTTTTCTATTCTTTTTTTTATTATATTTTTATTTTTATTTTTTTTGCAATTACTACGTTTTTATCTTCTACTAGTAATCGCACCCGTGCGATGCACGGAATAAATAATATTTATTGAATAAGTTTTAAAAATACAATGCCCGATAAAAATAACACAATAAAAAAATAATAATAATAACTTGCATACACAAATTGTGAATAATTTGTAATTTCATTTCTAGATTTCTTACTTTAATGCATAAATTGTATATTCAATATACAATCAAAATATCAAAAAAGAAAAGAAAGGAAAAGAAAAGTTATGAATTGCATTTTTTTTAACAGTTAATTGTTGATTATCTAATTTCCTTAGTTTATTTATTCATATAGAATTGATTATTCAAAAATAATTTTTTTTAATGTTCATTTACAACCACATATTATTTAAAAACTAATTTTTCACAATTGCACATACTACTTTTTAACCACACATTCTAAAAAAAGAAAATCAATTTTAACCACTCAATTGATTGATTTGACAATTATTTTATTTTTTATACTACCTTCTTTCACTTTCAATCACATATTTAAAACAATTTCTATAGTTTATATCAAACTTACTCATATTCAATGATTTCAAATACAATGTGACATTTTATTTTTCACCAACTATTGAAAATGGTCATGTTACCCACACACAAAAAAAACTATTTTTTGTGCATGTTAAATAAATGTATGGACTATATTTTATTTTTAAATAGAATAAGTTTGATAAAACCTTATATTTTTATTTTCTATAGAATTAATTGTTAAAGTCTTTAGTATATATTTTACAAATTGATGTTATTTTAAATTTATAAAAATTAAAAAATAGATAAATGAACAAAATGAGTAAATTTATAAAATTAATTTCAAAATTATCAAAGAGTTTATCGAAACCTGAAGTTGTAGAAATTAAAATGATTCAATTGAATTTACTTAGAAAGATCGGATATCATTATTTCTTTTAATTTGATAAGAAAAAAGATTTGAAATTAATCATTTATGTCAAATTGAAGTTAGGTAAAAAATGATAAATATCATTTTATGTCTTAGATGAGATAAATTAAAAAGATTAGATATTGAAAAAAGTAAAAAGTATAAGTAAAACTTTTACCTATATTATTATTTGAGAAAATTTTAAGAATGATATATTTAGAGTTTGCTCTCATTTGTTAACTTGTATTGAACTTCTCGTTAAGATCATGAATTTGACACCTATATTGCATATTTTTTAACGAAAAAATATTACAATAATTATCAAAATAATATACAATTTGATCTTTTTATTGATTTTTTATTTTTTACAATCAATAAGTCATTTATTACTTGTCACTTATAATTAATTTTGCATTAATTGAAGTTTCCTAATTCAATTATTAAAATAATTAATAAAATTACAAAGTTTCCTAAAATAGCAGGGAGAAATGGCGGGAAACTATGTGTGGATTTTTTTGACGGCTATACTATTATTATATATATTAAGATTTTAATGAGAACCTCAAATTTTGAGCTAGACTTATATATTTTCTTTAAATTTATCTTTTTTTGGTAGAAAATGCACGTTGCCACTTGAAATGTATGTCATTGCATGTCCCAGCCTATGGGCATAGGACTCATCCTTAGAATCTTAATTGTTTTAACTAGGACTCTTTTGCACTTTTTGAAGAATATATGAGGTTGCGGACGTAATTAATTCTTTTTTTTTTTCTCTTTTTTTTTTTTATCTAAAGAAGAGGATAAATTCATCATTACAAAAGGAAAAAAGACAAAATGCAACGTTTGGGTAATTCAGGGAGGGGACCCGGGGGTGGGGGTGGGGGTGGGGGTGGGTTGCGCTAATGAATGATTGGGAAGGTATATTCCACAAAACATGCAAATATTAGGAAGTATTGCGCCAATTACCCTTCATCAACAAATTTTATAAATATCTACTACAGTGCACGTATATATTTTCAGAAAAAAGAGCATTACACGAGAATAGAGGCATGAGTCATGACAAATGGAAACAGTGAATTTGGTTTTGGAAATAATATCTTCAGAGATTTGAGATTCCAAGAGGTTGGAAATAGGAATTAAAATCAAATTTTTAATAGATTTGATAAAAACTGATGAGATGTATTATTAAAAAGTTGTAGGATCCATGAAATATATGGTTGAGATTGATTGTTAACTTTAACTTAAATTAAGGAATCTAAGAAACTAGTGACAGAAACCAACCGCTGAAATTAGCAGACATCAGATTACACATTATGATAATCCTCCATACAGCAGCAGAGGCTGAAGCCACATTATTTTATCCTTCAATAACAATGGAAATGCCTACGAAATGGAATCTCCTTTTAAGATGAATGTTAAGATTATTGACACCCAAATGTCCGCCCACCACATGTTGTGTCCTATTTCTAGAAGTTTTATTGCATCTTTGACATGGCCAAGCTTCAGACCTAAGGTCTTTTCTTTTATACCATGGCATCTTCAGATATACGGTACCCACGCACAACATATACATATCAAAGTATGAGGAAGAAAGCATAAATTGTAGAGCGACAACTCAAAGAAATTAAACACCATAATTTCTCTTCACTAAATTCACATGTATAAACTATCACATAGGATTCACCACTTCAAAATATGCCTGCTCCTCTCAAATTTTCATAGTATCAAAAAGCAGCATCTAAGTAAAATCAGAGTAAAGCTATAATTTTCTTGTCAAGGTTAAAGTTTTATACAAATGACTAATATTTACTCGGGATAATTCTAATGCACCACCTCAAACAAACTTATATGTAGAAACAATAAGGTTAAGATATCATATTCAGCTCAATGCTTACACTTAGAGCAGTAGTGTGCCTTCAAGTGAGCTCCACAGTTGTAGCAGAAGGTATATTTACACCTAAAATCAACAGGAAGTTAACAAGAAAAATTAACTTTTAATTCTTAAGGCAAGTTTTCTGATCAACTAAAGATGGAGAACTCATTTAAAAAAAAAAAAAAAAAAAAAAAAAAAAAAAAAACAGAAAAAAGAAAAAAAAAAGGTACATCTAGATATACCATCATAAAAATAGTAAGCCCCTATCCTGTAACTCTAAAAAATCCGATTAAAATCTAACTCAAAGTCAACAATTAATTTTAACCACATATTTCTTAAGTCCCAAAGCTTTTCAACCACACATTCCATTAACTTTTATCAAAATCTACTAAAAGTTGAATTTTAATCTATACCAAACTGGGGCTAAATACCAGCTTTGATTCAAAAGGCTGAAAGTTTTCAAAACAAATTAGTCTAAAAACTATGTATTCACGCATACAAGGTAATTAAAATCTAAAAAGGTAGTAAAATAGTCGAGGTGTGTCTGGAACACAATAATCACCAACACCATACAGTGCACTGCACAAGATTCTGAGTTCTTGTTCCTTAGTGTTCACCAGTCCACACATGCCATAAGAGTCATAAGTAAAGATCAAAGATGGACAGATGCAAAAGACAGAAAATTTGTGCTTAGATAAGAGATACAGACAATCACAAGAAAAGTAGCTGATTACATCAAATTTCCAGAAAACATTTGATTCTAATTGCACATTGTGAACCTTCCACAAGCATCTATCTTGCTCTGTACAGTGTATGATCAAATATATAGCTTATCATCAATCTGACTCCCATATGATGTAATTGATCATAAAGTAATTGCCATTATGATCATATTGAAATTCAAGAAAAGGGGAAGAGCAAATGTTTGGTATTTACGGGCATTGAGAAATAATTTGATTAAAAATTTATTTTGAGGTCACCGAAGCCCAGTGCCCAAAGAAGACGGAAGACGTATCAGATAATTAATGTTTGAATGGTCTTCAAACAACTCAATACAGCACAAAACTTTTTTATAAACAAGTTTTTCTTCTCATTTTCCCAAATCATTTTTTAACTACGCACGCTTTTCAAAATCAATTTTAAACCTCACATTTTACCTCAAAAAACTCAAATTTTTTGTTTACAAACAAAATTCTTTGTAATTACATGATCCTTTTGCACCACTCCAGAGCCTCTGTTGGTTGACAAAACACATGCCCAACCAAATATTCTCCTTCTCCTTATATTAAGTTCCTTGACCAGCAACAAAATCAGGAAAAAATTCAATTTCATTTATGATAATAAAAATGTAAGAGTTCATAACTGCAAAAATCTACTAGGCTATATAAGTGCAATGCAATAAACTAAACAAACCTGCATGTCATGAACAAGCAGCCTTCGGATTTCTCCACATAGAAGCTGCATTTGGGACACCTCGTCCACTTCTTACTCTTGGCAAGATTCATCAGCATTATATCCTCATTGTTCCTCTCATCCTTCTTTAACTTCTGAAACTCTGCACATTGTATCCCCAAATGCCATGGAACCTTACACTGCACACAAAAAAGCCTGTTGCAATTTGGGCATTCCGACTGCGTAATAACCTTATTCCCTCCCCTTGTGTCATCAATCAGCATCGCCGAGCAATCCTTGAAAGGGCAATAGAACTTTTCAGAGGCCAAAACCACTGCCTCACATAGTGCATCACCCCACATATCGAATACTTGTTTAGGCAAGATTGAACGACAATAGTAAGGCTCTAAGACACCCTTACAGCCCAAAACGGGGCAAGTAATAATAGTGGTATTCTCTTTTAACTTAGATGCCACATATTTCACCATGCATTCTGAACAATAAGAATGAGTGCAACCCAAAACATAAAAAAGCTTATTAGTTGGCTTCTCATCCACGCAGATTTCACACACAAACGTCATAGGAAGCCCAGATTCTACATCCTTCGCTGGTTTTTGGTGTGAAGACTCACCCTTGTAAAGCTTTCTGCGGGTTTCCCTTTTCGGGAATGAATCAAGAACTTTCACTTCATCATCATCACTCCCAAGATCATAAAACTTGAAGTCTTGGGAGAGATCGATGACCCTCTTGGCTCTAAGAGGGTAATCTTCAACTGAAATGGGGTCCATTTTGCTGGTTCCCTTTTTGAATGAAGCGGGTGTCGAGTATAGCACTATAAGATCATCGTCAACCGAAGCAGCAGTATCATCATTATCTGCAATATTCAAAACTTCCAAAACCTCAGTCGCCATGGAATTGATGTTTACGAGTGCTGCTCTGACTAATGACTGATGAGGATGAAATTTTATGGGGATTTGATTTAACTAAGCAGCAGTAGCTTCATTATCTGCAGTATTCAACAATCTGTAGTTGCTACCTTGCATGAGGCCATTGGCATAAGAGAATTTGGGAATTTTTGAGGACGACACTAGGGTTTTAAAAACTCATTTAAGAGAATTTTCATATTTCAAATTGGGCAAAGCCCCTTGTTCACTCTTAAGGCCCTACCACCGCTGTTTCAAATTTACTTTGTACGTGCGCGTCTACTGGTATTACCGAATGGGTAAATTTGCCATTACAATAATTAATTCCTACGTCATATTATAATTAGGATTATTATATTAACACCATTAATTTTGTTAATCACGT